>OX336396.1:291087067-293487067 GCA_946902985.2 Meconema thalassinum | reverse complement strand
TATCTCTTGGTCTTCCCCTTGGTCGTTTCTTCTGCACCTGTATCTCATGTATCCTCTTGGGAATCTTCTTCTCATCCATTCTCTTTAAGTGTCCATACCACCTCAGTCTTGATGTCTCAATCCTACCTTGCAAGGGATCCTCTTTCACCATTTCCCTGCCCTTTCCATTCCTCACCCTGTCTCTTCTTGTTACTCCGATCCTACTTCGCAGGAACTTCATTTCACCTGCCTGTATTCTGCTTATGTCTCTTTTCTTCATTGTCCACGTTTCTGAAGCATCGGTCAGTATCGGGATATAGTAGCTTCTGTATAACACTTCCTTGCTTTTTTGTGGGACATCTTTATTCCACACTAAGCTCCTAATGCTTCTCAGAAATGCTTCTGCCTGTCTGCCACGTTCCGTAATCTCTTTGTCATTTCTCCCATTTTCCTCCACTATACTTCCCAAGTACTTGAGACTTTCCACCTTCTCCAGCTGTCCACCTCCAAGTGTTATCCCACTCACTGGTTTGTCCTTTTTCCTGGTCGTTAACAGGATCTCACATTTACTGATGTTGAACTTCCATCCGTACTCTCCCACTGTTTCTTCCCAAGCCTTCAGTTGCTCCTGAATTTCCTCCTCCCTGTTTCCCCAGACCATGAGATCATCTGCAAACACCATTGCTTTCATCTTATCTTCTCCTATCTTTCCTGCTATCCGTGTCATTACCTCGTCCATAACCACAATAAAGAGAAGGGGTGACAGCGCACTACCCTGTTTCAGGCCACTCATTTGTCTGAACCAGTCTGTTCTTTCCCCTCCAACTTTCACACAACTCACACTTCCACAATACATCTCCTTCACTCTGCCTACAGTCCCTTTTTCCACTCCCATGTTTTCCATTGCTTGCCAAACCTTCTTCCTACACACACTATCATAGGCCTTTTCGATGTCCAGGAAGGCCATCAACAGATCCTCTCCAAATTCATAGTGGTGTTCCTGGAGCTGTCTCACCGAAAATATGAGATCCGCTGTTGATCTTCCAGGTCTGAAACCATACTGCTCCTCTCTCAATTTTCTCTCCACTTTGGCTCGTATTCTACTTTCTAATATCTTTTCATATATCTTGGCACAGTGAGGTATGAGTGTGACTCCCCTGTAATTTCTGCACTCCTTTCTGCTTCCTTTCTTAAATATTGGGACAATTAATCCTTTCTTCCAATCTTCTGGGGTCTTTTTCTCTTTCCATATCACCCTCATCACACGGTACAGCCACTGTTTCCCAACCTCCCCTGCTGCCTTCACCATTTCAACACTCACTTCATCCACACCCGGTGCCCTTCCTCCTTTCATCTTGTCTATAGCCATCTCCAGTTCTCTCCAAGTCAGGTCCTTTTCCATTCCTGTGTTGTCTTCTCCATCTTCCAATACATTGTCTTCCTCCCTATGACCATTTGGATTCAGCAAATCCTTCAAAGTACTCTTTCCACACTGTCTTGAGTGTTTCTTTGTTGTGTACCTGCAGCTATCATCTTAGTTATGATATTGCCAATTGTGTGATGGAGCAGGTGCAGTAGGGTACAGTGATTACGGTATCATAGGCAGCGGCGAGGTCTCATACCCGTCCTCAATGTATTGAGTTAGATGCTGCCTGTTGTGGGATGAGAAGTTGGTCCACTGCCACTTTATACGGTTTGAGCATCCTTTCCATTATTTTATACACGGAGATTGGCTGAAAGCTTTCTGGGTCTGAAGGTTCTTTGCCAGATTTCAGGACAGCAATCACCCGTGAATGAGTCTAGACAGTTGTTAACAAGGTTCAGAACTGTTTGATCTGCTCAATTGTAATATTGCACCTTTCAATAGCTTTCTCTTGCTCAATGGTCGAGATAGGTCAGTGGTTCTGGATATTTCACTACACAATACAGTTAGTAATGAATTCTGTGCCACTCCCCACCCTTCACATTAAGGTTCATGAAGGGAAGTAGGGCGCTTCAGGGCTGGCTGCATGGCTCAGGGGTAACGTTCTCGCTTGCTGGGCCCGAGGTTGCAGGTTCGTATCCTGGCGCAGTCAGCTGGCATTTGAGGGTGCGCAAATGCGAGGGAGCCGTGTCCGTAGATTTACTGGCACGTTAAAGATTCCCTTCGGGACAAAATTCCGTCACCCCGGCGTCTCTAAAAGCCGCAGTTGTTAAAAGGGACGTACAACCAATAACATTATTAATAGGGTGCTTCAGATGAGGATATGCCCATGAACAGCTCGGAGGGCCACGAGTCAAGGTTGTCACAGCAAAACCAAGCCATCCAAATCTGTCTTATTTATACAAATCTACACCGTTTCACCAAACTGAACCAAATTTTACGTATTTACCTTTTGGAACCCTACAAGTAACACTCTTTAATTGAAATTTGCACAGATCTCTCCTTTCCCTAGATTTAGGCTATTTGGCACGTAGACGAGATATCAAAATTGTATTAGTAGAACCAATCTAGGCTGATTTTTAGCCTCGCAAAGCAAAAAACAAAACTCGGGATGTAAAATTTGGTGGTCATGCCTAGACACCAATACACATGGCGTGAACGTGCATATATCCATAGCAGAAAAGCAGAAAATCTTGTTCTGAAACAAGACGAAAATTTTGAATCAAGTTTCCAGGAAGACTTGTGCCAAATGCCGGTACAATTAGGAGGCTCGCTAAACGAATTAAGGAAACAGGCTCCGTAAATAAGAAAAGAGTTGACAGACATTCTTTCATCAGAAGATGTCAGGTGTGTGTTACAAGAGAGGGAGGACATTTTCAGCATCGGCTATAAGCACTGTAAGTACACATTAATGAACATGTTTGATAAAAGTGCGCACCAACCACCGGCTGAACCGTGTACACGTGCCTGCGATCTGCGCCAGTCAAAGCCGGCTTAGCTTGCTGTGTTTATCAGGGCGCACTTAGATGACCCTGTACATAAGTATCCAAATCCCATTCCAGCTATTGCCGGTTCTGGGTGTTTACGAGGCCTCTCCCTCTTATTCTATCTTCCCACCACTTTTCCTCCCCCACTTGATGCCTGCCAACTCCTCCTCGCTCTATACAGACTCTTACTCCCGCAATCCAGCGCACTCCTGGCCGCCCTCGAGGTCTTCTTCCATCGAACTTAAGTTCTTCCTTTATTTTTGGCAACCTTTGCCCCCTCATCCCCTCAACATGTCCACACCAGCGTAGTCTCCCCTTCTCTACCCCCTCTCTCTTACCTTCCTGATTTAGTTCTTTTCTAATTTCTACATTTCTTATTCTCTCCAATCTTGTTTTCCCTTTAAAGTGCTCTGAGAAACCTCATTTCATCTGCTTGCAGTCTGCTCCATACGTGACAATGGATGAGTAATAAGTCTTATACATGAGGAGTTTTGCTTTTTCTGGAACCTCTTTATTCCAAACCAGATGCTCCACTGTTTGATAAAAATTTCCCCCTTTTTGTAGCCTCCTGGCATTCTCATCTGCCATCCTACCATCACCAGACACTTCACCACCTAAATAATGAATCCGTCCACCACTCTGAGGGGTTCACCATGCACCACAATATTCCCATTCATCCTTTTTTTTCTTTCGAATATTACAACTTCACTCTTATCTTCATTTATTTTTAATCCACACCTCTCCATAACCTCCCTCCATGCTTCGAACTGCAACTGTACATCTTCCTCTTCATCATCATCTTCTTTGCTTTTTCCCATTTATGTGGGGTCTGCCTTCCTGCAATGATTCCTCCAATTCAACCTCACCCATAGCGTCCTGAGGGCGGAGGTTAGTGAGCCGCATGTCATCTCTCACCCTATCCAGCCAGCGTGTTTGAGGTCATCCTCAAGGTCGACGACCCTCCACATTCAGTTGAAGGGCAGACTTTGCAACTGAGTTTTCACTGCTACGGAGAACATGTCCATACCACCGCAGACGGGATTCGCACATTTTATCTGTGATTGGGGCAACCTCGAAATCCTTCCGCACAGCATCATTCCTAATAATGGTCCAGTCGAGTCAAGCCATTGGACCACCGCAACATCTTCATTTTCATTGCATGAAGTGCCTGTTCGTTCTTCGATGTTGTAGGCCAGCATTCAGATCCATATAGGGCCACCGATCTAATCACTGTGCGTTATACTTTAGATTTTAGATGCAATGGAATTTTCTTATCGCATAGGACTCCAGTAACTTGGCGCCATTTCATCCATGCAGCAGTGACTCTTGTTTTGACATCAGGAATCGTGCTGCAGTCTGAGGTGATGCATGACCCAAGGTATTTGAATTGGGTCACTTTATTAAGTTGAACCTCACCCACAGTGATCGTGCCATCAGTTTGGTCACTGCATTCCAGGTACTCTAATCTTCTTCAGATTTAATTTCATCCCAAATTCTTCAAGACGCATCTTCCACTCTTGTACTTGCTGTTCGAGGCGCCCACGTGTCTCGTTAGCTAACATGACATCATCCGCATATAATAATGTCCATGGATGTCTGGTTTGGATGTCATTTGTGATGGTGTTCATGCAGAGTATGAAGAGCAAGGGTGACGAGGCTGATCCTTGATGGACACCAACAGTGATTTGGAAGGTATCGGACATTCCTGCTGCACACCGCACTGAGCTTGACACCTTTCGGTACAGAAGTTTCACCCAGTTTACATAGGCTTCAGGTACACTGTGTAGCCTCAGTGCCAGCCAGATGAGATCATGTGGTACTCTATCGAACGCCTTTTCCAAATCAAGAAAGGCTAAGTGAACTGTCTTCCTTTTCTCATGGTGTCGTTACATCAATAGACGAAGTGCATGGAGAGCGTCTGTTGTTCCGCTGTTTTTAATAAAGCCACACTGGTTAAATGAAACAGTGATGGTGTTTCGTAATCTCGCATCAAGAACACGTTCAAAAAGTTCATAGTATGGCATAGGAGGTAGATTGGCCTATAATTGGAGCATTCCAGTATATCTCCTTTTCCTTTCCAAATACGAATTGTGATACTGGTCATCCAGGCCTCTTGTACTGTGTCCTCCATAATAATTTTGTTGAAGAAGTCAGTAAGCCATACTACACCTTATTCCTCCAGGAGATTCCATACTTCGGCTGGTATATTATCTACACCAGGCGCTTTCCCTGACTTCATTTTGTTGATGGCAGTGGACACTTCTTCCATAGTGATAATGGGTGCAGGGCCATGGATAGGGTCAGCTATCGGTAGAGGCGGATGAGGGAACTCCGTATTGCATATATCCTCAAAATACTCCTTCCAGCGACGTATTATGTCATGTCTCTTTTGTAGGAGGAGCCCATTTCTGTCTTTGATGTTGATAACATGACCGAGATCGTGTGTGGCACGTTCGCGAGTGCGGGCAAGTTTGTAGATTCTATTTGTGCTACCAGGCTTATCCAGTTTGTCGTAGATGGCTTTGTAATGTGCTGCTTTTGCAGTTGCTACAGCTCGTTTTGCACTGGAGCTGCATGTCTGGTGCCATGTATTGTAAGCAGCTTTCTTCTTCATTACCCCATATTAGCATATCGTCTGCAAATATCATCTTTTTGTCCTTTCCTTCTACCATCTCTTTCACCAATCCATTCATTCCCTCCATTACAACATTAAATAGTCCAGGAGATAGGATACAGCCCTTTTTTAGTCCCTGTCCCAGATCAAACCATATATAGCCACCTAGTGGTGTTCGAACTTAACAATTGTGTCCTCGACACTATACATTGTCTCTATTACATTTATATATCCAGTATCTATACCTATCCTCTTCACTTCCTCCTACAGTCCTTCTCTGTTTACTGAGTCATAGACCCTTTCTATGTCTATGAATACCATTACCACCGTTTTCTTATACTCCCAATTCAGTAATAATAATAATAATCTTTAAGATTTCCTGATTGCTGTTTTAGAGCGCTTGCAGCAGTAGTATTTTAATTTGAAAGCTCTGAGGGAATGCGTTATCGACTTTCTAAGAGATGCAGGCTTAAAACTTGTCAACAAAGAAACGTATGTAGCGCCTAATGGGAAAATCACGATCGACTTAATATTCCTGAGCAGGAACCTTTTCAACAAGGTACGTCAGAGAGTAAGGATGCAAACGGTCATCAAGAAGCGCCTACTAATCCTCAAAGACTTCCACGTGGAGTCCGAGGAAATGGCCAAACCTAATCGGGAAACAAGCCGCAACAAACCAACTGAAGGTTGATGGGAGAAGACCAAGAGGAAGGCCCAAAGATACTATCAACACTGGTATGTAGAAGATGCAGCTGACCGAGTGAAGTGGCGCTCCATGATCCGAAACGCAAACCCCATCCCAATGGGAAAACGCTAGGAAGAAGAAGAAGAAGATGGAGTTGTGAATCAGTGCTGCAGATACAACGGCTCAGGCTTTCACGGTTGGCATTAATAACTATGTAAAAGTTGTCTGGGCTTGTAGGCCGTCGTCCAGGCAGGCAGGATCGTAAAACGCGGGGAGGGCCCAGCAATGCCCCCCTGTCAAGTTTTAGATGCATGGCAAAATATTTAAGCACCCTTAAAAAAATAAAAGTAAAATAGCCCGAAACTATTCTATAAATGGTTTAAGCGGAAAATAGGGAAAGCCATCCTGCCTTTAGTGGTAACTTCCTTATTCTACCGAACTTTCCCCCACTCCTTCGTTTCACGACTATCCATAAAGGGGCATTTTCAAACTATTTTGTGAGCTCCAGTAAGGTATGAGGTAAGATACTGTGACACACAACACACAAAATCATTACTCCTGCCGGGAAACAACAGCGAAAAAAAAAAAAAAAAAAAATAACACAACCCTTCCTTCGCGCATCTTGTGTTTTAAACACACTCTGCGCTCTGCATTGCGCCAACAGAGTTCAAAAAGTAGTGATGCACATGACGTCAGAAGTTTGACATTTGGTGCTACGCTTGTGTCATGTTTACCCAAATCGGTGGAGCCCAGAATTTCATCAGTTTCTGTCTAAACTTGGTTGATTACTTTGTTTAAATTTGTGAAGTTTGTACTTTGTCACTGTCATAACCGTGAATCTGCTTCAAGCTGTTCTGCAGAGATTTTTTTTCGGTGATGAGAAGGGTTAAAGACTACCTCCGATCTAAGATGGGACAAATTAGACTGAATCATTACTGTCTACAGGCCACTTACTCGGAAATGGTTGACTAGCTAGATAATATTTATATTTGGTATAACGTTTAACCCTTTAACGAGTACAATCTTTGCGTTTAATTAGTAATGAAGTTCCGGAATGACTTTTGCTGTTTACGTGAAAAGGAGTAACGATATTCTGGAACATCATTTACCATGATTTGCGTAGCTCCCGGTTTTGGATATCTAGCATGATTCTACAGTGAGTCTCTCTCACGACTCGGCCGGCTATCTGTCTCCCGTTGACTCATCACTCTCCGCTCGGCATAACATAGCACTTCACTCACTTTATCCATGCATGACATGAGATAACAATTAAAATTAAGAAAATAACAATTAATTAAATAAGCTCGTACCTTATGACAGGGGATGTTGGAAATTTTCTTCTCGTATATCCACACATTTCCGGCATCGTCTTAGGAAACTCCGATTCACACGCATAAGTTTGTCTTCCGTAATTGAGGCTTTATATCTCTCCGGATATGTTCTTTCAGTTTGTCCAACGTGTGAGGGTTTCTTGCATACACTTTATTCTTTAAGCACCCATATAAATAAAAGTCACAAACAGTTAAATATGGGGACCATGACAGCCATAAGTCCGTACTAATTACACAGTATTCAAAACTTTCCTCCATTAAGTTTAATGTGTCATGAGCTGTATGCGCGGTGGCAGAGTCTTGCTGAATATATCCATTTCGAGAGTTAGTGTCAATCAGTTCGTCAAAAAATGGTTTGAGTATATTATCCCTGTACCTTTGTGCATTAATTGTCCCTTGAAAAAGGATAGGCCCTACAATAATGTATCCATTCACTGCGCACCCTACTCCGACCCATTCGTTATGCAGGGGAATTTCGTGTATGCGATGGGGGGTTTCTCTACTCCAATATCTGTTATTCTGCGTCTTCGTACCATACTCTTGTAAATGGGACCAAGCTTCGTCCGAGAAAAATATTAACATATCCGGAGAGAAATAAGATGTCCCTCAGAACAGCAAAAAGATCATATATCGGACGTACTATTTGCCTATCCTGACGTATGCCTCGGAGACCTGGGTTATGACAGGAAGGGAGAAGAGCAAAATACAGGCCAGTGAGATGAGGTTCTTGAGAAGCAGTATTGGAGCTACAAAGATGGACAGAATAAGAAATGAGAGGATCAGAGAATTAATGAAGGAGGAACCATTACAGGATGGTATAGAGAAATCTAGACTTAGATGGTCTGGACATGTAAAACGAATGGAGGAGAAGAGGATACTCAGGAGAGTACACGAGACGAAGTGGGAAGGAAAGAGACCGAGAGGAAGACCGAGAGACAGGTGGCTCTAGGGGGTGGAAGAAAGCGTGAAGAAGAGAGGAGAAGACTGGACAAGGGTGGAGGCTGAGAGACGGTGGGAAGACAGAAGACGTTGGAGAGGCTTGTGTTCCAAACAGACCCGGCCAGTGGCTGGAAACTGTGCAAGATGATGATGATGAATTGTTATCTCATGTCATGCACGGATAACGTTAGCGAAGTGCTATGTTATACCGAGCGGGGAGTGATGAGTCAATGAGAGACAGATAAGCTGGGCGCACCGGCCGGCCAAGTCGTGAGAGAGACTCACTGTAATATGTTATTATGTCCTCAATAAATTAGTGAAGACACATGGCTAAGCGCCGTGTGTGTATTGGTCTGTTCAGTTGGTTGTGGGAAGGGATATTAGCTGTCGGGTAGGGTTGGTATTAGCTGGCAGGACGCACACATGGCGGAAGGGGAGTAGCGCGCCAAATTGGCGTGCAATGAGTTAGCTGCACGGTGAGAATGCTATGTGTGCTCACATTCTTCTCGCAATATAAAAAGGACAGACACAACCTTTCAGTGCCGAGAATGCAATGTGGGATTATGTGTGTATCCATGTTTTGAAGACTTTCATACAAAAACTAAGTTCTGAAACGTTGCATTTTAGGGTATTTTGAGCCTAAAACATGTAAACACTATGTTTAATTAGAACTGTTATAAATTGGAGGATTTTTTTAAAACTAATTTTGATCCTGATTTGGTCTATACACTTACTCCTTAAAAGTTCTGAAATTGTGACATTCAAGAACGTCAATACTCCTTAAAGGGTTTAATTATACAAGAAAACTTTTCACCTAGTCAATACTTTACTGTATGAGTATATTGCATTCAAAGGATCACAGATTGGGACATGTTTCTTAAGTCCCACAAAGCTAGATGACTCGCGTCTTGCTCGACAGTTTGTAAACAAAGGTCGACGGCAGTCAGTGTTTGGATCTTTTGCTAGACGTTGACAAAGTTTTATCTTTTGTATTCATATTCTGATGGTATTTTGTATTTTAATTGCAAATGATCAATAAAAATCATCTTGATTTGTTATTAAATGTTGTATTAAGCCCACATTATTGTGTTATTTCAAGCTTAAAAGTCTTAAACTAAAAATAAGTAGTCCCTGGTAGATAGGCAACTGCTGTTTATAAATTTGACTCCCCCACGTTTGTGAGGAGTTTTACGTCCCTGCAGGCAGGTTTCAGATGAAACGGTTGAAGAGGCCTAGGTTGTGTGCTTCATAATATTATCAGAGTGGAACACCAGCATGTTCAACTTCGGAGTCACTGTCAGCTGAGATTTGTGCTTCATGTTGCAGGTCGTGTTGACTACATCGGATCATCTCACCAGTGGTGGCACCTGTTCGTGGTGGTAGCACTGTACTATTGGCACAACACGGGGATCAAGTACGTGGAATACCGGATGAACCACGGGTGTGCCCATGACATGCGGCTCTGACCATGTCGACTCCTAGCTCAATTACCACCTCTTGCTCAAGAAATGTACACCAATCTGTATATAATATAGAGAGCTTTAAAGTACATGTGATACAGTTCACATCTTCCATTAGCGTAACGGAGACGTGCGAAGCACTGTGATAACTGCACAATTATCTCACACAGCAAACCTCGTAACTCCTCCTCTGGTCCTCAACTCTTTTAAATTATATCAGAACACTTAGATTTTGATGCATGAAGGAGTGAAAGAAATGTTCTTTCTCCTATAAAATTTTGTATTTGGCAGTTACAAGGTTTGCTAATTTGGTTGACGATGTTTAGTTAGTGGACAACATATTAGGGTGTAAGTATCCACATGAGATTTCTGTTCCACCCTGTAATAGCCTTGTTATGTTAGCCTACTTGCTGTAAATGCTCTTGTAGTTGGCCACCAATCTCTCTTGACATCAATCCCAGTGACAGAGTGCTTGCAGGACTCGGTAAATAGGCACATCAAATGATGGTTACTGGTACTTCAGTACATCTAACAAAGGCCATATCACACACACTCGGGTATAATGGCTTAGATCAGAATAACATAGGGTGTGTGACGAAGACACTGTCTTTTGATAAGTATGACGTGTTTTAAATAGTTTTCTTAGGTCTATCTCGTCAATTACAATAGGGAACTCACCTTTCTGGCTGATGACCATTATCAAGCAAGTTTATTATCATCTCTCTTCACGTGCCCAGCTGATCATGGAACGCATTGGCTGAACTAAGGATCAGCACTTTTGCAATAGATTTGTTTTATTTTATGTTAATTTTTGTTTTTAACTTGTTGTGGGCCATCAGACGGTCCAGCTGATGTGCCTTCCCTCTGGCCGTATGAGACATTTAGGTCCACTCGGTGCCATATTTAACCTGTTGCCTACAGGTGGTGCACGAGAACTATTTTTTGTTATATTTCTGATTCACTCTCGAGTGCAGAGCACGTTGTGCTGTTGGGCATTATTTAGTATTTTGGTTCTGGAAGTAATTAATGGACCATTTTGTACAGATCTGTCCTAAACAAGCTTGGTGGAACACTTTTTGCTGCGTTGTGATTTCTGATCACATTTTTTGTACGAGTAAGGAGCAACATGTATGAGCAGGGGCACAAAAGGTTTCTCAAAATGAAACATAAAACAAAACCTATACCCCCTCCCCTTACCGGGGCCGTAGAGACCGATCACGGGCCCTATGACGAGGTCTTCTGGGCCCCTCCATTGCTATTCAACTTGGGACATCATTTTGGAATTGTGGTATTAAGCTTGCAAATTTTATGCCCCCTAGAGAAAAGTCTCCTGGCTGTTCTGCACTTTAAAACTTCAATCATCATCCATGGAATTTAGCTCGTCCAACTGATTATTAATTTACTTTGTTCTTAGTTATTCAGCCACTCTTTTCTTTTCCACTCATTGGTTCTTTTACAACAAGATTTTGATCACTGTGCATTAAAATTTCCATTTTCACTATATCTCAACGTGCTCTGAAAACGTCATTCCTTTCAGAAATGTATGAATAGTAAAGAGTAATTTTTTTCTGAGATTGAATTAGAAACGTAAAGAACTCTTGTACTCTAGTTACTTCGCCATTTCCCTGGAGGATTAAACGAAAAACACCATGATTATTCATAAAATGAATTATATGTTCTCTTTGTAATGTTTTGGCTGTATTTACACTGAACAGAGTCATATCAGGAAATATCATACTAGTTTTGACATTAAATAAATTTGTCCACTCTTAAGTCCTCGGGTCCCTCAGCAAATCTGTGCCCCGGGGGCTACAGCCCGTTTGCCCCTCCCTCTCGTCGAGCCTGGCCCCAATAAGTTGAAAATTAGGGTTTCTATTTCTTTTTTACATGCGAATGAAAAAGTTCAGCACTGAGGCTCCAAACAGCCGACTGGTAGCCTAACTCAGTACGCCCCATATCGATATTTCATTTTTAGCAGTGGTCAAAATGATGGCCTGAAGATAAAAATTCCAACCGGCTGGCGGGTCTCCAGACTACCAGAGAAGCACGTGCTCTCAGCATCTCCTGTCGAGTCGCTTCAGTGCACGAGCTCTCTAGACCACCGGCCAAATACCGTGGTGTTAACTCCACCAAATACACTTTATGCCGATGCGCATTATATTCACCAACAATTTTGTTTTTTGTTTTTTTGAAGGTTTTGAAAGTTAGGGTGCGCATTAGATTCGAAAAAATATGGTACCTAGTCCTCTTGACTCGGAACGATGATACAAAATGTTATACAGTAAACTCTCACTAATTCAGACTAATAGGATGAGGTCTAGTCCAAATTATAGAAATGTTTTCTAATATATTGTACTGTACAGTTCAAAAGTTCTAAAATCATGCAGCGTATCCACATACCTTTCCTGGGATTGGTTATCCATCGTTGAAGTTTGAAGACAAAAGTCGACTTACTAATGCCAAACTCTGTCATAACACTCTGAGTAGAAGCACCGGCTTAGATTTTATCCAGCACTCTCATTTTGTATTCTAACCTTAGCGATGTACACTCTTCTTATTTACTGTATTCTAGCAAGGACAGCAGTACGATGCTTCCAAACACTTTAAAGCAATCATAGAGATAGAATTAAACACAATGTAACAATAACTCGTCATGTGGGCTTCAAAGAGCAAACTGAGCAGGCGCTGCCTTTTCTGTGTGATACATACGGTACTTATTATTGGCCGCGAGTGGAGTGAACGGGAAGGGAGGGGGATGCGATCGACATTTTGACGTTTTACAATAGATGGCCTTGGTGCGAATGATGTCTGGCGCAGTACTGTGGCAATGAAAACCTGTCCGAATTAGTGAAGCCCCAAACAGTGAGGGTTAACTGCAGTGAAATATGCCAGAGAACTGGGACTGCGGCAGGAGGAGGAACTAGGTCCCTGCTCAGAGCAGTCAGTACGGGTTGGGTGAGTTTGTTAAAGTTACAATTGTCAAAGTACCGAAACGTTACTTTTTCGTTACTTCCGTATAACATTTATATTTGTTTAATAACATTTTCCATGCTCCTATGATTTACTTGATTTGAACGGAACAGTGGATTCCAGTAATACGGAGAAATGAACTATCACAAAACAAACTATACCACCTCATGGTGGTTGTTGTTCTCTAATTGGAGGGGCTTGGACATTGTGGTCATTCAGCCCCATGTACTTTGGTGTGTGTACAATTTTATGTGATTACTTGTGCGATTGTGATGGATGTAGTAGTGTGTGTATTTGTAATTTTCAAATGAGGATTGGGAAGGAGGCGGCCATGGCCTTAAGTTAGTAAACATTCCAGCATTTGGGTGAGGTAGGAATCGAACCCCTCTCTTCTCTGTTTTCCCTCACGAGGCTAAGTGTACCCCGTTCCAGGCCTCGGAACAGAATTCAATTTCTTGGCAAGGCCGGAATTCGAACCGGGACCTGTGGGGCGAAAGCCAAAAATGCTAGCCGCTACACGGCGAGGACACATACCAGTGTTCCCACCATATTAGGCACCATCATGTTTGGCTGAGGGTTTGAACACATCATCATATTTCAAAGATTTTGAAAAATTGATTGTCTAGCTAAATTCAGTATTACCAGCGTTTGGCCCCGGTGTAGCATTGGGCCCGTCACCGAAACCAAGGCCAGTACCATGATCCCATGAGCAGTGCCAATGTACTCATCATCATCTGGTGTTCGCTCCAGCAAGCCGGGTGCAAAAGTCTCTTCCAATTTGTTTTATCCATCCATAGCTGATCTTCGGATATAGTATGCCAGTTTACACCTATCTTCCCTACATCCTTTGAAACTTGTTTCATCCATAAGTCTCTAGGTTGTCCTCGGGGTCTTTTGCCAGGAACTATCCTTTCAAAATAAGCTCTAGGAGTTATTTCTGGAACCATTCTTTTCATATGGCCATAACACCATAGTCTGTAGAGATCTATTAATTCTTAAAGGTTTTTTTCCAATCCAAGCCCTTCTTGGATATTAAAATTCCTTATTTTATCCTTCCCTGTCTTTTGTAAGCAGGAACGGAGGAACTTCATTTCAGCAGCCTGTAGCCGGCTGTTTGCTGGTCCTGTCAGCGCCGCTGACAACCAACTATGCTCCCTTCATTCAAACATTAGCCCACCAATCCTATCCAAATCAAAAACCTTTGAAATTTGAGCTAACCACATCAATTTTTTTGAAATCAATGAAATTTGACGATTAGTTATCACTAGGGCTCGGATCGATATGCTCGATAAAATCTCCAGATATGCTCGAAAACCATGTGTTTTATGCTCGATAGATATGCTCGAAAAAACCATTATATGTTCAAAAAACCTATTATATGCTCGATAGATATGCTCGAAACCCCCATTATATGCGGTGAAATATGCAGAATATGCTCGAAAAACACCGTTAAAAACTATAGAAAGGAAAGTGAAACGAAAAAACAATAACATACTCGCATTCAATTTTTTCAAGTATGTAGTCTATAAGAGAAGTGTTCTTATAAAAGTTACAGTTTAAAAGTTCATTTACAAAATCTTCAGAATTAGGTGAGTCAATGTAGTAGATCTGCATTGGTCTGTACAACAAGAAATTTTCTATGTTTTCAGTTTTGAATGAATTTCTTCAGTCAATAAAAGTTTCAATGACGAGAACAACCTCACTAAAGGTTAAAAATCTGCGGTTCTATTATTCGCACCAGATAGGCTTTTCAATAATTATTTCTGTTTTCGAACCTTAAGGATGGTCAGGGCCCGAATTCGGGGGAGAATTCGAAGAAAAACAAACTATTTAGACGAAACCCACAAGAATATGCATTTATATGCTTCTATTCTGAAAACCTCGGTTTTATGCATTTATATGCTCGATAAATTTCAATTCTGTAGGTCCCAGACAGGTGAAAATACCACCGAAAGACTTCTTTCAATGTGTACTATTCAGGAAAAAAAAAGCAAATATGCTCGAATCCAAGCCCTAGTTATCACTAAGGCCTGGAAGTTCATGCACTATTAAATGGGTTCCTTAACATACCAACATCGTATGACATGTGTGTCGTAATTTTTGCCGCCTTTCAAAAATCACTTACCACGGCCAGGAGCGAACCTGCAAGCTTGGGGTTAGTAATCTGACACGATAACCACTCACCCACCGCGGCAAGCAGTCTTCTGATTATATAAATCTTAATCACATCTAATATATTTCAGGATATCTTTTCACATACGGTTTTCCAGTTGGAATGATTTTTGTGTTGACCGGCTGAAAGATCCAATATCAATTATTACGCTAATTCAGAGAAATTAATTTCTTGGATCCTTTGGGAAAGTAGTTATTCCCATGAGGGTTTAAATACAGGATTTGGAAAGCTAAATGTTATTTGTGCCAGGATGTTGTTGGTCTGTCACGTTCAAGCCAACTGCTCTGCAAATTAAGACTTCTTTCATATCCTGGCCTCAATATTGTGCCTGCTTCAAGAGTCTTTTACAAATGATTTCCACTACCGGTACCACACATATTTATTTTAAGGTGAAGAACATCCTTGATTATGATTGGAACTCTCAACAAAAGGAACAATTTGTCCAGGGTGGCTTTTATTGTTGTGACAAACAATAACGAGTATTTATTTGATTAGTTTCCTCTATTTCTATTTTATAAGGAGTTACTTATGTAGAGTTTAGCATTATTCTCCGACAGTGGCACATGTGGCTGGTCCACAAATAACAGATTTAACCGTTATCATGCCAGTTCTTTTCCTAGCAGAATAAAAGTACTGTGATGTGTGGTGGTGAGAAGGTTGGATTGGTGGCTTAAATGGCCTGGCATGAAAAGGGTCATATTTGTTTAGACCACTGCACGGAGCTGGGAGCTCACTGTGATATCTGAGCTAATAAATATGGTTTTTTACAAGGAGTTTGTCTTTATTTCCTAAAAACCCCTCAACTTCTCTACCTCCTTCATTACAGCGAACATCAACAAACAATATAATATATTTAAATATTACCCCGGGTCTTTCATATAAAGTAAGAACGGCAAGCGGCAGTTTCGTTATTCGGTGCTACGGTGGCCTTGGCCGAGCTTGTGGCGCGCCACGGCCCCCTGCTTTAAGCGTGTGTACAACCCTGTATGAAGTATTACTTTATAGAAGATGCTGGAAGAGTCGTCCTTCCTGGGTTATACAGGTATTGTATCTGGTAACTACATTCTGGCTGACGCGAGTGAGTTCTGCCACTGTAATATTTCTGATTTTTAATTTTATGCTTTTTATTGAGCACTGAGTCAGTAGTGTCAAACTTATTTACAAATACGTGAATCTGTGCTAGTGAAGGTGGCACTTCATCAGGAAATTGCTGAACAAATGCATCACGTACCCGCCGAGCCGACTCGTAATTAAAATAAGTTTTACATACAAAATTACGATGTTGTAATGATAACTGTCTCATGTTAACATCTGAGGTTCAGACTGGCGACTGAACACCTGCACGTTTATTGCAAGGTCGAGTACAGTATATACTATGCGCGCGCTTTCAATACTACAGCAGGGGGCCGTGGCACGCCACAAGCTCGGCCAAGGTTACTGCAGCAGGGGATAACAAAGCCGCCACTCACTGTTTTTACTTTATATGAAAAACCTTGTATATCCTTTCACCAGGCCCCCAGTTTCAGATGTTGTAATCACCATGTCTTAGCTATGAAATTCAGAAAAGTAAACTTTCAGATTATGCTGCATCTGTGACCAGGCCCTTGATCATAGAACCAAACCTTGGTAGTAGCAAAAAATCAACTTTACTTTGAGTGCAATACCAGACCTTTCAGTTTTATGTGAGAGAGTTCATTTGTGGTGTATTGCAGTTGTGTTTTTGAAACACACTTGACTAATCCCAAACAAAAATGCTTCCTAAAGCACACTTGACTAATCCCAAAGAGGAATGGTTTCTGAAACACGCTTGACTAATCCCAAAGAGGAATGGTTTCTGAAACACGCTTGACTAATCCCAAACAAAAATGCTTCCTGAAGCACACTTGACTAATCCCAAACAGGAATGGTTTTTGAAGCACACTTGACTAATCCCAAACAGAAATGGTTTTTGAAACACACTTGACTAATCCCAAAGAGGAATGGTTTCTGAAACACGCTTGACTAATCCCAAACAAAAATGCTTCCTGAAGCACACTTGACTAATCCCAAACAGGAATGGTTTCTGAAACACACTTGACTAATCCCAAACAAACAACTTCCTGAAACACACTTGACTAATCCCAAACAGGAATGGTTTTTGAAACACACTAGACTAATCTCAAACAGAAATGGTTTCTTGAACACCCTAATCTCAAAGAGACCAATCCCAATCAGGAATGGTTTCTGAAACACACTAGATTAATCTCAAACACACTTGACTAATGCCAAACAGGAATGGTTTCTGAAACACACTAGACTAATCTCAAACAGAAATGGTTTCTTGAACTCACTAATCTGAAACACACTAGACTAATCTCAAACAGAAATGGTTTCTCAAACACACTAGACTAATCTCAAACAGAAATGGTTTCTCAAACACACTAGACTAATCTCAAACAAACTTGACTAATCTCAAACAGAAATACTTCCCAAAGCACACTTGATTAATCCCAAACAGGAATGGTTTCTGAAACGCACTTGACTAATCCCAAACATTAATGCTTCCCGAAGCACATTTGATTAATCCCAAACAGGAATGGTTTCTGAAACGCACTTGACTAATCCCAAACATTAATGCTTCCCGAAGCACACTTGATTAATCCCAAACAGGAGTGGTTTCTGAAACACACTTGACTAATCCCAAACATTGATGCTTCCTGAAGCACACTGACCAATCCCAATCAGGAATGGTTTCTGAAACACACTAGATTAATCTCAAACACACTTGACTAATCCCAAACAGGAATGGTTTCTGAAACACACTTGACTAATCTCAAACAGGAATGGTTTTTGATGCACATTTGGCTAATCCCAAACAGAAACGCTTCCCGAAGCACACTTGATTAATCCCAAACAGGAATGGTTTCTGAAACACACTTGACTAATCTCAAACAGGAATGGTTTTTGAAGCACACTTGACTAATCCCAAACAGAAATGGTTTTTGAAACACACTAGACTAATCTCAATCAGAAATGGTTTCTCAAACACACTAGACTTATCTCAAACAAGCTTGACTAATCTCAGACAGAAATGCTTCCTGAAGCACACTTGATTAATCCCAAACAGGAATGGTTTCTGAAACGCACTTGACTAATCTCAAACAGGAATGGTTTTTGAAGCACACTTGACTAATCCCAAACAGGAATGGTTTCTGAAACACACTTGACTAATCTCAAACAGGAATGGTTTTTGAAGCACACTTGACTAATCCCAAACAGGAATGGTTTTTGAAACACACTAGACTAATCTCAAACAGAAATGGTTTCTTGAACTCACTAATCTGAAACACACTAGACTAATCTCAAACAGAAATGGTTTCTCAGACACACTAGACTTAGCTCAAACAAGCTTGACTAATCTCAGACAGAAATGCTTCCCGAAGCACACTTCATTAATCCCAAACAGGAATGGTTTCTGAAACGCACTTGACGAATCCCAAACATTAATGCTTCCTGAAGCACACTTGACTAATCCCAAACAGGAATGGTTTCTGAAACACACTAGATTAATCTCAAACACACGACTAATCTCAAACAGAAATGCTTCCTGAAGCACACTAGACTAATCTCGAACAAAAATGGTTTCTCAAACACAATAGACTAATCTCAAACACACTTTACTAATCTCGAACAGAAATGCTTCATGAAGCACACTTGACTAATACCAAACAGGAATGGTTTCTGAAAAACACTTGACTAATCTCAAACAAAATGCTTTCTGAAGCACACTTGACTAATCCCAAACAGGAATGGTTTCTGAAACACACTTGACTAAGTAAAAATGTAGACTTTCACGACCGGCGTTGAAATAGGAATCTCTGTTTCGCGGGCTTATAGGTCGTGTTCCAAGGACATTTTGTCGTCCTGACGTTTCGCTGAATACTGCGTTCAGTTGTTTTACCTCGCTTTATGTAACCTGTGAACATGCTGAACGCAGTATTCAGCGAAACGTCAGGACGACAAAATGTCCTAGGAACACGACCTATAAGCCCGCGAAACAGAGATTCACACTTGACTAATCTCAAACAGAAATGATTCTGAAACATACTAGACTAATCTCAAACAGAAATGATTTCTCAAACACTCTAGACTAATCTCAAACAGAAATGATTCTGAAACATGCTAAACTACTCTCAAACAGAAATGATTCTGAAACGCACTAGACTAATCTCAAACACACTAGAATATTCTCAAACAGAAATGCTTTCTCAATCATATTTGACTTATCTCAAACTCGCTAGAATAGCCTTAAACAGAAATGATTCTGAAACGCACGAGACTAATCTCAAACACTCTAGAATACCGGTAGTCGTAAACAGAAATGCTTTCTCAAACACACTAATCTCAATCATTGGAGTATTCTTATGTGGAATGTGACTCTGCTCTGCTATCTGATATGGTAGTTTATGTAGGCTACGCTACATCATTAATAGTGACTTCAAAAAGTACCGTGGTAGCTCTTCCAATTTGAAAGTATGTTCCACCGGCTGGCTTCCGATTCCTAGTGGCAAGGTACGACCAAACATCTTAGTACATTCTTACAATCCCAGCATCACTTCAGTGTTGGTTTGGGGATGTCATAGAGAGCTGTCAAGGAGAGAAGTCTTTCCTTGAGGGAGGCTGCTTTAAAATATGGAATAACTCACACTGCATTGTACTACAGAGTTAAAGAGGCGAAGAATGATCTAAACAAATCTCATGTGTTTTCTTCGCGGTAGCCTATGCAAGTCGGCAAGTGTTCAGTGAAAATCAAGATTACATTGTTAAGGGCTCTAAACTTGGTTACGGAATGACTTACATCCAAATCCGTCAGTTCGCGTACGATTGTGCTAAGAAATCAGGCTGTAAATATCCAACTACCTGGGATGAAAGCAACATTGCAGGAATTGACTGGGTACAGGAATTTATGAAGCAACATAAGAAGCTTGCCCTTCGTAAGCCTGAAAATACAAGTCTCGCCAGAGCCAGTGCGTTCAACCACTGCCAGCTGGATTGCATCCCTCCTGGCTGCTTTAAACTGCCTACTCATTCAACGATTACAGCATTGGTTTGAGCGTACAACCTCGTTTCCAAATAAAGGCGCTAGATTAGATTAGATTAGATTTTTATTTAATCCATTTGTTGAAGGAAGGAAGGAAGCTTGTAGTTTAACGTGACCGTTAATCTCGAGATCATGGAGTCCGAACCACAGGACATGGCATTTCACTTCGAAAATCTCACATGCATTGACCGGTAATCGAACCCGGACCGCCTTGGTGAGAGGCATACAGCTAGACCGCTGAGCCACCACGCCCTCAAATCCATTTGTTGAATTATACACACATCAAAAAAAGTTTTGCATCACCTCGGTTCCCGGATCTCCGGCATATAGACGTTGACTGTGTATATTGTATCCAAGATACAGTCCCTTTGACTGTTCATAGATGTCACTAAAACTGCTCAAAGATGTAAACAACCATGCATGAGCAGGGCCTATTAGACGGAGGGGGTACGACAGCCGATCAGTTCCAGTCATTCCACCAGGACGAAGGTACGCTGCTCATGTTGTCTGTAGTTCTACCATGCCTAGAAGGTCAATACCGCAGTTCGATCGCGTCCGCATTGTTACTTTGTGTCAAGAAGGGCTCTCAACAAGGGAAGTTTCCAGGCGTCTCAGAGTGAACCAAAGCGATGTTGTTCGGACATGGAGGAGGTACAGAGATACAGGAACTGTCGATGACAGGCCTCGCTCAGGCCGCCCAAGGGCTACTACTGTAGTGGATGACCGCTACTTACGGATTGCCGCTCGGAGGAACCCTGACAGCAATGCCACCATGTTGAATAATGCGTTTCGTTCAGCCACAGGACGTCGTGTTTCAACTCAAACTGTGCGCAATAGGCTGCATGATGCGCAACTTCACTCCCGACGTCCATGGCGAGGTCCAGCTTTGCAACCCCGACACCATGCAGCGCGGTACAGATGGGCCCAACAACATGCTGAATGGACCCCACGGAATTGGCATCACGTTCTCTTCACCGATGAGTGTCGCATATGCCTTCAACCAGACAATCGTCGGAGACGTGTTTGGAGGCACCCTGGTCAGGCTGAACGTCTTAGACACACTGTCCAGCGAGTGCAGCAAGGTGGTGGTTCCCTGATGTTTTGGGGTGGCATTATGTGGGGCCGACGTACGCCACTGGTGGTCATGGAAGGCTCCGAAACGGCTTTACGATACCTGAATGACATCCTCCGACCCATAGTGCAACCATATCGGCAGAATATTGGAGAGGCATTTGTCTTCATGGACGACAATTCTCGACCTCATCGTGCACATCTTGTGAATGCGTTCCTTCAAGATAACGACATCGCTCGACTACAGTGGCCAGCATGTTCGCCAGACATGAACCCTATCGAACATGCCTGGGATATGTTGAAAAGGGCTGTTTATGGACGTCTTGACCCACCAACCACTCTGAGAGATTTACGCCGAATTGTCGTTGAGGAGTGGGACAATTTGGACCAACAGTGTCTTGATGAACTTGTGGATAGTATGCCACGGCGAATACAGGCATGCATCAATGCAAGAGGACGTGCTACTGGGTATTAGAGGTAGTGGTGTGTACTGCAATCTGGACCACAAATGCTGAAAGTCTAGCTGTATGATGGTACAACATGCAATGTGTGGGTCTCATGAGCAATAAAACGAGCTGAAATGTTGTTTGTGTTGATCTCTATTCCCTTTGTATTTAAAAGTTCCGGAACTCTTGGAACCGAGGTGATGCAAAACTTTTTTTGATGTGTGTATGTAAACAATACATTTTTGATATAGGACATGTCAGAAATTACATCTATAAAATTAAAGAACTAACAGGTAGCCTATATATTACTAATACTATAACTACCGGTATTTATAACTTATTATAATAACAGATCTTAAGAGATACAATATTATTGGACAACTATTTACACCTTACTCTATTATCATAGGCCCTAATATGAAAACTTCATTATTTAAATATACAACTTACAGCTAGGTATTACAATTAAAATAGAAAAGTAAAATATAATTATAGCCTAGATTTCATAGGTCCTATACGCTAAGATATTCAACTACAGAGTAAAAACAATGGCACTGCAGATAAGCTTTCAACTTTCTTTCAAAGAGATGGTGTATTGGCTTTCACGGCCAGTGAATTAAAACTCAGCAATTCTTCTAGGTTTGTGCCGTGTCTTGTGTGGGGTTTCGCCTAGGACACCAAGCTAGGCTCATCGGCGGGCTCTTGGTGTCCCTGCCCGGACCCCCACAGGAGTATCGAACTGCGCGATACCTCCCTTTATATAGAGTGCAACTGCACTCCTTGACTGCGAGAACCAAAAGCTCAAGCAGCCATAACCTCCCTATGAAGGCTTCCAAAAAGATGGTGTATTGGCTTTCACGGCCAGTGAATTAAAACTCAGCAATTCTTCTAGGTTTGTGCCGTGTCTTGTGTGGGGTTTCGCCTAGGACACCAAGCTAGGCTCATCGGCGGGCTCTTGGTGTCCCTGCCCGGACCCCCACAGGAGTATCGAACTGCGCGATACCTCCCTTTATATAGAGTGCAACTGCACTCCTTGACTGCGAGAACCAAAAGCTCAAGCAGCCATAACCTCCCTATGAAGGCTTCCAAAAAGATGGTGTATTGGCTTTCACGGCCAGTGAATTAAAACTCAGCAATTCTTCTAGGTTTGTGCCGTGTCTTGTGTGGGGTTTCGCCTAGGACACCAAGCTAGGCTCATCGGCGGGCTCTTGGTGTCCCTGCCCGGACCCCCACAGGAGTATCGAACTGCGCGATACCTCCCTTTATATAGAGTGCAACTGCACTCCTTGACTGCGAGAACCAAAAGCTCAAGCAGCCATAACCTCCCTATGAAGGCTTCCAAAAAGATGGTGTATTGGCTTTCACGGCCAGTGAATTAAAACTCAGCAATTCTTCTAGGTTTGTGCCGTGTCTTGTGTGGGGTTTCGCCTAGGACACCAAGCTAGGCTCATCGGCGGGCTCTTGGTGTCCCTGCCCGGACCCCCACAGGAGTATCGAACTGCGCGATACCTCCGGGCAGGGACACCAAGAGCCCGCCGATGAGCCTAGCTTGGTGTCCTAGGCGAAACCCCACACAAGACACGGCACAAACCTAGAAGAATTGCTGAGTTTTAATTCACTGGCCGTGAAAGCCAATACACCATCTTTTTGGAAGCCTTCATAGGGAGGTTATGGCTGCTTGAGCTTTTGGTTCTCGCAGTCAAGGAGTGCAGTTGCACTCTATATAAAGGGAGGTATCGCGCAGTTCGATACTCCTGTGGGGGTCCGGGCAGGGACACCAAGAGCCCGCCGATGAGCCTAGCTTGGTGTCCTAGGCGAAACCCCACACAAGACACGGCACAAATCTAGAAGAATTGCTGAGTTTTAATTCACTGGCCGTGAAAGCCAATACACCATCTTTTTGGAAGCCTTCATAGGGAGGTTATGGCTGCTTGAGCTTTTGGTTCTCGCAGTCAAGGAGTGCAGTTGCACTCTATATAAAGGGAGGTATCGCGCAGTTCGATACTCCTGTGGGGGTCCGGGCAGGGACACCAAGAGTCCGCCGATGAGCCTAGCTTGGTGTCCTAGGCGAAACCCCACACAAGACACGGCACAAACCTAGAAGAATTGCTGAGTTTTAATTCACTGGCCGTGAAAGCCAATACACCATCTTTTTGGAAGCCTTCATAGGGAGGTTATGGCTGCTTGAGCTTTTGGTTCTCGCAGTCAAGGAGTGCAGTTGCACTCTATATAAAGGGAGGTATCGCGCAGTTCGATACTCCTGTGGGGGTCCGGGCAGGGACACCAAGAGCCCGCCGATGAGCCTAGCTTGGTGTCCTAGGCGAAACCCCACACAAGACACGGCACAAACCTAGAAGAATTGCTGAGTTTTTCTTTCAAAGGTTTTTATTTTTGGGGCAAGTTTTATATACTCCTGTGTGAAAAGTTCCTTTTTGATATATCTTGTGTGTGTGAAATATGAATGTTTTGAATTTGTCTTGTGTTATGCCTATGAACATCATTGTTTGTTTTAAGGAAAACATCTTTATTCATTAAATTCTTTTAAAAAAACATAATACTTTCAAAGATATATATGCAGGGCAGTGGGAGAATCTTTAAATCTTTAAACAGAGGTCTACATGATTTTCTAGTGTTTACATTTGCCATAATTCTAATCGCCCTCTTTTGTATCCTAAACGTGCTTAGTACATCTGGCGACATACCCCAAAATAAGACCCCATATCTTAAGTATGAATGGAAATAAGCAAAATAAGTATTTCTTAATGTGTGCATGCTAGTTCAGGTTTTCAAAATACGTAACGCAAAGCACATCGAGTTCAGTTTAGTATTCAGATATTGTATATGTTTATTCCATTTCAAGTCATGTTGTATCCATAGTCCTAAAAACTTTGTTTCTGATTTATTTTCTATTTGATGACCATTTAATGTTATATTGGGCTTCGCAGGATTCCTATTCTGTATAGTGTGGAAATTTAGACATACTGTTTTTTTCTAGTTTATTATGAGGCGATTATCTTGTGACCATTTGGTTAACTCTTCTGTAACGGAGTCAGCAGACTGCTGTAAGACCTGTTTAGTTTCACCTTTCATCACGAGTGTTGTATCGTCCGCAAACAAAATTTCCTTATGTGAATGAACGTTCTGTGTTATATCATTGATATATAGAAGAAAGAGTAGTGGGCCCAAAACCAATCCCTGGGGTACTCCAAATTTAATAATTCCCTCATTGGACAATGTTTTATTAAGTAATTTGGTTCCATCATCCTTGTGTCTTAAGCTTACTATTTGTTTATGGCTCGTTAAGTAAGACTCTATCCATTTATTAGCTAGACCTCTAATACCATATTGATTTAGTTTTGTAAGGAGGATTTTATGGTCAACAACATCAAATGCTTACAATAAATCCAAGAATAGGCCAGTTACATGTTCCTTATTGTCAATTAATTTCAATATACTATTACTCATTCATAAATTGCTGTCTGTGTAGATCTTTCCGTTCTGAATCCATGTTGTGAGTTTGATAGTATTTTATTTTTTTCTATAAAACTTATCAGTCTCTTATGCACGATTTTTTCCACAATTTTTGCAATACCAGTTGGTAAGGTAATAGGACGATAGTTATCTAATTCATATTTTGAACCGTTTTTGTGCACTGGAATTACTTTTGATAACTTCAAAATATCCGGGTAAGTTCCTGAGAGAATTGAACTGTTTATTAAGTGCGTATATGGATTTATTATATTTTCTGCACATTTCTTTAAAATTGCATCAGGGATGCCATCAATACCAGCACAGAATTTATTTTTTAGCTCTTTTATAACTATTCTTACCTCTTCACTTGTGACATGATTTATAAATAAAGAATCACTGCATTTATTTATTTATTTATTTATTTATTTTATTATTAGAATTTAGTGTATTTACCTGTGATTTATTTAATTTTCTTTTGTGGAATTTCCAGAAAATAGTCATTAAAAGTGTTTGCTATTTCCTCTGGATTATTAATCACTTTATTATTTCTGGTCAGTGTAATGTTCCTTTGTATTTTAGCAGATTTTCCAGTTTCTTTATCATGGACCACATGGCCCTGTTTTTATTAGATGATTGGGAAATAAAATTATCATTATGCATTTTCTTTGCTAGTCTTATTACCTTATTTAATATGCTAGTATATTTTTTTGTAGTATAAATTGAATTCAGGTGTTGTGTGGTATTGTTTATATAATTTGTGTAGAAATTTCTTTCTTTGACATGAATTTATAATCCCTGTTGTTATCCAATTGCTAGTTTTTTTTATTTCGAATAGTTCTTTGTTTAAAGGGGAATGCTGTTTCAAAATAGTATTTTAGGGTACTGTTAAATGCATTAAATTTATCATTTACATTTTCTAGTTTATACATTTCTGACCATGTTTCCTTATTTAATAAGTCGTTGAAATATGTAACATTTGTTTCAGTGAATGACCTGCACTTTGATTGTATTCCATTATCAATATTATTGATTGTTTCGGGTACTTCAAAACTCAGTATTTGTCCATGATGGTCACTAAAACCCGGACAATAGGCTTCTATTGAATGGTGATATTTATCTATATTTATAAAAATTTGATCAGGAGTGGTTTTACTAAATTTTGTTATTCTTGTTGGGGTATTTACTGTAGGTTTCAGTCCATAGGAAATTAGTAACTGTGTTAATAATTCACAATTTCTATCACATCTTAAGAAATCCAAAGAAGTAGGAACTATTTGAAAAATTCAAAGTTGCAGTCCTTACTTGAATTTAAAAAAACAGATACACACACTAATACAGTCATCACAAATAACACCGGTTATCAGACAGATTCTACACACTCCCCAAGTACACGGGGCTTCATGACCGCGTTGTCGCAGCCCCTAAACTAAGGAACCAACCAACCAGTCTCTAAATGGTGCACAGGTGAGGGTAAAACAGGTTGGGCAAGTAGTTTCTGGAGAGCGTGGGACAGTGATAACAGTTTGTATAATAATCAATGCTAGCCCAGACAAATTAGACCAAAAAAAGACCGTGCTTCCCGAAAAATCGTCCAAAGCTGGAATGTGTTTTAATACCTTTTGGGGGTCCCAAATAAGAGTACTGCGAGTTTGCGACGGATTCTGACTTCTGCTTAATTTTTGGGAATAAAAAAAAACAGCAAAATTTTCGCACTCTTTTCCGTTTTTTTCCTTATAACTTCTAAACGACGCATTTTACAGAAATGTTACTTGGTTACATTTTTAAAGAACATTAAGCTCTGCGTCGAATGGTTTTTAGTTTGTCTAAATCAGCTCAGTCGTTTAGCCGCAATCGATTTCTGAATTTGGGCCATTTTTACCAACTTTGTTAAAAAGTTGATTCTCTGTTTAAAAAGTTGATTCTTTGTTTAGTTTTTCGCGTAAAACTCCTAAACAACGCATCATATAGAAAATTGTATTCGAAGCTTTTTTAAGACCATTAAATTCTGTGTCGAATGGATTTTGGTTTGTCGAAATCGGCCAGGCCGTTTAGCCGTAATCGATTTTTTGAGTTGGGCCATTTATACCATCTCTCATGTCTCATGTAATTTTCTTTTCCAATCGTGCAGTTTTCGAAGTGGCAAAGGAGAAATTCCGGGTTGGCCCGGTTCCCCCACTTGGCCTTGACAACCGAAGAACAGCCACCTGTCCCTTTGTTCTCTTTCCCCCTCTAATCCCTTCGTCGGTTTCCCTTCATACCCTACGGAGCCTCACATAACAGGACGTCTCCCTTCTTCAATTTATACCAGTGCAATCAGTGTTCGGCCGGATTCAGTTGTGTGAACACGTTAAAAATGTAAAGTTTTCGTGTGTAGCGAAAAGAATTGGTCCGGAATATGGTCAGATATGACCATCGAGCAAGTGCTCATGAGAGCAATATCTTCTTGTGGAGGGCTATCCCGTGGGCAGGGAATCGGCGATGGGACTCTAGCCTGGTGGATCGCTGGCATGCCCACTGCAGTGGATGTTTGTCATCAAATTGTGGATTACCGTGAGGTCTCCTTCTCAACATCCGTTCAGTATGTTGACACGACAAACTCCAGAATACGGAGGGACGATAGCGATTTGAAGAAATTCAGCGAATGGTTTCAGTTCCAATGACCCATTCCCTGCAACGAGTTCACTCATGTCAATCAGCACAGGAGTTTCAGCTGATGACAGCATCAACTACCACAAAGCGTTTGAAAAGGGCACAGCCAGTATGCACACCATTGAAGGGAAAAACTTCAAAGAACTTAAACTTAGCAGAAAAAAACGAGTGGTGTATCTACGAGCCGTGAAGGCTACAGCAAAGATCAACGGAGAATCAGTCCGGACATGATTTTCCGCCACATTCCATTTCACATGAAATCCCAGCTTCAGCTTGAATCGTACTTTGAATTCGAATTGGCCCCGTAACCACTCTCACTGTTTGTTGATGATGGCATGATGCGGAAGAATAGAAAATCAGAACTGTACAAGCCATTCACTCCAATCAAAGTAGATCTCACTGTGAATGCAGACTATGTAGTGGATGGTGGTTTCCTCCTGCACAGACACAGAGTTGTGTGGAACAGCGGAGAAC
Source organism: Meconema thalassinum (assembly GCA_946902985.2). Lineage (NCBI taxonomy): Eukaryota > Metazoa > Arthropoda > Insecta > Orthoptera > Tettigoniidae > Meconema > Meconema thalassinum. Next base: position 293,458,815 of record OX336396.1, on the reverse strand, counting down.
AGTTTTCCAATATCATTCAGAAGTACGTAAATTACGTGAAATCCAACTACAAGTCTGAAAGTATCACCATAGTTTTCGATGGGTACCCAGAGGATGTGGCCGAGAAGAGTATAAAGTCAGCTGAAAGAGCGCGAAGAGCCCGTGTTACGTCATCTTCGTCGGTTATATTCCAGGGAAATACCAAGGCCACAATGTCCAAATATCGTTTCTTGTTGAATGATCACAAGAAACGTCTCATATCGATGCTGACAAGCAAACTGATGGACGAGGGCATTCAGGTTAAACAAACCGTTGCAGATGCAGATTCTCTGATTGTGAGCACAGCCATGGAGAGGTCTATGGAAGGAGGCAATGTTTTCATAGTGGGAGGGGACACCGATCTGTTGGTCATGCTCACTTTTCATATTGCTGTCTTTGAAGAGCCCATCTCCAACGTGATCCTCATCAAACCCGGGAAACAGTACCAGGAAACTGTCGTTTACTGTCCGAGCAATTGCCAGCTGCCTGAAGACATGAGGAAGCATGCCCTGTTTCTCCATGCCTTCACGGGGTGCGACACCACATTCTCATTTTTCCGCCAGGGGAAAATAAAATTTATCAAGAAATTCATGGCAGACCAAAACCTCTTTCATCAGGCCTCTATTTTTCTTGACCCGATCTCAACCCCCAACCAAGTTGCAAATGCAGGTGTTCACATCATAAAAAACCTGTACACGGGTGGCAGCAGTAAGTCCCTCAATCAAGTGAGGTTTGACCTCTTCCAGAGGTCGCTTTCAAAAAAGAATTTCAACCTGGCATCCTCCACAGAAGCAGCTGCTCGCCAGCACTCCTTCAGAGCTTATTTACAGGTGCAGGTATGGAGGATTAATGTACTAGTTCCAGAGAGATGGGGATGGAAATTAACCACCAATGGCTTAACTCCCATCACAACGACTCATCCACCGGCTCCACAAGAACTTCTCAACTCCATATCGTGCACATGTAAAAAAGTGTGCAAAGCAGCTTGTTCCTGTAGGAAGGCAGGGGTAAAATGCACTACCATCTGCATGACCTGCCGAGGGCACACATGCCTCAATTCCATCTCTGAAGGCAAGGATGTTATACTGGATCCCACCCAGTGAGACGAGGATGAGGAGCTAGATGACGTGATCGGCGAAGAGCCACCGTTATCTCCTAAACGACGAAAGAAATCATCAACATGAGTACCTTGTACATCTTTCACATTATGATGTTTCATGTACACAACTAATACATCTTTCTGTACATAATTTATATCGTTATCGTTTACGTAAACATCTTATGTGTACATCTTTTGTTACTTTCAATAAAACATTCACAATAATGCCTTCTTCTATTTTGAAACCACATAACATCATTTTGGAGTGTCCAGGTGCGGATCCAATAGGAGGGGCGAGGCACGAATCCTAGAATTTCTGAAACCCCAGAACAATTAATATATAATATTTTATTACAAATAAGGATTAGACTTGAAATTCCAAAGAGGGGCCGGGCCACCCCCTTCCCCCATTCTGATTCCATCCAGATGATTTTCATTCAATAAAACATCATCAAATGATTCATAATATGATCCATTCAAAGGGCTGAATTAACTTTTTAGCCAAGTTGGAAAAACATGGCCCAACTTAAGAAATCGATTGCTGCTAAACTACTGGGCCGATTTGGACGGACTAAAAACTATTCGACGCAGAATATAATGTTCTTTAAAAACGTTACGAGGAAACTTATAGGGTGCGTCGTTTAGAAGTTATAAGCAAAACACTGAAAAAAGTGCAAACAATTCGCGGTTTTTTGACACCCAAAAATTAAGCAGAAGTCAGAACGCATCACAAACTCACAGGACTCATATTTGGGACCCCCAAAAGGTATTAAAACACATTCCAGCTTTGGACGATTTTTCGGGAAGCATATGTCTAATTTGCCTGGGCTCTGCTGTTGGTAATAGTTTACCACCGGTTTTCGTCTTTCCAAGGGCGAGACTTGATGACTCACTGATGTTTGGTGCACCACCTGGACGCCTGGGCCTAGTCAATAGTCCTAGAAGTAGCTGGATGACGGACCTTTGTTTTTAATGGTACCATACTGCAGTAGGCTATGTCACGAAAATGACTAGGTGTTCGAAGGAAGACCCCATCATTTTATTAATGGATAATCACGAGTCCCATTGCACTCTACATTATATTCTGTATGCCCGAGAGCATGGTATCGTTTTGGTCACTTTTCCCCCGCACTGCACACACCGGCTGCAGTCACAGTAGATGTACTGTAGGCGTCATGGGATCATTCAAAGGAAAGCTATGAATCGCACAGCACGACTGGATGACTGCTCATCCTGGTAAAATTAGGCTATAACAATTCATGACTTAGCAGCATTAACGAATGTTGCCTTTCAAGCTTCCTTCACTGTGAAGAACATAACTGCTGCTTTCTCTAAGACAGGAATATGGCCTTTTTCAAGCATTGCTTTCAGTGATGAGGATTTCAAGCCATCATGCGTAACCAGTGAAGAAATCATTGTTTCAGAGAACTCGGTCCCTTCCGCTACCACGCCTGGAACACCTAGGCCTACTGGAAAAGTTTGCGAGGAAACTCAAAGACCACAAATGGAGAACCTTTCACCAGAAGATCTTCGACCCTTTCCGAAAGCTGGACCTAGTTGCGAAAAATGGCAAAGAATGAAAGCCAAATCCCGCTGCTCCAAAGAAAAAATATGGCAGGGAGGCTATAAATCAAAGCAAATCTCAAGGTAGTCAGAATTATCCTAAGAAACAACTGACTTCTTTATCTTCCAGTGAAAGTGATGACAATATTTCAGTTCACGATGAATCAGATTTTGAGACCTTTGAAGAAATCGTGGGGTCTCCTAAGATGGCAGACAATGAAAGAATATCAGCAGGTGACTTTCTGATAATTCGATACGCTATAAAGAAATACAAGGTGTTGTTTGTAGGTCAAGTAATCGAAATAACCGACAGTCTTACATATAAGATAAACTTCATGCGCAGCTACGGGGAGACATGGAAGTTTCCGGAAATAGATGATACAGTGGAACTTGCATAATTCGAACCTCAAGGGACCCGTAAAAAAATTCGAATTATCCAAAAATTCGAATTAAGAGTATAACCGCGATTGCTGGCACGACTTTTGTCGACCAAGGATGATTCCAATAATTGAAATAGTTGATCCTAAGGTGGAGATAACATTTCATGAACGTTCTTTGAAAAGGGTAGAGAAAATATAATGTATTGCGTTTACATAATGATTTGCGTTCAACAAAGCAGATTAACGGACAACGGTACTTTATAGAGACTGTATCGTGATTAACCTTATATGTTTCAAATGATAAATTAAAACCAAAATGTAGTACTATTCACCTATTTAATGACAGTAGTAATCCAGCAATCTAGTTAAGTCTTAGAGAATTCTACAGTGTTTCAAAAAAGTTTGAAATCTTTACCTGTTTCCTACAATTTAGTCTCTCGGCCATCACAAAAGATTTAAGGAACGGAAAACAGAATCACTTGGGTTATTTCTACTTTCAAAAAAAAAAAAAACTCCTAAGTACTGTGATGTATTTGTCGTTTTTCGGGAATTCCTGACCCAACTGTTTGGCTTTCGATCGGCTTTTTACACGTATAACTTCGAATTATCCAAAATATAATTCGAATTAACCACGATTTTTTAGCATTGATGGTATATAAAATGTTAGGGACCAAGAGAATAATTCGAATTAAAGAAGATTTCGAATTATAGAAGTTCGAATTAGCCACGTTTCACTGTATCAGTTAAGTTGAAACGGATGATGTTGTTGTCAAACTTCTACCACCATATACTTCAGGAGGAACTGGACGCAGTGCAGCATTGAAAACTTTCGGTGTCAACTTCAACTTCTGCAAGGACAAAGTTATGTAATCAAGAGAAAAGTGTCCTTCAAACAACATAAATCTTGCATATTTAATCTATTTTGAACCAATTTATGTATGCTCATACGTGCCCCATGTGTAGTTCAAAGGTACCTCAGGGGTGGGGTATTTATGAACATGTTACATCTATACCGTTTTCTATGAATAGGATGCATCAGAGTCTTAATTTTGTGGTTCATTCGATCTGGAACTATGTAGACTATGTTACTTTTTCAAGATTGTTGTGATTTCGCCGAATAAATTATTTTGGGTAGTAAGAAAAAATATTTCTCAAAATTTGTTCAAATGTGCCCCCTTCTCCCCCACACTGAAAGTTAATTGCCAATTTTTTGAAGCGGCTTCGGTGGCGTAGTTGGTAGCATGCTGAGCTTCTATGTCCAAGATCGCGGGTTCAAACCCGGCCGAAGTCGTCGGATTTTTTAAGAACGTTAAAAATCCCTCAGTATGCCTTCCTTCAGAGGGGAAGTAAAGCCGGCGGTCCCATGTGTATAGTACCCCAAGGGTATGCACCCCTTGGAGACCATCCCCCCGTCATCTATCTAAATCTCCTAACTGGCAACCCTTGTAAAGTCAAACCAACATCCATCAACGCCGCAAGGACAGCTTGCCATTCTAGAAAGCAGCTCAATCCTTGCACAATTATTACACACAGCGACACATTATTAACTAGGGCAGCTATGCCGTCACAATGCTGACAGCATAGCGCCGAAGAATATATAAAGGGGTCCTAAGAAGGTCAGAGGATCTCTCAATTATCAGTGCTTCAACGGGACGGCCGGAGGCTACGCTGGTATCATCAGGTGAGTGAGTCAGCAAGTGTTCAGATCTCCTACATTTGTAACCTTATCCACAGACTGTACTTTTACATTGTAACATCACTACATCCCTTAAAAGGGACTCACATATACATTATTACTGACCAATAAACACTTGGTCAGTTTCTTACACCTGCATTACTGTTTACACGCTTCTTTACGCCCTAATTCCCTTCCTGAACTCTCCGTCACTATTAGACGTGACTTGTGGTAGCCAGATACTTGCTAGTGTAAGCATCCTTGTATTCCGTATCGGCCTGCTTGCTAGAGGCGGCCCGCGCCATATAGCTGACACGTACAAGTCGATTATCTAACCAGACAGCTGGGCGACCAGCACAGTGACCCTTGCATTGAGTTCCATCCCCTAAAACACTCCTACATCATTTATAGGAGCACCCTAACACTAAACAACACGCTACACTGGTCAGCTTGCCCGACCACGGGAAGCTACCCCCTTTTAGACACCTTCTTCTAAATCAACACAATAACTCTTCCGTTTTAGATCCTACCACCCCCAAATAAGGGATCTAAAACAGATGGTGGAGGCGGGGTACTACGCACAGTAGAACAGGACTCAACCAACGAGCCCTCGTAGTAAAAACGACCCCTTCCGTACCGCAAAAAGCCAAGCAAAATTGTGAATTTTTTTTCCTAGACGAGAGCAGCATTTTTGCTCCGTACTACTTACACAGGGACTTTTTTTTCTCCCAAACCAACCCCCCAGCCCCAGAAGGAATCAGAGAGAATAGGATAGACTGACAAACACGCACAGTTACAGTTTTTTTTTTGCTTTTTCTTAGAAGACGCATACATTTCATTTAGAATGGCACCTCATACAGAAAGCCACAGAGGCAGTAGGGGTACGCCAATATTATTAGCATTATTGCTCAGATGCCAGAGGCACATATAAAGCCGGCAAACACAAATACGGGCACTATAAATAAAAATCGGGGCAATGCAGGGCAAACAGCCATACACCCCGTCAGAGGGTAGGACAGCGCGATTAAGATGCGCACATACGCTCTTGAATCACATACATGAACACCTCAATAGGATCCATATCCAAAGGCACGGAATACACGACCAATTAGTCACCATACATGGTCCCGTAATAAATAATGCAACCCTCGACAGGTTGAGGGTGCACTACACGATTTTACACACCCAGTACAGGGAGTTAATTCGCGAGCAAGCGTTTCTCCAACTAGCGGCCACAAAACTATACAGAGGACAAGCACACTGATACAACAATTTGCCAACAGGCCATGAGCCTCAACAGGCAGTGCGCCCAAATTTGGGGCGAACATAAGGAGCTCCGGGCTCACTAAGCCATTTTCGAGTACATGGCAGGGCCACCAGCCCAGCCGAGAGAGGACATAAGCGTGGATACGCTGACTCGACAATTTGCGAGGATGTCCCTCTCGCCATGTACTGCCACACATGGGAAGGAGGTCACCATGGCTACAGTCCAGAAGACGGCCAGGTTAGACTCCAATACACTGCGGGGACAAGCTTACACCAATACACATCCCTTAGCTCCGATTCAGAAGGCAATTTTGCCAAAACGTGGGGCAGAGCCTGGAACAATCCCCTCGGAACAAACGAACGAGAGGGAGTTGAAGCCAGGACTCTCAGAAACACATGACATGACACAGAGACAACAGGAGGTAACCACGTCATGGGCAGACGACATAGAACCCGTCCCACTACACATAAAGCCTACATACACCCACACAGATAGGCTAACACAATGGCAGGAGTCTGACGTGGCCACGGGCCAGAAAGCGGTCAGGCTACACGCCACCACATTGCCAGGCCGGAGACAGGCAATTAAGCGGCCTATACCGCCAGTTCAAAGGGCAAGTTCGCCAGAACGAAGGCGGACACCGGCATTAGTCCCTCAGGATGCACGATACACGCCTGCACATTGTGACCACGCACTCACACACAATACACGGGGTACTGGAAAGGTGTTATTACCTACCCCACAAAACCACTCAGGCAAAAGCACACACACCCCCGTAAACTCTACTAGGATAGCGCAGAGCGCATTTAGGCCCTCGCAAACAGGCACACTCAAACCTACAGACACGCGCTACGGTGGAAGTAGGCCCAGGCTTACTTTGCTACAAAATCCCCCGAAAAATGGCAAAAAAGCGCCTCGGTGGATTTCAGGGGCCTATAATCTCATAGCAGGGCAGAACCCTTCACCTTTCCGAGCAAGGACGCTCGGACCGGAGTAACGACTTCCACCAGGGACACAGAAACAAGCTAATAACACTTGCACCTATAGTAGGGACATACATACAGACTCATTAACGTAAACGGCACATTTTTTTTCTCTCCACGTATATGCAGTACAACATGGCTAAACCAAAGATGTATAATTCTAAATCCTTCTTGATTTTTATTTTGGGCACCTAGCATTTTTTTTCTCTCAGGCCATCAATGGTTACTGAACATAGGGTCCATATTATAACTTGGATAACATAAAGTGCTAATATCCAAAGCCAAGTAGAAGCCCATCAGGTGAGCTACGCGGCTTAAGGCCGGAAAGAGATATTCCGAACACAGCTTAAGCAATAAAACACAGCATAGAGCTTAAGCGGGTCTTTCTAGGTAGAAATGCCTAAGTGTTCTATGTTCCGGTCCAACAGTTTGATAGATTCCCTTGTGACGGGCGAGAGCCCTCATTGTCACAAGAATTAAGAATCTCAGACTATTTCCCAAAAGTGGTAGATTTCCCTGAGACATAACTAGATCACTATAGTGCTCACGTCACCTACTAGGTGGATAGTACGATCAGGACCTACTTACCATTTTTAAGCATTTTTTTCATAGTGTCTACGACACGATTTTGGCAGACTATCGCCATCGGGCAACCCGCTTTAATCAGCAAAAGGCAGGGTGCAGGCGACATACAATATATCTTTTATACCTTTTCAAAGTGCTCTCTTAATACGGTGCGGGGCATAGCTCATTTTTTTTCTCTTTCTATGCCTCAGTCATTAGGCCCGATGAAGGAAAAATTGGCCAAGTTGAGCTATATATATTGCATACATAAGCACACGTGACACGTTACACTGCCTGTAATATGACTTTTTTCTCACTTCCACAACAACACGCAAGCTAGAACGCTATCACACCGTAGGATGAAAATCCCAGACTTTGGGAAACCCTGCATGTTTTTGGAAATCACACAATCAGTTTACATTACCACATGACAGTAAATCGCTACCAAAAGAAAAGGAAATGATCCCGCTGGCAGACGTGGAAAGAAGTACAAGAAATAGCCTTCAAACCTCACTGACCGAACCGGGATACGAACCTAACACTCACCAGAACTGTCCCGGAGACACAACCTGAATAGTGCCAGAAACAATTACTCTGGGTAAAAGACGGTCTCAAAACCCGCAACCTTCTGAATACCAGGAATATAAGGTCGGGTAGCTATCCAGTTCTAGAATAGAAAAATAGGAAGCTAACACAGATTGGGACAGTTCCACTAAAAGATGGTCATAAATGAAAAACAACAAAATCACCTCCGGCACATAGTCACCAAACACGCGACTAGCGGCCCAGACACACTAGTGTATAACGACATTTGGTACAATGGATAGGAATATACTTGACCCACGTTACAAGTCAACACAACACTTGGGAACACAAAGGTAGTTAATAGAAGGTTCTTTTACGGTGCGGCCAAGGCATGTGGGATTTCCGAAGTGAAATGCCATGGCCTGTGGTTTGGACTCCACGTAAAACGGAAGGCCCGTGGCTCATGATCTACAGATCAACGGGCACGCTAAACTACAAGTTTCCTTCTTTTTTTTACGGTGCGAGAAGCACTACTCACAATTACACAGAGAGCAATCAGGTTCCCACATACGCGTGCCGGACACAAGAGCATGGACAGAACATAAAACAAATAAGAGCTCACGACATTGTAATTCTACACTGTCAGTGATAACGCACGCATGACTGGCTGACCTTCACGCATACAGACGAACTAAGCCAACTCCTAGAGAACAGGAATAAACGCATCATTCACGTCCGATCCAAGGACCCTATAACTTTCAAAATTACACTACGAGGAGAGTCCAAAAACATACAAACTCTGCACAGGTATGCGTACTTTCATTTGCGCAGTGCACATACACGGGGAACGTGCCATAATATGGACGGCACAAATACCGTCGTGACAAGTCTTTACAGGCAACCGGGTCCGAACCCATGATCACACACCACGCTCGTACCAAAAACTAACTATCCAACGGTATTTTTGGTACGGGGAACACAATCAAAATACATACAAGGAGCGCACAAAACATGAACAACGCAGACATAATAACACAGAGAATTACATAGATCACGGGTTCCAATCCCAGTAAACATTAGACACCAAGGGGGGCAATCATCCAGGCTTCCAACCACACCGAAATTGGCCCATACAGATACATGAACAGGGAATACCACATCTCCTCACGCCAAAAACCGGGCATAAAATTTCAAAATACACCTGACATGGGAAATACATTTCCCAGACACAGCCAGGATAATTTCATAAGACAAAGGTCTTACGGAATAGTGACCACACAATAGTATTAGCAAACAGTATGAATTGCCACATTAAGGCCGCTAGGAATCTAGAACAATAACATCCCAGCCTGACATTACACATACAAACTGCTGACTGGCAGACTGCGTCGCATTGCAATACCGCTGGTGACAAGACACTATTGTTTATAACATTGACCATGAAGTTACGAACGCAAAACAATGACAACACCATACATTTTTCTTAACACTGCAAAAACATTTAGCAATGGACAAGACGTGACAGATCGGAACTTACCTTGGGCCCATAGGAGCAGGTTCGCACAGACGTTGACAGGCCACGGGCACCTTCTGCCCATACACGCGATACATATTACGACTTAGCCTGCAACAGACCAACCGTCCGCGTGGTGTAGCGGAACATAGGCACACACACACGCGCTCACTAATTAGAAGCGAACACAGACAGGGGCTCTGAGGAAACAATACCTCCCCCCCCCAATAACTTCCTTTCTGGATTTCAGTTTTCAAAAATTATTACAGGCAATTAGGACATGGCCAGTCGCACTACGACCACTGGCCACATTCACACTACAAATGGCAGACCAGATTAGGTCGTGAAGCTTTACTATCCCAAGGCGCGGATAGAAAGCCAACATGGACCAAGGGAGGATGACAGGAGAACAGGCTACCAGCGTACCACCTTACTCCCTTCCAATAACCTTCTCACGTCCAACATAAACAACGCAGACACATGAACACGACCAAAACAGCTACACTACATTACAGAGTTGGTGTATTCTTTGAATACACGGTACGAGAGATATAATGTCTATTGCTCTTTGCATGTTCATTTCTTCCTTCCTCTTTGCCAAGCACCAACAGTGATCATCTGTTTTCTCCTTGTTGGGTATGTCTCTTATGTCTTCATAAGTATGTTTCAGATATATAACTTCTGTGATCCACCTAGCGTCATCTAGTAGCAAACCTCTGAAGCTACTCAATTCCTCATCGTGCAAGAGGACTTACTTATCCATTTGGCTACCAGATCTCGTTACCATCGTCAGCTATTTTCTCCTTGAGCAAGAGGACTACGTCTACTGTTTCACTCACCATGCTGCGCTAATATCGCCTACTATCAACTCTTAGAAGACCATCCATCAAGAAGAAAATTATTTTTTGCTAAGTTGGTTATGCTGATATGTATACCTTTTGTTTCCTACCCCCACTCTCCCCTTCCTAGGACCTTCCGTGCTTCGTTGAGCTGCTCTCACTTCTTAGTCGGCAGTCGTAGTAATCAGTTAAGGCTCAACCAGAGCCAGCCTCCTGACCTAACGAGGCATTTTTTTTTTAAATTCCACGCCATGTTGGAACTTTAAGCATCAGTGAGGAACTTCACCTTCGCCATGCAACAAAGATAAGTACCTGCTTCAAGTTTTAACTTCATCTTCATGATTTTACCCACCACATGCTTTTAACTATCTTTTATAGGCAGTGTGAAATTACTTATTTTGGGGCAAAATCATCCTCCGCGGGATTTTCCATGTTGAGCTTTTGTTTAATCAAGCTAATCTTAGTGAAAGCAGCATTTCTTATGCTTGCCAAATGAGAAATCTTCTCACTACGTGGGATATTATCTAATACCCACTGTCTGTAATTTACAAAGCAAGTTCCTCCGCTGGATTTACATTAGCCCCATTTTACTACTGGGATTGTTCTGGAACTTTCCAGATTCGGTACTCAATCTACGAGTCCTGCCGTCATGTATTTCTCACGTACTTGGGAGAATTCTGTTTAAAACTAAATTACTACAATAGTGAATTTTCGTCCACCGCTGGAACATTCTATGGCGCATTTAATTGTAAATCACAACTGTTTCAAGAAATAGACTCTCACCTATATAGTGCAATCAGTTCTTCCTATAATTGCAATAACTTTCTTTTCCACAAACTTTGTGTCTCCACAGTGAACATTTCATATGTTTCAATGAACTATAGTGAAAACCAGTGCTTGCTCAACTTTTCTACCGCGTCGCGATCGTCCGCTTATATTCAAATAAGGCCATGAACATTTTCCTCAATTCCCATTTCTCTTTCCTAAACCTCTAACTAACAATCTGCAATAAACTTTTAATCTAGGTCTATTCCAATAAGGTGTCATTCCAAGAAGTGCCCTTCCATTTTTGTTGGTTTAACATTAAGTATCTCTGTATAATCTTTGTGATACGTGTCTAACACACGTTTCAAACTTAAATTGTTCCTCCCTTCAAAATCAGGGAAAACAATTCTCTAAACTCTTGAGCGAGTCATGTTCAGGTTTCACGAAATGGAAACTGCCCCATTTTTCTCGTGATTCCTAATTAAACATAGGAAGTCTAGAAACTTCCTTTTCACTTTCTCCAGGTTTCACCGTAAGTGACCTGCCCTTTTTGTATAATTCTCATATATTAATTCTGTATAAATATAAGAAGTTGTAGGAACTTCTATTTTATTTTTCACGTTGTTGTTATTGTTATTTTCAAAGTTGTCACTTTCTCTAGAACATTCTCTCCAGAATTTCTTAAGGTGCACTTTTTGTACTTCAATTCACGTTCAAGCTTTAATTATTTTATTGCTCATTTGTTTAAATCTTATAAAGATTTTAGAAACATGTAAGGTTTGAAACCTTGTAAATTGTCAATTGCCTGGAGCAACCGTTTAATGTTGAGAGGTCTGCGACCCTATTTGTTAAAAAGTTCAAAATTATATTACATAATTGTTAATTTCATCAAACTTTTTCTAATTGTAAAATAAACAAATCTTTTCCCTTTGCTTTTTCATTTTCGAATATAAAGTTTAGGCAAAATCCTGTCTTCCTTGACTCTCCTCACTCAATGATATCAAAATCATTAATAGAGCTTTCACTATTTGTTGCATTTGAGCAAGAACTCTTAATTTTCACCTTACTAAAGTTCTTCTTAGCGATAATAGCTAATTCTAATTGGCCAGTAAGGCAAGTAAAGTTCGCTAAGCCAACTACCTGCTTGTGGAGACCCTCTCCGAAAACTTATGGTCAGTTTTCTAAAAAATAAGTGTTTCTTTTTGTCTAAACTTTTAGCCGGCTCCTCGCTGAGTAAAAGCTTAGCCATTGTCCAATGCAACCATTGGTTCATTTACCAAGATTATCCAATAAGGCATAATCCTTTATCATATTCCTTCTTAGAGACACTTGGTCGCCCTTACAGGAACTCCATAATTTTGGAAATTGAAAATACCAAGCTTGAGTTAAATCATTGGCATTCTTCGAATCACTTTGTAAAACCTAATTTCTTTGAGAAAACATACAGTAAATTTGTTCCTCTAAGTCTTGCCAGACCATCACCCTTCTACATAGTACTTTTATACATGCTAGGGAGGAAATGTACTAAAGCCTCTCTCTTGCAAACCGCCCAAGTCCTAGCTGCGGTTCCCGTTAGCCTCGACCAAGCTCGTACCTACTTTAGGTATCCGAGCACTGAATTTCTGTGGCAATCGCCCTTAAGTGTGTTTAAACCTCAACTTATTAATTTTGTGGGACTCTCCTCCTATTTTTCTATCCCTCTTTTCCAAATCCCAAATCTACTTCCTTCTCTTAATCATCTTCCCTTGGTGGGTGGGTTATTTCCTAGCCTATAATCTACCCAAAATTTGGTGCAGAAACCCGGGAGAGCCCATTTTTTCTTCTCTCTCTTTAAAAAAGTGTCATTTGACAATACTTTGCATATTTCTAATATCTGTGTTGAATATTTCAGCTATAACCACATCGTGCAAAGCCTGTGAACGTGAAAGAGGCCGCTCCTGTCTCCTATGGTGTGTCCCATTCTTTCTACTCATTCGCTGCTGCCAGCTTGACAGCATTTCCAAGGTTCCACAGTTTCGTGAGTTACATTTTCATTTATCTTCTTTAATATGGCTCCCACTGATAAGGATAAGGATGAAAAACTTACTTCTAAACGAGCATCCTATAAAGGGCAAATTACCCGATTCAGAAGGTACATAAAAGAATTAGATCCCTCAGACGCGCAATTAGATTTGTTGAAACATCGTGTAAAGGATTTTGAACGTTCTTATGAAAACTACTGTAACATTCAAACTGAAATTGAAACTTGTATGCTCAATCAAACAGAAGATCGTGTCGAAGTAGAGAACTTATATTACGAAGGCATAGGTTCTGCTTTCAAAATAATACGCCAACTCGAAGAGGAGCAGAAAAAGGACGCTTCTGTTCTTGGTTCCCTTCACGAACCCCAAACTTCTTTCCGTGAGAGCACTCATAAGCCCAAACCTACTTTACCGAAAATTGATTTACCCCATTTTTCTGGAGATGAATCCACTTGGGATTCTTTCTATGAATTATTTTGCTCCCTTGTTCATGACAATGAAGACATTCAAGTCATTTACAAGTTTCATTACTTGAGATCTATCCTTCGAGGTCAAGCTTTGCAGTTAGTTGAAGCACTTCCTCTGCGTGCCGAAAATTACCCCATTGCCTTTAACTTATTAAAAGAAAGATATGGAAATTCACGTTTACGTATTCAACGCCATATTAAGGCTCTATTTAACCTACCTGCGTCACAGCACAATGACGTCACTAGTTTGCGTACTTTAATTGACACTACCCAACTCCACGTTAAAGCTTTGTCCCAATTAGAGCAGCCTACTGAACATTGGGATACTTTCCTAATACATTTAGTAGTTTCTAAAGTTGATGCTGCTACCCTCAAAGCTTGGGAAATTGAACTTTCTAAGGAAGACGACTACTCTTACGAGCATTTAGTCACTTTCATAAACGCTAGATGCCAACTTTTAACCGCGCTAGCTAATCAGAGCGAACCTTCATCTCCTAGTTCCAAATTCGAATTAATGTCCATCAAACCCAAAAGCGAACGCTCAGCGTCTAATACCCAAAAACCAGGGTCCAGCTCATCCAAATTCAAATCAAACATTACTGGTTACCCAACTAGGTCTAGTGAACGTCGTGTTGCTAGCTCTATTGTTTTGAACACGCAAGATGAACCTCGCAAAAGTTTAAACGAACCGGTAAAGTGCATACTTTGTAAAGATCCCCATGCCCTATACCTCTGCAAATCCTTTAAAGAAATGTCAGTCGATGACAGACGAAAATTAGTCGCCCAAAACAAACATTGTTTCAACTGCCTAGCGCCTACGCATTCTGCTTCTAACTGTAAGTCCACAAGACTTTGCTACCATTGTGAAAAGGCTCATCACACTCTGCTACATCGTCATGATCAGGCAAGGTCATCAACAGCATCCACTTCTCCTAAAAATGATAGTGTTAACAGTTCTAATGCTTCATCATACATTCAAAATGCTAAGTCCATTCGCAGTGCTCAAGTATTGTTGTCTACTGTTCAAATTGACGTTCAGGATAACTTTGGCAACTGGGTCCGTGCACGCGGTCTTCTAGACTCAGCGGCAACTCATGATTTTGTATCTAATTCTCTGATTAGAAAACTAGGCCTACCCGTAAACCCCACTTCTATCAATGTGTCAGGCATCAACAGCTCAAAATCGCAAGCTTTACAATTCTCAAAACTAACCATAAGAGATACTTGTCATAGAAACAACTTTCTTAAACTTAATTGTCTAATTCTTAATAGCATTGGAGAAGACACTCCTAGTCACTCGGTTGATATTTCGGGGTTAAACATTCCCTCGCATTTAAGGTTAGCCGATCCTTCGTTTAACACACAAAATCCCATTGACATACTCTTTAGTGCCAATGTCTTTTGGAACTGCCTTCGGAAACAGGTTCGCAAGCTATCCTCAAACGTGGTCGCTAGAGACACTAATTTTGGATGGATTGTCACAGGGCAACTTCCCCATTATTCACCCCAACCTGCATCGCAATGTTACTTCTCCAATACTGATCTGGAACAGTTTTGGAGGCTTGAAAATGTTGATTCTCCTTATGTAACTTCTTCAGAAAATGAATTCTGTGAGCAACTTTTTTTGAACACGACCACTCGTTCTTCTGATGGCCGGTTCGTTGTTCAAATGCCAAGATTACACAATCCCCCCAAACTTATTAACTCTCAGCCTAAAGCTCGAAAAGCTCTCTTTGCTATCGAGAGAAAATTCAAAAAGGAACCCCTCGTCAAAAAGCAGTACACTGAGTTTATGGATGAGTATGAAAGCTTAGATCATATGGAGGTTGTTAACAAATCCGATGATGAATTGCACCCCCCAATCGAAACGGTTTATTTAAATCATCATTCTGTGTGGAAAAACCCTTTTGTAAAAGATAAAATCCGAGTTGTTTTCAATGGTTCATCACCCGACGTTAACGGCAACAGCCTTAATGACACTCTTTATTCTGGTCCTGCTATTCAATCAGATTTATCTGCTATACTTTTAAACTTTCGATTATTTCCCATAGCTGTCATAGCCGATATAAAACAGATGTACCGTCAAGTGTTAATTCAACCAGAACAACGAGATCTTCAAAGAATCTTGTGGCGTGATGAAATCAATAAGCCCATTAAGGTATTTCGCTTGAAAACGGTTACCTATGGCTTAAAACCTTCTGCTTTCCTTGCTATACGATCCCTACACTTGCTTGCCTCACAAGATGGTCATTTATTTAACCCCAAAGCCTCTGAAGCACTAACTACGTCATTCTATGTTGACGATTACTTGCAGTCCTTCTCTACTTTGGAAGAAGCTTCTTTTGTGTCTTTAGAACTTCAAGCATTACTAAGGAATGGAGGTTTCCCACTTCATAAGTGGAACTCCAACTCCCCTGAGTTTCTCGCCCAATTTCCCATCGAAGACGTAGATCCCTCTTCTGTCGAAATTTGTGGAAACTCCGAATCTATAAAAACTTTAGGAGTTCATTGGTGCACTAGCACTGACACTCTTATCTATAAAGTTACGCTCGCAGAAGGGCTTCCTAATACAAAAAGACAAATCCTCTCTGAAATTGCAAAAATTTTTGATCCGCTTCAATTTCTTGCCCCAGTTATTGTCATAGCCAAACTCTTCATGCAAGAGCTGTGGTCACTTAAATGTGAATGGGATGACGCTGTCCCTCTTTCTTTTCTTATTCGTTGGCTCTCGTTTCGCAGCAATTTGCTGGATCTTTCCCTCATTGAAATTCCCAGGAATTTAATCAGCTCTCATTCTAATGCATCTTTTTTCCTTCATGTGTTCGCGGACAGTTCCGAAAAAGCTTATGGTTGCTGTGCATATTTAGTTTATCACGATTCACTCTATGGATCTCCAGTTTCTAACCTTGTTTGTGCCAAATCGAAGGTCGCTCCTCTTAAAACTATCACTTTACCTAGGCTCGAACTGTGCGCTGCACTAATGGCTGCAGAACTTGTCAAGAAATTACGGGAAGTATTAAAGGTCGAATTTTCGCAAATCTATCTCTGGAGCGATTCTATGATCGCCCTTTCTTGGATCGCCAAAAAGCCCTCTCATTGGCAAACTTTTGTCGCAAACAGGGTTTCCAAAATTCAAACTCTTTCTTCTGGATGTCAATGGAGGCATGTTCCCAGTGCGGATAATCCAGCTGATATCATCTCTCGTGGTTGTTTACCCTCTCAATTGGCAGCTTCCCAATTGTACTGGCATGGGCCCTCGTGGCTAATCGACGAATCTTCCTCATGGCCTTTTAAACCCCCAGCTACAAACTCCGACTTGCCTGACGCTAAAGTACCTCTATCCATTGCTTCGTGTCTTGTTTCCAACGCATCTCATCCTTTGTTGTCACGCTATTCTTCCTTCCATAAATTACTACGGATTGTTGCCTATCTCCTTAGATGGAAATATCTTGTGGTTGACCAACCTCTTCTCCCTAAACCACACCTTACCAATCATGAATTGAATCTCGCTACCATTAAGATTTTACAACTGACACAGCAAGAAGCCTTTTCTTCTGAGTTGTCTTTGCTTTCTTCTAAAAAAGATCTTCCCAAATCCAGTCGTCTTTGTGCTTTAGCCCCGTTCCTTGATGACTATGGGTTACTCAGGGTAGGTGGAAGGCTCTCGCAATCTTTACTCTCTGAGGACAAAAAGCATCCCGTTATTTTGCCGTCCAAACATCACGTTACTTCTTTAATTATACGTGACTTTCATTACCGTAATCTTCATGCTGGTACACGTACTCTGCTCTGCCTCTTAAGAGAAAAGTACTGGATTATGAATGGAATTCATGAAGTTTCTTCTGTAATTCATAAGTGCATTCCTTGTTTCAAAGCGAAACCTAAAATCAACACTCAATTAATGAGCGATCTGCCCTCTTTTCGTTCTTCTCCTATACGCCCATTTGCTTTAACTGGCGTGGACTATATGGGTCCGTTTCAATATCAACGAAACTCTCCTGAAGCTAAACGCAAATTGTTTGGTAAGCTTTATGTTTCTCTCTTTGTTTGCATGGTTACCGGCGCAATCCACTTGGAACTAGTAACGAATGCTTCTACTTCTTATTTTTTATCAGCTGTCTCTCGTTTCACCGCTAGGCGTGGTGTTCCTGCTGAGATGTTCTCTGATAACGCTTCCACCTTTCAGGGCGCAGCTTCCCTGTGGAAGAAAGCTCTTACTTCCTCTCCTGCCATGGAACAAATCTCTAATTTTTCTTATTCAAAAGGTTTCAAATGGCGCTTTATACCTCCTTACGCTCCGCATCATGGTGGTAGGTGGGAATCTTGCGTAAAGCTCACTAAACGTCATTTGAGAAAAGTCTTAGGTAATCGAATTTTGACTTACGAAGAATTCAATTCTCTGTCTGTTCTGATTGAAGGTGTTGTTAACTCTCGCCCTTTAACTCCACTTTCCAATGACCCTGATGACCTACTTCCACTCACCCCTGGTCACTTCCTTATCGGCACTTCTCTTTCTGCCCCTCCTCCTCTTCCTAATTCTTACAGGGATTCTAATCTACCTATCGCTTGGCGGAAACTTGAAGCCCTCCGTAATTCTTTTTGGAAAAGGTGGAACTTGGAATATTTAACTTCCTTGCAACGGAGGCAGAAGTGGTTTCTTTCCAGTCCCGACATTAAAGTAGGGGACTTGGTCTTGGTTAGGGATATTTCACCCCCCCTAGTATGGATTTCTGGTAGGGTGACCAAATGTTACCCTGGAAGAGATGGGAGAGTCAGGGTGGCCAGAATCTTGACCACAAATGGACCAATCACAAGACCACTGTCTTTGATCGCTCCGCTTCCAATAAATGTGTAACTGCTTATTTGCTCTCTGTTGGTGTTTGTCCCCCCAGTATGGTGTATTCTTTGAATACACGGTACGAGAGAT
Source organism: Meconema thalassinum (assembly GCA_946902985.2). Classification (NCBI taxonomy): domain Eukaryota; kingdom Metazoa; phylum Arthropoda; class Insecta; order Orthoptera; family Tettigoniidae; genus Meconema; species Meconema thalassinum. The sequence goes on along the minus strand of OX336396.1, from coordinate 293,440,209 downwards.
ATAATGTCTATTGCTCTTTGCATGTTCATTTCTTCCTTCCTCTTTGCCAAGCACCAACAGTGATCATCTGTTTTCTCCTTGTTGGGTATGTCTCTTATGTCTTCATAAGTATGTTTCAGATATATAACTTCTGTGATCCACCTAGCGTCATCTAGTAGCAAACCTCTGAAGCTACTCAATTCCTCATCGTGCAAGAGGACTTACTTATCCATTTGGCTACCAGATCTCGTTACCATCGTCAGCTATTTTCTCCTTGAGCAAGAGGACTACGTCTACTGTTTCACTCACCATGCTGCGCTAATATCGCCTACTATCAACTCTTAGAAGACCATCCATCAAGAAGAAAATTATTTTTTGCTAAGTTGGTTATGCTGATATGTATACCTTTTGTTTCCTACCCCCACTCTCCCCTTCCTAGGACCTTCCGTGCTTCGTTGAGCTGCTCTCACTTCTTAGTCGGCAGTCGTAGTAATCAGTTAAGGCTCAACCAGAGCCAGCCTCCTGACCTAACGAGGCATTTTTTTTTTTTAAATTCCACGCCATGTTGGAACTTTAAGCATCAGTGAGGAACTTCACCTTCGCCATGCAACAAAGATAAGTACCTGCTTCAAGTTTTAACTTCATCTTCATGATTTTACCCACCACATGCTTTTAACTATCTTTTATAGGCAGTGTGAAATTACTTATTTTGGGGCAAAATCATCCTCCGCGGGATTTTCCATGTTGAGCTTTTGTTTAATCAAGCTAATCTTAGTGAAAGCAGCATTTCTTATGCTTGCCAAATGAGAAATCTTCTCACTACGTGGGATATTATCTAATACCCACTGTCTGTAATTTACAAAGCAAGTTCCTCCGCTGGATTTACATTAGCCCCATTTTACTACTGGGATTGTTCTGGAACTTTCCAGATTCGGTACTCAATCTACGAGTCCTGCCGTCATGTATTTCTCACGTACTTGGGAGAATTCTGTTTAAAACTAAATTACTACAATAGTGAATTTTCGTCCACCGCTGGAACATTCTATGGCGCATTTAATTGTAAATCACAACTGTTTCAAGAAATAGACTCTCACCTATATAGTGCAATCAGTTCTTCCTATAATTGCAATAACTTTCTTTTCCACAAACTTTGTGTCTCCACAGTGAACATTTCATATGTTTCAATGAACTATAGTGAAAACCAGTGCTTGCTCAACTTTTCTACCGCGTCGCGATCGTCCGCTTATATTCAAATAAGGCCATGAACATTTTCCTCAATTCCCATTTCTCTTTCCTAAACCTCTAACTAACAATCTGCAATAAACTTTTAATCTAGGTCTATTCCAATAAGGTGTCATTCCAAGAAGTGCCCTTCCATTTTTGTTGGTTTATCATTAAGTATCTCTGTATAATCTTTGTGATACGTGTCTAACACACGTTTCAAACTTAAATTGTTCCTCCCTTCAAAATCAGGGAAAACAATTCTCTAAACTCTTGAGCGAGTCATGTTCAGGTTTCACGAAATGGAAACTGCCCCATTTTTCTCGTGATTCCTAATTAAACATAGGAAGTCTAGAAACTTCCTTTTCACTTTCTCCAGGTTTCACCGTAAGTGACCTGCCCTTTTTGTATAATTCTCATATATTAATTCTGTATAAATATAAGAAGTTGTAGGAACTTCTATTTTATTTTTCACGTTGTTATTATTGTTATTTTCAAAGTTGTCACTTTCTCTAGAACATTCTCTCCAGAATTTCTTAAGGTGCACTTTTTGTACTTCAATTCACGTTCAAGCTTTAATTATTTTATTGCTCATTTGTTTAAATCTTATAAAGATTTTAGAAACATGTAAGGTTTGAAACCTTGTAAATTGTCAATTGCCTGGAGCAACCGTTTAATGTTGAGAGGTCTGCGACCCTATTTGTTAAAAAGTTCAAAATTATATTACATAATTGTTAATTTCATCAAACTTTTTCTAATTGTAAAATAAACAAATCTTTTCCCTTTGCTTTTTCATTTTCGAATATAAAGTTTAGGCAAAATCCTGTCTTCCTTGACTCTCCTCACTCAATGATATCAAAATCATTAATAGAGCTTTCACTATTTGTTGCATTTGAGCAAGAACTCTTAATTTTCACCTTACTAAAGTTCTTCTTAGCGATAATAGCTAATTCTAATTGGCCAGTAAGGCAAGTAAAGTTCGCTAAGCCAACTACCTGCTTGTGGAGACCCTCTCCGAAAACTTATGGTCAGTTTTCTAAAAAATAAGTGTTTCTTTTTGTCTAAACTTTTAGCCGGCTCCTCGCTGAGTAAAAGCTTAGCCATTGTCCAATGCAACCATTGGTTCATTTACCAAGATTATCCAATAAGGCATAATCCTTTATCATATTCCTTCTTAGAGACACTTGGTCGCCCTTACAGGAACTCCATAATTTTGGAAATTGAAAATACCAAGCTTGAGTTAAATCATTGGCATTCTTCGAATCACTTTGTAAAACCTAATTTCTTTGAGAAAACATACAGTAAATTTGTTCCTCTAAGTCTTGCCAGACCATCACCCTTCTACATAGTACTTTTATACATGCTAGGGAGGAAATGTACTAAAGCCTCTCTCTTGCAAACCGCCCAAGTCCTAGCTGCGGTTCCCGTTAGCCTCGACCAAGCTCGTACCTACTTTAGGTATCCGAGCACTGAATTTCTGTGGCAATCGCCCTTAAGTGTGTTTAAACCTCAACTTATTAATTTTGTGGGACTCTCCTCCTATTTTTCTATCCCTCTTTTCCAAATCCCAAATCTACTTCCTTCTCTTAATCATCTTCCCTTGGTGGGTGGGTTATTTCCTAGCCTATAATCTACCCAAGAGTATACACAAGGGGTTGATAGACTTCATGCGTCTAAAGAGAAGGCATGCTACGCCTTGGATCACGATGCTACCACCTGAGTATTAGGGGTGGGTCGGCAAACATTAAATAAGCATAATGCGCATCTCCAAATGAGAGATGAGGCCACAATTATATATATTAACCACTTTTTGTTAATTAAATAACCCGCATGACAGGAATATATTAGTATTATGCCTCAACCTACACCTGTCCTTATATGAGCGCAGATGCCTCATATCCAGATACCTGCATGAGTATCCCATCCATTCACCAGGGATATTAATATCAAACCTGCATGGAATTTTTATATCTTTGCAATCCCGGGAATTACCTGCCCCAGTCCACTCATTATAGGAGCAATCCTAGTAGCATTACCGGCTCAGGGCCACCATTTATTTGAGCCCAAAGATGCACAGCCCCCTCCTACCATACTTTAAACCCACTCTACAAATAACTACCCCCAGATCCTAATAACAGGGTACCTGACATCACAGACCCTACTAACACCTCCATGAAGGGTTAACAGAGCATTATCGCTGGAAAGCTGACATAGCAATGGTAGACCAGAAGTAGTCTATGTACTTAGAAGATCTATAACCCCACAACACTGGAAATATTTTACATTTTACACAAAGATTAAACTATTTACGCAGGTTACACCCACATATTTTTTTTTACAAAGGAATCTGAAATACTCTGATTGATGATAACGGCGTAAGCCGAAGGTCAGAGGCACCACACTGGAGCAGAGCTGGGGAAGGTGACGTAGACCCTCACCCCAGTTGGCTCAACAGCTCAGTGACTTTACTTAACTTAACGACCCGACCAAACAGACGAACCACGTAAGGTTAAGGCACTCGCGGCCTGGCCGGGCAAGCTCTGGAATCCTAGGTGCGCGTAAACTGCCCCTGGGAGGAAGGGATGCTACACCCACTCTGTGCCACGGTCGTCGAAGCCAAGACTTGCAGGGAAGACTTTCTGAGGATGGTGGGAGAAATAGCTCACTCCGCGCCGAACTCAGGAGACAACCCTAGAGACGACCCCATTATGACTAGACTTCTAGTTAAATTTAAGTTAGGTAGGGCTTCTATAGCGGGAAGCCAGACTCCTGTGCGTTGGAGCGAAATATTACTGCGGCCGATAAAGGCGAAATGATATATTAATGCGAAAAGCATACTACTGCGGCCGATAGAGGCGAATATTACTGCGAAAAGCAGACTGCGATTGCCGATAAAGGCGAAGATAATATTATGCCATTGGACGACAATGTCCAATGCCCACATAAATGGCGACGCAGCGGGCAGTCAATGGGCATTAAGAGAGGGGCATTGCGGGCACCTCATAGGAGCCAAAGTGGGCGGCTCAACTATGACAACATATCGACAACAATGGCAACGAGCAGGATGGTACGGCAGGCGAAACGGTTTGCTTAGTGGCACCGTAAGCCGCCTGCGACTAGGTTAATACTAGTGATAAGCGTCGACACCTAGAATTAAGGGAACGGAATCCAGCGATTCTAGGGACAACCGGTGTTTCTGGAATCGTGCGGGTGGTGTCCTGAGGAAGTAAATTGCCTCAGGCGATCGTTCTGGTCCAAATTTAGCTGTAAGACGGTTGCATTTGACACGCAACCTAGGATTAAGCAAATTCACTAACCGCTGTTGCTAATAATAGCACAGCACATTTCGGCAATAGAATAAGGCCACCCTTTCGGTTTAGCAATAGCAGCCGTTTTTTTAATTAACAAGTTAGATAAGTAGTGGTAAGATAACGCCGTTCGGCGCCTGATGACCCACAAACCCGGCATCAGGGTAAGTCCGACAACTCATGATAAGTCATGATAATTCGTTGTAATATAGCATAAGCCTACATTTAAGGCAAACATTTTTTAAATTATATATATGGATTGCGGTAGAATATCTCGGCACTTGGTGACTAAAAATCCGTTACCAAGGTAAGCCCGACAACATTAGGCTAAGATAGGTTAATATAGGATAACCTAGAGTAAATTAGACTTCAGAGGCGCCACACTTAATTCTATAAATTAAGCGCTGCCACGAAAATGTCATATATAATATATTGTAATGTATTGTCATGTATTGATAACAACTAATCCGTTTTCCCAAACACAGGAAATCCAGGGAGCAACGCGTCCACGGATAGACACAACAGAAAAAGTGTTGCCATTAATATATTTTTTTTACATATAGCAAGGAGCATGAGCATGTCTATTGTAAATATATTTCCCACACCAAATTACACATACCCTTATCTCTGTCACACAAACACACTACTCCTCATCATTTTTCAGTCGCGCCAATAAGGTGACGGCGCCGCGATCGGCGACGTAAGGTGACGTGGGGCACCGAGCGACGCTGACGCAAACACACGTATGAATACGCTTCAATAATAAGCGATATACGGTAGCCAGGGGCGGTGCAGAGATTGTGAGCACCTACCCTCGCTGCCAAGGTGAATTTTTCCACCCACGGGGAAAATTTACAACAGGTGAGGTTAACGGCATGACCACTAACCTACAGCCATAGGTAAGAGGTACCTACAGCTCAGCGAATAGCAAAATGAAGGGAGAATGAGTCGACATAGGAGAGCGCTACAGAAGGCCTAGAGAATGAGACGAGGTACCAGGCTCATGAGCAAACCGGTCTAGTAATAAGATTATTATTTTATATTATATCATGCTTGTAAATTAAATGTAAACCCAAAGCGTACACAAATATATATTAATGCTCAAGTGTACGCCTATGCACGTAAACTCACAATATGTCACGCCATTCAACACTGCCATAATGGCAACACTGAATACACGATTTTGTTTTTTCCTTTCTACTCTTCTAACTTCCCCATTTGTCAGGGTGTTCCGTTTTATCCCAAACCAATAAATACTTTGAATATTTCCCTTAAATTATACCCTGGAACACCCATTTTTCTATTTTCTTCTACCTTTCTTATTGCAGGGAGCACTTTTTCCCCAAGATAGGGCGGACGACGCAATCATCCGTTCGGTCCTGGGTTTTTTTCCTCCCTGCACAACAATGTACCATCAGTACCATGTATTTTTTTTTCTCTCCATCACACTTCAAAGATGCAAATGTCAATTTCAGTTTCAATATTTTTTATGCAAATGTCAATTTCTGTTTCAATATTTTTTATGCAAATGTCAATTTCTGTTTCAATATTTTTTATGCAAATGTCAATTTCTGTTACAATATTTTTATGCCAATGGCAATGTTATGTATATATGTATATCCCATAACCCTCCCCTCTGAACACGAATTGATCTCACGCACACACATCAATACGACATCACGACGACGAGGAAGACATCTACGGAAGATACGAGGGGACTTCAAAAACAACAACATCGACTACATCCATAATATCGACATCCCAACCCCAAGTTCCGTTCCCGTTCGCGGGGACGCGAACTAAATAGGGAAAGAGGCTTGTACAGTACCCCAGGGGTATGCACCCCTTGGAGACCATCCCCCCGTCATCTATCTAAATCTCCTAACTGGCAACCCTTGTAAAGTCAAACCAACATCCATCAACGCCGCAAGGACAGCTTGCCATTCTAGAAAGCAGCTCAATCCTTGCACAATTATTACACACAGCGACACATTATTAACTAGGGCAGCTATGCCGTCACAATGCTGACAGCATAGCGCCGAAGAATATATAAAGGGGTCCTAAGAAGGTCAGAGGATCTCTCAATTATCAGTGCTTCAACGGGACGGCCGGAGGCTACGCTGGTATCATCAGGTGAGTGAGTCAGCAAGTGTTCAGATCTCCTACATTTGTAACCTTATCCACAGACTGTACTTTTACATTGTAACATCACTACATCCCTTAAAAGGGACTCACATATACATTATTACTGACCAATAAACACTTGGTCAGTTTCTTACACCTGCATTACTGTTTACACGCTTCTTTACGCCCTAATTCCCTTCCTGAACTCTCCGTCACTATTAGACGTGACTTGTGGTAGCCAGATACTTGCTAGTGTAAGCATCCTTGTATTCCGTATCGGCCTGCTTGCTAGAGGCGGCCCGCGCCATATAGCTGACACGTACAAGTCGATTATCTAACCAGACAGCTGGGCGACTAGCACAGTGACCCTTGCATTGAGTTCCATCCCCTAAAACACTCCTACATCATTTATAGGAGCACCCTAACACTAAACAACACGCTACACTGGTCAGCTTGCCCGACCACGGGAAGCTACCCCCTTTTAGACACCTTCTTCTAAATCAACACAATAACTCTTCCGTTTTAGATCCTACCACCCCCAAATAAGGGATCTAAAACACATGTCATAGATTTATGGCATGTTAAAGAACCTTCCACTAATTACACCTGTGTGAAGCTAAATTATATATAACTTACTGGTAGGTTAAACATTTGACTAACGTTCTTAGGTTCCTACGTTCGTCGTCAAGAGCCGACTGTGGTGGCATCTGCTAACTAAGTTCTGAACTAGTTGGTCGTTGACGGTGGTGTTTTGCGGCAAAAGTATGAACTAGTTGGAAAAATTGAATGTCTGCAGTCCTTACTTGAATTAAAACAGATACACACACTAATACAGTCATCACTATTAACACCGGTTATCAGACAGATTCTACACACACCCAAAGTACACGGGGCTACATAACCGCGTTGTCGCAGCCCCTAAACTAAGGAACCAACCAACCAATTTTCTGAGCTCCTAATAATATTTCCGGTTATAACAAAACCTGCAATAACACCTGGAGAAATCTAGCATGACGTTCGACATTTTATTCCAATGACTAGCGGCCACCAGTATTCAGCAACAGTGGCGTACCAAAGGGGGTGCGAACGGGGCGGCCGCCCCTGGCGCCGTAAAAAGGTAAGGGGGCGCCAATATCCAAAATCAAAAAACTTATTTTTTTAGTTTAAGAAAGTTTTTTTTTTTCAGAAAAAATATACGGTTTTAATGGTCAAATTTACTTTATTACTTTGTTAAATACTGCAGTATATTATTTAGAAATGAAATGAACGTTTCGTTTGAAACTATTTATAGACAATTCGCGAACTCAAGCGACGTTGCTGCCCTTATCTGGAACTAGCGTAAGCGTGATAAAAACATAAACAAACAGATGCAATAAGATGTGATTCTAGTTCTTTCGTTTCTTCAGTTATTTTCATAATAATTGAGGCTAAACGATGACTTATATAATTGCTCAGTTCCGCTGTGCTCTTCGAATTCAACAATTGCGATATCAATGCATTCCTTTCAGAAAAAGAAAGCTTTTCAGACGGAATGGAGACGATTACTTCGCGTCGCAAAGCCGATTTCGAAGTATATGATAGCATGCGGCCGGCATTTTACAAAGGAGAATTAATTATTAATAAAATTACTAATGCATTTCTTACAATATCCAGTACCCTACATTTTCCCCTGCACTACAAACTAGGCGACTCAGCAAGGTCGATTTGACAACTGTTCTTCCCATGTGCCAAACATTAGGTACTTTTAGGGGTCGCTTTATCGTAGGCCTACATGTGGTTGTCTTCTGTAACTTGCCCCACTGCTCCTCCAAATCTGTGAAGCTCAGGCCTTGTATGTTTTCAATCATGTGCCGATTAAAAATTTAAAAAATCTTTATAGTCAACTTGTAAAGACTTTGATTTATCGATTTCAACAGTATTAGGCTATATCTTCCAAATTTATATGTATCTATTATACTCACTGAAGTATATTATAGAGGAGCTTTCAGACCAAAAGATCCCTTGTATACTGCCTCCACATATTTTAACTTGTTTCCCCTAACTCCAAGAAATGTCAGCACCATTTCCACATTTAAATTAAAATTTTAAAAATGGCTCACAGACGAGGCAATATATTCCTTAGAAGAATTCGAGACAATGTGCATAGAGATGTGAGTGTTGTTTTTGTATATTGATTATTGTATTTACCTGTACCCTTGTATTTATGTATTTTATGTATAATGATGTATTTGATGTTTATTATGTATAATTATGTATTTTATGTATATTATGCATAATTATGTATTTTATGATTTGACGACTCCCATATGTATATTAACATATTACCATGGAGAAATAAAGACATGAATGAATGTAAAGCAATGTACCGACTATACGAATATTACATATTCCCGAATAAATTATTTATTTCTTGGCAACTGGTGACCGAATTTCATTTTGAATCTGGTGAGATACTCCTTTCAAATTACTGGTGTGTAAGCATAAAGCTTCAAGTCTCATAAAATCTTCCGTTTCTTAGACTTCTCCGCACATAATTATGTGTTTGGCATCTAAAATTGCCTGTCCTTCAACGAGAGCCCGCCTAGAATTGCCGACAACATTCAATACATCATGAAGTCTATCACCATTGCGTCCACCATTTTGTCGCGACCGACCTGCCACCTACATTCGATTGAGTTCGCGAATACGAAATATGTAGTTCGTGGGCGCCGAGCACACAGGAAATGATTACGATGTACGGATGAAAAGAGTGCCTGAGCCGGAATCAGAGTAGTGATGGAGAGGGGCTGCGTGGTTGATGACGGTGCCGGCCGGCGCGGGGTGGGGTTATCAAGTCACAACAGAATTGACGATTGCTTGCTTGCTAGTCATCAAGTGTATTCCTTAACCTTAATCCTTAGTTTACTTTATTCGTTTGTGGAGTTGAGTTGCGTTTATTTCGCAGTCGTTGTGTATCAATGAATTGTGAAGTGTGCTAACACGTTTAGTTGAAAAGTACGAGTAATTCCTGTTCATGCACATCTAGGAAACAAGTAAGTGCAATTAGCACTAGCAAAAAATACTAGGTTAAATTCTCTAAATCAATTTAAAACTGAAAAAAAAACCATAGGTTCCTCTCTATTTCGTTTTCTATTGGCTGAAGCAATTTTAACCTAGATTCATTATTGATCAACACCAAGAATCATAATTGAAAATAGGAAAAGGTAGTTTGTTTCATTGTATTTCAGTTTCCATTATGAAACGACAAAAGGCAAGTGGGACTCAAAATAGACAACTGAAACAGCAACGTACCAAAGCACTTGATAGTTCGAAATCGTTTATGACAGCTTTTATAAAAGGATCACTGAACTCTGAAAACAATCAAACTCAGAAAGAATGTGAATTTGTCAGTATCAACTTCAGCCTTGATATTAATAAATCAAATATTACAGTAGTTAATAAATTGGCTAAACTCGATGATATTCATGGCACGATTCAAATCAATCCAACTATTGGAATCAAGTGCAACTTTTTGGAACAGTTCAGCAAGTGTATATATGTTTCTCTAGTTAGACTCACAGGTGGAGTGCCCTCAAGGAACATGTCAGCTTATTAGACAAGGGCCACTCAGATACAAGATGGAGTTCTAAAGCAGAAGCCTTCAACGCCTTATCATCTCAGTTAGATGGAGTGCTTTATGCTCTAGAAAAATTGAGAGACACTACAACTGAAACCGTCGAAACCAGACAGAGTGCAGCGCTGTTAATTAATGCAATAGAAAGATTTGACTTTGTAACTCTGCTATTTTTATGGGTTGAGGTACTTCCAAAAATTGACAGAACACAGAAAACTTTGCAAATCGAAGGGATTTAGTTCACTTATGCAATAACTTGTCTACAAGCTTTCCAAGATCAGCTTAATATGTGGAGAGAAACCCTTCCAGTTGATGTTTATCAAAAGCTACTAAGAAGTGTGAGGAATGGAGAGAACCCACGGAACGAAGACAAAGAGTGAAGCGGAAAATGCCAGGGGAATCCACTGATGATGTTGGACTTTCCTGGAAAGCTGAAGTAAAGCGGAGCACACTAGAGATCTTAGATAAACTTATTCGCGAGGTAAGTGAACGGTTCGCCAATATCAAGGAACTGCATGCACGTTTTGGCTTCCTCTGTAATATTTATGGATACATTCATAACGAAACCCCAAATGAAAACATTTTGAACACTCTAAAGAGGAAATGTTTCGAACTTGCAGAGAAGTACCCTGAAGATTTGAACGGAGAAGAACGCTTTGAAGGTATTAAAGATGTCATAGTTTTATTACGAATATCAAAGTAAAATAATAAAAAAAAGATCGACTTGAAACCCAAAGATATTTTGTTATATTTAGGTCTTGTTTGGGTTTGAGGCATACAGTAACTTGATCATCGCTTTCAAACTACTTTTAACGATTCCAGTGTCTATGGCATCTTTTGAACGATCTATTATTATCTATTATAAATAAGTTTGCAACCATCAAGGCAAGGAAGGCACATTTTTAAATTTTTGTTATGAGTCTGAAACTTTTTTTCTCTCTATTTTTATTTTTTATTACTTTTCAAACAAACTAACCTTTCAATACTTACAGTTTTATTTTATTCAAATTTTTCTCTTTAAAATGTGTTAAAGTAACATACTACTTATTAAAATACATATTTATGAACATTAAACTGTGTTTAAATTAAACTTATTGATCCTTAAACCTTTTAGTGTTTCCATCCAGTTGGACCTGGGCGTCAAGTAGCCTTGGTACGCCACTGTTCAGCAAACCTCGTAGTCTGGACCCACAGAAGCTGTTACATTCAAAATGATTTGCAAGGACTCATAAATAAAAAAAGTGATACAAACCTTGGAGGACAGTATATTCATGGCTGTGGAGAACAGGTAATGAATCTTTTGTAATGAAAATGAACCCTGACACGCTGTGACGCTATATGGCTGACCATGGCCAAGGTTCACGTGGTGAACACTAGAGCGCTATACTGGTCAAGTATCATAGCAAAACAATAGTAGTACAATACCGACAACTTTCCACCTAGCCTACTATAATTAAGTTTATGTTCGACCCTGGTAAAATGTAAGTTAAATATTATATGTCAGAAAACTGTACTAAAATGAGGCTAATTAAAGTACAAGTTTTCATTACGATACAGTTTCTCCCACCAATCAGAGCTCAAGAAACAGTTGTTTGACCAATTAGGTGAGGATAGCATCGCACCTGCACCGACTTCCACTGCCTCCTATTTTAAATTTCACTGCGTGGCTTCTAGTGTCATAGTGGGGTATTTGAGGAGGCCATGGTCAAATACAAGGTATTCTCTGCGTCCCATGCGCTCTGTTCAGTACATAAAACTGGTGAAATCTCGACAGATATTTATGAATATGTTCGAACATATATTATCGTCGAACATAAACAGTCGTATGCGACTCGCCTATAATGGTAATTAAGACACACGTAAGAAAATTATAAAACTCGCTACGCTCGTTTTATAAACATACTCGTGTCTTAATTATTGCCATTATAGGCTCGTTGCATAATGTACTATAGTAGCCCACGCGATACATTATGTTTTGAAAACACTTAATAATAATAATGTTATTGGTTTTACGTCCCTTTTAACTACTCTGGCTTTTAGAGACGCCGGGGTGCCGGAATTTTGCCCCGAAGGGGATCTTTAACGTGCCAGTAAGTCTACTGACACGGCTCCCTCGCATTTGCGCACCCTCAAATGCCATCTGACTGCGCCAGGATACGAACCTGCAACGTTGGGTCCAGCAAGGAAAAAACTTAATCAAGAGGCGATACAAACTGTTTAACATGAAGTTCCGTGACGAACTAAAGAGCCTACTTTTCTCAAAATTTAAAATTCATATCAATGATTAATCTACTGCATATGGATCTATCTAGAATAATGCCGAAATTAAGTTGGTAATATCGAAATTTCTAATTAGTTCGAAATACTGTATACTTGGCATAATGTAGCCTAATAGAGCACTAAAGTTGGCAGCCCTGGTGACTGAATATATTCTTAGTTCCATCTCTTAGGGTACAGAATACAACATTTGATTGAAGTCCAATGGATAGCATGGACGTTACAAGCAGTTAAACATTGGATCTAACAGCGCGCGTAAAATCATGTTGGCAACAATGTCATGCATGGATTGGTCAGAAATAATCTGAAATATTATGATCTATTGTTGTGCCAATTTTGAATGAAATCCATTAGTTAGTATAGAAGTTACATGCATTTTAAAATTGGACCTATCAGCAGGCTTAGAATCAATTTGGCAACACTGACGTATATTAGTTACTCCAAATTAATCTAGAATGCCAGGTACTATACGTGTGCAAAATTTAGAGCTATTGGCTTGCATACTTTCATATGTATTGATATTAGGGTAACAAAAATAGAGACAGTATTTATTAACAGTTGGCAGCCCTGGTTACTCATAAGAATCGGCATAGTCATATCTGTTATGGTACACATAGCACACACGAAATTTGGTTGAAATCCAAATGATAGTATAGAAGTTACATGTATTTAAAGTTGGACCTCTCAGCAGGCTTAGAATTATGTTGGTAGCACTGACGTATATAAGTTATTCCAAATTAATATAGAATGTCAGGTACTATACGTGTGCATAGTTTAAAGCTGTAGGCTTGCATACTTTCTGATGTATGGGTTTTTGGATTTAAAAAATGAGAGCATTTATTAACAGTTGGCAGCCCTGGTGGCTCTTAAGAAAACGCTCAGTCATATCTGTTTATGTACACATAGCACATACGAAATTTGGTTGAAATCCAATTGATAGTGTAGAAGTTATATGAATTTAAAATTTGAATCTATCAGCAGGCTTTTAATCATTTTGGCAACACTGCCATGTATGGCCTCCTGGAAATTAAACTGCAATATTATTCTCTATACGTGTGCCAATTTTGAAATAGCTCCCATTCATACCTTCCAAGATATCCAACATGGAGCTCAAATTTCAATTGCTAATTTTCAGCAGTTGGTAGCACTGACATCATTTTCAAATATGGCCGTGAGATATTCAGGTATAGATCTTTACTCCTACCAAATTTTGTTTCGATTGCTGCAGTCGTTTAGGAGTTGATAGGGGGGGGGGACACACATACACAGCCAGCCAGACAGACAGACAGACAGACAGAAGGACAGACAGACAGCACATTTGCCCGATCTCATAAGTCTACTTTTTCCTCATATTTGCAAAATGTGAAAAGTAGGCTAAAAATGCGACATTTGTTTACAAAAATTTAAAGAAAGTGTAACGAAATTAAACTTAATTTAGGAATAAGCGGCTTCGGGGGCGTAGTCGGTAGCCTATGCCCAAGATCACTGGTTCAACCCCGGCCGAAGTCATCGGATTTTTAAGAGCGTTAAAATCCTTCATTATGCCTTCCTTAGGAGGGGAAGTAAAGCCGGACGGGCCCATATCTAGATTTATGGCGTGAAAAAGAACCTACCACTACAATTGGTAGTGTGTAGCTAAATTTGTAGGTTATTTGGTTAAATGCTCTAGTTCCATCGTTCACCTCTGGGAGCAGTGACTGGCATCTGGAAGCGAATGTTTGGAACGTTCATTCTTCTTCATTCACTTTATCTCTCATTAACTCCTCTCATGAGGTTGACATCAGGAAAGGCATCCGGCCTTAGAAACCATCCGCCACATAGTTCATCGCATCTCATCCCCCGACCCCGTTGGAAACGGGATTAATAAAGGGTAGACATATACAGTATTTAAGGAATAATAATGTATTGGATTTCTTTTGATTCAACTTTTCATTTCGAGCTTTATAAAGTTAATGTTAATGTTGAGAACTTCTTCCTCAATTCACAACAGTGGCGTAGCCAAGAGGGGGGTTAGAACCCTTTTGGAATTTTTAGCAAAAATTAAACCGGAACTGGTAATAAAAAATAAGCTAAAAGCATTTTTTAAATTAAATAATTTTATGATATTTTACCCCCACGTCAGCCCTCTCAGGGTTGCCAATCTAGCTTTTTCCCGCTAAATACAGCTTATTTCAAACAGAACCTAACGCTAAATAACTTTAAATGTCGCCTAGCGGATCAATAATCTATTTTTTTTCCTTTCTTATGTGGCGTGGTGGCGCAGCGGTCAAGCTGTTGGCCTCTCACCAAGGAGGACCGGGTTCGGTGGCGTAGTTGGTAGCATGCTTAGCTTCTAAGCCCGAGATCGCGGGTTCAAACCCGGCTGAAGTCGTCGGATTTTTTAAGAGCATTAAAAATTCCTCAGTATGCCTTCTTTCGGAGGGGAAGTAAAGCCGGCGGTCCCATGTCATAGATTTATGGCATGTTAAAGAACCTTCCAATAATTATAGGTTAGATTTGACTAAAGCTCTTATGTTCCAACGTTCGTTGCCAGGGGCAGATTCCTGTGGCATCTAGTAACCAAGTTCACAAATAGTTGTCGTTGACGGTATCATTTGTAGTAAAAAGTAGGAACTACTTGAACTTATTGTCTGCAGTCCTTACTTGATTTAAAACAGATAACACACACTAATACAGCCTTCACAATTAACACCGGTTATCAGACAGATTCTACACACACACAAAGTACACGGGGCTACATGACTGCGTTGTCGCAGCCCCTAAACTCAGGAACCAAGCAACCTTGCTTTAATTAAAGATAACATGCTTCAATAAATACCTAGAGAATTCTACGGGTAAATTAAAACAAAATTGGATGATTGATTGTTGCTGTTTTATGTGGTGGAACAGCGAGGTCATCAGTCCCTACTATTTTGGAGATCGTTGTTAACTTATTGAATGTGAGATAGTCGAGTTTGCTTCATATTACAGATATCCAGCAATTTCCCGAATTGCGATTATCGCGCAGTTAGTTTAACCCCTCCCATTGGTCGATCTTGGCAACGTTACTGATTCATAATTACCGCTTTTCTTAATGTAGGCCTATTGGATGTTTCTAAATCGATAATATAGTTTATGTTCGACGATGTCGAAAAGTAAACATTATATGTCAGAAAGCTGTATCATAATGAGGGTCATTATAACACTATTTTTTCATTATGAAACAGTTTCTCCCACCAATCAGAGCTCAAGAAACAGTTGTGCGACCAATTAGGTGAGGATAGCATCGCACCTGCGCTGACTTCCATGGCCTCCTATTTTAAATTTCACTGCGTGGCTTCTAGTGCCATAGTGGGGTATTTGAGGAGGCCATGGTCAAATACAAGGTATTCTCTGCGTCCCATGCACTCTGTTCAGTACATAAAACTGGCGAAATCTCGACAGATATTTATGAATATTCATGTTCGAACATAAAATAGTTATAATTATCGTCGAACATTAACAGTCGTATGCAACTCGCCTATAATGGTAATTAAGACACGAGTAGTCTATGTTTATAAAACGAGCGAAGCGAGTTTTATAATTTCCATACGTTACATAATCATACTCGTGTCTTAATTATTGCCATTATAGGCTCGTTGCATAATGTACTAATTCTAGATGATGAAAATAACAAATGAATGATTCTGTGATAATCACAAATGTAACTGGGCTTTTTGTCGGCCTGCTATTCCGCTAGTTTCCCTCAGTCTTGCGAAGAATCCCCATTGTAATCCCTCTTTAAGAATGTAACATATTTGGAAATAAAGCACAACGGAATGACATTTGACACTGTCAAGGTAAATAATTATTCCCTGCGCAAGAAGATGCCTTCCTCACCCAGCTAAGCCCGCGCGGTGTTTTTCTGGCCGTTATTTTTCAGGAGCCTTGCAGAGACGAGGCAACATAAGGAGAAGCTAGCGTCATTTATCACAGACGTTCCACGGGGAAACGAATATACACTTTATAAAAGTTTTTATTTAACATTGATTACCTCCGAGGATTAACGTGCACCTACTACACGACCACTCGCGTGACAGATTGCATTGCTTAAGCCCAATAGATTAGAGTCTGCGCTTAAAGAAGTAACTTTTAATTATAATAATCCGAAACAACTTGACCATATACCATACCTTATTTGAAACACTACGGCAGCTTTCTAAATGGGTTTTCTCGTCTTTCTAGTCCATAGCGGGAGAGGCTAGACACCTATACATCTGCCCGGCTAAGCTCATAAGTCTACTTTGTTCAGCACTTTTGCAATATGTGATAAGTAGGCTAATATAATGCAATGATCCCAATTTATGACCATCGGATCTATTTCTTAATGCATATTTTATTATTATTATTATTAGACCACAATCATATTGTAAATTTTATTTTCCATTTTATATCAAATTTATATTTAATCTTTGCTTGACTATAATTTATATGTCATGTTACATATAAATTATTATTACGATAGCGGCTTCGGTGGCGTAGTTGGTAGCATGCTGAACTGCTGTGCCCAAGATAGCGGGTTCAAACCCGGCCGAAGTCGTCGGATTTCTTAAGAGCGTTAAAATCCGTCAGTATGCCTTATTTCGGAGGGGAAGTAAAGCCGGTGGTCCTATGTCATTGATTTATGGCATGTAAAAGATCCTTCCACAGGCTAAACTTATGTGTAGCTAAATTTCTGGGTTAGATTACGTTGTAACGCTCTGTCGAAGTTCCAACGTTCACCACTAGGTACCATGGGCATCTGGTAGCGAAAGTTGGAACTACTTGAAATTGAACGGAACTTGTAGCTCACCCTAGGGGTGTCCGTTTGAAGCATCTTCAGCCTTTGGCGAGCCGAACATGTCCTCGGACACTCCCGGCACTAATTTATAAATTAATTACGTGAAATAAGTAGATTTGTGGAGTCAGGACATTTATGTGGGAATAAGCGGTAGGCAACACTCAAGTATATTGCACACCGCGTTTGTTTGCTTTCCAAAACAAACCCAGTCAACAAGAACTTCAGAATAGTACAGGGAGAAGCTCGTTATTCAATGTTCCAAGAAGTCATGCCTTATAAGGAAGTTGGAAATTCTCAGCGTATACTCTGAACCAAGCACGTAGGCAGTGCTCAAGGTTAGTACAGAGAGTCCAGTTTGTATGTATCGGAGACCCTCGCTAGCCCGCTCGCCCGCGGTGCGAGCCTGTCTCCCGCCAGGCACTTTGCCGTTTTGCGGCGCCTTCGCGGCATTGAGTCATTGAGTATAGGAATTTGTACTTCAATGTGATCCTTGACCAATTTTTTTTAACGAACGGAGAGCGATTGTCGAATTACTTTCAACAAGATTCTGCCACTGCTCACAATGACGAAGCATCCATGCCAGAATTTTTGGTACTAGGATTATAAGTCGGAACGTGTGGCCCCCGCGAAGCCCAGACTTATCTCGGTGTGACTTTTATTTGTGGGGGACGCTTAAAAATAGAGTGTATGCGAGAAACCCTCACACTATAAATGAGCTTAAAGACTATATTACAGCCGAAATACAGTCAATCGGTGCTGAGGAACTTTAGAGAGTAAATGCCAGTTTCATAAAAAGGTGCCAGCGATGTGTAGCAGTGAATGGCGAACATTTTCAGCACCAGCTGTGAACTAGGTAAGTACAAATTCCTATACTCAATGACTCAGTGCCACGCTGGCGCCGCATAACGGCAAAGTGCGTGGCGGGAGACAGGCTCGCGCCGCGGGCGAGCGGGCTAGCGAGGATCTCCGATACATACAAACTGGACTCTCTGTAGAAGAGAGGTTGGCTAGTAACTTGCCATCCGCTGGCAGTAGGGTGGGGGTAACGCGTCATCGGGCCTGCGAGAGGCACCCCAGTCTCCATTTGCAGAGTGGACAGAGGAAACTACGTGTGTTATTTACTTGTTTGTTAATACAGCATTTCTTTTGTTCAAGCTATGCATTGTGTTACGTGGTGTATACATAATAAACAGGTGAATATTATGTAAATTAATTACTATGGAATCTATCTTTGAATATTCTAGCCCATGGATGAGTTGTGTCTTTAGGTTAGTTTTTCTTTTCTTTCAGTTGTCTAAGATGCCGGGAAAAATTTGCGGTGTTGCAATCTGCAAAAGTAATTCGGAAATTGTTAAGAAAACGGGAGAAAAAAATATCTTTCTTCAGATTTCCAAAGGATGCTAATCGTAGGAAAACGTGGGTGCAGAAATGCCACAGGAAAGATAAATTCGATCCGAATAAAAAACGGATTTGCAGCAAACATTTCATACCAAGTAATTTTGAATACGAAATTCGAGCTCGACTGACACATACTCACCCTAGAATATTAAAATTACGTCAATACCTTCTTTAAATTTACTGCCTCAAACACAGAGCCAAGACACACCTCACGTACCGAACGCTCCCAGAAAAAAGAAAACAAACAACTTCGGTACTGAACGAAATATTGGATTCGACATTTTCCAGTGACAATGATGCCGTCGTCAATGTCAATGATACTGACACAAAATATGACGATCTTCTCATTAAATACAACGCATTACTTGAAGGGACCAAAAAACTGAAGGGAAATATGCAACACTTAGAGACTAGAGCAAACTGTTTGCAATCAAGAAACATGGAATTAGAGAATTCAATTCAGCAGTATGAATGTGATATTGACAAGAAAATTAAAGATACGTTTAAAGTTTTATTGACACCAAATCAAGTCGACATTGTTAGGAAACAGAAAACAAAGGCAAGAAGGACAAACGATATTTAAGATATTTAAGCTTCCGAGCATACAAGTATACCAGAGTCACACTGAAATATCCATTACCTGGACTATCAACTTTGAAGCGCTGGGAAGGCAATGTTGAATTACGAAACGGTTTATTGAAAAACGTAATAGAAGTAATGAAAATTAGTGGACGGAAGAAGAATGGTCGAGAGAGATTCACTGTTCTTTCTTTCGACGAAATGAAAATGTCATCACTCTCTGAATATGATGCTAAAGCAGACGAAGTCGTGGGCCCACATACATACATGCAAGTTGTAATGGCAAGAGGGTTATTTCAGAACTGGAAGCAACCTGTGTACATTAATTTCGACAAGAAAATGTCGAAAGACATTATAAATGAAGCGGTTATGTCACTACATAATATTGAATACGATGTAGTTTCGGACTGTGGCGGGGGAAATATGGCACTGTGGAAAGAACTCGGTATTACCATTGAAACTACACACTACGTGCATCCGATGACAGAGGAAAAAAATCTACTTTTTCGCAGACGCACCTCACCTGCCTCAATTAATTCGTAATGTGGTTGGCGAAAGTGAGAATGACATTCCGCGGGGACACCAACATCGTGGTGCTGTTATCAGTGAGAGTTTTGCTGACTCCGAGAGTGGCGGAAATGGAGACGAACGTGCAGGCAGCAATGGACAGCAATGACAGCATTATAAATAATAATGCAGTGCTTAGAGAAGCAATGGGGATAGGTGGATCTGCGCTTGTTGGAGATATAGTCGGCTGTGAGTATGTTTGTATATATCAGTTTTATTATGTTGAAGGAGGTGTATAATTAAATTAGTCATGTAATTATACGTTCAGCATCATCTATTATTCACAACAATTCATTAGTTGACACTCTGAAATGGCTGATGCCCTTAAAAATATTATTTACTGAGCTCGTAATGCGCTACGGTTTAACGACTGATTCAAACGCAGCAGGCCCGTGACGAATTCCCGCGCGCTCTCCCATTGGCCGAGAGTTATGAGCCAACCTGTATTCTCCAAAGTCCAAACCTTGGGCAGTGCTAGCCTCAAGCAGGGATCACCAGGACTTTGGTGCGCGCGAAATTAAAATACTCCAAGTACCGAGGAACCGAGCATGTGACGTCAGCAACCAATGAACGGCGGAGAAGAACGAAGAAGAACTTGTAACCATGACAACCACTACTCGATTGGAAGAAGATATTCGGAGGAGAGGGAAATGAAGATGTTTTATAAGCTTATACTCGGCGAAGGACGGACGACTTTTATTTCGTCCAGAGGGACTCTTCGATTTCGTCCACGACGACTTTTATTAGACTATGGTTGGTTGGTTCCTCAGTTTAGGGGCTGCGACAACGCGGTCATGTAGCCCCGTGTTCTTTGGGTGTGTGTATAATTTGTCTGATAACCGGTGATAATTGTGATGTCTGTACTAGAGTGTGTCATCCGTTTTTTTTTTTAAATTCAAGTAAGGACTACAGACTTTGAATTTTTCAAATAGTTCCTACTTTTGCCGCCAAACGCCACCGTCAACGACTACTAGTTCAGTACTTAGCTACTAGACGCCACCGCAGTCGGCCCCTGGCAACGAACGTAGGGACCTAAGAGCGTTGTTTACATTGGTTGGTTGGTTAGTTGGTTCCTCAGTTTAGGGGCTGAGACAACGCGGTCATGTATCCCCGTGTACTTTGGGTGTGTGTAGAATCTGTTTGATAACCGGTGTTAATTGTGATGACTGTATTATTAGTGTGTGTTATCTGTTTTCAATTCAAGTAAGGACTGCAGACATTGATTTTTTTCAAGTAGTTCCTACCTTAGCCACCAAACGCCACCGTCAACGACTACTAGTTCAGAACTTGATTACCAGATGCCACCGCAGTCGGCTCCTGGCGACGAACGTCGGAACCTAAGAGCGTTAGTCGAATGTTTAACCTATATTATAATTTAGCTTCACACAGGTATAATTAGTGGAAGGTTCTTTAACATGCCATAAATCTATGACATGGGACCGCCGGCTTTACTTCCCCTCCGAAAGAAGGCATACTGAGGGATTCTTAACGCTCTTAAAAATCCGACGACTTCGGCCGGGTTTGAACCCGCGATCTTGGGGATAGAAGCTCAGCATGCTACCAACTACGTCACCGAAGCCGCTATATTAGACTATGGTCTAAGGACTTTGATATACTAACTTGTGATATATTAGAGAATTACATAAAAATGACCATGATAGCCCGATTCCATTTTGACAAATTAATTATAATAAACTATTTATTGCCGAACCTTAGGACTAAGTTAATATTTATTACATTGAAACCGTACCGTTGTTTTTCTTTGTCATGTTGTGACCTTCCTCAGCGTGGTAGAGGATAAGTAACTGTGTAGTTACATACAACTTAATGACATTTCTTCCATAATAGAGGGTACTATAAATATTTTTGTATCAAAAGTTCACAGAGTAACATTTCAAAAAAACAGATCTGTTACAATAATGTTGTTAATAATGTATAAAAAAATTCTTAAAAAAAACAGCGTAGAATTGAAGAGATGTGTATGTGAAAAAATGTATGTTGAATAACTGAGGTTATAAAAATGATGCTTGGTATTGAACCCTTTATCCACACGCTGTATAAAGGATTCTAATAAATTATTCATCATCATTTGATACATTTCTACAGACAGCAGATATGAGAGCCAGACGGAGTTGGGAAATGTTGAGAAATCAGTGGCAAAGAGAACACAATGGCTTAAGCTCCGGTGGTATTTTAGAAAGTAGCATAACATTCATGACACATAGGACAGGTGCAACTTTTAGCGCGAAGATGGCTTGGGCACGCACAATATGGCTTGTTACTATGAGAGTTTGCGCCAAGAAGAAGATTGAATGCTACGATGTAATTGGTCAATCTTCATGTTAACCACTCCCTGTGGCAGAAATACAAGTAAGAGCGCGCGAAGATCTACAAGAGTCTGAACCAATAATATCAAGACGCCCTGTTTAAGCGGCAACTCGGCGTTATAACGCACCCTGGTGAATTAACGCGGGAGTTATCTACGGATTAATTCCACGATCAATTCGAGCCAGCTACAGCATAATCGTAACCTCCACATTGCTACGAACTCAATGATACCGATCGCATGCTAGTCTGATAATTATTATGGAATATTTTTCCATAAATCCCCTTCCATGCCTACTCTAGCCAGTTTCATTTATAAATGGTCCAGGAAGCTTCGAGAGATGACTTTTATTTGAGCATTTGAGGACGTAAGGCCTTTATTCAGGTGTCTGAGGACACGATGCATACTCTGCATAATTTTTAATGTTTGTGAACATGGAACATTTTCGTCAAGTTATAAGTGTAACTTCAGTGATTTATTTGTAGTCCGAGTACTACCAGATAGGGGAGTTCATCGAAATAATTCACCAGTAGACGGTCAAGGAATTTAGTACTTGATCGGTGAATTTAATAGGAAATATATCGTGTGTGTATCTGACAAACTTTATTTTAATTCAGCACGAGATGACGTCTAGGAACGAGGGCGAATCTTGGAACCAGCAGGACATTTGCCAGAAGATGTCGATGGCGAGCTAAGCATTTTAAAGGAGTGATGGCTGCAGATGTTTTCCTGACGCTGTTCTATAGGAATGAGTACAAATGAATTTATTTATTTATTAAATCAGCTATGGTTTTATGGGACGTATTTTTGTAGATATTTGTTTGCTTGTTTGGTAATGTAGATTCTTAGTTCTTGTTTACTGACACATTAAGTATGGGACAAGCTGAGCGCTTTGTATTTTGTAAATATTGTGATTTTGTTTGGTTCAACTATACGGGGCTATGCGCAGCTCGTGCTCGCATTCGCTTGCGTAATTCGGAAGTATGCTTTATAACAAAAATGGAACTGAATTAATTTTGAGATTAAAAAAATAGAATTTGGAGGGTAAAGATTATTTGTGAGCAGAATTTATGACGGATCAGGATTATTTTGATAGTTGCTTTTCTAGCAGGTCTGTACGGGATGGCACTTTGCACCCGAGTTTTTGTTGTTTAATTGTTTAATGTGTCTATGGACGCAATGGAGGTTGATCTGTTTTGAGCCGACCCAGATAGTATGTTTATGAGTGATTCAGTCCAAGCTTTATGGTGTGTGTTGTGATTTATGATGTGTTAGCGGGAATATATCAGTGAGATTATTCTGACTTGCTGCATATCAGCTCAGTTCATAACCTCGCGAGGCTGAGCTAGTGGTATATATTTGTGTTCTTGCCATCCAAGGGGATGAGTGAGATATGTCGTTTCGCGTTTCCAGATGGATGACGGGATCAGTGTAATTAGCACCAAGCTTGAAGGACTGAGAGTGAGTAGAGGCAGCGATGACTCATAACTAGGGGAGCGCTCAAATAAGATAACGCGACGTGGTCATTAGTGGTAGGCCAGGTTCCTGTATTTCAATATAAGATGTTATTTAAATTCTCAAAACCCTGATCGGTTATAAAGAGTTTTGATTGATTATATGGGTGCTGTCCATGTTTTAAGGTATATTCCGAAGCTTCTGTTTGTCTGGCGTTTTATAAAAATGTAAATATAGTTTCCAGCCGTTAGGCTTGTATTTTGTTGTTTTTGCTTGACCTCTTGTGTGTTTTTTTACGCGTTCAATGACCCCGTGTGGCATTAGGATGTGCGAGGCTGTGTTCCCATTTTGTGATGCGAGCTTTTTGGCCTATTTTCGGTATGCTCTTTACGTTTGAGTGCTTTGGCACAGGCTAGAATCTCAGGGAGGTTCTTCATCTTTTTGTATTATTAGATCTTGCATGTGTCAGTAGTAATTATAGTGTGTTAATTAAGAGTGGGTCCCATAGCCGTAGTGTGATTTAAAAGATGCAACTCCGTGAGCAATATGACTGTTTCAGTTGTAAACGGACTCGCATCAGTACTCATTTCCTTATTAAAAGAGCAGTTCACCACGCATTATATAACTTCTTGACCAGGAAAAATGGACTTGCATCCATATGTTGTGAGGAGCGAGTTCTTACCGCTCAATTTTATGTTATGATTGATCATTTTGAGTGAAGCTGCATTCACATTGTTTGTTGTGTGGAGCGAGTTCTTACCGCTCAGTAATATATTTATTTCTTAAGGGGGTGAAAGTAAGGGAGGATTTCCTTTTTATTATTATTTTTATTATGCACATAATTTTCAGTGATTAAATATCTTTTATTCTACTTGTTATTCATTTTATTTCTAGTATAGCCTCTGTTATGGACCTTTCTATTCATTAGAGCACGTTGTTTTATGCGAACTTTGCTGTGAAATGCAACCAGGACTGAGCACGACCCCGTAGAAAGAATCTTGATAAAACAATGCTTTATTGAAGGGTGCAGTATGTACCAAGCAGAGAGACATTGTAGAGATAAACTTTGGAAATATGTGTGACGAACTTATTCAACATACTGTACATATTTGCTATACAGATTTCTTCAATTCTACGCCGTTTTTTGAAGATTTTCTTCATGCTTTATTAAGAAAATTCTTGTAACAGATCTAGTGTTTTTTTTTTAAATTGTACTCGGTGAACTTTTGGTACAATAATATTTATAGTATCCTCTATAATGGATTTAAAAGAAATTAAGTTCAATGGTACTACACAGTTACTTATCGTATAACGCTGGAGAAGGTCACAATGTGTGGTTTCAATGTACTAAATATTGACTTTAGGTAATAAATAGTTTGTTTATTGTGATATATTGACTGGAAGATTATTCTTCGTCTGTGTTTTATCTTGTGCTTCGGATACACTAGTCTGACTTACAATCAGTTGAGATGAATGTCTTGAATTATCGACGTTTCTTCTCAGACAAAGTAATGGATATGAACTTACGTTCTATCCTGTTGTAGTCAGTGGACTAACAATTCTGTCCAGCTGACGCGTGTCATAATTGTGTAAGATTATGTTCACGAGAGTAATTCTTGGAATCAGTATTCCATCACCACAAGCATCTTCAACGTAAATTCATTATATAATTCAAAAATTCAACAACTACAACGCTAGAACTTCAGATCTTCAATCAACGATGCAATAGCAACAACCATTAACGCAACATAGTGACCTAGGGTCACAATCTACGAGATGTCTACTTGGTGAGCTTTGAAAATGCAATACTTGATTATCTCTGAACTTAATTTGGGCAATATTTACTTCAAGCTTGTTATTCGTTTAATTCAACTGAAGCCCGATAAATTGTAACATCAGTAAATTCACATATTATTATTATTATTGTTAACATGATCTTTTTATTCACTTAACATAGGCTATTTGTTTTTTTAATGTAATAAATTAATTCTTTCTATATAATAGGTGGGTTTCTTCTCTTTATTAGAAATTACTATAAGGCATCCCTAACTCCCAAAACAAATACTGAATGGTTAGTCGACATAGTCACGTCACGGCCTGAGAGAAGAGGTTTATGCTGCTGTACCTGTTAGGATTGTCCTTGCAGTAATGTAATTTCGTTCGGTTGGCAAACCATGTTCGAGTGTTTTATGTTTTAACAGTGTGTGCGGCAGTGGCCAACATTTTTTGTTGATGTCTGTTCTGCAATAAAGATATGTATAATAACCTATGATTTGAAGGCCCTAATTCCAACAGTACAGTATGTTTTATTATTATTATTATTATTATTATTATTTTACAAATTTGGTTCATAACGTCTTGTTGCGACCTGGCGCCCAACACAAACTTATTATTATTAATTAGTATACCGTGACGAAAGCATCTCATTTGTCAACCAAATGTGGGGAGATTCGTCATTGCTCAACCAACCTATCTCAATAATAGTTGGTCATTGATGCCCATGAACAATTTTAATGTATAATGCCAAATGTCATACGAAAAGAAAACTTACACGGTGGATCAGTGATCCGTAGATCGTGGGTTCGATTACCAGTTGCAAAACTCGGACTTATACGAAGTACGTCCAGAAAGTAAGTTCCGTTTGGTAATAACATTAAATTGTGTACAGATACAGAAACATTATTTATTGCACAAAATTCTACAACCCTTAAACTACTTTTCCACATAACTGCCGAAATGTCGCAGGCATTGGTCGTATCGTGGCACGAGTTTTTGTATACCTTCTTCATAGACGTGTGCCGCCTGTGTCTTCAACTAGTTGTACGTTCCGCTGCAGCGCAGTTCCGCATATGCGCGGAAGACGCTCTGTATCAAGGAGAAGAAACGTGCGCCATTTGGAGAGCGCTGTCAGCCACGTACGCGTTGTTGTGCATGTTTACTCGTACAATGTCGGTGTTGATTGAAAATCCCGCCGCTTTTGAAATAAAATCTGTGATTCGTTTTCTGAATGCTAGGAAAGTGAAACCAATTGAAATTTATCGGCAAATTTGCGAAGTGTATGGACAAAATGCGATGAGTGATTCAATGGTGAGAAGATGGGTCCGACAGTTCAATGAAGGACGTAGTGAAGTGCACGATGAAGAACGAAGTGGGCGTCAATCTTTGGTTACCGAAGAACTGGTTCACGCGATTGATGACAAGATCCGGAAAAACCACAGGTTTACAATTAGTGGTCTCGCTATGGAATTTCCCCAAATCTCACGATCACTAATTCATGAAATTGTTACCGAAAAACTGAACTTTCGTAAACTTTGCCGATGTTGGGTACCAAAGATTCTTACGGAGCAACACAAAACAAAACGGATGGGTAGTGCACTTCAGTATTTGACCCGTTACAATGAAGGCGGCGAAGAATTTCTGACACAGATAGTCACAGGAGATGAAACTTGGGTTTCTTACGACACCCCTGAAAGTAAAGCAATCAATGGAATGGAGGCACACTTCATCCCCAGCAAAGGTTAAGCCGAAACAAATCTTGACACCACGGAAAATGATGTGCACAGTGTTCTGGGACTGGAAAGGCATCTTACTCATTGATTTCTTACCGCGTGGTCAAACAATCAACGCAGATGCTTACTGCGAGACACTTGGGAAATTGCGCCGCACAATACAGAATAAGCGCCGAGGGTTGCTGTCAAAAGGCGTTGTTTTTCTTCATGACAACGCACGTCCACACACTGCAAATGTGACGAAAAACCTCCTACAGGGATTTGGATGGGACATGTTTGACGACCCTCCGTACAGCCCTGACCTCGCTCCTAGCGACTTACATCTGTTCACACATCTCAAGTCTTTCCTTGGCGGTCAACACTTCAACAATGACAACGAGCTGAAAGAAGATGTTTCCAACTGGTTGAAGACACAGGCGGCAAACTTCTATGAAGGAGGTATCCAAAAACTTGTGCCACGCTATGACAAATGCCTGCAAAAGTTCGTCAGTTATGTGGAAAAGTAGTTTAAGGGACACTAGGGCTGAGTTTTTAGGCAAAAATGACAAAATAACTGTTTTTTGTTTTTCCCATATATATATCTTATAGACACCTGTGTATCATTTCAGTAAAACAATTTTCATGCACCGCCATTTTTAAACGCTCAGCAACATTTTTAAATCTCCTCTGCCTAAAAAGAAGATGGAAGGCAAATCATAGAAAGTAGGCTATACTTTTAAAACTAGAAATCCTAGAAAGTCGTAGGTTAACTCAAACGAAAGGTCTCCATGCTCTTTATCTCTACAACAAAACATTGTATTTTTCACATTTTTTCCACAAAAGTTTCATTGGGTGAGACAAACCGGTTAATACAGTATGCGATTTTATAAAAACGCTTTTATCTCCAAACATCGTTTTTAGGTAATCAAAATGCTCCATGTGCATGAGGTATTCACCAATGTTACTAAAAAAATCACTGGATATTCAGAAACACATGTGTTGCAAGATAACATTGCAATATCTCCAGCCTTTTTGTAAATTACAAACCAAAAAATTAAAAAACTATGAAAAATTATCAAAATCCATAATACATGATGGCACATAAAGAAAAAATCCATCTGACAGCATACATGTGTCACTTTCCTGAAATGTCTCAAAGTTATAATATTTAGAATAGTTTTATGTATATGTAATAAAAATATGAAGCGTTTTACACAATTGCTAATGCGCATGGAGCATTTTGATCACACGGTATATTTTAATGATATAATTAGTAAAAAAATCAATTACATTTCATCCAATTGTTTTCAAATTTGGTATGTGACTTAGTGATACTATTATAAGTATGCAGTTTAAATTTCAACTCATTCTGATAATAAATGTGGAAGTTAAAAAACTCAGCCCTAGTGTCCCTTAAGAGGTGTAGAATGTTGTGCAATAAATAGTTTTTCTGTATCTGTACACCATTTAATTTTATTACCAAACGGAACTTACTTTCTGGACGTGCCTCGTAAAAGGCAGAAAAGTCCACGCCAAGTCGGCTCGTCAAATAGGCCTACATTTGGTATCACTATTGACGATTTCAGGAATAAATTGAAGGGTTCATTCCAAGAAACATACAATTCCAAAAATTAAATTGTTCATAAACATAAGGAAAAGAAATGCCTATAGCTTAATTTGTGAAGAATGAAATGAAATAAAAATTGCTTTTATTCTGGTCTGAGAGCTGGAACGGGGTACACTCACCTTCGTGAAGCAAAACGTGGGGAGAGGCGAGTTCTATTCCTACGTCAGCCATCCAGGAAGTGATTCTCCGTGTTTTCCCACTTCTACTCCAGGTGAATGCCAGGATGGTTCCTAAATCAAGGACACGGCCGCCACCTTACCAAACCTCGTCTGAATTAAAAATACATACTCTAATACAGCTATCACATTAAGACAGGTTATCAGACAATTTCCACACGCACCCAGGTACAAACAAACCGCATGGCGCTACAGTCCATGAAGGGCCTAGGCCTTCCAAGCGACACTGCTCAGTCATTTGACATGCAGATACTGGCGTGGTCAGCGCATCGGGTTCCCTCGGCCGTTAATCTTAGTTTTCGTGATCGGGGTGTTGTCTCACTGTCAGACAGCTACTCACGAGGCTAAGTTCACCCCGTTCCAGCCCTCATGTCAGTTTCTAAAATCCCAGACGGAGCCGGGAATCGAACCGGGGGCCTCCGGGTGAGAGGCAGGTACGCTACCCCACACTGAAGTTCACGGGTCTAAATGACCACGATGTCGCAAAGCCCCTAAATCAGCAAAATAGCACACTGTCTTATTACAGTATTACTAGGCACTATTACGGATACCACTATAACACCGGTTATCAGACCAATCCTACACACACTGAAGTACATGGGGCCGATGCACAGTGGGTCAAAATCGAAATCTATGGGGACAAAAGTATTTTTACGTTTTAATCATGAATTTAGAGTGAAAGCAACATATATAATTTGTTTACTTCATAATAAACATCAGTTAAGACATTTTTTAAGCTACGTCTACACATGCAAGAAATTATCTATGACTAGGAGTTGGATAGAGTATTCAGTTATCTCTTCAGAACAATTTTCTACCCCTAATTTACTTTTAACAAAGTCGCAAAGTTCCACTTTTAACGTAATCGTCGAACCCAGTGCTTCAAACAGTTGTAAACGTGTGAAAACTGGTTTCGCGGCATCTTCTAAAACGTAAAATAACTAAGTAGGTTGCAAAAAGATGCCAAAAATATTATAACAAGCGTAAACTACAAGACTTGATCTACATTTTAACATTACGTAGAAAGTGACGCTGAGTGACGAGATATACTAAAAATCTAAGTGAAAATATAATTTAAAAAATAATAGTTAAATATTATATAATGCAAATATAGCTAAAATT
Organism: Meconema thalassinum; assembly: GCA_946902985.2. Taxonomy (NCBI): domain Eukaryota; kingdom Metazoa; phylum Arthropoda; class Insecta; order Orthoptera; family Tettigoniidae; genus Meconema; species Meconema thalassinum. The sequence continues at coordinate 293,410,151 of OX336396.1, read as the reverse complement.
ACGTGACAATTACGCTCATTAATAACTGAAACACGTTACAAAGATCATATACATTCAGCTGCATGTTCCATCTTAAAGCACCACACTAACCAGAAAGACAACCAAACCACAGCCACTTACATTCACCCTCCAATTCAGACTGCTCGAACAGTGGTGACAGATTCACACTAAGATGCGTTTATATCCCAGAATAGTCAGCGTCAATCATATGAGATTGCTGTAGAAGTAACATTTTGATTTTTTAATTATGAAAATAAATAATGTTGTCCTCCTAGATTTCGATTTTGACCCACTGTGCGATGACCACAATGTCCAAGGCTCCTAATGAAACAAAACAAAAAAACATGCATGCATATCTTATTTAAAAATAAAAATATTCTCTCATCCTGATTTTGATTTATTCATATAGAATTCTGAGAAAAATAATTTTCCCCTTGTCTAACCCCCTTGGAAGTGTAATACGGGCCGAGATATTACAACGTTATACATATGCAGATAACCAATCGACATGGTAATGAAATATTGTCGGGCTCTATTAATACGCCTTTATGTCGATATGTCAACATTATGTGTCAGAAAACTGTATCATAATGAGGCTCATTATAACACTATTTTTCATTATGAAACAGTTTCTCCCACCAATCAGAGCTCAAGAAACAGTTGTGTGACCAATTAGGTAAAGTTACCTTCGCGCATGCGCCCAAAATCCAACATGTCTATATACATTATCGACATAGAAAGTGGTCCATATGTTCGCGTAAATGAACTGGCGAATATGAGACAAGAAATAGCACTGTACCTTAATATCTCTAAATCCAATTTCTACACAGTGCATTGCTTTCAAACGACTTCGGTGACAATATTAGTGAATGCTATAGAGCTGGACGGCAGGCTGTAAACAATAGGTGCTCTGTGTTGGCAAGCAAAGTGAATGGTTTCTGCTTTCAGAGCGCCTTGACCCACGCGCGCTCTGTTCAGTCGCCCTGTTCACTAACTGAATTAACTGAATCCCACAGATATTTATGAATATTTATGTTAAAACATAAAACAGCCTAGTTATAATTATCGTCGAACATAATCAGTCGTATGCAACTCGTCTATAGGCTAATGGTAATTAAGACACTCGTATGGAAATTATAAAACTCACTTACGCTCGTTTTATAAACATACTCATGTCTTAATTATTGCCATTATAGGCTCGTTGCATAATGTACTATTATGAACGTCTAATGCATTCCATTTCTTCATAACTGTGCTCCGGTGTGGCTTAACAGTCCACATGTGAAGCAGATTGATGTCCAATTGAATTCGGCGATGAGCATAATATCAGGTTGCATCAGGACCACTCCTCTGTACTGGCTTTCACCTCTAAGTCATATTGCACCACCTGACTTACGTAGACAGAACTCTCTCTTGAGGGAATATCAAAAGATAATTTCCACTCCAAAGTTTCCTATTCATTGTGACATACCTACAGTAAAAATAAGTCGCTTGAAATCCCGCCGACCACCCATCCTAACAGCGGAATATCTACAATTAAATACTTTTCAGATTGACAACAAGTGGTCTGAGGTATGGAATAATTTCTTCCATGAGAAATATGGAAACTTCATTGATCCTATCAGGAAACCAGCTGACATGGAACTACCACGCCATACATGGAAATCACTCAACAGGATTCGAACGGGACATGGGGTCTGCAGAAAAAGCTTATACAAGTGGAATAAGGCTTCCTCACCTCAGTGCGATTGTGGTTTTGAAAGACAGACCATCCAACATATCGTAGAGGACTGCAGCCTTCGAGCCTATTATGGGAACCTGAAAGACGTTCATGATGCAACGCAGTCTGCTCTTGATTGGATTTCAAATTTTAATATTACCTGGTAAATCTGAACATTTTATCTATTGAATATGTGTCTCCTCGTTCAAAATTTATTTTAATATTTATTGTTCTTTTAGGCTAAATGCTAATGTATATGTTTAATGTATTCCTTAGCTTGTAATTATGTACATGCACCATGCCATAACCTACATAGACAGGGTTTACCAAATCTGTTTCCATAGTCAAGCACGAGGGATGTTCCCAATAAGTTCCATCATTTAATTTAAAAAAGGAGAGGTTAGTTAGTTGTTGTTGTTGTTGTTGTTGTTAATTTACAACCCCCCTTTTTTACCTTTTTCTCAGAAAATATTAACAAGAAATAATCGAATGTTTCTATAGATGTTCTTTAGGACTCTTTCCTTACTTTGAGACAGGATTTTTGAAAATCAACGTATTCTTGAATTTTCATGAATCTTTTTAAGATTGCATTACTATGAACATTTCGACTGGGTCAGTGGTAAAGTTCTCACCTGCTGTTACCAAGGTTTCAGGATCGAGTTCTGGCACAGTCACTTGAGAGTGCGCAAATGCGAGGGAACCGGAACCCCTTCTGGGTGAAATTCCGGCGTCTCTAAAAGCCGCAGTAGTTAAAAGGTTAAAAAGGTTAAAAATTGGTTAAAAGTTCCTTTTTGGTATTGTAATCATTAGATTTAAAGTAAGAAAGCTAAAAATAAACTTACTCATGTTTTTTTTTTCTTGTCACAAAACTTGTAAGGTACTTGCATAAATAAATAAAAACACTAACATAAACTTTGTCATCCGGCCAGAAGCTTTGTATGCAGCGGAATGTCTCTCCATGAAAAGAAGAGACATAATGGAAAAACTGGAGACCAAGGAAAGGAAGATATTGAGGAAAATCCTGGGTCCAGTCAAAGAACACGGCGAGTTCCGAAGACGCCACAACCACGAGTTGTACACTCACGTAGAGAAAATAATTGACGTGATGAGGAAAAGGAGGATTTCTTTTTATGGACATATAACCCGAATGAAATCAACACGGCTATCCAACATATTTTTTGCTTTTCTCCGTGAGAGAAAGACAAATGGGCCTGGTTCAGTGAAGTAGAGAAAGATCTGTTGGAGATTGGGATAACACATGAAGATATCCAGGAGCGTGGCCCACTCAGGAAAAAACTTCAGAAACATCGGAGTTTTCAACTTAAGCCGAAGCTAAAAACCGGGAAGGTGTGGACAACAGAGAGAAAGGTGCAACATCGATTGCGAATGAAGGAGTGTTGAGCCAACAGTAAAATGCAGAAAAAACAGTTGACATGACGTGGTCCTTAGTTGGCCGTAACGAGGGAAGAAGAAGAAGAAACTTTGTATTCATTTATTCCTCTACATTGGAATTTTGGTGGATCGATTTTTGTGGAACTTCTTCAAATTACAGTTTGTAAAAGGCCATAACTTAAAAGAACTCTATATGTTAGGGTCACGCTATAATCTCTTTATCCTCCAACAATCCCCCCAACAAGGCTGTCCCGATTTTAAGTCAAAAATATGGTCACGGTAGGTACTGTATGGGTGGTGTTGAGTAATGACAAAAACCCGGAAGTTCATACAAAATCATAGTTTTGCATTTTTATGCATATTTTGGTTATTTTGACACAATGCATTATATTTTTCTCCCTTGCTTATTTAAGTGCATACTAATTCCCTACTGTTTTGAAGCGCTTTTTATTAATTTATGTTCTTAAAGTATATTTTGATTCCGACTCCGGGAGTCTATCACAGAATAATACTGAAATTATTTGAATACCCAGTACGTTTCAGTCCTTTTTGCAAGTAAATATCAATTATATTTATTCATCATTTACTATGTGAAAAATGAAAATCCACAGCCTGCTTCCAGTCTCCGACCGGGTCAGGAATGGAATGAATGAAGCCCCCATCTAGCGGCGAGGATATGAACTGTGCCGGCTGCCGACGCCTGACGCACTCCTCTGGGGGCAATGATTAAATGAATGACAGATGAAATGAAATGATAGTGGAGAGTGTTGCTGGAATGAAATTTTGACAGGGAAAACCGGAGTACCCGGAGAAAAACCTGTCGGCCTGCAATTTGTCCAGCACAGATCTCACATGGAGTGACCGGGATTTGAACCACGGACCCAGCGGTGAAAGGCCGGCGTTTTTAAAATTCAATGGCTATTAAAATTGTAGGCCTATATGGTCGGTGGCGTAGTCGGTAGCATGCTGAGCTTCTGTGCCCAAGATCGCGGGTTCAAACCCGGCCAAAGTCGTCGGATTTTTAAGAGCGTTAAAATCCTTCAGTATGCCTTCCTTCGGAGGGGAAGTAAAGCCGGCGGTCCCATATCATAGATTTACGGCATGTTAAAGAACCTTCCACTAATTACACCTGTGTGAAGCTAAATTAGGTTAGGTTAAACATTTGACAAACGCTCTTAGGTTCCGACGTTCGTCGCCAGGAGCCGACTGTGGTGGCGTCTAGTAGCCAAGTTCTGAACTAGTTAGTCGTTGACAGTGGCGTTTGGTGGCAAAAGTAGGAACTAATTGAAATTCAATGTCGGCAGTCCCTAGGTAATCTGTGGGCAGTCCTTACTTGAATTAAGAGCAGGTAACACACACTTATACAGACATCACAATTAACACCGGTTATCAGACAGATTCTACACGCAAACAAAGTACACGGGGCCCGGCGTTGTCGCAGCCCCTAAACTAAGGAACCAACCAACACCACTTGAAGTTCCATAAGATAATAGTTCCTACTATTTAGAACTGTTTCTTAGTTGAGATGTTTTAAAACAGAATAGTTATATGTCAGTCTGTTCATATTATCTCTATATTCAGAATGGAAACGCTAAAGAATACGGAGTGATCGTAATTGCCGTACTTATTTCATAGTGCATATATTTTGTGAAAAGGGAGGCATATTTGACCAATAATTCGTGCATATTTGCATGCATATTTATTCATTTAACAGTGAATAGAATCATAGGCATTGTACACACGCCCGGGGTACACGAGGCTGCATGACCGCGTTGTCGCGGCCCATAGACTGAGGAACCAACCAACCAACCAATCTTTCTTCACTGACAGACGCAGGAGCTCCACACCAGATAATCTCACGATGATCGTCCTTTCTTACGCTGGCATAGAACCAGAATATCCTATCGTATCTTAATAGTATTACCATTATAGATCCGCTACACTGGTCCCAAGCCATTAGGCCTATGCTGTAACGACCATGAATAAGGTAGGCGTTCTACGAAACAAATAATTTATTAGATTTACATTTATTTGCTTTCGCCTATCTTGGCGCTTATTTTTCTCGCTTATTTGTTTGCGTATTTTACTGTGCGATTGTGCTTTGCTCTTGCTCTTAATGTAGCCTCTTTATTTAAAATGGTTTTCTTAATGCCTATTGCCTAATAGAAATAAACATAAGACCACCTTGAGATGTAGGGCATTTGGCCCTTGTCGGAGGTGTGCTTCGAGCTTATACTTAGTATCAGAAGTGTCATCACTCATCAGCAGGCTATATATTCAGAGGGACATGCAGCGTCGATGTTCCTTGAGGGCCACCTTGGGGTGGAGGGTAGATGGCCCTTGCCGCAGATGTGTGAAGTGTCGTCAGTAGGTCGATGATCCTTGAGGGCCACCTTGGGGTGGAGGGTAGATGGCCCTTGCCGCAGATGTGTGAAGTGTCGTCAGTAGGTCGATGTTCCTTGAGGGCCACCTTGGGGTGGAAGGTAGATGGCCCTTGCCGCAGATGTGTGAAGTGTCGTCAGTAGGTCGATGATCCTTGAGGGCCACCTTGGGGTGGAGGGTAGATGGCCCTTGCCGCAGATGTGTGAAGTGTCGTCAGTAGGTCGATGTTCCTTGAGGGCCACCTTGGGGTGGAGGGTAGATGGCCCTTGCCGCAGATGTGTGAAGTGTCGTCAGTAGGTCGATGATCCTTGAGGGCCACCTTGGGGTGGAGGGTAGATGGCCCTTGCCGCAGATGTGTGAAGTGTCGTCAGTAGGTCGATGTACCTTGAGGGCCACCTTGGGGTGGAGGGTAGATGGCCCTTGCCGCAGATGTGTGAAGTGTCGTCAGTAGGTCGATGATCCTTGAGGGCCACCTTGGGGTGGAGGGTAGATGGCCCTTGCCGCAGATGTGTGAAGTGTCGTCAGTAGGTCGATGTACCTTGAGGGCCACCTTGGGGTGGAGGGTAGATGGCCCTTGCCGCAGATGTGTGAAGTGTCGTCAGTAGGTCGATGATCCTTGAGGGCCACCTTGGGGTGGAGGGTAGATGGCTCTTGCCGCAGATGTGTGAAGTGTCGTCAGTAGGTCGATGTATCTTGAGGGCCACCTTGGGGTAGAGGGTAGATGGCCCTTGCCGCAGATGTGTGAAGTGTCGTCAGTAGGTCGATGATCCTTGAGGGCCACCTTGGGGTGGAGGGTAGATGGCCCTTGCCGCAGATGTGTGAAGTGTCGTCAGTAGGTCGATGTACCTTGAGGGCCACCTTGGGGTGGAGGGTAGATGGCCCTTGCCGCAGATGTGTGAAGTGTCGTCAGTAGGTCGATGATCCTTGAGGGCCACCTTGGGGTGGAGGGTAGATGGCCCTTGCCGCAGATGTGTGAAGTGTCGTCAGTAGGTCGATGATCCTTGAGGGCCACCTTGGGGTGGAGGGTAGATGGCCCTTGCCGCAGATGTGTGAAGTGTCGTCAGTAGGTCGATGTACCTTGAGGGCCACCTTGGGGTGGAGGGTAGATGGCCCTTGCCGCAGATGTGTGAAGTGTCGTCAGTAGGTCGATGATCCTTGAGGGCCACCTTGGGGTGGAGGGTAGATGGCCCTTCCCGCAGATGTGTGAAGTGTCGTCAGTAGGTCGATGTACCTTGAGGGCCACCTTGGGGTGGAGGGTAGATGGACCTTGCCGCAGATGTGTGAAGTGTCGTCAGTAGGTCGATGTACCTTGAGGGCCACCTTGGGGTGGAGGGTAGATGGCTCTTGCCGCAGATGTACTTATCTCCTTTATCATCACTATTATAAGTCATCTCTTCACATGCACGTATGTCCTTTTGTTAGTTACTTAGTAACAACAACAATTGCTCGATTATGAAGTGATATTTGAGACAAATCATTATTGTCCGGTTGCTATGCTAGAAGACAGGTGAATTGTTGTTTACAAATCAATACGATGTCAAAATCCCTCAGTATGCCTTCCTTCGGAGGGGAAGTAAAGCCGGCGGTCCCATGTCAAAGATTTATGGCGTGTTAAGGAACCTTCCACTAATTACACCTGTGTGAAGCTAAATTGGATAGGTTAAGAATGTAAACAACGCTCTTAGGCTTCTACGTTCGTTGCCAAGAGCCGACTGCTCTGGGGTCTAGTAGCTAAGTTCTGAACTTGGCATAGTAGTTGTTGACGGTGGCGCTTGGCAGAAAAATTCTAAGTTTCAGTCTGTACTTAAATTAAAAAACAGATAACACACACTATTACAGTCATCACAATTAACACCGGTTATCAGACAGATTCTACACACACCCAAAGTACACGGGGCTACATGACCGCGTTGTCGCAGCCTCTAAACTTAAGAACCAACCAACCAAACTTTCAGAACCACCTTGTGATGCACACTAGGGTAGGTTATTAATGTGCCTCTGCCAATTTGCCCTGTCCAACACACAGTTGTTGTAGAGATGAAACGATTAGTTTAGTACAGGGAAAATAAAATGACTGCTAAATTTTCAATAATTAAAATATTTTATACATTTTGACACTTTTTAAAATTAAGACACGCCATTCAAACAATACGAGAATGTGGCGTAAAATACAGTGCCTTAGTTTCAAGTGTTGGCCGGCCGTCTTACAGGGAGACCGCTCCGCGGCCAACAGCGCCCTGTTTGCCGACTGTGGGCCGGTTCTACCATCTCCGGGTACACCTGCTGGTAGCTGCACGGGAGATAAACTATCTGCCAGCATAAAATCCCTGGTAACATTGATTGCCTTCTACCACGTCCGTATGAGCAGCGGGCAGCTATCCGGAAGTAGACAATGAAATACTAAATATGGCAGGCCTGCTTTTGTGCAGCGGAGTTGCAGAGCCAATGGCGTGTCCCCTTTTTTCGATTGCATTAAGACCGCCGAATATACCGTATTTCAAATGTATAGGATATGAAATCTCATCAACATTAAGACCATTTCTCTCTTTAGTCCGAGTTGAGATGTGTCCCATAACAACGATCTTTGTCGTAACCTAATGTGGTGGATTCGTCACATCACAGGATTATAATATTAACAAACTACTGTAACATAAAAAAGAGTTCATCTTGTTCATAGAGCTAAATATGATACGGACGTAATGATAAGAGTGGCTACGCGGTTAGAGTCGATTGCTTCGGAGCATGAGATTTGGAGTTCGATTCCTTTAATAGGAAAGTGTTTTTATCAAGCCTCCGTTCTTATTTGTAACCAGTACATTATTATTCAAATATTGTCAGTTAAAATCATTCATAGTGAATGTTTCAGTTGGACTGAGATATATATACCTATATACAAATGTTTTTATAATACGTCCACAAGCCTCGTCTTTAAATTTTCCCATTGTTTTCTTGTTAGATGTAAAGTGACATATGTCCCTTAATTCTCGTTCTTTCATTTCCTCCTGTCTTTTGTTTCCCTTACTCTTTCTTGTGTTTTCCATTTCCTCTTCTAGAATGTGGGTGTGTGGTTGGTTTTAGTTGTAAGTATGTAGTTAGTTTGTTTATTAGATATAGTTCATTGTTCCATTAAACTGTGGTGTGTGAGTGTGTCTGGTGGCAGTTGCATTGTTTATTAGTTATAGTTCATTGTTTCATTAGACTGTGATGTGTGAGGGTGCATGTGAGTGTGCCTGGTGACAGACTGTTTTAGTGGTAGTATTATGTTGTTGGTGGAACTTGAGTATTTTTTCGTTAGTATAATTTTTGTATTTAATTGATAGTAGAAGGTTAGTATTTTTGTTAGTAGAATTGCTCTATTACTTATTCTGAAAGGGAGTAGCACCCATTAAGACTAAATCAATTCTTTACTTATCTTATAGACGGTTAAGATATTGATAATATAAGCCAATTAATGACTACACTGCGTTCTGCTGCACGGCTGAAAGCAACGGGAAACTACAGCCGTATGCTATTCCCGAGGATATGCACCTCTCTATGCATAATTACATGTGATGATGGCCTCCCCCCTTGTAAAATTCCAATCAGGAGGTAAACTAGTCCCCCGTTCGGATCTCCGGGTGGGGACTACTCGAGAGGGGGTTAACATCAACGAAGTGACAAGGACGAAATCGGACATTCTACGGACCGGAGCGTGGAATGTTAGAAGTCTGCTAGGAAGTGGAAGGTTAGAAAACTTAGAAAAGGAAATGGATAGGTTGAGGTTGGATTTGGTTGGGATTAGTGAAATGCGCTGGCAGGAAGAACAGGACTTTTGGTCAGGAGACTATAGGGTCATTAGCACTAAATCAAACAATGGCCAAGCAGGGGTTGAGTAGGAAACTTGAGCATTGTGTGGAATATTATGAGCAATATAGTGAACGGATTATTTTAGCAAAAATCAATACAAAACCTACGTGCACCACAGTGGTACAAGTCTATATGCCTACCACTACCAGTAAAGCCGTTATATTTATATCGTATGGCCTCGGATGCCGGGTGCAAGCTTTTTTGTTTTTAATTTGACACCCAGAGGGTAGCTTGCATGTCGAATTTCGTTGTTCCTTGAATCACTATGAAAGTCAAGGAGGTTAGATATCTAACCTCCTTGAACACTATAGCGCTTTCTAGTAGAGAAATGAGGAACTTTGTGTTGGCGGAAACTCCCGAGATTAATTTTTCCATTATGAACACGGCCTAGTGAATTCAAATGCGTTATTTGACATGCCAACATCGTATGACATGCGTGTCGTATTTTTGCCGCCTTTCAAAAATCACTTACCACGGCCAGGAGTGAACCCGCAATCTTGGGGTTAGTAGACCGACACGCTATCCACTCACCCACCGTGGCAAGCCGATGATGAAGATGTTGAAAAGGTCTACGAAGAAATAGATGAAATTCTGAGGTATATCAAGGGTGATGAAAATGTTATTGTAATGGGAGATTGGAATGCTGTGGTAGGAAAAGGAAGAGGAGGGAAGATAGTAGGAGATTTTGGATTAGGTGAAAGGAATGATGGAGGAAGCAGGCTGATGGAATTCTGCACCGAGCATGAGTTGGTCATAGCTAACGCCTTATTCAATAATCACAATATAAGAATATACACATGGATGAGACCAGGAGATACAGGGCGTTACCAAATCGACTTCATTATGGTCAAGCAGAGGTTTCGAAACCAGATTTTGGATTGTAAAACATATTCCGGTGCTGACATAAACTCTGACCACAATCCTGTTGTTATTAAATGCAGATGAAAGTTTAAGAAACTGAAGGAAAGTCAAAAGCCAATAAGGTGGGCAATAGACAGACTGAAAGAGATGGATGTAAACGAAAGACTCAAGAAGAGTATAAAGGAAGGACTAATGAAAAACCCGAAACAAACTTCAATTGCAGACGAATGGGCACTTTTGAAGAATGAAATAACAAAATCCGCAGAAGAAAACATTGGTAGGAAAGAAAAAATAGGCAGAAAACCGAGGATCACTAAGGATATACTAGAATTGATGGATGAAAGGCGGAAACGCAAGAATGTAAGAGATGAAAAGGGGAAAGCAGAATACAAACGTCTGAGAAATGTGATTAACATGAAGTGCAAGGAAGCGAAAGAAGAATGGTTGAAAGAGAAATGTGCAGGTATAGAAAATTGTCTGAAATTAGGAAGTGTAGACACAGCTTATAGAAGGATTAAGAATACTTTTGGGGAAAAGAAGACTAAGTGCTGTAATATTAAGGACACAAATGGAAAGCCTCTAACAGATAGGGAAGAAAAGTTGAGAGATGGAAAGCTTACATAGAGTGTTTGTATAAGGGAAAGGAGATTGAGAATCATGTAATGGAAAGGGAGGAGGAAATTGATGAGGATGCAAAAGGAGATTTAATATTGAGCTCAGAATTTGACAGAGCATTGGAAGACTTAAGCAGGAACGAAGCACCAGGTATAGATGATATACCGATTGAGTTGCTACGCTGCATATGAGATGAATGTCTGATCAGGTTATATCACTTGGTGTGTAGGATTTATGAGACAGGTGAGGTTCCCTCTGATTTCAAGAAGAATGTTATCATCCCTATAACGAAGATAGTGGGAGCTGACAGGTGTGAAGATTACCGTACAATCAGCTTGATTACTCATGCTTCAAAGATCCGGTCTCGAATAATTTACAAGAGGATGGAAAGCCAGAGAGAAACGCAGTTGGGTGATGACCAGTTTGGTTTCAGGAGAAATGTAGGAACAAGGGAAGCTGTACTAAGTCTTAGGCTGATTTTGGAAGGTAGAATAAGGAAAGATAAGAGAACGTTCATGGCATTTGTAGACTTAGAAAAGGCTTCGGATAACGTTGATTGGACTAAATTGTTTGACATTTTGAAAGCGATTGGAATAAAGTATAGGGATAGGAGGGTGATCTACAATGTATACAGAAACCAGACAGCAGTTATTTGAGCTGAAGGACATGAGAGAGAAGCTGGTATTCAGAAAGGTGTAACCGGGTAACTTAGCAGTGGTCGTTACGGCATGACTGCTGGCAGTCGCTCACATCCGGGGGGGGGGGTAAGGTGGTTCGAATCCCCCCGCCGGCAACCTTGAAGATGGTCTTCTGTGGTTTCCCATCTTCCTTCCAGGCAAATGCCGAGGTTGGTCCCAAACTATAGGCCACAGCCACTACCTTCCAACTCCTAGTCCTTACAATCACACTTTCCTCCCCAGACAACACTCCACACGCGACGGTACTTGTAGCTCACCCATTGGGTGTCCGCCTCGAAGCAGCTACAAAAACTGGTGAGCCAAACATGTCCTCGGTCACTCCCGGCACTAAAAGCCATACGGTAAAAAAAGAAAAAAAAAGAAAGGTGTAAGGCAAGGCTGCAACTTATCACCCATACTTTTCAATCTTTACATTGAACAAGCAATGAAGGAAATTGGAAAAAAAATGTATAGTGGGAGTGAAGATTCAAGGAGAAATAATTCCAACTCTGAGATTTGCCGATGACATCGTCATCTTGGCCGACACGCCTGAGGATTTGAATGAGTTTTTGAATGGTATGGACTCCGTCTTGAAGAATGAATTCATGATGAAAATTAATAAATGTAAAACAAAAATATTGGAATGCAGCCGAAATAAATCAGAAACCTCTATGAATATCAAATTGGGAGGTGAAAAAATATTTTAGGGGTTCGCCAAAACTTTTCCATAATGGCGGGTTTTGACGTTGGGCTATTACTGTCTCCTTAATTTCTGTGGCATTGTCATATTATTTTTATTATTATTATTACTTTAAAATTAAATTAACCCTGTAATGTCCCTTGTTACATAGGCTAAATCAACGCCGCGACCTCCATTCCTTATGCCTTCTTCAACAAATTCTCTCAACTTCCACTCCAGCTTACCTGCATTCTCAGTTTCACCGCCTCTCATACGAGCATAGTCTTGGAACACGGTCAAAAAACGATACTCTCATGCTGATACCCAAACACCGCACAGTACTCCATCGTTGTTGCTACTGCACGACTGTGGAACAATCGGCATCGCTCTGTCAGAGGAGCAACCCCGTCCAGCTTCAAGCAGCGTTGCCAGCAGTACATAATCACTAAGTAAATGAAAGTTGAACTCAACACGTATGCTTATATTCTTACGTCGTATTACATATATTCAAACTTTACAATTCTCACTTTCTCATTTACTCTCTATTTATATATATAAATAACCTCCTTCAGTACCAACTAATTATCATCATCATCATCATCATCATCATCATCATCATCAACATCATTAGTCTACATTTCATTCAGTATTTCCTTACCTTACTGTAATTCTAAACTTACTCCTAAGTATCTCAGTTATTCACCCTAGTAATGCAACAATTTACCGCCTACACCACCAAGCTAATCCAGTTAATGTGTATTTTATATTGCATAAACATTGTAATATGGTTATATTTAAGTTGTATTTGTATTGTTCATTATGTATCATTTGTATAATCTGGTTAGATGGAAGAGAGGGCCCAATGGCCCTAATCTTGCCAGACAATATAAATCTATCTATCTATCTATCTGTCTATCTATCTATCTATCTATCTATCTATCTATCTATCTATCTATCTATATGTAACATCGGAATTTCATCACATTTTCCCCGCAATAAATGAATATTTACCGCGAATGCCTGATTTACAGTTATATGACAACATTAGGAATGTAGGCCATTTGATTTCGCTACAATGAAAATTTAGACTGTCAGCTTCTTTGTGTTCTAACGATACTGATAACAACAGCACCGCGACCCCACTAACGAACAGTTATATGTACATTGTATACTGTATTGTTTTCTTCAGAGACATACAATCTAAAATTAGTAAAAATAAACGATCTAAGAAAAAAAATGTCAGTCTTTTATCGTAGAAATTAATGTTGGCATAATCCACTCACCTCTAGTCTAGTGCGTCTTACAATGCAATGTAGCAAAGGGTTATAATTATATGTTTGCGTGTTCATGAAATGGGCCTACATTTCAATATTAATCAATGGTTTTGGTTTTACTAGGCTTAAAAATCATAACTGTGGTTATTTCGCAGTTTTCGATAATTCGCGGAAGTTCGTGCACAAATTACCGTGAATTATCGGGAGTGCACTGTTTAAAAAAGTCAATGGTTCACTCAACTCAGATCGTTGTAGAAGGGGTTCGCGAGTCGAAATAGGTTGGGACCGCTGCTCTAAGGTATGTTATTGAATGCTCTTACTTATTTATTGGTGAACTGATCATGTTAAATGACACATTTGACGAAGACTAAAGCGACAATGATAAATTTGTGTGATAACAGTGATTGTGTACATATTTATAAGGTACGTTCAAAAAGTAACGAGCCGGAGGCATAATTACGGAAACCAGTACCTGTATGTTAGAAGTATTGGCTCTGGCTCTTGAGGCACTTGTCCCACTGTGACACGAGGCGGTGAATAGCTGTCTCATAAAATTCCCTGAGCTGCGATGTGAACCAGTTCCGCACGTACAGCTGGACTTCGACGTCCGAGGTGAATCGTTGGCCCCGCAGAGTCCTTTTCAGAGGACCAAACATTGCGTAATCACAGGGAGAGAGGTCTGGACTGTATGGAGGGTGGCCGAGAACCTCCCATTTGAATTTCTGCAGGAGTGCCGCGACTGTGTTGGCCGTATGAGGTCGTGCATTCTCGTGGAGCGACCACGGCGGCTATGGCGTTCACTGTCACTCGGCGGTCCTGGATAATGAGTGCATCAACCAGCTGGACGTTGTCATCGGTAATGAAGGGGGGTGCCCCAAACCGGGCATCATCGGCTAACGACACCCGTCCTTCCCTGAAGCGTTTGTGCCACGCCTTGACCCTTGCAAGGGACGTGCAGTGTTCGCCGTACACTTGTGACATTCGGCGATGAAAGTCAGTTCCTCCTATTCCCTACGCTGTCAGAAACCGAATAACACCTTTTTGCTCTTCGGTTGACGCCTCCATGTCACTGTTTGCAATGCGACTGGCAGCATTGGACGATTGATGCATGCTGCTGCTCACTTTGTATCGTTACGTGACGTGCATGCGTGCCCTCTAGCGACGGGCTGTGACCTTCCACACTCTGGTCGGAACCACACCTCGTTACACACGCCACGATTAGCCGATGTAGTCACCGGTTTACGCATTCCAGCCTCCGGCTCGTTACTTTCTGAACGCACCTTGAACATTTTAAGAGTGAGGAATAGGGAACCACCAATTACAATTGGGTACAATCGTGTTGACCGACTGAAAAACACTAAGTTTTGGATACTTCTATAAAACCGAAGATGGCCAGAAGCCCTGATCTCACGCCTAAACGGTGCTCAGGATCCACGTATGTGTACGGTGGTTCACTTCCCAGCACTGGTGGACCGACGGGCACAATACATACATATTTATCTGATAAATTAAGTCGCATTCAAATGGAAATAACACAGGGCGCCCGGGAATATTCTCCGCAGTAACTACGTGCAGCTGCGAGAGGTAGCGTCATCAGTTTAGATGGCAGCACGGTGTCCTTGACAGGGTGAAGGCCACATGTGTGGGCTGTAGTGTGTATTGCAATAAGCGAGCATGTGTGTCATCAGCACTTCTAGCATCAGTTATGAATGGCTGTGGTGAGTATAAAGTTTACTGTTTGTTATGATACAAGCGACAGCCGTGCTGCCAACGTAACTGGTGACGTAATCTCTCGCAACAGCTTGTGGGCACTGCGGAGAACATTCCCGGGCGCCCTGTACTATCGGACGCCTTTGCGCAATATTATCAATTTTAATAATTATTATTTAATATAATTATCACGTTATTTTTACAGGCGGATGAGCACGGTAAAACGTCCATTACCAACCGCACACCCATGCCACGAGCACGTGGTAGTTCAGTTTGATAATGAACCTTTTCATTCTGGCCGACAGAATATGTCGCCAATATATTCACAATTACTGGGACAAGCGAAAAATTAACCTGAAAAAAATTACATGTGATTAAAACTTGTATATTGTAACGTGCCACGCCTTGTGGCACTTTCGTTAATTGGATTACGGTGGGTAGAAGCACAAAACAATGGCCCTTTTAAAGAAATAGTAATTTTATTGCAGGTCTTAGCAAGTTACAGTGCACCGCACAATAACAGATACAAGTAATGAGTATCTCACTCTAGTTCCTCTCTGACTGGGAACACTTCCTTTTCACACTCTCGAGCAGCTGTCCGTTCACTAATTAGGCTGACCTGTGTCTCACCGAAATACCTGTCCACTCCCTTGATTACACAAACTACCGTTAGGCTACTTACGAGTCTGCTACACACTGCTCCGCTGTCCGCTGGCTAGGGAAGAGCCCACGGCGTTTCGCAATTCACCACAGCACTTCACTGAATGCAATAGCCTCACTTGGGGTTTCACAAGTCACGTCAACACACTACTGTCGCTCAGGTAAAAAACACACACTAGCTCAAAAACACTGTCCCTCCCTCGCTGATGAGGCCGCTTATATAGCAGGCTGGTGACTCAATGAATGCTTCTAGAACCGTCCAGGATTCACGGCTTCTCGAGATTTCCATCACTGGCTTGGTCACGAATATTCTGGACCATCCCTTTGTCCTCGCAGCCCGTTGCGTAAGGCGCAGGTTACACACAGAGGTAGAGCATAGCCCGGAGCAGCTGTGACTCACGCGGCGAGGCGACGAAACAAACTCAAAGCCGTAACACCATCCCCTTCCTAAAAGGCTGATCGTCCCGATCAATCATTGGCCAGTCTGTGCCCCTCCGTAGGCTGCCAGGCGATCTCGATGCACGATCTTCAACTTCGACCTCGGGCTCCGCTGGATCCTGTAGACGACATCGTTGATCCGTTTCACGACTCGGTACGGGCCCTCCCAAGACTTCTGCGGTTTGGGTGACAGGCCTTTCTTCCGTAATGGGTTGAAGAGCCAGACCAGGTTGACCTCGTGGAATCCGCCGGCATCCGTTTGCAGGTCGTATCGGGTCTTCATTCGGTCAGTCTCGATCCGCAGTCTCCTCCTTGCGAACGCGTGCACGTCCTCCAGTCCTACTGGCTTACCGGGGCCGGATCATTCTCAGGTCGGCCGAAGGCAAGATCGACAGGTAGACGGAGTTCCCTCCCGAACATGGCCTGGGCTGGTGTGCACCCGGTGGCTTCATGCACGGCGGCGCGGTAGGCCAGGAGAAATAGTGGAAGATGTTTGTCCCAATCCCTCTGGTGCTCGCTGACGACTATTCGGAGATGGTTCTCGATGGTGCGATTGAATCGCTCTACCATCCCGTCGGACTGAGGGTGTAGCGGCGTCGTCCTTGTCTTCCGGATTTCCAGCAGCTGGCATAGGTTCTGGAACACCTGCGACTCGAAGTTCCTCCCTTGGTCGGAGTGCAGCTCCAGGGGTACTCCATACACGCTGACGAATTCCTTCACCAGGGTCTCTGTGATCGTCGCGGCTTCTTGGTAAGGGGGCGCATACGCCTCTGGCCATTTGGTGAAGTAGTCGCTGACGACCAATATGTAGCGGTTCCCTGCCTCGCTCAACGGGAATGGCCCAGCAACATCGATGGCCTCTCTCCATGGGGTCGCCCACGTTGTAGGTCATCAGTGGCCCCGTCGTCTTCGTCCTGGCCCTTGCTGGCTAGGCAATCGTGTCACCTCGCGCAGTGGTTCTCCACGTCTGCTCGGCATCCGATCCAGTAAAACCGCTCTCTCAGCTTCTCCAGGGTCTTCTTTATCCCTAGGTGTCCACCAGATGATCCTCCATGGACTTCCTTCAGGACTTCCTCCGCAATAGCCTTTGGTACGGCGACTTGTTCCCGAGATGTCTTCCCGTCGGTGCTCTGCCAGGTACGGCAGATGAGGCCGTCCCTTACAATCAGCGAGTCCCACTACGCCCAGTAGGACTTGAACTTTCGACTGCAGTCGCTCACAATGTTCCACCCGGGTCTGGGAACACAGGCCCTCTTCCATTCGGCTATCAGTCCCAGGTCATCATCTTCTGCTTGCGCCCGCGTGAAAGATTCGCGGCTCCAGCTCCCTTGAAATTCCACGGTGGTCCTTCGGCACAGTATCCCAGTGTTCTCCTCCCTTCTGGCGCAGAAGGTGCAGTCTTCGGGGCACGGTCTTCGTGACAGGGCGTCGGCGTTAGAATGCAGTTGGCCTTTCCTGTGCTGGATCTCAATGTTGCACTGTTGAAGCCTCTCTAACCACCGCGCGAGTTGATCCTCAGGCTGCTTGATTTTCAGGAGCCACCGCAGGGATGCATGGTCGGTCCTGATGAGAAATTCTTGCCCGTACAGGTACTTGTGGAAGTGTTCAATGGTCTTCGCGATGGCGTGGTGGCTCAGCTGTCAAGCTGTATGCCTCTCACCTAGGCAGACCGGGTTCGATTCCCAGTCAAGGCATGTGAGATTTTCGATGTGAAATGGCATGTCCTGTGGTTCGGATTCCACGTAAAACGGAGGTCCCGTGGCTTCTGATCGCGAGATTAACGGTCACGTTAAACTACAAGCTTCCTTTGGTCTTCACGATGGCGAGCAGCTCCTTCCTGGTGACGCAGTAGTTCCTCTCTGGCTTTGACAAGGCTTTGCTGAAGTAGGCCACTACTCTCTCCTCGCCGTCCACTACTTGCGACAGGATTCCCCCTATACCAAAGTCGCTGGCATCAGTATCGACGATGAACCTTGTTCCATGTCTGGGGTAGGCCAGAATACGTGCGGTGCACAGAGCCTGCTTGAGTTGTTCGAAGGCACCGTGGCATTCTTCTGTCCACGTGAAGAGTTGATCCTTCTCAGTCAGTCGATGCAGTGGTTTGGTGATGTCGGCGAATCCTCTCACAAAGCGACGGTAATAAGTGCAGAGTCCCAGGAAGCTTCGTAGTTGGCACTTGTCCTTCGGAACTGGCCACTCCCTCACAGCTGCGGTCTTCTCAGGGTCGGTGCGCACCCCTTCCTCGGAGACGATATGCCCATGGTACTGGACCTGCTTCTGGAAGAGCTGACACTTCTTGGGGCTCAACATCAGCTGGGCAGCCCGTAGCTTCAACAAGATCTCCTTCAGGTTGCTGTAGTGCTCCTCGTAGCTTCTCCCCAGAACGATGACGTCGTCTAGGTAGACCAGGCAGGTCCTCCAGTGTAGTCTCCTCAGAATGGACTCCATTAGCCTTTCGAAGGTCTCAGGGGCATTGCACAGACCGAATTGCATAACGGTGAACTGCCAGAGCCCGCTGCCCACAGAGAACGCCGTTTTCTCGCCACTCTTCAAATCCAAGGTGGAGAACCATCTTGATCCTGATATGGTGTCCAGGGTGTCGTCGATCCGGGGTAGAGGGTAGCTGTCCTTCTTCGTGACGTCGTTCACCCGCCTGTAGTCCACGCAGAACCTGGTGGAGCCGTCCTTCTTCTTCACTAGCACGACCGGAGAGCGCCAAGGACTATGTGATGGCACGATCAGCCCCTGCTCCTTCATTTCTTCCACCATCTGGTCGACTTCAGCTTGCTTGGCGAGCGGAACACGTCGGAATGGGGCCCTAATCGGTGCACTGCCCCCAACGTCGATTCTGTGCTGGACCAAGCTTGTCCTGCCGAAGTCTTTGCTCCCCACGGAGAAGACATCCTGGAATTCGTGTAGCAGGTCCCGAAGTTGGCGTGATTGTTCCTCGTCTAAATGGTCCTGGGATCCTTGGTACAGCTTCTGTAGTTCTTCTGGCAGGGCGCGTCTTCTTCGGTTGTCCATCTGTAGGTGTCCGTCCGTCGTGTCTGTGATGCGGGCAATCCAGGTAACGGGCTCGCAGACTCCTAGGTTGGTGTCCCGGTGAACCGTAATGTCTTAGTCGGTCAGGTTGGACAGGCGGACGTACGGCCGAGACGTCGTTTTGATGAGGGTCTTGGCGATTAGCAATCCCTTTGTCTGGATGTCCTCATATTTTGGCTCGATGACAGCCGCCACTCCCTCAGCAGTTCCGTAGACAATTATGGCAGCACTGAACTCCGTCCTGGAGGGAACGATGATGTCCTCTCTCAGCCTTACTCGTCGTGCGGTGATGGCCTCATGTGCTGGTTGCAAAGCAAGTTCCTCACTTCCGAAGTGCAGAGTGTTGGTACTCAGGTCCAAGATGATGACGTTCTGGTCCAGAAAGTCCAGTCCGATGATCACTTCGTTTGATACGTCATCCACAAGCACTGGATGCTTCACCGCCCGTCGACCAATGACGAACTCCAGTGGTGCTTCGCCATGTACCGGTGCAGTCTCTCCAGTCGCGGTTATTAGTTGGAGGTTCCTTTGTGTGGGTTGCACTCTCCACCTCGAGATCACGGTGGGATTGACGATGGTCCTCGACGTTCCCGTGTCGATCAGCATGGGCCAGCTCACTCTTTTGACGACTCCATCGACCATCAGGCTGCTATTGTCCCTCCGTAACTTCGTCACACGAACTTGGACTGCCGGGGCTTGACGACTGTCACAAGCCAGCCTTTGCCCCCCAAAGCTGGCTAATACTCGTTTCCCTGGGCCGCGTGGTTTTCAGACGACTGATTTCCCGTCGGATACCCTCGGCGGCGGCGATCACCGCAGTCCTTGCTCAGGTGGCCTTTCTTACCGCAGGTCCAGCAGGTCGGTAGTCCTCTTCCAGGCCGCCTCTCCGGTTGTCTTCCGGCTGTGTCGTTGCTGGTGGTGCCGCGACTATCGAAGAAACGGCTTAGTGCCTCCATCAATTCGTCGGCCAGGGGCTTGGTCTCGTTGGTTTTTGCTGGTTCGTCGACGTCCACTTGACCCACCCGCGCGTGCATTCTAGATGCCTGTTTTGCCATCTCGAACTCAAGTGCGTGGCTCAGCGCATCTACCAGGGTCTTATTGCGCGCGAGTCGCAGCGCCTGTTGAGTATCTGAGTCCCGTAGCCCGTCGGTGAAGGTTGCGTCGCAATCTGTTCCAGAAAGTCGGCCGGCGCTGTTGGATAGGCGAGCCTTACGAGGCGTGCGATATCCAACTCGAACTCCTGCAGGGTGAAGCGTAGTCCTGGGATCCAGTCGGAATGGCCTGAAGGACGTTAAGGGCGTCCCCTCTCAGCGCTACAATGAGAGCAGTAGCCTTCTCCGTTCTGTTCCAGTTGTTTATGGAACAGGCTGCCTCGAACTGACGTAAATAGGTGCTCCACCGGACCTTTCCGTCGAAGGTTGGGGGCGTCACTCTGCTCTGTCCCGTTCCTGATATTCCCGATGTACCTGTGGGCGGGCGTCGGCGCAGCTCAGCAACTTCCTCTTGAAGAGCGTTGAATCTCGCTTCCACCCCCGTCAGTGGGCGTTGGCGCAGTTTGGCAACTTCCTCTTGTAAGGCGTCGAACTTATTTTCTACTGATGTGACTTCCTCACGCAGGCCCTGGCAGACGGTGTTGACTTCCTGACGCAGACCCCGTTCCAATTTCTTTTGACTTTCCTGTAATTTCGTCAGCAGACACTCTTCCAGATTTTTCTGGTCATCCAGAAATTTGGCGGTTAGGTCCTCTGCTAGCTTATTCTGACCGTCTTCCATCTTCTTCAGGTCCTCTGCTAACTGCTTCTGGCTGTCCTCTAATTTGGAAGTTAGGTCCTCGGCTAACTTATTCTGACCGTCTTCTCATTTAGTTTCCATGCCACTTAACTTTTCTAGCAATGCTGCCAATTGCGTTTCCATTTTAGATGTTTGTCTTGTAAAGGGCATGCACTCACAGGAAAATTAGAGAACTGTGGTAAAATGACCTGCTCGGGTTTTGAAACCAGGACCTTCAGGTGTTGCGCTTGTGCTTGAGTTCGTAATCCGGCTTCTGACACCAGTTGTAACGTGCCACCCCTTGTGGCACTTTCGTTAATTGGATTACGGTGGGTAGAAGCACAAAACAATGGCCCTTTTAAAGAAATAGTAATTTTATTGCAGGTCTTAGCAAGTTACAGTACACTGCACAATAACAGAAACAAGCAATAAGTATCTCACTCTAGTTCCTCTCTGACTGGGAACACTTCCTTTTCACTCTCTCGAGCAGCTGTCCGTTCACTAATTAGGCTTACCTGTGTCTCACCGAAATACCTGTCCATTCCCTTGATTACACAAACTACCGTTAGGCTACTTACGAGTCTGCTACACACTGCTCCGCTGTCCGCTGGCTAGGGAAGAGCCCACGGCGTTTCGCAATTCACCACAGCACTTCACTGTATGCAATAGCCTCACTTGGGGTTTCGCAAGTCACGTCAACACACTACTGTTGCTCAGGTAAAAAACACACACTAGCTCAAAAACACTGTCCCTCCCTCGCTGATGAGGCCGCTTATATAGCAAGCTGGTGACTCAATGAATGCTTCTAGAATCGTCCAGGATTCACGGCTTCTCGAGATTTCCATTACTGGCTTGGTCACGAATATCCTGGACCATACCTTTGTCCTCGCAGCCCGTTGCGTAAGGCGCAGGTAACACACAGAGGCAGAGCATAGCCCGGGGCAGCTGTGACTCACGCGACGAAACAAACTCACAGCCGTAACAATATATTTGTTATGGACTACAGGTTATAAATTGAGTCTTTCCGTATGAAAGTGTGCAACCCTAGCTGGCAAAAGAGTGCAAAGTTATAGTAAACGAACTCTACATACAGTTATGATGTTGCTGGTGGATCTGTACCGCCTTTGACTTGTTTCGTGATCGCGCAGGTAGACCATGTTAATGAGCAATGAGAGCATCAGAAAATAAAAAATCCCTCTCGGCACGCCGGAAGTTGGAGGTAGATTTCATTGGACAAAGAAGAATATTTCCTGTTCACAAAATTTGCCAATTTTTGTATAGGCTGCCTACAAAAGTTCCCATGTTCAGCATCTCCTTATAATTCCGAAAACATTTTGAACATCTCTTGGTGTAATGGAGAGTCGTATTAAAAACAAGTAGTTCCGTGGAGAACTATCCAGCCTATTTTCATATATCCTACTCGTGTTAATTGCCTCTATATACATACAAAATTTCAGTTTGAAGGTTGTGATAGATTCGTAGATATTGAGAACCGTCTAAATATTTCGGATGTTCGCCATGTTGGATTTTTATGTATGTACTATTACATTAAGATTATTGTGTACGTGTGGTATTCAAACTTCAATCGCATGATTAGAACACAAGAAGTGAAACGAGATTTTAAAATTTTGCACAGCTGCCATCTTGTGATTATGCAAACAATTGAAATAAATTAGATGCCAGTGGATTAACATTTGTATAGGCATTTAACGTGCAACGTTTCACTGCACTCGGATAGTTAATTCGCGATAAACGTCCATTTAAATATTTATAATTCGCGTCGCCGCCATGTTGGATTTGTGCTCACCAGGTTACTGAAAGTCCTATAGGTGAACATATGCTCATGGCCTCTATGAACATAAAAAAATTCAGTTTGATTGCTATAAAAGATTCATAGATATTGAGAACCGTCTAAATATTTCGGAAGCTCGCCATTTAGGATTGTTATATGTTATATGCCATAGAGTTATGTACCATTCAAGGAAAATTATTGCCTAGCTTCATTATTCAAACTTTCACTTCGATCGCATGATTACGACACAAGGATAAAAACTTAATTTTAAAATTTCGTACAGCCGCCATCTTGAGGTTATGTAAACAATTGAATTAAATTAGATGGCAGTGCATTACTATCTGCAAAATCATTTACTGTACCACATTTCACTGCGCTCAGAGAGTTAAATCACGAGAAAAGTCTATTAAAATATTTCAAATTCGCATGGTCGCCATGTTCGTTCTGTACTTTACAGGTTTATGAACTATACATAGGTGAACTTGTATCAGTACCCTTTATCACCGTACAAAATTGCATGATGATATCTGCCATAGTTTCGGAGATATAGAATGTCAGTGAAATATTTCGCACAGCCGCCATTTTGATGTTATGTAAACAATTGAACTAATTTAGACACCAGATTATTACAATTTGTATAAACATTTGGTGCACCAAGTTTCATTACGTTTGGATAGTTGAATCGCGAGAAAGGTCTATTTAAAAGTCTCAAATTCGCTTGGCCGCCATGTTGGTTTTGTAGTCACCAGGTTTTTTAAAGTCCCATAGGGGAACTTCTAGTAGTGTCCTTTATCACCGTACAAAATTGTAGGATGATTACTGTAATAGTTTCGGAGATACTGAATGCTGGTGAAATATTTCGCACAGCCGCCATGTTGGATTGGTGAGACGTAACAAAATTTGAAGGGCACAGTCGGGGTCGTCCGGAATACTGCTATGAACTTACAGCGTTTTATTGAAATCGCTCCAGCCGTTTAGAATTTATTAGGGACACACACACACACACACTTCTCACACCCACACGCACACACACACGGACAAAAGGTGATCGCATAACCCTATTTTTTCAAAATTGAAAATAGGCTAAAAATTTCAGACAAATGTTTTAGTTATTGTTTAGAGGAATATATTCCTGACGGTTTTGATCCTGTGCCTATTAAAAGTGCAATGCATTTTCCCTCCCAATTGTCAATGGTTGGTGGGCGGCTTCGGTGGCGTAGTTGGTAGCATGCTGAGCTTCTATGCCCAAGATTGCGGGTTCAATCCCGGCCAAAGTCGTCGGATTTTAAGAGCGTTAAAAATCCCTCAGTATGCCTTCCTTCAGAGGGGAAGTAAAGCCGGCGGTCCCATGTAATATATTTATGGCATGATAAAGAACCTTCCATTAACTACACTTGTGTGAAGCTAATTTATAGGTTAGATTTGACTGACGCTCTTAGGCCCAAAACGTTCTTCGTCGCCAGGGGCCGACTGCAGTGGTATCTAGTAACCAAGTTCAGAACTAGTTGATCGTTGACCTTGGCGTTTGGTGGCAAAAGTTGGAACTGCTTAAAAATCGAATTTGAATTCATTTGAATTAAGAACAGATAACACACACGAATACAGCCATCACAATTAACACCGGATATCAGACAGATTCTACACACACCCAAAGTACACGGGGCTACATGACCACGTTGTCGCAGCCCCTAAACTGAGGAACCAACCAACCGTCAATGGTTGGTGCTATCAAAAAACTTTACTGATTTTTTGGCCCTTATCCGAAGAATAGTATGAACTTTGAATGGATTCGATTGATTACATATTAAGTTAAGGATGTTTTAGCGTTATCTCAAGTTTCCGAAAGAAAAAAAAAACTCTTTCCACCACCTTAGTACGATTTTGCCCATTAACGAACTTGGGCGATACTTTGAATGGTTAAATTTTATTTGAAAGTTATATAAATTATACTGTAGTTTCGCCCGGGAACAATTATGAATGCATTACTCAGTGTGGTCCAACCCGCGGCCCGCGGGCCACATGCGGCCCGCCTGTTCATTTTTGTTGGCCCTTGCCATTTTTACTGCCCTTCACTCTTCGACAGTTGTAATCCGTGGCGTGCCTACTTTAATTTTCACTATCATTCAGTAATGTTACCAAGGAGACAGGCTGGAAAGGAAAGATCCCGAAACATACGCCAGTAATCAGAATTGTCTTTCCACGAATACGTACGGCACGAGAAGCGGCCACGCCTCCAAGCGACAACTAGTTGGCTGCCAGTGATTGGCTGCATATTAGTTCGCGATCGTTCGTGTGCTGCGGCTGATTTCCCTATAAAAGGGAGCGCAGGGCTGTTCGAAGAGGTTGTTTTTGACGAGAGAGGTTGTTCAAGAGATATAGTACGACGAGAGTTTGTTGTCATCGTTGTTGCGAGAGCGGTACCTAATATGGCGAGTCTTAATAAACGGCGTGTTGAACGTGAGAAACGACAATTTCAGTCAAAGTGGCAGGGAGGTTACTTTTTTGTTGAACATAATGGAAAACCACAGTGCGTTATCTGTTCTCTAGTCTTAGGTGTTTCGAAGGAGTATAACGTCAATAGACACTATACCAGCTTGCATAAATCAAAATACGGTCAATACCAAGGAAGTGCCAGATGTTAGTAGAGGAGCAGGGAGGGTTCTGCTTCAAATACCGTTATTTATGCAAATGAGGGGGGCGTGTCAAGGTCAATGACCTTGAGGTAGGTCATGGTCAATGACCTTGAGGTAGGTCATTGACCCCCAAGGTCGCCGGGACCCCGGAAGGTAAACAAACCTTGGAGGGTCCAGGAACCGGTTTGAGGGGGTGTGGGTGGAGGGGAGGGGTGGGGAGGGGTGGGGGAGGGGAGGGGGAGGGGGGGAGGGAAGGGTGGGGTGGGGGACGAGGGGATGAGGGGAAGGATGGAAGAGGATCTGCACGAGACTCTCCTCGACCCAGTCTCTCTGTTGGACTGAGCGCCTTCTCTGTTATGGTCTTGTGCTATATAGCTTTGTTTTGTACTTGATGAGATCCGAGTGTAGCCGAAG
Organism: Meconema thalassinum; assembly: GCA_946902985.2. NCBI lineage: Eukaryota > Metazoa > Arthropoda > Insecta > Orthoptera > Tettigoniidae > Meconema > Meconema thalassinum. Next base: position 293,384,246 of record OX336396.1, on the reverse strand, counting down.
GTTTCCGAATCTTTGTCGGTGAATGAATCGTCAGATTTGAACGGTCAACTGGTGTGTGTGTGACGTCATAGCAGATTATGTGATGTGGGGTAGGTCATGGTTGGAAGTGTTCTTAATGGGAAAACATGAATGGAGATGGATGGTGGTGGTTGTTGAAACCTGACGTGGTAGGTTGGTTAGGTGTGAATGGGTCTGAGAGACAAACAAAATGGGGTTGAAAGCGCTCAATGGTAAACAAACATCAATGGTATCTGGAGTAGTGAATGGGATTGAGAGAGAGGGGGAATGAACTGGTTGTTGAATGTGCTCAATGGTAAACAAACATCAATGAATCTGGAGTAGTATTTCCTGTAAATGGTAGGGTGGGTGAGGATACAAAACGCATGGCATGTTGGGTCGGCCAGCTCGACATGAAATAAAAACAAGAAGGCGTACACCAGATCTGATTTATTAATCCATGAATTATATGTGGCATTAAAACCTAGCCACTTAACAAAAAGTTCATTGCCACGTTTTTGTGCAATTTTTTCAACAAGATAATTCTTGGGATATTGCGTCCTTTGCAGTTCCTCCATGTAGAATCCTCCTTGGATTGGCTGCTTGTTGAGGTCATCAAGTAAATAAACAACTGGATTAGAAAGTTTTACCTTGCGAATACGAAATATTTCTGTGCTCCAGTTTGGTGTGTATCCTTTGGCGAAGATTGTTTTATGTTTACTGATGCGCACATAATCACCAATACGTAATCGATGACGTCGCGGATCTGCTGTTTTGATTTTGTGATGAATGCGATCCAATTGCGCAATGTTCTTGGTTACAAGGCGTGGTTTCATTCTGATAGTTCTATGTTTAGTGTTGTTGTAACGTGTCACCAGGTCGCGTACAAGTTCAAGCCCGCGATAGGATCCTCTTGCTGTAAATTGTTCCCACATAAGCGTCTTGAGTGTGCGGTTGGAACGTTCTACAACACTTGCCTTTAGATTGCTAAAAGTGGAATAGTGATGGATGTCAAGTAATTTGAGATAAGCGGAAAAATTCTTGTTGAAAAATTCTTTGCCTTGATCTGTTTGAAGCAAACGAGGTTGTCGTCTTGACCGCTGAATGATGGTCTTGAATGCAGCGGTGACCAGTTGTGCAGATTTATTCCGAACAGGTTCAACAAAGGCCATTTTGGAATAAACGTCGATGACGGTGAGCAGATAGTTGACCCCGTTGTTAGCTTTGGCATAGGGAATCATTTCAACCAGATCAGCTTGCCAAAGATCGTCATGACGACGATGGTAGAGACGACGAGCTGGTCTATGCAACTCGCGAGCAATGGCAGCCTTAACAGGCGAGGGTGTATGAACACGTTGACTCATTAGACAATAATGCCAGCATGACGAAGCTCCTCTTCTATTTCTAAAACTTCCGCCTCGTGTCCGGTATGACCAGCCTGTTCTGATGCACGCAACAGTTGCAGACGTTTAACCAACTTATTTGGATTGTTCCAATAGGCGAAATCGATGAAAGGTTTCAAAGTATTAAATGTGATACCGGACGCTGAATTTGCACGGCGAACACTTGCATAGGTGGGAAACAATTTTGATATGATGGTTCTATATTTGAAGCTCTTATTAGCATTTACTGCTTCAGAATGTTTATAATTACGTCTAAAACCATTTGTAGCCATCAAGATGTTTTTATACTTTTCAAGATCTTCTTTATCATAGTCCTCGGTAGAAGGTGTACGTCAAAATAAAAGTTCTAAAAGACCTGGCGTCAATTTGTAACGAACTGTTTCAACAATCAAAACATTGTCACTTATCTTGATTGGTGAATCGCCAATTCGAAATCTATTGTTTTCATAGCGAACACCATAGGTAGTATCAGTTTTCTTAGTAAAAAGATCAAGGAAGGGGGTAACCAACGCACCATAATTTTGTAGTAAAATGGATTTTAACCGCACATATTGTTCGGGCGTATTTAATATTTCTTTAAGAGTAGGCTGCTTTTCTTTGGGTCTAGTGGGTGTTTCAGCAATTATTGATGTTTTCAAAAACTGGGGCAGCGGAGATTCTTTGGAGCTAGAAGACGGAAGCAATGGAGAAAAAACATCGCCAGGTTCTTCATCATTTTCTTCCTCCTCTTCAATTGTTTGTGTTTCTTTTGAGCGTGTACTAGGCTTTGATGTTCCTTTCAACACAGCTTCCAGAGGTGACTTTAAATGTTTTTCGACAAACAGTTCACTGTCGGCATGTGCACGTTTTAGATAGCGAAACTTTTGTCGAATGCTATTTCGTGCACGGATTATGTGCTTTTTTAATTGACTCCCTGTTGTCGCCATGACACCTGAACAAATGATGTTCAGAAAAGCAATGCAGCTATTTAAATACGAATGAAATGATCAAATCCCATGCGGTAGCGCCCATTGTTGATGTTGCTCGGCTTATCAATAACAAGACAACTGTGGTGATGAGCGTTCCAACACATGGCACACAACTGTGTAAAGGCTTGAAAGGTCATGTCTGGGTTCACGTGATCATCGTAGACGTGATGCATGTTGCGCTCATCCTGTCGGAAGAGAACAATCACGTTGGCATTGTCACGAATTAACTGTTTTGGTATTCGCGAATAGGTTTGAGCGAGATAAAAACAATCAATATATTTATGACGTCCCATGCTAAAGTAAGCCTGAATAATGCCCTGTCGTTCTGTGGCCACATCGTCAAAAATCATAAGCGAATGGGGGCGAACATTGTCTGGAGAAATGACATCTTCGTGTGCTGCGAATGTGAAGTAGCCCATGTTGCGCAGACCTGACATGACCTGTTCCAAGAACACATACAGCGGTTGATACAGCGATTTGGCAAAGATATAGATATTTTGAAAGCGCACTCCGTTTAAGGAGGTGATGAGGGTAAGCAGAAGATTGGTTTTTCCACATCCTGACGGACCGGCGATGAGACAGCGAATGGAGGATGGGAAGAGTGATCCATGACGTTGTTCGGACGATGTTGAGAAGAGGTGTGAAACCAAGTCTCCCACCAGAAGTGAATGTTGTTGCTTAATAATCTGCATATCAACTAAATGTGAAAGGGGGAGAGCTGGTCTCTATATACATGAGGCAAGCGGGTGTTTCAGTTCCAGTGTAACCATGGACGCCTTTGGAAGAACTCTTAAAACAAATGAACGATTTGCTTTGACAAACGATCCAAAACATGATACAGATCCGGCAACTAAACGATATGTTGATGCTAATGTATTGCCACGCACAACAGATGGCAATTACAACTTTAATGGAAAGCGATTGACCAACATAACAGAACCCGTATTACCCTCAGACGCATGTTCAAAAAAGTATGTAGATTATTTCCGCTTACGACGTATCAAAGGAGATTATGAGGCTCAGAATAAACGTATTACGGGCGTTGCAGATCCTGTGAACGATCAAGATGTGTGCACCAAAGCCTATGTGTTAACCAATGCTGTGGTGTTAACAGAAGCAAATGACTATGACGTACACCAACGTCGAATCACTCAGCTGGCTCTTCCAACAAACAACACGGACGCTGCTAGAAAGGACTATGTAGATAACAAGGTGAAACAGGTGCTCAGTATTGTGCCCATCCTAACTGCAAAGGGCTATACAGCAAATAATGCACGCCTTGTGCATGTGGCCGATCCTGAAGATGATCAAGATGTTTGTACAAAACGGTTTTTAAACTCTGAAATGGAAAAGGTGTGGGAAATTAAGGAGAACGCTCTACAGATGAAGCGAAGACGAATAGCCGAAGTTGCTGATCCTGTGCAACCTCACGACGTGACGACCAAACGATTTTTGGAACAACGGTTATCGCTTTTTATTAAATCAATACCCTCTATATTTCTGCTTCACATTGTAAACCAACAACCGGTAAAAGATCCCAATAACCTCGCCTACATACTACGTTCGGGGTATGACAATTACCGTTTAATGTATGATGGTGCCATTCGTGTAATTGAGTATGCACCAGATTTGAAACATTTAGAGGTACGATTAAACGGTAGTGTTCAACCACTTATTGATCAACCGGTGAAAGCCGGAGACAAATTATTCTTTCATTTGAAACTCTCGTCTGAAGAAAAAGAGGCGGGGAAAACGATGAACGATTTTCCTCTGTATATAGAACTTGAATATACAGCCACCATTGAATAAATAATTATAGGTTCCCTTCCTGAGGAGCGTTAGTTGTGTTCTATACTTTGCGGTGTGAGGTTGTCTTGTTCTTTGGTCGCGATGGTGAAACAGAGATATGTGGTGAAGAAGAGGAAGAAGTTGTCAAGAAAGGGAGGCTTTAAAGCTATTCTTCATGCGGCACGTCAAGCTTCGCGCGGAGAAACAAATAGTGAGTTGGCTATTAAGAAAGCACTCCGAGCAGCACGATTGCATGCGAATCCCAAAAGTAAACTACGTTTTAGAAAACGTGCCCGAGTTATTTCTGTGCCGAAACGTGGTGGATTTTTACCTGCACTGTTTGCTGGACTAGCAGCCCTGGGTTCACTTCTTGGAGGAGCAAGTGCGGTAGCACGAACGGTGAAAGCTGTTGAGGAGGCGAAGCAACAGTTGAAGGAAAGTGAAAGGCATAATAAAACTATGGAGGCCATAGCACTGCGCGGTAAAGGTGTGAACATGAAGCTAGCACCCTACAAGAAAGGACTCGGCATTTACATGTCGCCAAAAAACGGTTAATCGATGCACTGCCACGACGAGCCATGACGCATGAGGAAGTTATAAGATATGCAAAACAGCTAAAGATCTCCCACTTTCGAGGTGTGTTTATGCGCAACCAACTACCGTCTCGACCACGGAGCCATGAAAGTGCAGTTGTTAATTTGGATGACAGTCATGGACCGGGAACGCATTATGTGACCTACATAAAGCATGGGCGAACCGTGTGGTACTTTGACAGTTTTGGAAACCTTCCTCCTCCGACAGAGCTTGTTCGCTATTTTGGAAGCAGTGCAACAATACACTATAATGTGAAACGAGTGCAAAATTTTAATACGCAACAGTGCGGTCGTCTATGTTTGACTTTTCTATATAAGACCGAGCATGGCGGGTGACGTGGTCATTATGACAACAGAAAGTAGAACGTTTACAGTGCACGGACAAGGTGCGGAAGTAACTGTTGACTTTTATCCTCCTATTGAATTGGGACGACGACCCTACGTGCTGGGACTTGTTTCGTTTGAAGGCTATAATAGAATCAGCAACATAATTTAAGACGTCAATGATAAGTTCTACTACGATGACTATGTGTTAACTCTACCATCTGGCAGCTACACCGTAGATGATATTCACGATCACATCTACACAACTCTCACCAAGGAATTTAGCCTAAAAGCATTTCTTGACGGGACACGCAAGTTTGAACTCATAGCCAACAACGTGACACATCGCTGCAGTATTCTTTCTTCTTTTAGGATTGATTTTAAATCTCAACCAGATTCGATTGGGCCATTGTTAGGCTATTCACCACAAGTGTTAGTACCGAACGTGATGCACAAGTCTGACCAACCGGTGAAAATAATTGAAGATCATCACGTATCTGTCACGTGTAATATTACTCCAGACGTCTACACCAATCAAGATCCCTCGCATTCGCTTTATGATTTTATTGTTACTTCACCTGGTGGTTACATCATCCGCGAAAACCCGTCGGTGGTGCTCTATCATCCTGTGAGTGTGACCAATTTTAGGAATATTACCTTAAGACTGGTGAATAGAAACCAACGTCTCATTCAGTTAGACCCTCATACACCTGTGACCTACAAACTGTATCTGAAGCCAGCATTAAACAAGTGTATAAAGCGGCAACGCTGTCAAGAACAGGTGTTAGTTGTGCTCAACACGTGTACAGGTTAACACGTGTCAACAAGCAGATCCTACAACAACTTGGTTACACCTTACGTCATGAATTCGATTCTAGACGTGACAAACCCTGTCGAAGTACAGGAGGGTATTGTAAGAATTGAACACCATTCCTACCAACCGTATACTCAGGGACTAAATAATAATGATGAGATTCGCATTACTATTAACCAACAAGATATCTACACGCTTCCACATGAAAGTTACATCCAGATTGAAGGGCAACTCACCAAATTGGATGGTACCATTCCAACAACGTCAAAGTTGGCCAACAATGCTTTTGCCTTTTTGTTTTCTGAGGTTCGCTACGTGATCAACGGTATTGAAGTGGATACTACTCGAAATGTTGGCATAACAAGTGTCATGAAACTTTATCCCTCGTACGGAAGAGAAGAGAGTAAAGCTTTTTGTATGGCTGGTTGGTGTCCCAACTCAACCAACGACTGTATGATTAACGATGATGGTACATTTACTGGACATTTACCTCTAAAATTAATACTAGGCTTTGCAGAGGATCATAAGCGCATTGTTGTGAACGCAAGACAGGATCTGATTCTTGTACGAGACAGGAGTGATTATAATGCGCTAAAGGGAGCTGATACAGCGCCAATAGATACAAAAATTCTACTGCAACGAATTCTATGGAAAGTACCGCACGTTACTCTATCAGATCAGAAAAAATTGAGTCTGCTCAAGATTGTGGAGAAGGATACAGCTTTACCCATTCAATTTAGAAGCTGGGAGCTGCATGAATACCCGGTATTACCACTCTCCGATACACATACTTGGTCTATAAAAACCTCACGGTATACAGAGCGTCCCCTCTATGTCCTGGTTGGATTTCAAACAGATCGCAAATATCAACAGAATAAAGATGCATCAAAATTTGACCACATCCAATTACGAAATATACGACTCTTTTTGAACGGAGTTACCTTTCCCTATGAGGGAATGGATTTAAACTTTAACAAGAACAAATATGGTAAGCTCTATGACATGTTTGTAAACTTTCAGTCTTCCTATTATCAGAAAGAGGCATGTCCGCTATTATCACCACAAGACTTCAAGTCCCAGGCGCCTCTGGTGGTGATGGACTGTTCGTATTTGGAGGAGTCGATGAAGGAAACAACTATTGATATCAGACTAGAATTTGAAACATCTACAGTTATTCCAGAAAAAACAACAGCCTATTGCCTTCTTGTTCACGAGGCGCAAGTGTTTTATCAACCGCTGTCCAACATGGTGACCAGAGTATAAATAGCATGTCTTCCTCCATTGCCCTTCACAGTCATGGAAAGCTACGATGAAGTCACAACCCCCTCTGCGAGGCGGGTCTGCAAATGTGAAAGTGATTCACCAAGTTCAGATGAAGATTCAAGGTTTACCATTTATCGCGCCCTAGTGAGTGAAGCTATAACTGCCTATCACAAGAATCATACTGTGCTTAGAATGCCGCCGCATCTGGTTCACTATTTACCGGATGGATTCATGTCTACATTTGGTATTCATGACAGGGGGTACAACAAGAAGCCCATCACCAATCAAACAAATAATGTGGACGATGGCGTTGCCAAAGCTTCATCTTGTCATGTTGGAGAGTGGGTAGATTGCATGGACTGCAAATGCGATCGTTGCTCAACAAGTCGAGACGCTGATGCAGCATTTGAGATTTATCGCACCCTGGTGAGTTTAGCAATACGTGCCTACCATAAAGCGCAATTTCTTCGTGAAATGCCGCAGCATCTGATTGCCTATTTACCAGCTGGATTTCTGACCGCGTACGGTGCACACGACATTGATCTTAATTGGGATAAGCTACCATTACACCTCCGTATGTCGGCGGATGTTGCAGCCTGCCGTCCCTGTCGTAGACACTTTATGCATCGAGAAGATTCTCATTGTGATTGGGATGGTCCAAATCCTATGATAAAAATTGTAAGCGATGTACTGATAACTTTATGAATAAAATTGTGTAATTGATTTTTGTGTGTATATTATTTTCTCGCTCCTATCCAATCAGTTAGTTGTTAAGAAGCAGCGGTAGTGGAAGGCCTGATATCCGTCGCCATGCCGAAAACATTGATTGTCGACGTGCAGGGTTTCAAGGTGAACGGAAACAAGTTTGTATTTAAAGAAGTTGGAATTATTGACTGCACAACCATGTGGGCACCAAGAGTAACCAGTTTTATCTTTGAACCACCGTTTCCATTGCATTTGCAGTCAGACGAGGACAGAAGACAAACAGAGTGGTTGCAACGCAATTTGGGACTAGTCTGGAAAGAAGGTGACATTCCTTACCATCATCTATCACTTGTTCTGAAAACTCACTTGTTTGGCGCTGACCTTGTCTTTGTAAAGGGAAGCGAAAAAAAGGAATGGTTGCGTCAGTATGTTAATTCAACTTGTCAACTTGTTGACCTTCATGATCTGGGATGTCATGCACTGTACAACCTGTCCGTGCCTGATGAACCTCTACAAAATAAAACACTTCAAAATGTTTGGAAGCTTTTTGATTGGCTAGCTCGCAAAGCATGTCAAAACTTGCATGTTGAGTGTAAAGCGCTGTAACGTCGGCTACAGTGTGAGACATACCAGCGATCAGTGCGGATGTGTAGAATTATGGCTGCAATTGAAGGTTTGGACGCCAACCCCACAGAGCGAGCTATTGTCAAGTTTTTCGCCTGCAAAAAGAAGCTAGACAGTTTCACAGACGAGGAATTGAACGCTTTGCCCAAGGCGTTCCTTTTTATGTTGCTTCAAACGCGGTGAAAAATATTTGGCACAGTGTACCTAGTGAGTGGACCAGAGATCCTGGTCTGCGTGAACTACAACCATGCACTGACTTTAATCATCACCAGCAAGTGTCTATCACTAAAATGCCCTCCATTAAACAGTGTGGAACGTGTCAGCTCACCAAATTGTACCACGGGCATACAAATATACCGTCCTGTAAAGACTTTGCTTCGTCATTTCATGGGTGTGATGAAGAAGAGGAAGAAGAGACAGCAGCGGCAGTATCGCCAGCACCAAAAATTAAGACAACGCTTAAGAAAGATATGTCAGACCTTTGCTGGTCATGGTCTAGTTAACAAGGCCATTGATCTACTTCCCATTGAACTGCATATTCCTGGCTATCAATTTTGTGGACCTGGAACTAAACTAAGCCAACGTCTAGCACAAGGGAATTCTGGAATCAACATATTGGATGCAGCGTGTAGAGATCATGACATTGCTTACAACAACAAGAATATAGAAGTACGTCGAGTTGCAGACCGCATTCTTCTAAGAAAGGCCATGCAGCGTGTGATGTCATCTACTGCTTCTATTGGTGAGAAGATTGCAGCCTTGATTGTAGCAGGAGCGATGAAGTCAAAGCTAATGATTGGTGGTGGATTAGTGAGGAAAAGGACAAAGTAATAAACATGAATCAACTATTGTGAAGTATTTATTTGAGAGTCAGTCCACCAGTTCATAGTATACACAAAATATGGTTTAGTTTTCTTCTTATAAAAAACATACAATTTTAATAAAAAGAATTGAAAATGAAAGTGTGTTCTTTTTTACTAGGTGTGGAAATGTCCAAAAGGCAAGCTATTTACACCATCCCACAGACGTTTATTGTCATATGTTGTCAGCGATGTTTTATTTTGATTTACTGTAAAAATATTATGGTTCTTTGAAAGAATGCGTGTTTGCTGGTATAAGCGAGAGGTGTTTGCGTAGAGTACACATCGATATTCCTCAACATTGAGGAATTGTGTGACGCTACGAAGAACACCCTTCGCTTTGCATTGACCTTTATTCTTTTGTGTTGAAAATGCGTACATTTTCGGCGCCAAAGCCACAAATTCTGTCATAACATCACCGGCGCACTCATCCTTAAATAGACCTATTTTTTTATTCATGGGAATTATGCCAAACATATTGTTAACCTCATAGTTTGAGGTATCAAAGTAATTTGGATGTTCTCTCATCACTGAGTAAACATCTATCTTATTGGTTTGATAAATAAGACTGTCTGTATCCATATACAGTAATTTTACATCTCCAAACTTTTGTTTGGCAAACTCATAATGAAATTGATACATTACAAATTTTGAAAAGTCAAGTATTACCATTCCCAAGTAAATTGGTTTGTTATACATGATTTCTGTCTTTGACAATTCAATGGTTACTAAATCAGTTTCAATAACTCGTACAGAATGGAAATTAGGCATAGCTATATATTTTCGTGCGCCATATCGACCGTCCCAGTGGTTTACCAAATGAATAGTTCTATGCTTTCGAATATTTTCCATTGATTTACCGTAGCACGCATTGTTCATTAATTTATAAAAATTTGATTCAAATGTGGTCTTGGCGTGCTGCCGATGATGAGTATTCAATTGCATGTACGGTTGTAACCATGGTTTTTGGTGAAAGCAAATAATGCGGTGAATGGATTGCAGTTTCAAACCATGTTTCAAACATTGCATTAAATTTTCAATGTGTATGACGTACCGATTTTTTGAATTTGACGTTGCCAGCAACTTTTTATTGTTGGAACGTGAACTGGGAGGTTGTAATTTTTCAACACAAAATGGTAGATCAGAATGATCATTGTGTATCTCACAGGGATATAATAAGTCGACCTCTAGAACGTAGCCACGCGTGTCATTGCTCAACACATCTTTTAAATTAAAATTTGAAACTTCATCTGAAGTCAGCCATCGAAAATTTTGATATGGAAGAGGTTTTTCCATAGCATATCGGTATAAATTGTTACAATCTAGGTAGGTGAGGTATGTTGTAGGTTGGTTTGGTTTGTATGTATCCATATATGGATTATTTGCTTTGGCGTGCTTTTGCACAAGCGAAACAAGACCACCACGTATTCCACGTTCAAAAAAGAGTAACATGTCGATGTCTGTTAATAGTTCCAGTTCTATTTCAGTCACCTTCAACATACAGTCCCAACTATATCCGGCAAGGGCTGGATCTAGATTGTAGATTTCAAGACACAGTTTGCGAAAGTGTTCAAACACATCTGTCAAACGTAGTGTATCAATTTTGAGGTATAAATCAGCATACTCGCCCAAAGTTGATATCTTGAACACGTTCCATACTTTTTGGGCGTGTAAATAGTCTTCTTCAGAAATATGACTTTTTGTTAAGTCATTGTAAAATTTGTCCTTTGAAGGGAGTGCAGTTTCCTGTAAACATGCCCAATTGTTTACATAATTATAGGGAAACACCCCTTTTCGAATGCATAATTCAAATTGTTTGACATCAGTAAAGTGTTGACGTAAAAAATGCAAATTGTTTGGGTGAAGCCCTTGAACAAGCGCATCCAATGATGATGCGAGGAATCTATACGAATCTAAAAATCGTTTACTGATTCCATTTCGCCATTTCGAAAAAGAAATAAAATTTTCATCATTTTGTGGAATTAAATTAAACTTTTGATTTTCAAGGTTAGCAAATTCCTTAATAATTAAATGGCTGTCATACCGAGACATGTTGTGTAAGAAACAAGAAATATAGCGTGCTCTTTTATATGCCAAATTACATACACTATGAGCCGCTCCTCTAAATTTTCCAGTGTACCGATTATGGTCTCTCACTGGCGTGTCACAAGGTGCTATTGGTTTTTGACAAATGTGACAAGTGGTTGCTGTTGCAAAAACCGCCTCGTCTGCGTCCGACATTTGAAGCGGAATTGGATTTTGCAGGATATTGTACACCCGATCTGCCAAGGCGTCCAATTCATTTAAAAACCAAGCAGCAGCATCTGCATTGCGATAAGATTTGAAGTATGAAAGTGAAGGGTCGTGTGAACAAATCACGTTTAGGGCACAACTGAATGGCACATGTTGCTGTACTTGTTGAGTGTACGGACGTGTCGGATCTGGTTTACATGTGTCAATGGGTGTGGTTAAACATTCAAAATCTGCATATACTGTAAATGGAAGCGGTTCTTGACGAGACACATTTTGAAATTTCATACTGGCTTTATCCTTTTCTGGAAATGTAATTTTTACCGCTGGTTGTGTGATGCAATCAATAGTATGTGCTGCCAACTTTTGATTGCTAGTAAAATATTGCAAACAGCGATCACATATGTATACCCTTTTTTTTTTTTGTAACTTGTGTACGAACTAGTCTAGAAAGATCTTTGATATAACAATAATGGTTGCACAATTCCCCTTCAATGTACAGTAAATTAAAATGCTTTTCTTTTTTCCCTTTGTCACATACAATGGACCAATAACTTTGTCCCCTTCAACTCCGTATACATTAATGGAGTAAAGCGGATTTTTAGATTCAAAACGAGAAATGGCGTTGAGGTCCATTGGGAATTCTATGTCTGCTAAATTTAGACTGATCATTAATTCCATAAATTTCTGGTGATATTGTCCCATTCTGTGAACATTTTCAGTTGCAGGACTTAACCCAGCAGCCAAGGACCAAACAAAGCAAAGAACGTCATTATTATCCACATTGATGACTGCATGATGTTTTTCCAACTGTTTAGGTAAATTAACATGAGCTGAACCACTGTTCATGGGGTCAAAGGTGCATACATTAATTTTAAAATGGTTGATAGCTTCCAGCGATTTGCCACTTTCCAATTCTTGAAACTCGGCAAAGCGCGTCATGAGCTTATCAACAATGTTTTTACTATACCAACTGTGTATATTATCAGTGCGGTACAATTCACACATTTTCGTATGTAAATAAATCGGTTTTGTTATTTCCACACCTTGTTTTAAAATAACAAAATCACATAATAACTCAGCGTTAATCTTTAACGCTACATGTTCTCTTAAACAGTCTTGCATTTTATTTTGAAAAATGTTGTAGCTAGCGTTTAAAAATTCATTTGGGTCTAAAAACTTATCATCATTATTAATTTTAGTGCTACATAACTTAATATTAAAACAACTAGCCACGTCCTGCCAACTAAGTTCTGGTGCTGACATCATGACACTTATAGCAATTACATTTACTACAAAAACAGCAAATTACTGAACAGTTTGCAGAGAATGAAAACAAACAAAGTTTATTGTCTCTGCAAATTCTGTTTTAACATTAACAAATTTTAAATTTTATTTGATTCTTCAATAAATTCTACCAAACATCTTTTATTTTCCAGTCCCAAATATTTTAGGTAGATGGTTCCTTTGTTGAGGTCATTTACAGCTTCGTCGTTGAGTTCCATGAACCTCGCAGGTAAGAAGACAGCGAAATCTTCTAGTTCACAAACTATTCTTCCCCCATATTTCGTTTTTACCCTGCGAACAGATGTCACCAAATAGGACTCGTTAACTGGCAGGTCCCGTAATCGTTTAGTCTCCAGGCCGGTTGCTCTGCCAATGGAATTTGTAACTTTTATAGCAGACATATTGGTTCTGAAAGTTAATTATAAAGTGTTTAGGTAAACTATTAAAAAGGTTCAGGTACCCTCCACCTTTATTTATTAGCACATTAACTCAAACTTACAAAAGATCGTGAGCAAGATGGACAAAATAATGGAGGAAGAATTTAATATGAGAATAAATACAAATAAAACAAAAATATTGGTCTCCAGTAGAAATGACGAAAACCAGACATCAATAGAGTTAAGAAATGAAAAGATACAAGAAGTGAATGAGTTTAATTATCTGGGAAGTAAAATAACGAATGATGGAAGAAGCAGCAGAGAGATATTAAGTAGGATTGCCCAAGCCAAGAACGCTTTCTATAAAAAGAAGAACCTATTTACTGCAAGGAACATCAGTCTTGATGTGAGGAAACTAATGTTGAAGACCTATGTATGGAGCGTCGCGCTATATGGCAGCGAATCTTGGACAATAGGAGAGAGAGGAAAAGACTACTGGCATTTGAAACCTGGTGCTATAGAAGGATTATGAAAATCAGTTGGAAAGAAATGATCACAAATGAGGAAGTCTTTAGAAGAGTGGGAGAGAGAAGATGCTTCCTTAAATATTTAAAAAGAAGAAGGAATCACCTCGTGGGCCACATACTGCGACACAATGGACTGATTAAGCTTATAATCGAGGGAACAGTAGACGGCAAGAATTGTAGAGTCAACATTAACATGAGTCAAATACTGCAAGATATGGGTTGTGGCTCATACTGTGAACTGAAGAGGAAGACTGAGAGACGGGAAGAATGGCGAGCTTCTGCCAACCAGCCTCACGGCTGTTAACCACAGAGAGAGAACTCAAACCCTGATCTATAGACTAAACCATCAAATGTGTATACAAAACATATTTGCTAAGACGAGCAGTCTCCTAAAAGCGCTTAGTTCCCAGTAATCAGTTGGATAGAGCGAGATAAGGTAATATTTAACGAACTGGTTTAGGTCTTACCTAACAGGCAGATGTCAGAGAGTAGTCCTAGCAGATGACAGTTAGAGATACTAAAAGTACTGTGTTCAATATTACCTGATAGAAGATCTTTGCAGCAAATCGATGTGTATACTACAAACTCGTGGACTGTTGCTAACTACAGGGAAAAATTTACTGACCGACGGGAAGAATTTCATTTTGGCTATATATATCCAGATGACATTCATTTAGCGATATTTAGGATAACTTCAAAAGCCGTAGGACCAGATCATATATCTATTACGCTATTGAAAAGGAATATGGACCTCCTCATGCCAGTTTTATAGCATATATTTAACTATAGCCTGCAAATGGGTATTTATCCGACACAATGGAAAAAAGCCCACATCAAAGCAATACCAAAATTCACGAACGCCTTAAACTGTAGTGACTTTAGACCAATAAGTATATTGTGTGCAATTGGGAAAGCGTTAGAACGGATTGTTTTTGATCAGTTTTATGAATATATAAATTCCAACAATATCTTAAACCCGAACCAATCTGGATATAAATCAAAACATAGTACTCTGACAGCCCTTATCAAAGTCACAGACGACATTCGTCTAGCAATGGACCGGAAGGAAATAACTATATTATCTCTATTCGATTTCAGCAAAGCTTTTGACAGAGTTCACCATGAGATCCTACTAGTTAAATTAAGAAATCTAGGCCTTTCAAAGTCAGTAACGAACTGGTTTAGGTCTTACCTAACAGGCAGATGTCAGAGAGTAGTCCTAGCAGATGACAATGTTTCAGAATGGTGTGAAGTAACAACAGGTGTGCCGCAGGGTTCGGTCCTTGGTCCACTCCTGTTCTCCGTGTATATAAATGACCTTCCATCTGTCCTTAAATTTTGTCAACATCATATGTACGCAGATGACCTTCAGCTATATCTACACACGGATCTGAAATCCATTCATTTTAAGGTAGCTCTAATTAACAGTGACATTCAAAGCCTATCTCAGTACTCACTCGATCATAATCTAATACTTAACTTCGAAAAAACGCAACCGATCGTCATCGGCTATACCAAATTACTCAGTTCCCTACCTGACCCAGTACCACCTTTACAGCTTGCATCCCAAACAGTTCCGTACCAGTCAGCAGTAAGAAATCTGGGAGTTATTTTTGACTCTCGATTATCGTGGCAGGATCACACAAACATGATTCTGAAAAGGGTTGCATCGTCATTATATCAAATTAGGCGAACTTGCTTCTATTTGCCTCAAAATGTACGAAAGATACTGATACAGAGTTTGATACTACCAATATTTGACTATGGATCTATAATTTACCATGATATGGGAGAGGTCCTCAATACAAAATTGCAAAGAATGCAAAATGCTTGCTTGCGGTTTGTTCTCAATGTACCAAGAGAGTCTCATATAACTCCATTTTACGTCCAGATTGGATGGCTAAAGTTAAAGGAACGAAGACAGTATGCCATGGCTCTGACTGTGATAAAAATTCTAAAATTCAAAATTCCGTCTTATATTTACTGCACACTAACTCCCATGCAATCAGTGCATAACCGTGCGAATAGACACACTGCACAAATGCTCCAGATACCTCATCACAGAACCGAAAAATGCAAAGGTTCATTCCGTATTTCAGCTAGTATTCTCTGGAATAAATATAAATTGCACCAGTATTCAGGACTTCCTATCAGAGCGATAAAACACTCCCTTCATTGTAATCTATCAGCTATACAATTATCATGTTCAAGGTGAACGGATGTAATAACAAGAACTTTTATTGTCAACTGTATGTATAGGTTAAGTTTTTTTCTTTCTTAATTTATTCTATTGTATGTAACCACCCTCTGAATGAAGAGAGCTGCATAAAGAGGCTTTGTAGCCTCAGTGGCCTGTATAAGAGAAACAATAAATTCAAATTCAAATTCAAAAAAAAATTCAAATTCAAACTGACGTCAAACCTGGTAATGACTGTTAGTTGCAATAATAGTTTTATATACCCATTTGATATTATTAATATCCACTTGATAAATTTTTGAGGTCAACTGTGTAACCATCGACAGTTAGAGATACTAAAAGTACTGTGTTCAATATTACCTGATAGAAGATCTTTGCAGCAAATCGATGTGTATACTACAAACTCGTGGACTTCTCTGGCTAACAACAATAATGTTACGGCTTATATACCCTTACAATCAGAGGCTACGCCCCGGTTTGTCCGCTTTGCCAGTAACTGGATGACCTCCATATTTAGTATAAATGAACCTGCTACTTTACAAAGAATTGTAATTCACTGCTATGTCTGATAAGGACAGTTTTATCGATGCTGGTGAAGAAGAATGCAACAATTGGGATTCGTCTCTAGACATTTTCATGTAAGTAATATTCATTTTTTTAAATTGATACCAGGATAAAAAATTAAATCAAAGCCTAGAACGCTAACCAAGGTTTTATAAACTTAGCCGGGTGTAGCCTTTGTGTAATAACTTGTACTAGTCGAGAATGCAAATTGTATGCAAGTAGTACTTTCTTCATCACTTGTTCATATATATTAATTAACCATAATAACAGCAGCTCCACTCGCTAAAGCGCAGCGTTAGGTCATGGGGACTATGCTCTCTGCCGACTTGGTAAACGTCTGGGTTCGAGTATCCACCGTCAACTGTCCTTGAAATGGCTTTCTGCGGTTCCCCATTTTCAACTCCAGGCAAATGCTGTGATGATAACTTCTAACAAACCGCGGTTGCATTCTTACCCAGTTCCATTCAGCACTAGTTTTATCTCTTATGAGGTTGATTACCCATCATGCCAAGCTCTGTAGCTAAATGGTTAGCGTGCTAGGCATTGACCCAAAATGTCCCCGGGTTCGATTCTCAACCAAGCCATCAGGGATTTTAATCTCCTGAGGTTAATTCCTGGGGCTCCGAGGTTGGGTGTATGTGTTGTCTTCATCATCACTTCATCTTCATAATAATGCGCAGGTCGCCCGCAGACATCAACTAGAAAGACCTGCACTCAACCTCTCCAGAGACCACACAATCATTATTCAGGGATTGTAATCGCCTAGAGTTAATTCCTGCGGTCCGGGATTGGGTGTATGTACCGTCTTTATCATCACTTCATCCTCATAATAATGCTTAAGTCGCCCACGGGCGTTAACTAGAAAGACATGCACTTGGCCTCTCCAGAGGTCGCACAATCATTATTCATTACCTACCATTAGTTTCATCACTCATTAACTCGTCCTGCCAAACTTTTAATTTAATTTCATAGCTAGTTTTTTTTGTCGTGTGGCCTCCTCAGAGGCCGAGTGCAGGTCTTTCTATTCGACGCCCGTGGGCGACCTGCGCGTCGGGATGGAATGGATGAAGATGAATGAAACTGGGCAAGGATGTGGAAGGAATCGGCCGTGGCCTATCAGAAGGTACCGTCCCAGCATTTGCCTGGTGTTGAAAATGGGGAAACCACGGAAAACCATTTCAAGGACGGCCGACGGTGGGGTTCGAACCCACGCGTCTACCGAGTCAGCAGAGAGCTCGGTCCCATGACCTAATGCTGCGCTTTAACCTTGTAATACTTACATTTTATCTTACATAAGCACACATGTTGACGATTTTAAAATACAGTGTATCGCAACCTACTTTGTATTCACACATTGTTTGGAACAAACAACTTTCTTTTTCTCTCTGTCCGACTTAAGAAACAAGACCAATTTATTGTAATTTAATGCGCATTGTATTACCGGTTGGAGACACGCTAAATTTATTGCCGTTGTCAAATATAACGGCTTCCATTGTATTACCAAAACATACTGCTTTAACAAAAATAAAAGTTAATAGCCTACATCATCAATCTTGATACCAGTCTATTGTCAAAAGGGCTTTTAATATCTTAGAGTAGTAACAGTATAATTACTCATACATTACAATAGTGTTGCGCTGTTATGTAAATTAGCAGTAGTATACCAGCTTCTCGCCGCTGGTCCGCGGTTCGAATCTCACTCACTCCATGTGAGATCTGTGTAGGGTAACACAAAGGTTGAATTGTTGTTTGAGTCTTCAGTCTTTTGACTGGTTTGATGCATCTCTCCCAGCCTCCCTGTCCTGAGCTAATCGTTTCATCTCTACATAGCTCCAACACCCTACATCGGAGGCAATCTGTTTAACATATTCTAACCTTGGTCTACCCCTACAGTTTTTGTCCTCGACCCTTCCTTCCATAACTAAGCTTGCTATTCCTGGGTGTCTTAGTATGTGTCCTACCAACCTATCTCTTCTCTTCATTAGCAGTCACCAGAAACATCTCTCCTCTCCCACTCGTCTTAATACCTCTTTGTTTGTAACCCTATCTACCCATCTGATCTTCATCATTCTCCTGTAACACCACATTTCAAATGCTTCAATTCTCCTCTTTTCTGCTGCACCAATAGTCCAAGTTTCACTTCCATAGAGCGCCACGCTCCAGACAAAGGATTTCAAAAAATGACTTCCTAATACCTAAATCTATATTCGATGTCAGCAGATTCCTTTTTTGTAGAAATGCTTTCTTTGCCTGAGCCAACCTACTTTTAATATCCTCTTTGCCTCGTCCATCACTGGTTATTCTGCTTCCTAAGTAAGAGAAGTCTCCTACTTCCTTCAGCTTTTCACCTGCCAATTTGATCTCCATAGAGGTTTCTGATTTATTTCGGCTGCATTCCAGTATTTTTGTTTTACATTTATTTATTTTCATCATGAATTCTTTCCGTAAGACGGAGTCCATACCTTTCAAAAACTCATTCAAATCCTCAGGCTTGTCGGCCAAGATGACAATGTCATCAGCAAATCTCAGAGTTAAAATTATTTCTCCTTGAATCTTCACTCCCACTTTAAATTTTTCTCTAATTTCCTTCATTGCTTGTTCAATGTAAAGATTGAAAAGTATGGGTGATAAGTTGCAGCCTCGCCTTAAATCCTTTCTGAATACCAGCTTCTCTCTCATGTCTTTCAACTCGAATGACTGCTGTCTGGTTTCTGTACAGATTGTATATCACCCTCCTATCCCTGTACTTTATTCCAATTGATTTCAAAATGTCAAACAATTTAGTCCAATCAACATTATCAAAAGCCTTTTCTAAGTCTACAAAAGCCATGAACGTTCTCTTATCTTTCCTTATTCTACCTTCTAAAATCAGCCTAAGACTTGGTACAGCTTCCCTTGTTCCTACATTTCTCCTGAAACCAAACTTGTCTTCACCCAACTCCGTTTCTATCTGGCTTTCAATCCTCTTGTAAATCATTCTGGACAGGATATTTGAAGCATGAGTAATTAAGAAGGTTGAATTAAGGATAACAAAATTAACAGTATTATTCTCTTCTTGCAAAACATTTTTTAAACTCAGCTTCCAAAAGCTTACATATAGCAGAACGTGAATTTTACAACTACCGAGGTGACAGCCGAGTTCAGCATTGCTTCCACTTACTTGTGTCAAGCTCCTCTCTGTCTTCTTTCCTGTCAACCTCGCTTGGCCAACTCTTGTTCTCTTCCAACTCCAACAGTATTAGAGTATCCAAGGCCCTTGCCACATCTTTTCTGATTCCCTCATTCTGCAAGAGGCCAGTCTTCTTTTCCCAATATTTCCTACCTTCTGCCTGTCATTTAATCATTGATGCAGAGAAGTGCAAGGAGTATGCCTCCATAACTTAGGAGGTTTTCTTCTGTGTACTTTGGTTTTCCCTGACACAAACATCAAGACAGTTTATATCCTTGCCGATAGATTGGATATTCTAATGACATTGATAGACATTTTTTCTATTTTATAGTTTTTCAAATGACCACGTCATGGCGGAGTTTTTCGTCCGCATGATGATGATGATGGAGGAGGAAAATGAAAGTGACAGCGAAAATGAAGAGGAAGCGGAAGAAGAAGCTATCGAAAAAAATAGTTTTAATGCCACATGGATTAATAAATCAGATCTGGTGTACGCCTTCTTGTTTTTATTTCATGTCGAGCTGGCCGACCCAACATGCCATGCGTTTTGTATCCTCACCCACCCTTCCATTTACAGGAAATACTACTCCAGATTCATTGATGTTTGTTTACCATTGAGCACATTCATCAACCAGTTCATTCCCCCTCTCTCTCAATCCCATTCACTACTCCAGATACCATTGATGTTTGTTTACCATTGAGCGCTTTCAACCCCATTTTGTTTGTCTCTCAGACCCATTCACACCTAACCAACCTACCACGTCAGGTTTCAACAACCACCACCATCCATCTCCATTCATGTTTTCCCATTAAGAACACTTCCTACCATGACCTACCCCACATCACATAATCTGCTATGACGTCACACACACACCAGTTGACCGTTCAAATCTGACGATTCATTCACCGACAAAGATTCGGAAACCTTCGGCTACACTCGGATCTCATCAAGTACAAAACAAAGCTATATAGCACAAGACCATAACAGAGAAGGCGCTCAGTCCAACAGAGAGACTGGGTCGAGGAGGGTCTCGTGCAGATCCTCTTCCATCCTTCCCCTCATCCCCCACCCCATCCTTCCCTCCCCCTCCCCCACCTCCCCCTCCCCCCTCCCCACCCACCCTCCCCCACCCC
Source organism: Meconema thalassinum (assembly GCA_946902985.2). NCBI lineage: Eukaryota > Metazoa > Arthropoda > Insecta > Orthoptera > Tettigoniidae > Meconema > Meconema thalassinum. The sequence goes on along the minus strand of OX336396.1, from coordinate 293,363,402 downwards.
TCCCCTCCACCCACACCCCCTCAAACCGGTTCCTGGACCCTCCAAGGTTTGTTTACCTTCCGGGGTCCCGGCGACCTTGGGGGTCAATGACCTACCTCAAGGTCATTGACCATGACATACCTCAAGGTCATTGACCTTGACACGCCCCCCTCATTTGCATAAATAACGGTATTTGAAGCAGAAACCTCCCTGCTCCTCTACTGATGTTGTGTGTTTAATGATTTGAAGCTGAAACTAAACAAGACAGAAGAATATATTTCAGCAACCATCTAACACTGTTGGTTAGAAGGCATCTTATGAGGTATGTTTAGAGCCACCGAAGCTAAAAGTAAAACGTATCTTAGGGATGGTGAGCTCATTAAGAGATATGTGCTGTAAAAATGGCATCTTCATTCGGAGATAATAGGATGGCTAAAAATGTTGAAACAGTTTCCTTGTCTCATCAGACAGTTAGTACAAGAATTAATGATACGGCTGGTGAAGTTTCTGGTTCTCTCAAGAGCATTTTGAAAAATATGAATTTGACTCTCTAGCTCTAGATGAGAGCACAGATATTGCTGACATCGGCCAGCTCCTTATCTTTGTCAGAACAATAAACGAAGAATTTGGAATTCATGAAGAACTGTTAGAATTAAGATCATTAGAAACCAGCAAAAAAGGTATTGACATATTCAACGCACTGGATGATGTCGTTACTAAATATGGAGGTTTTGTGAAGTGCTATGGCATTGCAACAGATGGAGCTAAAGCAATGGTTGGTCGTAACATTGGTTTAGTAGGACTGTGTAAAGAAAAAGGATTGAATTGTTTGTTTTTCCACTGCATTATCCACCAGGAGGCTATCTGTGAAAAAATTATAAGGCTCAGTGCGCCAATGAAAACTGTTATAAATTCTGTACATTTAATAAGAGGAGGCAATAAAGCCTGTAGACACAGAGCATTTATTGCATTCCTGGACAATTTGGAAGCTGAGAATGGTTGGCTAAGTGCTGGAAATTGCTTGCAACAGTTTTTTGGGTTGAGGAATGAAATTCTTGCTTTTCTCAAAAATGAAAACATTGGGCATGAGTATCAAGGAAAACTGGAAGAAATCCAGTTTTTAAATAATTTCTCTTTTCTGACAGATTTAACATCCACTCTAAATGCTTCAAACCTGAAACTACAAGGCAGAAAACAAAATATCTCCCTGCTTTATGGACATATTGAGGACTTCGGCAAAAAACTTGATGTAATGCAAATTGCATTGAAGGCAAATAATATGGCACACTTCCCATCTTGTCAGCAGTTGAAAGAAAAAACATGTGACATAAATTTTAGTATGTTTTATGAAATAATAATAGATATCAAGAATGAGTTCCAGAAGAGGTTCCAGGATTTTGACTCCCTAGAACCAAAACTTGCACTGTTCAATAACGCCATGGATATTGAAGTGAGTGAGGTGCCCTGCGACCTTCAAATGGAAATTTGTGATCCTCAGGCAGACCCATTCTACCCGAATAAAAAGTGTGATGTCCCTGAAAATGTCTGGAAACTGATTTCTAAAGAACGTTTTCCTAAACTGCTTAAATTCTCTCTGCAAGTGTTATCGCTGTTTGGCAGTACGTATGTGTGAAGTGTTTTTTCTGCTCTCAAACAAATTAAATAAAAAACGAGAAATAGAATTGAAAGTGCTTCACTGGACTCGAGCCTGAGACTTTGCCTTACTGAACTTACAGTGGACATTGATACACTTGTATCAGAAAAGCAGTGCCAATCATCACATTGATTTTTCGACTGTAAAATGAAGTGGTATAATAAACTAGTAATATTGTACTTCTTTCAATATAAATTTTAATAAATGTTTTTGAGTAAAATATGTAGTACGTTTTCTTTCTGGATTGTCTCTGTCCCCCACATTCCTATACTAAAGTTTGATTGGCCCTCGGGTAACAAAAGGTTGGACCAGCCTGCATTACGTGATAGCGCTTCTTTTTTCGATGTCAATGAACTACGACCTATATCCGCTTTACGTTCCAGCATGATGGGTTAAAATCACTGACTGGACTATTAATTATATTATCATGGAGATGTATGTGCAACGAATTCTTGGCACACGTAATTTAAGAATGACAAGGTGCTTGAGACACAAATCCCCCTTCCGTCCAATCTTAACTTGACTGTGAATTTTTCGGAACGAATAGTTCACAGGCGAAATGAAGAAAATTCGAGTTGCACTTCCAGGGAAACTCCAAACACAACCACTTTTCTCTGAAGTCTTAACTCAACACGACTCGACAGTTTGTTGCTGGCTGTATCTGGGGTAATAGGCTCTCCGCTAGCTAAGCTGTAACTGGGGTGATAGACTCGCCCTTAGCTAGCTCGTAAACTGTCGCCTCAGTAATTGAATGGAGATTGTCGGAAGTAATGAAAACGTAAAATCGCTTATAATAATAATAATAATAATAATAATAATAATAATAATAATAATAATAATAATAATAATAATAATAATAATGCCAGCGGTGGCATGCTGTACTGTACAGTCCTTGATTTTGAGCTCCTCGCATTTCCGCTTTTTATGTAAGTTTTACACGTTTATATGGTTAGTTTATGATTTCTATGGTGACTTTTAAGGACTCTTGTCGAAAACAAGTGTGAGTTATAGTGCTTGTGGATATATCAACGTCATACTCATCAAAATACAGCTGCAACATGTTTGTTTACATTCATGTTGTGGTTGCTACATCGTTAGTTACAGTGCCTTATAACCCCAAATGCCTTCTCGAAATGGGTTATGTACGGTGTTGTGTGTGAAATTGGGATGTTTCAAGCCCATTTATTATATACTTCATATCATTTGTGCAGGTAATCGGACCGTTTACGTGTTAATATTACGAAAGGTGAAGTGTACATCTGCTTAACCTACAAAATTAGGTTACACGTATTTGCTGCATAGATTCTTGTAAGTACGACATTCCTTCTCTGCTGATCGTTTGCAGTTAAATGACGTCCACTGTTGTAATATAAGCAATATCCCTGCAAGATAATTATACCGTATAACCTATCTAATGTGAGTTGTGAGAAATCTGCAATGACAAGGTATGTGCTAACCAGAAATGACGAGATATACTAAATGGGGTAGGCAGGACTCCGCAGCCGTGGTGAAGGCAACCTGCCTAGGGGAAGGAAAACCCTGATAACAAACCTTAACTGCAGTGTCTGATCCGTAGCGGGCGGCTGCAAACAGCGTCTGTTCTCCATGTTAGGAGCGGCTGAAGATGAACACCTGGCTGTAGGTTAAAAACGCACCCACCCATAATATGGAGAAAATAAATTTAAAAATTAATGAAAGGCCGCTGCCTGAGGTTCGTCAGGGCATGTCTAGAGCCGGCGATGGACATGACAGCAAGCGAATCGTCGGTGGCAGGATGCTGATGAGGCGGGCTCCTGTCGCACAAGAAGATACAGCCCAACAACTACAACAAAGCCAACCAACGTCAAGTGCTTTGCCTGCTGAAAGTGCTGTGCCAGAACCACTTCTGGCACTCACCCAAGCAGGCCTGCCAAGAAAGCGCTTAAAATGGTCAATTGCAATGAACGAGACCATAATGCGCATTTATTATAAGGTGACTCGCATTGGAACAGAACTAACTGGATATAGGCAGAAATTATTCAATGAGTTCCATGAAGCATACCCCGAACTCCGTGTGACTGAACAGAGAGTGGCGGACCAATATAGGGCGATAGTCCGTAATAATTTAGTGCCAGAAGCAAGACTTAATACAATCAAGCAGGAGGTCAGAAGAGTGTTTGATTGTGATCAAGGAACTAATCTGGAGAGTGAATTAGCACAAGAGCTCCATGAGCAGGAACAACATCAAGAAGAACACAATGAGCCAGTCAGTGGCATACAGCCGGATACGCATCATGAAGATGAGTCACATACCAAGATCCTAGCAGATGAAATGATGACGGCTATGACTCAGTTCAATGGAACAGACCCAATGCTTAGACCTGCCTTGCCTCGAGTAAATTCGTCTAGGAAGGTATCAAAAATTTTAAATATCATGAATCAAGCTATCCTACCCAAACACTTGATAGATGTGAATGACTTAGAATCTCTTCACACTGTTCTGTACTGTGGAGCCGTCACAGTTATCAGAACTATGGGCATCCAACTGAGAGAAAGGAATACTTCCTGCAGTAAGAAATGTGCTCCTGTTACTCCTAAGTGGGAGAGACGTCTGATAAGCAATATCGACAAATTGCGAACAGATATTGGCCGTTTGACTGAGTATATCAGAGGAACGCACACAAGAAGACTGGTGAGACTCTGTAAGGCAATAATGAGGCGGTCCAAAATCCACACCGACCGAGATGACCCAAACACAAAAGCCGAACAGTGTTTAGATACACTCAAACAGAAACTTACGTTGATAGCGAACAGACTTTCCAGATACAGAGCCAGTAGGAAACGGAGACAGGACAACAACTTATTTGTCAAAGGCGAGAAGAAATTCTACAGAGTACTGAGTGAAAACGATGTATCCTTAAATGCTCCTTATCCAACAAGAGAAGAAATTGAAGAGTTTTGGAGCAATCAACTATCCAAAGCCACCAATTTTAACTCAGACTCTCGTTGGGTTCAGGAAGTAACAAACATCTCTAAAGAATTTAATCCGATGCAATATGATCCAATAACATCCACTGAAATTTCTTCCATCATTAAAGGTCTTCCGAACTGGAAAGCACCTGGTTTAGATCAGATACAGAATTACTGGTATAAGAAATTCTGGTGCGTATACGATCTTCTGTCTACTCTGGTGAATGAAGTTGTAGCTCATCCACAGAAGATGCCAAATTTCCTTACACAAGGTGTAACACATCTACTTCCGAAAGACCCACAAAATATGCAAGATCCTGGAAAATACCGTCCAATTACATGCCTTCCCACGATGTATAAGATCATCACGTCCTGTCTTAGTAGGAGGATATATGCTCACTGTGAAAAAAATAACATCATAGCAACACAACAAAAAGGATGCACGAAAGGGTCCAAAGGGTGTAAAGAAATACTTATCATTGACTCAGTGGTTTCTAACCAGGCCTTTACCAATAACAGAAATTTATTCACGGCATATATTGACTACAAGAAGGCCTATGATTCCGTGTCCCATGATTGGTTGATACATATTTTGTCAGTGTATAAGATTGATCCTCAGATTATATATTTCTTGGAACACGCCATGACAACGTGGCGTACAGTGATGTGTCTCAGTACTACAAATGGCAGTATTGCAACAAGTATGATCCCAATCCACAAGGGAATATTCCAAGGAGACTCCTTGAGCCCATTATGGTTCTGTCTTGCGATGAACCCACTATCAAACCAACTTAATTCAACAAAATATGGATTCAGTATCAAGAAGAACTCCAGGGAGCTTGCAAAGCTCAACCATCTCCTGTATATGGATGACCTAAAGCTATATGCTGCCACCAGAGCACAACTAGAGTTTCTGTTGAAGATAGTGGAAACCTTTTCACAGGATGTGAAAATGGAATTCGGGCTGGAGAAATGTAAGACGCTGAACATTATGAAAGGCAAGCTGCAGGAAGGTGTATATGAAACAGCTCAGGGCCAGCAGATTGCAACAATGCTCACTAGCGAGACCTACAAGTATCTGGGAATGAAGCAAGCCAGACACATAGAACACTCAGTAGTGAAACAAGATCTGACGAAGGAATTTGCCAGAAGAATTAAGCTTCTTTCTAACACCAGCCTCAACAGTAAAAACTTGGTTAAGGCAATCAACGCTTATGCTGTCCCTATTCTTAGTTACTCGTTTGGGGTCACCAAGTGGAGTAAAACTGACATTGCAAGTTTAGAACAAAAAATTAGAACATCACTGACCAAGTCACGAAAACACCATCCCAGGACATCTGTGGAACGAGTCATGTTACCGAGACATATGGGTTGGAGAGGAATTGTTGATATAAACAACCAAGTAGCTCGACAGATCTATGAGCTAAGAAAATACTTCTGTTCTGTATCGAACCATTCGATGCTGCACAGGGCTGTCACAGAAGCAGATGATTCAACTCCACTACTCTTAAGTCAGCAAGAGACTCAAATTCAGGTGCGCAGTGATTTGGATAGATTCAATGCCTGGTTGTCCAAGCCACTACACGGAAGACATCCCAATGAAGTCATCCAAACTGACGTCGACAAGCTAGCGTCGAACTTTTGGTTGATTTCTGGGCAGATGTTTCCTGAAACAGAAGGCTTTATGATGGCTATTCAGGACCAGGTTGTCCCCACGAGGAACTACCTAAAGTTCATAATCAAGGATGCATCCGTGCAAGATGACCATTGCAGATACGGTTGCCCAACATCTGAGACTGTTCAGCATATTATATCAGGTTGTCGCCATTTTGCAGGGACAGAATATAGGAAGAGACATGATTTTGTTGCCAAGATAGTCCATCAAGAATTGGCTATACAACTTCAACTGCTGAGCCAAGAGAAAGTGCCGTACTACAAATATGCTCCTGAAAGTGTACTGGAAAATGACAGCTTTACGTTGTACTGGGATCGTACTGTATTGACAGACCAATCAGCTGTGCACAACAGACCTGATTTAGTTCTTGTTGACAAATGCATGAAGCACACCACCTTCATAGATGTGGCGATCCCAAACAGTGGCAACATACTAACAAAGCATGTTGAAAAGCTGTCAAAATACACAGAGCTTTCAGAACTGATAAGGAAGCAATGGCACATGGCACAAGTCAGGACAGTTCCTATTATTATCTCCAGCACTGGCGTGATTCCCAACAACTTAAAGGAATCGCTCACGGCGTTGAAATTAGACCCAGGCCTTTTCAAACTGATGCAGAAAACAGTCATACTTTCTACGTGTCGCGTAGTAAGGCTGTTCTTGGGCAATCAGGCCTGAAGCAATGAGGGGAAAATGAAGCTACTACTCAATGCAGTCACCAAGAATTTGCTCCTTGTGATATGTACGGTATCTGGGATTGTAAATGTTTTCTTTCCAGCAAATGCTGAGAATGTGTAAGCGCATGCGCAAAATAAATAATAATAATAATAATAATAATAATGTTATTTGTTTAACGTCCCTTTTAACTACTGCGGCTTTTAGAGACGCCGGGGTGACGGAATTTTACCCCGAAGGGGATCTTTAACGTGCCAGTAAATCTACTGACACGACTCCTTCGCATTTGCGCACCCTCAATTGACAGCTGACCTCGCCAGGATACGATCCTGCAACCTTGGGCACAGGAAGCGAGAACATTACCGCTGAGCCACGCAGCCAGTCTAAAAACACTTATAGTGGGCGATCCTATTGAAAATAGAGATATGCTCTCGGGGACTTTATTTGTAGAACTTTTCATGCTGAAAATTTTTTACATTCATAGTATATTGCTATTTTTAACGGTTTGCCCAGCGTAAGCTTAAAATGCGCACGGACGCCAGGTTTTGTTCGACTTTTTCACTGAAATCGTTACTGCTCGGCTTCCTTTGATCATAAATACATTATTTTCTACAGGAACCTTCCTCGAAATATCCTTTACAGAATGGTGAAAACCGTATCAAAATCCATCCAGTGGTTTTCGAGTTTACCCGTGACATCCAAGAAACGGGCACTTTGTTTTATACTTAGTAGAGATGTTTCAGCGTTATTTCACGTTTTCGAAAAAAGCCCCCCATTTCCACCACCTTAGTCCAATTTTGACCATTAACGAACTAGACCGAGATTAGGAATGGTTACATTTTATTTGAAAGTGATATAAATTACAGTAGGCCCTATACTGTATTAGCTATAAACCTTTGAACTGACGGTGGTGAAGATACAGTATGTTGAAATGGTGTCTTCCTGATTGCGGTAATTCCAGATTGCGTTCACCTCATTAGCAGTCCAGATTGCGGTCGCTTTCATTTTAGGGAAGAACTATAAACATTCCAGCGTCCAGATTGCGATCACTCTTCTTGGGAGACCGGTTCGGACCCTACGCACTTGCATGAGTACCCTACCTTGACCACATCATTGAGGGCAAGGTAGGGGGAAAGCTTCCTTCAAAAATACCATCTTATAATTTGAGTAGTTTTGATAGCGAACTTATTGATTTTGACTTATCAAATGTCACAGATTTCAAATCTGGAATGTTAAAAAACCTAAAACTTCAAATGCTTGATTTTGTGTGTAGAAGGAGGCGGGGACAAAAAATTATTACAAAGGGGATTTAGAATCAAACGCAGAGCAAATTACTTTTACCAGACGAATTTTACGGGGTATTGAAAAGAATGTTTTTCACGATATACAGTACCTATTATGAATTAGATATTTCGCGCCTCAAATGGGAGAGGAGGCTCAGAAATTAAAAATTATACCCTTTAAGTCTAGAATTTCCCGTTACAACAATTTTGTTGAAAGTGAAGGTCGTTCATTCCGATCCTGAAAAGTTTCTATTCTTAAGACTGAAAATGTTATAATCATTGCTTTACGAGGTGCTGCCATATTGGGAGGAGACTTGATTTTTTAAACGAAGATTTATGGGGTGTGCTCAGCTGAACACTGAACTGTATTCTTTGGTTATCCACAAAAATTACGGAAGGTATGAGTCAGTCGGTAAGAACCAAGAACCAAGGACCGGTCTCCCAAGAAAAATGATCGCAATCTGGACGCTGGAATGTTTATAGTTCTTCCCTAAAAAGAAAGTGACTGCAATCAGGACTGGTAATGAGGTGAACGCAATCTGAAATGACTGCAATCAGGACACAACCGTTGAAATTTTTCGGAAGTCGCAATATGGTACCCATTGCAAAAGGTAGCTTTCTAATTTGGTATATTGACTTTCACAGCCAGTGAATTCAAACTCAGCAATGTTTCTAGATTTATGCCATGTCTTGTATGGGGTTTTGCCTAGGAACACCAAGTCGGCTCATCAGCGGACTCTTGGTGTCCGTGCTCGGACACAGTCTTAATTAACTGGCCGTGAAAGCCAATTTACCATCTCTATGGAAGCCTTCATAGGGAGGTTTAGGCTGCTTGAGCTTTTAGCTCTGAGGCGCAGGTTCGCTTTATAAAAAAGACATGGATAGTCAGTCTGAAAGACTGGACTTTGTATCATTTTAAATGCTAGCAGCCGAGTACCAAGAAGGCAGTGCGAGAACAGAGTTTCAAGATTCTGTTTTGTTTCTTCACTGCCTACTTGATTGTTCTCGCACTGCCTTCTTCAAACTCTGTTCTCGCACTGCCTTCTTGGTACTCGGCTGCTACATCATACTATGACATCACACACCTCAGTGCATTCTCGGTACATTTCGTCCCGTCACCATAACGTAACGACGAAGTCGACAAGATCATTTAAAATGATAAAAGGAAGGTAGTGCGCAGTTCGCTGCTCCTGTGGGGCTCCGGGGACGGACACCAAAGAGCCCGCTGATGAGCCAGCTCGGTGTTCCTAGGCGAAACCCCTACACAAGACACGGCATAAACCTAGGTTGATTGGTTGGTTCCTCAGTTTAGGGGTTGCGACAACGCGTTCATGTAGCCCCGTGTACTTTGCGCGTGTGTAGAATCTGTCTGATAACCGGTGTTATTAGTGATGACTGTATTAGTGTGTGTATCTGTTTTTAAATCAAGCAAGGACTGCGGACGGTAATTTCAAGTAGTTCTTACTTTCGCTACTAAATGCTACCGCCCTAGCTGTGAACTTGGCTACTATTAGATGTCATCGCAACCAGCGCCCGGTGACGAACGTTGGAACTTAAGAGCATTAATCAAACCTAACCTACAAATTTTGCTTCACGCAAGTTTTGTTAGTGGAAGGTTATTTTACATGCCATAAATCTTTGACATGGGCCCGCCGGCGTTACATCCCCTCCGAAGGAAGGTATATTGAAGGATTTTAACGCTCTTAAAAATCCGACGACTTCGGCCGGGTTTGAACGCGCGATCTTGGGCTTTTATTTATTTATTTATTTATTTATTTATTTATTTATTTATCGTATGGCTTTTAGTGCCGGGAGTGTCCGAGGACATGTTCGGCTCGCCTGAGTCTGTAGCTGCTTCCAGCGGACACCCTAAAGGGTGAGCTACAAGTTCCGTTCAATTTCAAGTAGTTCCAACTTTCGTCACCAGATATCAATGATACCTAGTGGCGAACGTTGGAACTTTGATAGAGCGTTCTAACGAAATCTAACCTAACAAATTTTGCTTTACACAAGTTTAGTCTGTGAAAGGATCTTTTGCATGCCATAAATCTATGACATGGGACCGCCGGCTTTACTTCCCCTCCGAAGGAAGGCATACTGAAAGATTTTTAACGCTCTTAAAAAATCCGACGACTTCGGTCGGGTTTGAACCCGCTATCTTGGGCATTATATTATTATGAAACCAAAAAAATGGTACTTTAGTCAAGCTTCTTGTGGCTGTGGCTTAGCAAGTGCTTCTTCAAATGTCTTGGGCATAGGAGTTCAGCATGCTACTGACTACGCCACCGAATCCACTAGCTTTCTAATGAAATCTACATTAAAGACAGAGGCCATGAAAGACATCCTAGTCTTCGGTTGGTTCTAGCAATTGATTGTGTGCTGCGCTCCGTTCCACACCGTTCATTCTAATTATGCAAAGATTTCTCGGGTAATTTTCCTTTCCGCTACCTCAGCCCGCCCCTGTGCTGGTTGCCATGGCAACGCCCTCTCCACGACGCGCCATTTTGTTCCTCGCGTCTTATTTATGTAACCTCTGAGCACTAATTCACACTATTTAGACCGGGACAAGTGGCTTGCGATAAATATACCGTACAGTACACAGCTCCTGGCTTCTCCACTCAGGCTGCTCATTCCAACATCACGGGTTCAATTGCTGACGAAACAGGCGAATTTCTGAAGACCGGGAAAAATCTAGGGGAAGAGTTGAAGGATGTCGGCTCGCGGAAGACCTCTCATATCACAATTGGCGATTGCAAGACAGATCGCTCAATTAGAGTTCCAGTTTCTCTACTAGATGGCAGTGCTAAACTGAACGTCAATATTGGAGTCTAAAGCGCGTAAATGGTTCCAATTCAAAGATGTACATCAGGTAGCTAAAGCCATAGATTATTACCAAGCTACTACTATTACCGTATTATTATTATTATTATTATTATTACAGCCTCCGTGGCTTAGGCAGCAGCACGCCGGCCACTCACCGCTGGGTCCGTGCTTCAAATCCCGGTCACTCCATGTGAGATCTGTGCTGGACAAAGCAGGGGCAGACAGGTTTTTCTCCCTTCCTTCGGAGGGGAAGTAAAGCCGGAGGTCCCATGTATACATTTATGCCATGTAAAAGAACCTTCCACTAACTAAACTTGTGTGAAGGAAAATTTGTAGGTTAGGTTTGATTAATGCTCTTAAGTTCCAACGTTCGTCACCAGGTGCTGGTTGCGATGGCATCTAGTAATAGCCAAGTTCACAGCTAGGTGTCGTGGACGGTAGCATTTGGTAGCAAAAGTAGGAACTACTAGAAATTACTGTCAGCAGTTCTTACTTGAATTAAGAACAGATACACACACTAATACAGTCATCACAATTAACACCGGTTATCAGACAGATTCTACACACACCTAAAGTACACGGGGCTACATGACCGCGTTGTCGCAGCCCCTAAACTAAGGAACCAACCAACCAACCAAGAAATGTCGTGATTAGGTTTCGGGATGTTTCGCAATCGGCGCCCACTCTGCTGTAGCAAGATTACCGCAGTCCACTTGGTCACAAGTTCGCGATCGGGCACAGAACAATATCATGATTTTAAGCAGTCGGCGCCGATCTCAGTCTGCTAACCAGTGTTAATTGTGATGGCTGTATTAGTATGAGCTATCTGTGATTCAGGTAGAAGGACTTCAGACGATTCATATTTTCAAGTAGTTCCTACTTTTGCTACCAAATGCTACCATCCACGACACCTAGCTGCGGACGTGACTACTAAATTCCATCGCAGTGAGTACCTGGCGACCAACGTTGGAACTAATAGAACGTTATCAAAATAAACCTACACATTTTAGCTTCCACACATGTAGTTAGTGGGAGGCTCTTTTTCACGCCATAAATCTATGACATGGGATCGCCGGCTTTATTTCCCCTCCAAAGGAAGGCCTACTGAGGGATTTTTAACGCTCGTAAAATATCCGATGACATCGGCCGGGTTTGAACCCGCGATCTTGGGCATAGAAGCTCAGCATACTACCAACTACGCCACCGAAGCCGTTGCCCGATCGGGAACTAAAAAGCGTACGGAGAGCGAAAAAACGGCATTGACTGCGTAGCTTCACGATAGTCTACTCATTCTCCTCGTGATCAACCGCGCGAATTCGCGACCGCAGGATAGAGAGGGCCGGGTGAGGCTGCGATTGTACGCCATCGCGATATTTGTCCGTGTCCGACCGCGAGGACATAATGAATCCTGTCAAACGATTGCGATTGCTTTATATACCGATATTTCTCGGCATCTGACGACGAGGCCAACAGTTAGCAAGTGGCATTGATTGCGTAACAAAGCGATATATTCCTGTGCTGGATCTCAAGGAAAGTGGGAATCTAGTCGAATATATATTCAATCTCCGCCCTTCATGGCCCTGTCTCTTTTTCTTCCGTTTTAAATCTATAGGGAAGAGCCTTGAATCTATAGGGATGAGAGTTAAATCTTTAGGGATGAGACTTACATCTGTAGAGATTAGAGTTAAATCTATTGTGTTGAGAATTAACTCTAGGCTATAGGGTTGAGTCTTAAATCTATAGAGATGAGAGTTAAATCTATTGTCTTGAGACAACTCTATAGGATTGAGTCTTAAATCTATAGCATTGAGTCTTAAATCTATAGAGATGAGAGTTAAATCTATTGTCTTGAGACAACTCTATAGGATTGAGTCTTAAATCTATAGCGTTGAGTCTTAAATCTATAGAGATGAGAGTTAAATCTATTGTCTTGAGACAACTCTATAGGATTGAGTCTTAAATCTATAGAGATGAGAGTTAAATCTACTGTGTTGTGACAACTCTATAGGATTGAGTCTTAAATCTATAGCGTTGAGTCTTAAATCTATGGAGATGAGAGTTATATCTATTGCCTTGAGAATTAACTCTAGGCTATAGGGTTGACTCTTAAATCCATAAAGATGAGGGTTAAATCTATAGGGTTGTGACTTAAATCTATCGAGATCAGCCTTAAACCTATAGAGATGAGAATTAACTCTACAGAGATGGGACTTAAAGCTACAGAGTAAATCTATTCCCCTTTTCCAGACTGACAACACCCAGTAACTAAATGATCCTCCAAAAACCAAGGCGTGAATTAGAAAGGAAGGTTCAAGAACTGTGGTTGAGTGTCGCTCCAAGGAACGGAAAGGATTTCATTCTCAATTTTAAAATAATAAGCTTGTTATATTATTTCAAGATTAAGTTTTCCATACTGTTATTTCACAGCAGAATAATATTGTAGTATTTGAATATCCATTTCCCATTACTCAAGATAAGCTGCTCCTCATATGGACACGCACATATTTCATTTGACAAAGACAGCTGCGCCTCCTCCAAAACCCAGAGCGAGTTCCCGGGCGCACGTTCATTAGCTCCTGTTCTTGGCCGGTGGGGAATACACGGAGATTGTGGCGACAGTCCTTTCCGACGATCTGGGGTTGTTTATTTATTTGTTTGTTTATTTATCTCTACTTACTATAAAACAAAGTCCCCGATTCTTGGATGTCACGGGTAATCTCGAGAACCACTGAATGGATTTTGATGCGGTTTTCACCATTCTGTAAAGGATATCTCGAGGAAGGTTTCTGTAGAAAATAATTAATTTATGATCAAAGAAAGCCAAGCAGTAACGATTTCAGTGAAGAGGTCGAAAAAGCACCCGGTATCCGTGCGCTTTTTAAGCTTGCGCTGGGCAAACCGTTAAAAATATCTATATACTATGAGTGTAAGAATTGTTCAGCATGAAAAGTTATACAAAAAAGTCCGCGAGAGCATATCTCTAGCTTCAATACATCGCCCATTATAAGTGTTTTTTCGTTTTCATTTCTTCCAACAATCTCCATTCAATTACTGAGGCGACGGTTTAAAAGTTAGCTTTCGTGTTCACTGCTGGAGGGAAAACGACTAATGTCGTATACGGAAATCTTATAAGACCTCGATTAAAAGTAGACTATCACCTTGCATTCATAACTGTTCCCGGGTGAAGTCGGGGCAGGTTGCTAGTTTATTTACAAGCTAATCGTCATGATCAGTGCATGAGCTAGCTAGGCTAACTGGGAAGCTTATAACTTTATGGAACTTTTATTATTATCATCGATTTTCTCAGCGTCATTCTATATTTTAAACCTATACCTCTTATGTAGTATAAGATAGCTTCAACTGAGAGTCTTATTCGATAGTTGTACCAGGGGCATAGTTTATATACAATTTTTTTCTGGGGGGGCTGACTATCCTGGAAAATTGTGAGTATTCTCAGGGGATTGTCACCGCAAAATACCCAGAAATATCAACCAATATCTTAGAGCATATAACTTAGTGTAATTATTTTAGGTAAGAGTTAATTGTACAATTCTAAGTTCATGTAGCCTACAATTAGTGGCGATACAAAAAAAGTTGTAAAATTCAACACAACACAATACTGAAATGAATGTTCTATTATGGCCTATGGGGTGTGGATGGCAAATATCTAAATATTTGTCAGTTTATTAGGCTAAGCAGAAAGGTAAACGTTTTTTTTTTCTTCAAATTGATAATTTATTTCACAAAAGTACCATACTGAGGATTCTTAGTTTTGCCTCACGTACCCCATTCCAGCCCCTCAGACCAGAATAAAAATTTCTTGGCAGAGCCGGGAATCATCGAATTCGGACCTCCGGGGCTGCAGCCAAAATGCTAGCCACTACACCCCGAGGTAGTCTAATTTCAATCTTAATATTGTTTATAACTTAGCCAATAAGTTAAGATTAGGGTACAACCAAATTTACTATTATTTTATGCTTATACCAAAACAACACTTTCTTAATTTTTATTGTTTTTTATCTTTTTCGGGGGGGGGAGCCCCCACAGCCCCCTCTTATATATGCCCCTGAGTTGTACCGCACCCTCAAGATAAATGTTTCTGCTAGGGATGGAAGGGGAACCACTACACTCTTCTCTAAAAAGAAACGGAGAAAGTTATTCAGAAATCTAGCGATAACAATTTTCTCTGAGAGGTGCGACTTCTATTGTGGGCGACCTTCTAACTTCCAGTATGGTCAACTTATCTTCTTAATGAAATGCCACTCTTGGTCATTCGACTAGATTCCCCCTTTCCTTGCGATCCGGCAGTCCTCTTGGTCACAAGTTCGCGATCGGGCACAGAACATTATCATGATTTTAAGCTGTCGGCGCCGATCTCGGTCCGTTTGATGAGATTCTCACACTCAAATCGTCTTGAGGATGTCGTTTTGGCGGATGTACTGTACGTTCGAAGTAGGAATAGAATATTACGAATTACTCGGGGAGAATTGTACGAATTATACAGGCTTTCGAGATAACCAGCTTATTTTATATAGATTCTATATCCGTTGGAAACATAGTTTGAAGGAAAATTCGATGTAGGGTATAACGGAATTTCGATTAATCATACTGTATGTGGGACGATGGTTATCGCTAACATGAGACGGAGAAGCCTATATTTCGGTTTTATTTTGCGGTTGATCACGAGGAGAATGCGTCAAAACATGTGGCTTCAGCACGATGGCGCACCACCTCATTTTTCACTTGCGGTCCGAGATCATCTGCACCACAGATTTGGGCAACAGTGGATAGGCCATGGTGGCCCGATTGCTTATTAGCCTGCACGTTCAACCGACTTGACACCGCTAGACTACTATCTGTGGGGACACATGAAAACCTTGATTTACGAGACCCGTGTGGAATCC
The DNA here is from genome assembly GCA_946902985.2 of Meconema thalassinum. Classification (NCBI taxonomy): domain Eukaryota; kingdom Metazoa; phylum Arthropoda; class Insecta; order Orthoptera; family Tettigoniidae; genus Meconema; species Meconema thalassinum. The sequence goes on along the minus strand of OX336396.1, from coordinate 293,347,460 downwards.
GAGGAAGACCTACTGGTGCGGGTTATGGCTGCGGTGGATGTTGGAGGACCAGGGATTTGATCGTGTGTATCAGAACATGGTGGGCTACGGAAGTACCGTCTGTGATGAAGTTAGTTGGAAGGCCGCTTCAAGTTTATTTTTCCTGGATTCCATTGCTTTGCATTCCCCAGCATTCCAACTAATCCATTCTCCGAGATGCTTGAATTCTTTTAATATTTCAATCTTTTGTTCTTGGACTTTTAGGTATTTACGCGGGTGTTTGTTGTTTGTCATGATGTTGTTTATTTCCGAAGGAGATGTGATTTATCATTATGAATGGTTGATTCCTCAGTTTAGGGGCTACGACAACGCGGTCATGTAGCTCCGTGTACTTTGGGTGTGTCTAGTTCTGAACTTGGTTAGTAGATGCCACAGCAGTCGGCTCCTGGCGACGAACGTTGGAACCTAAGAGCGTTAGTCAAATATAGACTAACTTATAATTTAGTTTCACACAAGTGTAATTAGTGGAAGGTTCTTTATCATGCCATAAATCGATGACATGGGACCAACGGCTCTACTTCACCTCCAAAGGAAGGCATACTGAGGGATTTTTAACGCTCTTAAAAAATCCGACGACTTCGGCCGGGGCATAGAAGCTCAGCAAGCTACCAACTACGCCACCGAAGCCGCTATCATTATGATTATTCAATATATTTTTGTATTAGTCTATTATTATGTTCTTAAATATGTAAATTTCGCTGTTGTATCCTATCTGGAGCACACGTTTGCTCTCTGGATATTATAGGCTCAAATATGACGTCACCTCTGGAAGACACGCCTAATCTTGTTCACTCAAACGTGTCAGCGACATTTTTCCTCCCGAACAAAGAGAGGTATAAATTAAAACAACGGATCACTCTTTTTTGTTAATGCATTTTGAAAAAGTTGGCATTATCAAACAGGTACAAGTTCTGTCACTAATTGAATTCCCAATTTCTGAGCACATGTGCCTGTTGGCCAGTGAGAAATTGATCCATAGACGCTTGGCAGGTGTGGCTTATAGGATCAGGCCACGTATTACGCGCAAGATAAAAACATAATTGTACAGGAAACACATCACATGCCCCTCATTAATTAACTGCAATGCGATTACTTGTCGAAGATCACATCGCGAGGACCACGGCTTTTAACTCGGATCAAACGAAGCAGCAAAGCGGAAGCCAATTATTTGCAGCTATCGACTTGGCGAAGTGTTGATCTTTTCCCATGTGGCGCTCGTAGCGACCCTAGTGAGCTGTGAGGTAATTACTGAATCAGCATCGATACTGCCTGCTACTTGCATGTGCTAGGCTATCAATTATTTTCCAATCTGACTCGGGGAACTAGTCAGCCAGTCTAATTGATCCAAAACTGTACAGCACTTCCATTTGGCTACCGCCTCTGGGGGTTACGTTCGATTCCCCACTCTATCAAGAAATGTAATTCCTGGTTTGTGGGTTGCGTCGAGATTCACTTAGATTAGACACTCCCTGCACGTTACTCCTTCACTTACGCTTTTTATCATATCACTGCAAAAGAACAAAAGGAGCAGAGGAGCTAAAGAGTCAACGTGTGAACAGGATGATCCAGTTCATCATTATTCTGTGGCTTCTGGTAGCATGCTGAGCTTCTATGCCCAAGATCGCGGGTTCAAACCCAGTGAGAGCGTTAAAAATCCCTCAGTATGCCTTCCTTCGGAGAGGAAGTAAAGCCAGCGGTCCTTGTCATCGAATTATGGCATAAAAAAGAAACTTTCTCTAACTACAAGGTTATATTTGATTAACGTTATTAAGTTCCAACGTTCAGCGCCAGGTTATGGTTGCGGTAGCATCTATTAGCCAAGTTCACAGCTAGGTGTCGTTGACGGTAGCATTTGGTAGCAAAAGTAGGAACTACTTGAAATTGATCGTCTGCAGTCCTTACCTGAAATACAGATAACACACACTAATGCAGCCATCACAATTAACACCGGTTATCAGACAGATTCTACACACACCCAAAGTACACGGGGCTACATGACCGCGTTGTCGCAGCCCCTAAACTGAGGAACCAATCAACCTTCATTATTCTTGTATGATCCCATAAAATACGGAGAAGTTATTTTGATAGACTGATGAAACATGGTCCACAGGAATATGGGAGACGATTGTCGTGGATTTCATTCTCAATAGAATCGGTTATTTCAGAAACGATACATGTGTCATTTTTGAGGGTATTGAGTTAGAAAAGGATTTGGATAAAGGAATCCTAGGCCCATATTTTTATGCAGAAAAAAAACATGTGCAATATCTACCAGCATGAAAAACATCGATTAGAAAATTCGATTTGTTTCAGAAACGGCACATGTGATGCATATGTGTTGTTTCTGCAGTAAGGGAAATTTTTGCCTACCAGTTTGCGTTGGCAAATCTGACCGTGTTTACATACCTGAGAAGTATGCAGACCTTTTTTGAAAGTTACTAAGAGTAATCGTTTCACCATTCATCATATTACAACTAATAACATCCTGAGTTTTAAGTTGTGGTGGCCCAAGCACTACAAAAGAAATGTAATTTCTGTTGAAACTTCTGGCCGCCTAATACCAAAAGAAAATAGGCCTAAGATAGCTTTCTAAGCGTCAACATATAAAGAGTTCAGGTTCTCTAAACTAGATGAGGGTAGAGTGCTCGTTTATCCTTTCATTGACTCTCTGTCAACATATAAAGAGTTCAGGTTCTCTAAACTAGATGAGGGTAGAGTGCTAGTTTATCCTTTCATTGACTCTCTAAGTGTCAACATATAAAGAGTTCAGGTTCACTAAACTAGATGAGGGTAGAGTGCTCGTTTATCCTTTCATTGACTCTCTAAGTGTCAACATAGAAAGAGTTCAGGTTCTCTAAACTAGATGAGGGTAGAGTGCTAGTTTATCCTTTCATTGACTCTCTAAGTGTCAACATATAAAGAGTTCAGGTTCTCTAAACTAGATGAGGGTAGAGTGCTCGTTTAGCCTTTCATTGACTCTCTAAGTGTCAACATATAAAGAGTTCAGGTTCTCTAAACTAGATGAGGGTAGAGTGCTAGTTTATCCTTTCATTGACTCTCTAAGTGTCAACATATAAAGAGTTCAGGTTCTCTAAACTAGATGAGGGTAGAGTGCTAGTTTATCCTTTCATTGACTCTCAAAGTGTCAACATATAAAGAGTTCAGGTTCTCTAAACTAGATGAGGGTAGAGTACTAGTTTATCCTTTCATTGACTCTCTAAGTGTCAACATATAAAGAGTTCAGGTTCTCTAAACTGGATGAGGGTAGAGTGCTAGTTTATCCTTTCATCGACTCTCTAAGTGTCAACATACAAAGAGTGCAGGTTCTCTAAACTGGATGAGGGTAGAGTGCTAGTTTATCCTTTCATTGACTCTCTAAGTGTCAACATATAAAGAGTTCAGGTTCTCTAAACTGGATGAGGGTAGAGTGCTAGTTTATCCTTTCATTGACTCTCTAAGTGTCAACATACAAAGAGTGCAGGTTCTCTAAACTGGATGAGGGTAGAGTGCTAGTTTATCCTTTCATTGACTCTCTAAGTGTCAACATACAAAGAGTGCAGGTTCTCTAAACTGGATGAGGGCAGAGTGCTAGTTTATCCTTTCATTGACTCTCTAAGTGTCAACATAGAAAGAGTTCAGGTTCTCTAAACTGGATGAGGGTAGAGTGCTAGTTTATCCTTTCATTGACTCTCTAAGTGTCAACATATAAAGAGTGCAGGTTCTCTAAACTAGATGAGGATAGAGTGCTAGTTTATCATTTCATTGACTCTCTAAGTGTCAACATACAAAGAGTTCAGGTTCTCTAAACTAGATGAGGGTAGAGTGCTAGTTTATCCTTTCATTGACTCTCTAAGTGTCAACATATAAAGAGTTCAGGTTCTCTAAACTAGATGAGGGTAGAGTGCTAGTTTATCCTCTCATTGACTCTCTAAGTGCCAACATATAAAGAGTTCAGGTTCTCTAAACTAGATGAGGGTAGAGTGCTAGTTTATCCTTTCATTGACTCTCTAAGTGTCAACATATAAAGAGTTCAGGTTCTCTAAACTAGATGAGGGTAGAGTGCTAGTTTATCCTTTCATTGACTCTCTAAGTGTCAACATATAAAGAGTTCAGGTTCTCTAAACTAGATGAGGGTAGAGTACTAGTTTATCCTTTCATCGACTCTCTAAGTGTCAACATACAAAGAGTGCAGGTTCTCTAAACTGGATGAGGGTAGAGTGCTAGTTTATCCTTTCATTGACTCTCTAAGTGTCAACATATAAAGAGTTCAGGTTCTCTAAACTAGATGAGGGTAGAGTACTAGTTTATCCTTTCATCGACTCTCTAAGTGTCAACATACAAAGAGTGCAGGTTCTCTAAACTGGATGAGGGTAGTGTGCTAGTTTATCCTTTCATTGACTCTCTAAGTGTCAACATACAAAGAGTGCAGGTTCTCTAACCTGGATGAGGGTAGAGTGCTAGTTTATCCTTTCATTAACTCTCTAAGTGTCAACATACAAAGAGTGCAGGTTCTATAAACTGGATGAGGGTAGAGTGCTAGTTTATCCTTTCATTGACTCTCTAAGTGTCAACATAGAAAGAGTTCAGGTTCTCTAAACTGGATGAGGGTAGAGTGCTAGTTTATCCTTTCATTGACTCTCTAAGTGTCAACATATAAAGAGTGCAGGTTCTCTAAACTAGATGAGGGTAGAGTGCTAGTTTATCCTTTCATTGACTATCTAAGTGTCAACATATAAAGAGTTCAGGTTCTCTAAACTAGATGAGGGTAGAGTGCTAGTTTATCCTTTCATTGACTCTCTAAGTGTCAACATATAAAGAGTTCAGGTTCTCTAAACTAGATGAGGGTAGAGTGCTAGTTTATCCTTTCATTGACTCTCTAAGTGTCAACATATAAAGAGTTCAGGTTCTCTAAACTAGATGAGGGTAGAGTGCTAGTTTATCCTTTCATTGACTCTCTAAGTGTCAACATATAAAGAGTTCAGGTTCTCTAAACTAGATGAGGGTAGAGTACTAGTTTATCCTTTCATCGACTCTCTAAGTGTCAACATACAAAGAGTGCAGGTTCTCTAAACTGGATGAGGGTAGAGTGCTAGTTTATCCTTTCATTGATTCTCTAAGTGTCAACATATAAAGAGTTCAGGTTCTCTAAACTAGATGAGGGTAGAGTACTAGTTTATCCTTTCATCGACTCTCTAAGTGTCAACATACAAAGAGTGCAGGTTCTCTAAACTGGATGAGGGTAGTGTGCTAGTTTATCCTTTCATTGACTCTCTAAGTGTCAACATACAAAGAGTGCAGGTTCTCTAAACTGGATGAGGGTAGAGTGCTAGTTTATCCTTTCATTAACTCTCTAAGTGTCAACATACAAAGAGTGCAGGTTCTATAAACTGGATGAGGGTAGAGTGCTAGTTTATCCTTTCATTGACTCTCTAAGTGTCAACATAGAAAGAGTTCAGGTTCTCTAAACTGGATGAGGGTAGAGTGCTAGTTTATCCTTTCATTGACTCTCTAAGTGTCAACATATAAAGAGTGCAGGTTCTCTAAACTAGATGAGGGTAGAGTGCTAGTTTATCCTTTCATTGACTCTCTAAGTGTCAACATATAAAGAGTTCAGGTTCTCTAAACTAGATGAGGGTAGAGTGCTAGTTTATCCTTTCATTGACTCTCTAAGTGTCAACATATAAAGAGTTCATGTTCTCTAAACTAGATGAGGGTAGAGTGCTAGTTTATCCTCTCATTGACTCTCTAAGTGTCAACATATAAAGAGTTCAGGTTCTCTAAACTAGATGAGGGTAGAGTGCTAGTTTATCCTTTCATTGACTCTCTAAGTGTCAACATATAAAGAGTTCAGGTTCTCTAAACTAGATGAGGGTAGAGTGCTAGTTTATCCTTTCATTGACTCTCTAAGTGTCAACATATAAAGAGTTCAGGTTCTCTAAACTAGATGAGGGTAGAGTGCTAGTTTATCCTTTCATTGACTCTCTAAGTGTCAACATATAAAGAGTTCAGGTTCTCTAAACTAGATGAGGGTAGAGTGCTAGTTTATCCTTTCATTGACTCTCTAAGTGTCAACATATAAAGAGTTCAGGTTCTCTAAACTAGATGAGGGTAGAGTGCTAGTTTATCCTCTCATTGACTCTCTAAGTGTCAACATATAAAGAGTTCAGGTTCTCTAAACTAGATGAGGGTAGAGTGCTAGTTTACCCTTTCATTGACTCTCTAAGTGTCAACATATAAAGAGTTCAGGTTCTCTAAACTAGATGAGGGTAGAGTGGTCGTTTATCCTTTCAGTGACTCTCTAAGTGTCAACATACAAAGAGTGCAGGTTCTCTAAACTAGATGAGGGTAGAGTGCTAGTTTATCCTTTCATTGACTCTCTAAGTGTCAACATACAAAGAGTTCAGGTTTTCTAAACTAGATGAGGGTAGAGTGCTAGTTTATCCTTTCATTGACTCTCTAAGTGTCAACAAATAAAGAGTTCAGGTTCTCTAAACTAGATGAGGGTAGAGTGCTAGTTTATCCTTTCATTGACTCTCTAAGTGTCAACATATAAAGAGTTCAGGTTCTCTAAACTAGATGAGGGTAGAGTGCTAGTTTATCCTTTCATTGACTCTCTAAGTGTCAACATATAAAGAGTTCAGGTTCTCTAAACTAGATGAGGGTAGAGTGCTTGTTTATCCTTTCATTGACTCTCTAAGTGTCAACATATAAAGAGTTCAGGTTCTCTAAACCAGATGAGGGTAGAGTGCTAGTTTATCCTTTCATTGACTCTCTAAGTGTCAACATATAAAGAGTTCAGGTTCTCTAAACTAGATGAGGGTAGAGTGGTCGTTTATCCTTTCAGTGACTCTCTAAGTGTCAACATATAAAGAGTTCAGGTTCTATAAACTAGATGAGGGTAGAGTGCTAGTTTATCCTTTCAGTGACTCTCTAAGTGTCAACATATAAAGAGTTCAGGTTCTCTAAACTAGATGAGGGTAGAGTGCTAGTTTATCCTTTCATTGACTCTCTAAGTGTCAACATATAAAGAGGTCAGGTTCTCTAAACTAGATGAGGGTAGAGTGCTAGTTTATCCTTTCAGTGACTCTCTAAGTGTCAACATATAAAGAGTTCAGGTTCTCTAAACTAGATGAGGGTAGAGTGCTCGTTTATCCTTTCAGTGACTCTCTAAGTGTCAACATATAAAGAGTTCAGGTTCTCTAAACTAGATGAGGGTAGAGTGCTCGTTTATCCTTTCAGTGACTCTCTAAGTGTCAACATATAAAGAGTTCAGGTTCTCTAAACTAGATGAGGGTAGAGTGCTCGTTTATCCTTTCAGTGACTCTCTAAGTGTCAACATACAAAGAGTGCAGGTTCTCTAACCTGGATGAGGGTAGAGTGCTAGTTTATCCTTTCATTGACTCTCTAAGTGTCAACATACAAAGAGTTCAGGTTCTCTAAACTAGATGAGGGTAGAGTGCTAGTTTATCCTTTCATTGACTCTCTAAGTGTCAACATACAAAGAGGGCAGGTTCTCTAAACTGGATGAGGGTAGAGTGCTAGTTTATCCTTTCATTGACTCTCTAAGTGTCAACATACAAAGAGTGCAGGTTCTCTAAACTAGATGAGGGTAGAGTGCTCGTTTATCCTTTCATTGACTATCTAAGTGTCAACATATAAAGAGTTCAGGTTCTCTAAACTAGATGAGGGTAGAGTGCTAGTTTATCCTTTCATTGACTCGATAGTGTTTCACACATTTTCCTTCTCAAAAGCAAATGCCATTGGTTTTCTTCGTACAGAAAAGGCTTACCCTGAGGGCCGAGTGCCAATAAATCTTAGGAAAATCAAATATCTTGAACAACTTACGCAGTATGTTGTTGGTTACGAGTCTTTTATGATGAGATCCTCAGTTGGCCTACAACAGCTGCAGTAGAGGTGCAAGACATGGATGGACCAGTTGATAATGATGAGTTTAACCAGTTTTTTTTATTGTTGGTCTACTCTTTAATTCTTTATATTGTTACATTTATAAGATTTCTGGCGAAGCGAAAATATAAATATTAGTAGGCCTACATATAAAATGTCAAAATGTATGGAAATCGCCACTTAACTGCAGAAACAGCACATGTGAACTTTTTTTTAGTATTTCATTATGGGTGCTCGAATCGACTTGGATTTTTTTTTTCACGAGTAGATCTAGAACACACCTGTTGACTATATAATTAGTTGGTGTCAATATTTAAAGTTTTACTCAAAAGGGAAAGTTTTTTCTTTCTCAGAACTAAGAAAATGTATCATATGCTGTTTATGAAATAACCGATTCTTAGTTAATATTTTATTTTAGCCTATTTTCAATTTTGAAAAATAGGCTTATGAGATCACCTTTTGTCCGTGTGTGTGTGTGTGTCCCTAATAAAATCTAAACGGCAGGAGCGATTTCAATGAAACTCGGTAGGTTCATAGCACAATTCCCGGCGACCTCGAACGTGCCCTTTAAATTTTGTTACGTCTCACCAATCCACCATGGCGGCTGTGCGAAATATTTCACTAGCATTCAATATCTCCGAAACTATTACTGATATCGCCCTGAAATTGTGTACGGTGATAAAGGGCACTACTAGAAGTTCACCTATGAGACTTTCAAAAACCTGGTGACTACAAGACCAACATGGGTGTCAAGCGAAATTGAGACTTTTAAATAGACATTTCTCGCGATTTAACTATCCAAACGTAATGAAACTTGGTACAGCAAATGTTTATACACATTGTAATGCACTGGAGTCTAATTTAGTTCAATTGTTTACATAACCTAAAAATGGCGGCTGTGCGAAATATTTCACTGACATTCTATATCTCCGAAACTATGGCAGATATCATCATGCAATTTTGTACGGTGATAAAGGGTACTGATACAAGTTCACCTATGTATATTTCATAAACCTGTAAAGTACAGAACGAACATGGCGACCATGCGAATTTGAAATATTTTAATAGACTTTTCTCGTGATTTAACTCTCTGAGCGCAGTGAAATGTGGTACAGTAAATGATTTTGCAGATAGTAATGCACTGCCATCTAATTTAATTCAATTGTTTACATAACCTCAAGATGGCGGCTGTACGAAATTTTAAAATTAAGTTTTTATTCTTGTGTCGTAATCATGCGATCGAGGTGAAAGTTTGAATAATGAAGCTAGGCAATAATTGTCCTTGAATGGTACATAACTCTATGGCCTATACATATAACAATCCTAAATGGCGAGCTTCCGAAATATTTAGACGGTTCTCAATATCTATGAATATTTTACAGCAACCAAACTGATATTTTTATGTTCATAGAGACTATGAACACCTATAGGACTTTCAGTAACCTGGTGAGCACAAATCCAACATGGCAGCGACGCGAAGTATAAATATTTAAATGGACGTTTCTCGCGAATTAACTATCCGAGTGCCATTAAACGTTGCACGTTAATTGCTTATACAAATGTTGATCCACTGGCATGTAATTTATTTCATTTGTTTGCATAATCACAAGATGGCTGGTGTGCGTACTTTTAAAATCTCGTTTTTACTTCTTGTGTTCTAATCATGCGATTGAAGTTTGAATACCACACGTACACAATAATCTTAATGTAATAGTATAAAAATAAACAAGATGTTCAGGAAAGAACATATAGCCTACTTTCTCCTAAATGTATGGGTATAGTTATAACTCTTTGTCTTTATCATCTCCTAATTTCTTCCAATTCGAAGTGCAAATTGGCACACTGGATTTGAGGAGTGGCGTTCAAATAATTTACCCCAGCATTTTGCAATTTCATCAGTAAACACTCCAAACAACGTAGGTATTCAGTTTATTAACACCGACTACTTACAATAATTTAACCTTCGTTGCTCTAAACGTATCACTGGGAGAAACATATTTAATATAACTATTACACAGCTAATTTGTAATCGCGCACGGCTAACGAGAAAGACAGGCCATGGCGCGTAAACCAAACCCTTCTGTGACGAAGGCAATGTACCGGTACTGCTTGATGATGCTTGTACGTTTAAGTCGAGAGCAATTCATAAGCAGCAGAAATGCAATATTTTATATCAATCTGCATAAAATGGACGCAGTTTAGATGTTCCGTGTGTTTTCAAACACGATAAATTATACTGTATAGGTTTGCAAAACTACGCCTATTGAAGTTACTCCTTACAAAAATCCACGCGAACTAGGATTCAAGGGTTCGTTGTGTCTTTAATAGCTGCAACAAGCAGCAGTTGAGTTGTAGATTCTGTGACCTTCGTTGTGAGTTAAATTATGTGCACATTAGTATAATTAGATCAAAGAATCTTGCAGCACAGTATAGATATCATTAACTTATTGTTGTTTCAAGGGGCGGAACATAAATTAATTCGTTTATAGAAGATATCTGCGGAATACACTACCCACCGACTAACGACTTGTATCAATACCTTCTATGAAGACAAGTGTTAAATGAATACCAACGTTTATACAGGTTCAATGATGAAGACAAGATGACTAGGTACCACACCGGCAGTAAAACGAAGACCAGGCAGTGGTGCAACAGAACTACATTGCTGACGTCACGAAAACTCACCAGAGCCAGTCATTCTCGTTGGCCGTGATAATCGCGCCTTATCTTGGGGATGTGTAGCCTCTATCGGCAAAAATAATAACCTTCGCAATTATACTGTAGACATGGGTTCACTAACTGGCCGGTAGAGAGCATAGCTCGGATCTAGACGGCTGTGGTTACCAATAACATAGTTCAAGTAATTACTCTTAGATGTCACTCCGGTGGTGAATGTTGTTTTAATTAAATATATATTTTCCATTTCAAAATGCACCATATAATGCTTTATTTTATAACGTCTCAGTACTCAAGAAATAATAAATATAAAAAAAATCAAGAAAAAAAGTCCTACTCTGATAGGATTTGAACCACGGCCAGCCTGATGAAAGACTAACGCGCTGACCACTTTTTTTTTTTTATTAGCTCTTTACAGAATTACAGAATTTTCAGATATGATAAATACCAGACTAATACATCACAAGAAATCCAGATAGTGTCCATATTTATCGTATAATTGTCCACTTCCACTAAGCTTCCAACGCTCTTTTTGCAGGTGATACCTGAGATCCAGGAAAGAGAAATGTTGATCATTGTCCATCACGAAGTGTACATATTGGCCCATTATCCACACAAGGGCAGTCTGTTTAATTTGGGGGAAGGCGGTCACCGACAAACGAACCAACTTCCTGTCATCAAGGTCATTCGAGGGCACATTTAATAGTTGACTTACTTTTCCCTTACACCACAGCCACGTGGAGGCAACTCGCGTGCATGATGTGAAGCGGTGTATCGCCGTATCAGTTTGACCACATATAGTACACCATGGGTAAGCTTCAAGATGGATGGTATATCGCCGTAGAGCGGTTGGGATGAGATCGTTGAGGAAGATAAAAACTTGGGAGTGTACAGCAGAAGAAATGGACATAGCCCCAAAATTTTTCCAAACAGTGGGCCAATGGACATAGAGGGTGGTGGCCTCTATTCGCGGTTTGGAGTGTACCACTTGCCGCAACATGTTATAGATACTTTTCGTCGTTGGAACAATCCCTGATGGCATTTGGCGAACAGTTTCCAGAAGGTGCTGTTGATGGTCCCTAAATATCTTCGGCAAAGCTCTATCACAACCACGGGCTGTGTTTCGAATATCTTTGTATAGCGCTTTCGTAAAAGTGTCATGTTGGGAAAGAATGGTGATATTCTTGCAGAGGAGTGCACGGCATTTCATGCCATGAGCTGTTAGCCCTAGCCCGCCTTGCCGGGATGGGAGATACAACTGTTCCCGTTGTACTCGGAACAAAAATCCTTGCCATATAAACCAACCTGTATATTTTGCCAATTGGCTCTCAAACATTTTGGGAAGTGGGAAAGGTTGTGCGACATACCATATTTTAGAGAGCGCAAACACGTTGAGGACCATGACCCGTTGCACTATATTGAGGTTTCTTTGACCAAATTGGATCAGGACTCCCCTAACTTTGGCAATGACCTTAGTCCAGTTAACTTGCACTGTGTCCAGAAGCGATTGCTTCCAGGTAATGCCAAGAATTTTCACCTCATTTACTATCCGGAACCAGGGCTGTGGGGTAATCACTGAGTTAGTATTGAGCGGAAGCAAAGCAGTTTTCTGGGGGTTCGATTGTGCTCCAGAGGCGATATGGTAGAGCTGAAGGACGCTATCGATGTGGGAGATGTCTTCTTCATTGCGGATCAATATTGATACGTCATCAGCATAGGCGCACATTCCAAAAACATGTGTGGACAGTTTGTAACCCTGTAGCTTCACCTGGGTAGTCCGAATGAACGGTTCAATGCCAATGACAAAAAGTAGCATAGAAAGGGGACATCCTTGCCTAACTGATCGTTGTATTGGAATCAGAGGGGAAAGAAAACCGTTGACGAGCACTCTAGACGTAGCATTACAATTTATCATACGAATGTAGTCAATAAGGATTTCAGGAAATTCGAAGTGTTGCAAGACCATGTACAAGTATTCATGACTGATGCGGTCGAAAGCTTTATCAAGATCTAAGGTGAGAAAACTCATTGGCTCAGTGGGGAGCATTTCGGCTTTTAGGTGTAGGTCCCGTAGTATCGCTAAGTTTGTTAACAGAGTTCTTCCAGGAATACTGCAACATTGTTCATCACCAATGATTTCAGGTAGAACAGTCTTCAATCGGCATGCAAGTACTTTGGTAAGGACTTTATAGTCACTGCAGAGCAGAGTAACTGGTCGGAAGTCACCAACTGCCATGGGAGAGGATGTTTTTGGTATGAGGACTATGGTACCCTCGTGATGTGATTGACAAAGAGCACGACGTTGGAGAATGGTACGCAGGACATGACAAAATTCTTTGCCAATGAGAGGCCAGAAGTGTTTATACATTTCATATGGCAGTCCATCAATGCCAGGTGAGCGGTTGTTTGGGAGTCGTTTAACCACAGAGTGAATCTCTTCATCCGTAATATCCGCGCTGAGCAGAGTTTTGTTGTCCGGAGATAGTTTGGTACTGCAAGATGACAGCAATAGGGTCACCTGCTGTGGATCAATGGGAGCCTTAGCGTAGAACCGTTGATAAAATAATGATATTTCACTACGTATAGCGTCAGGGGAGGTGACGACACTTCCAGTACTGGTGCGGAGGCGGTGGATATATTTACGTTGCCGCTCACGTTGTCCTTTGGCGATATGGTATACACTTGCACTTTCGTCCGGGAGCACTGTACGATCTTTTAAAGCCACGTTGATATGAGCGAGCGTTCGTTGCTGTAGAGACAGGAGCTTGGTTTTAATTTCCCGGATCTGGTCATATATACGCTCCCCAGCATCAGATCTTTGCTGGAGCTGGCGAAGAACTCGATAGTAAAATTCAACTGTATCCCGTCTTTCCCGACCTCGTTGGTAAGATATGTTCTTAAAGACGCGGCGGATCCCTGGTTTAACTAAAATATCCCACCAGTCTGTGCAGTCGCGAAATTTGCCTTTTTGTTGGACCCATCGAATCCAGTGTTGTCTGAAAATATCTTGGCATTCCTCCTCCAGTAACAGCGAGCAATTCAGCTTCCAATAACCTCTTCCTATGTGAAATATAGGATGGGGGTAAGAGATTGTACATACGACAGCATGATGGTTAGTGAAACTGGCAGGAATCACTTCATATCGTCTAGGCTGGATGAGTTCCTGTGAAAAGTAGATGCGGTCAAGTCGTGATGAGGAGTTGTGACTTATACAGGTGTAATGGGGCAGGGGCACCCTTAAACTATCCACAGCATCAATGAGGTGTAGGGAGGTAAGAAGGGTCCTGAGAGCCGGGTTGACACCTCTGTATGGACTAGTGGAATCCTCTGGGCGTTGAATACAATTGAAATCCCCTGCAAGAATAAGTTTTTCCTTAACGTCGTGCAGATGAGGCAGTATACTCTGTTGAAAGAACATTTTCCGTTCCACACGTTTATTAGACCCGGATGGGGCATATACATTTATCAGGGTGGTATTGTTTATGTGTCCAGATATTATGCGTCCTGATGGATGACATAGCACACCTGCGAGTGGGATATCATGTCTTATGAGGAATCCGGTCCCTCTATTCGTATTACCGGTATTGATGTATTGTTTGTAGAAGGCAGATATGGGTAAACACGGTATAGCAACTTCTTGAAGGAAAGCAATGTCAATGTCAGCATCTCGAAGGAATCTCTCCAACAGTTGAAATTTCAGAGGGCATTCTATTACATTGATATTCACAGTGGCCTCAGTGAGAAATTGCGCCATTACGAGAAGTATAAAAGCTGTGCTAGACATACTGGAAGGTGGACTCGAAAGAAGACACAGGTGAGAAATATCCTGGTGCACTATGTCAAATTAGGTTGAGATAGTTCCTTTTGACTGCCATTCATAGGCCGGCTGTCAGCGGTTGAGAGCGTTCGTGGGTCCCTAGATGACGTAGAAAGAAGATTTTGTTTCTTTTTCACAGCTGCGGAAACGTTTGTGGAGCCAGTTTTATTCTTCGGGGCTGGTACGGCAATCGAGGCATTTGTTTTAATCTTCTTAGAGACGTTCTCGGATCCCCGATCAACAGTCTTAAGTGAGTCGGTAGGGACCAGCGAAGTCTGGGGCAGTGAAGACAAAATTTCTGTGGCAGCCTGTAGTAATGGCAGAGTTGGTTCTGAGGCTGCGATACAGGTTGCCGAGAGCACAGGGGCACTCTGTGTCTCGCAGCTCTGGTCAGGACAAGGTATCAGTTCTGCGTCAGCTGTATCCGAGGTCACTCCTGGTGTTGTCCCAGCTGACTGATCAATGATCATGTTTTCATATGACGTTTGCTGCGTCACAACTTCCGAGTATTGTACACGTCGTTGTTGTGTAGGAGTTATACCGAGGGGAATCATTTTCTTTGGGCAGTTAATACGGAGATGTGTGGTAGCATTGCAAATTAAACAGGTCTGTTTCTGTCCATTATACGTTATATAGCCAGAATGGCCACCAAAAGCCTCAGTGGAGGGGATATCTTGCTTGATTTCCATAGTTACGGCACGTATTCCATTATACACCGGGAACTGATAAGCAGAAGACCATTGTTCTTTCCTGACGTCACTCACAGTGCCATATTTCGACAGGACGGATTTGAAAATTTCAGGGGGTACTTCGAGTGGGACATTAAATATACGCACTGTGGTAAAATTGGAATCCGCTGTGGAGAGCTTAACATTGGTCATTTCGCCGGAATCATACTGAAATTTAATAGGATCTGCAAAAGTATTTAACAATTTCTGATAAATAGATATGGTGATTACCTTGATGTACATGGTTTTTTCGTGCGCATTTAACTGGATGGCTTCTACTTGGTCGACAGTCAACCGGAGGGTATCGCCAATCCAGCGGTGAATTTCTCCTGGTGAGGGGCGAGAACTCTGCCTGTCCCATTGGCAGCGTACGGTGTTTTTTCGCTGGTATCCGGACATGATTTTCAGCGGGGTTTTCTGGGTTTCTGGTTTTGTTGTCCTATCTGGAACACTACTTAAAAAAATATTGTCCGAATGACACACGGAAGGTCAGTACACACGTGGAACTAAGGAAGCACCGGTATTAGGAACCGTAACCTCTTCCAATGCGGTCACACAGCGCGCACACACGTACCGCACTCGGCCACGACCAGTGACCAACTATCACTCAGCCAATCGTGCACACTCTAATAGATCGTTAGGAACCAATACGTATACCACGTTATAGCAAATCATGACTTGGACTAAACGTTTTCTTTACTGGAGTATATTTTAAACCGAGTTCATTTCATAGAAAGTTCATATATTTGTTACCACTGGCCTATATTGCATGCAACATACTGAAATTAATAAAATATAGGTCAGAACGAGAGATCAGCTGCCATCTTGTCAAATAACCGAGACGACTCAGCTTGTTAAAATCACTTCTAGACTATAATATTAAAATATAAACTTTTAATTTCAAACGGGCCACGTCGTTTCAAACAGATTAAGCGATTCTTGGTTCGATAGTCGGAACTGGTGGGCCCCATGTTATGGATTATAAAGTTTGCATAATTCACACGGCCTCCATTCTGAAATGGTACGGTTGATGACCTCGTAGTTTGGGCACAGGACGCGCCTCATATGAAGGAACGTTGTTACCAAATTTGGTAAAGATCCAATTATTAGTTTGGTTGTAATGCATTATTACGTTTTGACCATTTGAGTGGCCGCCATTAAGTTTTGGTAAAGATGGCGGCAATATAAAACATGACACTGAGGTGCCCTTTGCCAGTGCTACCTCTGTACCAAATTTCGTTCAATTCGGTTTCACCGTGTTCGAATTGATAGGGGGGGACAGACATTCAGAGTACACACACACACACACACACACACACACACACACACACACACACACACACACACAGACTCACACACACACATACACACACACACACACAGACAGACACACAATTTTTGGCCCTGTAGTGATCTCATAAGTCTACTTTCATTTTTTGCAAAAATCGAAAGTAGGCTAAAATCCATCCTGGCGACCATATAAAATATTTAGACGGTTCTCAATATCTACGAATCTGTTACAGCAATTAAACTGAAATTTTGTATGTTGATAGAGATAATTAACATGAGCAGGATATATGAAAATAGGCTGTATAGTTCTTCACGGAACTACTTGTTTAAATTCTCTTTTTTCATGTTGCCTCCTAAGAGGCCAAGTGCAGGTATTTATAGTCGACGCCCGTGGGCGGACTGCGCGTCGGAATGAGAGATGAGATGAATGGATGGCAAGGATGTGGAAGAAAGCGGCCGTGGCCTGTCAGAAGGTACCGTCCCAGCATTTGTCTGGTGTTGAAAATAGGAAACCACGGAAAACCATTTCAAGGATGGATGACGGTGGGGTTCAAACCTTCGTCTACCGGGTCAGCAGAGAGCTTGGCCCCATAACCTAACGCTGCCCTTTAGCAAGCGTAGCCACCTCTGTTGGTATTTTTGAAATAAGAATGCAGTATTTTACTTAAGGAAGCTCATCATCTAACACAGGCTTTGTCAACCTCTGTGAGCAGCACCCTCGGTGCCATACCAAGTACCATTATATGGAGTTGAGTAATGATAAAAGTAATTCTCTGAGACCGAAGGATTCATGGTTGCAATCATTTTTATGTTTTTTTTTGTTGTTGTTTACATTTCAATGTTGATGTGTCTTGACAGTGAAACCGTGTGTCCATTGTCCAAGCCAAATATCTTAAAACATCCTAAAATTTGAACAATTTGAGTTAGTTTCCATTTCACGATCACGCACGCCGTTAGGGGCTGATAACCTAGATTTTCAGCTGCTTTAAACAACAATTATCATCGTCATAATTGACTATTAAGGTAGAGTTTTTGAGAGCAGGACTTAGGGCCTAGAGTCTGGACGTTGCCCGCCAACATGGAGTTTGGTAAATGTACGCAAAAGCATTACTTCTTTTGATATCCTACGCGCTGATTGTCGTAAAAGCTTCTATAAAAGATGGCTGGAAAGTCTTCCTTGGATACCGCAATGGCGTAAGACTGTAGCAATGAGGACTATTGTGACGTGTTAGCGGTCGCGAGTCATTGGGGGTCTGCAAGGGGCTTAGTGAGACATAGACACGGCCACTTGGATTGTTTATCGCCCATTCAGCATTGTGGCGTAAAGCTCGCGCTGAGAGTTGCAAATCCATCGCCTGAGATATGTTCGTAAGCGTCCTCATATTGTCTGAGTGTTAATGGAGCATTACACTGATTTAGAGAAGCTCCATTTGTGAACAATAGTCTACATTTTCAATCCATTGCTGCCTTCGCGTTCTGCGAAGGTATTTTCCCCTCGAGTGTTTTAAGAGGGATCATATTGCCGAAGTGGCAGAGGGCGTAGGAATATTGTTGTTCCATGGCAAGGCTCATAATGGCGCACCATTTTCAAAATGTACAATGTAGACGACAAAGTTACGTCACAAACACTAATACAGCCTTAACAATGAAACAGGTTATCAGCTTACAGGGCGTTATGAATCAACAACAACAACAACACGCCTGTCCTGAAAACATAGCAAAAGCTATCACTCCGGATTCGTGTGTCTGTATCCCGATATTCTACTATTCAGAATAGTGTATTTCATTCTCAAATATAAATGTTAAGGCTATCAAAACCTCACTTAAACCTCAATCCACTGTATGTGACGGTCTGTACATAATCAACCAGTCCAGTCTGGTTTTGTAGGTAAGGTGTTAATGATATTCGTTTCGCTATGGCCCCTGGCGGTATTCATTATTACTTTCAATCGTAAAGATACCAGAGAAACATGAATAAAGATGGCACTTATTTGGAATGGACATTACTGTAGTTAGGTTGGCGCTCCACAAGGATCAGTCCTTGGCCGCCACTGGTTAATATCCACTGTATGTGACGGTCTGTAGATACCTTGGTTCATCACTCCCGAAGAATTACCAAAGGACCTTCCACTTATTACATTTGTGTGAAGCTAAATTATAGGTTAGATTTGACTAACGCTTCTAAGTTCCAACGTTCGTCACCAGGAGCCGACTGTGGTGGCATCTAGTAACCGAGTTCACATCTAGTTGTCGTTGACGGTAGCATTTGGTAGCAAAGTGGGAACTACCCTTGAACACTGAATGTCTGCAGTCCATAACTGAATTACAGATAACGCATACTAATACAGCCATCATAATTAACACCGGTTATCATACAGATTCTACACACACGGGGCTACATGACCGCGTAGTCGTAGCCCCTAAACTGAGGAACCAACCCAGAATCGCCACTACTAAAACTACTACAAGGTCCATTACAGTGCACAGGAATCAAACTGTTCCATCTCTTTGAACAAATGAATAGCGTAATTCGCATCACCATAGAGATTAACAAGATGTTCAGTAAAGAACATATAGCCTACTTTCTCCTAAATGTATTAGTATAGTTATAACTCGTTGTTATTATCAAAGAGTATAATAGAATCATTTCTTGGTTGAAGAACTTAGAAACTATTTACCTCTACCAAACGCCACAACCTAGAAAAAAAAAACTACTACCATCATTGAAGAAAGATAGATAAGAAGTATCCCAAGAATGTTATGGATCTGGAGACATAATCGACCGGACTGGCTGCGTGGCTCAGCGGTAACGTTCTCGCTTGCTGGGCCCTAGGTTGCAGGTTCGTATCCTGGCGCAGTCAGCTGGCATTTGAGGGTGCACAAATGCGAGGGAGCCGTGTCAGTAGATTTACTGGCACGTTAAAGATCCCCTTCGGGCCAAAATTCCGGCACCCGGCGTATCTAAAAGCAGCAGTAGTTAAAAGGGACGTAAAACAAATAACATTATTATTATTGTTATTATTACATAATCGATCTGCCGTGGGCAACATACAACTTTGAGTTGAGGCATGTCTTTACACGTCTGGTTGTGCATGGCTTTCACAACCCTAATTGAATTAACAAATCTTTCCATGACCCTACAGAGACGTGTGTATACTAACTAGTTGGAAATTTTCGATTGCTATTTGCCTGAAATAAAAGTATTAATAACCTGAACTAGCACCAGCGGCTAGAATTCAGTTACTATGTGAAATCGTTTTGTTCTTTACTTCAAATAACAATTTCAAATAACGCACAATAGGCTGTTACAAACCCTTTAAAATAAGAAGTAAAAATGTATCATAGTATCATCTTGTCATTCTTCAAATTCGATGCGCATAGAATGCCAATGGAATACTATCAATGGAGTCCCATGTAGACCAGTCGTGAAATCTAGTGGAGAAGTATCGAACAATATAATCCTAACAGGGCGAGTGCATTCTAGTGGCCATAAGAAGAAACGTTTCAATAAAATCTGGAAGTTAATAAGTAGGCCGGCGTGCAGTTACCTTTTTGGTTGCTAGATGTCTCGAGCAAATCTGCTGGCGAATTATGTTTTAATTAAATATATGTTTTGCACCGTAATATGCACAATATAACGCTTAATTTTAAAACGTTTGAGTCATTACAAAGCAACAAATATGTAAAATTTCAAGCAAAAAACCTAACACTGATGGGGTTTGAACCATAGGCATATGAATGATAGACCAACGCTTCACCACGGAGCCATTTGTGCCAACGAACATTGAACCATATAAAATGACTTACATAGAACTTGTTAGCAAATAATGATTTAGACCTAACGATTTCATCATTGGAGTATATTATTTATATATAAAGCATTTCATACAAAGTTTATTTATTTTGTATCAGTACGCTATATTGCATGCAATACTCAAATTAGTGAAATATAAGTCAGGCACAAGATATCCGCTGCCATCTTGTCTTCTTACCGAGACGGCTCAGCTTTTTAAAATCACTTCTGCACTATAGTATTACAAAATAAACTTTTAATTTCGAACGTGCCTCTTCCTTTAGAACAGTTAAATCGATTCTCGGCTCGATAATCGGAACTGGTGGGTCCCATGATATGGATTATAAAGTTTGCATAATTCGCACGGCCGCCATCCTGAAATGATACGGCGGATGACCTTATAGTTTGGTCACAAGACGCGTCCTATATGAAGGTATGTTATTACCAAATTTGGTAGAGATCGGATAATTTGGTTAGTCGCTATTTGATTTTACGTTTTGAACGTTTGAGTGGCCGCCATTCAGTTTTGGTAAAGATGGCGGCGATATAAAACATGACACTGAGGTGCCCTTTGCTTGTTCTACCTCTGTACCAAATTTCGTTCAATTCGGTTTCACCGTGTTCGAATTGATAGGGGGGACAGACATTCAGCGTACACACACACACTCACACACACACACACACAGACTCACACACACACATACACACACACAGACAGACACACAATTTTTGGCCCTGTAGTGATCTCATAAGTCTACTTTCATTTTTTGCAAAAATCGAAAGTAGGCTAAAAATGCAAAGTAAATGGTTCTATAAACTGTCACCAAAGAGCAGGTAAGTCTACTTTTAAACAGCTGGAATGTGGAATTAACAGGGCGCGCGTGTAGAGAGGAACAGATTCATCAATAGCACTCTGACAGTTAATTGTTGTAAGTAATGGTTCAACTTTCTTGGACTGAACAGACACATCGAACTGTTAATAAAGCTCTCTCGATTATTCATCAACTTGGACACGATATTTCTTACTTGCCAATTACCATAGGGTAAAGCCGGGAGAAATGGCGCACCCCCGGCCGAGACGACTGTACTTGGGGTAGGACGTTTGAAG
This sequence comes from Meconema thalassinum, assembly GCA_946902985.2. NCBI lineage: Eukaryota > Metazoa > Arthropoda > Insecta > Orthoptera > Tettigoniidae > Meconema > Meconema thalassinum. Next base: position 293,326,104 of record OX336396.1, on the reverse strand, counting down.
GTTGTTGAGTGGAAACATCACTGAGGGAGGGTTTTACCAGTAGTTTTGTACCAAGTTTTTTTTTACATATATTCGTTCTAAGGCGCAGTTTGCATAAACGAAGAGAGCTGGTGAGTGCAAAAATAGGCGCTAGGGAATGTTTTTCGCAGCGACTACGTACTGCTGCCAGGAATAGCATCAACAGTTTAGTTGGCAGCACGGTGTCCTTGACAGGACAGCCGAACAGTGCAGGCCACACCTGTGGGTTGTGGGGTGTCGAAATCGTCTGTGTGTATTAAAGTAAGCGAGCGTTCAGATAGATTATTGGAAGAGTGCAACAGTATACAGGCGGTAATGTTTACTACTGAAGAGAGCGCTTTTTTGGTGGAATATGATTTTCGCGAAGGCGATCGGTTTACAGAAAATGTATATAAAACTAAAATTTCAGGTGCGGTTTCCTAATTCAAAGTTTCCAAACCAGGATACCGTTCAGGATTTGATAAGTAAATTTCGTGTGACCGGCTCAGTTCACGATGTACCGGGAACAGGTCGGCCTACGCTTTTAAAGACGAAACACTTGTTGAAATTGTAACGGTTTCTTTGGCCCTCACTTTTGCGTGACAAATGTAATGCTTCTACTGGCCCTCACTTGCACTTTGAAATATTTACTCTGCCTAAGATATGTTGTTTAATGGGCGCCAAGACCTCAACGCTATGTTGAAATCTAAATTTATATTTAACAACACCTAGCTCTGGTAGAACACCTTCAAGAATCTATTCACTCAGATCGTGGTATGATTTGATCATTAACCCAACAAACAATTGTATCAGGAGAAGGAATTGGTCTATATCTAATGCTACCTACTGAAAGCAAAGATTGCATGGTTAAAAAGAAATGAATTTATTATATAAAACAAGTATTGCAAAATTAATAATAATAATAAGTTTAAAATTTAAATTGGAGCGTTTCGATTTGCATATAACCGCTAGAAAATTACGTGAAAATGGAGTCGGATAAATTACTGATTTTACTCTTATTCCCAAGCTAAGAAGTTACTGAAATTCTGAATATAAAACAAAGAGACGAGAGATTGCGTAGTTCTGAGTCATTCGCGCTTACCACTGGAAATTGCCGAAGCATTTCCCTCGTACTGGATGTTGAAGAGAGCTTCCCACAGCCTCCTGGTCATCGTCATCTTCTTCGTTAGTTGATGAGATACTTGTAGATATGATAACTTTATGGTCCGAACATCGGAACCAACCACACGTACAACCACACTGGTTAAGTTTTACAAAGATAGTCGCCTAGCCTCCACGGCGCGCAAACCATATATGCACTCGTCGCTTCCCCTCGCTGGACCCGGCTTCTTCTCGCCCGCTCTCCTCTGATTGGCTGAGCCACCACGCGCTAACCCTCTCCTCAGTGTCATTACACACGGCGCGAGGATGATGTCGATTACCGTTCCAGACTAATTCGCCTTTTTATGAAGCAGCAACCCAGGCTTGCGTCATGCTACTCGACAAGATTAAGCCTGTAGCCGAATTCCCCGTGACTCATCTCTCTCAAAATACCCTAACTGACAAAACTCCGTAAAATTCCGTAATCATATAATTTTCTATGATAATTTTGTTCGTAATAATTTGCTTGATAGTGTTTTCTATGACATAGAAAACCTATCTGTATGCTTATAATTTTATAAAAATGCTCCAAAAATACCTTAATAATAATAATAAGTTAATAATAATAAATTAACATGAAAACTTCTCTTGGATGAACAATTTGCCGCGTAAATAAATATAGAATGGCTTCCTACTGACTTATGTCAGTGGCATAAAATCCCCTCGGAAAACACGTTACATATTCGCCTCGGATCATCGGATGATTTACCGTGACGACGGTCCATTATCCGATTATCCCAGACACGTTAATAAATCCCCATCCAAAATACATATTACATAAATGAAATCACCCTAAATTACATATATATACACTCATAATTTTCTTTACGCACTTTGCGTCAAAGTCTGTTGTCACTATGGATTGCTCTGTGCAACCAGTCCAATGTTTTTCATATAGAATAATGTTCCACGGATATTTCCGCCTCTCAAATTTCTCTATGTTGGGAAAATAGACATAAATAATGTGTGAGCACTATGTATATAAGATGTCAAATCACACGCATCAAGGTGTTCTGATATATTTATATCTCCCTAGAACTTCCTAATTTCACTGGAGGTCCCTTCCTTATGGTGAAATTTAATCTCACTTATCACTGAGCACACGATCACACTATTGTGGCAGCGCCTCGTGACCATAATACTTAATCTCTCTTTAAAGTAGATTAAATTAATATTGACTTCTGAAAAAAAAAAACAGTAAGTGCGCATTACATATAACACCAATATTTCTGTGCCGTAATCGCCCTGTCTTCTTAAGTTCCCGTAGACCATATTCTACTTAATACTAGTTCTCAACACAGACCAGTTCTCCTCACACAAATAATACCTTTGTACAAATTACCTTAAATTACACACTTACAAATCTTACATGGCGAGGCCGTAAACAGAAATCACGTGTGCTGTTATGTATGAGTTTCATGAAGGACTGTCTCGCATTCTGATGGCCCATCTTTTGTCCCGTGGACGCCTTAAGCAAAAATACCCTGTACAAGCGCTCACCCATCTCTTGGGGACAAATGGGAACTCACCAGCGCTACCAAATTCTGGCCTTGGTGTATCGAGACATTTTAGTGCTCAAGAGCATCCGACAATCCCGTCATATTTCCCTGTACCTTAAAAACTCTCATTTACTTACATACTACTCCCCTGTGTGACTTCTGATACGCCTGCCTGGAGGACCATCTCCTCCCACGCACCAAATACCACACTTACTCATTTGATAGGCTGGCTCGCCAGCTAAACATCCTCACTTTATGACACATACTTTCGGAGACTATGTATATTATACGTCCCGTATAATCTGTTTCCCTTACTATTCTCCAGCACATATGCTGTTTTGCCAATACGTTTGGAAACTATAAATGGGCCCTCGTAGAGATAACAGAACTTGGACATGACTTTCTCTAGCTTATTTGACTGTTTCGGCACTCTAAGTAAGACTCTGTCTCCCGGCTCGAATAGGTCAAATTTAGTTTCTTTTTGTTGGCGAATTCTTTTGTGTGCTGACTTAGATAAATTCTGTTTCGCCAACTGGACAATGTAATCCATCCCCGGTTGCTTACCCTCATTTAATCCCAACACCCTCGCTAGTTCATTTTGTGGTCTTTTTCCGAAGTGAACTTCGTATTCCTGCAGAGCAAGAATCCACCCACTAACTCTGTTAGAACTGAGTTTACAAGTCCTCATATACAGTAATGCATGGTGATCTGAATGGATCTCAAATTTACCCTCTACTAAATACATTCTAAATTTCCCTAAACTGAAAACAATACCTAAAAGCTCTAACTCAGTAATCGTGTATCTTTTCTCTGCTGCTGTCAGTCCTCGCGAGGCTAAAGATACAATGCACAGATTACCCTAATCATCTTTCTGACATAATACTCCAGCAATGCCTATATGTGAAGCATCTGTCATACCCACATATTCCTTATCTTTTAAAGGATATTTCAGCACTACAGCTTTCTCAAAACCTTCCTTCAGTGCTCTAAAAGCCTGATCATGCTTGGACTCCCATCTCCACCGAGTCCCACTTTTAAGCAGTTCCCTGAATGGTTCTACCAACCCTGAGTATTTAAGAACGAATCTCCTGAAAAAGTTGCAAATTCCCAGGTATGTTTTTAACTGTTTAACATTCTTTGGCACCTCTGCGTTAAGTATCTTATTAACCCTACTTTCTTCTGGTGTCACACCTCTACTCGACACTCTATGACCTAAAAATGTCAATTCTGACTGACAGAATGGCGACTTAGACAGCTTCAAAGTGAACCCTGCCTCATCTAACTTCTGAAAAACTATATCTAAATGACGTAGATGCTCCTCAAAACTGCGTGAACTAATTACCATATCATCAATGTAAATGGTTACAAACTCTCCTGTGTCATCCCCTTATGCGATGTTTAAAGCCCTAATTAAATCTGCTGAAATACTCTTTAACCCATAGGTGTTCTACAAAATTGATAAAGGTTATATTTATGACTAAAAGCTGTAAATGGTCTATCTTCGTACATAAGTGGCACTTGCCAAAAACTGGAACTCAAATCTACACAAGTGAAATACTTCTTCCCCTCAAATGTTTGCATTAATTCTTCTATTGACATAGATTTCAGCTGATCTGAACTAATTCTACTGTTAACCAAACGAGCGTCTAAACAAATACGAACTGTGCCGTCGGCCTTGGGTACCGTGATCAAAGAATTAACATATGGACTGTTAGAGTGCTCAATAATCCCATCTTCAAGCATCTGGTTAATTTGTGCCTCCACTGCACTCTGATAAGCGAAAGGTACAGGATATCTATGTCCTGTGAATACTGACCTATCAATAACGTTCAATGAATGTGTATAGCAATTGGCCATACCAATGCGATCCTCAAAAACTCTCCTATTACACAATAACTCATCATAGAGCCGAACACATTGTTCCACCTCTATATTTCCCTGAAATGCAGCATCACGTAACGAGTCCTCTAGACTACTGTTCGTAATCACACTGCCCACAAAACATGGAGAACCCCGCTCTACGGCTGGCGATATCTCATTTAAAGTACAAATCACACCTACAACTCTACTTCTCTGAATATGGTCATTGAACGCTACTTCTACTTCAGAATCTCCCCATTTAAATTTCAAACTCCCTACATCATAACATAAGTTACCAGACACTCTACTTAGCCACTCTGAACCCAAGATAACACTGAATACTAAATTTGGAATTACGAGACAAATCTGCTTTTCTACATGATTATTAATTTTAATGTCTGCTAAAACTTGCTTAGAAATTACTTTAGACCTCTTCCCAACAGCTGTGATAACAAACGTGCTTTTTTTGGCATCTCCTCAAAATTTACTCCAGTTCCTTTCATTTTATCATAAAATGCACTACTTATGCAACTCTTCAAACAACCACTATCAATTAAAACATCTGTGTACGCCTCGGACACGTTAAATTTAACTATGGGGCTCTTACTAACTACCTCCTGAATAATACCTTCATCATCTCGTTCACGTAATAATTCATTTCTTACATTTAGGTCATAGGGTTCCTGTCTAAGTGTATGGACAGGGCATGTTATAGACTGAGATTCTGACCTTACATCGCAGCCTGGTTCGTGTTTAAAGCATTGCTAAATCTTGGTGTAGTACTACTCACTACTGCACTGGTCTGGTTGTTCTGGGTTGTGTTAACGGTATCTCTCTGTCCGTTATTACCATTGGGCTGATTCCCTCCTTGACCCCTGTTCTGGTTATAATAATAATAATTATTATTATTATACCTCCCTTGGTTACCCCTATAATCGTTATTTTGGCCTGGATTTCCCCTGAAATCATTATTCCTACCTTGGTAGTTTGTACCATACCCATTTCCTCTGTATTGGTTTTGCTGATTATTATTATTATTATTTTGGTTCCCCCTATTTTGAACGTTGGCCCCTTCGCCACTGTTCCCTTGAACTTCCTGGTTCCTATTCTCATTAGGCCTGTTATTATTGTTACCCTGGTTCCTACCGAAATTCTCCTCGTAACCCCCTCTTCCCAGAGCATCGAATGTACTCAATAAATTTTCCACTTGTGAAATGGATTAACATTTTGGATACAGGCAGCTTCTTTGATTCTGTATGGAAAATGTCTTAGTAATAGCATGACTACATCACTTTCCTCCTTCAAACCATCCAGATATTTGCACGTTAATACCTGTCCTAAAAAGTACTCGGTCATAGTGTAGTTGCCTCTCGGGTTATATTTCCCACACACAATTCCCTCACGATGCTGAGACTGAATTACCTCATTCCAAAATTTCTCACAGAATTTACCTTTAAAATCTGAAATATTCTCGAAATTGTCTCTGTAGACAGCAAACCAGTTTCTTGTCTCCCCTACAAACGCTTGCTCTAAAATTTCAACTACCTGGCACCACTCAACACTACCATCTTCCAACCTCTCCCCGAATTTATTTTCTATTGTGTTCATGAACTCCATTGGACAACCCTGTCGATTACTAAATTTGCCTAGTTCTATTTTCCTGTGTGTGCTATTCACATAAACTGGCCTACTCTGGCTATTTTCCTGCCTAATTCTAGCTTTCAACTTCTGTTCTAATTCAGCAATTTTCTCCTCAGCTTTTCTTTCAATATTAGTTACAGTTAACCTAATGCTCCCTTCCGATGCTTCAACTTTACCACTTAATTTAGCTTGTTTCTCACTAATCTCATTAATGCTTTCCTTATTCCTCTCCCTTAAAGTATTAACTTCAGAGATTATTTCTGCATGTACTTTATCAATTCTTCCCCCCAGCTGTTCTTTAACCTCTTTAGTTGCTACCTGAATTTTGTCAATTTCTCCCCCCAATTGCTTTTTGACCTGCTGTGTTTCACGTTGCACTAGTTCTTTTAAATTCTCACCCTGTGTACTGATTCTAATTTCTAACTCCTCCTGTACTTTTCCTAATTTTCTGTCTACATCTGCAATAATCTCTTTAGCCTTCTCTTCCATCACCCCTCTGATCTCACCTCTAATCAGCTCAAATTTATCACTGATTTCCCTACTGTTTTGTTCTAATTTAGCATTATTTTGTTCGAGTTTTGCATTATTTTGTTCATATAAAGGATATACAGTAAAAAGTAGGTTAGCACAGGCAAGGAAACCGTTTCTAAGGAATCTGTTGACATCGAATATAGATTTAGGTATTAGGAAGTCATTTTTGAAGGCCTTTGTCTGGAGCGTGGTGCTCTATGGAAGTGAAACTTGGACTGTTGGAGCAGCAAAAAAGATGAGAATTGAAGCGTTTGAAATGTGGTGTTACAGGAGAATAATGAAGATCAGATGGGTAGATAGGGTTACAAATGAAGAGGTATTAAGACGACTGGGAGAGGAAAGATGTTTCTGGCGACTGCTAATGAAGAGAAGAGATAGGTTGGTAAGAGATATACTAAGACACCCAGGAATAGCAAGCTTAGTTATGGAAGAAAGGGTAGAGGATAAGAACTGTAGGGGTAGACCAAGGTTAGAATATGTTAAACAGATTGCCTCGGATGTAAGGTGTGGTAGCTATGTAGAGATGAAACGATTTGCTCAGGACAGGGAAACATGGAGTGCTGCAACAAACCAGCCGAAGGACTGAAGATTCAAACAACAGCAACAACACCACGTGGTGGTCGAAATGTGTTCATCATGTAGGCGAATTCAGAAGATGAATGATAAAACACGCTTAAAGCTGAGGTAGAGTGTCAGTGACTGTTTGCACATTAATCATTTCTCCCTAACATTTGCGCCACCCCAGGATATAAAAACAAACAGTCTTTCTTAAAACATTTCTTTTTCTTAGAAAATGTACGAGGTGTGATCGGAAAGTAAGGTTACAAAGCCTGCAGTGAAACAACCAATACAGCCAACTGATAGCCTAGTACATATATTCGGTTATTTTACCTTCGGCCCTGGAAAATGTAAATATTATCTATCAGAAAACTGTACTATAATGAGGCTCATTATAGTAGGCCTACGCTACAAGTTTTCAGTACGATAACTTACTGTTTCTCCCACTAGTCAGAGCTCAAGAAACAGTTGTGTGACCAATTAGGTAAGAATAGCATCGCATCTGCGCTGACTCCACGGCCTCCTATTTTAAATTTCACTGCGTGACTAGTGTCATAGAGGGGTATTCGAGGAGGCCATGGTGTTCTCTGCGCCCCCTGCGCTCTGTTCAGTACATATAACTGGTGAAATCTCGACAGATAATTATGAATATTTATGTTCGAACATAAAATAATTTGGCCAACGGCCTAGCCGTGTTGAAACACCGGATCCCATGAGAACTCCGCAGTTAAGCAACATTGGGCACAGTCGGAACTTGGATGGTATGCCGGTTCTATGCACTGCGCGCTGTTTCCAACATAAGGAGGAGTGGAAAGGCCCTGGCCACCCTACCGCAAGTAAACTCCGGCTGGGAGTAGCCTCTTCGGTGGCTCGGACCTGCCTTCGGGCACAATACCAACTTTTTTTTAAAATAGTTTATGATCGACCCTGACTATTATATGTCAGAAAACTGTACTATAATGAGGCTCATTATGACACTATTTTTCATTATGAAACAGTTTCTCCCACCAATCAGAGCTCAAGAAACAGATGTTGACCACATGCGTTGAGTTCCACGGCCTTCTAATTTAAATTTCACTGCGTGGCCTACTGTCATAGTGGGGCAATCGAGAAGGCCATGGTCGAATACAAGGCATTCTCTGCGTCTATGCGCTCTGTTCAGTACATAAAACTGGCGAAATCTCGATAGATATTTATGAATATTTATGTTCGACATAAAATAGTTATAATAATTATCGTCGAACATGAACAGTCGTGTGCAACTCGCCTATAATGGTAATTAAGACACTCGTACAAACATACTCGTGTCTTAAATATTGCCATAATAGGCTTGTTGCATAATGTACTATTTCGACACAGTCTCCATATCGGTTTAGGCACTTGTCGCTTCGTGGGACGAGTTTGAACATTAGCTCGTCCTTGCGTGTTCAGCCACGTTGTCGCCAAGTGTTTCACCTCCTGGCCTGAAGTGAATCGTCGACCTTCTAGGTGGACCTACAAGTGAGGAAACAGGTGAAAGTCGCTTGGAGCGAGGTCAGGGCTGTAGGGGGGATGATCAACGATGTTCCAGCGAAACTGTTTCAACAGCGTGGTGGTCTTCTGGCCTGCATGGGGTCGCGCGTTGTCATTTGATTTGATTTACACGGCTACACTTAGAACTTAAAGAGCTCCTTTACAGTAGCGCCCTACATAAAATAAGATTAGGGCTTATAGAAATAAAACATTTCACTTAAATTCACAATATAAATAATTATAGTAAGAAAAAGAGAGTAATAGTACAATAATAATAATAATAATAATAATAATAATAATAATAATAATAATAATAATAATAATAATAATAATAATAATAAATATAATGGTAAAATTATATACGAAAGATTGCATATAGACTATCAGCCCGAAAAACAAACTCCATATACAAGGAAAGCTATTAAAGTAGGTAGGTTGTCAGCTATTGTCCTGGTGTTATAATTGAACTAATAATAGTATTTTAACATGTTGCAGTAATCAGATGTGAGAGGCATACTGCTCCAAGAAGCAGGACTTAAGACGTCTTTTGAGAGCTGCAGCGGTTGCAAAGTTGACAAACTTATCCATTTTCTCGATTATGAACAGAATGCATTGGTGTAAAGGCATTGTAGAGATATAACGGGGTCTTGGTATGTAATATTATATGTCAGAACGGCAACTGCTAACTGCCTGCGCTCGTGGATTTTCAGCCATTTCAGCTGCACGTAGTAAGTCGTGATATGTTCATCTCGCCTTACATCCAGAATGTACCGAACACATGCATTCTGGACTCTTTGTAATTTGATGTTCTGTGTTTCTGGTAGGCTAACTCATTGTATACAGCAGAGCCATGATCAATGATTGAAGAAAAGAGAGTAAGGACGAAGAGCTTACGTATGTTAAGAGGGATGTACGAAACAGTTATTTTCAGGAGATGCATAGTTGATACAACCTTCCTTACCACATTAGACGTATTCTCTGAAAGATGCGAGTCCTGGCCGCGTTTACATGTTTAAACCCACAGAAATCGAATAACTGAGTAGGAGGATATCTTCGGGAGACCAGTTTTCCACGAGTCGACATTAGTTGTTTACCTACAACTAGCGCTGTTGGTGGTAGGTGTCTGAAACTCTGCCTTGTTACCAACATTAAATATTCGAATTACCCAACACTAATAATTTGTCTATAACAGACGAAACTCCAGGAATATCGACCTTGTAACCTTAGTGATCAGCCCTCGTACAAAGGCATGTACAACTGTATGTTTTTATTCATAAATAGTGTGTCCACAAAGTTTCCATGAAAGTCATTTTATTTTTATAAAATGTAGTCTCTAAGATTAAGCCTCCGTGGCTTAGGCGGCAACACGCCGGCCTCTCACCGCTGGGTCTGTGGTTCAAATCCCGGTCACTCCATGTGAGATCTGTGCTGGACAAAACGGAGGCAGACAGGTTTTTCTCCGGGTACTCCAGTATTCCCTGTCAAAATTTCATTCCAGCAACACTCTCCGCTCTCATTTCATTTCATCTGTCATTCATTTAATCATTGCCCCAGAGGAGTGCGTCAGGCCTCGGCAGCCGGCACAGTTCATATCCTCGCCGCTAGATGTGGGCTTCATTCATTCCATTCCTGACCCGGTCGGAGACTGGAAGCAGGCTGTGGATTTTCATTTTCAGTCTGTAAGATTGTTTAAAATAGTGCGCCATCTCGACTAACTTAACCCAAAGTAAATTATTCCTGTTATAAGTGTTGGTATAGCAGGGCCGTTGGAACTTCATAAAGTGCCCGTGAGCACCACTAATCCGGCCCACCATAGTTTATATTGGTGGCTTCGGTGGCGTAGTTCGTAGCATGCTGAGCTTCTATGCCCAAGATCGCGGGTTCAAACCCGGACGAAGTCGTCGGATTTTTTAAGAGCGTTAAAATCCCTCAGTATGCCTTCCTTCGGAGGGGAAGTAAAGCCGGCGGGCCCATGTCATAGATTTATGGCATATAAAAGAACCTTCCACTTATTACACCTGTGTGAAGCTAAATTTGTAGGTTAGATTTGATTAACACTTTATTAAGTTCCAACGTTCGCCGCAAGGTGCTGGTTGTGATGGCATCTAGTAGCCAAGTTCGCGGTTAGGTGTAATTGACGGTAGCGGTTGGTAGCAAAAGTAGGAACTACTTGAAATTGATCGTCTGCAGTCCTTACTTGAATTAATAAACAGATAACACACACTAATACAGCCATCACAATTAACACCGGTTATCAGACAAATTCTACACACACCCAAAGTACACGGGGCTACATGACACGCGTTGTTGCAGCCCCTAAACTGAGGAACCAACCAACCATAGTTTATTTTGAATGAAAGTAAATCATACAAAATAATAATTGGATGAACTTAGTTAAAAATAGTACATTATGCAACGAGCCTATAATGGTAATAATTAAGACACAAGTATGTTCATTAACGAGCGTATGCGAGTGTCTTAATTACCATTATAGGCGAGTTGCATACGACTGTTTATGTTCGGCGATAATTATTATAACTATTTTATGTTCGAACATAAACATTCATAAATATCTGTCGAGATTTCGCCAGTTTTATGTACTGAACAGAGCGCATGAGTCGCAGAGAATACCTTGTGTTTGACCATGGCCTCCTCGATTACCCTATTATGACACTAGGCCAGGCAGTGAAATTTAAATTACAAGGCTGTGGAACTCAGCGCATCTAATTATCTAATTGGTCAAATAACTGTCTCTTGAGCTCTGATTGGTGGGAGAAACTGTTTCATAATGAAAAATAGTGTTATAATGAGCCTCATTATAGTACAGTTTTCTGACATATAATAGTCAGGGTCGAACATAAACAATATTATTAACACAATAACTGACAATGACAGAATTATTTCAACTTGTTGAATCTTTGTTCGCTCTTCTCTTTGTTTGCAAACGTAATCTTGAAACAAAATTTCAAACTTGCTATTCACAACAGATTTCGCTGTAATATCGCGCTTATCGCGAAATAATTGAATTTCACTTTAAAATGACCTTATCGCTTTAATTTGCGAACTTAATATCCTCATTTTCTTAACCTGAAACATATGATTCGAAAAGATATCGCAAAATCGCTTCAAAATATTTTTTGTAGGGTTTATCGTTAACTAGCAACCCGACCCGGCTTCGCCCGGGAACAGTTATGAACGCATTACGTTATGCTTTTTTATGTCAATGAACAACGACCATTATCCGTTTTACGTCTCGGCATGATGGGTTAAAATCACTGACTGGACTATTAATTATATTATCATGGAGATGCATCTGCAACAAATTCTTGTCAGACGTAATTTAAGAATGCGAAGGTGCATGAAATACAAATCCCCCTTCCGTCCAATCTTAACTTGACTGTGGATTTTGCGGAACGAAAAGTTCACAGGCGAAATGAAGAAAACGAGTTGCACTTCCAAGGAAACTCCAAACACCCTTCTCAGAAGTCTTTCAACACGACTCAATGGTGTTTTGCTGGCTGTATCTGGGGCAATAGGTTCGTCCGCTAGCTAGGCTGTAACAGGGATGATAGACTCGCCCTTAGCTAGCTCGTAAACTGTCGCCTCAGTAGTTGAATGGACATGATTGGAAGAAATTAAAACGTAAAGTCACTTATAGTGGGTGATGTATTGATGATAGACATATGCTCTCGCGGACTTTTTGTAGAACTTTTTATGCAGAACAATTCTTACACTCATAGTATTTAGATATTTTTAACGGTTTACCCAGCGTAAGTTTACAAAGCGCTCGGACGCCAGTTTTTTTCGACTTTTCCACTGAAATCGTTACTGCTCGGCTTCCTTTGATCATAAATAAATGATTTTCTACAGAAATCATCCTCGAGATATCCTTTACAAAATGGTGAAAACCGCATCAAAATCCATCCAGTGGTTCTCGAGTTTACCCGTAACATCCAACAGTCGGGGACTTTGTTTTATACTAAGTAGAGATGCTTAAAAATCATGCCTCTAGCCATGGATATCTCACTCACAATCAGTCCCGAAACAAAAATTTGCGCTTAGTTCAAAACTACATATGTTGGTGGTGAGCTTGACCCTTCGGACTTGGTGATGGAGTCAGTGCGGACCTTAGGCCAAAACGTTTGGAGCCCCTGTCCTAGGCCCCCCAGGGGCTCATATCTAGTGGGACGTGGGTTGGCGACCACGGGACCCCAGCTGAGTCCGGCATTACTTCCACTTACTTGTGACGGGCCCCTCTCCGTCTTCTTTCCTGTCGACCTCTCTTGGTCAACTTTTGTTATCTTCCGACCCCGACGGTATTAGGGTATCCGAGGCCTAGGGAGTCGTTCACTTTCCCGCCTTAATTGGCCCATGTCTCATCGTTCCTGATACCCTCATTCTGTGAGGGTCAGTCTTCTTTTTCTATTCATGTTATCTCCTGCCTTCTGCTCAAGGCCCTCAATGAGGCAGGGTGTGTGTAGCCCCACCACGTATGGTGCACCCTGGATATTGCTACACCCTCAAGGGCTCACGGCTTGTGAGTTCGGGAGTTAGCGATCCAGAGGGATTCCTGTGCTGGGTTCGTTTTTTCCCCTTTTCCACTGACTTTGGGGCGGGCCCCGTCCTCTTTCCCTATCCTATCTGCCTTTCATGGCTCTCCCTCCTTCCCACTCCCTCAATCCTAATTCTTCGAGGGTTGAGGGCATTTCTTTTCTTCCTGTCCTATATTTGCCTTATCCTTTATTTGTTTACCATTTCTTCTTCTAGTAGGTAAGTCTGTAGTTAGTATTAGATATAGTTTTCATTCTCATATCATCGTTCACTATCATCCAAACCATTAAGGTGCCTCCACACTGGAGAGCTTTTGTCCTAGCTGGAGCGTAGTGTAGATCTAGCTAGGGCACTCTAAGCTCCTTCAGTGTACACAGGTGATAGAGAACCCTAGCGGAGACCGCTCTAAGCTCTAGCTAGGGCCGGCTGACTCTACGGTGTAAACAGTATTTGGGTGCCCTAGCTAGACCAGTCTAGCTCTATTCGTTCGGTTAAATATTGAAAAGTGCTCTACGTAGAGCCAGTGGTGGATTGTTGGGGTTATTTGTTTGTTGTTAATTATAGTGTTTGAATATGGCTGAATTTGTGTGGAGTCGCGAAAAAACAATAACATTAATTGAAAATATTGAAGCCCATCCAGAAACTTGGAATTGCACTCGGAAAGAATACAGAAAGAGCAATTTGAAGGCACAGTCGTTTCGGGTGATCCCTTTTGCTGAACCTGGGGGTAATTTTGGCCAAAATATAATCATAGTAATTTTTGTTCATTCTTAAAAAGTTCTTGTACGCTTCAGAATCTTTCGAACATATCTTTTGCAATAATTTAGCGTGCATTCCCTCGTATTCTCTTTTTGATCTCCAATTCCTCACCCACAACCTTCTTTTCCTCTTCATAGTTTTCTTTTTAACAAGGCACACACAACCACCACAGATGCTAAAAGCTCTCAAGAAGACATTTTAACTTCACAGCACAGCGCAATAAACCTAGACTCTCACTGCTCTCAGAATGTTTTAGCGCTGCTCTACGTTTAACAGTGTACACAGGTTCAGAGAGTGCTCTACGTAGATTTGTCTATCTTCACTCTACGAATGCTCTACCTAGGGAAAATTACTCTACAGTGTACACGCACTCAGTTTAGCTAGAGCAGTCTAGCTAGACTTGCTCTATGAAAATCACTCTCCAGTGTACAGGCACCTTTAGGGGCCGATAACCTTGATGTTAGGCCCGTTAAAACAACAATTATCATCATCAACCTTTCCTAGTGTAGTGTTATAATAACGACTGTTAAATATACGGCAACTTGCTAGTTGTGTCTCTGTAATCGTTAAAATAAACAAGCCATGTCGAGTGTTGGTCTGACACACCCCACAGAGTCCCTTACGTTGCGGCGCGGACTGTACGCTGTCTTTATGCCCGGGGGGAGGGTATTAAAGGAGTCTTTAAAGGGCGCGCCACAAGCAGCAGCACTGCACCAAATGAGAAAAGCATTAGGAGAATATGAATAGCTTTGATTACCAGGGATTTAACACAAGAAAACATTGTTTATGGCTGCGCCCTCAAGTAAATTGTCTTTAAGACAAAGTCAGAGGCTCTCATGGTGGACACCCCTCAGGGGTAGACAAACTAATCATTCCTGAAAAGATAAGCACGCCCAAGTTTATATAACAGGTATTATGATCCACATCTTTATACATTTTGCAATTGCTCACACAAAGAGAGTTTCACGATAACCAATGAGAAAATACTTACAAATTATTAAGTGCTGCTGTATTTATGTAAATAATCGTGGCCTTCAGCTCATTGACATTCAAATAGGCTGCGTAATCTGCTATAATCGACTATCTATAGTCTACTAATACTAATAATATGTGAAAATGAGGTGGTGTGTTTCTGTGTGTCTGTGTATTACTCACTGGTCCGATTTACATGAAATTATACATGGAAATAGCTGATTTACTTAGTTAACATATAGGCTACTTTTGATTTCGATACTATGCACTATTTAAAGATGGCGACCATTTTAGTGACGTCGCTAAACCCTTTGGTTTCAAACATTCATATTTCCATTTCAAATAAAAAGGGAATGCTAAGAAATAGCAAACTTTTGATGGCATATACGAGGTTTAAAATTTAATTTTCTATCCGAAGGGTCCTTATCACTTTTCATGTATATCCAATGGTTAGCGAGTAAAACCTAAATTTGTGTTATAAAACACGGTCAACGCCGAGCGGTGCATTTGAACAAAATGTTCCATCCTTACTCTCCCTCCACGCAGCACCTCGCCTATCCCCTGTTTTAACTGTCACCTTCACATTTTAATTTATTTACGACCCGTAGCGAAGCACAGGTACGTCAGCTAGTAAAGTATATTATATAGAAATGAATGTTTGTTCGTCCCTTATGCGTACATATATACTACCATTCATCCGATTGTGATCAAATTTTGGTGAGTTGTTGTGTACACTCCTGCGAAAGTTTCTGACCTAGTAAATCCATTTTACAATAGGTATCGCATGTGTAGATTCAATAAATGAGTGACAGCGTGCGAATCACTTCAACAAAGACCCGTATGCGTTCATAAACCACTCATCCGATTGCGATGAAACTTTGGTGAGTTATTGTGTACACTCCTGCAAATGTCTTCGACTTAGTAAATCCATATTACAATTGGTAGCGCACGAGTAGATTTAACAAATGAGCAACGGCACTCGAATCGTTTTTACAAAGTCCTATATGAGTTCATATACCTTTCATCCGATTGCGATGGAACTTTGGTGAGTAGTTGTGTACACGCCTGCAAAGGTTTATGAATTAGTAAATCCATTTTGCAATCTGTGGAGCACGAGTGCTCGAGTTATATTGTTAGTCTATTGGTAATTTTCCTGCTTTATGACTATGCTAATTTGTAATGGAAACGGGGGTTAAATTAGAAATTTAATTGATAACATGGTAACAACATAATTAAGCTACGAATATATGATTATGAGATAGTTTCTGGCTGACAGTAATACGTTTGCATAATAATACAGTACATTATACGAAAGGTCGTTTCTGTTTGTTCACAGGATTTGTTTTCTATAATTTTATTAATGCAGCCAATGGCAATGTATTTTCTTTTCAGGACGGCTGAGGTGGGATTCGAACCCACGCTCTCCCGATGCCAGTGAGACATGAGGTAGAGCGTTAGCGCTCTGAGCCACCTCGGCCGGTCGTATATATATATTTATATTAGCCATTTGAGTACTTACTGACAAATGCTATTGGATAATGTTGTAATTATCATGGTTTATAAACAGCCTGGATTTCGCTATAGCACTTTAGAGATCATTAAGGGATGAGTTTAAAAGAATTTATTTCTTATCTTACGAAATACTTTAGGGACTAAGGAAGCATAATTTGTTCAGAATCCAAGCATCTTCTTTGACATTATTCTGGGAATATACGTTGTAGCATTTACTTTCATTTGATGAGATAATATGCACGTAAATTGTTTTTACAGCAATACGGTTCGTTAGTATGCCGCTATGGTACACACTGACCTATGTTCAGGAATAGATCATTTCTCATTATTAACGCCATTTGTGCGGAATAAAAGAGATAACTATGTGAACAATGCTATAAGACGTCTAAATAACCCAATTACATCATAAATAAATACTATCAAGAAAGTAATTGTGAAACTAGGTCCTCGAGAAATTGTGCATATACATCCCTTTTATTGTTGCATTCTCTGGTAGGTTATTGTACTCCACAGTACTTTTCGATTAGTTTTACAGTGGGATAATGGTACACTTGAGTAACATCAAAGTCCAGAAGAATTATGATCTAAACTCACTTAGGGGCTAAGTGAATATACTCTGGCACGCATCTTTCTATAACATGTAAAGGTACCTCCCGGATAACGCCGGGTACAATAGCTAGTAAGTTATATAACCTACAGTTTACCTACATTATGGCTAAATACACGGCTTTCTATATAAAGTTAGCCTTGGCTATATAACCTAGAGTTTACCTACATTATGACTAAATACATGGCCTGTTATATAAAATTAACCTGGGCTATATAACCTAGACTTTACCTATACAGTATTCTATAGGGTCTAAAGTTATATAGACTAGAGTTTGCTTACAGTATAACTAAATCCACGGCCTTCTTTATAAAGTTATACTCGTATGTCACACGACCTGGGATCTAGATCATGGCCCCCTGAGTCGGTTGGAGACAGACGGACTTACAGTCTCTCCGGTCTCCGCTTCCTATGAATCTCGGGAAAGACGTGAGGGAAGAACGCACGATCTGTGAGTCTACTTGAAGCTGCAGCAGATGTGAATATCTCCACTCGGATAATATATGATTGTTTGGGGAGAGGGCACCTGGGGTGCAAGGGCTAGTGAAACACATGCTCCAGTGATTGACTGAGTGTGTATTTGTACGGGGTTGAGGAAGAGTATCTGTGAGCGATATTGCTTTTACGGCCGGATACCCTTCCTGACGCAACCTCATGCGAGATGAATTGAATGAAACTGAACAAGGATTTGGCCTCGGTCTGTTAGAAGGCATTTGTTAGTTAGTTAGTTATTGTTGTTTTAAGGGGCGGAACTTGAAGGCATTTGTCTGGAGTAAAAATGGGCAAGGACGGCCGACGGCCTGGTGATAGCCTGGACCCTCGCGTTAATCTGCCTAGCTACCTTGTCAGCATTACTGTAAAAAGAATGCGGTATTAACAACACCCTCTATTATTAGATCGGTATTAAGTTAAGATACAACTGTTACAAAATAAACCACTGTGGGGATTTGGACACGTATCTCCTGCTTTCCAGACAGGCGTATTCGCCATCTACTCTGGATTTCTCATGTTCGACTACGCGTACGAGTCCATGCTAACATCTCACAGCCATCTAGAATATTGTTGCATATGTCAATGTCCAACTCTACGCGTGTAGGGCCGTGCTGATATCTCACAGCATTCTAGGGTATTGTTGCATATGTACTTGTCTTAAGGCGCCTGTACACTGGAGAGCTTTAGCCCTAGCTAGGGCGTAGAGTAGCTCTAGCTAGGGCACACTAAGCTCCTCTCCAGTGTACACAGGTGGTAGAGAATCCTAGCGGAGACCGCTCTAAGCTCTAGCTAGGGCCGGCTGAGTCTGCGGTGTAAAAAGTATTTGGGTGCCCTAGCTAGACCAGTTCGGTTGAATATTGGAAAGTGCTCTATGTAGAGTCAGTGGTGGATTGTAGTGGTTATTTGTTTATTATTATAGTGTTTGAATATGGCTGAATTTGTGTGGAGTCGCGAAAAAACAATAACATTTATTGAACATATTGAAGCCCATCCAAAAACTTGCAATTGTACTGTGAAAGAATACCGAGTCAGAAATTTGAAAGCACAGTTGTTTCCGCTGCCAATTCAATGCTGTTGCGGAAAATTAACAAGAATGAAACTGGCGATGAAGGTGGCTTTAAGAAGAGTACTTGGGAGTATTTTGATGCATTAAAGTTTATGGTTGGAAACTCAGATTGTGTGAGGATCATCTCAAGTAAACCACTTCAAGGAAATGTAGACGAAAATAAAAACGCGGATTTAATTTTTAAGAGGAGTGGAGAAACATAGGAAATGTTTTATATTTAAATATGCAGTGATTTTCTCATCAAACAATTAATTATGTACTACATGAATACATTCAAAACAAATACGGTACTGTCTTTTAAGATTGCCATATATTTAGCAAACAAAATTGCCGTAAAACACCTATATTTAAATTTACGAATGTAAATAATTATTTTCTTTTTTAACAAGGCACACTCCACCACCACATATGCTAAATGCTCTCTTGAAGACATTTTAACTCCACAACACAGCGCAATAAAACCTAGACGCCCACTGCTCTCAGAAATTTTTAGCGCTGCTCTACCTAGTACATTTAAGTTTGACAGTGTACACAGGTTCAGAGAGTGCTCTAGGTGGATTAGTCTATCACCGCTCTACGAATGCTCTAGGCCTACCTAGGGAAAATTACTCTTCAGTGTACACGCACTCTGTTTAGCTAGAGCGGTCTAGCTAGACTTGCTCTATGAAAATCACTCTCCAGTGTACAGGCACCTTTACGCTACGCATATGGGGCCGTGCTGAGATCTCACAGCCTTCTAGAGCAATGCTGCATACGGTATCTCTTTTTCTAACGCTACATATAGGCCTATGGAGCTGTGCTAACGTCTCACAGCCTTATAGAGTATTGTTGCATCTAGGCCTATATTTGTCTAACGTTACGCGTGTGGGGCCATGCTGACATCTCACAGCCTTCTGAAGCATTGTTGCATATCTCTTTGTCTAACGCTACATATAGGCCTATGGAGCTGAGCTGACATCTCACAGCCTTATAGAGTATTGTTGTATATCTCTTTGTCTAAAGTTATGAGTGTGGGGCTGTGCTAACATTTCACAGCCTCCTAGAGTGCTGTTGCATATCTCTTTGTCTAAAGCTACGCCTGTGGGGCCATGCTAACATATCACAGCCTTCTAGAGCATTGTTACATATCTCTTTGTCTAAAGCTACGCCTGTGGGGCCATGCTAACATCTCACAGCCTCCTAGAGCATTGTTACATATCTCTTTGACTAAAGCTACGCATGTGGGGCCATGCTAACATCTCACAGCCTTCTAGAGCATTGTTACATATCCCTTTGTCTAAAGCTACGCCTGTAGGGCTGTGCTAACATCTCACTGCCTTCTAGAGCATTGTTATATATCTCTTTGTCTAAAGCTACGCCTGTAGGGCTGTGCTAACATCTCACTGCCTTCTAGAGCATTGTTACATATCACTTTGTCTAAAGCTATGCGTGTGGGGCCATGCTAATATCTCACTGCCTTCTAGAGCATTGTTACATATATCTTTGTTTAAAGCTGAGCCTCCGTGGCTTAGGCGGCAGCACGCCGGCCTCTCACCGCTGGGTCCGTGGTTCAAATCCCGGTCACTCCATGTGAGATCTGTGCTGGACAAAACGGAGGCAGACAGGTTTTTCTCCGGGTACTCCGGTTTTCCCTGTCACACTTTCATTCCAGCAACACTCTCCACTATCATTTCATTTCATCTGTCATGCATTTAATCATTGCCCCAGAGGAGTGCGTCAGGCCTCGGCAGCCGGCACAGTTCATATCCTCGCCACTAGATGGGGGCTTCATTCATTCCATTCCTGACCCGGTCGGAGACTGGAAGCAGGCTGTGGATTTTCATTTTCATCTTTGTTTAAAGCTACGCCTGTAGGGCTGTGCTAACATCTCTCTGCCTTCTAGAGCATTGTTACATATCCCTTTGTCTAAAGGTACGCCTGTAAGGCTGTGCTAACATCTCACTGCCGTCTAGAGCATTGTTACATATCTCTTTGTCTAAAGCTATGCGTGTAGGGCTGTGCTAACATCTCACTGCCTTCTAGAGCATTGTTACATATCTCTTTGTCTAAAGCTACGCCTGTAGGGCCATGCTAACATCTCACTGCCTTCTAGAGCATTGTTACATATCTCTTTGTCTAAAGCTACGCCTGTAGGGCCATGCTAACATCTCACTGCCTTCTAGAGCATTGTTACATATCTCTTTGTCTAAAGCTACGCCTGTAGGTCTGTGCTAACATATCACTGCCTTCTAGAGCATTGTTACATATCTCTTTGTCTAAAGCTACGCCTGTAGGGCTGTGCTAACATCTCACTGCCTTCTAGAGCATTGTTACATATCTCTTTGTCTAAAGCTATGCGTGTGGGGCCATGCTAACATCTCACTGCCTTCTAGAGCATTGTTACATATATCTTTGTCTAAAGCTACGCCTGTAGGGCCATGCTAACATCTCACTGCCTTCTAGAGAATTTTTACATAGCCTATCTCTTTGTCTAACGCTACGCCTGTAGGGCTGTGCTAACATCTCACTGCCTTCTAGAGCATTGTTACATATATCTTTGTCTAACGCTACGCCTGTAGGGTTGTGCGATCATCTCTCTGCCTTCTAGAGCATTGTTACACTTCTCTTTGTCTAACGCTACGCCTGTAGGGCCATGCTAACATCTCACTGCCTTCTAGAGCATTGTTACATATCTCTTTGTCTAACGCTACGCCTGTAGGGCTGTGCTAACATCTCACTGCCTTCTAGGGCATTGTTACACATCTCTTTGTCTAAAGCTACGCCTGTAGGGCTGTGCTAACATCTCACTGCCTTCTAGAGCATTGTTACACATCTCTTTGTCTAACGCTACGCCTGTAGGGCTGTGCTAACATCTCACTGCCTTCTAGAGCATTGTTACACATCTCTTTGTCTAACGCTACGCCTGTAGGGCTGTGCTAACATCTCTCTGCCTTCTAGAGCATTGTTACACATCTCTTTGTCTAACGCTACGCGTGTGGGGCCTTGCCAATTAATGCTTCAGTTAGATTTATCTGGGACTCAGATTGCTTGGGACGCCCTCTACACCAGTATATAAAAGCGACTTCCATAAAGTTAATCTTACAAGAAAATTTGATGCGCCATTTTATGTCAAGTAAGCTGCTATTGTGTCTCCCAAGATGACGCGCCGTATATAAAAGCAGACGGTGGCGGCAGTCGCGTACACTCTCATCTAAAAACATCGACCTAGCTCTTCACTCTTTAAAATGATTTGGAAAGACACACGTACATGTCACCAGTGAGGTTGATAATGGCCGTCGCAAGGGTGAGACACTCACCTCGGGCACCAAAAGTTATCTATATGCGCAAAGCAGAAAATCTGTTTGTTCTTTATGTAAATCTATACCGTTTCACCAATCTGAACCAAATTTGGAGCACTACGAGTAACACTGAACAGTTCTGTCCATTTCCTAGATTTAGGCCTTTTGGAAATTAGCATAGCCTAGCATCAGTGGCGTAACTAAGATTTGCTTCTTGGGGACGAGCGGAGTCAAATCTGAACTAATTGCGTTTATGGTTTTGTGTTTGTTGTTTTCTACTTTATTCTCTTTGCTTTCTGTTTAATGGTTTTGTGTTTGTTTTCTGCTTTTGTTTTTGAATTTTTCTTTGGTTTTTTAGTTTTGTGTTTGTTTTCTAATTTTGCTCTTGAATTTTGCATTTTGATTTCTGTTTTTTTAATTTGTTTGTTTTATGGTATTTTTGAATTTTGCTTTGTGTTTTTGGCTTTGTGTTTGTTTTCTCTTTTCGTATTTGAATTTTGGTTTGTAGTTTTTGGATTTGTTTGTTTTCTGCTTTTGTTCTTGAATTTTGCTTTGTGTTTTTGGTTTTGTGTTTGTTTTCTTCTTTCGTTTTTGAATTTTGCTTTGTGTTTGTTTTCTGCTTTCGTTTTTTTTGTTTTACGTTTGTTTTCTGCTTTTGTTTTTGAATTTTGCTTTGTGGTTTTGTGTTTGTTTTTTGTTTCTGATTTTTTCTTTGTGTTTTTTGGTTTTGTGTTTGTTTCCTGCTTTTGTTTTTGAATTTTGCATTTTGTTTTGAGTTTGTTTCCTGCTTTTGTTTTTGAATTTTGGATTTTGGTTTTGTGTTCGTTTTCTGCTTTTGTTTTTGAATTTTGCATTTTGTTTTGTGTTTGTTTTCTGCTTTCATTTTTGAATTTTGCTGTGTGTTTGTATTCTGCTTTCGTTTTTGAATTTTGCTTTGTGGTTTTGCGTTTGTTTTTTGCCTTTGTTTTTGAATTTGCTTTGTGTTTTTTTCTGCTTTTCTTTTGAATTTTGCATTTTGTTTTGTGTTTGTTTTCTGCTTTCGTTTTTGAATTTTGGTTTGTAATTTTAGGATTTGTTTGTTTTCTACTTTTGTTTTTGATTTTGCTTTGAGGTTTTTGTTTGTATTCTGCTTTCGTTTTTGAATTTTGCTTTGTGGTCATGTGTTTGTCTTTGCTTTGTCGGGGGTCAAAATAAGACAATCATTAAAAGCAAACCTGCACGATTGATCTCGATAGCATTTGATACGGTTTATTTGCGCCTCTCAATGGGCCTAACATTAAATATTTCACACAAGTGAAGATAAATGTTCTCAAATTATAAACGTACATAATCCAATAGTTTGTCAATAATCCGATAATTGGCTTTTTTTGGATAAAAATTTCATCAAATTATGATTTTTAAATTATTTGACTCTGGGGTGTGATTGATCCCCCTAATTACGTACCGTAGTTACGCCACTGGCTAGTATATGCGAAATACCAAACATGTCACAAAAGGACCAAAAACGCTCATTTTAATCTTCACGATATGAGAAACAGAATTCGGCAGGCATAAAAGGGAAACAACAAGTCAAGTTTTAAAGCCCTAGTCAGGGCCGTATTTCTAAATCGGCTAAGTAGGCTGTAGCCTAGAGCGGCAAAGTTTCAGGGGCGGCAGTTTGGCAATTCATTCAAAAGCTAAAATGAAGTATTTCAGACGTTAATAATACTTTCCGTACGAATTAAGAATAGAAGTTTCTTAAAAATATGTTTTAGTCCTCATACAGTTCTTCCTGCCTTAGAAGAGTTAAGAACTATCTGTGAACTAGTATTTCTGAAATACATTACTCACTTTCATTACTTTGTATTGAGGCAAATACAACAAAAACACTTTCATATGAGGACATTATTAACGAGTTTGCCTTAAGAAATCTCGTAAGAAAGCTATGTAAATTTGAACATCAAGATGACGTGGGGTGATTTGTTTTAGAGAAGTTTGTATATTTTTCAACAAATAAACCAGTAATTAACTACATTTTGTGTAGGCCTAGTTTCATTTCACCGTGTGGGACAACTTAATTCAAATTGAACACAGTTCTTCAATTACGCAAAAGATAGTCATTATTATTAAAATATAAAAATATGTGTAAAATAGTGATCACTGATCTCCAAGAACAAATTAATTGATTAATTAACTTCGAAAACCATTTCATTTTTAAACGAATCTTAAAATTAGTATGTAAAAACAAGTAGATAACTAATTTCATTATAACATTTATTATGTAAGCCATTAAATTTGTAGTTTTTATATAAACTAAATGAACTTTATGTTTAAAAAAGATGAAAACTCCAATGATCTCTATCCTTTTGTTGTATAAAACAAATGTATTAAAGCAAATATGAACTTTTGAGGGGGCGGCAAATGGACTTAAGCCTATAGGCGGCCCTGGCCCTAGAACCATTCGTCTACGGGCAGGTGTTCTCAAGCTGGTGCTCCCCTGAGATCCTTTCTTCAATTAAAATTCTGTTGCACGAACAGGAATAATAGTGTTTTCATTAAACGTTTTGACAGTCAGAAATTTTATCATTTTGAGAAATAGTACTTTTTAAATCTACAGAGTGCGCACAAAGTCCGTGAACCCCGAATTTGGCCAACTATGGATCGCATAGAACCTAAGGTTTTCTGGTCAATCTCTTCTCCTCCCAGAACCTCTTCATCCTTTCACTTCGAATCCTCCGCTGCTCCGCAGAAATTACCAAATTAGACCTATATTTTGGTGGTTCTTGTTTGAGTCTTAAGTCTTTTAACTGGTTTCATGCAGCCCTCCATACCTCCCTGTCCTGAGCTAATCGTTTCATCTCTATATAGCTACCACACCCTACATCCGAGACAATCTGTTTAACATATTCTAACCTTGGTCTACCCCTACAGTTCTTGTCCTCGACCCTTCCTTCCATAACTAAGCTTGCTATTCTTGGATGTCTTAGTATGTGTCCTACCAGCCTATCTCTTCTCTTCATTAGCAGTCACTAGAAACATATCTCCTCTCCCACTTCACGTAATACCTCTTCATTTCTAACCCTATCTACCCATCTGATCTTCATCATTCTCCTGTAACACCACATTTCAAACGCTTCAATTCTCCTCTTTTCTGCTTCACTTCCATAGAGCGCCACGTTCCAGACAAAGGCTTTCAAAAATGACTCCCTAATATGTAAATCTATATTCGATATCAACAGATTCTTTTTCTGAAGAAATGCTTTCCTTGCCTGTGCCAACCTACTTATTATATCCTCTTTGCTTCGTCCATCACTGGTGATTGTGCTTCGTAAGTAACAGAAGTCTCCTACCTGCCAATTTGATGTCCATAGAAGTTTCTGATTTCTCCCGGCTGGATTCCAATATTTTTATTTTACATTTATTGATTTTCATCATGAATTCCTTCCTCAAGACGGAGTCCGCACTATTCAAAAACTCATTCAAATCCTCTGGCGTGTCGGCCAAAATTGCGATGTCCTCAGCAAATCTCAGAGTTGAAATTATTTCCCCTTGAATCTTCACACCCACTTTAAATTTTTCTCCAATTTCCTTCATTGCTTGTTCAATGTAAAGATTGAAAAGTATGGGTGATAAGTTGCAGCCTTGCCGTACACCTTTCTGAATACCAGCTTCTCTCTCATGTCCTTCAGCTCGAATGACTGCTGTCTGGTTTCTATATAGATTGTAGGTCACCCTTCTATCCCTGTACTTTATTCCAATCGTTTTCAACATGTCAAACAATTTAGCCCAATCAGCATTATCAAAAGCCGTTTCTAAGTCTACAAATACCATGAATGTTCTCCTATATTTCCTTATTCTAACTTCCGAAATCAGCCTAACAACAGCTTCCCTTGTTTCTACATTTCTCCTGAAACCAAACTGGTCTTCACCCAACTCCGTTTCTATCTGGCTTTCCATCCTCTTGTGGATTCTCCTTAAATGTATTAACGCTGTCAATGCGACTTCGAAACATCTTCCTGTTGTGGAACACGGCGGAAGTAATTCCAATTTCAACCGTGTCGTTCTTGACTACTTCTACCCTTTTCGTAGTAGCCTTCAGTCTTGCAATGTACTCGAAGACTTTCTTCGTCAAACGTTTCCCGTCCATTCTTATCAGATGTCCATAGAACGTAAGCCTTCGTTTGCGCATCGAGACAGTGATACTTTCAGTGTGCCGGTAAAGGTCCTCGTTCTTCCTTTCCTTCTATGTCCCCTACTCATTATCATTGATGTGTTACATCTTTCCGCTCGGTTGCTGGATAGTTTTGTGGGAGTGATTAAAAAAATGGGAACGGAAGTGAATCGGGCGGAAGTGGATCGAACGGAAGTGGATCGGACGGAAGTGAAGACGCACTGCCAGAAAAATGGGACGGAAGTGAATCGGGCGGAAGTGGATCGAACGGAAGTGGATCGGACGGAAGTGAAGACGCAATGCCAGCTGGATGTACAATTGAAAATGTGTGTATTGGAAATAAGGCAGTGTGTGCTCTGTAGCGCGAGAATGTTATGGCAATACAGTAGGCAGTGCATTTAGCAGGCACTGGTTTGACGGGCACAGTGGCAAATGTTTCACCGACTTTCATTTGTCATTGAGCAGTTTATGAAGCTTCACGTTCAAGGTTGAATATCACATGGGGTAGGACAAAGACGACAAATGACATTTAAGTAAGCGGCATTATTGTCAAGCTGTGGGTGAGTAGTCAACTATTAAATGCATAACAGAATGTTGTTATATGAGTGGAATAAAAGCTGTATTTTCATCATATGTGAGACTAGGTCATTTCATGATTGTAGGAAGCCATGTTTTGATTGTTTACGACGAACTGTATGAGAGCCTTGAGAATAACGAATGTTATAGTTACTGATGAATGTGCTCACAGTATTTGAGAGTACTGTCGACGTTGTGTGTCACTTTGTTATTATGAATTATTAATGTAAAAGGAAGGAAGGAAGCTTGTAGTTTTGCGTGTCCGTTAATCTCTACGATCATGATCCACGGTACCTCCCTTTTACGTGAATGCGAACCACAGGACATGGCATTTCAATTCGAAAATCTCACATGTATTGACCGGGAATCAAACCCGGTCTACCTTGGTGAGAGACTAACAGCTTGACCGCTGCGCCACAAATGTGACAGTAGCATATCTCCAATTCAATCTATACATTCATCATAGTACCAGTATGAAAATGGAGTGTAAATTAACATTTTAAGAATGTCCAAGCTGTGTAGTATACGAGTAGGATAACATGTCAGATGTTACACATCATATGCGACTACTGTAAGGCTCGTATCTTTTTTATTATTATTTATTTCATTCAGTTCCGACGAGATGGAGGGGCAAACGTGGCTGTAGGCCCAGGGCCCAGGAAAGTGGAAAATCCCAGGGTAGACACATTTGAAATGTTCTGATAGCCCTGTATTGAATGTATCTGAATGCAGAAAATATACTACAGCAATGCATTTTGTACAGTGATGGCTCTCCCTACAGAACGGAGACTCACAGATGCCGTGTGGTGGCCGGGGCGAGTTGAGCAAGGCATTGGCACTAGCAACAGCGTAGTGCCCAACTAGTTTAATACATCCTCTCTATATTATTCTGCTAAGGTCCCATTCCGGTTTTGTACCGAAAATAAGGTCCTGTTAACACCAACCTACACACATGGGGTACCTACAGGTTCCGCATAACCCCATGTGTGCCCGATACGCACTTACTTCCTCTTTAAATGCCTCACAATTAAATAAATACCTTAAATATGTACATTTACAATGGGAGCACCGTAAACTGGCGAGCCTGCCACTAGAGAGCAGGGCAGAGCGGCGGTGGCAGCCATCTCGCGGGAGCACGGCGTACTACTAGGCGAGCCTGCCGCTAGAGCGCAGGGCAGCGCGGTTGCTGCAGTTATCTGGCGGGAGCGTGGCGTACTGCTAGCTGAGGAGTCTCTCAGCAGATGGCTCCGGTGTGGTCTCGCCAAGACTTTCTCTAGGGTTCAATCCTTTGCAAATGTAAAAATTGCTGTAGAAGAAACTCCCGAACAAACAATAACCGATGAATTCGTTGTATCATCGAATATTGTCTACAAAGAGGTGCTGTGACAAGTACAAAGCACTGTTCTACATAATTATTTGTGTTCTTCTCATGTACGTATGCCGTTTAACAACAATAAATACATTTCTTCAATATTTAAAACTTCGTTCTCCCACATTCTTCCCTACTACCCCCATAAACCTACATTCACGTTGCGAAAGTTCGCACGGGCTCACTAGTATATAATATAGCCTATACCCTGTATAGGGTGGATACTTTCTAAATAATCATTGCAAAGTCGAAATTTAACCAACTAGAATTCATAAGGTTGTGAAAGGTTCTTCTTGTGATAAGAGGGAGTCAGATTCAACCAGAATGACATTACAAATTCGCATTGAATAAAACGCTCCAAAAAAGAGTAAAAACAAATTTAAAATGAGTTTTTTAGGGAGCTTTAAAAACGGAAGGAACACTTGTAATTGAAGCTATGGTAGGAGACTTAGTGCTACTTAAAAAGCAAAACAACCAGTGATGGACGAATCAAAGAGGGTATGCATTAAAAATAATCTTATACTGCATTATTAATAAAGTACAGTTGGAACACATAGCCTACTTGATTACAGTAGATCTGCATTGATTGATATTTAGTACAAATTAATTACAATTAGTCATTTTCTGAGCTCTGCCATTTAAAAAAGTCACGAATTGATCTCTGTTTCAGATTAGCGCATCTTTTTTTTTTAACAATTTCACTTTCTAGCATATCTCTGAGTGAGTTCGAAAGTCCATTAATTTGTTCTGGGTTCGAACAATCTTCTAGGAGAGCCGTTTTTTTTTGTATTTTTATACGTTACATAACACTTTTTCTAATGACATTGTATGCTGACGCAGTTCTGTGCCAACAGAACCATTGTTTACATCATCACCCTCATCACCATCTCCAATGGGAAGGCAGATGAGAAGTGGTCTTTTGAAACAGGACAAACTGAGAAAATGCCTGGTCTTTGGTCGGGGAGAGGGGTGGTCCTTAAATAGAGGTAACAAATACATTGACATTATGAGGTTTGAAATCGGTTCCAAGAAAACTCGGTCTTTAAGAGGGGTGGTCTTTTAATAGGGATGGTCTTTTAATAGGGTTGGTCTTTTAGAGAGGTTTCACTGTATTAAAAAGTCATTTTTGAAAGCCTTATCAGGAGCGTGGCGCTCTATTGAGGTGAAACTTGGACTGTTGGAGCAGCAGAAGAGAGGAGAATAAAAGCAGTTGAAATGTGGTGTTCCAGGAAAATGATGAAGATCAGATGGGTAGAGAGAGAAGAGGTATTATGACGATTGGGATAGAAGTGTCGTTTCTGGCGACTGCTAATGAAGAGAAGAGGTAGTGAGTGATAACTAGGGCTCGGATGTTAATGCCGTAAAAAAGAAAAAATAATGCACTTAACATTTTCAAAAATTACTGTAATAAATTATCTAAAAATTCGAAAAATTCACTTTAAAGTGGAGAAAATGATCTTATAACAATAAACTCACCAATATTTCAAAAATGACATCTTAAACTCAAACTGAAAAGTCAATCAAACTAGATTTCTAGCACATAACAAAAGGTTTACGTTCATTTTAGTCTGAGTTGCACTGCACTAAGAATGCCATTCTGATGGTCATCATCATCATCATCTTGCACAGTTTCCAGCCACAGGCCGGGTCTGTTTGGAACACAAGCCTCTCCAACGTCTTCTGTCTTCCCACCATCTCTCAGCCTCCACCCTTGTCCAGTCTTCTCCTCTCTTCTTCACGCTTTCTT
The DNA here is from genome assembly GCA_946902985.2 of Meconema thalassinum. NCBI lineage: Eukaryota > Metazoa > Arthropoda > Insecta > Orthoptera > Tettigoniidae > Meconema > Meconema thalassinum. Next base: position 293,296,266 of record OX336396.1, on the reverse strand, counting down.
CCACCCCCTTCAGCCACCTGTCTCTCGGTCTTCCCCTCGGTCTCTTTCCTTCCCACTTCGTCTCATGTACTCTCCTGGGTATCCTCTTCTCCTCCATTCGTTTTACATGTCCATACCATCTAAGTCTAGATTTATCTATACCATCCTGTAATGGTTCCTCCTTCATTAATTCTCTGGTCCTCTCATTTCTTATTCTGTCCATCTTTGTAGCTCCAATACTGCTTCTCAAGAACCTCATCTCACTGGCCTGTATTTTACTCTTCTCCCTTCCTTTCATAACCCAGGTCTCCGAGGCATACGTCAGGATAGGGACATAGTACGTCCGATATATGAACTTTTTGCTGTTCTGAGGGACATCCTTGCTCCATAACATGCTTCTCACACTCCTCCGGAATGCTTCTGCCTGCCTCCCCCGCTCATTTATTTCTCTATCGTTTCTTCCATTATCTTGTATCAGGCTTCCCAGATACTTGAAACTCTCCACTTTCTTCAGCTGTTCCCCACCAATTGTTATTCCCGTTGTGGTTCTTTCCTTCTTCCTTGTTGTGATCACCATCTCACTCTTATTTATGCTAAATTTCATCCCATATCCTTGTATTATTCCTTCCCACACGTCCAACTGTTCCTGTACCTCCTCCTCCTTGTTTCCCCAAATCATCAAATCATCTGCAAACACCATTGCTTTCATCTTTCCGTCCCCAATTACTTGTGCCACTCGGGTCATTATGTCATCCATCACCACAATGAAAAGTAACGGTGACAGTGCACTTCCTTGTTTCAGGCCGTTTCTTTGTTCCAACCAGTCTGATCTCTCTCCTCCCACTTTCACACAGCTCACGCTTCCCTTGTACATCTCCTTTATCCTCTTTATAGTCCATTTCTCTACTCCTCTATCCTCCAGGGACTTCCATACTTTGTTTCTGCATACACTGTCATATGCTTTCTCAATGTCCAGGAAGGCCATCAGTAGATCTGTTCCATACTCATAGTGCTGTTCTTGTAACTGCCTTACAGCAAAAATCAAATCCACTGTGGACCTTCCTGCTCTGAAGCCATGTTGTTCTTCCCTCATCCCTCCTTCTATCCTTGTCCTAATTCTCTTTTCCAAAACTTTCTCGAAGATCTTTGCACAATGACTCATCAGTGTTATTCCCCGATAGTTTCTGCAATCTGTTCTACTACCTTTCTTGAAGATCGGGACAATGATTCCTTTTTTCCAGTCCTCTGGGGTCTTCCTTTCCTTCCATGCTCTCCTCATCACTCGGTACAGCCACTGTATACCCACCTCTCCTGCTGCTCTCACCATCTCCACACTCAACTCATCCACACCCGGTGCCTTCCCTCCTTTCATCTTCCTCACTGCATCTTCCACTTCTTTCCATGTCAAGTCCTTTTCTGTTTGCAGTTCATCTTCCTCTTCCCCGATTTCTTCCTCCTCACCATCTTTTCCATTTGGGTTCAGAAGTTCTTCAAAATATTCTTTCCACATTTTCTTCAGTTCTTCCCTATTTTCTATCTCTTGTCCCCTTTTGTTCACCATTCTAACATAATCCGTAGGATCCTTCCGCCTCTTATTTTTTACCATCCCATACAGGACCTTTTTTGTACCTTCACTATCCTCCTCCATCATCTTTGTCCACTCTTCCATCTGATGGTGTCAAATGTAAATGATCTGCGGGTATCAGCCAACAAGTATTTTATATCTCGAAAAGCTGCGTTCAACTTCAACTGGTGTGATCGGAGCGTACTTGAAGTGAGGAAGGTCGTTTGATGCAAAATCCTCCTCAATCCCATCCATGCAGTAGTTTTCACCAGAAAGAATGTCTGAGATTTAGCATAATGTTTTATACTCGGTGTTTTTGTCCAGTTTTGATGCAGTACCCGCAGCAGTTTCGCCACGATTGTTCCTAAGACTAGTTTCCACCCAGTTGATTAAGGAAATGGAATCAATATTTCAAATTATCTTGTATCAGCTCCTAGCTTCTTCTAAACTCTGAGAGACGTAACTCCCTCATATAAAGCTGTGACATGACTAAATTGGAAAAAATGACCTTAAAAGGCCGTTTTCTCTAAAATAAGACCAAAAAATATACCAAAATTTTAAAAAATGCTCTTAAAATGGAAAATAGCAAATAATGCAAAAAGATGCAAAATAAAAATGACATATTTGAAGACGGGGTCGCCCGTCCGGAGTTTCTATGTACTTCAGCATTGTTTTAGACAACTCAGTAAAAACATCAACATCCGGGCCCTGGTGATAACCTTTGTTATTGTGATGGGTGCAGTAGTGTTTGTATTTGATTGTGAAGGAGGCAGCCATTTGTCTGGAGTAGAAGTGGGGGGAAACCACGGAAAATCACTTCCAGGATGGTTGAAGAGGGAATCGAACCCTGCTCTTCTCAGTATTGCCTCAGCAGTGGCGTACACAAGATTTCCTCCGGGGGGGGGGGGGGGTTCATTACTATTATAGGGTAGCTGTGTACATTAACTAAAGGGACCCCCAGGGGCTCACATCTAGTGGGTTGTGGGTTGGCGACCACGGGGCCCCAGCTGAGTCCGGCATTGCTTCCACTTACTTGTGCCGGGCTCCTCTCTGTCTTCTTTCCTGTCGACCTCACTTGGTCAACTCTTGTTCTCTTCCGACCCCGACGGTATTAGGATATCCGAGGCCTAGGGAGTCTCTTCCTTTCCCGCCTTAATTGGCCCTTGTCTCATCTTTTCTGATTCCCTCCTTCTGCGAGGGGTCAGCCTTCTTTTTCTTTTCATGTTATCTCCTGCCTTCTGCTTAAGGCCCTCAAGGAGGCAGGGTGTATGTAGCCCCATCACTTTTGGTGCACCCTAGATCATGCTACACCCTCAGGGGCTCACGGTTGGTGAGTTCGGGAGTTGGCGACCCCGAGGGATTCCTGAGCTGGGTCCGTTTTCCCCTTTTGTCCCTTACCTTTGGGACGGACCCTCTCCTCTTTCACTTTCCTATCTGCTTTTCATGGCTCTCCTTCCTTCCAAGTCCCTCAATCCACCTTCTTCGAGGGTTGAGGGCATTTCTTTTCCTCCTGTCCTTTATTTGCCTTATTCTCCTTAATTTTCCATTTCTTCTTCTAGTATGTAGGTTAGTAGTTAGTTTTAGTTTTTAAGTTTGCTTTTCATTTTCATCTTCACGATCACCCAAACCATCAGGGGCCGATAACCTAGATGTTAGGCCCCTTAAAACAACAATTATCATCATCATCATCATCATCATAACTAAAGGGGCAGATGACCTTGCTCTTCCGCCCCTTAAAAGACAGTCATCACTAGGGTTCGGAAGTTTAAGACCTAAAGAAGTACAAAATATGCCCTAAAAACTAGCCAAATATGCCCTAAAACTAGCTAAATATGCCCTAAAAACATGATCAGCAAAAAAAAACCTTTATATATATATATATATATATTACATTCCTATTAATACAATTTTATTTATAAACTAATTTAGAGTACCTACTCTTTTAAGAAATCTTATAACACCAGACACATTTAATCATACACACTGACAGAGAGCTACAGTACATTAGAATACTCAACATTCATTCAGTATCATAGCCTTGAGGTGCTCGGTTTTCCTAAAAGAAAGAAAAAATGAAGTATTAGCATGCTTTATGATATCTGTCGGCGTAAGTCAAAAGACACTGCCTAACAGGAAGTTTATCGAGTTCATTATCGTACATTCCTCTTAATCTTCCTCTTTGCCAGCATTGCACATCACGACCATGTGCATTCCCAGGCTGTCCTTCTACTACGCTGTTCGGAAATCCTGGGTTTGAAACTCGCCCCAGATAACACGTACCTTGTTAACGACGCCTCAATTTAAACAAAAATGCTGAAATTATAACCAAATATGACCTTATATCACTAACATATGACCAAATATGACCAAAGCAATAAAAATGGCCGAAATATGCATTTATAGGCAACATCAAATTGTTTTAAATGTGGTCAGGGACCCGTCATTCAAACTTATTTTTTAGATTTCGGGTAAAATGAGCTCAGGAAAAAATATGACTTTTCCTTATCATCCGAACCTTAGTTATCGTCATAATTAAAATGATATTTCCATGAATATTCATAACAATAATTTTAAAAACGTTCTCTTTGCATGAAAACTATTTCAGGCCTCATTATGTTTCCGACACAATAAAAGAATGAAAAAATCTAAAAAAGAAATATGGAAAACAGTAACTAAATATTAAAACTGAAACGATGCAGTAGTATCATCATGACCACAGTTAGGCTACGCGGTTGCTTATAATATTGATATTGCTTTGCTCTCCGTGTTCCTACTGCCATTACTAGCCTATTGACTCTCAAAATCTGCCTATCTTGATTATTTATTTAGCGTATGGCTTTTAGTGCCGGGAGAGTCCAAGGACATGTTCGGCTCGCCAGAGGCTGTAGCTGCTTGAAGCGGACACCCACAGGGTAAGCTACAAGTTCCGTTCAATTTCAAGTAGTTCGAACCTTCGCTACCAGATATTACTGACTGCTAGTAGTGAACATTGGAACTGTGATAGAGCGTTCTAACGAAATCCAACCTAGAAATTTAGCTTCACATAAGTTTAGTCCGTGGAAGGATCTTTTACATCCCTTAAATCTATGACATGGGACCACCGGCTTTACTTCCCCTCCGAAAGAAGGCACACTGAAAGATTTTAACGCTCTTAAAAATTCTGACGACTTTGGCAGGATTTGAATCCGAGATCTTGGGCACAGCAGTTCAGCATGCTTGATGACTTGATCTGTATGATTAATTGGAATAAATTGCAGAAACTCCTCATCTACTGAATTATCTTTAACGAAACGGACACACAAAAAGCAACCCGAAGCGACTTGAACAAGGTTAGACTACCGATCGCACACTTCAACAGTAAAAGTGATCGATGGCTCGCTCCAATTCTGAAGGAGTCGTCTCGCTGCGAGTAAAGTGCAGGACATTCACCAAGTGATGAACGTGATCACTAGGGCCCGGATGTTGATGACATGCCATCTTTTTACTGAGCTGTCTAAAACAATGCTGAAGTACATAGGAACTCCGGACGGGCCACCCCGTCTTGAAATATGTCATTTTTATTTTGCATCTTTTTGCATTATTTGCTATTTTTCCATTTCAAGAGCATTTTTTTAAGTTTGGTAGATTTTTTTGGTCATATTTTAGAGAAATCGGCCTTTTAAGGTACAGAGGAACGTGGCTAATTCGAATTGTTCTCTTGATCCCTAGAATTTTATATACAATCAATGTTAAAAAATCGTGATTAATTCGAATTTTATTTTGGACAATAATAATAATAATAATAATAATAATAATATCGTATGACCTCGGGTGCCTGGTGCAAGCTTTGCTATTTGACACCCAGAGGGTAGCTTGCATGTCGAATTTCGTAGTTCCTTGACTATGAAAGTCAAGGAGGTTAGATGTTAGATATCTAATCTCCTTGAACACAATAGCGCTTTCTAGTAGAGAAATGAGGAACTTTGTGCTGGCGGAAACTCCCGAGATTAATTTTGCCATTATGAACTCGGCCTACTGAATTCAAATGGGTTCTTTAACATGCCAACATCGTATGACATGCGTATCGTATTTTTGCCGCCTTTCAAAAATCACTTACCACGGTCAGGGGCGAACCTGCAATCTTGGGGTTAGTAGACCGACACGCTATCCACTCACCCACCGTGGCAAGCTTTTAGTGTAAAAAGCCGATCGGAAGCCAAACAGTTGGGTCAGTTGGTTCAGTTCCAGAAAAAAACTGTTCCGAGTGCAGCCCAAGCAACAAACCACATCACAGAACTTAGGCGTGTTTTTTTGAAAGTAGAAATGACGTAAGTGATTCTGTTTTCCATTCCTCAAGTTTGTGATGGCTGAGAGATTTAATTGTAGGAAACAGGTAAGAATCTCAAACTTATTGAAAAACAGTAGATTTCTCCAAGACTTTAGATTGCTGGATTACTACTGTCGTTAAATAGGTGAATAGTACATTTAGGTTTTATTTTTCATTTGGAACTTTTGGGGTATTTCCGATACAGCCATTATACAGTACAGTTGTCTGTTAATCTGCTTTGTTGAACGTAAATCATTATGTAAACGTAATACAATATATCTTCTCTACCCTTTTCAAAGATCTTTCTTAATTCGATTTTTTGTGTAATTCGAATTTTTTACTGGTCTCTTGAAGTTCGAATTATCCAAGTTCCACTGTATTTTCTTTCCAATGTAGTCATGTCACAGCTTTATAATACGAGGGAGTTACGTCTCTCAGAGTTAAGAAGAAGCTAGGAGCTGATACAAGATCATTTAACATATTTGAATAAAATATTTCAGTATTGCTATTAGTAGAAAAATATATATATATATATATCTTGGATGCAGAAGAAGGGTACCGTAGTTATACAGATGCTCTTGTTTTCGTCGCAAACCAGTTATTAGCGGAATAGAATGTTACCTGCTCTGTTGACGAAGATCAGCTGTGGCGGGGTAGAAAGGGGAAGGGGTGTATATTCTTGTCTCAGTTCATTTTCTCCATTTTATAGTGCATTTTTCAATTTTTTAAAATATTGGTGAGTTTATTATTATAAGATAAATTTCTCCATTTTTTATGCATTTTTCGAATTTTTAGGTCATTTATATATATATATATACACCACGGACAGGCCAATAAGGACCACGCAAATATCACTTCTTTATAGGTCTAGTTTCCTTCTTTCTCTTCCAGAAGGCTTTCATCCTGGTCGACTGCTTAGCTCTTCTTTCGGCACTCCATTCTCCTCTGTTGAGATTCTTCTTCACCCCGACAAGAATTTTGAGGCCAAATTTTTTTAAATCTGTAGGCTACTCTATTCGATGTAGGCAATCTTCTTCAGTAATTTTGAATTTTTGAAGTTCTTCTTTCATTTGTTTTACATAGCCTCCTTGCCCTTTATAATTCCAGATTTTATCAAAAATTTGTTTGTTTAACCTTGAGCAATCCATGCGGACCATATGTCCGTAGAACTGAAGTCGCCGTTTTCTGATCATCACTTCAAGGTTATCGATTTTACTATAAATTTCTGCATTGGATCTCAGTCTATAACCTTCCTGTGTTTTCCTAGGGTCATAAATCCTTCTTAAAATTCTTCTTTCTATCTTGAGCAAATTCTCCATTCCGGTTATATTTGTAGTTTCCATGCCGAACAAGATGACTGGTCTAACAACTGTATTAAAATATAGTAATTTTGCATTGATAGACAGGTTCTTTTCATTGTATATATTTTTTGTACAAAAATTTAATCTTTCCAATTTCCCTTTTTTGTTCTCAATTGCTGATTCAAGTAATGAAATGGTTGGGGGGGTGGGGGAGGTGGGTTAAACCCTGCCCCCCCCCCCCCATCGGTACGCCACTGCTTCAGAGCCAGGAAATGAACCCGGACCTCCGGGATGCCAGCCAAGAACGCTAGCCAATACACCCCTGTTCATACCGTGGTCATCAGCTCCGTACACTTGAGTGTTGCTTGGTGACTGTGTTTGCCTGGATGGAGTGAGCGAAACCACAGGACTAACGCGCGCAAGCAAGCAAGGCAAGTGTCAATATTTTAAAAGCACGAGTGTTGTGACTGGTGTTGGGGGTGCGACAAGGACAGACACAGACGTCGAGTCCAACTGTGCTGCAATCAATCTCTGAGAGCCGCGCTGCATCCTGGGAAGACAACATGGCTGCGAGTGGGAGAGTCTGTCTCTCTCTGTGATGTTTGACAGGGTCCCTACCTCTATACAGCACTGATAACAAGATACCGTACCACATTTATTTTATCACTCCATAAAACTACACACTTCTAGAGTGTTTGTAAGCTACTCAAAATTAGTCTATTAGGCTACTTAAGGAAGCCTAAGTTATATTGACATGATTTTATTCATCGCCACTGCACCCTCAGTTCGTCTTACAATACTTATTACTAGAGACCGGACGTTTTTGCACTGAAAACGATAAAAAAAAATATGCATTAAAATTAAAAAATATGTACCTACAATAAGCCAATCTTATTCACTCACCTTATACATTTATCATTCACTGCAGAAAGAAGCATCACAATAGATCATTGCAAATTTTTCAATGTTTTCAGGAGACAAATTACGTCTATTTTAACCCTTTGACCGCCAGCCACATACGCGGTGCCCGTACCCTATACTGCCAAGGCCTAATCTGCACTTTTACCCTGCGGTAAATTATACGTAATAACTTCTGAACTATTTATGTATATTGGATGATTTTTGTTTTGATTTGAAGGTAATGCTCTGGGCGTTTTATTAATGTAACTTAATGTACTCTTATTCTATAATTTATATTAAATGGAGTGGTAATTGAAATAAATATTTACTTTAAACATTTTGAAAGAAAATTCATGATCAAAAATCGTTAAGAATAAAAAATATTTTTACTATCGAAAACAGCTTTATTTTAGAGAGGTGATGTTTCCAATATCTTCCCCCTGTGGGTGGGGGGTTTAGAATACACCCACGGTATCCCCTGCCTGTCGTACGAGGCGACTAAAAGGGGCGACCTTGGCTATCCTTTTAGGTTTCCGGCTTGTCTTGCGAATTGGACCTCCCGTGGGTGGGAGGGATGGAATACACTCACAGGTATACCCTGCCAGTCGTAGAAGGCGACGTAAAGGGTTTCTTGGCCCAGGTCCCCTTTACGGGTTTGACAGCCAGCTCTAAACGCCCTACTTTGTGTGATATAACTCTCATTAGGTTATATCGCACGCCTTTTTCCGTTCATGTTTTTGAGGTCTGGCACTCAAAATTACATGTGCGTGCTGTCAGGGGAAGGGCCACCTAAGTGTGCGACTACGCTCGAGAGCCTGTTCGGTCTGGCCACACCGACAGGTGGGTGCGCCATGTACTCTGCAGTAGTATCCGCCTGACAACGCAGGTCCCCGCACAGCTGCATGCCTGTGCTGGAAAACTCTCTAGTATATGCCAAGGGGTACATGCCTGAATGGCATGTCAAACATCGGACCCCCGGGCAATGCCTTCCAAGCTAGGCGGGCCTTGCCTTGGCTGGGTAGCGCCTACAGAGACAGCCCGTGATTGGAGTCGGTGGCATTCAGGGAGGATGAAACGGCCATGGGACAGAAAAGGAATATCTCCCACCAGGGTGGTCCGCCACCCAAGTCTTTAACTTTTGATTCCCTACGGGGATCAACCCCCTGGGAACAGTCTGTTCGTGAGAATCTGGGTGCTAACACTCCCAAGTTTCTGGTCGCAACCAGAACAGATGGGGGTGATTTTAAGATGGTAAAGTCTATTTTGTTTTCTCGGCACATAGAAGGGGTCTATGGCGAGCTTGAGAAGGTACAAAAGATGAGAAACGGTAGCTTGTTGCTCAAGACTAGGACTGGTGAGCAGGTTGAACACCTTCTGAAGTGTGACCACTTTGGCGATATCCCTGTCAAAGTGGAGAAGCACACGTCTTTGAATCTGGTCCGGGGAGTCATTTTCCACCGGGACCTGATTCTGAACACTGACGAGGAGCTCAAAGAGGATATGCAGCACCGACACGTGACTGATGTCCGGCGCATTACGCGCAAGGTCAATGGTCAAATCGTGGATACTGGTGCTTTCATTATTTCCTTTGAGCTTTCGGTGCTCCCGGAGAAAGTCAAGGTAACAAGTTACCGTTGCGACGTTCGGCCTTACATCCCTCCACCAATGAGGTGTTATAAGTGCCAGAAATTCGGGCACATGTTATCCCGATGCTCGAGCCCTGACGTCTGTGGAACATGCGGTAAGGTACCCCACGAAGCGGAAGAGTGCACAACACCATATCAGTGCACTAATTGCCCTGGATTTCATTCTCCTCGGGACAGGAACTGCCCTGTCTTCCTGCGTGAGAAGAAAATCCAGGAGATTAAAACCCTGGATGGTCTCACCTACCAGGAGGCCCGCAAGAAGTACCATACCACGATTTCGCCTTCTCCAACGATTGATTATAGAGCCATAATACCAAATTTGGTACCGGCTCCATCATCTTTTGTCTCAACTGTGACACCTACTAATTTACCACTGCCATCAACATCTCTAGATACTCCCCAGAATCAGAGAGAGAGCCCGAAGGTGACTTCAACCCCACCTTCGGCCCCAAAGGAGGCTGTGCGAGCGAAGGCTGCTCCGCCCGCACAGCAGGGGAGGAAGTTGAAGACTTACTCCCCACTCGGGAGGAAGTCGAAGACTTTCTCCCCACCCAAACGGTCGGCGAAAGCCGCGCCGAAGCCGGCGGAGGCGGCATCGTCGACCAGGGTCAGGAATTCATCTCCTGACCCGTCTATATATCTTAAAGAGGCGGGTAAGGGTAAGAAGGGGCCCCGCACTACGCATTCCCTTTCTCCCAAAAAGGGGAAGCCATCCGCGCCAACGCCTGCGGATGCTTCTGCGCCTGGGGACGTTTCGGTCTCCAGATCTGCGCGCTCCCCACGGAGATCCCCCCGCCGCCGAACTGCGTCTATGAAATCTTCCACCGAGTCGATTCACTCCATGCCCTCGCCTGAGGACATGGAGATAGTAGTCGACGTAGTGACTGTAGATTCTCCAGAGTCAAAGTTGGAGTAGCTTGCTGCTCCAAGTTATTCCCTAAGTTCACACAATGGCACTGTTACAGTGGAATTGTAACAGTTATGACAGGCATTTGACAGAACTCCGTCAGCTTATTGCCCAATACGCAGCGAGTATAGTCTGCCTACAGGAAACAAACCTCAGACCTGATCACGAGACTGTTCTGAGAGGTTTCCGACTATACTCTAAAGCGCGACAAGACGCCGCCCGGGCTTCCGGGGGCGTTTGTACCTTCGTTCGCTCTGACTGCTATAGTGAGGAGTTTCCACTCGCCACTCCTCTGGAAGCTATTGCAGTTCGCGTGTCCTTGCCTGCTATGACAACCGTTTGTAACGTGTACCTTCCACCGAACCAACCCCTTGATATTAATGACGTCTTCGATCTTGTTGATCAACTTCCCGTCCCTTTCCTACTCGTGGGTGATTTCAACTCTCATCACCCCCAATGGGGATCACCATCTTCCTGCCCCAGAGGAAGGGCCGTGGAAGGCTTAATTCAAGGGTTGGATTTATCTCTATTAAATTTTAGCTTAGCGCACGGCACGTACTCACACATTGACTTGAGTGTGTGTAGCCGTGCGCTGGTCCCCCTATTTGGTTGGTATGTACACGACGACCTCTGTGACAGTGACCATTTCCCGATCGTTCTTACCCTTCTGAACCAGACGCCCGTGGAGTTCCCCAGTCGTTGGGTTCTTAAGCGGGCAAATTGGCCCTCGTTTCAAGAACGAGCTGTTTTCGTTGATTTTGGTTGCCGGAGCGTCGATGACGAGGTACAGCACATCACCGATGTGCTTCTTGCTGCCGCCGACGAGTCCATTCCATCCTTCTCTGGGACTCCTCGTCGCAAACTCGTCCCTTGGTGGACAGAGGATATTGCAGCGGCAATAAGAGACCGTCGTCGAGCTCATAAGCACTACCGTCGGCGTCCAACCATGGCCAATTTGGTGGCGTTTAAGAAATTTCGTGCCAAGGCACGGATCCTTATTCGCCAGAGTAAGAAACAATCCTGGGAACGGTATGTGTCTTCTATTACGGCACATACCACCTCCTCACAAGTGTGGACTAAACTACGACGCATTTCGGGCATTCAGACATCTTCTACTGTACCGGGAATTTCCATTGACAATGACTTGGTTACAGATCCTTATCGCGTTGCAAACCATCTCGCCTCGTCTTTTGCGGATATATCCGGTTCCGATAACTATGACCCTGCCTTCGTGGCCCTGAAGTGCGAAGCGGAACGTTTCCAGCTTAGTTTTGCTTCCCGCGCTTCGGAGGAGTACAACGTGCCCTCTACGGAGTGGGAACTCCGCGGAGCGCTGGCGCTCTGCAGGGACACGTCTCCTGGCCCGGATAATATTCACAACCAGATGCTTAAACACCTTAACGATGAGAGCATTCGTTATTTGCTCAGGGTGTTTAATCGTATCTGGTTGGAAGGTGTGTTTCCAGCGCAATGGCAGGAAGGTATCATTATACCTATCCTGAAGCCCGATAAGGATCCCAAATTGACAGGGAGTTACAGACCTATTTGTCTCACTAACGGTCTGTGCAAGCTCTTCGAGAGGATGGTCAATCGGCGCCTAGTGTGGGTCCTGGAGAAACGGGGACTCCTGTCTGAATACCAGTGTGGTTTCAGGGCGTCACGGTGTACCAACGACCATCTGGTACGCCTGGAGACCGCCATACAGGACGCTTTTCTCCGGAGACAGCACCTGGTCGCTGTTTTCTTTGACCTCGAGAAGGCCTATGACACCACTTGGCGTTACGGCATCCTCTCTACCCTGCATCAATGGAAATTCCGAGGTAACTTGCCGGTTTTTATTGCGAATTTTCTGTCCCTTCGCCTGTTCCGTGTCCGAATAGGGGGGACATATTCGCAATATCAAATACAGGAAAACGGAGTCCCACAGGGATCGGTGCTTAGCGTAACATTATTTGCGATTGCCATAAACGGTATAGTCGCTGCTGCTGGTCCAGCAGTGGTACCGTCGCTATATGTAGACGACTTCGCTCTACATTATAGTGCGCACAATATGGCGGTCGCAGAACGACAGTTACAACAAGCTATTCGGAGAGTGGAACGCTGGACACTGGAGCATGGCTTTCGATTCTCAACCGCTAAGTCCTCGGTTGTCCATTTCTGCCGAAAGCGCACCCTCCATCCAGATCCTGAGCTTTATCTGGGCAATGTAGCTTTGCCTGTTGTTGCTGCGTACCGGTTCCTTGGGCTCCTTTTCGATCAGAAATTGACGTGGGAACCACACGTGCGGTGTTTGAAAACTGCCTGTGCTAAGAAACTCAACATGTTGCGGTTTCTTAGCGGCACATCATGGGGGGCGGACCGCGCGGTGCTCCTCCGTTTTTATAAAGCACTGATTTTATCTAGGTTAGATTATGGCAGTGTAGCATATGGTTCGGCCCGTAAGTCAGTGCTTGTTAAACTGGACAGTGTCCACCACGGCGGTGTGAGGCTGGCGACGGGTGCCTTTCGGACAAGCCCAGTCGTCAGCTTGCTCGCCGAGGCTGGCGTACCTCCTTTACACCTGAGGCGCCAACAAGTACTGCTGACCTATGCTGCAACTATTCGACAGATGCCACTTCATCCAAGCTATCCATGTTTGTTTTCCAATCCGAATCGCCGGCTGTATGATGCGCTCGCCCGCGCCACTCGGCCGGCGGGGATTCGCTTGGATGACTTATACCGTCAGTTCCGATTTCCTTCTGTCTCCTGTATCGTCCGAGTACCTAGCAAGGCCCCCCCGTGGCTGGTCTCTCGCCCTGATATTATCCTGGATCTGCACACCGGCCCCAAGTCGGACACGGACTCCTCCGTCCATCGGAGGCTGTTCCAGTCCGTGGTGAGCCGGTATCCGGGATCAGGGCTGCTATTCACGGACGGTTCGAGGGTAAACGAGAAAGTAGGCTGTGCATTTGTGGTTGAGGATCGTCGGTTTCTCTTTTCACTTCCCGAGGCCTGTGGCGTGTACACTGCGGAGCTCTATGCCATCTTAGAGGCTCTGCGGTACACGTTATCAGACGATCACCAGCACTTTCCTGTGTGTACTGACTCTCTGAGTGCGCTGTAAGCGATCGATGTGTGTTTCCCGAAGCACCCGTTGGTCCAGCGTGTGCACGACCAGCTCGTCAGTTCGCGTAACGCTGGAACCGGGGTGACCTTTGTGTGGCTTCCTAGCCACATGGGTATTGAGGGAAACGAGCTTGCTGATCAGGCGGCGAGAGAGGCAGTCGCACTGCCCTCGCTACCGTATAAGGTGCCTGCTAGTGATGTGCGCTCTCGGTTGCGGCATTCGATCCTGTCGCATTGGGAGGAGGCGTGGCGTGCCACGCCTCAACCCAACAAACTGAGAGGCATCAAGGAGACAACGAAGGTGTGGAAATCTTCCTTCCGCTCTCTCCGGAAGGAAGCTGTGGTACTCTGTCGACTCCGGATCGGCCATGGGATTGCTACGCACTCCCACTTGCTGAAGCGAGAAGATCCCCCTGTGTGTCCTTTCGGCGCCCACCTAACCGTGGCACACCTTCTCTTGGAGTGTGTGGATCTGGCCGATCTGCGCGGGACTCTTAAACTGCCTAATACCCTCTCCCTTATTCTCCGTGATGACGGGCCGTCAGCTGACCTCGTCATCCGGTTCATGAGGGAGAGTGGTTACTTTTTTAAGTTTTAATGTATAGTTACGACTTTTAATTGTGGTTAAATCTGTTTTATGTTTTTTATTGTGTTATGTATTGTGTTGTTCACTATGCCTTATTTGTTTTATCCTTTTTACCAGCCGCCTTTTTATTCTTTTTATTCAAATAAGGCATAATTTTTTTGGGGGGGGGGCTCACTGTCTGTTTTATAAACACCATTTTCGCTTCATCCATGGCAGTGAGTTGTTTTTTATCTACATCCTTTCATTTCACGTCATTTCATTTCATTAGGGGCCGATAACCTCGATGTTAGGCCCCTTAAAACAACAATTATCATCATCATCATCATCATTTCCAATATCACATAGTCTATAAAAATTTGAGCTTTCTATAAAATATCACAGCTACAATAATTTATTCTTATTTTATTCCTGTAACATGAAATTTTCTGATTTACATTATGTGCAAATGGCTGCAGTTCCAGGCTAGTTTTAAGTAAAAATGTTTACTAATGTCTATTTCACTACTTCACACAAACTGAACACTCTAGAATTCACTCTTTGGATGAAGAGAAACTAATTACCTAATATTTACACATGTTTATTACGCGCCCTAGCAATTGTGATTAGAGAGGAACAAAGGATATACACTATTTACTCTTTACAAATTTATCTGGTCTTTTTCCTACTACCACCTCGAATTGTACTAATCATGGTGTATACGGAACAATTGCGTTCATTTTTTCCCCCCGGTAAAAGGTGAAAGGGTTCGTTTCCCGCCCGCGATAGCTGAATTTGCGCTTGGTTACTCAGCAGCAAGTTCCTCAGTGTGACAAACTTTAAAACTTGTTGTATATAGTCTTATATAATTCACTACTAGACCAATACATATATTGTGAACTATTAAAACGAATAAGTAACTTGGAAAATACATTTTTTCAGAACATCCGATCAATCGGACGTTGGCATTTTTCAGCTGAACTCTGAACGTCCGTTCAATCGGACATTGGCGGTCAAAGGGTTAATCGTTTTCAGTGCATAAATGTCCGGTCCCTGCCATCAGTTGAATAATCACTGTTACCTGACACCCACTGTTTTAATAAATACTCGCTGCTGCTGTTCTCTTTAGGCATTTTGAGTTAAGGATGTGCAGACTAAGAATGAAGTAACACATTAACTGAAGAAACTCCTCACAAAACTACCCCCGGCCTTCTGGCTGCCGAGATGGTGAAAGGGATGTCACACGCCATTCCCTTCTTCAAATAGCCAGGCAGCATTGCGTAAAATATTAGTTATTAATCTGTTGCTCAGAAAGTTGCTTACAAGGGATGTCCAACACGCAGGCGAAACCTATTTTGTTCAAGATGATTTACGTTATACTTAATTTCAAATATATCTGCTAAAATATGCTGTTAATTTCAGAATACCCAATAAATCCAATAAACCCTCAAAATATGCATTTGCACATGCGCATGTGCAATTTCAAAAAAAATGGTCCACGGTCATGACTAAGGACCGCATTCTTAGGTTTTACCTTTTTGTTTCCTTACTTCTAAATTTCCTTTCCTGCTTTTCGGTCGGTCAACACGATTGTGCCCAGTGAATGGGAGAGGTACAAGTTATAAATATGTAAACACACTCCTGCAAAAAATGCATGTATTAGTTAGTTATCACATTAAATGGGCAATTTAGGATTACTTGTTTCGCCCCACAAGTTGCCATTATCAGATCTGTTCACTGTGTTAAGGTTGTTAATTCACTATTGTGGTTCAATAGCACGTCGTAAGATCCTTATAGTATGATTCACAATTGAATGTTATGTTACAAGGTTTAGTGAATTACGTGAGAAATGGTGTCTATGCAAAAATTTGTTAATTTATGGTCGGCGATGTCGAAATGTAAACATTATATGTCAGAAAACTGTATCATAATGAGGGTTGGTTGGTTCTTAAGTTTATGGGCTGCGACAACGCGGTCATGTTGCCCCGTGTACTTTGGGTGTGTATAGAATCTGTCTGATAACCGGTGTTAATTGTGATGACTGTAATAGTGTGTGTTATCTGTTTTTTTAAAATTTAAGTACTGCAACTTAGAATTTTTCAAATAGTTCCTACTTTTGCCGCCAAGCGCCACCGTCAACGATTACTAGGCCAAGTTCAGAACTTAGCTACTAGACGCCACCGCAGTCGGCTCTTGGCAAACGAACGTAGAAACCTAAGAGCGTTGTTTACATTCTTAACCTATCCAATTTAGCTTCACACAGGTGTAATTCGTGAAAGGTTCTTTAACATGCCATAAATCTATGACATGGGACCGCCGGCTTTACTTCCCCTCCGAAGGAAGGCATACTGAGGGATTTTAACGCTCTTAAAGAATCCGACGGCTTCGGCCGGGTTTGAACCCGCGATCTTGGCCGTAGAAGCTCAGCATGCTACCAACTACGCCACGGAAGCCGCTCATAATGAGGGTCATTATAACACTATTTTTCAATGAAACTGTTTCTCCCAGCAATCAGAGCTCAAGATACAGTCGTGTGACCAATTAAGAAAGGATAGCATCGCACCTGCGCTGTCTTCCACGGGCTTCTATTTTAAATCTCACTGCGTGGCTAGTGCCATAGTGGGGTATTTGAGGAGGCCATGGACAATCCCATGCGCTCTGTTCGGTACATAACACTGGCGAAATCTCGACAGATATTTATGAATATTTATTATTGAGAATCTAATTTCGCCAAATAACCGGTTATTTGATGAAATTAGATTCTCAATAATAATTATATACATACCGACGAAATTAAATTAATTTAACTAATTTTAATTATGAATATTTATGTTCGAACATAAAATAGTTATAATTATCGTCGAACATAATCAGTCGTATGCAACTCGCCTATAATGGTAATTAAGACACTCGTATGGAAATTATAAAATGAGCGAAACCCTTATAGGCTCGTTGCATAATCTACTAATATTATTATTACAGTGTGATATTCTAAATTGTATAGCCCACACGCGCTGTGGGAGACAGCTCTGAGAAACTTCATGCCATTCTAACTCGCATCGTGAGCTGTATTGGTAGCCATGAAAAAATGCAATACAGTAGACCTACCCCTTTTTACCATCAAATCCCCCCTCAAACTGTATGGAGGCCCCTTTTAGTATTCAAGGGTCATCTTACAAGTAGCCTACAAGTTATCTATAGGCTAGAGAACCTTCCGAATATATTTGGCGCTTCGCTTCGCGTAGCTTTTGAATTCCGAATAACTTTACTTTGATCGCCTATAAAACAGGGTCATTGAAAAAGGTTCAGCAAATTAAACAAGTAGTTCGGTGAAGAACTATACAGCCTATTTTCATACTTCCTACTCATGTTAGGCCTAATTGCTTCTATCAACATACAAAAGTTCAGTTTGAAGGTTGTGATAGATTCGTAGATATTGAGAACCGTCTAAATATTTCAGATGGTCGCCAGGTTGGATTTTTATTTATGTACTATTACATTAAGATTATTGTGTACGTGTGGTATTCAAACTTCAATCGCATGATTAGAACACAAGAAGTAAAAACGAGATTTTAAAATTTCGCACAGCTGCCATCTTGTGGTTATGCAAACAACTGAAATAAATTAGATGCCAGTGGATTAACATTTGTATAAACATTTAACGTGCAACGTTTCACTGTACTCGGATAGTTAAATGCGAGAATCGTCCATTTAAATATTTATAATTCGCATCGCCGCCATGTTGGATTTGTGCTCACCAGGTTACTGAAAGCCCTATAGGTGAACTTATGTTCATAGCCTCTATGAACATAAAAAAAAAGTCAGTTCGATTGCTGTAAAAGATTCGTAGATATTAAGAGCCGTCTAAATATTTCGGATGATCGCCATTTTGGATTGTTATATGTATAGAGCATAGAGTTATGTACCATTGAAGGAAAAGTATTTCCTAGGTTCATTATTCAAACATTCACTTCGATCGCATGATTACGACATAAGAAATAGAAACTTAATTTTAAAATTTCGCACAGCCGCCATCTTGAGGTTATGTAAACAATTGAACTAAATTAGATGCCAGAGCATTACAATATTACTGTACCACATTTCACTGCGCTCAGAGAATTAAATCACGAGAAAAGTCTATTAAAATGTTTCAACTTCCCTTGGCCGCCATATTCGTTTTGTACTTTACAGGTTTATGAAAGTTACATAGATAAATTTGTATCAGTACCCTTTATTACCGTACAAAATTTAAGGGTGATATCTGTAATAGTTTCGGAGATATAGAATGCCAGTGAAATATTTCGCACAGCCGCCATTTTGAGGTTATGTAAACAATTGAACTAAATTAGACTCCAGTGCAATATAATGTGTATAAACATTTGCTGTACCAAGTTTCATTACGTTTGGATGGTTAAATCGCGATAAAAGTCTATCTAAAAGTCTCAACTTCGCTTCGCCGCCATGTTGGTTTTGTAGTTACCAGGTTTTTGAAAGTCTCATAGGTGAACTTCTAGTAGTGTCCTTTATCACCGTACACAATTTCAGGGCGATATCGGTAATAGTTTCGGAGATATTGAATGTTAGTGAAATATTTCGCACAGCCGCCATGTTGAATTGGTGAGACACAATAAAATTTGAAGGGGACGGTCGGGCAGAATGGTGCTATGATCTTTCCGAGTTTCATTGTAATCGCTTCAGCCATTTAGAAGTTATTAGTGGGACACACACACACACACACGCACACGCACACACAGACACACGGTCAAAAGGTGATCTCATAAGCCTATTTTTTCATAAAATAAAATAGGCTAAAAAATCATATCTCCCGTTGTAAGCGAGATAAATGAATAATTGAACCTGAAAATTAATCAGGAACTCATCGAGTTTTAGTTTTAGATGTGACCTTCAGCCGATGCGCAGAATAAGTGCGCGACAGGAAGCTGCCACGCCGGTCATATTCAATGGCCTCCTAGAAGCCCCGACTTGATACCCCTAGACTTTTGATGTGTGACATCTTTCCACTCGGTTGCTATATATTTTTTATGTTCGACCATCACTATTATGTGTCAGAAAACTGTATCATAATGATGGTCATTATAACTCTCTTTTTCATTATGATACAGTTTCTCTAGCCAATCAGAGCTCGTTCATTGAGCAATTAGGTAACGATACCTTCACGCGTGCGCTCAAAATCCAACATGTCGGACATAAACACAACATCGAACTATAATAAATTACCGACATGGAATACTCACCGTCCATATGTTCGCGTAAATAAACTGGTGAATATGAGACAACAAAATAGCACTGTACCTTAATATAATTTCTACACAGCGCATTCATTGTCTTCAAACAACCCCAGTGACAATATTACTGAGGGGCGGCAGATGTAAACATATGGCCTGCATATGGTATTGCAAGCACACAGAGCGCATGCGTCGGTCGTCCAGAGATCTTGAAAGACAGAGATATAACACCCAACGCTCGCTCTGCGATCACAAAATTCTTGTGGCTGACTCTCAACAGATATTTATGAATATTTATGTTAAAACATATAATAAAGTTATAATTATCGTCGAACATAAACAGTCGTAAGCAACTCGCCTATAATGGTAATTAAGACACTCGTATGGATATTATAAAACTCGCATACGCTCGTTATAAAAATACTCGTGTCTTAATTATAGCCATTATAGGCTCGTTGCATAATGTACTATTATGGGGGTTATTTAGAAGAAATGAAACAGAAATGCAACGGAAACAATGAGCGTGCGCGATGGTGGAGATTGGTACCTCGACGTACTGTCGGCCATGTGGCTATGTGGAATGTATATCGCATACGGTTTACTTCAAGGTTTGGAAGCCCCATTAAAGATATTCCTACAGTAAATCATCTTCAAATTGTCGTTCTTTGATGTGAAAATATTCATCATATCATATTTCCTGAAAACAATGATGATTTATTAAATATTTGTACTTTTTCTGCATTCTTATTTAATGTAAGCACTCGAGGAACTGTCGGCCAAAATACAGCACTAAGTAGAATGTATATCGCATACGGTTTACTTCAAGGTTTGGAGGCCAAATTAAAGATATTCCTACAATAAATCATCTTCAAGTTGTCGTTGTTTGGTGTGAAAACACACATTATATCATATATGCTGGAAGGATTTGGCACAGGAGATTTGCAAGTAGTTATTTCAATGACCAACAGAGTTGACTGTTAACAAGGATTTGCGCTCCCGGCAGGCACATAGTAGGATAACATGTCGCATGTTACGCATCATATGCGACTGCTGTAAGGCTCGTGATTTTTATATTTTAAGGAGATACGTAAAATACATTGTATTCAGTGAACCAGTCAGAGATCTGCTACATTTAAGACAACGCATCACCGCTGCTATCGCTACAATCACGCCTGAGGTGATGGTAAATTTAACCAAAAATTACCTTTTTTAATATCTCAAATAGTTCCTGAGCTATGATTTTTAGCCTATTTTCAATTTTGAAGAAAAAAAAAATAGGCTTATGAGATCACCTTTTGTCCGTGTGTGTGTGTGTGCGCGCGTGTGTGTGTGTCCCTAATAACTTATAAACGTATGGAGCGATTTCAATGAAACTCGGTAAGTTCATAGCACTATTCCGGACGACCCCCACCGTGTCCTTCAAATTTTGTTACGTCTCACCAATCCAATATGGCGGCTGTGCGAAATATTTCACTAGCATTCAATATCTCCGAAACTATTCCCGATATCACCCTGGAATTTTGTACGGTGATAAAGGGAACTACTAGAAGTTCACCAATGTGACTTTTGAAAAACTGGTAACTACAAATCCAACATGGCGGCCACGGGAATTTGCGATTTTAAATAGACGTTTCTCGCGATTTAACCAACCAAACGCTATAAAACTTGGTACACTATATGTTTGTACATATTTTTATGCACCGACATCTAACTTGGTTCAATTGTTTCCATAACTACAAGATGGCAGCTGTGCGAAATTTTTACATCTCGTTGCTACTTCTTGTGTCCTAATCATGCGATTGAAGTTTGAATGCTACACGTACACAATAATCATCATGTTACAGTACATAACATCTGTAAGACCTACATATATAAAATCCAAATGACGACCATCCGAAATATTTAATCGGTTCTCAATATCTACGAATCTATTACAGCAATCAAACAGACATTTTCTATGTTGATAGTGGCAATTAACATAAGTAGGATATATGAAAATAGGCTGTAAAGTTCTTCACGGAACTACTTGTTAAAATTGCTGCAACCTTCTTCGACGTCTGTCTGTTAGGTAGTCTGCGCGAAGGCTGGTTGGATCCTCAAAAAGTACCGCCGTTAAGTTATGTGGGTAGATACCCACAAAAATCCAAGGCAGAGCTATACTGAGGCGTACTAGACAAGAAGAGGAGTGGGGTAGTTTGCCATTGCTTTCCTCACTGAGTCAGAACAGCAGTACTAACCCTAAGATTAGAACCTTTCACAGCATCCACAGGCACTGACTGTACCCTGAATGTCATTACTAAGCACCGCCCATACCTCAGTAGCTTCCATAGAATCACAGCCATGACTGAGACTGAGACAGCGGTGAAAAGCCACATTTTACTCTAGCCTGTGCCAACAGACAAATGCAAATGTACTGCATTCATCAACAGATGGCGAACGACCCGTGTGTTAAAGGGCTTTGTTATCTTTCAGATGTCCTTCTTTTAACTTGTACGGAGGGCCCTTTATGTAAGATGCCGTTGGGGCCCTTATGTGATATTAGCACTAGTAATAATAACCCCTGGCACTACAGCCCATGAAGAGCCTAGGCCTACCAAGCGACCGCTGCCCAGCCATTTGGCCTGGAGATAATGGGGTGAGGCGTGATCAGCGCATCGGGTCCCCTTGGCCGTTAATCTTGGTTTTCGTGATCGGGGCGCTGCCTCACTGTCAGACAGCTACTCAATTGTCCTCACGAGGCTGAGTGCATCCCGTTCCAGCCCTCACGTCTGTTTCTAAAATTCCTGACGCAGCCGCGAATCGAAACCGGGGGCCTCTGGGTGAGAAGCAGGCGCGCTACCCCAACACCACGGGGCCGGCACATTAGCAATAGGTCCCATGAAAATGAAAATCCACAGCCTGCATCCAGTCTCCGACCGGGTCAGGAATGGAATGAATGAAGCCCTCATCTAGCGGCGAGGATATGAACTGTGCCGGCTGCCGAGGCCTGACGCACTCCTCTGGGGCAATGATTCAATGAATGACAGATGAAATGAAATGATAGTGGAGAGTGTTGCTGGAATGAAATTTTGACAGGGAAAACCGGAGTACCCGGAGAAAAACCTGTCTGCCTCCGTTTTGTCCAGCACAGATCTCACATGGAGTGACCGGGATTTGAACCACGGACCCAGCGGTAAGAGGCTGGTGTGCTGCCGCCTAAGCCACGGAGGCTTAGCAATAGGTCCCATAAGTGATATTATTTCATATGAGTCGTCCAGTTGCAAAACCCGTTTAATCCACTTGTGAATAAGAATCATTTTCATGACAAACGTTTCTCTGGACTTTGCCTCGCGTATCTTTTGTTTGTTGTTTTCTACTTTTTGCTTTTGCTTTGTTTTTTTGGTTTTTGGTTTTGTATTTGCTTTTTGATTTTACGTTTTTGAATTTTGCTTTTTGCTTTGTGTTCCTTGTTTTTTGTTTTCTGATTTTGCGTTTGTTTTATGAATTTTTCTATTTGCTTCGTGCTTTTTGTTTTTGGTTTTATGTTTGTTTATGTTTTCTGGAAACAAAACAAAACAAAATAAAATAAAACAAAACAAAATAAAACCAAATAAAATAAAGGAAAATAATATAAAATATACTAATTAAATGTCGCCTCCGTAGCGTAGTGGTCAGCATAGTTAGCTGCCGTCCCGGAGGTCCTGGGTTCGATTCCCGGCTCTGCCACGAAATTTGAAAAGTGGTATGAGGACTGGAACGAGGTCTACTCAGCCTCGTAATAATGTTATTGGTTTTACGTCCCTTTTAACTACACTGGCTTTTAGAGACGCCGGGGTGCCGGAATTTTGCCCCGAAGGGGATCTTTAACGTGCCAGTAAATGTACTGACACGACTCCCTCGCATTTGCGCACCCTCAAATGCCAGCTGACTGCGCCAGGTTTCGAACCTGCAACCTTGGGCTCAGCAAGCGAGAACGTTACCCCTGAGCCACGCAGCCAGACTACTCAGCCTCGGGTGGCCCAAATGAGTAGAGGGAGTTCGATTCCCACCTCAGCCATCCTCGAAGTGGTTTTCCGTGGTTTCCCACTTCGTCTTCGGGCAAATGCCGGGATGGTTCCTACTCTAAGGCCACGGCCGCCTCCTTCCCACTTCCTTGCCTAACCGTCCCACTCTTCCCATCCCTTCATAGGCCCCCTGTTCGCTTTGCAGGTGAGGCCGCCTGGAGTAGTGCTGGTCACACACGCCAGTTGTATCCCTGACTCAGAGTCTCAAGCTCCAGGACACTGCCCTCAGTGGCGGTAGAGGTGAGATCCCTCGCTTAGTCCGTGGGAAAAGCCAACCCTGGAGGGTAAAACGATGGCGAAAAAGCGAATAAAAACACTAATTAAATAATGTTACGAAATGATTCTTATTCACAAGTGGATTAAACGAGTTTTGCAACTGGACGACTCATATGATCATATATCAAATGTTTCCGATTTGTAAGGATTGTCTGTGTCTATCTTCCAACCTCTGGGGTACCGATGGGTGGGGGTTAAGCCCACCCCAGAGATATTTGTGTACTTGTACCCTTATTGTCCCCATATATCACCTGTTTACCATTACCGCAGTGAGGGTTCTTTACTCCAGTATATGTTTTAAAAGTGATCACGGTAAATGCCTTACACTCTACTCGCAGTGAGACTCCTCCTTCGTTGGTGGCTTCGATGGCGTAGTTGGTAGCATGCTGAGCTTCTATGCCCAAGATCGCTGGTTCAAACCCGTAAGAGCGTAAGAGCGTAAAAACCCCTCGGTATGCCTTCGTTCGGAGCGGAAGTAAAGCTGGCGGGTCCATGTCATAGATTTATGGCATATAAAAGAACCTTCCACTAACTACAATTGTGTGAAGCTAAATTTCTAGGTTAGATTTTGATTAATCATCTTAACCCTTTATAGGGCAAGAGACTGGGGGTATATATATTTTTTTCACATTTGTAATTGGGGTTGATAGATGAGTAGGAATATGCAACAATTTTATGGGTGTGGATTCTATTTTATGAAATATGGGGAGGGAAATTATTATCCCACTGCCCACACCCGACAGTATGTTTTGTTAAATGAGCAACGGGGTAATAATCTCCCACCTCCAAATATGATGATACTGTGTTTATCAATAATGAAATGAAAATCCACAGCCTGCTTCCAGTCTCCGACCGGGTCAGGAATGGAATGAATGAAGCCCCCATCTAGCGGCAAGGATATGAACTGTGCCGGCTGCCGAGGCCTGACGCACTCCTCTGGGGCAATGATTAAATGAATGACAGATGAAATGATATGATAGTGGAGAGTGTTGCTGGAATGAAATTTTGACAGGGAAAACCGGAGTACCCGGAGAGAAACCTGTCTGCCTCCGTTTTGTCCAGCACAGATCTCACATGGAGTGACCGGGATTTGAACCACGGACCCAGCGGTGAGAGGCCGGCGTGCTGCCGCCTAAGCCACGGAGGCATTGTTTATCAATAATAATGAGGTTTATTTAACAGGATATAATATATAGAAACACCCATCACGCTCTGGCTCTATAATTTAAAAAAAACGTAGCCTAACTCCCACGCAACACAAGGTCAATGACCTATATAATCTTTGCCGAAAACTGCACACAAAATTTAAAGTAATTTTGAAATGTTAAAAGTTAGTATATTCCCCTTTTTACTAAAAACACAGAAAATTAATTTTAAAAATCTTCTATTCTATGGCAAACACCCTGAGCAGGTTAATTATTTCCATTACAGCTGAAATATATTTACTCAAGTGACCAAAACCATTATTAACATTGTAATTCAGCTAGGCCTATATACCAGCGTTTACAAATCTCTTGTCTTCAATAAAAACACCCTCTTCTGTAAAACAATGCATTTCTTTCACTCAACACAACCGAACTGGGGAGCACGTGCACTGTGGAGAACACTGGGATATTTGCTTCCCACCTTTGGTTTCTGATGACAGTATACATCAAATTAATGGGTTTTCAATATTTCTCTGCATCTAGTTTGTCGATACATGTGGAGCTGCTTGAAATGAAAGGGGTGGGAAGATTCTCTCCCTAACACCGTTCTATAAATACATGGTGGGAAGATAGTATCCCAAGGACCTATAAAGGGTTAAGTTACAACGTGCGTCGTCAGGTGCCAGTTGCGATGGCATTTAGTAGCGAAATTCAGAGCTAGGTATCGTTGACGATAGCATTTGGTAGAAAAAGTAGGAACTACTTGAAAATTGATTGTCTGCAGCCCTTACTTGGATTATAGATAACACAATTCCTAACACCGGTTATCAGACAGATTCTATCTACACACACTCAAAGTACACGGAGCTACATGACCGCCTTGTCGTAGCCCCTAAACTGAGGAACCAACCAGTTAGCTGAAATTTCATCATATTTGGCATGGCGGGCGGGTTACTGACTGTGGAGGGGTAAACATTTACTAGACTACATCATCTCCATTTTTTTTCAACTATTAATTCAGGTATTTTGGTTAAATTCAGTAATTTAAGATTGAACAAGTAACGGGATTTTGTTATTTAGGAAGTGTAATTAATTATGACAACATATGCATCTCAGAAATTAAGAAAATAATAATGTTGGTGAAGAAAGCCTTTCAAAATAAGAAGAATTTGTTGCTCAATGAGCACCTCAACTTGAATGATCAGTCCGGTCTGAACCTTGGCAGCGACCGGTTCGCTGCGCTTTGCTTCGTTGAGAGTGACGTATTCGAGTGTCTAACTTTCAAGTCTTTTCAAGTACAGTTAAAATGGCAACCAACAGCATTAGGAAAAACACGATAAAATGTGCTTTCCCCGACAAGGCCAATAAACCAGGCCCTGCAGAAATACATGAGTGGATTCAGTACACCCTAAAACTCAACGTGGACCAATTAGAAGCCATTCAACTCGACAATCTGGAAACTGCTGTTTTCATCAAGTTCACCAGCAAACTGCTGATGGAGAAGGTCCTCAACAGTACCAACGGCAAATCTCAGGTACGGAAATTTAATGGCTCTATATCTGAGGTAAATATAACTTGTGCGGATGTGGACAGCAAACTAATCCGAATTATGAACCTTTCCATTGAACTACCGAATGACCGGATAATGTCGTACTTTACTAAGTACGGGAAGGTTCGTGAAATTAGAAACGAACGATGGTCAGCTACCTACCTATTCAATATTTTGAGTGGTATTCGGGCTATGCGGATTGAACTAAAAACTGCATTTCCACCCATTATTTCTATCGATGGCTACAAAGCACAGGTGGTGTATGATGGACAACCTCGATCATGCTTTTATTGTAATGCCACTGATCACTTTAGACAGGAATGCCCAGTGAGGCGCGGTGAAACTGAAATCAAAACCGGCCCTAAGCTTCTCAGTGAAATTGTAGCCAACAAGGACAGTGACATTGTCTCGCCTGCCTTATCGGCACCTTGTTCATCTAACGTCAGTATTTCACCAGAACAACCTGCCCCACTTGATACGTCAGCTGTAGCACAAGACACGATGGACGTGTTGACTCCTCACTCCACCGCCTTATCGCCGCAACCAGCTGGGCCATTGCCCGCCACTAGTAAACAACATACTCCCACATTACAGCAGGAACTCCACGGGCAGCCAGCGTTTCCACCTTTGTCTGATACTAGCCAATACACCAATGGCAGTCTAGGTAGGACGGCCACTTCTCTAGTTCCTAAAACTGACCAGAAACCTGACACCAGCACTGCCAGCCCTGAAGCGGTCACAGAAGGCGTGACCTCAGGAGAAACTGCTACCAGTCTGGAAGCCTCAAACCTGTCCCTATTTAGTTGTGAACCACCGACCGCTGGTATAAAATGGTCGGATGAAATAGAAGACGACCACTCCAGCCACATGGATACAGAAGAGACGGGGTCACGGGACCAGGGGATCATGGACAACAAGGAACTAACTCCTAAAGAACAGGCACCTTTGAAAACCTCCTCCAAAGCTAAAACAATCCGGGCGTCAAAAGAGGGAACGCACAAGCCTTATGCGGGTGTCAGGGACCCCCGACTACAAGGCGGGAAGTCGAGCGACAAGCGTTAAAGACCACCCCATCTCCATCTTGTTTATTTTGGTAAAAAACATGTCTATCTATCTGACGATGTTGTTGACATACACTCTAATGACACTCAATGTAAATTGCATTCAAACTGCTAGTAAACAGTCGCTCTTACGCAACCTCATTCGAGACCAAGATGTGGATATTGTTCTGTTGCAAGAAGTGGCTAATGAAGACCTCCTTACCATCTCTGGCTACGATAAAATAGTTAATGTCAATGAGAACAAACGTGGTACAGCCATCTACATTAAGGACCATATACCATATGCGGATCCAGTCCAGTTAGTCAACTCACGCGGACTCAGTATCCGTATTCGAGATCTTCTGATTGTCAATGTATATGCTCCCTCTGGTTCGCAGGCCAGGATACAACGCCGGCTCTTTTATACCACAGATATTCGCTATCACCCAAAGACCAAAGTGGCCAATTTCAGAGCTGCCCTGCGCTATCTGCGTTAATACAAGGGCTACGCTTAAAAGACACATGGGAACTGAAGCCGTCGGGGTCAGCCGGTTACACGTACTACTACCATAATGGTGCCTCTCGACTGGATAGAATATATGTCAGCGGGGAATTGAAAGAACACGTGAGGGAAACAGATGTATGCCCGGTGGAGTTTTCAAACCATTGTGCGTATCTGTGCAAGATTCGCCAACCAGAATTGGGACCTCGCCGTGGGAGAGGATCATGGAGGTTAAATGATTCTATTCTGACACACTTGGGCATGAAAGATATCTTTGCCACTGAATGGCATAACTGGAAACGCCACATTCCCCGGTTTCAAGATACTCTTGAGTGGTGGTTGAAGTATGCGAAACCCAGAGCTGTTAGGTTATTGAAGGCCTACAGTGCCGAGAGAAGACGCCACATCCATCAGACGACAGATTTCTACTATAAATGTTTACGACAGTTATACAATGAAGACCCTACCAACCCTAATACATATCGCAGAATAAAGAAAATCCGAGCGCAGCTCCTCACGCTGCAGCGAAAAGCATTGGAAGGACTCAAACTTCAAGCCCAAGATCATCAACATGTGGCATCAGAGGCACCCTCCGTTTATCATTTTATACGGGCGAGCCGCAAAGGCCATCAGAAGTACATCAACCGCATTGCGACACCTGACAGACAAATGGTGACTAGTCATACCTTAATCACAGAAACGGTAGAGAACTTCTTTCAGTCCTTGTACACAGACGACGCCCCAGTCCCACTTCACTGCCAGCATCCGTTCTTCGATGGTGTACGAGGAAGACTTTTGCACAGAGGACAAGAGTGCTTGACCCAGGACATCACCGCCGAAGTAATATATACCTCCATACTCCACAGTGCACCGAACAAGAGTCCTGGTCCTGATGGCCTGGGGAGAGCTTTCTACATGACGTTTTGGACCATCATTCGCGATGAACTTACAGCCGTAGTGAATGATGCTTGTCGTCCTGGACGAAATATCGACACCCTGAAAGATGGCCTGGTGGTATTAGTTCCAAAAATTACACAACCAACACAGCTCAGGGACTTTCGCCCATGACGCTTTTAAACTTTGACTACAAGATCTTCACGAAATGTATGAAAACGAGACTTCAGGCCTTTATGGAGGAAGCCACATCTCGCCACCAATCGGGTGGGGTACCAGGCAGGTGCATTGTCAACACTACATGTGCTATTCGCGATGTCATTAGTGAGTCGCTGGTCGGCAATACGAAGAAACTGTTATTATCACTGGATTTTGACCATGCCTTTGATAGGGTAAACCATGAATACATCCTTGCGACCCTTCAAGCTATTGGCTTCGATATGCGGTTTATTGCCCTCGTGAGCAAAATTCTTCATGGTGGATCTTCAAAAGTGATTGTAAATGGGTATTTCACACGACCTCTCCTCATCCATCGTGGAGTCAGGCAAGGGTGTCCGATGTCCATGCTTCTTTTTGTTCTATCCCTGGAACCCCTTCTTTGTAATCTCCATAGATCTTTCAATGGCACGGAGATCAGTATTTTTGCATATGCGGATGATGTCACTCTTGTGGTGGATCGAACCGTTGACATGCAGCAATTGTTCACGGACCTTGATGAGTACGTGGTGTATTCTTGGAATACACGGTACGAGAGAATATAAAGTTTAATGCTCTTTGCTTGTTCATTCCTTCCTCTTTGTCAAACACCAACAGTGATCTTCTATTTTCCCTTTGGTGGTCATGTCGCTTATATCTTTTGTGAGTCTGTTCAAGATATATATCTTCCATGACCCTCCTAGCGTCATCTAGCAGCGAATCTCTGAAGCTCCTCAATTCTTCCTGGTGCAAGAGGACTTCCTTTTCCATCTGGCCACCAGATCTCGTTGCCATCGCCAGCTATTATCTCCATGAGCAAGAGAACTTCGTCTACTTTTTCACTCACCATGCTGTGCTAGTATCGCCTGCTATCAACTCTTTGAAGACCATCTCCTCAAGAGAATTTAATTTCTTATGTTGGTTATTCTGATATGTATTCCTTTTGTCTCCTACCCCCACTCCTTTCCCTTCCTTGGACTCTCTGTGCGTCGCTGAGTGGGTCTCACTTGTGCGCCGGCCGTCGACTCAGTTAAGGCTCAACTAGAGCTAGCCTCCTGACCTAACGAGGCATTTTTTAGATTCCACGCCATGTGGTAACTTTAAACATCAAGGAGAACCTCACTTTCGCCATGCAGCAAAGTTAAGTACAAACTTCAAGTTTTAACCTCATCTTCATGGTTTTGACTTCTGCATGCTTTTAACGATCTTTTATAGGCAGTGTGAAATTACTTATTTGTTTAAATAATCATCCTTCGCGGGATTTTCCATGTTGGGCTTTTGTCTAATTAAGCCAATCTTGGTGAAAAGCAGCATTTCTTATGCTTGTTAAATGAGAAATCTTCTCACCACGTGGGATATTATCTAATACCCGCTGTCTATAAATTACCAAGCTAGTTCCTCCGCTGGATTAACTTTGGCCCCATTCTTCTATTAAGATCGCTCTGGAACCTTCCAGATCCTGTACTTTATCTACAAGTCCTGCCGTCATGTATTTTTCACTCACTTGTGAGAATACTATTTAAAATTGAAGAATCTCACTTCTGAATTAAAGCTCAATAGCGAAATTTCTTCCACCGATGGAATGTTCTATGGCGCATTTAATTGTAATTCACAACCTTTTCAAGAAATAGACTCTCGCCTACCTAGTGCAACCAGTTATTTTCATCATTGCAATAACTTTCTTTCCCATAAACTTTCGTGTAATACAGTGAACTTTTCATCTATTTAACAGACTATAGTGAAAACTAGTGCTTGTCCAACTTTTCTACCGCGTCGCGATCGTCCGTTTACATTAAATAAGGCCATGAACATTTATCCTCAATCCCAATCGATCTTTCCTAAACCTTCTACTAACAAACCATATTAATAAAATTGTAAATCTGAATCACTTCCAATAAGGCGTCACTCTAACGAAGTGCCCTTCCATCTTGCTTGTTTATCATTAATTAATTTCTGTATAACTACGTGTTTCATACACGGTTCAAGCTTATATTGTTTCTACCTTATAATCAGGGAAAACAATTCTTTCAACTCTTGAGTGAGTTATTTCTAGGTCTCACGAAATGGAAACTGCCCCATTTGGCTCGTGATTCCTACTTAAACATAGAAGGTCGAGAACCTTCCTTTTGAATTTCTCTTCAGGTTTCACAGTATGTGACCTGTCCTTATTTGTATAATAAACCAAAAGTAATTCAGCTTCAATATAAGAAGTTGTAGGAACTTCTATCTTATTCTTCATGTTTCTCTTATTGTTATTTTCGAAGTTGTCACTCTTTCTAGAATATTCTCTCAGGAATTTCTTAAAGTACACACCTTGTACTCTATTTATTGTTAAATTTTAATCACTTCATTTGTTTTTTTTCTTACAAAGATTTTAGAAAATATATAAGGTTCGAAACCTCATAAATTGTTAATTGCCTGGCACAAACGTTTAATGCTTTCTGAGGTCTGTGACCCCAAAATTGTTAACCAAATTGAAAATATATTTGTTAAAGTTATCAACTTCTTTTGCCTTGTTAAATAAATTAAATATTTGTTTTTGGATTTATTATTTCGCAAATACTACAGTTAGGCAAGATCCTGGCTTTCCTGACTCTTCCTCAGTTCATGCCATCGTTAATACAGAATAAATCTGTTACTATTTGTCTTGCCAGACTATCACCCTTCCCCATAGTAGTCTTATGCATGCTTGGGAGGAAATACACTAAAGCCTTTCTCTGGCAAACCGCCCAAGTCTTAGCTGCGGTTCCCGTCAGCTTCGACCAGGTCCTTACTCACTTTAGGTATCGGAGAGCTGATTTTCAGTGGCAACCGCCTTTGTGTTTAAAGTTAAATTTATAACTTTTGTGGGACTCTCATCCTATTTCTCTATCCTTTTTCTCAAGTCCGAATACCCATCTCCTTTTCTTAATCATCTTCCCTTGGTGGTTAGGTTATTCCTCAGCCAATAATCTACCCAAAAATTTGGTACCAGAAACCCAGGAGAGTCCATTTTCTATTTCTATTCTTTGTCAAGTGTCATTTGACAATACCTTGCAAATTATTAATATCTGCTTTGAATCTTTCAGCTATAACTACATCGTGCAAAACCTGTGAAGGGGAAAGAGGCCGCTCCTGTCTCCTTTGGTGTGTCCCGTTCTTTCTACTTATTCGCTGCTGCCAGCCTGACAGCATCTCCAAAGTTCAACAGTTTCGTGAGTTACATTTCAATCTATTTTCTTTGACATGGCTCCTACTGAAAAAGATGAAACTCTCATTGCCAGACGTTCTTCCTATAAAGGGCAACACACCAGATTTAGAAATTTCATCAACAAATTAAATCCCGCCGAGTGTGATTTAGATATCTTGACACAACGCCTTAAGTTGTACGAACGGTCCTATGATTATTACGATCAAACTCAAACCGAGATTGAATCCGCTTGCCCAGAACTTCAATCGGATCGGGACGAGGTCGAACCCTTGTACTTTGAAGGGATTGCCAAGGCCCACCAACTGATCCGCAGTATCTCAGACCGGACACTAGGGTCATCAATCCGGCCCAGTTCGCACCCGCTTCAGTTCATAAGGATAAACCGAAACCGTTACTTCCAAAGATAAGCCTACCTCACTTCTCAGGCCAGGAAGGTGAATGTTATTCTTTTAATGAACTTTACCTCTCACTCGTTCATGACAATAAGGAAATTCCCGACATTCATAAATTCTACTTCTTACGTACGTCATTGGAAGGCGAGGCCTTGGCCTTGGTTCAGTCACTGCCTTTAAGCGCAGATAACTACCACATCGCCTTTAATCTCCTTAAAGAGAGATATGGCAATTTACGTTTGTGTGTAGCTCGTCATATCCGCTGTCTGTTTAACCTACCAGCCGTCAAACCTAATGACGTCACCTCTTTAAGAGACCTGTTAGACTCTATGCAGTTAAATGTTAGAGCATTATATCAACTTAAGCAGCCCGTCCAAACATGGGACACCATACTCATTCATCTAGCTACATCCAGATTCGATTTTTCGACTTTAAAGGCTTGGGAGATCGAACTCGCTCGCAAGGGGGAATACTCATTCGAACACCTCATCTCGTTTCTCAACAGCCGATGCCAAGTCCTTACAGCACTCTCATTTCAGTGCGAAAATGACGAAACGAATCATCAGTGTCACATTTTTTAGAAAAACCTTGCTTTTTCAAAGGGTCATCAGCCCCCATCTGTCGAGAACAAGCAAACCCATTTTGCTTCTTTCAATCATGCAAGAGAACATATCAGGCCGCTCAACAAATCTTTAAAATGCACGCTCTGTAAAAAGCTTCACACATTGTATTTGTGCAAATCTTTTAAAGAATTGTCTGTCGAAAATCGAAGGAAGTTTGTCTTCAATAGCAAACATTGCTTCAACTGCTTGTCACCTAAGCATTCTTCTTCAAACTGCACGTCTTCCAACCTCTGTTTCCATTGTAAAAAACCGCACCATTCTTTATTGCACGTTCATGACAAATCGAGGTCATCAGTACCCGCTTCTTCAAACTCCATGCAGAGCAGCTCCGAACAAACTAATGCTTCTTCCTGCATTTCTAACGCCAAAACTTCTCACAGTGTGCAAGTCCTTTTGTCCACTGTACAATTCGAAATCCAAGATAAATTTGGCAATTGGGTTCGAACCCGCGGTCTTCTCGATTCCGCTTCAACGCACAACTTTGTTTCGCAATCGTTAATTAAAAAACTAGGTCTTTCTTCATCGCCTATTTCCATCAATGTATCCGGCATTGACAATTTGAAAACTCAAGTCTTGCAGTCTTCAAAATTGAAAATCAGAGACATTTGTCAAAGAAACACCAATCTTAACTTAAACTGTCTCATTCTTACCAGTATCGGCAAGGACACTCCTAGCAGCTCTATTAATACTTCCAGTTTAAAGATTCCTTCGCACTTAAGGTTAGCTGATCCTCAGTTTAATGCTCAAGGTCCCATTGATGTACTTTTCAGTGCCAATGTTTTTTGGAATTGCCTCCGTAAACAGGTTCGTAGGTTATCTTCAAACGTGGTCGCCAGAGATACCGATTTTGGTTGGGTTATTACTGGTGAAATCCAACAACCCAGTCTTCGAACCAAACCGCAATGTAATTTTGTTACAGCTGACATAAATCCCATTTCTGAAAAAGAGAACGCTCATGCTTTCGATCTCGATACTTTTGAAAA
The DNA here is from genome assembly GCA_946902985.2 of Meconema thalassinum. Classification (NCBI taxonomy): domain Eukaryota; kingdom Metazoa; phylum Arthropoda; class Insecta; order Orthoptera; family Tettigoniidae; genus Meconema; species Meconema thalassinum. The sequence continues at coordinate 293,261,918 of OX336396.1, read as the reverse complement.
ACACTTGCCGAAACGATGTCTCATCGTAAACAACTACGCCACCTTTGTAAGTTGTTTAAATGGTTTTGCTTTCTTCCCGCACAAGATGGCAATTCAAGTTCGCCTCGCCTTGTGTTACTTCGTTTACCTTCTCATGTCATTTTTATAGGAGGTAATTGCTTAAACTCTCTATCGAAAACTATCTTCCCCTTGTGTAAAACCATGGCTATCAGTCTCCATCACTTCGCTGTAAGCTATGTCTCACTTCTTTCGCTATTTAGAAGGATGGCCACGGCCGGCTCCCTCCTCCTTCCTCACAATTGGAAGCCGCTTTTGAAACTGCTTGAAAATCTGAATTCTCTAGCATCTAGAATAACTATTCTTACGCATAAACTCCTTCTCAATGTCCCAGCATCTCTTCCGTGTTCGGAAGAATTAAGCTTTTTTCTGTTGAAAATTGTCGGATTCCGTAATCCTCAAAATTATGCGAAATTGATTTCCTACTCTATTTCATATGTCTCTAAATTGTTTTTTCACGTCCAAGCTACGAATGACTGCATGTCGTGTCACTTGCTTCGCTTTAAGCCACAGCTGATTGTGTTTGTGTTGTTTGTTTATTTCGAACTGCTTGTTTTTCAATCTTGTTTGTATACAAGCTCGAATAACGCCAAGCTGTCGTTTATTTCCTGTATGCTTGCCAAAGGTCAGAGCAAGTTTCCCTTATCTCAACTCTTGCTGACTGCCAACCATTGTCTTGCGAGTTGCTACCGTAAGTTCAGAAGCTGCTCAACTCATCACCAAAATAAACTTGTTCCGGTCAAGGACTCTTTCAGATTTTTATATTCCTTATCTCGCTGTACTGCCTCTGTGGCTTAGGCGGCAGCACGCCGGCCTCTCACCGCTGAGTCCGTGGTTCAAATCCCGGTCACTCCATGTGAGATCTGTGCTGGACAGAACGGAGGCAGACAGGTTTTTCTCCGGGTACTCCGGTTTTCCCTGTCAAAATTTCATTCCAGCAACACTCTCCACTATCATTTCATTTCATCTGTCATTCATTTAATCATTGCCCCAGAGGAGTGCGTCAGGCCTCGGCAGCCGGCACAGTTCATATCCTCGCCGCTGACCCGGTCGGAGACTGGAAGCAGGCTGTGGATTTTCATTTTTCATCTCGCTGTACTATGTGGGTCAAGGTCGTTCATGCCTGTGTCTCCCACTTACTCACGCTCGTATCCTACAACTGCTTCGATTCTTGTTTCATAACATCATTGCGTATTTTTCACGCGCTCAAGTATTGCACTTTGCTTACATATTTTGCAATCTTATTGTTCATTGATGAACAAACTTGTTTCTTCTCGTCGTTACATTCGATGTGTTTTTGTATTTATGCTTGTCATGTCACGTTTGTCGCTGACTTAAGTATTTTTCTGAGTAACCCCTTTGATACTTATTATAACTTGAGGTCATTGTTTATGGCTACTAGATTGTTGTTACCTATGGCGTTCTTGTTTCTACTCGCACAGTTCCTTTGTTTATTTGGTATATTCGTATCCTTAATAGGTGTACTTGTTTCTATACGCTTTGTTTAAACTTGTTAATTCTTCTTTCGCATCTTATCGCAATCTTTACTAGAGGTATACTTCTCGCAGCTTCTAGCTATTTTGTGATTGAAGGTGTTGTTAATTCTCGTTATTTAACTCCGCTTTCCAATGACCCTGATGACCTGCTTCCACTTACACCTGGTCACTTCCTCATACGCACTTCTCTCTCTGCCCCTCCTCCCCTTCCCAATTCTTACAGGGATTCTAATCTACCTATCGTTTGGCGTAAACTTGAAGCCCTCCGTAATTCTTTTTGGAAGAGGTGGAACTTGGAATATTTAACTTCCTTGCAACGGAGACAGAAGTGGTTTCTTTCCCGTCCCGACATTAAAGTGGGGGACTTGGTCTTGGTTAGGGATGTTTCACCCCCCGCCCCCCCCCCCCCTAGTCTGGACTTCTGGAAGTGTGACCGAGTGTTATCCTGGAAGGGATGGGAGAGTCAGGGTGGCCAAAATCTTGACCACTAATGGTCCGATCACAAGACCACTGTCTTTGATCGCTCCATTACCTATAAATGTTTAACTGCTTATTTGTTCTCTGTTGGTGTTTCCCTCCCAGTATGGTGTATTCTTGGAATACACGGTACGAGAGAATATAAAGTTTAATGCTCTTTGCTTGTTCATTCCTTCCTCTTTGTCAAACACCAACAGTGATCTTCTATTTTCTCTTTGGTGGTCATGTCGCTTATATCTTTTGTGAGTCTGTTCTAGATATATATCTTCCATGACCCTCCTAGCGTCATCTAGCAGCGAATCTCTGAAGCTCCTCAATTCTTCCTGGTGCAAGAGGACTTCCCTTTCCATCTGGCCACCAGATCTCGTTGCCATCGCCAGCTATTATCTCCATGAGCAAGAGAACTTCGTCTACTTTTTCACTCACCATGCTGTGCTAGTATCGCCTGCTATCAACTCTTTGAAGACCATCTCCTCAAGAGAATTTAATTTCTTATGTTGGTTATTCTGATATGTATTCCTTTTGTCTCCTACCCCCACTCCTTTCCCTTCCTTGGACTCTCTGTGCGTCGCTGAGTGGGTCTCACTTGTGCGCCGGCCGTCGACTCAGTTAAGGCTCAACTAGAGCTAGCCTCCTGACCTAACGAGGCATTTTTTAGATTCCACGCCATGTGGTAACTTTAAACATCAAGGAGAACCTCACTTTCGCCATGCAGCAAAGTTAAGTACAAACTTCAAGTTTTAACCTCATCTTCATGGTTTTGACTTCTACATGCTTTTAACGATCTTTTATAGGCAGTGTGAAATTACTTATTTGTTTAAATAATCATCCTTCGCGGGATTTTCCATGTTGGGCTTTTGTCTAATTAAGCCAATCTTGGTGAAAAGCAGCATTTCTTATGCTTGTTAAATGAGAAATCTTCTCACCACGTGGGATATTATCTAATACCCGCTGTCTATAAATTACCAAGCTAGTTCCTCCGCTGGATTAACTTTGGCCCCATTCTTCTATTAAGATCGCTCTGGAACCTTCCAGATCCTGTACTTTATCTACAAGTCCTGCCGTCATGTATTTTTCACTCACTTGTGAGAATACTATTTAAAATTGAAGAATCTCACTTCTGAATTAAAGCTCAATAGCGAAATTTCTTCCACCGATGGAATGTTCTATGGAGCATTTAATTGTAATTCACAACCTTTTCAAGAAATAGACTCTCGCCTACCTAGTGCAACCAGTTATTTTCATCATTGCAATAACTTTCTTTCCCATAAACTTTCGTGTTACTACAGTGAACTTTTCATCTATATAACAGACTATAGTGAAAACTAGTGCTTGTCCAACTTTTCTACCGCGTCGCGATCGTCCGTTTACATTAAATAAGGCCATGAACATTAATCCTCAATCCCAATCGATCTTTCCTAAACCTTCTACTAACAAACCATATTAATAAAATTGTAAATCTGAATCACTTCCAATAAGGCGTCACTCTAACGAAGTGCCCTTCCATCTTGCTTGTTTATCATTAATTAATTTCTGTATAACTACGTGTTTCATACACGGTTCAAGCTTATATTGTTTCTACCTTATAATCAGGGAAAACAATTCTTTCAACTCTTGAGTGAGTTATTTCTAGGTCTCACGAAATGGAAACTGCCCCATTTGGCTCGTGATTCCTACTTAAACATAGAAGGTCGAGAACCTTCCTTTTGAATTTCTCTTCAGGTTTCACAGTATGTGACCTGTCCTTATTTGTATAATAAACCAAAAGTAATTCAGCTTCAATATAAGAAGTTGTAGGAACTTCTATCTTATTCTTCATGTTTTTCTTATTGTTATTTTCGAAGTTGTCACTCTTTCTAGAATATTCTCTCAGGAATTTCTTAAAGTACACACCTTGTACTCTATTTATTGTTAAATTTTAATCACTTCATTTGGTTTTTTTCTTACAAAGATTTTAGAAAATATATAAGGTTCGAAACCTCATAAATTGTTAATTGCCTGGCGCAAACGTTTAATGCTTTCTGAGGTCTGTGACCCCAAAATTGTTGACCAAATTGAAAATATATTTGTTAAAGTTATCAACTTCTTTTGCCTTATTAAATAAATTAAATATTTGTTTTTGGATTTATTATTTCGCAAATACTACAGTTAGGCAAGATCCTGGCTTTCCTGACTCTTCCTCAGTTCATGCCATCGTTAATACAGAATAAATCTGTTACTATTTGTCTTGCCAGACTATCACCCTTCCCCATAGTAGTCTTATGCATGCTTGGGAGGAAATACACTAAAGCCTTTCTCTGGCAAACCGCCCAAGTCTTAGCTGCGGTTCCCGTCAGCTTCGACCAGGTCCTTACTCACTTTAGGTATCGGAGAGCTGATTTTCAGTGGCAACCGCCTTTAAGTGTGTTTAAAGTTAAATTTATAACTTTTGTGGGACTCTCATCCTTTTTCTCTATCCTTTTTCTCAAGTCCGAAACCCATCTCCTTTTCTTAATCATCTTCCCTTGGTGGTTAGGTTATTCCTCAGCCAATAATCTACCCAGTACGGGAGATGTTCTGGTGCGCGGCTGAACCGACGAAAAACAAAGGCGATGTGGATTGGGAAATTGGACCGAGTCCGAGGGATTCTCTCGGCGAGGGTAACGATCGCCTCAGAACTCAAAATATTGGGCATATCTTTCTTGAACAGTGTACACCAAATGATTAAAAAGAACTGGGACGTTGCCCTACATTCTGTGCGTGGTGCCTTGCAACAAGTGCGGTACCGCTCCTTCCTCTTACACCAACGAACAATGTACGTGAATATGTTCAGCTTAAGTAAAATATGGTATCTCAGTCAAATTCTTCCTATGCCAAGAATGGTGGGAACACGTATTATTTCCGCCGTCGGATGGTTCATTTGGCAAGGAGCTCTATTACGTCTTTCCCGCAGCACATTAACATTGCATAAATCCCAGGGAGGTCTGGGACTCATCGACGTTGAAAAGAAAGCTCGAACTTTATTCCTCAAACGACACCTTCAACTGCTTACAGGCTTCGGGACCGATGAGTCACATAACTTCCTACGGAGGTGGTGTAGTCCCCATGACTTCTCGAACCCAGCAGCTTATTATGATATCAATCATCATGCACCTCATGTCCGGTATCTGAGAGTTGAATTAAGCTACGTGCCACAAGACGTCATCAGGTCTATCTCAACGAAAAAGCTGTATCGTTCTATCATGGCACAACAGTATGTTGCCCCCAGAATTATGCAATCCGCATTGATCGTCAACTGGAATCGAGTCTGGAGGAATGTCTCCAATCACATTCTTCCCAGCGCAGCGAAGGAAAGTTGGTATAAAGTAATCCATGACCTTATACCAACAAACAACAGACTCCATCGCATTCACATGGTGGAGACCGCCTTATGCACTTCATGTTCCCATCAGGATACAATCCTGCACCGATTTACCCAGTGTGATCCGATTCGATCGACCTGGAACCGCTTCACCCGGGTCCTGAATAGCTTCTTGAACTGTTCTACTACCTACGTCACTCCTGAATGGGTGATCCGCCCAACATTTAGCCTTCAACCGCCCCAACTGAACAGTGCGGTAGTGTTACTCCTCGGTTGCTATGCGCACTGTGTGCTGAAAACTACGGGGCCATATACAGAACTCGAAATGCTGTCCGAGGTAAGTGAGTGTGTCCTCACGAGCCTTCGCTGTACTACAAGAACTCGCCGGCTGGGGGACTATGCCCAGCAGCTCACCCGCATCATGTGAGTGTTTGTGTTTTGTGATAGTGATTGAACATTGAACATTAAGACCAGTATAACTGTGATAAACTCATCCATATCCACGATTGTTATTCATCTACCACCTCACAATCACCTGTGTACCTTAAATATATCAAGACAATAAACAAGTTACATTAAAAAAAAAAAACTTGATGATACGCAAGTCATTTCTCAAGACATTTGTTTGGAGTGTGTTGACCTACGGTTGTGAAACATGGACACTTGGTAAAAGAGAAGAATCAAACTTGAGGCAGTGGTTTTGGAGACCAATGACCCGAACAAGCTGGATGGAAAGGAAGAGAAATGACCTTGTTCTGAACCAAATTCACGAGAATCGATGTCTGTTGAACACCATCAAGAAAAGGAAAGCAAAATTCATGGGACACATACTCAGACATGACACTCTCCTCCGGGTAATTTTTGAAGGAACATTTTTGGGAAAGAAACTAAGGGGACGACCAAGACAATCGTAGGGGTATCTCAAGAACATTGTCAAGGAGATGGAATGTGACTCTTATGCCCATATGAAGAGAACTGCTGAAGACCGTAAGAAATGGCTGCAAGGACAAGGCTTTTAGCCTTTAGAAGCTAAAAAAAATAGCTTTCGTCATGTTCTACGTAAATAAGCAACCAACCGCAAGGGTTCTGTGGGACACCGAGTTTATTAGGTAGGGCCCTACATGGGGCACACGCCAATGCACAGTGGGTCAAAATCGAAATCTAGGAGGACAAAATTATTTAATTTTATCATTAAAAATCAAAATTTATTACTTTTACAGCATTCTCATATAGGCTAATTGCCCTCACTATTCTGGGATATAAACGCATCTTAGTGTGAATCTGTCACCACTGTTCGAGCAGACTGAATTGGAGGTTGAATGTAAGTGGCTGTAGTTTGGTTGTCTTTGTGGTTAGTGTGACGCTTTAAGATGGAACATCCAGCTGAAGGTATGATCTTTGTAACGTGTTTCAGTTATTAATGGGCGTAATTGTTACGTAATTTTAGCTATATTTGCATTATATAATATTTAACTATTATTTTTAAAATTATATTTTCACTTAGATTTTTAGTATGTCGCGTCACTCTGCGTCACTTTCTACTTAATGTTAAAATGTAGATAACGTCTTGTAGTTTACGCCTGTTATAAGATTATTTGCATCTTTTTGCAACTTACTTAGTTATTTTACGTTTTAGGAAATGAGGCGCAACCAGTTCTCACACGTTTACCACTGTTTGAAGCGTTGGGGACGACGATTATGTCAAAAGTGGAACTTTGTGACTTTGTTAAAAGTAAATTAGGGGTAGAAAATTGTTCTGAAGAGATAACTAATGCTCTATCCAACTCCTAGTCATAGGCAATGTCTTGCATGTGTAGACGTAGCTTAAAAATGGTCTTAACTGATGTTTATTATGAAGTAAAGAAAATTATATACGTTGCTTTCACTCTAAATTCATGATTAAAACGTAAAAATATTTTTGTCCCCCTAGAATTCTATTTTGACCCACTGTGCAATGGTGGCGAGTGTTTCCACTTAGAAGGTCAAACAACAAAGGTAAACAAAATGGTAGTGTTTAAAACAAGAATACCGTATGTATTGTAGAAAAGCTCTCACGATAATGGAAGGAGGAAGAACGTATTGCGGAGTGGATGAAGACAGTAGGGAGTGCGCGTGCATAAATTGGCCGGCTGGGATTGTTTTAAAAGTGTGGCCGCGTCATGCGCAGTAATCCCACTTGATCTCGTGCTTAGTTCTGTGCCCACTTGTACCGGCCCGCCCCTCCCCTCCCCTTCGTGACGTCACCGTGCTAATCCCACCCTCCGTGCGCTAGTTGACAAAAAATAACATTGAAGGATATATTGCTGAAATATGCATATTCATTTCAGTGAAGGCAGCAGGTGTGGGCAAAATACCGAGCGTTCAATAAGTTGTTCTTTGTCACAACTCAACTTGGTATCCGTCATGAAGCTTACGATTGTGTCGCACAACAAACTGAACTTCTCTCACGGCTCTAATTAACATTTCTCAAAAACTTACGTTTTAGATGATTATTTAACGTTTTCCACAATGAAATGGCTTCATGAACTAATGATTGAGCTGGATATTGAACATACTCAGATTAGTAGTCTACTCTGGGCTGGAGGTTGAACATACTCTGAGCTGGAGGTTGAACATACTCTGAGCTGGAGGTTAAACATACTCTGGAGGTGGAACATACTCTGAGCTCAAGGTGGAACATACTCTGTCCTGGAGGTTGAACATACTCTGAGCTCAAGGTGGAACATACTCTGGGCTGGAGGTTGAACATACTCTGAGCTGGAGGTGGAACATACTCTGGGCTGGAGGTTGAACATACTCTGAGCTCAATGTGGAACATACTCTGGGCTGGAGGTTGAACATACTCCGAGCTGGAGGTTAAACATACTCTGGAGGTGGAACATACTCTGGGCTGGATGTTGAACATACTCTGAGCTGGAGGTTAAACATACTCTGGAGGTTGAACATACTCTGAGCTGGAGGTTAAACATACTCTGGAGGTGGAACATACTCTGGGCTGGAGGTTGAACATACTCTGAGCTGGAGGTTAAACATACTCTGGAGGTTGAACATACTCTGAGCTGGAGGTTGAACATACTCTGGAGGTTGAACATACTCTGAGCTGGAGGTTAAACATACTCTGGAGGTTGAACATACTCTGAGCTGGAGGTTAAACATACTCTGGAGGTGGAACATACTCTGGGCTGGAGGTTGAACATACTCTGAGCTGGAGGTTAAACATACTCTGGAGGTTGAACATACTCTGAGCTGGAGGTTAAACATACTCTGGAGGTGGAACATACTCTGGGCTGGAGGTTGAACATACTCTGAGCTGGAGGTTAAACATACTCTGGAGGTTGAACATACACTGATCTGGAGGTTGAACATACACTGATCTGGAGGTTGAACATACAAATTTTCTAATTTTGAAATTTTATTTTTTTAAATTATTTGACTTATTTAATTATGTTATCTTTTAATTTTATAATGTTTTAGGTTTATAATTTTTATTTGTTTAATTGTTTAATTATGTAATTATATAATTTTTAATATTTTATGTGTATTCTTAAACTGGAACTTAACTCGAAATTAAACGTAAACCTTAGCCAATGTTGATCACAATCCTAATTTTTGTTTTGTTTTCATTCTTTTTCTTTATTTGTTTCACCCAACTTTGGGCTATATGAAATTAGGCTAATCATTCTTATTGTTTTGAGCTTTCCCTTCAGCCCAGTATTGCGTCATCCTTTGAGATCTTGCTTCCTTTCCTTCGGCAGAGATGTGGATCGTACGCTTTTGTTTGATTTTAACTTGGAACCGTTGTTTCTTATCCTTGGTGATGGTTTTGGCTGATTTGTCCGTGACATAGCCTAGTCTATACTTCAAAACCAAGAAATGTTATCCTCTTGTTTTTCCAGTATCTTCACGTGATGGTGTCTGTAATTTGGAGTTCTACGAGGTCTTTCTCAGTTTCCTTAAACCAAAGAGGATGTTTCCTTTTATTACAAAAGTAGTCTAAGATCCTTTAGGTTAGTCTATATGAATTCATTCGGAGGATGTGCCCATTAATATCAATTCTCCGTTTCTTTATTGTGTCCAAGAGTTTTTCAGTCTTGGTAAAGAGTTTCGTTCCTGACATGGATTAATTTGTTGTTATGAAATTTGGGGCCTAAGATTTTGCGTAATATCTTTCTTTCCTTGACCTCCATCCTTTCCCTGGGTGGTGAGAGACAATGTTTCGGCTGCATATTAGCCTTCTGGTTTAATTACCGTGTTATAATGTCTTATCTTGGTATTCCAGGAGAGAGACTTCTTGTTATAAGTGTCCTTCGTAAATTGGAAGGCCAATTCAACTTTATTTCTCCTAGATTCCATTGCCTTTTTATCTCTAGCGCATTCCAGCTGATCCATTCCCCAAGATATTTGAATTCTTTGACGATGTCTATGTAGGCCTATTGTTTGCCCAATTGAAGCTTTTTTGGTGTTTTTGTTTATGTTCGTCATTATGTTGGTCTTTTCAACTGAGACTTCGAGACCCATTTTTAACGCTTGCCTCTGGAGTTCGAGGATCTGTTGCTGGGATTTTTTTCCATGTCTCAGGCCATGTCATCAGCAAAAGCTAAACAAATGACCTTAATGCCCCTTTTTTGAGTTCCTATTCTGATTCTACTGTGGCTCTTCACATTCCACTCTCTGACTACTTTTTCTAGGGCGCAGTTGAATTTTAAAATTTTATTTTTATTAGTTAGAATTTTATCAAGCACTGTAGATCAAGTAGGGACAGAAATAAAAACAAGTAGTTCCGTGAAGAACTATACAGCCTATTTTCATATATCCTACTCATGTTAATTGCCTCTATCAACATACAAAATTTCAGTTTGAAGGTTATGATAGATTCGTAGATATTGAGAACCGTCTACATATTTCAGATGGTCGCCAGGTTAGATTTTTATTTTTGTACTATTACATTAAGATTATTGTGTACGTGAGGTATTCAAACTTCAATCGCATGATTAGAACACAAGAAGTTAAAACGAGATTTTAAAATTGCTCACAGCTGCCATCTTGTGATTATGCAAACAATTGAAATAAATTAGATGCCAGTAGATTAACATTTGTATAAGCATTTAACGTGCAACGTTTCACTGCACTCCGATAGTTAATTAGCGAGAAACGTCCATTTGAATATTTATACTTCGCGTCGCCGCCATGTTGGATTTGTGCTCACCAGGTTACTGAAAGTCCTATAGGTGAACATATGTTCATAGCCTCTATGAACATAAAAAAATTCAGTTTGATTGCTGTAAAAGATTCATACATATTGAGAACCGTCTAAATTTTTTGGATGCTCGCCATTTTGGATTGTTATATGTATAGGCCATAGAGTTATGTACCATTCAAGGACAATTATTGCCTAAGTTCATTATTCAAACTTTCACTTTGATTGCATGATTACGACACAAGAAATAAAAACTTAATTATAAAATTTCGCACAGCCGCCATCTTGAGGTTATGTGAACAATTGAACTAAATTAGATGTCAATGCATTACAATATGTAAAATTATTTACTGTACCACATTTCACTGCGCTCAGGGAGTTAAATCGCGAGAAAAGTCTATTTAAAAGTCTCAACTTCGCTTGGCCCCTATGTTGGTTTTGTAGTCACCAGGTTTTTGAAAGTCTCATAGGTAAACTTCTAGTAGTGCCCTTTATCATCGTACATAATTTCAGGGCGATATCGGTAATAGTTTCGGAGATACTGATTGCTGGTGAAATAATTCGCACAACCGCCATGTTGGATTGGTGAGAGACAATAAAATTTGAAGGGCACGGTCGGAGTCGGCCAGAATAGTGCTATGATTTTACCGATTTTCATTGTAATGGCTCCAGCCGTTTAGAATTTATTAGGGGGGGGGGGGGGCAGACACACACACCTCACACACACACACACACACACACACACACACGGACACACACACACACCTCACACACACACACACACACGCACACACACACGGACAAAAGGTGATCTCATAAGCCTATTTTTTCATAAAATGAAAACAGGCTAAAAATTACGATGTGTAACATCCGACATGTTATTCGAATAATTCCATATTACTTAATCGCATTTTTTTAAGAATGAACTCGTAGTGCTACCTTGTGCCAGCAAACATGAAGGATTCCTTCGTGTTATTACCATCGGTAAGTTCTCATTACTATCACTGTATTTCTGCAACAATTACTTGTAAGACTCCAGTGACAAATCCTCTCAGCAAATATGATATAATAGTGGTGTATTTTGGCCGACAATACCTCGTGTGCTTACATTAAATAAGAATACAGCAAAAGAAGTAAGATTTAATAAATTATAATTGTTTTGAGTTGAAGGACATGAGAGAGAAGCTGGTATTCAGAAAGGTGTAAGGCAAGGCTGCAACTTATCACCCATACTTTTCAATCTTTACATTGAACAAGCAATGAAGGAAATTAGAGAAAAATTTAAAGTGGGAGTGAAGATTCAAGGAGAAATAATTTCAACTCTGAGATTTGCTGATGACATAGTCATCTTGGCCGACAAGCCTGAGGATTTGAATGAGTTTTTGAATGGTATGGACTCCGTCTTACGGAAAGAATTCATGATGAAAATTAATAAATGTAAAACAAAAATACTGGAATGCAGCCGACATAAATCAGAAACCTCTATGGAGATCAAATTGACAGGTGAAAAGCTGAAGGAAGTAGGAGACTTTTGTTACTTAGGAAGCAGAATAACCAGTGATGGACGAAGCAAAGAGGATATAAAAAGTAGGTTGGCTCAGGCAAGGAAAGCATTTCTTCAGAAAAGGAATCTGCTGACATCGAATATAGATTTAGGTATTAGGAAGTCATTTTTGAAAGCCTTTGTCTGGAGCGTGGCGCTCTATGGAAGTGAAACTTGGACTATTGGTGCAGCAGAAAAGAGGAGAATTGAAGCATTTGAAATGTGGTGTCACAGGAGAATGATGAAGATCAGATGGGTAGATAGGGTTACAAACAAAGAGGTATTAAGACGATTGGGAGAGGAGAGATGTTTCTGGCGACAGCTAATGAAGAGAAGAGATAGGTTGGTAGGACACATACTAAGACACCCAGGAATAGCAAGCTTAGTTATGGAAGGAAGGGTCGAGGACAAGAACTGTAGGGGTAGACCAAGGTTAGAATATGTTAAACAGATTGCCTCGGATGTAGGGTGTGGTAGCTATGTAGAGATGAAACGATTAGCTCAGGAGAGGGAGGCATGGAGGGCTGAATCAAACCAGTCAAAAGACTGAAGACTCAAACAACAACAGCAAATATGATTTAATGAATATTTTCACACCAAGGAACGACAGTTTGAAGATGATTTATTGTAGGAATATCTGTAATGGCGCCTTCAAACCTGGAGGTAAACTGTATGCGATTTACATTCCACATAGCCACATGGCCAACAGTACGTCGTTGTACCAATCTCTGCCACCGCGCGTTACTTGTAAAACTCCTGTGCCAAATCCTTTCAGCAAATATGATACAGTATAATGAATATTTTCACACCAAATAACGACAACTTAAAGATGATTTATTGAAGGAATTTGTTTAATGGAGTCTCCAAACCTTGAATTAAACGGTATGCTATATACATTCCACTAGGGCTGTCTGTTGGCTGACAGTACCTCGAGTGCTTACATTAAATAAGAATACAGCAAAAGAAGTAAGATTTAATAAATTATAATTGTTTTCAGCAAATATGATTTAATGAATATTTTCACACCAAAGAACGGCAGTTTGAAGATGATTTATTGTAGGAATATCTGTAATGGGACCTCCAAATCTTGAAGTAAACCGTATGCGATTTACATTCCATGGCCGATAGTATGTCGTTGTACCAATCTCCGCCACCGCGTGCGCTCATTGTTTCCGTTGCATTTCCGTCCCACTTCCGTCCCTTTTTACAAAATCACTCCCACACAAAAATATCCAGCAACCGAGCGGAAAGATGTTACACATCAATACTACCGGGTGAGTTAGCCGTGGTCGTTACGGCATGACTGATGGCAGTCGCTCACATCCGGGAGGCGATGAGGTTCGAATCCCCCCGCCGACAACCTTGAAGATGGTCTTCTGTGGTTTCCCATCTTCCTTCCAGGCAAATGCAGGTGTTGGTCCCTAACTATAGGCCACAGCCGCTACCTTCCAACTCCTCGTCCTTACATTCCCGCTTCCCTCCCCAACGGTACTTGTAGCTCACCCATTGGGTGTCCGTCTCGAAGCAGCTACGAAACTGGCGAGCCGAACATGTCCTCGGACACTCCCGGCACTAAAAGCCATACGCTAAAAAAAAAACTTTATTTGCTTCTACAATAAATTCCTTGTAATTGACAATATAATATGTCTTTTTGATAGGTGGTTAATATAGATACCACTATCCTATAATAAAGGGTTATTAGAACTAGGCGACACTGAAAAATAGCTTCTATTACTTCAATTCACTGTGACTTGTATTTGTGGGGAAAGCTGGACTAGGGGTAGAGTCAAGTTACTCCGTGATAAAGCGTATTTCTTCTATCACGACGTAGGATCAATCCCGAAAGTTCTAAGTTTTTACCAACAGATGGCAGTTGAACAAGGAATCCAGGAAGCTCTTGCGCTTTAATTTTGGCCAACTCGAAGAAGTTTAAATGAATGATTCACAGAGAGTTGACATTTGAACAAGTGATGCACATCCTGCGAAATCTGTGGTGAAGATTTTAATTTCTTATAAACTGCTGTTTCATTGTATACGTTTCATTTTAACACCAGTCAGAGGTAAGATGCAGACCATTCGCATAAGATACTTACATGCATGTAGTGTTATGCATGTAAGGTGTGTGAGCTTAGCAATAGGTTCGTTTTTCTTAGGTTGGACGCTGAAATGGCGCCAAAACGGAATAAAGAGACTCGCTCCTACACAGCTGAAACACTTCAAGAAACATTGCGGTTGGTGAAGGAAGAAGGATGGACTTTATACAAGGCCAGTAGACATTTTAGTAACCCGTGGAGTACAGTAAAGGATTATTGCACAACATATTTAGCCGATCCAGGAAGTGCAACCCTTGCAAAAATTGGAAAGTCATTCGTTATGCCACCTGAACTTGAAGTGAAGATAATGTGTCAAGGTAGACACAATAGATCGGTCTTGGCCAATGACGGTGATGGTGGCTCAGCGGTCTAGCTGTATTCCTTTCACCAAGGCGGTCCGGGTTCGATTCCCGGTCATTGCATGTGAGATTTTCGAAGTGAAATGCCATGTCCTGTGGTTCAGATTCCGCGTAAAAAGGAGGTCCCGTGGCTCATGATCTCGAGATTAACGGACACGTTAAACTACAAGCTTCTTCCTTTTGGTTGTGGTACGTGCAGTGATTCCCTTGTGGATGACGCCAAGATGAAGAATGGAGCCGAATGGATTGAATGCCAGTTTTTTAATGTGTGGTACCTACAATTTATAAGCGGCTTCGGTGGCGTAGTCGGTAGCATGCTGAGCGTCTATGCCCAAGATAGCGGGTTCAAACCCGGCCGAAGCCGTCGGATTTTTTAAGAGCGTTAAAAATCCCTCAGTATGCCTTCCTTCGGAGGGGAAGTAAAGCCGGCGGTCCCATGTCATATATTTATGGCATGTTAAAGATCCTTCCACTAATTGCACCTGTGTGAAGCTAAATTGGATAGGTTATGAATGTAAACAACGCTCTTAGGTTTCTATGTTCGTTGCCAAGAGCCGACTGCGGCGGCATCTAGTAGCTCAGTCCTGAACTTGGCCTAGTAGTCGTTGACGGTGACGATTGGCGGCAAAAGTAGGAACTATTTGAAAAATTCTTAGTTGCAGTACTTAAATTAACAAACAGATAACACACACTAATACAGTCATCACAATTAACACCGGTTATCAGACAGATTCTACACACACCCAAAGTACACGGGGCTACATGACCGCGTTGTCGCAGCCCCTAAACTTAAGAACCAACCAACCAACTACAATTTACATTTTTGTGTGATAGGTGCGAGGAATCTGATAGTGACTAAGAAGAGCCAAGTAGATTTAAAATATTTTTAATGTAATATTTTTTTCTTTCTAATTTTTAAAACAATAGGCAATTTTGAGTTGTGAAATGTTTCAATATGGGAAATATGGTGTAATAGAAACTTATAGGCTACATACGATTTGAAAACTTTCATTACATTAAACATTAGTTTACACGCATGAAATGTAACTTGAACACTATCACTGAGTAACTTGAATATCACGGCGTTACCTACTTCTACAACCGAAATTTGTTAGTTAATACCTTGAAATAACTTATGAATATTTGCAAGGTATATGCCAGAAATGTTCCGCAATGGTATTCCTCTTAAACATGAACCGAATCGAAATAACTGAAATCTAAAATTTCTGAAATAGAAACAAAAAAAGCTTAGTATCACGGAGTTACTTAACTTTACCCTACATCAAATTTGCGCTGAGGAACACCCGAAGGAAAGTATTCGTCGCCAGATTGCATTAATTTCTGGAGACGAGTTGTGTCGAGGTGTGAGTGACAAAACTTCCTACATCTGTATCGTAGATTAAATATGAGAATTCTCATATCAAGTAGCTTAACAATGCTACCGGTACGGTAGTTATCGGGTGTCGCGCCATCTGTTCGGTAGCGACATATTGCTTATCACTCACTTACTAAACTAATGATATTGACTCTTCTGTAGCATGTATTAATTAAATTAAAACACACTCTGTCGTGGACATTTGGCACCAGATAAGCGTCCTGCTGCTCGCCCAACATCGGAATTCAAGAGCACTTTCGTTATCCTAACTCACGGTGACGAGTGAGGGACTTGCAACGAAGTAAAGCCACGGAAAGCAGATAGGAAACAGGTCTGTCCCAATGCCAAGGGTCCCCCGAGTTCCTCCTACCTGTAGAGCCAAATTGTTACGTAACCGCGAATGTTAAAGTACAACAATAATAATAATAATAATAATAATAATAATAATAATAATCGTGTAGCCTCCGGAGAGGCCGAGTGCAGGTCTCTCTAGCTGACGGCCGTGGGCGACCTGCGTGTCGTAATGAGGATGAAGTGATGATGGAGACGTCACATACACCCAGTCCACGAATCCACGGGAATTAACCCCAGGAGATTAAGATACCTGACAGCTCGGCTGGGAATCGAACCCGGGGCACTTTGGGCCAAAGCCTAGCGCGCTAACCATTTAGCCACGGATCCGGACATAATAATAATAATAATCTTATTACATAATACGCAAAGGGGTATGTTTCACAAAACTCCAGCTCCGAAACCAGAGGGAGTTAGGTTGGTTGGTTCTTAAGTTTAGGGGCTGCGACAACGCGGTCATGTAGCCCCGTGTACTTTGGGTGTGTGTAGAATCTGTCTGATAACCGGTGTTAATTGTGATGACTGTATTAGTGTGTGTTTTCTGTTTTCTTAATTCAAGTATGGACTGCAACTTAGAATTTTTCAAATAGTTCCTACTTTTGCCGCCAAGCGCCACCGCCATCAACTACTAGGCCAAGTTCAGAACTTAGCTACTAGACGCCACCGCAGTGGGCTCTTGGCAACGGGCGTAGACACCTAAGAGCGTTGTTTACATTCTTAACCTATCCAATTTACCTTCTCACAGGTGTAATTAGTGGAAGGTTCTTTAACATGCGATCAATCTATGGCATGAGACCGCCGGCTTTACTTCCCCTTCGAAGGAAGGCATAGGCCACTGAGGGATTTTTAACGCTCTTAGAAAATTCGACGGCTTCGGCCGGGTTTGAACCCGCTATCTTGGGCATAGAAGCTCAGCATGCCAGCGAAACCGCCCACAGGGAGATTTGTTTTTGTCGTGTGGCCTCATGAGAGGCCGAGTGCAGGTCTTTCTATTCGACGCCCGTGGGCGACCTGCGCGTCGGGATGAGAGATGAAATGGATGAAGATGAATGAAACTGGGCAAGGATGTGGAAGGAAGCTGCCGTGGCCTGTCAGAAGGTACCGTCCCAGCATTTGCCTGGTGTTGAAAATGGGAAACCACGGAAAACCATTTCAAGGACAGCCGACGGTGGGGCTCGAACCCACGCGTCTACCGAGTCAGCAGAGAGCTTGGCCCCATGACCTAACGCTGCGCTTTAGCCAGCTGAGCCACTACTGTTGGTCACAGGGAGTTAGAAGGTGTAGTTTGCACCAATAGTACAGGAAAAATCTTGCATTTCTTGAAAAGTTAACGGAAACATATTTATTTGTTTAAAAAGTGCTTTTAAACAGATAAACAAGACGATAGCCCCTGCGAGAACTGTGCCACGTAAAGCCCGCATAGCACTAGAGCCGGGCGGGTAGTCTGTACACATGGGGCGCACACAACACATTATGCGAGACTTCTCGCACGGGTCCGTTAGTAATAAATAATGAGATAAAGCAGATGTGGAAACTTGAGTCGGTGACTGCAATCCCAATAATTGTATCGTGTACTGGTGTTTTACCCAAAACTCTCCTCAGTAGTCTATCAGTATTGAATAGACCTACAGAGGGCAATTCTGTTAAACACCTGCCATATTGCCAGGAAGTTCCTTGGGGAAAACACTCTGCTCGAACACTCAGCAAGGCTCGAAAATGATTCAGATGGAAATTTAGCACATCCTATAAATGAAGGAGACTCGTGAAGAGTGCGGGCACGAAATGGATATAGGCCTACAGACGGTTTCTTGCTAAGGCCGAACCAGGCTGTAACATAAATTTATTTATTAGCCTACTTTTCACATTTTGCAAAAATGAGGAAAAAGTAGACTTATGAGATCGATCCGGGAAAATGTGTGTCTGTCTGTCTGTCTGTCTGGCTGGCTGTGTGTGTGTGTGTGTCCCTATCAACTCCTAAACGGCTGCAGCAATCAAAACAAAATTTAGTATGAGTAAAGATGTGCACCGGAATATCTCACGTCCATATTTGAAAATGATGTCAGTGCTACCAACTGCTGAAAAACCGCACTAGAAATTTGAGCTCCATGTTGGATATCTTGCAAGGTATGCATGGGAGCTATTCCAAAATTGGCACACATGTAGATAAGACTATTTCAGTTTAATTTCCAGGAGTCCAACTATGACAGCGTTGTCAAAATAATTTTAAGCCTTCTGATAGGTCCAATGTTTAAATGCATATAACCTCTACACTATCGATTGGATTTCAACCAAATTTTGTATGTAATATCAGTACATAAACAGATATGACTTCGCGTATTATTAAGAGCCACCAGGGCTGCCAACTGTTAATAATTGCTCTCTCTATTTATTTATTTATTTTATCCAAATACCAATATATCAGAAAGTATGCAAGCCAACAGCTTTAAACTATGCGCACGTATATTCTGAAATTTTAGATTAATTTGGAGTAACTTATATACGTCAGTTCTACCAACATGATTATAAGCCTGCAGATACATGTAAATTCTATACTATCAGTTGGATTTCAACCAAATTTCGTATGTGCTATGTGTACCATAACAGATATGACTATAAGTATTGTTAAGAGCAATCAGGGCTGCCAACTGTTAATAAATGCTGTATATATTTTTTACCCTAATATCAATATATCAGAAAGTATGCAAGCCAACAGATCTATACTTTGCACACGTATAGCACCTGACATTCTAGATTAATTTGGAGTAATTAATACAAGGCAGTGCTGCCAACATGATTCTATACATGTAACTTCTATACTAACAAATGGATTTCATCCAAAATTGGCACAACAAGATATCATAATATTTCAGATTATTTCTGACCAGCACACGCATGGTATTGTTGGCAACATGCTATTACGCGTGCTGATAGATCCAGTGTCTAACTGCATGTAACGTCCATTGGACTTCAACCAAATTTTTGTATTCTGTACCTAAGAGGTGGAACTAAGAATATATTCAGTCACCAGGGCTGCCAACTGTAGTGCTCTATTAGGCTACATTATACCAGGTATATTTTGAACTAATTAGGCATTTCGATATTACCAACTTAATTTCGTCATTATTCTATATAGGTTCATATTCTGTAGAATAATCATTGGCATGAAAAGTAGGCTGTATAGTTCTTCACGGAACTTCTCGTTTATTTATTTATCGTATGGCTTTTAGTGCCGAGAGTGTCCGAGGACATGTTCGGCTCGCCTGAGTCTGTAGCTGCTTCCAGCGGACAGCCTAAAGGGTGAGCTACAAGTTCCGTTCAATTTCAAGTAGTTCCAACCTTCGCCACCAGATATCAATGATACCTAGTGGTGAACGTTGGAACTTTGATAGAGCGTTCTGACGAAATCTAACCTAACAAATTTTGCTTTACACAAGTTTAGTCTGTGAAAGGATCTTTTACATGCCATAAATCTGTGACATGGGACCGCCGGCTTTACTTCCCCTCCGAAGGAAGGCATACTGAAGGATTTTTAACGCTCTTAAAAAATCCAACGACTTCGGCCGGGTTTGAACCCGCTATCTTGGGCATAGCAGTTCAGCATGCTACCGACTACGCCACCGAAGCCGCCTTGTAACATTTACCGTGATAATGATGTACAAAATAAATTAATAATAATATTAATAATAATACTAAATGCTTGGCCTTTGCTGATGACATTGCCATTCTTTCAGAAAGTATACAAACAGCTTGTGTGCAAATAAACCTTTTGAGAAAGATAGCAGAGAAAGTTGGTCTTCAGATATATTTTGACAAGACCAAATTTATGACTAATATTTGAAATTCTCCTACAGTTTTAATAACAGACTCCGGAAAAATTGACAAGGTAGAAACGTTTAAGTATTTGGGAGAAATGATTCAAAATTAATGGACTAGACAAAGAAGCATATAGAGCAAGAATACGGAAATTGGAACAAGCTTTTCAACTGACGAAGGATACTTACAATAAGAAAAATCTTTCTATCGCAACTAAAATCCGACACAATACGGTAATTAAGCCGGAAAGTCTCAATGCTTCAGAATGTATGTTTTCCATTAAAAAGGGCATATAGAAGAGCTAGAGAGAAAGGAAAGAAGGATACTTAGAAAAATATTGGAACCATTAAAAACAGGAAGTGGAGAGTTCAGATACAGAAAAAATGACCACCTCTACAAAAATAAAGAAATTGAAAAAATCTATGATTCGATCAGGAAAAGGAGGGTTAATTTCTTTGGACACGTAATGAGGATGAATAACACCAGACTCGGAACAAATTTTCAGTCATGTATACAAAAGCAAGAATGGTAATCAATGGGTACAAAGGGATATGGAAGAGATGGAAGTAACAATAGATATTATTCAGGACAGACCACTTTTCAGAAATATGATTAAAAATTTCAAGGGTTTCCAGGAGAAGGAAAAGAAGAAGCGTGTTAACATCTGGACGGAAGAGAGAAGATGGAGACAAAGTAAGGTAATGAAGAACTACTGGAAGGCAAGAAAGGATAAAGGAAGTAAGAGACAGTGAATGTAATGCGTTATTTTACGCGGTCCAAAGAAGACCAAAATCAAGACAGATTCCCGCAAGGCGGCTTCGGTGGCGTAGTCGGTAGCATGCTGAGCTTCTGTGCCCAAGATAGCGGGTTCAAACCCGGCCAAACCTGTCGGATTTTTTAAGAGCGTTAAAAATCCCTCAGTATGCCTTCCTTCGGAGGGGAAGTAAAGCCGGCGGTCACATGTCATAGATTTATGGCATGTTAAAGAACCTTCCACTAATTGCACCTGTGTGAAGCTAAACTGGATAGGTTAAGAATGTAAACAACGCTCTTAGGTTACTACGTTCGTTGCCAAGAGCCGACTGCGGTGGCGTCTAGTAACTAAGTTCTGAATTAGTCCTAGTAGTCGTTGACGGTGGCGCTTGGCGGCAAAAGTAGGAACTATTTCAAAAATTCTAAGTTGCAGTGCTTAAATAAAAAAAACCAGATAACACACACTAATACAGCCATCACAATTAACACCGGTTATCAGACAGATTCTACACTCACCCAAAGTACACGGGGCTACATGACCGCGTTGTCGCAGCCCCTAAACTGAGGAACCAACCAACCAGATTTCCGCAAAAAACTACTAATATTTTACGGCCACTAATTCTGTCATACTTGTTGTTGTTGTTGTTGTTTGAGTCTTCAGTCTTTTGACTGGTTTAATGCAGATTGCCATGCCTCCCTGTCCTGAGCTAATCGTTTCATCTCTACATAGCTACCACACCCTACGTCCGAGGCAACCTGTTTAACATATTCTAACCTTGGTCTACCCCTACAATTCTTGTCCTCGACCCTTCCTTCCATAACTAAGCTTGCTATTCCTGGGTGTCTTAGTATGTGTCCTACCAACCTATCTCTTCTCTTCATTAGCAGTCGCCAGAAACATCTCCCTTCTCCCACTAGTCTTAATACCTCTTCGTTTGTAACCCTATCTACATATCTGATCTTCATCATTCTCCTGTAACACCACATTTCAAACGCTTCAATTCTCCTCTATTCTGCTGCTCCAATAGTCCAAGATTCACTTCCATAGAGCGCCACGCTCCAGATAAAGGCCTTCAAAAATGACTTCCTAACACCTAAATATATATTCGAAGTCAACAGATTCCTTTCTGTAGAAATGCTTTCCTTGCCTGAGCTAACCTACTTTTTATATCCTCTTTGCTTAGTCCATCACTGGTTATTTTGCTTCCTAAGTTACAGAAGTCTCATACTTCCTTTAGTTTTTCACCTGCCAATTTGATGTCCATAGAGGATTCTGATTTCTCTCGGCTGCATTCCAATATTTTTGTTTTACATTTATTAATTTTCATCATGAATACTTTCCTCAAGACGGAGTCCATACCATTCAAAAACTCATTCAAATCCACGGGCGTGTCGGCCAAGATATCGTCAAATCTCTGAGTTGAAATTATTTCTCCTTGAATCTTCATTCCCACTTAAAATTTTTCGCCAATTTCCTTCATTGCTTGTTCAATGTAAAGATTGAAAAGTATGGGTGATAAGTTGCAGCCTTAAGGAAACTTAAAGTGACAACAGTCTGGGTTACACAGGTCCAAATTGATCTCAGCAGAGCCTATATCACACCAACAGGCGAGTATCGAATGACATACACACATCAAAAAAAGTTTTGCGTCACCTCGGTTCCAAGAGTTCCGGAACCGTTAAATACAAAGGGAATAGAGATCAACACAAACAACATTTCAGCTCGTTTTATTGCTCATGAGACCCACACATTGCATGTTGTACCATCATACAGCTAGACTTTCAGCATTTGTGGTCCAGATTGCAGTACACACCACTACCTCTAATACCCAGTAGCACGTCCTCTTGCATGGATGCATGCCTGTATTCGCCGTGGCATACTATCCACAAGTTCATCAAGACACTGTTGGTCCAAATTGTCCCACTCCTCAACGACAATTCGGCGTAAATCTCTCAGAGTGGTTGGTGGGTCAAGACGTCCATAAACAGCCCTTTTCAACATATCCCAGGCATGTTCGATAGGGTTCATGTCTGGCGAACATGCTGGCCACTGTAGTCGAGCGATGTCGTTATCTTGAAGGAACGCATTCACAAGATGTGCACGATGAGGTCGAGAATTGTCGTCCATGAAGACAAATGCCTCTCCAATATTCTGCCGATATGGTTGCACTATGGGTCGGAGGATGCCATTCAGGTATCGTAAAGCCGTTTCGGAGCCTTCCATGACCACCAGTGGCGTACGTCGGCCCCACATAATGCCACCCCAAAACATCAGGGAACCACCACCTTGCTGCACTCGCTGGACAGTGTGTCTAAGACGTTCAGCCTGACCAGGGTGCCTCCAAACACGTCTCCGACGATTGTCTGGTTGAAGGCATATGCGACACTCATCGGTGAAGAGAACATGATGCGAATTCCGTGGGGTCCATTCAGCATGCTGTTGGGCCCATCTGTACCGCGCTGCATGGTGTCGGGGTTGCAAAGCTGGACCTCGCCATGGACGTCGGGAGTGAAGTTGCGCGTCATGCAGCCTATTGCGCACAGTTTGAGTTGAAACACGACGTCCTGTGGCTGAACGAAACGCATTATTCAACATGGTGGCATTGCTGTCAGGGTTCCTCCGAGCGGCAATCCGTAAGTAGCGGTCATCCACTACAGTAGTAGTCCTTGGGCGGCCTGAGCGAGGCCTGTCATCGACAGTTCCTGTATCTCTGTACCTCCTCCATGTCCGAACAACATCGCTTTGGTTCACTCTGAGACGCCTGGAAACTTCCCTTGTTGAGAGCCCTTCTTGACACAAAGTAACAATGCGGACGCGATCGAACTGCGGTATTGACCTTCTAGGCATGGTAGAACTACAGACAACATGAGCAGCGTACCTTCGTCCTGGTGGAATGACTGGAACTGATCGGCTGTCGTACCCCCTCCGTCTAATAGGCCCTGCTCATGCATGGTTGTTTACATCTTTGAGCAGTTTTAGTGACATCTATGAACAGTCAAAGGGACTGTATCTTGGATACAATATACACAGTCAACGTCTATATGCCGGAGATCTGGGAACCGAGGTGATGCAAAACTTTTTTTGAAGTGTGTAAGATCCACAGTTGGGAAGTTACACCTGAAGATCGACCAAGGAGATCGGGGAAGGATGGATGGATGAATTTCGAGTTCGACATAGCGAAACGATGAAGGAGTTTTGGAATAAGAAGGAAAATAACAGCAGCAGATCATAACTTGTTTTATGTGATCCAATTGGTTTAAACTAGGGGTGAACAACCCGCGGCCCTCAAAGTCAGTTTATGCGGCCCGTGGATAAATATGTTATACAGGGTGTTTATTTTTGCTTGGCAAGGACATTCTCGCTCACGCGCTCCGCCAGTGACAGCTCAGTTGCCGGCTGCCGCGCGCGCGTATGTACGGCAGAATACCGTGCTTAAAGTATCGTGCATTTTTACTCACAATGCTTACAGCAGATGTTGAAAATGTTCCCCATCCGCTGCCAAACATAACCGGCATCTCCTTATGAAGTTTCCGGTTAATCCGGTTAATTTAGCTTCAGTAAGGAAATAACGACCTTTACGTCTATTTTAATTGTTTACTGAACCTGTACGTTTGAATCTCTTAGCCAGTTGTTTTATTGTCCGATTTATAGGAATGGGCTTCCCTGGAAATGTCATTCGAAACTTTTGTCTTGTTCTAGCGCACGTTATGAACGGCACGTAGGCCTATTATGCAGACCTTCGCTCGACACTGGCCGCCAGTTCCCCGGCGCGTGGTCTCCAGCCGTATTGCCCGGGTATTCACTCGCTCTTCTGTAGACGTGTGAGCTCCGAGCTAATTGGGTGTTTCAGTGTTTTATAAAGCTACTGTGTATCTTATTGTGTAGTGTTTTATTGTGATTGTGTATAGTGCTGTAATGCCTTATGTGAAATAATCGTGTATATCTGCACGATACGTAGGCTACATAAAGTACAGGAAATCGTGCGCTAGAACAAGATAAAAGTTTCGAATGACATTTCCAGGGAGACCCATTCCTATAAATCGGACAATATATCAACTTGCTAAGAGATTCAAATGTACAGGTTCAGTAAACAATAAAAATAGACGAAAATGTCGTTATTTCCTTACTGAAGCTAAATTAACCGGAGTAACCGGAAACTTCATAAGTAGATGCCGGTAATGTTTGGCAGCGGATGGGGAACATTTTCAACATCTACTGTATGCATGGTGAGTAAAAATGAATGATACTGATTTTAAGCACCGTATTCTGCCGTACATACGCGCAGCCGGGTACTGAGCTGTTACTGTCGGAGCGCGTTAGCCAGAATGTCCTTGCCAAGCAAATATAAAGACCATCTACCATTGAAAACGTGAATATATAATTATATTGTGAATGATGAGATTTTCCGCATTATTGTAGGCCCTAGTTGAAATAAGAAAGAAGAACCTGCTATTGACGGACTTCTTCTTCATTTCCCGTTTCCAGTTCCCTGGGTCGGGTTGCGAATCAAGGACCTCCACCATTCATTTCCTTTTTTCAATACTTCTTTTTCTTTTACTCCTCTTTTCTCTATGCCTTCCTTCACCGTATCTATCCACCTCTTTCTGGGCCTTCCTCGTGGTCTTCTTCCGGGTATTTTCTCCATAAATATTCTTTTTGGTACTCTATATTCTTCCATTCTCATCATATGTCCGTACCACTTCAGCTTACTGGTCTCTATCTTGTCTAGCAGTTTTGGGAACCCAGTTCTCTCCCTAATGCCCATATTTCTGATTTTATCCCTCCGTGTCTTCCCACTTATTCCTCTATGGAACTTCATCTCGGCTGCTTGGATTCGGCTTTCATCGCGTTTTGTTGTGGTCCAAGTCCCTGCTGCATATGTCAAAATTGGTGTGTAATACATTGAGAATAGAACTTTCTTGCATTTCTCTGGGACTTCCTGGTTCCATACTAAACCTCTCACACACTGGTAAACCCATTAGCTTGTTGGATTCTCTTTCCAATTTCTTAATTTATTGTACAATCTTCTGTGAGTATGCTCTCCAAATATTTAAAGCTTTTCACCATTTCCATTGACTTTAATATTCTGCCTTCCTTCTCTCTTGTTTCTTGTCATCACTACAGTCTTACTTATTTTCATTCCATATTTCTCTATATCTTGAAGCCTCCGTGGCTTAGGCGGCAGCACGCCGGCCTCTCACCGCTGGGTCCGTGGTTCAAATCCCGGTCACTCCATGTGAGATCTGTGCTGGACAAAACGGAGGCAGACAGGTTTTTCTCCGGGTACTCCGGTTTTCCCTGTCAAAAATTTCATTCCAGCAACACTCTCCACTATCATTTCATTTCATCTGTCATTCATTTAATCATTGCCCCAGAGGAGTGCGTCAGGCCTCGGCAGCCGGCACAGTCTATATCCTCGCCGCTAGATGGGGGCTTCATTTATTCCATTCCTGACCCGGTCGGAGACTGGAAGCAGGCTGTGGATTTTCATTTCTCTATCTCTTGATTCCATACAGTGACTTGTTCTTGCACTTCTATTTCATTTTCTTCCCATATTACTATGTCGTCTGCAAAGAGTAAGGCCTTAGTCTCCTTGCTTCCCATTCTTCGTTTCACACTATTGTGGATTTCATCCATGACAGTTATAAACAGTATAGGGGGAGCGTGATGGCGCAGTGGCTTAGCTGCTCGTCTCTCACCCGGACGACCGGGGTTCGAATCCCGGTGACTGCGGGGTGGAATTTTCGCCTGAAAAATCACGTGGTGTCAGGAAGGGTATCCGGCCTTAAATCCCCGGCCAAAACCAAAATGAGCCTGGTTGGTTCCGGTGACCCCAATTAATAGGGAAAAGCCGAAGATGAAGAAGAAGACGAATACAGTTATAAACAGTATAGGGGATAAAACACTTCCTTGTCGAAGTCCTGTTTAACACTGACAGACTATTGAAAAATAAACAATGCCAAGCATCACATTAGGCTGCTACTTGATTTGATGGGCAGTTTGACGATATATTGATTTCCATTGTTTATATACTTTGTTGTTAAGAATTCTTGTTTTTGTAGAAATAAGAATTTTACAACCTTGTGATAGGATTATTTTATTTTATACACCCCTAAACCTTTCCGAATTAGGAGTAAGTTGATGGTAAATCAGTAATTTGATAACTTATTAACGCAATTTGCCAAAAAAAAAAAAAAACACTTCAAAAATGGATTTAAACCATTTAGAGCAGTGTTTCCCAAACTATTTTGTGTGTGTACCACATTGAGAGATGAGAATCTCTCGCGTACCACCTAATGGTTGGGAGATAACCCCCATCACCACCACGTAGCGGACCAAAGGATGGATGGTAAATTGTCTTTGTTTCAGTCAGAGTTCAAATAATAAAAAGTGTGTCCAGTTGTTTTATTACGTAATTCAATTCAAACATTCAGAAACGACATTGTACAAATAATATTAATAATTAACGTAAAAACCAAAGTTCAACTAACAACTTCAATGTGAAGGAGTGAGCTTGAAGATTAGAAGCCAACTTAGGAATGTCTGGTCTAAGATTGCTGAGTCTCAAACGAAGATCATTTTCCACAGTAAGGAGCCTTATTCCGGTATTTATTCCTGAGATAAACAAATGAAGAATATGCAGTCTCACACAAATATGAAGTAGTGAAAGCGGTAAAAATCTAACTGTTTGTCAGCTATGTCTGCATATCTGCACGCTTCTCTACCCAAAAGTTCACAAGAGCCAATTTTGAAAAAGTTTGCCTTAGTTCTGAATCACAATTCAATTCATAAAACTGCTGCTTATCTTTGGCCTTAAAGTCCTCCGGCAACATATCAATTTTTTATATTTTTCGTAATGTATCTAATATTTTTTATATTTTTGTAACACCACCGCGTACCGCTGCAGCAGTACGAGCGAACCACCAGTGGTACGCGTACCACAGTTTGGGAAACGCTGATTTAGAGGACACAAAAATGGTATTGAAACACAGTTTTGTCTGCTGGTAAAATAGGTTATTCAGATAATAGTAACATTAGCTTTAGCGGTAGGGTTTGGCAAGTGTCTATGTGGAAAGGTAACTTGCGGCTCGCCTCTTATTATGTAAAATAAACTTGGCCCCCACTTATAAAAAGGCGTGTAACAACAACCTAAATAAATAATAATAATAATAATAATAATAATAATAATAATAATAATAATAATAATAATAATAATAATAATAAGATAAATTATTCATCCAGCAGGGCTAAATGAAGAAGCGAACAAGGAAATATTAGCAAAATTATAAAATGCATATAAAATTAACTCGAACTGATAGCCTATAAAGCCCACAAGTACATGACATACATCAGTGATGGACCAGAATGGATGAAAACAAACCAAGGGAAGATTAAACGTGTAAAGAAATTTAAATACCTGGGTGAGGTATTCCAACAAAATGGCCTAGAACAGGAAGCAATTAATCTTAGAATATGGAAATTAGACCGAGCCTATCACCTGACGAAAAATCTTTATAATAAGAAGTCGTTGAGCCTTGGAGCCAAATTAAGACACTACAGCACGGTTGTAAAACCTGAAGCATTATATACTTCGGAGACTTTGACTATGAACAGGCGGGGACTAGTCGACCAGTTAGTCAAAAGAGAACACAGGGCATTGAGAAAAGTTTTAGGCAACAGATGGGTTAACGGACACTTACGTTTGAAGTGAAACGAAGAGTTATATAGAAAGATAGAACCAGTCACGTCAACAATAAAAAGGAAAAGGTTGTTGTTGTTCTATGGACACAATTTCAGAATGTCCAACGATCGTCTAACTAAGAAAATATGGAATTTCGTGAAACCAAAGAGGAAAAAATTGGCATGGTTCGTAGAATGTAACAAAGACCTTATAGAAATTGGTATTCCGGACTGCAAAATTATGAACAGGTGTGAATTCAGACACCTAATCAAAAAAAAAAGTCCTCTCGGCACGCCGGAAGGCGGAGGTAGATTTCACCGGACAAACTTGGGGATAGGCGAAAATAGGCAGAATATGCAGATTTTCGTAGAAGGATCAGACCTCATTTAATGCGAGAAGGTATTTTATAATTGGAGCTTAATTAACTTTGTTTTTCGTCATTTTATGCTTATTTTAAACATTTTATTGTCTTATGGGAACGGTAACCTTCTTGTCATTTGGGGTCCATTTTTATACTTGTGGTCACACTGTCCTTATGCTAGGTTTCGACACTGATGTGCAACTATGTAACGGTCTGTTACTTCTTCACGCAAAATTATATCTACCGCCGAGATTTTGGTTGGTTCCTCAGTTTAGGGGCTGCGACAACGCGGTCATGTAACCCCGTGTACTTTGGGATGGCTGTATTAGTCTGTAATTCAGGTAAGGACTGCAGACGGTCAATTTCAAGCAGTAGTTACTAATGTTGCTACCAGGTACTACCGTCAACGACACCTAGCTGTGAACTTGGCTACTAGATGCCACCGCAACCAGCAACTCGCAACGAACGTTGGAACTTCCCCTCCAAAGGAAAGCATACTGAGGGATTTTTGGCGCTCTTAGAAAATCCGACGACTTCGGCCGGCTTTGAACTCGCGACCTTGGGCATAAACATTCAGCATGCTACCAGTTACGTCACCGAAGCCGCTTCACACTTAGATGGAAATCTGAATCTGATCTCGTGCAAGTGCGTTATCTTGGCAACGTCTGATGGCTCATCCCTCATCAATTTAGTAGTGTTGCCATGGCAACCACTGATAGGTCTTGGCATTTTCTTATAATTCCGAAATTATTTTTCTCATCCCTTGGCATAATGGTGGGTTATATCAAAAATTCTTTCAGACAAAAGTTTTAGGTAATTATTATGGGAATATTGTCCATTTTGTACGGTTTTGATATTGTGCCTATTAAGAGAGATATGATTAATGTTTCCCGAAAAACCCACTTTTTCCCACCCCTTTGGTCAATGGTTGGTGCTATAAAAAAAACTCTTCAAACATACATTTTTGGGCTTTATCCGACACATAGTATGAATGTTGAACGGATTCGATATTTCACATATTAAGAGAGTTATAGCAATATTTCACTTTTTCGAAAAAAAAGCCCCCCATTTTCACCCCCCAACGACCGATTTAGCCCAGTAACGAACTCGACCGAGATTTTATAGGTATACGTATTCGGTAAAAAATTCAAAGTGATTGGTACAAAATTACGGCAGTTATCGTGTCCACAATAAACTGATATACATATACATACATAAATTATATATAACTTTTGAACTGACGGTGGTTTTGGGGCCTGGGGATGTGAAACGCGAAGATATGTCGAAATTTTCCGGAAGTCGAAACATGGTACCC
Source organism: Meconema thalassinum (assembly GCA_946902985.2). Taxonomy (NCBI): domain Eukaryota; kingdom Metazoa; phylum Arthropoda; class Insecta; order Orthoptera; family Tettigoniidae; genus Meconema; species Meconema thalassinum. Next base: position 293,231,706 of record OX336396.1, on the reverse strand, counting down.
ATTGCAATAGTTAGCTTTCTAACGAAATCTACCTCTGGTTGGTTCCTCAGTTTAGGGGCTGCGACAACGCGGTCATCTAACCCCGTGTACTTTGGGTGAGTGTAGAATCTGTCTGATACACGGTGTGAATTGTAATGGCTGTATTAGTCTTAATTCATGTAAGTACTGCAGACGGTCAATTTCAAGCAGTAGTTCCTAATGTTGCTACCAGGTACAACCGTCAACGACACCTAGCTGTGAACTTGGCTACTAGATGCCACCCCAACCATCAACTCGCAACGAACGTTGGAACTTCCCCTCCAAAGGAAAGCATACTGAGGGATTCTAGTGCTCTTAGAAAATCCGACGACTTCGGCCGGCTTTGAAACCGCGACATTGGGCATAGACATTCAGCATGCTACCAGTTACGTCACCGAAGCCGCTTCCCACTTTATCAGGCGGCTTTGGTGGCGTAGTCGGTAACATGCTGAGCTTCTATGCCCAAGATACCGGGTTCAAACCCGGCCGAAGCCGTCGGATTTTTTAAGAGCGTTAAATATCCCTCAGTATGCCTTCCTTCGGAGGGGAAGTAAAGCCGGCGGTCCCATGTCATAGATTTATGGCATGTTAAAGATCCTTCCACTAATTGCACCTGTGTGAAGCTAAATTGGATAGGTTAAGAATGTATACAACGCTCTTAGGTTTCTATGTTCGTTGCCAAGAGCCGACTGCGGCGGCGTCTAGTAGCTCAGTTCTGAACTTGGCCTCGTAGTCGTTGACAGTGGCGCTTGGCGGCAAAAGTAGGAACTATCTGAAAAATTGTTAGTTGCAGTACTTAAATTAACAAACAGATAACACACACTAATACAGTCATCACAATTAACACCGGTTATCAGACAGATTCTACACACACCCAAAGTACACGGGGCTACATGACCGCGTTGTCGCAGCCCCTAAACTTAAGAACCAACCAACCAACCACTTAATCAGATGGAAATACTGAATCTGATCTCGTGCAAGTGCGTTGTCATGGCAACGTCTGATGGCCCATGCCTCATCAATTTAGTAGTGTTGCCATGGCAACCACTGATAGCTCTTGGCATTTTCTTATAATTTCGAAATCATTTTTCTCGTCCCTTGGCGTAATGGTGGGTCATATCAAAAATTCTTTCAGACAAAAGTTTTAGGTAATTATTAGGGGAATATTGTCCATTTTGTACGGTTTTGATATTGTGCCTATTAAGAGAGATATGATTAATGTTTCCCGAAAAACCCACTTCTTTCCACCCCTTTGGTCAATGGTTGGTGCTATCAAAAATCTTATTTGACATAAATTTTTGGCACTTATCCGACACATATTATGAACTTTGAATGGATTCGATATTGCACGTATTAAGAGAGTTATAGCGAAATTTCACTTTTTCGAAAAAAGCCCCCCATTTTCACCCCCTTCGACCGATTTAGCCCAGTAACGAACTCGACCGAGATTTTATAGGGATACATCTTCGGTAAAAAATTCGAAGTAATTGGTGCAATATTACGGCAGTTATCGTGTCCACAAGAAACTGATATACATATATATATACATATATATATATATATATATACATAAATTATATATAAACTTTTGATCTGACGGTGGTTTTGGGGTCTGGGGGATGTGAAACGCGAAGATATGTCGAAATTTTCCGGAAGTCGAAACATGGGACCCATTGCAATAGTTAGCTTTCTAATGAAATCTACCTAAAATTACCAGGGATTTAAGGTAGGGGCAGAACCCAAAATACGGAGGGGACCTCTTTCAGAAGATCGGAAGAAGGCGCTGAGTGATGGGCTCAAGAGATACTGGCAGGACATCAAAGCTGGCAGACGATCTAGAAGAGATCTGGGAACCGAGGTGATGCAAAACTTTTTTTTGATGTGTGTATATTGATATCTTTAACGGTTTGCCCAGCGTAAGCTTAAGAAGCGCACGGATGCCAAGTTTATTTTCGACTTTTTCACAGAAATCGTTACTGCTTGGCTTCCTTTGATCATACATAAATTATTTTCTACAGAATCTTTCCTCGAGATATCCTTTACAGAATGGTGAAAACCGCATCAAAATCCATCCAGTGGTTCTCGAGATTACCCGTGACATCCAAGGATCGGGGATTTTTGTCTTATACTAAGGAAGTAGAGATTGTCGGGGAACACATGCACCAAGCAGTATTATGACGTCACACACCTCAGTGCATCTGGGTACATTTCGTCCCGTCACCGTAACGTAACGCCAGACCCCAGCGTAACGACGAAGTCGACAAGATCATTTAAAATGATAAAATCTGACGACTTCAGCCGGGTTTGAACCCGCGATCTTGGGCACAGCAGTTCAGCATGCTAACCGACTACGCCACCGAAGCCAACTTCCTAATCAAATAGTATATGTGAGAAAATTTATACACGTCTCTGATAGAAAAATTACCGGATTTTGGTGGAGGCTGCCACCGTATAGGCTACTGCACGAGTTCACATACTTTTTAGTCTATTTTCATTTATGACCAAGTAGTTCCTATTGGGTACACTACCAAAGTTAATTGCCTCTATCAACATACAAAATTTCAGTTTGATAGCTGTAATAGATTCGTAGATATTGAGAACCGACTAAATATTGCAGATGGACGCCATGTTGGATTTTTATATCTGTAGATCTTAGAGATGTTATGTACTGTTACATGAAGATAATTGTGTACGTGTAGCATTCAAACTTCAATCGCATGATTAGGACACAAGAAGTAAAAGCGAGATTTTAAAATTTCGCACAGCTGCCATCTTGTGGTTATGGAAACAATTGAAATAAATTAGATGCTAGTGGATTAACATTTGTATAAGGATTTACTGTACCAAGTTTCACTGCATTCGGATGGTTAAATTGCGAGAAACGTTCATGTGAATATTTATACTTCGCGTCGCCGCCATGTTGGATTTGTGATCATCAGGTTATTTAAAGTCCTATAGGTGAAATTATGTTCATACCCCATATGAACATTAAAAAACAGTTTGATTGCTGTAATAGATTCGTGGATATTGAGATCCGTCTAAATATTTCGGATGGTCGCCATGTTGGATTGTTAAATGTATAGGCTGTAGAGTCATGTACCATTAAAGGAAAATTATCGCGTAGGTTCGTTATTCAAACTTTGACTTCGATCGCATGATTATGACACAAGAAATATAAACTTAAATTTAAAATTCGCACAGCCGCCATCTTGAGGTTATGTAAACAATTGAACTAAATTAGAAACCAGTGCATTACAATGTGTATAAACATTTGCTGTACCAAGTTTCATTGCGTTTGGATGATTAAATCGCGAGAAAAGTCTATTTAAAACTTTCAATTACGCTTGTAGTTAACCGGTTTTTGATAGTTGGTTGGTTGGTTGGTTCCTTAGTTTAGGGGCTGCGACAACGCGGTCATGTATCCCCGTGTACTTTGGGTGTGTGTAGAATCTGTCTGATAACCGGTGTTAATTGTGATGACTCTATTAGTGTGTGTTATCTGTTTTCAATTCAAGTGAGGACTGCGGACATTTAATTTCAAGTAGTTCCTACTTTTGCAGCCAAACGCCACCGTCAACGACTACTAGGACTAACTCAGAACTTAGCTACTAGACGCCACCGCAGTCGGCTCTTGGCAACGAACGTAGCAACCTAAGAGCGTTGTTTACATTCCTAACCTATACAATTTAGTTTCACACAGGTGTAATTAGTGGAAAGTTCTTTAACATGCCATAAATCTATGACATGGGACCGCCGGCTTTACTTCCCCTCCGAAGGAAGGCATACTGAGGGATTTTTAACGCTCTTAAAAATCCGGGTTTGAACCCGCTATCTTGGGCATAGAAGCTCAGCATGCCACCGAAGCCGCCTGGTTTTTGATAGTCTCGTAGATGAACTTCCAGCAGTGCCCTTTATCTCCGTACAGAATTTCATAGTGATACCGGTAATAGTTTCAGAGATATAGAATGCCGGTGAAGTGTTTCGCACAGCCACCATCATGATGTTATGTAAACAATCCAACGAAGTTAGATGTCGGTGCATTACAATGTGTATAAACATATACTGTACCAAGTCTCATTGCGTTTGGTTGGTTAAATCGCGAGAAACGTCTATTTAAAGTCGCAAATTCGCTTGGCCGCCATTTTGGTTTTGTAGTTACCAGATTTTCAAAAGTCACATAGGTGAACTTCTAGTAGTTCTCTTTATCACCGTACAAAATTCCAGGGTGATATCCGGAATAGTTTCGGAGATATTGAATGCTGATGAAATATTTCGCACAGCCACCATGTTGAATTGGTGAAACCTAACAAAATTTGAAGGGCACGGTCGAGGTCGTCCGTAATAGTGCTATGAACTTTCCGAGTTTCATTGAAATAGCGCCAGCCGTTTAGAAGTTATTAGGGACACACACACACACGCACACACAGACAGACACACGGACAAAAAGTGATATCATAAGCCTATTTTTTCATAAATGAATGTAGGCTAAAAAAAGGCTTATGAGATCACCTTTTGTCCGCGGGTGTGTGGTCCCCCCTCCTAATAAAATCTTAACGGCTGGAGCGATTTCAGTGTAACTCGGTAAGGGCATAGTAGGCCTACAATTAGGCCGGCCCCGACCGTGCCTTTCAAATATTATTAGCCTACGTCTCACTAATCCAACATGGTGGCTGCGCGAAATATTTCACCGGCATTCTATGTCTCCGAAACTATTACTGATATCACCCTGGAATTTCGTACGGCGATAAAGGGCACTACTACAAGCTTACATATGCGACTTTCAAAGACCTGTTAACTAACTACAATACGAAGATGGCGGCAAGTGAAGTTGAAACATTTAAATAGATTTTTCTCTCGGTTTAACCATCCGAACGCAGAAAAACTGGGTACAGCAAATGTTTATACACATTGTAATGCACTGACATTTAATTTAGCTCAATTGTTAATATAACCTCAAGATGGCGGCTGTGGGAAATTTTAAAATTTAGTTTTTATTTCTTGTGTCCTAATCATGCGATCGAAGTCAACGTTTGAATAACGAACCGACGCAATAATCCTCATCTAATAGTACATAACCACTGGATCGCTGATGGCAGCTCGCCGCTGCACGAGAAAGTACGCCATGTTGAGCGCGCGGTCCGCCATGTTGGCGTACCCATTCTCAAGCTCTCCTTATGGGGAAGCAATGATAATCTAGTCAATTTTAAATCGTAATTAATGGTGCTTTGGAGCAAATAAAAATATAGAAATATGTTCACTCATAGTATAAGGGCATTGGGATCACTGACACGTCATTCCGAAGTCAGTAAATCTCCGGAATAACAATAAAAATGAATGTATAATAACGGCTGACAAATATCAACTTAGGTGCTGAGTACAGGCAATTTGCGATCAGTAACAAAGTAACGAGTGAAAAACAATTTCTGGAAACATTCTTGTAAATTGTATATACGATATACATGTATATATGCCACGAAACTATGCATTCTTCAAATGATGCACGGTACCGTACCTATAAACGTAGCTCTCTATACAGGCCTAGATTCGACATATCGTAATCGGTGCTTGGTAATAAATTCCTGTTTCCATAAAATAACCAACACTTCCCCCAAGTAATCCCAGCACTCTATATCAAATACTACAGCTTTTAATCACGCTAGCAGCACAATAAACTTAATAATAACGGGAAGTAGATCAAAGCCAAAAAAAACACTTTAACGTAAACTAATTTCACTCCTCAGCTCCACATAAAACTTAACACAACTAAAAACCTACTCAAAATATACTCTCACCACCGTTTTACAACTATTAAGCGAACTATTCGCACCCAGAACCGAAAAACCCTGAAATGGGATCAAATTTAAACACGCAATAGCCTAGCCCGATCACGTCTGCTTCAGCACGACCGTATAGGTTTACTTAACTTCACAATAACTTCAAAATTACGGCTAAGTGACCTATCTGCCTGAGAAGTAAAGGTATTACCGGCTTGCCTGGGATGATGGGTCTCCAAACCGGTACTTAAAACTAAGATTTTACGCTTTAAATAACCAAATTCAGCCCATTTTACAACTACAAGAAACACAAAATATTTACTGCCAGTATAAATACATGTATAACATCAAACTACCAGTAACCAATCACAGAGCCGGATTCGCAATATTGCACCATGCGCTCGCTGCCATCTTGCTAAACCTGTCATCGTCTATTCGGCTTAGCTACCAGCCATCCATGTATAGAGATCAGTGTACATAATTCTATGGCCCACACATTTAACCCAACATGGCAACCATCCGGAATATTTAGACTGTTCTCAATATGTATTAATCTATGAAAGCAATTAAACTGAAATTTTGTATGTTGATAGAGGCTAGAAACATAAGTTCACCTATGGGACTTTCAATAACCTGTTGAGCACAAATCCAACATGGCGGCGACGCGAATTTAAATGGACGCTTCTCGCGATTTAACCATCCGAGCGCAGTGAAACTCTGTACGGTAAATGCTTATGCAAATTTTAATCTACTGGCATCTAATTTATTTCAATATTGTTTTCATAACCATAAGATGGTGGCTGTGGGAAATTTTAAAATCTCGTTTTTATTTCTCGTGTCCTAATCAGGCGATCTTCATGTAATAGTACATAATAAAAATCCAACATGGCGACCATCCGAATTATTTATACGGCTCTGAATATCTACGAATCTATTACAGCAAAATAAAAATACTGGAATGCAGCCGAAATAAATCAGAAACCTCTATGGAGATCAAATTGGCAGGTGAAAAGCTGAAGGAAGTAGGAGACTTCTGTTACTTAGGAAGCAGAATAACCAGTGATGGACGAAGCAAAGAGGATATAAAAAGTAGGTTGGCTCAGGCAAGGAAAGCATTTCTACAAAAAGGAATCTGTTGATATCGAATATAGATTTAGGTATTAGGAAGTCATTTTTGAATGCATTTGTCTGGAGCGTGGCGCTCTATGGAAGTGAAACTTGGACTATTGGTGCTGCAGAAAAGAGGAGAATTGAAGCATTTGAAATGTGGTGTTACAGGAGAATGATGAAGATCAGATGGGTAGATAGGGTTACAAACGAAGAGGTATTAAGGCGAGTGGGAGAGGAGAGATGTTTCTGGCGACTGCTAATGAAGAGAAGAGATAGGTTGGTAGGACACATACTAAGACACCCAGGAATAGCAAGCTTAGTTATGGAAGGAAGGGTCGAGGACCAGAATTGTAGGAGTAGACCAAGGTTAGAATATGTTAAACAGATTGCCTTGGATGTAGGGTGTGGTAGCTATGTAGAGATGAAACGATTAGCTCAGGACAGGGAGGCATGGAGAGCTGCATCAAACCAGTTAAAAGACTGAAGACTCAAACAACAACATTACAGCAATCAAATGAAATTTTGTATACTGATAGAGGCAATTAACTTAAGTAGGTTATTTGAAAATATGCTTTATAGTTCTTTACGGAACTACTCGTTTGATGTGCCCTGCAATTCGAAACACAATAACAATATGTAACGAATCCGTGTGAGGGCATTTCAAAAATTATTTATGAATGGAAGAGATGCCATGATGATTACCATTGATGGCTAACTTGGCTTTTATATGTTACCATGTTTGTCTTGCATACGCGAGTTCTGACTGCAATGCTATTAGTAAATGATCATAATTGAGAGTAGTTGTCACACATTTAATTTTTTCAGATTTAGTTATTTATTTTCCATCAATTATTAATAATGGAGATTCATTTAAAGCATTAAGATGATCCTTAGCCTCCAATAATATAAAGCCTACTCAATCGTGGCGTTCTCTGCATCAACTCTGTCCTCCTAGCAGTGCGCGTATTGACCACTGCAGCGCTGACTACCCACCTAACATTTACATGTAATAGCATTGCTATCGCAAGCTACAACCAGCAAAAGTATACCTATACACTATATTTACAGTACATGAATACACATTTTTCAGTAGAATGAAGTAAAATATAACAGATGTTCATCTTTTACTACTAGGAGTTCGTTTCAACTGCGGATTTCCCTATTAGATAGCACGCACAACAGGCGCGGATCTAGAGTTTGGCTTTGGAGGGGGGGGGTCAGAGAATCGAAATTGATAAGAAAAATGGTATCACTAAAAACGCAATCACAAAATAACCAAACGTACAAAACCAGACCAATTTTTTTGCAAGCTACATGGATAGAAATTTGATGCGTTTAGCGCACCAAAAAATATTCGTACAAATTGCAATGGCGTGTTTTGCGACTTTTACATCGAGCTTCCAGAAAAGTATCAAGGTACGCTACAGTTTCGGCAAGTCGAGGTGGTACCGACAAAGGGAGAAAGTCACAGCTTAAATTGCCAACCAAGCTTGCAGTTCGGACGTCAGCAAATTTTTTTGGTGCAAAAATAGCCCCAAATTCCTATCCGTGCGTTGCTGCACATTCATCGTGACATCACTATAAACATCGATTCGGTAATCACAAGGTTTGCTAAACAAAATAGAAGAGTTAATTTTGTTATATAAATAATCGTTTTTGGTTGGTTGGTTGGTTCTTAAGTTTAGGGGCTGCGACAACGCGGTCATGTAGCCCCGTGTACTTTGGGTGTGTGTAGAATCTGTCTGATAACCGGTGTTAATTGTGATGACTGTATTAGTGTGTGTTATCTGCATTTTTAATTTAAGTACTGCAACTTAGATTTTTTCAAATAGTTCCTACTTTTGCCGCCATGCGCCACCGTCAATGACTACTAGGCCAAGTTCAGAACTTAGCTACTAGACGCCACCGCAGTCGGCTCTTGGCAACGAACGTAGAAACCTAAGAGCGTTGTTTACATTCTTAACCTATCCAATTTAGCTTCACACAGGTGCAATTAGTAAATAATCGTTTTTATATAACAGGTATGAAGTTGTAAATATGTACAGTTGTAACAGAACATAATTGCAATAAAGATATTTTCAGTATTGAATAAAATGGAAAAAAAAACCCAATTAAAATTCGTCAAGTTTTATTTGTCTGGTTCTTGTGTTTTCGTTTTTTGAGTTTGCAGAAAAAATTGGTCTCCCGTTTGGGAGGGGGGTCATGACCCCCGTGACCCCCTCCTTGAATCCGCGCCTGACGCACAACTGTCTGGTATGTAGGCCTACAAGAGTAATGTACGGTTCTGTCGGTAGATGGTAGCACTGAATATTTTTACCAGTGTACAATAGAGTTTCTTAATTTTTGTGATTCTTTCTTGTCATAATTTGTGTTTCTTCTCAAGATGTAGTGTTGTGTCATTGGTGTAGTTAGTGACAGATGGGCGCGGAAACATTCGCAATTTTATCCTGCTACTATAAATAGCAGAAATATTACAAGACGTAACTACTGAATTTTGAATATTAACAGATGAAGTTACAAAATTCCGAACAGGCAGACTAACGGAAGTTCGAACAGTTACGTTATTCATATCCGGCACATTAACACGGTCACTACCAACATTAGGATTAATGGTTTCGAAAACATTAGAACACACTACGTTCACCGAACTCACATTAGCAACATAATTTGAACTAGTCGAAATTATTACTTGGTTCTCCAAATTAATATTCCGAGCATCAACAAAAATATAGTTATTACACTCCCCGAGTTTCATTTTGCAATCATTCAAAATCTTAACATCATCACCCCAACGATGACCAGAAACAATTAGAACATCCTCAATACGGGTAAGCAGATACTTGATCCGAGAGCACACCCTATGATATTGAGCAACACTTAAACCAACCAAACTAGCTTGCCATGGAGGGTGAGTGGATAGCGTGTCGGTCTACTATCCCCAAGATTGCATGTTCGCTCCTGGCAGTGGTAAGTGATTTTTGAAAGGCGGCAAAAATACGATACGCATGTCATACGATGTTAGCATGTCAAAGAACCCGATTGAATTCAGTAGGCCGTGTTTATAATGGCAAAATTAATCTCGGGAGTTTCCGACAACACAAAGTTCCTCTCATTTCTCTACTAGAAGCACTATAGTGTTCAAGGAGTTTAGATATCTAACCTCCTCGACTTTCATAGTGATTCAAGGAACAACGAAATTCGACATGCAAGCTACCCTCTGGGTGTCAAATTACAAAGCTTGCAGCCGGCACCCGAGGCCATACGATATTACTATTATTACCATCCAAACTGCAAACAATCACTACATTTACAATGGCATCTACTTCTGATACAATCTGTAACTTACTGGACTGAAATGCATAATCATCAAGCATTTGATGAACCACATCCAACTCGGCATTCTCCGAAAGAATCGCCCGAACCAAATCCTCATCTCCGGGTCTCTCCAAGTGACGAATAGTAAGTTCATAATTCACTTCCCCACTCGTCAAGAATTTGATTACAAGAATTGGACGAGCCATTACACGAAAACAGAAATACAACACAAGGATTAGAAATAATACACAAGTAACCTCCTAACCTAACTGACGTTAAATTATCACGATCGATTCAACCAAAGATTATTTTGAGTAAACGAAATCCGCGCGAATGCTACCAAAATTAATGTACCGGTACAATAGATCTACTCTTACTACTGGTTTCCATTTTCTCTTCTAGAATGTGGGTGTGTGGTTGGTTTTAGTTGTAAGTATGTAGTTCATTGTTCCATTAGTCTGTGGTGTGAGAGTGTGTCTGGTGGCAGTTGCATTGTTTATTAGATATAGTTCATTGTTCCATTAGTCTGTGGTGTGTCAGTGTGTCTGGTGGCAGTTGCATTGTTTATTAGATATAGTTCATTGTTCCATTAGTCTGTGGTGTGTGAGTGTGTCTGGTAGCAGTTGCATTGTTTATTAGATATAGTTCATTGTTCCATTAGTCTGTGGTGTGTCAGTGTGTCTGGTGGCAGTTGCATTGTTTATTAGATATAGTTCATTGTTTCAATACAGGGGCGTATATACAATTAATTTTCGGGGGTGGGCTGACTATTCTGTAAAATTGTGAGTGTTCTCAGGGGATTGTCATCGCAAAATACCCAGAAATATCAACCAATATCTTGGAGCATATAACATTGTGTAATTATTTTAGGTAAGATTCAAAGTTTATATAACCTACAGTCACTGGCAAATACAAAAGAAGTTGTAAAATACAACACAAAACACAAATAAAATTTCATACTTACTGAATTTTCTATTATGGCCTACGGAATATGAATGGCAAATATCTAAATATTTGTCAATTTTTTAAATATTTTTAGCCTACTTTTCTCATTTTGCAAAAATGAGGAAAAAGTAGACTTATGAGATCAATCCAGGAAAATGTGTGTCTGTCTGTCTGTCCTTCTGTCTGTCTGGCTGTGTGTGCCCCCCTATCAATTCCTAAACGGCTGCAGCAATCGAAACCAAAGTTAGTATGTGTAAAGATGTATACCAGAATATCTCAAGCCCATATTTGAAAATGATGTCAGTGCTACCAACTGCTGAAAAAAGCACTAGAAATTTGAACTCCATGTTGGATATCTTGGAAGGTATGCATGGAAGCTATTCCAAAATTGGCACACATGCAGATAATACTATTTCAGTTTAATTTCCAGGAGGCCATACATGACAGTGTTGCCAAAATAATTGTTAGCCTTCTGATAGGTCCAATTTTTAAATGCATATAACTTCTACACTATCAATTCGATTTCAACCAAATTTTGTATGTAATATGTCTACATAAACAGATATGACTGAGCGTATTCTTAAGAGCCACCAGGGTTGCCAACTGTTAATAGTTGCTCTCTCTATTTTTTAAAATCCAAATCCAATATATCAGAAAGTATGCAAGCCGACAGCTTTAAACTATGCACACGTATAATACCTGACATTTTAGATTAATTTGGAGTAACTTATATACGTCAGTTCTACCAACATTATTCTAAGCCTGCTGAGAGGACCAATTTTTAAATACATGTAACTTCTATACTGGCAGTTGGATTTCAACCGAATTTCGTATGTGCTATGTGTTACTTAACAGATATGACTATAGTATTCTTAAGACCATTCAGGGCTGCCAACTGTTAATAAATGCTGTCTATATATTTTTACCCTAATATGAATATATCAGAAAATATGCAAGCCAACAGCTCTATACTTTGCACACGTATATCACCTGCCATTCTAGATTAATTTGGAGTAATTAATATAAATCAGTGCTGCCAACATGATTCTATGCCTGCTGATATGTCCAATTTTAAAGTATATGTAACTTCTATACTAACAAATGGATTTCATGCGAAATTGTCACAACAAGATATCATAATATTTCAGATTCTTTCCGACCAGCACACGCATAGCATTGTTGCCAACATGCTTTTACGGGTGCTGATAGATACAATGTCTAACTGCATGTAACGTCCATTGGACTACAACCAAATTTTGTATTCTGTACCTTAAGAGATGGAACTAAGAATATATTCAGTCACCTTGTCTGCCAAATGTAGTGCTCTATTAGGCTACATTAAATCAGGTATATTTCGAACTAATTAAACATTTCGATACTACCAACTTCATTTCGTCATTATTCTAGATAGGTTCATATACTGTAGATTAATCATTGGCATGAATCTTAATTTTAAGAAAAGTAGGCTCTTTAGTTCGTCACGGAACTTCTTGTTCTTATACAAGTTTATAATTTTTTTCTCAAAAGTACCGTACTGTGGAACTCACAGTTTTGCCTCACAAGGCTGAGTGTACCTTGTCCCAGCCCTCATACCAGAATTAAAATTTCTTGGCAGAGTCGGGAATCGAATTCGGACCTCCGGGGCGGCAGCCAATAATGCTAGCCGCTACACCACGAGTTAGTCTAATTTCAATCTTAATATTGTTTATAAATTAGCCAATAAGTTAAGATTAGTGTACAACCAAATTTACAATTATTTTATGGTCTTACAAAGCAGCATTTTCTGTGTTTCATTAGACTGTGATGTGTGAGGGTGCATGTGAGTATGCCTGGTGACAGACTGTTTTAGTGGTAGTGTTTTGTTCTTGGTGGAACTTAAGTATTTTTCTTTGGTAGAATTTTGGTATTTAATTGTTAGTAGAAGGTTAGTAGTTTTGTTAGTAGAATTGCTCTATTACGTATTCTGAAAGGGAGTAGCAGCCTTTCAGAATAAATAAATTCTTTATTTGTCTTATAGACGGTTAAAAGTTATTGATAATATAAGCCAACTAATGGCTACACTGCGTTCTGCTGCACGGCTGAAAGCAACGGGAAACTACATCCGTAATGCTCTTCCTGAGGATATGCACCTTCTATGCATAATTACATGCGATGATGGCCTCCTCCCTTGTAAAATTCCAATCCGGAGGTAAACCTTTTGGATCTCAGGGTGGGGACTACTCGAGTGGGGTTAACATCACAGAAGTGACAAAGAGGAAATCTGACATTCTACGGATCGGAGCGTGGAATGTTAGAAGTCTGCTGGGAAGTGGAAGGTTAGAAAACTTAGAAAGGGAAATGGATAGGTTGAGTGAGGTTGGATTAGGTTGGGATTAGTGAAATGCGCTGGCAGGAAGAACAGGACTTTTGGTCAGGAGACTATAGGGTCGTTAGCACTAAATCAAACAATGGCCAAGAAGGGGATGGTCTCATATTGAGTAGGAAACTTGGACATCGGGTGGAATATTATGAGCAATATAGTGAATGGATTATTGTAGCAAAAATCAATACAAAACCTACGTGCACGTCATTGGTACAAGTCTATATGCCTACCAGTCAAGCTGATGATGAAGATGTTGAAAAGGTCTACGAAGAAATAGATGAAATTCTGAGGTATATCAAGGGTGATGAAAATGTTATAGTAATGGGAGATTGGACTGCTGTGGTAGGAAAAGGAAGAAAAGGGAAGATAGTAGGAGATTTCGGATTAGGTGAAAGGAATGATCGAGGAAGCAGGCTGATGGAATTCTGCACCGAGCATGAGTTGGTCATAGCTAACACCTTATTCAAGAACCACAATAGAAGAATATACACATGGATGAGACCAGGAGATACAGGACGTTACCAAATCGACTTCATTATGGTCAAGCAGAGGTTTCGAAACCAGATTTTGGATTGTAAAACATATCCCGGTGCTGACATAAACTCTGACCACAATCTGGTTGTTATGAAATGCAGATTAAATTTGAAGAAACTGAAGAAAAGTCAAAAGCCAAAAAGGTGGGCAATAGACAGACTGAAAGAGAAGGATGCAAACGAAAGTTTCAAGAAGAGTATAAAGGAAGGAATAATGAAAACCCCTAAGCAGGCGAATTGGCACTTTTGAAGAATGAAATAACAAATTCCGCAGAAGAAAACATAGGTAGGAAAGAAAAAATAGGTAGAAAACTGTGGATCACTCAGGATATTCTAGAATTGATGTATGAAAGGCGGAAACACAAGAATGTAAGATATGAAAAGGGGAAAGCAGAATACAGACGTCTGAGAAACGAGATTAACATGAACTGCAAGGAAGCGAAAGATGCATGGTTGAAAGAGAAATGTGCAGGTATAGAAAATTGTCTTAAATTAGGAAATGTAGACACAGCTTATCGAAGGATTAAGAATACTTTTGGGGAAAAGAAGACTTAGTGCTGTAATATTAAGGATACAAATGGAAAGCCTATAACAGATAAGGAAGAAAAGGTTGAGAGATGGAAAGCTTACATAGAGTGTTTGTATAAGGGAAAGAAAATTGAGAATCATGTAATGGAAAGGGAGGAGGAAATTGATGAGAATGCAAAATGAGATTTAATATTGAGATCAGAATTTGACAGAACATTGGAATACTTAAGCAGGAACGAAGCACCAGGCATAGATGATATACCGATTGAGTTGATACGCTGCATAGGAGATGAAGGTCTGATCAGGTTATTTCAGTTGGTGTGTAGGATTTATGAGACAGGTGAGGTACCCTCTGATTTCAAGACAGTGGGAGCTGACAGATGTGAAGATTACCGTACAATCAGCTTGATTACTCATGCTTCAAAGATCCTGACTAGAATAATTCACAAGAGGATGGAAAGCCAGAGAGAAACGGAGTTGGGTGAAGACCAGTTTGGTGTCAGGAGAAATGTAGGAACAAGGGACGCTGTACTAGGTCTTAGGCTGATTTTGGAAGGTAGAATAAGGAAAGATAAGAGAACGTTCATGGCATTTGTAGACTTAGAAAAGGGTATTGATAAAGTTGATTGGACTAAATTGTTTGACATTTTGAAAACGGTAGGGATAAAGTACAGGGATAGGAGGGTGATCTACAATCCATACAGAAACCAGACGGCAGTCATTCGATCTGAAGGACATGAGAGAGAAGTTGGTATTCAGAAAGGTGTAAGGCAAGGCTGCAACTTATCACCCATACTTTTCAATCTTTACATTGAACAAGCAATGGAGGAAATTGGAGAAACATATAAAGTGGGAGTGAAGATTCAAGGAGAAATAATTTCAACTCTGAGATTTGCCGATGTCATAGTCATCTTGGTCGACACGCCTGGGATTTGAATGAGTTTTTGAATGGTATGGACTCCATCTTGAGGAAATAAATTCATGAAAATTAATAAATGTGAAACAAAAATACTGGAATGCAGCCGAAAGAAATCAGAAACCTCTATGGACATCAAATTGGCAGGTGAAAAACTAAAGGAAGTAGGAGACTTCTGTAACTTAGGAAGCAAAATAACCAGTGATGGACGAAGCAAAGAGGATATAAAAAGTAGGTTAGATCAGGCAAGGAAAGCACTTCTACAGAAAAGGAATCTGTTGACATCGAATATAGATTTAGGTATTAGGAAGCCATTGTCTGGAGCGTGGCACTCCATGGAGCTGATACTTTGGCTGTTGGTGCAGCAGAAAAGAGGAGAATTGAAGCGTTAGAAATGTGGTGTTACAGGAGAATGATAAAGATCAGATGGGTAGATAGGGTTAAAAACAAAGAGGTATTAAGACGAGTGGGAGAGGAGATATGTTTCTGGCGACTACTAATGGAGAGAAGAGATAGGTTGGTAGGACAAATACTAAGACACCCAGGAATTGCAAGCTTAGTTATGGAAGGAGGGGTCGAGGACAAGAACTGTAGGGGCAGACCAAGGTTAGAATATGTTAAACAGATTGCCTAGATGTAGGGTGTGGTAGCAATGTAAAGATGAAACGATTAGCTCAGGACAGGGCGCCATGGATAACCGCATCAAACCAGTCAAAAGACTGAAGACTCAAACAACAACTCCGTTCGGTACTGGTAGCTACAGAGAGAGGCAAATTTGCCAAAAGTTTGATAAGGGTATAAAAGTTGGGGAAAACAATTTTGTCCCACACTTCAAGGGCACTTGTTGCTGTTTTGGTAGGTTATTAAGAGCGAAGGCTCTGGAGAATAATAAGAGGTTATGTTGTTACACATAAGATCAGAGCAACTTGATTGTCACACTGTTTACATCGCTCTACCGTCGCCTTGCTTTGTAACGTTGCCATATGTCACTATAGTAGCCTACGTGATAAGTATATTGGTTTTTAATACTTAAATTAATAAACAAATATTATATGTGACAACAAATTTCGGGGGGGGGGGGGAGGCAGGGAACCCCCCTTATACGCCCCTGTGGAAATAACACAAGATCTACAAGAAATTGGATTCAGCCAAGAAACCATTCACAATAGAACAACATCCAGAACCCTATTGAACAGACACAAACCCACACGGGAGAAAGCACAATGAACGGAGGTAAAGAGATTGGGAAGAAAAGATAAAACATTGTGCTGAATAAATTCTAAAGTGCTCTTACGTTGGGCATTACGAATCAATCTTATTATAGTCTATAACTAGCAACACGATCCGGCTTCGCCCGGGAACAGTTATGAATGCATTACGTGATAAGCGCTTTTTGTTTCCAATGTCAATGAGCAACGACCGATATCCGTTTTACGTCTCGGCATGATGGGTTAAAATCACTGACTGGATTATTAACTATCTTATCATGGAGATGTATGTGCAACAGATTCTTGACAGACGTAATTTAAGAATGGCGAGGTGCATGAAACACAAATCCCCCTTCCGTCCAATCTTAACTTCAGTGAATTTTGCGGAAGGAAAATTTCACAGGCGAAATGAAGAAAAGACGAGTTGTACATCGAGGGAAACTCCAAACACAACCACTCTTCTCTCAAGTTTTTAACTCAACACGACTCGACAGTTCGCTGCTGGCTGTATCTGGGGCAATAAGCTCGTCCGCTTGATAAGCTGTAACTGGGGTGATACAATCGTCCCTAGCTAACTCGTAAACTGTCGCCTCAGTAACTGAATGGAGATTGTTGGAAGAAATGTAAACGTAAAAACACTTATAGTAGGCGATGTATTCAGGGACGAAACTAAGGCATTACTTTGGGGGAGGGGGTGGAATGCCAAAAATTTGCCGACTCGGTCATTTTGGTATCACTTTTTGCCGACTATTTTTTTTTCAAAACTCGGGCATGCATTCGTTTCATACCTTCATTTGATAAATTAATCAGCAGACATGGTAACAGTAGCAAATACGTCATTTGTTTATTTAACAAAAACATAGAAATGAAACGAAGATATAATACCAAATTGGAAAAGAAAAAAGAACACAGAAGCAACAATTTAAAAAAAGCACGGCCATTAGGTACCTATGCATAATTGCTTAAATATTAATTCGCCTCTTCTTCAATAGCGACCACATTTTAACAAGAACATCTAAGTTTATTTTAGCTTATAAATAATTTTCACAATGCAAAACCATGTGGTTCACTAACCTATCATTGTTCATTGTACTTAGTTTGAAATCATTTACATTTTTCAACTTACTAAAACTACGTTCATTACTAGCTACTGATACAGGTGCTGTAGGCTAACTGCGATTCGACAAATATAATTTGCTGCTGGCAACGCTTTTTTGAAAATGTCACTAATTCACAAGATATCTTTCATGTTTTCGGCGTTTTCACATTGGTCGGAGAAAATTTCCAATTCGACTTTCACAATTAAACTATCTGTAAATGGGAAGCCGGGAATTAATTTCAAAACTTTCTCATTGCGTTCTATGGTACAAGATTCTCGGTTGAATGCTGTTTTGAACATTTCAAAAAGTGGTTTAATCAAGTCGATTAATACAGAAAGGTTATCACGCATCTGGATCAACACATTCAGAACGTCTTTGAATTCTTTGCGATAAAATTGCTCCATATTTAAAACAACTGAGTTTTGAGGATTTCCATCGACTTCTTTTTGGGTAAATTCGTCTTCGATGATGTTTCACAAAATCGTTTTCATCATCCACGTTCATTTTTGAAGAGATTTTTTTTCTGCTTCTACTAAATCATTCATTTCGTTCTCATTTGAAAGAATCGATTCAAAGGATTGAATGGTACTTTGTATCACAATAGCAGCATCAACCGTATTTAGATCAGGCGATTCTAAAATTTCTGTCAAAACTTTAGCCTTGTACATAACATTTCTCATGAAGATCAGGAATACAATGAAATGGAAACTGAGCATTGACTTATTTAAGCTCAGTGCTTGTGATTTCATCTTATTATCAAAATTCGAATCACCTTCCAAAATATTTTCCAGCACTTCCACAATACCTTCAAAAGAAGTCCAAACGGCTTTTAATGCTTGCGCTTGGGCGGTCCATCGAGTTTTTGATAAGTTGGCCAGCTGTAACGAATTTCCTATCATTGAAATTTCTTCTTTCAAACGGGAAAATCGTTTGGTGCTACTAGAAAAAGTATACAATGATCGTCGGGTATCAAACATATTGGTAACGATTACAGGTATGTTCCACAAAAGTTTTTAGGCGATAAGCCTGACAAGATATGTATGGAACAGTTCTGCCTAAAAGTTCAGACAGGTTTTTTTACTCCTTGCTTTTCTTCGGACATAGAACTCGCATAATCGTAGGATTGGAAAATTACATTATCTGTCAATATTTCATGTTTATGCAAACATTGCAGTATGTTAGATGCTAGGCCAGCTCCTGTTTTGTCAGTTACTGCAATCATGTCGATGATTCGTTCCAAAACACTATCTGTATCATCAATAAAACGTACAATAATCGAAAGATCATCGTCATGAGATACATCGGGAGTAGTGTCTGCCATTACTGCGAACATTTGTGCATTATTCACTTCTTGTACCATACTTTTGCGAATATCTGTTGCCAGTAAGTCGATGGATTCATTTTGGGATTTAGAAGATAAATACGACGCTCTATATGGTTGGAAATGAGCTTCATGCAACCACGTTTTCATGGTAGGATTATGAAGTGAAATTAATTCTAGTATCTGTTGAAAATTTCCTTCTTTGTCATCACCATGACCGCGAAAAGCCAATCCTTGTTTAGATCAAGTGCAAGTAACATTGAATAAAATTGTAATTGCATCTTTATTGAAATGTCACAAATGCTCCATCCTGATGTCTTCTTTTTGTGCTTTTTTTTTGTGAACATATTGAATCGACGTGGGAATCTTCTTTAATGAAATGGCAGTAATCTGCCACAGAGGCCTTGTGTGCATCAGAAGAAAAGTGCAATTCAAGTTTGCCTTGTTTTCCTTTCCCACGGCTATTAATTTTGTGCCATTGGCGCATACCTGAAGTGGTCCACGTTGGATCTGCTTTTGATCTATCGGGTCCAGAAGGAAATAAGTAACAGGCAAAACAAAATACCGCATCTTTCGTTATACTGTACTCCAGGTGTTCATATTGTTTGAACCAAATAGGAGTAAATTTGAGTTGTTTATTTGACGTAATCAATTCATTTGTAGCGTAATGAGAAAGTATTGGTCGGTATGGACCTAATGATAGTAAAAATAACTTTTGGTTCCGAGTGAGCGTAGGAGGTCGATTGCCAGGATCGTGAGAAACAATATTGTCATCACTAACTGATGACCTACTCTCTTCTGTGCCAAACTCTGCCATTACCTCTTTAAAGGATGCGTTCGCATTTTCTGAAAAATCCACACATTTCTGTCGTATGTCTTCAACTTTTACCATACTTTTAGCCAAAAACGAAACTGGATTGATCATATTCATTTCTACCTGAAGTAAAGATTTACAGTTTCCAATTTGCTCTGTTAAAATTTGGAGTTTTGAAACGCAGGAGCAGTATTTTAAATCGTCATCAAGGTCATTGTTGTCATCTACAACAGAAGAAAATAAAAATTCTATAAAATGAACAGGTACGTATAGGGTACATTACAGCCGATTACTACAACATTGAGAGTAGGTACTCTACTATCCAATTGATTTCTGAAACGTTTGTATCTCCTGTTTTATCAAAAAGTTGGTTTTCCACTTGTTCCATTTCATAATCTTCACTGTCAAACTCTAAAAAAAAATAAAAAAAAAATGAAGAATTCGTGGTTTTAAATTCAAAGTATAGAAATGTACCTATACGTGCTTATCCAATGGAAACAATTTTTATTTGGTGGCTGTAATGAGAAAATTGACATTGACCTACAATTCGCTGCAGTTTGGAAATCTAACGAATCTTGCTTTAGAACCTTGTGCTCATCGACAGAAATCGCTTTGGAACTGCTTGATTCTAAACAAAAATAGGATTCACAGTTTTTAATTCAAAGTATACAAAACAAATGTACCTATCCAGTGAATGAAATGATAATTTTTATTTGGTGGGTAAAATGCAAAAATTAACCTACGAATTGTTCTAGTGGCCTGTTTGCCATCTCTTGATGAATGCAGTACATTTGCATTTGTCAGTTGGCACAGGCTAGAGTAAAATGTGGCTTTGCACCGAGGTCTCAGTCTCACTCATGGCTGTGATTATATGGAAGCTACTGAGGTATGGGTGGTGCTGGGTAATGACATTCAGGGCACAGTCAGTGCCTGTGGATGCTGTGAAAGGTTCTACTTATAGGGTTAGTACTGCTATTGTGACTCAGTGAGGGAAGCATGTCAAACTACCTCACTCCTCATCTTGCCTAGTACGCCTCAATATAGCGCTGCTTTGGGTTTTTGTGGGTATATACCCACATAACCTAATGGCGGTGGTTTTTGAGGATCCAACCAGCCTTCGGGCTGACTACCTAACAGGCAGAGTTGTTATAGTTCGAGTATCTGACGAATGTTGCTTTGGAATCTCGTGCTCATCAACAGAAATCACTTCGTAACTGCTTAAAATTTCTTTCATAAGACTGTGAGGTGTCGTATAAATTGAATCAGAGCACGGTTTTGAAGAGTTTGAAGTATCACCCTTTAAATCACACAAATAGTACATTAATCTACTTGAAATATATTGCACATATGGTAATTGCATAAAAAAATGAGTCGGATCAATTATTCATAATTTGAAATAAGAAGTTTATCATAATATTAATATTTCAAATGCATAATTTATACCTACCTGATCGTGAGTCTCACCAGTTTTCTTTTTTGATTGTGCATGCAAAAGCGCCAATATGGACCTGGAGCTCTCTGATTTTAATTGGCTGATCATTATGTTTCTTTTTTTATGATGAGATACATAGTCGTCATCAAAAACGCTGCCACAATCAAGCCACTGAACTTTGTATCGCTTTCTATTCTTATTCTTATCCATATTAAAGTTTGAAATTAAAACATGAAACACAAACACAAATCGCAAGTAATTGAACAAAAATACAAATAGACGTCAAGAGACTCGCAACACCAGTCTTCACAAATAATTTGGTGAGGTTAGATTGAACGAACTCCAGCAATTAACAACTCGAACACTTGGAGAACAATTTCTGTGAATGCCCTCGCACACATAGCAGTCCAGCTTCGTATGAAACGGAACCATACCGGAGAACAATTTCTGTGAACGCCATCGCACAAAAGATGCATATATAGTAGTCTAGCTCCGTATGAAACATAACCGTACCGGACCGAACCCAGTCTTCTGGTACAAACGTAAAAAGGCTTATTTTTTTACTGGCAAAATTTCTAAATCAGTTTGTTCGGCAATGATGGAAACATTAAAACATTTTGTAGATAAATGCCGAGTCGGCAAAAGCATTTCCAAGTTGGCAATATTTCCCATTCGGCAATTATATTTTTTGAAAACTTAATTTTGTTACCATGTGTGAATATCATCATCTGAATTGCCGACCTGAATAACAAACAAGTCAAATTTGCCGACTTTTTCAACTGGAAAAAAATATTGGGGCGGGGGGTGTTCTGACACCCAATACCACCCGTAGTTTCGCCCCTGGATGTATTGAAGATAGAGATATGCTCTCCCAGGCTTTCTTGTAGAACTTTTCATGCTGAACAATTCTTACACTCATAGTATACAGATATTTTTTTAACGGTTTGTCCAGCGTAAGCTTAAAAAGCGCAGGGACGCCATTTTTTTCGACCTTTCCACTGAAATCGTTAGTGTTTGACTTCCTTTGGTCATAAATAAATTATTTTCTACAGAAACCTTCCTCGAGATATCCTTTACAGAATGGTGAAAACCGCGTCAAAATCCATCCAGTGCTTCTCCAGTTTACCCGTAACATCCAAGAATCGGGGACTTTGTTTTATACTAAGTAGAGATACGCTAAGGTGTTTGACAAAACTCAAGCTCCTAAACCAGAGGGTTGGTTGGTTCCTCAGTTTAGGGGCTGCGACAATGCGGTCATGTTGCCCCGTGTACTTTGGGTGTGTGTAGAATGTGTCTGATAACCGGTGTTAATTGTGATGGCTGTATTAGTGTGTGCTATCTGTTTCTAATTCAAGTTCCAACTTTTGCTACCAAACGCCACCGTCAACGACCAACTAGTTCTGCACATTTTTACTAGATGCCACCACAGTCGGCTCCTGGCGACGAACGTTGGTACCTAAGAGCGTTACTCAAAGATAACCTATAATTTAGTTTCACACAGGTGTAATTAGTGGAAGGTTCTTTATCATGCCATAAATCTATGGCAAGCCTCCGTGGCTTAGGCGGCAGCACGCCGGCCTCTCACAGCTGGGTCTGTGGTTCGAATCCCGGTCACTCCATGTGAGATCTGTGCTGGACAAAACGGAGACAGACAGGTTTTTCTCCGGGTACTCCGGTTTTCCCTGTCAAAATGTCATTCCAGCAACACTCTCCACTATCATTTCATTTCATCCGTCAATCATTTAATCATTGCCCCAGAGGAGTGCGTCAGGCCTCGGCAGCCGGCACAGTTCATATCCTCGCCGCTAGATGGGGGCTTCATTCATTCCAATCCTGACCCGGTCGGAGACAGGAAGCAGGCTGTGGATTCCCCCCCCCCCCATAAATCTATGACATGGGACCACCGGTATTACTTCCCCTTACTGAGGAATTTTTAACGCTCTTAAAAAATCCGACGACTTCGGCCGGGTTTGAACCCGCGACCTTGGGCATGGAGGCTCAGCATACTACCGACTACGTCACCGAAGCCGCTAAAAACCAAAGGGAGTTAGAAGGTGTGGTTCGTACCAAAATCGTCCAAATGTTCGCAATAGTACAGGAAAAATTTTGCATTTTTTGAAAAGTTAACAGAAATATATTTTTTGTTTATAAAGTGCTTTTAAACAAATAAACAATACGGGAGTCCCTGCGAGAACTCTGTCGCCTACAGCCCGCATAGCACTATGGCCGAGCGGGTAGTCTGTACACATGGGGCGAGCACAGTCAATTATGCGAGAGTTCTTGCACGGGTCCGCTAGTAATAATAATACTACTGTACAAGACAGAAACTTGTTCCGACCGTTAAGGATTGGGACGAAGAAGAACGGAGTAGAAATCGACTGCTTTGCTTTTGTGGATGCTATAGTCATACTGACAGAACTTTTTGAAACTGCAACAGACATAATCAATGTGCTGAAGGAGGAAGCACAACAAAGACGGAAGTAATGTCAAACATCGTAGATAACACGACCCAACTAGTATAGTACTGCTGGAATGGTTTTGTTGCAAAAACCGTGCTATGGTTGGCTTTTTGTAAATCGTTAGAAAAGCACAAAAACAGCTTAACTCTAAATTTTAGAATAATTTGCACGATCATTTTGTCAGAAAACTCAAAAAAACATTGAAAAGCGTTTTTCTCTGAATCGACGTATTTTAAAGAAAAGTTTTTTAAACAGAAAATGTAGAGGACATTGTCACCTACAATTCGTCTCATTGAGGTCATGTCATACGTTTTGAAATGCAGAAGCTAGGTGGCGCCAAAATTTCCAAAAAAGTGTTTTTCCACTTTTTGTCCTAGAAAAAATTGGTTTTTTTTTTTCCAAAAAAGAGTGAATCAGAAATTTGTTCCTCTCAAAATTGTCTGCAACATTTATTGAAACGTTTGTTTTCTCCGACTTACCGTTCCAAAGTTATAGCGCAGCAAATGCAACGCTGCGTAGTCGAGGCTACTATTGTTACTGCGGAGAGAGCGGTGGGCATAGTTTAGACAGGGACCGGTGTCGGACAGCTGCCTAAGGCTCGGTTAAAAAGGACGCGGGCTGTGTTTGTTAATTAGCTCAAACAATCATATCTGTTTCAATCGCAACGTATCAATCATAACTGTACACATATTAACCTTTGTGCCATCTGAATAGTACAATTTTCACACTTCGGCAGACTATAACTTTGGAACGGAAAGGCGGAGGAAAAGAATGTTTCAATAAATGTTGTAGACAATTTTGAGAGGAACACATTTCTTATTCACTCTTTTGTGAACAAAGCATTTTTTCTAGGACTAAAAGTGAAAAAACACTTTTTTGGAAATTTTGGCGCCACCTAGCTTCTTCATTTCAAAACGTATGACATGACCTTAATGATACGAATTGTAGGTGACAATGTTCTCTACATTTTTTGTTTTAAAAACTTTTCTTTAAAATACGCCAATTCAGAGAAAAACGCTTTTCAATGTTTTTTTTTTTTTGAGTTTTCCGACAAAATAATCGTGCAAATTATTCTAAAATTCAGAATTAAGCTTTTCTTGTGCTTTTCTAACGATTTACAAAAAGCCAACCTCAGCACAGTTTTTGGAACAAAATGAGTTTTTTCTGTGCAGCTGTCCTGTAATCAACTGAACACGGAATATGGAACAATAAACCGTGGGCATACGTTTAAATACCTTGGTGAGTGGATCCAATCAAACGGACTAGATGCAGAATCTCTTGACGAATGCAGTACATTTGCATTTGTGTGTTGGCCCAGGCTAGATTAAAATGTGGCTTTTCACCGATGTCTCAGTCTCACTCATGGCTGTGATTATATGGAAGCTACTGAGGTATGGGTGGTGCTTAGTAATGACATTCAGGGCACAGTCAGTGTCTGTGGATGCTGTGAAAGGTTCTACTCATAGGGCTAGTTCAGCTGTTCTGACCCAATGAGGAAAGCAATGGCAAACTACCTCACTCCTCTTCTTGCCTAGTACGCCTCAATATAGCACTGCCTGGGATTTTTGTGGGTAGACACCCACATAACCTAATGGCGGTACTTTTTGAGGATCCAACCAGCCTTCGGGCTGATTACCTAACAGACACAGAGGCCATAGCGGCCAGAGCGAAAAAGACTGGAGGTAGCATTTAAAACCAGCCGGAACATATATTCTATATAAAAAAAGATGCTTTTCTATAAATACCAAAATTCATCACAACATCACTGTCGTCAAGCCGGTATCCCTCTATGCGTCACAATGCTTTATCCTCTCTCAGAAATGTGCGCTTGCTAGTTAGAGCAAAAAGAGAGAAAGATTCTCCACAACATAGCCTACACATACTAATACTGCCATCACAATTAACACCGGTTATCAGACAAATTCTACACACACCCAAAGTACACGGAGCTACATGACCGCGTTGTTGCAGCCCCTAAACTAAGGATCCAAACAACCATCCGTACAAATGCACTTGATTTAAAATATCAACGACATCTAGCAGACCCGTGCGAGAAATCTCGCATGTTCATAAACCACACTTATAACGAGGCACTTAAGGAGAAAGGTTATAATGTTTTTTATGTTCGACCCTGACTGTTGTATGTCTGAAAACTGTATCATAATGATGGTCATTATAACACTATTTTTCATTATGAAACAGTTTCTCCCACCAATCACAGCTCAGGAAACAGTTGTTTGACCAATTAGATAAAGATACCTTCGCGCATGCGCTCAAAATCCAACATGTCTATATAAATTACCGAAAGTGCACCGTCCATATGTTCGCGTAAATAAACTGGTGAATATGAGACAAGAAATAGCACTGTACCTTAATATCTCCAAATCCAATTTCTACACAGCGCGTTGTTTTCAAACGCATTCGGTGACATGTTTACTGGATACTGGCGCTCAATCTGCACATATGGCATTGAAGCACACAGAGCGCATGCGTCGGTCGATCAGAGATATCCTACCCAGCGCAGCACCCGATCACAAAATTCTAGTGACAATCTCAACAGATATTTATGAATATTTATGTTAAAACATATAATAAAGTTATAATTATCGTCGAACATAAACAGTCGTATGCAACTCGCCTATAATGGTAATTAAGACACTCGAATGGAAATTATAAAACTCGCATACGCTCGTTTTATAAAGATACTCGTGTCTTAATTATAGCCATTATAGGCTCGTTGCATAATGTACTATATTTCAAGCAAATGATTATAGAACACTATTTACAATTAAGTTAGAATTCCAAGTTCTACGTTCCCTAACTTAAGAAGGCAATCACTGAAAATTGGGCGATCATTGCACTAACCGGTTATTCGATAAGTTATTTATGAAGTTATACGATTTGAGTACTCAGTCCTTTGATTTACTGTTTTTGAAATCCATTCAAAATGATAAAGGAAGGACCTCAGAATGTTAAAATGACATGAAAAAGGCGTCACAAAATATGAGGTGGACAGCAATTATTATGGAGCATATTTTCCTACAGCAACAGTAACTGCAAATCGCACACTTCGTACTTTTTAAGTCATTTTTTAAAGAAATTATAGATATTTATGAAATTAGAGTGCAATTCTTCACTGCTAATGTCTATTTTCTTTCATTTGAATGCTCACCTGTCACGATCGGTCGCTTGTGAGCGCCACAGGAGGGATCTATACTACTGAAATAATATATATGATATCTCTGTGTCTCTCAATAAATAACTTTCTGAAATATAAAAATGAAAGTTTGTCTGTTTTTTCTGAATTTCCACGGAAGTTTGACTTATTAACGCGTTTCAGACTGGTTTATGACGGTTGCGCGCAAAAACAAATTTTTTGTCTGTCTGTCTGTTTGTCTGTCTGTGTACAATTTTGCACGCGTATCACTCGAGAACGGCTGAGTGGATCAACGTAAAATATGGTACAGATGTCCACGAGAGGCACGAAAGTAATCATTGATGTAACTCTTCTCCATACCTCTCATAAAAGAGGGCCTATACCCCCTTAAAATGCATGCTGAAATGGGCGTAGAAAGACGAGACCAAGCTCATTTTCAGCGTCTCAATGCGAGAAACAAAACTCGGGAGCCCTACGGGCCCCGAAAACCACATTTTAAGGTCCTCAAACCAACAGTTTTTGAGATATAGGCCTACCCAGAAAACTAATTTCATTTATTAAGCTATTGAAAGAATGAAATCCGGTAACCATGGCAACACAATCCCAGAAGTCCATCTATTTCTGTAAGACGCAATACCATTCCATTTATTAGCCTACTTTTCACATTTTGCAAAAATGAGGAAACAGTAGAAAATGTGTGTCTGTCTGTCTGTCTGTCTGGCTGTGTGTGTGTGTGTGTCCCCCCTATCAACTCCCAAACGGCTGCAGCAATCAAAACCAAATTTAGTATGAGTAAAGATGTGCACCGGAATATCTCACGACCATATTTGAAAATGATGTCAGTGCTACCAACTGCTGAAAAAACACACTAGAAATTTTAGCTCCATGTTGGATATCTTGCAAGGTATGCATGAGAGCTGTTCCAAAATTGGCACCCATGTAGATAATACTATTTCAGTTTAATTTCCAGAAGGCCAACTATGACAGTGTTGCCAAAATAATTTTAAGCCTTCTGATAGGTCCAATGTTTAAATGCATATAACTTCTACACAATCAATTGGATTTCAACCAAATTTTGTATGAAATATCTGTACATAAACATATATGACTGAGCGTATTCTTGAGAGCCACCAAGGCTGCCAACTGTTAATAATTGCTCTCTCTATTTTTCTTTATCAAAATACCAATATATCAGAAAGTATGCAAGCCAACAGCTTTAAACTATGCACACGTATATTCTGACATTTTAGATTAATTTGGAGTAAGATATATACGCCAGTTCTACCAACATGATTATAAGCCTGCTGATAGTACCAATTTTTAAATACATGTAACTTCTATACTATCAGTTGGATTTCAACCAAATTTCGTATGTTCTATGTGTAGCATAACAGATATGACTATAAGTATTGTTAAGAGCAATCAGGGCTGCCAACTGTTAATAAATGCTGTCTATATTTTTTTACCCTAATATCAATATATATCAGAAATTATGCAAGCCAACAGCTCTATACTTTGCACACGTATAGCACCTGACATTCCAGATTAATTTGGAGTAATTAATACAAGGCAGTGCTGCCAACACGATTCTATGCCTGCTGATATGTCCAATTTTAATATGCATGTAACTTCTATACTAACAAATGGATTTCATCCAAAATTGGCACAGCAATATATAATATTTCAGATTATTTCTGACCAGCACACGCATGGTATTGTTGGTAACATGCTTTTACGCGTGCTGATAGATCCAGTATCTAACTGCATGTAACGTCCATTGGACTTCAACCAAATTTTGTATTCTGTACCTTAAGAGATGGAACTAAGAATATATTCAGTCACCAGGCTGCCAACTGTAGTGCTCTATTAGGCTATATTATACCAGGTATATTTTGAACTAATTAGATATTTCGATATTACCAACTTAATTTCGTCATTATTCTAGATAGGTTCATATACTGTAGAATAATCATTGGCATGAAAAGTAGGCTGTATAGTTCTTCACGGAACTTATTGTTACATTACTGTGAACATTCGCAAACGGTTATAAGGTTATCACGGAACCAACTTAAGCTGTAAAATTCATCAATATAATGTGCTTAAGGGGGTCAAGGGGTACTCTTGAATTTTTTCACGTGATTTACACGGGCGGGTGTGGTACTAAAGGTCTATTATATCGCTATCCCTATATTAATAAATTATTATTATTATATTATGGCGTACAAGGACGAGACAAACCTCATTTTCAGCCCCTCGGTGGCTCGGAGGCTACTACGTTTTAGGGCTCTAAAACTACGTTTCTGAGATATTCCCAGAAAACTAATTTCATTTAATAAACTAATAAATAGATGACGAGTACGGAAGAACACCAAATCAGGAGCTACAGTATATAGATATACTGAGAAAATCACAGATGTGGCCAGGAAGAGACGTCTGGCTTTCTACGGACATGTCTCATGGATGAACCCATCAAGACTAACCAACCGGCTTCTCAACTACTGGGGGAATAGAAAGAGCTTGACACCGTTGCTAACAGTAGTTAACAAGGATATCCAAGAACTGAAAATAATGAAATGTGCTATTCGAAGCCGATCACATCTCAGGAAGATACTTAAACAGAAGAGTTTTCAGGACAGACCACCCCTGTAAGAAAACCGGCATCATCTGGGCAAAAGAAGGAAAGGAGAAACATAGCCAGAGAATGCGCGAATATTGGGCAAACATCAAGTCCCTCGCCAAACTGTAAAGTTGAACGTCGTGGTCCCTAGCTGGCCCATCCGAAAGAAGAACAAGAAGAACAAGAAGAAAGTAATGAAGTAATGCAAGCCGGTAAACATGACAACAGTGTCACAAGAGGTGACATCCAACTTTCCCGTTATTTCTGTAAGAAGCAATGCCACTCAATTTATTACATTTCTGTGAAAGTTTGCAAATGGCTATAAGGTTATCGTGGAATCAAACATAGACTGTAAAATTCAACAATACGATTAAGGGGGTCAAGGGGTACCCTAGAATTTTTACACGTGACTTACACGTGCGATCTGCGATATGTTGTACAGAAGGTCTATTAAATCTCCAAACAGCAACATTATTTTCAAACATTCCTGGATTGGAATAGTGTTTTTTGCATCTTTTGGGAATTTGGGCCATTGGAGGCTAAAAATCCCGAGTTTTCATGCACCACAAGCCTTATAATTTATTAAGGGAGTCTTCCTGGGGATGGGGACTTTCCATAACGGTGAGGGTCAGTTTTAATTTGACATATATTGCGTTTCGTCTACGAGGTTTTCAATATTATTGTCACGTCAGGAAGTGAATTTAGGTGAAGTTAGGTGAATTTAGTTTGAGAGCACATTTTAAGTAATCATATTTTTGTCGACAAACGGGTTCATTGTAAAGATGATTTTGTTTGATACTGTGTGGTTGATATATATTTATGTTTATGTACGTCTATAATTCATGTTGGGGTGCTTGGAGCATCGTAAAACTCGGTATTGTAACCATGAGTCAATACACCAATCATTTAGAATACTCTTCAACGTACTTCTCATAGAAGGGTGTGTATAAGGAACAACTTTTCAAAATACATGCTAAAATAGGTGAAAAATAAACAATATCCTAGAAGGACGACCAAAGCTTATGTTGCGTTTCTCAATGTGTGACACAAAACTAGGGAGTCCATAAAGGGTCTTCGAAAACCACATTGTATGGCCCTTAACTTAACACTGTCTGCGATATACCCAGAAAACTAACTTCGTTCTGATGAACTTATGAAGGAATGACAAGCCCCTAACCATTTCAACCGTAGCTCAAATGATAAGGTCTGGTTATTAATATCGAAGACCGTTCGAAGAGCGGGTACTTCTGCTAGTATATTTGACTAAAATTGAATTTGGAATACATCTATGGAATATTTCAATTGAGTCGTCAAGTTTCAAAACTGGTTTAATCCACTTGTGAATAAGAATCATTTTCATGAGAAACGTTTCTCTGGACTTTGCCTTATCTTTTGTGTTTGTTGTTTGCTACTTTTTGCGTTGTGTTTTTGGTTTTTGGTTTTGTGTTCGCTTTGTGCTTTTGCTTATTTTTTGAATTTTGATATTTTGCTTTGTATTTCTTGTTTTTTGTTTTCTGCTTTTGCTTTAGTTTATGAATTATGCTTTTTGCTTCGTGTTTTGGGTTTTTGGTTTTGTGTTTGTTTTCTGGAAAATCAAAATAAACAAAACAAAATAAAAAATGCAATAAAATTAAACACAGGAAAATAATAAAAATTAAGTTAACTAATTAAATAATAGTACATTATACCAATAATAAGACACGAGTATGTTTATAAAACTAGCGTATGCGAGTTTTATAATTTCCATACGAGTGTCTTAATTACCATTATAGGCGAGTTGCATACGACTGTTTATGTTCGACGATAATTATAACTTTATTAGCCTATATGTTTTAACATAAATACTAGGGTGCCCGTGCTGCTCTGCAGCATTATCTTTCGGTATTGGAATTAAGAAATTACGACATTATGTAATAGTTTATAACCTTTATTTCACAATACTTCCTTCCAGACAATGTTCGCTGTGCGTCGACCCTTACGTTTAACTTCTACGTTTACATCTTTAAATGATTTTCCTCCGGATAAGGCAACATACAACATTCTATGGCCTAAGACTGGATCAGGTAAGTAGATTCCAACTCGTTAAAGCGTTTGACCCTGCGCTTTGTTGATTATAATACAAAACGCTAGTGTAATAGGAAATTGCCGTCATTCTAGTGTCAGATGGTGACAATCTACGCGATGTAGCAGTATTCGCTCCCCACTATTCACACCAGTTAGAACTTAGGAATCTATGATATTGTCGTACATTTTTCCAACTATTAGCCTCGTCCCGTTCAGTAATATCTTAGTTGCATTGAAACTCCTAAGGAACATTGCAATAGTACCTTCATTCAAAGTCAGCACATGCGGAAGTAGACCACTCATCTCAAGCCTGTTCAAAAATTCAGTGGGAAAATGCAAAACTTAAATTTTCTTCTTCAGTTACCAATGTATTCACACTTGTGTAAATTCTAGGAGTTCCTGGAAGAAGATCTGACACTACCCTATTAATTTCATGGCAATGTTCATTTTTCGGTGCAAGAAAATGAAAAATTAGAAGTAATATCAAATGTCCACTCATAACATTCCTCAGAATCAGCCGATTTGAATAGTTAACAGCTCAAGTGAAAGCGCTTGCGTCACTGAGTGTTCATAGACCAAAACGACTTACGTACCTCAATTAGAACCAAAGATACGATTGCTTCAAAGAGATAAAAAGTTGGAAAAAGTTGAAAAAATCTAATAATTTGAGCAAGGCGGAACGTAAGTGATTTGTAATACTTGATAACAAATCTGTGCATGAATACCTTTCATTTAAAAAAATAATGAAGGAAATCGACCGGATAGAATGGCCGGACGGACTGGCTTAAGATTTCATAAATATTTTTAATATATAAGATAAGATGATTGCTTCAATGAGAGAGAAGAGTTGGAAAAAGTTGAAGAAATCAAATAATTTGAGGAAGGTGGAAGTAAAGTGATTTTTAATGCTTGATAACCAATCCGTGCATGAATACCTTTCAATTAAAAAAGGAATTAAGGAAATCGACCGGATAGAATGGCCGGACGGACTCGGTTAAGTTTTCATAATTATTTCTAATATTCGCTTCGGCACTCATAACATTCCTCAGAATCAACCACTTTAAATATCTAATAACTCAAAAGATAGAACATGATCCACTGAGTTCTCTTAGACCAATCCGAACTCCGTAACTCAAATAGAACCAAAAATATGATTGCTACAATGAGAAAAAATGTTGAAAATATGAGATGTAATATCGAATGTTCACTCATAACTTTCCTCAAAATAATCCGATTTCAATAGTTAAGGGCCCAAATGAAAGCGCTTGAGTCACTGAGTGTTCTTAGACCAAAACGACCTTCGTAACTCAATTAGAGCCAAAGATATGATTGCTTGAAAGTTGGAAAAAGTTGGGAAAAGTTGAAAAAATCAAATAAATTGAGAAAGGCGTAATTTAAGTGGTTTGTAATACTTGATGACAAATCTGTGCATGAATACCTTTCATTTAAAAAAAGAATGAAGGCAATCGACCGGATAGAATGGCCGGACGGACTGGCTTAAGATTTCATAAATATTTTTAATATATAAGATTCATAAATATCTGTTCAGTCACTACAGTAGAATGTTGTGATCGGGTGCTGCGGTGGGTAGTATATCTCTCTTGTCAAAGCTCTCTGGACAACCGACGCATGCGCTCTTTGTGCTTCAATACCATATGTTCAGATTGCGCACCAGTATTCAGTAAAACTGTCACTGAAGTCGTGTCAAAACCACGCGCTGTGTAAAAATTGGTTTTGGGGATATTAAGGTACCGGTACAGTGCTATTTCTTGTCTCATATTCGCCAGTTTATTTACGCGAACATATGGACGGTGCGTATTCCATGTCGGTAATTTATTATAGCTCGATGTTGTGTTTATGTCCGACATGTTGGATTTTGAGTGCATGCGCGAAGGTATCGTTACCTTATTGGTCAATGAACGAGCTCTGATTGGCTGGAGAAACTGTATCATAATGAAAAACGGTGTTATAATGATCATCATTATGATACAGTTTTCTAACACATAATAGTGAGGGTCGAACATAAATAATTTTACGACATGATCCTTATTCACAGGTGGATTAAATGAGTTTTGCAACTGAACGACTCAATTGGAAGAAAGACAGCGGGTGCTTTGGAACCAGTGGACTGACTATTATGCTCGGTCTGAACTACAGGTTGTGTCGTCATTGCTGTCATTCCAGATTGCGTTCACCTCATTAGCAGTCCAGATTGCGTTCACTTTCATTTTAGGGACGAACTATAAACATTCCAGCGTCCAGATTGCGATCACTTTTCTTGGGAGACCGGTCCTGGTTCTTCCCGACTGACTCATACCTTCCGTAAGGTTTGTGGATATTTCACTACCTAACCATAGAATACAATTCAGTGTTTAGCTGAGCACACCCCATAAAACTTCGCTTAAAGAAATCAAGTCCCCTCCCTATCTGACAGCACCTCGTAAAGCAATGATTATAAACATTTTCAGTCTTAAGAATAGAAACGTTTCAGGATCGGAATCAACGACCTTCACTTTCAACAAAATTGTTGTAACGGAAAATTTTATACTTACATGGTATAATTAGCCTACTTTTCACATTTTGCAAAAATGAGGAAAAAGTAGACTTATGAGATCGGGCAAATGTGTGTCTGTCTGTCTGTCTGGCTGTGTGTGTGTCCCCCCCCCCCCTATCAACTCCTAAACGGCTGCAGCAATCGAAACAAAATTTGGTAGGAGTAAAGATCTATACCTGAATATCTCACGCCCATATTTGAAAATTATGTCAGTGCTACCAACTGCTGAAAAATCGCAATTGAAATTTGATCTCCATGTTGGATATCCTGGAAGGTATGAATAGGAGCTATTTCAAAATTGGCACACGTATAGATAATAATATTGCAGTTTAATTTCCAGGAGGCCATACATCGCAGTGTTGCCAAAATGAATATACGCCTTCTGATAGGTCCAAATTTTAAATGCATATAACTTCTACACTATCAATTGGATTTCAACCAAATTTCGTGTGTGCTATGTGTACCATAACAGATATGTATATGCCGATTCTTAAGAGTAACCAGGGCTGCCAACTGTAAGTAAATGCTGTCTCTATTTTTGTTACCCTAATATCAATATATCAGAAAGTATGCAAGCCAATAGCTCTAAACTTTGCACACGTATAGTACCTGGCATTCTAGATTAATTTGGAGTAACTAATATACGTCAGTGCTGCCAACATGATTCTAAGCCTGCTGATAGATCCAATTTTAAAATGCATGTAACTTCTATACTAACTAATGGATTTTATTCAAAATTGACACAACAATAGAGCGTATTATTTCAGATTATTTCTGACCAATACATATATGTCATTGTTGCCAACATGATTTTACGCGCGCTGTTAGATCCAATGTTTAACTGCATGTAACGTCCATGCTATCCATTGGACTTCAACCAAATTTTGTATTCTGTACCTTAAGAGATGGAACTAAGAATATATTCAGTCACCAGGGCTGCCAACTGTGGTCCTATATTAGGCTACAGTATGCCAGGTATACAGTATTTCGAACTAATTAGAAATTTCGATATTACCAACTTAATTTCGTCATTATTCTAGATAGATCCATATAGATTAATCATTGGCATAGATCTTAAATTTTAAGAAAAGTAGGCTCTTTAGTTCGTTACGGAACTTCTAGTTTTAATTTCTACCCTTCCTCTCCCATTTGAGGCGCTAGATATCTATTTTTGTAATAGGTACTGTATATGGTGAAAAACATTATTTTCATTACCTCGAAAAATTCGTCTCGTAAAAGTAATTTGTTCTACGTTTGATTCTAAATCCCAATTCGTAATCAATTTTTGTCCGCGCCCCCTCCTACACACAAAATCAAACATTTGAAGTTTTAGGTTTATTAACAATCCAGATTTCAAATCTGTGACTTTTAATAAGTCGAAATCAATAAGTTCACTGTCAAAACTACACAAATTATAAGATAGTATTTTGAAGGAAGCTGTGATGTGGTCAAGGTAGGGTCCGGACCGGTCTCCTAAAATGAAAGTGACCGCAATCAGGAAGACACCGAACTATAACCATTGTTGTCATTTATTATGAAGTATCTGCAAATTAACTAGCAACCAGCCCCGGCTTTGCCTGGTATCTTGAACGGTTTACCCGGCGTAAGCTTAAAAGGCGCTCGGAAGGCAGGTCACAGACTCAATTCAGAAAAGCCGAGGTGAACAGCGAAACTCCAAACACATATACTCTTCTCTGAAGTATTAACTCGACACGACTCGGCAGTTTGATGCTGGCCGAAGCTGGTGAGATAGGGCTCACTTGTAAACTCGACCCGAAGCTAGTAATTTAAATTTCCACTGAATGGAGATTAGTTAGTGGTCTAGTGGTTAGATGATGATGATGATAATTGTTGTTTTAAGGGGCCTAACATCTGGGTTATCGGCCCCTAATGGTTTGGGTGATAGTGAAGATGATAATGAATTATACACTAAAACTAACTACTAACGTATATACTAGAAGAAGAAATGGAAAACAAAAGGAAAATCAGGCAAATAAAGGACAGGAGGAAAAGAAATGCCCTCAACCCTCGACGAATGTGGATTGAGAGATTTGGAAGGAAGGAAAGCCATGAAAGGCAGATAGGAAAGTGAAAGAGGAGAGGGTCCGCCCGAGAGGTAATGGAAAAAAAATGGGAGAAAACCGGACCCAGCTCAGGAATCCCTCGGGGTCGCCAACTCCCGAAGTCACCAGCCGTGAGCCCCTGAGGGTGTAGCATTATCTAGGGTGCACCAAAAGTGGTGGGGCTACATACACCCTGCCTCCTTGAGGGCCTTGAGCAGAAGGCAGGAGATAACATGAAAAGAAAAAGAAGGGTGACCCCTCGCAGAATGAGGGTATCAGAAAAGATGAGACAAGGGACAATTAAGGCGGGAAAGGAAGAGACTCCCTAGGCCTCAGATACACTAATACCGTTGGGATCGGAAAGAACAAGAGTTGACCCGAGTGAGGTCGACAGGAAAGAAGACGGAGAGGAGCCCGGCACAAGTAAGCGGAAGCAATGCTGGACTCAGCTGGGGCCCCGTGGTCGCTAACCCACGTCCCACTAGATGTGAGCCCCTGGGGGGATGTAGTTGTTAACACACCTAAGGTCCGGGTCGATTCCCAACTCAGTAGTCCAATTTTTAGAAGTGGTTTCCTACGCCTACTTGGAGCATTCCACGGCCGCCTCCTTCCCAATCCTACAGTGTAGTGGCAAGCCGGCCCCTCCCCGATGAGTGAGATCAGCCGCCACTGCTGATAAAGCTAACATAAGGCTCACTGTTGGAGCAAACATAATGAGTGCGACTACTGCTGTGTTAATTTTATTTGATTTCACATTTGCCAGTGTGCACATGTGCCAGCCACCCTTGATTGATGTCTGTCACACGCCACGTAATTAAGTGTCCACAATGATTAAAAACGATTGTAGCGCACCGCACCACCAAGCACACAGTTAAAAATATTCCATCTCTCGTTTCCGGGCGTGGACAAGCAGCTTTGATATAACAATAATAATGATAATAGGTAAATATATATATATTACGAGGGATTGTAGAAAATATGCTTCCAGACGCTTGAAGGGGGCCGCACTCTTCAAGTGTGAGGGGCTCTTACCCACTAAAACCACACACCCTTCTCCCACGACGTGTATATCCGCCCGGGAACCGCTCTCGCATTACTTCAGGGCGGCGTCGTTAATGAAGCATCTTATGCTCCTTCTTCCTTTAGGTCTTCTTTACTATTGTCCATAAGCGTCTAGATCCCGCTTCTTTAGGCGCAAAGTACTCTCCACATACACTGTCACCTGATTCCAGATTCCTGGTTTTGTAGCATGACATGGACTATGTTGTCTGGCGTAAGCTCTCCCTGCACTGCCTCCAAACATGCCACATGTAAAGAAAGTATAATAATAATAATAATAATAATAATATCTGGGAGAATTTATCTCACAACAAAACCATCTCCATAAAACCAGGAGAGCACTCGGGCTTATCCAAAACCTCAATAACAAAAAATGCATGTCAAGACAAACCAAACTTCGACATTACAACACTGTCATCAAACCGGCAAGTCTCTACGCAAGCGAAACACTTACACTCAATAAGAAATATGAACTTGAAGACATCAAGAAAGAAGAAAGAAAAATCATTCGGAAAATACTGGGAGCAGGACTCACTACTGACGGGTACCGACTACAGTCAATCAAGACAACTGAAACATACTCAAACATCGAAGTCGAATTCAGAAAAAGACGATTGAAATTCTTCGGGCACATACGTAGACTGCCGAATACACGACTAACCAAAAGAATACAAGATTACATATCATCACTCAAAAGTACAACACCATGGATGAAAGAAGTACAAGAAGACATGCGAACTGCTAACATACCCGAGACATCAGACAGAGACTCCTTCCGTAACAAAGTGAACAACTGGGAAGTCCAACCAGAGCAACCACAACCTACACCTTACAGACCTCAATGGTCTGACGAAAGAAAATTGGCATTCTCCAACAGAATGAAACAATATTGGCAAGATAAGAAGAACGTCAAGAATTGAGTCTAAGTGCTTAACGCTTTCCAATATTGGGAAAATACGCTGTAAATAATAATAATAATAATAATAATAATAATAATAATAATAATAATAATAATAATAATAATAATAATAATAATACCATCAATATTGATTGCCTCGCATTTGCTGATGACCTCGCTTTGTTTGATTCCTCTCCAGAAATAGCCATTCAACAAATAAATTACTTATAGGATTGTGCAACCAAAG
Organism: Meconema thalassinum; assembly: GCA_946902985.2. Classification (NCBI taxonomy): domain Eukaryota; kingdom Metazoa; phylum Arthropoda; class Insecta; order Orthoptera; family Tettigoniidae; genus Meconema; species Meconema thalassinum. Next base: position 293,193,212 of record OX336396.1, on the reverse strand, counting down.
TAGGACTCAAGACATGTTACACTAAAACCCAATTCATCTTAGGCTATACCGTATATAAAAGTGAAAGTGTATGTGGGTATGTGGGTAGGCTATACTAATCTAGCCTACACCGTTCCACGAATCTCGACCAAATTTTGCATACAGATCGTTTAGGACCCAGAAGGAACGGCTGGCTATATGAATTTTCGATAGTCTTTCTCATTATTCTGATTTCGGCCTTTTTGCACTGGAGCAAAGGCTAATAAAGTCATACAATAAACTCATGAAGGAATGACAAGGCAGGTCGTTTCCATGGCAACAGTAGCTCAAGACGAGACACGGCCGACTGGATGCGAGTTGCGCTCTTCACTACCGGTGTAGAAAATGAGGCTCTTTACATGAAATCCCGTTATTTACTCAACTGCTCACACAGCGCTGTCAACCTAGTCTCTAATATAAAAGAAGCTCCAGCTCATCTTCAAACCACCCACGGCCAGATCTTAAAAGTTCAAAAGTTTAAATATCTTGGTGAGTAGATCGAACCAAATAATTTTGAAAAGTTCGCCAACTCAACAGGAGTCAATACATTCGAAACAGCCTTCCGCCTCACTCACCAACTGTACAATAAGAACAACAAGTCCATCTCTAGGAATGCAAAGTTAAGACACTATCAACTGTGATTAGACCGGAAGCACTGTAGGCAGCGGAATGCCTAACAAACCGCGCAGCTGGTCCGATCGAGAGACTTGAAGTTAAGGAAAGAGAGATCATTGGGAAAATTCTTGGTTCTAAGTTCAAAGATGGAGGTTACAAGCTCTGGAGTAATTCAGAAATATACTTCCACACTGAAAAGATCTCAAGTGTAATCCGGAAACGGAGAATAACATTCTATGTCCATCTCCTCAGAATGCCAGTCAGTAGATTCTCCAATCGTCTATTATCATAGTTTCTAGGTTTAAATGTGATGCCTCTTAGGCTGGTGGAAGTGGATAAGGACTAGTTAAAGTTTGAAGTTTCTGAAACAGATATCTTGCTCAGAACCTCATTGAAACAAAAACTCCGTCAGGTTCACCAAGAGGAAGTAAAACCCAGCAAGAGATATGTTCACTCGGATGAATGGAAGAAATCCCATTCTGAAAGGATGAAGGCGTGATTGACTAACAAGAAGAAAAAAATTGAGATCTCGCGGTTCCTAGTGGCCACAACGATAAAAGTAAAGTAAGTATTAATAATAACTTTTATGTAAATCTCTACTTAGTATAAAACAAAGTCCCCGATTCTTGGATGTCACGGGTAATCTCGATAACCACTGAATGGATTTTGATGCGGCTTTCACCATTCTGTAAAGGATATCTCGAGGTAGGTTTCTGTAGAAAATAATATATTTATGATCAGAGGAAGCCAAGCAGTAACGATTTCAGTGAAAAAGTCGAAAAAAAGAAAACCTGGTGTCCGTGCGCTTTTTAAGCTTACGCTGAGCAAACCGTTAAAAATATCAATATACTATGAATGTAAGAATTGTTCAGCATGAAAACTTCTACAAAAGAGTCCGGGAGAGCATATCTCCATCTTCAATACATCGCCTACTATAAGTGTTTTTACATTTTCATTTCTTCCAACAATCTCCATTCAGTTACTGAGGCGACAGTTTATGAGCTATCTAGGGGCGAGCCTATCACCCCAGTTACAGCCTAGCTAGCGGGCGAGCCTATTACCCCAGATACAGCCCGCAGCAAACTGTCGAGTCGTGTTGAGTTAAGACTTCAGAGAAGAGTGGTGTGTTTGAAGTTTCCCTGGAAGTGCAAGTCGGCTTTTCTTCATTTCGCCTGTGAACTTTTCGTTCCACAAAATACACAGTGATTGGACGGAAGGGGGATTTGTGTTTCATGCAACGCACCATTCTTAAATTACGTCTGACAAGAATTCGTTGCAAGTTTTACAGGTCTCCTCCTCTAACTGAATGTTATTAATGGGAAATTCAATGGGTCTTCTATTTTTCTCCTTTTCCTACTCAAATAACAGGTCTTCATCAGTCGCCTGGTAGGGTTCATTTATGACGTTCCCTGGGATGCAGCTTCAAATCAAATATACCGAGGAATCTAAATGGACAGATGTGATGAGAAACGTGCTAGGTATCTTATTAGCCTATATAGTACGCTTCACAAAACTCAAGCTCCTAAACCAGAGGGAGTTAGAAGGTGTGGTTTGTACCAGAATCTTCCAAATCGTCTCAATAATACAGGAAAAATCTTGCATTTCTTGAAAAGTCAACGAAATATATTTATTTGTATATAAAGTGCGATTAAACAAATAATAAAGGCGATAGTCCCTGGAAGAACTGTGACGGGCCCTGCCCGCAAAGCACTAGAGCTGGGAGGGTAGTCTGTACACAAGGGACGCACACAATCTCTCGCACGGGTCCGCTAGTTGTATTTAATTATTCTTTTGTTCTTCACAATTTGTCATTCACTCAGTCTTTTGGAAGCTGTTATGAATATTCATCTTTTGATTGTGTATAATCTATTCATATCTTATCTTATATCTTATATCTTATCATATCTTATATCTTATCTTATCTTATCTTATCTTATCTTATATCTTATCTTATATCTTATCTTATCTTATATCTTATCTTATATCTTATCTTATCTTATATCTTATCTTATCTTATCTTATCTTATCTTATCTTATATCTTATCTTATATCTTATCTTATCTTATCTTATCTTATCTTATCTTATCTTATATCTTATCTTATATCTTATCTTATCTTATATCTTATCTTATATCTTATCATATCTTATATCTTATCTTATCTTATCTTATCTTATCTTATATCTTATCTTATATCTTATCTTATCTTATCTTATCTTATCTTATCTTATCTTATATCTTATCTTATCTTATATCTTATCTTTTATCTTATCTTATCTTATCTTATATCTTATCTTATATCTTATCTTATATCTTATCTTATCTTATATCTTAGGGCCGTTTTCCCCAACGTCAATTATCTCTTAATTCATCATTAAAGGTTATTTAACTTAGCACGAGCATTTCACCAAACAGAAACGCTCGTTAACATACCACTAACAAGGAATTACGTTAAATGGCCAAATCTGGCCACTCAACTCACTAAAGCATCTTTAAAGTGGCGGGAAGCAGTTGAGCTGTGCCTTGCGCATTCCACAATGGCGGTTTGTTTCCGAGTTTCACACGTAGGCTACTTTCATCCATATGAATATAAAATATGTTTATGACAATGAAATTATAAAAGATGATACACATTACTACGTTTTAATACCAAGAAAGACGAATATGGAAATTTAAAAAATCCGAATGAGGGTTCCAACTGCTTCCAGCGCTGCGTAATAGTTTGAGTGTCTGCACCTCTACCGCTTACGCTACAAAGACAACTGAGTTAGCACGTCCTATTACGCTATCTATTCATACAACTGCCAGTTCTCCTCAATACTTAGTTCATATCATTTTAGGCTTTTGCCACGAATAAGGTCTTCTGTATTTCCCTTCCTTTATAATTATGTTCCAGAAAGTCTCAAGGAAGCATCGCAAACAACGATCAGTGTTAGACGCTTCTAATTCTGTCCGCCATGCTGTCCAAGATGAAACCGAGTCTACGCATGCGCGAGAGCCGTAAATCTTATTTAAGTAATTGCGAACCCGAATGGCCTCGTGAAATGCATCAAAGATAATCACGCATTAACTCTCGTATTTAAGTTAAATACAAATTAACTAACTAAGCGTTAGTAAAGAGTTGGTGAAAACGGACCTTATCATAGCCTATCTTATCTTATCTTATATCTTATCTTATCTTATATCTTTATATATATAATTCTTCGACACGTGTGTATGTCACTCGCGAGCCAGCGGCGTGTGAGCCAGGTACACGGTGCGGCTAAGAGCTCCTTAGCCTGGTGTATAAATTGGGGGAGGGGTTTAAATAGTGAATTTATGAATTTAATCTTGTGATATTAATTTAAGGTTAGGATTAGAAAACTAGAGGTGCCTCCCCGGAGGTCCCTGACGTGAGATCAAGTTGATGACTTTAGTCTGGGTACGTGTTTTAAATTTAAGTTAATATAATTTTGGTTATTGGGTTGTTACATGTTATTTTAGCTTTTGTTGGGTAATGTTGTTATCAGAAGCTACTCGACCGCCGTACGTCACAAGCCCTCCCGGCCGTGGCGCAGCGACAGCAGTTGCCTCAGGTTGGTGATAGAAGCAGCCAAGCGCGAGTTAGGTGGAAGGCTAAGCAGATGCTCGCTAGTGAGCTTGCTTTTATACTGTCGTCGCCAGGTTGGTAGGCGTGGCTTATTGCTGTACAGAGCACTGATTGGCTATTGGCGTTCTGTACTGTTTTATGAGTTTAATGAGTGTAATTAATGAATTTGATGATTATTATTGTGTCTGGAGTTAAGAATGGCTGAGGTGGACTATTTTAAAGGATTTAAAGTATTTAGAAGATATTGGTAAGGGTTTGCGGCGGGTGGCCTCTGAAGTTTCAAGGTTTCAAGTAGTTAGTTGCGAACGCAATGGTCCCGGGTTCGCAGTCTTAGATGGACTTGATAATAATGACTGTTTGTAAGAGCTACTATCTCCAGTGGGAGGGGAAGGGCGGGGGGGTTGCCAGGATGTTCAGGCTTTTGTTTTATAGTGTAAGAGGGCTGGCCATTCTCTAGTTGGGCTCAGTTGTCATACCGCGATGTTAGCGGTTAACCTGGCCGTAATATATGCTATTAGGCAGCTATGCCACTGTTTTTGAATTTAAGGCAGCTAAGGGTAGTTTTTCCAGAGATGTTATAGGCAGGTATAGTGCCTGTAGGTGTTCTAGGCACGGCCCTGTAGGTATCAGGGTTGAATAAGAGTTAGGTCTGGATTTAAAGGTGTGCTCTCGTCGCCATGACCCGCGATGCACCATCCCAGACGAGGCGGCCGTGGCGAGCCCTCCAGGCAGGTACACCACGCGGCCCTGGTTTTTAGAGCTTTGTTTGGTTCGTGAATCCTGTCTGTTTCGTCTCTGTTCTGAAACGGCAGGACCGATTTTGATGAAATATTTTATGTATGTTAGAGAGGATCCATGTATGGTTTAGATTCACAATCTGACCCGGTAGGTGGAATGAACACAATTTTAGAACCACAATTTACACACAATTTTAGAACCACAATATACAGTCAAAGACAGTCGTCATGGAAACCGCTAGCCTTTAGTGAAAGCTGATGTATTTGGACTGTTTGGCTCTGACACCTGGTGGCAACCTGTGCAACTACCGCCATAACTTACACTCCGCCCGGGGCGCAAAGTTATGTTTTGTATTATAGGTGGCGGTGATGTCGAATTCTTCTCATTGTCTGCACGTTAGAACGTTTCAACAAAGTCCTGTATGCGTTGATATACCATTCATCCGATTGCGATCAAACTTGGATGAGATGTTGAGTGCACTCCACGGAAGGTTTCTGGGTTAGTAAATCCATTTTACAATAGATAGCGCACGAGTAGATTCAACAAATGGGTGACGACGCACGAAGCGTTTCAACAAAATCCCGTATAAGTTTATATACCATGCATCGATTGCGATAAAACTTTGACGAGTTGTTGTGTACCCTTACGTGAAGGTTTCTAACTTAATAAATCCATTCCACAGGAGGTTCCGCACGAGTATATTCAACAAATGAACGACGACGCGCGTAGCGTTTCAACTAAGTCTCGTATGCGTTCATATACCATTCATCCGATTGCGATGAAACCTTGGTGAATCCAGGGAAGGTTTCAGGCTTAGTAAATCCATTTTACAATAGGTAGCGAATGAGTAGTTTCAACAAATGAGTGACGGCACGCAAATCGTTTAAAGAAAATCCCGTATGCGTTCATATGCCATTCATCCGATTCCGATGAAATTTTGATGGGTTATTGTGTACACGCCAGGGAAGGTCTTCAACTTGGTAAATCCATTTTACAATATTGGTAGCGCACGAGTAGATGTAACAAATGAGTGACGTCGCGCGAAGCGTTTCAACAAAATCCCGTATGCGTTCATATACTATTCAATGATTGCGATTAAACTTTGATGAGTTGTTGTGTACACTTACGTGAAGCTTTCTAACTTAGTAAATTCATTTCACAGTTGGTAGAGCACGAGTAGATTCAACAAATGAGTGACAGCACACGAATCATTTAAACAAAATCCCGTATGCGTCATATGCCATTCATCCGATTGCGATGAAACTTTGGTGAGTTGTTGTGCACACTCCTACGAATGTTTCTAGATTAGTAAATTCATTTCACGATAGTTTAGAGGCAGTTAACGGAAAATGAAAAAAAAAGTGAATCCAAAAGCACTCCAAGAAACGAAATTACAACGCCAACACTTCCTTTGATTGGCATTGCAACGCATGCCGGGTACAGCTTGTATATAACATATGTTACAGGGAAAGTCGATTCTTAGTAAGAGTTGACTCTCCCTAGGCAGAGTCAACTCTTACTAAAAGTATCAGTAATAGTTGATTGAAAACAAACAGACCAACTTTTCCTAGGGAGAGTTAACTATGCCTGCTGTGGTTTAGTAAAAGTTGATTCAGAAATGCTGCTCTGAAAATGTAACCGCGCGCGCCAAACCTTTGTTATGATTATTAAAATATTGCCATTTGGACTCGTACTTCCATTATTGGACCGACTGTTATCGATCTGAACATTTCTTTTTTTTTTATTACCCCCACCACACAACAGGCAGTTGCCATTCGTCTTTACTCGGCTCCTTATTGTTGTGCAATAGTGACAAAATATTCATTTACGTTTAAATTATTAGTTTAAGTGTGTAATAATTATGTCAGACACCATGGCAGAACTGTTTCGTGAAAAACTGCAGCAGGAACGCTCAACTTACAAGGTAAATTCTCTGACATTGACCAAATTGAAATATGATAGCTGCATTCAAAAAGTGAAAAATTTTAAAACTGCAATTAAAAAAGAAAATAACCATATGAGGTTTTTAAGACGATATGACATTATTGAAGTAAATGGTATTACAAAACTAATACACCCTGTCACAGACCAAGACAGCATAAGGTATTATTTTTTTGATGATGAGTTGTTTGGGGTTCTTAATGATGCGCACATATCCACTGGACACGGAGGAAGAGATCGTATGATTCAGCAATTGAAAGGGAAATTTCAAAATGTTATTACAAAAGACATTTTACTATTTTTAAGCTTGTGCGAACCTTGAGATCAAAAATTGAAACATAAAAGGAGAGGACTGGTTGTAAAGCCTTTGTTATTCAAGGAAATGAATTCAGGCTGTCAAGTGGACTTGATTGACTTTTAGTCGCAACCTGATGAAGACTTCTAATTTATAATGGTGTACCAGGACCATTTAACAAAGTATGTTGTGCTAAGACCACTGAAATCAAAGACTGCAGACGAAGTGTGTAATAATATCGTTGATATTTTTACTTTGTTAGGCGCTCCTTGTATTTTACAATCAGACCATGGGAGAGAATTTGTTAGTAAAATTATTGACAGTCTGGTTAATACATGGCTGAACTTCAAAATGGTGCACGGCAAACCACGAAATAGTCAAAGTCAAGGTAGCGTCGAATGAGCCAACCAGGACATAGAGAATATGATAACCACCTGGATGCAAGACCACAAAACATCAAAAGTTTATTCAACTTATGAAAAACAGTGCATTTCATAGTGTGATAAAACGATCCCCGTATGAGGCAACGGTCGGTTGCCCCCGAGACACGGCTTATCTAGTTCAAAACTACCAACTGAGGTACTGGCAAATTTAGAAACAGAAGAGGATCTTCAATGCGCAATTGGTCAAATTCAGCAACAACAAGAAAACGAAATTGGAAGTAACGGGAATGTCAATCCTGATGAAAATGAAACAAACCAAAATGTATCAAGTGGTGAAAATATGATCTCCTCACTGACCTGGACAAGTCTACTGAGGACATAAAAGACAGAGAAATGAAGCGTTTTAATGTCTAGAACAACAAGCTTAACGCATGAAAACAAATTCGGATCACATTCATCCGCCAGTAGAAAAAGGAACATCAGTTCGAATTCCTGTCCCCGATGTCCACCGCGGTTGAGGAGATGCTCGATCTATCCTTGGCGTGGTACTGGAGGTTGTCGATGATGGATTTTATCGAATTGGATCGAGATGTGGAATTCTGAAGCAGCTTTTCTCAAGGTACGTTTTCAAGGCTAAAATAAAAGATAGCTCTCTCCCCTTCTTCGCTGCCCATAGTATTAAATTGTTCAGATTTCAATGATTACATTTTTTCAGGTCTCAATTCAGTAAATGTCCTACGAACGTTATCCAAGAAAATGAAGTTCCTATGGATAAAACAATAGCTGTGAGGACTGTTGCACCTTCATAATCACTTGGGGGTGGACAAGGTTTTTTTTCTTGCAAATTGCAACACTAAATACGAATCCATGAAGTGCATGTGCAAGAAGAAAAGTATAGGCTACTTTGCAACTCAAAGTTTCACAAAACTTTACCTTGCTGTAATAAATGATAAATATTTCTATCTCCTTATGTATTTTAAAGGTTTTTCATTTTTATTAGTTTCTCTTAAACATTTCTCTCTCTTAATGTAAGTTATTGGTTTTGCCTTCCTATTTGTTTTTTATTAGCTACTAACGTTTCCTTGCAAATATTCAACTGTTACCACCTCAAGTCAGTGAGAGTATACTTTCCCTAGGTATAGTCAACTCTGACTAGTAAATGTTGATCGAAATTGAACACTTACCGCTTTTAATCAACTTTTACTGAAAAGATCAGTAAGAGTTGACTTTACCTAGGGAGAGTCAACTCTTACTGGAGAATCAACTTTCCCTGTAACATATATATAAAAAGGAATGTCTGTCAGTAGTGTGTTTTGGCCGGTTCAGATGCCACCTCCACCTCCCCACCTCACAAGATGGCGGTGGCCCGATATCTCTCGAACGCATGGTCGGATTTTGACGAATGAGGTGTCGTTGAACTCGGGCTGACACCCCCCTTTCCAATGGACAACGTATCTCTACACCAAAATAAAACCTACCCTTACTAGGGGGTGAAATTGTATTTTTTTTTAGAAAATCTCTCTTTCCTAGTGCAACATGTGAGAGTTTGAATGCCAATATGGAATTAAACGTTGTTCTACACAAGAGACATGTATACGGTAGATAGCCACTATGAATTAACATGCTTGTTTTTTTGTTTTTTACGCATGCCCACTCATGGCTTTTGTAAGAGGGTGGGGGAGCGGTTCCCTGTGGACGGGTCATTATTGACAGGTCATTGATGACAGGTCATTGTTGACAGGTCCTTGTGGACAAATCCTTGTGGACAAGTCCTTGTTGACAGGTCCTTGTGGACGAGTCCTTGTGGACGAGTCCTTGTGGACGAGTCCTTGTTGATGAGTCCCTTTGGACTGATCCCTTTGGACCGGTCCCTTTGGACTGGTTCCTACGGACTAGCCCATGAATTTATTTAAATTATGTCAAAGGGCCTAACTACATTTGTGTGTGTTGAACTGACGTTGTTCACCACTACTATAATGTGATAACGATATGAAAGGAAAGTGACGAAATACATGTGAACACGTGTGAGATGACCTTATTACCGTCCTCCTTGCGAAACAAGTCACATCCTGTTTTGGTTCATAAGTGAGAAAATGCAAGTTCATGTGTAATATGACCTAACACACAGGTGTTCATCTGTGCACGTGCACGATAAGAGCTAACAAGTCACAACCTGTTTTGACAGTGGTGGGAATAAGGCTAGAGACATGTACGAGTAGTCAAATTACTCGGACAGACAACCCCTTTCCTATGGACAACTTATTTCCACTCCAAAATAAAATCTACCCCTACTAGGGGGTGAAATAATAATTTTTAGGTAAAAGTCGCTTTCCATGTGCAACATGTGGGAGTTTGTATGCCAGTATGAAATTAAACTCGTTCCACATAAAGTGCATGCATACAACTGAATGCCGCTATGATTTATCATTTTGGTTTTTTGTTTTACGAATGCGCAATTGGGGTTTTTGTACAATTAACCACTATGTGTTTAGAACTAACATGTATAGCCTTGTGTAGGGAATATAGAGGGCCTTTAGCAAAAAAAGACTGTCTAACACATGAGTGTACAGCCTTTTGATATGCAGTAAGTACCTGATAACCTTGTGTAAGAATATTTTCAGTTGACTACTACCTGTCGCAGTGTTTACATTGTGAAAGACCGTTGAAACAACCAGTCTTTAGCTTTGTCATAAGCAGTGAGCAGCTGTTACCCTTAACTAGGGGTATATTAGAGGTCCCTTAGCAAGAATATCATCAGTTGACTACCACCACTCACAGTGACCACATCGTGAAAGATTGTCAAAACAACTATTGTACAGCCTTGTACTACTCAGTAAGTAGCTGTTGGTCTTGACTATTGTATATTAGAGAACCCTTAGCAAGTATATAATCAGTTGACTACTACTTGTTGCAGTGTTCACATCGTGAAAGACCGTCTCACTGTCCAGTCTACAGCCTTGTCATACGCTGTAAAGAGCTGTTGGTCTAGACTAGCGGTATATTAGAGGACCCTTAACAAGAATATCACCAGTTGACTACTACCACTCACAGTGACCACATCGTGAAAGACTGTCAAAACAACTATTGTACAGCCTTGTACTACACAGTAAGTAGCTGTTGGTCTTGACTATTGTTATTAGAGAACCCTTAGCAAGTATATAATCAGTTGACTACTACTTGTTACAGTGTTCACATCGTGAAAGACCGTCTCACTGTCCAGTCTACAGCCTTGTCATACGCTGTAAAGAGCTGTTGGTCTAGACTAGGGGTATATTAGAGGACCCTTAACAAGAATATCACCAGTTGACTACTACCTCTCATGGTGTTCACATCGTGAAAGACCGTCTCACCGACCAACCTCTAGCCCCGTGATACGCAGTAAGCAGCTGTTTGCAGAAATCAACATTCGTAATGGAAGAACCAATTCCTAGCTATATGTGCAAAGAGTGTGGAAAAACTTTTCTTTGGGACTATCATAGGAAGTGTTATGAAGTTTCGTGTGGGGAATTTCATGAGTGTAAAACGTGTGGCAATAAATTCAACAATGCTTACAATGGACGTCGTCATGAAGAATGTTGTAATGTTGTGTCGGCAGCTAAAATACAAAAATCTTAGCCTACAAAACATTACCTACTGTCATTGGTCCCTGACAAAAATGGACTTATTGAATATGAGACATCTTTTCAAGGTCGACTTAAATCCTATTTCATTCGTTGCGATACGTGCAAGGATTTAAATTCATACCTTAAAGAGTCCAAACAGCAAATAATACAAGCTATGCAGAAAGAACTAGCAATGCACAATTCGATAAAAGTTAATCTTGTGGCTGAATGTAGATTCATTCATAGATCTACCAATGAAATTACAGATCGTGCTTTTATAACACGAAATCGGGCCCTATTTTTGGAAACAGACTTGAGTAGTTTCTTGGAAACACAATTTACAGAGTTAACTACGGAAATGGAAGAATCTGAGCTAAAAGGCAGTAATTGGGCTTTGTTAGCAGTGGAAGGAGTACGATTGAAAAAAAAAATAAGTACAATCCCTTGCGTGGCAGCTCATATATTCCATTACCAGCAGCTATAAAAGCAAGAAAAGCCTGCATTAATCCTGAAAATTTGAATGATGAATTGTGTTTTATGTATGCCATTTTATCAAAACAGGTTAAAAAAGGATGCTCAACGCATTAGTAAATACAAGGACCTGGAAAACAAGTATGATTTTTCTGTAATATCATTTCCTACATTACTAGCTGACATTCCCAAATTTGAAAAAGGCAACGATATATCCATTAATGTATTTGGATTGGAACAAGACAACAAATTGTTCCCTCTGAAGGTTGTGGATCAAGAGCTGCAAGACCATCGCGACCTCCTTCTGGTAAGTTCATCATCCGGCCAGAACCACTACGTCTTTATCAAAGATTTTGATAAACTAGTAAGACATCAGATTACCCGCTATGAACATAAGATATATACGTGTAAACGGTGTTTTACACACTTTGATAATCGATATCGACAACAAGGGATGGAAAAATTGAAAGAACATAGAGCTTTGTGTGTCCAGCATGACATTGCTAGGGTTGAAATGCCTATTAAAAGCCCCATTGTCAAATTCTTAAATGTGGAAAAAATGTTGAGAATACCTTACGTTATCTATGCAGATTTTGAAAGTATACTCTTACCATATCAAACATTTCTACCTAATCCTGAGGCAAGTTATACAGTTCCATACCAGAGTCATGTTCCTAAGAGCTTTGGTATATACGTTAAACCCTCACCTGCTGTGGAACACATAAAGACAAATCTTTCAAGCCAACCTGTCATTTATCGTGGGCCTGACGCTGCAGAAAAGTTTATGGACTGTTTAATCTCAATAGCTAATGGAATTGATCTCCTTTACAGCTTAAATGTTCCAAAGGCCTTAACTCAGGCTCAAGAAGCAGAGTTCCAATGTTCTGAAACCTGTTATTTGTGTCAAAAACCATTTACCCAACAGGACTGAAAAGTTCGAGACCACTGCCATATTACAGGGGAATACCGTGGAAGTGCTCACAATAACTGTAATTTGAGGTGTAAAACACGTAACCCCGTTCCTGTGTTTCTACATAATATGAGTGGCTACGACGCAAATTTCATTGCAAAGCAATTGGGGTGTACAACTGAGAGAGTGGATGTTATCGCTAACTCCAAAGAAAAGTACATTTCCTTTACCAAATATGTAGGAAATGTTAAGCTTAGATTTGTGGATACGTTTCGGTTAATGCCGAGTAGTTTGGAAAACTTAGTTTCCAACTTAACATCATATCCTGAAACAGACAAGTAATTTGGAAAAGAAAATGCAATGCTCATGACTCGCAAAGGGGTATTTTGTTATGACTACATTGACTCATGGGAAAAGTTAAGTGAAACGTGTTTACCTCCAAAAGAGGCATTCTTTAACAAATTAAGTCAAGAAAATGTTAGTCATGGAGACTATGAACATGCCAAAAATGTCTGGAAACAGTTCAACATTAGAACTCTAGGGGAATATATTGACCCCTACCTAATTTCAGATGTACTCCTTCTTGCAGACAGCTTTGACACGTTTAGAAACAAAACACTAGAAACACACCGAGTGGATGCTGCACACTTTTTTACTTCGCCTGGTTTAAGTTTCGAGGCAATGCTCCTTTACACAGGAATTGAACTGGAATTGCTACAGGATTACGATCAGATTCTTCTAATCGAGTCTGGAATACGTGGAGGCATATGCCAAGTGTCTCATCGGTATGCTGAAGCTAACAATAAATACATGGAAACCTATGATTCTGAGAAACCATCGCAGTTTATTACCTACGATGATGCCAACAACCAATACGGGTGGGCTATGTGCCACTCCCTTCCTTATGGTGGATTTCAGTGGGTTTCTCCAGATACTGTTGATCTAGAAAAACTAAAGGAAGACGATCCTGTGGGATACATTCTAGACGTTGATGTTGATTACCCATCTGACCTTCATGATCTACACAACGATTTACCTTTCCTACCAGAGTGTACACAACCTAAGGATTCGTCTCTGAAAAAACTAATTCCTCATCTTGGAAATCGAAGGCGATATGTTGTTCACTACATGGCATTAAGACAGGCTTTAGACCATGGAATAAAATTGATAAAAATCCATCGTGTGATAAAGTTTAAGCAAAGACCTTGGTTAAAGCAAAAAGGCATACGTTGATTTTAATAACAACCTTCGAAAACAAGCCAAAAATGATTTTGAGAAAAATCTGTACAAATTATTCAACAACGCCATTTTTGGAAAAACAATGAAAATATCCGTAAAAGAATAGACATACGTCTTGTGACTGACAGCAAAAAGGCAGAAAAGCTAATAGCAAAGCCGACATTTATTGACAGAACAATTTATGGTCCTAACCTAGCTGCTTTCCACATGGCTAAACGTAACATTGTATTCAATAAGCCTATATATATATATATATTGGAATGTGTATACTGGATATTTCTAAAACTCTCATGTATTCCCACCACTATGATGTCCTGCTACCCTATTATGGCATGGACAATCTTAAACTCATGTATATGGATAATGACTCGTTCATTTATTTGGTTAACACCCCAGATGTATATCAAGACAAGTTGGATTTCCTAGAACACCTGGACACATCAGATTATCCTACTAATCACATAATTATGTTACTCTACATCAAACAAGAAAACGTTGGGGGAAATTTAAAGACGAGGTTTGTGGACAAATTATAAAAGCATTTGTTGGACTTAGAGCTAAAATGTACGCTTTAGACATAAATGGTAAAGAAATCAAAAAGATTAAAGGTATTAGCAGAGGTGTTGTCAAAAATTGTATAAGCTTTCAAGATTATAAGGATTGTGTCATGAAAAACAATGTAAAAAGAATACCCATGAACATTATCGCTTCTAAACAACATGACATATCATCTATAAGACTAAACAAAATTGCTTTGTGTCCTGGTGATGATAAAAGAGTCATTGATGCTAATGGTATAGGTACATATGCCTATGGTCATTACTCAATCATTGACCATGCTTAAAGAGTTAAGTTTTGATTATCAAAATCCTCTGCATGAGTCTAGCAAATACATAAAACAAATCAATTTAAAAAATTAATACAATAGCACTGCAAAAATAGAAAAACACAAAAAAATGGTATTCATAATCAAAAAATAAATAAAATAGAAAACAAAATAAAAACAACTGTACAATTTATAACAAAAAAGAATATATATAAAATGTATTATGTGTAAATAGTGTACATGTATTTAAAATAAAAAATATTGTATGGACACTGCTTGTACATTAGGTAGATTTCATTAGAAAGCTACCAATTGCAATGGGTCCCATGTTTCGACTTCCGGAAAATTTCGACATATCTTCGCGTTTCACATCCCCCAGACCCCAAAACCACCGTCAGTTCAAAAGTTTATATATAATTTATGTATATATATATATATGTATATCAGTTTCTTGTGGACACGATAACTGCCGTAATTTTGCACCAATCACTTTGAATTTTTTACTTATAAAATCTCGGTCAAGTTCGTTACTGGGCTAAATCGGTCGAAGGGGGTGAAAATGGGGGGCTTTTTTCGAAAAAGTGAAATATTGCTCTAACTCTCTTATTATGTGAAATATCGAATCCGTTCAACGTTCATACTATGTGTCGGATAAAGCCCAAAAATTTATGTTTGAAGAGTTTTTTTAATAGCACCAACCATTGACCAAAGGGGTGGGAAAAAGTGGGTTCTTCGGGAAACATTAATCATATATCTCTTAATAGGCACAAGATCAAAAAGTCCTCTCGGCACGCCGGAAGGCGGAGGTAGATTTCACCGGACAAACTTGAGGATAGGCAAAAATAGGCAGAATATGCAGGTTTTCGTTAAAGGATCAGACCTCATTTATTGCGAGAAGGTATTTTATAATTGGAGCTTAATTAACTTTGTTTTTCGTCATTTTATGCTTATTTTAAACATTTTATTGTCTTATGGGAACGGTAACCTTCTTGTCATTTGGGGTCCATTTTTATACTTGTGGTCACTCTGTCCTTATGCAAGGTTTCGACACTGATGTGTAACTATGTGACGGTCTGTTACTTCTTCACGCAAAATTATATCTCCCGCAGAGATTTTGGTTGGTTCCTCAGTTTAGGGGCTGCGACAACGCGGTCATGTAACTCCGTGTACTTAGAGATGGCTGTATTAGTCTGTAATTCAGGTAAGGATTGCAGACGGTCAATTTCAAGCAGTAGTTCCTAATGTTGCTACCAGGTACTACCGTCAACGACACCTACCTGTGAAGTTGGCTACTAGATGCCACCGCAACCAGCAACTCGCAACGAACGTTGGAACTTCCCCTCCATAGGAAAGCATACTGAGGGATTTTTAGCGCTCTTAGCAAATCCGACGACTTCGGCCGGCTTTGAACTCGCGAACTTGGGCATAGACATTCAGCATGCTTGCTACCAGTTACGTCACCGAAGCCGCTTCACACTTAGTCAGATGGAATTCTGAATATGATCTCGTGCAAGTGCGTTATCTTGGCAACGTCTGATGGCTCATCCCTCATCAATTTAGTAGTGTTGCCATGGCAACCACTGATAGCTCTTGGCATTTTCTTATAATTCCAAAATCATTTTTCTCATCCCTTGGCATAATGGTGGGTCATATCAAAAATTCTTTCAGACAACATTTTCGAAAAAAGCCCTCCATTTTCACCCCCTTCTACCGATTTAGCCCAGTAACGAACTCGACCGAGATTTTATAGGTATACATATCCGGTAAAAAATTCAATGTGATTGGTGCAAAATTACGGCAGTTATCGTGTCCACAAGAAACTGATATACATATACATACATTATATATAAACTTTTGAACTGACGGTGGTTTTGGGGTCTGGGGGATATGAAACGCAAAGATATGTCGAAATTTTCCGTAAGTCGAAACATGGTACCCATTGCAATAGTTAGCTTTCTAATGAAATCTACCTCTGGTTGGTTCCTCAGTTTAGGGGCTGCGACAACGCGGTCATCTAACCCCGTGTACTTTGGGTGAGTGTAGAATCTGTCTGATAAACGGTGTGAATTGTAATGGCTGTATTAGTCTGTAATTCAGGTAAGGACTGCAGACGGTCAATTTCAAGCAGTAGTTCCTAATGTTGCTACCAAGTACTACCGTCAACGACACCTAGCTGCGAACTTGGCTACTAGATGCCACCCCAACCAGCAACTCGTAACGAACGTTGGAACTTCCCCTCCAAAGGAAATCATACTGAGGGATTTTAGCGCTCTTAGAAAATCCGACGACTTCGGCCGGCTTTAAAACCGCGACCTTGGGCATAGACATTCTGCATGCTACCAGTTACGTCACCGAAGCCGCTTCCCACTTAGTCAGATGTCAAAGTCAACCCCTGGCACCATCCACCCCATGACGGACTAAGGCCGACCAAGCGACCACTGCCCAGCCATTTGGCCTTCAGATATTGGGGTGACGCGTGATCAGCGCGTCGGGTCCCCTCGGCCGTTTATCTTGGTATTCGTGATCGGGGTGCTGTCTCACTGTCAGACAGCTACTCAATTGTCCTCACGAGGCTGAGTGCACCCCGTTTCAACCCTCACGTCAGTTTTAAAATCCCTGACGGAGCCGGGGATCGAACCCGGGGCCTCCGGGTGAGAGGCAGGCGCGCTACCCCAACACCACGGGGCCGGCTTAGTCAGATGGAAATACTGAATCTGATCTCGTGCAAGTGCGTTGTCATGGCAACGTCTGATGGCTCATCCCTCATCAATTTAGTAGTGTTGCCATGGCAACCTCTGATAGCTCTTGGCATTTTCTTATAATTCCGAAATAATTTTTCTCATCCCTTGGCGTAATGGTGGGTCATATCAAAAATTCTTTCAGACAAAAGTTTTAGGTAATTATTAGGGGAATATTGTCCATTTAGTACGGTTTTGATATTGTGCCTATTAAGAGAGATATGATCAATGTTTCCCGAAAAACCCACTTTTTCCCACCCCTTTGGTCAATGGTTGGTGCTATAAAAAAACTCTTCAAACATAAATTTTTGGGCTTTATCCGACACATAGTATGAACGTTGAACGGATTCGATATTTCACATATTAAGAGAGTTATAGCAATATTTCACGTTTTCGAAAAAAGCCCCCCATTTTCACCCCCTTCGACCGATTTAGCCCAGTAACGAACTCGACCGAGATTTTATAGGTATACATATTCGGTAAAAAATTCAAAGTGATTGGTGCAAAATTACGGCAGTTATCGAGTCCACAAGAAACTGATATACATATATATATACATAAATTATACATAAACTTTTGAACTGACGGTGGTTTTGGGGTCTGGGGGATGTGAAACGCGAAGATATGTCGAAATTTTCCGGAAGTCGAAATTGGGGCCCATTGCAATAGTTAGCTTTCTAATGAAATCTACCTAAAACCGTACAAAATGGACAATATTCCCCTAATAATAACCAAAAATTTTGTCTGAAAGAATTTTTGATATGACCCACCATTATGCCAAGGGATGAGAAAAATGATTTCGGAATTATAAGAAAATGCCAAGAGCTATCAATGGTTGCCATGGCAACACTACTAAATTGATGAGGGATGAGCCATCAGACGTTGCCAAGATAACGCACTTGCACGAGATCATATTCAGAATTCCATCTGACTAAGTGTGAAGCGGCTTCGGTGACGTAACTGGCAGCAAGCATGCTGAATGTCTATGCCCAAGGTCGCGGTTTCAAAGCCGGCCGAAGTCGTCGGATTTTCTAAGTGCGCTAAAAATCCCTCAGTATGCTTTCCTTTGGAGGGGAAGTTCCAACGTTCATTGCGAGTTGCTGGTTGCGGTGGCATCTAGTAGCCAAGTTCACAGGTAGGTGTCGTTGACGGTAGTACCTGGTAGCAACATTAGGAACTACTGCTTGAAATTGACCGTCTGCAGTCCTTACCTGAATTACAGACTAATACAGCCATCCCTAAGTACACGGGGTTACATGACCGCGTTGTCGCAGCCCCTAAACTGAGGAACCAACCAAAATCTCTGCGGGAGATATAATTTTGCGTGAAGAAGTAACAGACCGTTACATAGTTACACATTAGTGTCGAAACCTTGCATAAGGGCAGTGTGACCACAAGTATAAAAATGGACCCCAAATGACAAGAAGGTTACCGTTCCCATAAGACAATAAAATGTTTAAAATAAGCATAAAATGACGAAAAACAAAGTTAATTAAGCTTCAATTATAAAATACCTTCTCGCAATAAATGAGGTCTGATCCTTCTACGAAAACCTGCATATTCTGCCTATTTTCGGCTATCCCCAAGTTTGCCCGGTGAAATCTACCTCCGCCTTCCGGCGTGCCGAGAGGATTTTTTTAAATTACTACCAACCTATCTCCACTCCTAATGCAAAATAAACATGTAAAACACAAATTGGACAATCCATGTTTCCATATTGATAAAATAGAAAAAACTTTAAACTGACATTTTAAAAACTGTAAATGGGAAATTGTGTAATTGATAAATGTGTAAACAACAAAATGCAAAATCTATGTTTCCATATTATGAAATTGAAAAACTTAAAACTGACATTTAGAAAAACTGAAAATGGAAAATTGGAAAATTGACAAATGTGTAAACAACAAAATGCAAATTCCATGTTTTCAAATTATGAAATTGTAAAATTTAAACCTGACATAAAAAAAAAACTGAAAATGGGAAATTGGAAAATTGACAAATGCGTAAACAACAAAATGAAAAAAAAACCCGGTTGGGGTAGTGATCATGTTGTACAGTAGCCTATAAGACTAGCATAAGGATAGTTGCATGTGCCCTTATATACTTTGTGTATGTGCATTAGCCTTTGGATTAGCTTAAGTTAGGTTTGGTAAAGTTAGGTTTAGTGTGGTTAGGTATGTGACCTTGTAGTTTACTCTTTTCGGAAAATGTAAAATCTAAAATCAAAAAATCTTAAATTTAAAATGTAAAATCTAAAAAATGTAAAATGAAAAAATCAAAAATCTAAAATGTTAAAATGTAAAATGTTAAAATGTAAAATCTAAAATATTTAAATGTGGTTTCTGTGGGTTAGGTTAGGTTAGGTTATAACTAAGTTTATTATTTGTGCTGTCACATTTGCTCTCATATTTGCTCTCACTTTGAAGTTAGGTTAGGTTAGGTTAGGTGAGGTTAAATGAAGTTGGGTTAGGCTGAATGGCAGAGGTATGAATTAAAACCCGCCTTTTCTCTCTTTTGCCTTACAAGACTGAGTGTACCCCGTTCCTCTCGTGAGACCAGAAATTAAATTTCTTGGCAGTGCCAGGAATCGAACCCGGCCCTTCGCAGTAACAGCCAAGAATGCTAGCCACTACACCAAGGGGTGGATAATATAAGGCTGGTCTTGATTGTATATGATCAATCAATAATTACCTAATAATAATAATAACAATAAATATTCTATTTAGCAACTACACGGCCAACCTCTCCCTGTGACGTCATCCACGGTCTCGGGGCTTGGTGGCCATATTGCCCATTAGCCCCTGCGCCAGCTCTGAATGACCCCTCCATAAGAATAACATAAGGCTGGTTGCGCGCGGCGGCCATCTTGCCCATTAGCCCCTGCGCCAGAACCGCTCTTTTATTCCTACTCGTATGCGTTCATATGCCATTCATCAGATTGTGATGAAACTTTGATGAGTTATTTTGTACACGCCAGGGAAGGTTTTCGACTTAGCAACTCCATTTTTTAATATTATGCGCGCAAGTAGACGCAACAAATGTGTGACGGACGACGCGTGAAGCGTTTCAACAAAATCCTGTATGAGTTCATATACCTTTCATCGATTGCGATGAAACTTTGATGAGTTGTTGTGCACACTCCCGGGATATTTATAGACGTAGTTGATCCAATTTACAATAGATAGCGCCCGAATAGTTTAAACAAATGAGTGATGGCATTGCGTTCATACACAATTCATCCGATTGCGATCAAATTTTGGTGAGTTGTTGTGCACACTCCCGGGAACGTTATAGGCATAGTAAACCCAATTTACGATAGATAGCGCGCGAGTAGCTTCAACAAAATTGCGTGTGATTCGTTTCCAAAAATTCCCATATATGTTCGTATACCATTCATCCGATTGCGATGAAACTTGGGTGAATCGTTGAGTACACTCCAGGGAAGGTTTCAGGCTTAGTAAATCTGTTTTACAATAGGTAGCGCATGAGTAGATTCAACAAATGAGTGACGGCACGCCAATCGTTTAAATAAAATCCTGTATGCGTTTATATGCCATTCATCCGATTGAGATGAAACTTTTATTTGTTGTTGTGTACATGTCAGGGAAGGTCTTCAACTTAGTAAATCCATTTTACAATATTGGTAGAGCACGAGTAGATTCAACAAATGAGCGACGACGTGCGGAGCGTTTCAACAAAGCTCCGTATGCGTCCGATAGCGATTAAACTTGGGTGAGATATTGACACTTCAGGGAAGGTTTCTGGCTTAGTACATGCACTTTACAATAGGTAGCGCACGAGTAGATTCAACAAATGAGCGACGGCACGCAAATCGTTTCAACAAAGCCCCGTATGCGTTCATATACCATTCATCCGACTGCGATGAAACTTGGATGAGTTATTGTGTACACGCCAGGGAAGTGTTTCGACTTAGTAAATCCATTTTTCAATATATAGCGCACGAATATATGCAACAAATGAGTGAAGACGCTTGAAGCGTTTCAACAAAATCCTGCATGCGTTCATATACCATTCATAGATTGTGATGAAACTTTGAAGAGTTGTTGTGTGCACTTACGTTTAGGTTTCTAACTTAGTAAATCCTTTACACAGTAGGTAGCGAACGAGTTGATTCAACAAATGGGTGACAGCACACGAATCGTATAAATGAAATTCCGTATGTATTCATATGCTATTCATCCGATTGCAATGAAACTTTGGTGAGTTGTTGTGGACGTTCCCACGAATGTTTCTTAATTAATTAATCCATTTTACGATAGTTTGGAGACAGTTAGCGGAAATTGAAAAAAAGAATTGTGTATCCAAAACACTTCAAGAAACAAAATTACAACGCCAACACTTTCTTTGATTGGCGTTGCAACGCATGCCGGGTTCAGCTAGTAAAACAATTAAAAAAAACTTCAATATGTGGCCTGTTATGACGGTGTCTTCCTGATTGCGGTCATTCCAGATTGCGTTCACCTCATTAGCAGTCCAGATTGCGGTCATTTTCTTTTTAGGGAAGAGCTTTAAACATTCCAGCGTCCAGATTGCGATCACTTTTCTTGGGAGACCGGTCCGGTTGTAACTCCCCTGGGGATACCTCACCTTTCACTTCCACCCCTCTTGCCAATGTTGAGGTACATGCCATGTGTCAGTTCTCTTTGGCCCTGATACACTACATTAGCTATAATAATAATAATAATAATAATAATAATAATAATAATAATAATAATAATAATAATAATAATAATAATAATAATAATATCGTATGTCCTCGGGTGCCTGGTGCAAGCTTTGCTATTTGACACCCAGAGGGTAGCTTGCATGTCGAATTTCGTTGTTCCTTGACTATGAAAGTCAAGGAGGTTAGACGTTAGATATCTAAGCTCCTTGAACACTATAGCGCTTTCTAGTAGAGAAACGAGGAACTTTGTGTTGGCGGAAACTCCCCCGATTAATTTTGCCATTATGAACTCGGCCTACTGAATTCAAATGGGTTCTTTGACATGCCAACATCGTATGACATGCGTATCGTATTTTTGCCGCCTTCAAAAATCACTTACCACGGTTAGGAGCGAACCTGCAATCTTGGAGTAAGTAGACCGACACGCTATCCACTCACCCACCGTGGCAAGCTACTACATTAGCTGCAACCATAGTGTTCAATTTTTCTGTTTCGGGCCTCAAATGGGAGAGGAGGGGCCAAAATTAATAATTATAACCTGTAAGTATAAAATTTCCCGTTACAACAATGTTGTTGAAAGTGAAGGTCGTTGATTCCGATCCTGAAACGTTTCTATTCTTAAGACTGAAAATGTTATAATCATTGCTTTACGAGGTGCTGTCAGATTGGGAGGGGACTTGATTTTTTAAGCGATGTTTTATGGGGTGTGCTCAGCTGAACAATGAACTGTATTCTTTGGTTAGGTAGTGAAATATCAGTTTCCCTTTGTTATCCACAAAACTTACGGAAGGTATGAGTCAGTCGGGAAGATCCAAGGACCGGTCTCCCAAGAAAAGTGATCGCAATCTGGAATGACCGCAATCAGGACACAACCGTTATAACAGACTGTCCGCTCGGTCAATAGGCTATAGTACGATAGGTTTCATTTCCCATGATGCACTGCTTCATTCTTTCTTCTCTCTTCGTTTTGCCCACTTAGAGAGCGCGTTTGAACTTGTTGTCTCGGGTTGATGATGTTTTCCTCTTCTTCTCCTCCCAAAATCTCCTCATGAACTCACTTTGCCCCTTCTTACGTTCTTCCGTCCATTTTTTGCCAGTGGTCTTTTTAGCTTTTTCGGTGAAAGAGTGATTTGTAACTAGAGTTCCAAAAGTCTTGCGATTCATGATGTTATCTTCTGTAATGTTTATTTCCTTTAAGTCCTGTTTGATTTCTTCTAACCAACTGATTTTGACTTTCTTTGAATTTATTATATCAGTATTTTTCATATCTGGTGTTGTCCATTCGGCAGATGTTACCATAAAATTTCAATCGTCTCTTACGCACGGTATCAGTGAACTTATTGATTACTGTGTACAAGTCTGTGGTTTTCCTTTTAATCCATATACCATTAACATAAACGGGGCCATATATTTTCCTGAGAATTTTACGTTCCTGGATTTCGATTTCACCAATTTGAGACTGGCCTCCTAGAGATATAGTTTCGGAGGCGTACAATGCTTCCGGAAGAACAACTGTCTGGTAGTGCCGTAGTTTTGCATTTCGTGACATCACTCTTTCATTATTGTGATTCCATGTTACTATTATTATTATTAATATCATCAGCAGCAGCAGGTGTAAGACAGAGGACGCATGCGGGTCATGGTGGGATGATATCGGCTGTGCAAAACGTGTTGATCATGTATTTAGAATAATAACGTAGCTGGGGTCGAACACGGGCTCACTAAGCCCGGGCTTTACACGTTTTAAATGATGCCTCATGATTCTTGGCCCATGTACCTTGCGAGCGCCATTGTTTTAATGGCGATGAATGGCTTGACACATTGACAGCTGCTCTACGCGCCGACCATAAATATGCATTATGGCTGGACACACAATATTGACAATTTAGTGTGCATTTTTATGGAAATGAATAGGCTTTGCACTGCATCGCGTTACATCCCTCGCGCTGCCTGCATTGAATTACTGCTTCATTCACTGAGTTTTACTGCCGGCCACACTGCACCTGTCCGCTCGCCCGCATCCATGTTCAGAGGTCCTGGGGTCCATTCCCCGCCCCGCCCTGCTCTGCCTTGCCAAGGGAATTACTGTAATTCAGGTCTGAGAGTGGGAAGGGCCTACACTTCTACTCCAGGCAAATGCTGGGAAAGTTGCACAGCCGCCTCCTACCCTATTATATTGAAGTGATAGAAGCCATTTTGCAGTGTTGCTTAGTTGTAATAGAGAAAGCTTCCCAGTCGGTCAACACAAGTTGAGCCCAAATACATTGGGTGGGAAACAAGTATTTACAAGCCCTAACCTGAAAGTTGGTTCGTTGGTTCCTCAGTTTAGGGGCTGCGAGATCGCGGTTATGTAGCCCCGTGTACTTTGGGTGTGTCCAGGCGTGGATCTAGAGTTTGGCTTTGGGGGGGGTCACAGAGTCGAAATTGTTGAGAAAACTAACAACGCAATCACAAAATAACCAAACGTACAAAACCAGACCAATTTTTTTTTCAAGCTACATGGATAGAAATTTGATGCGTTGAGCGCACCAAAAATATTCGTACAAATTGCAACGGCGTGTTTTGCGACTTTTACATCGAGGTTCGAGAAAAGTATCAAGGAACGTTACAGTTTCGGCAAGTCGAGTTGGTACCGACAAAGGGAGACCAAGCTTGCAGTTTGGACGTCGGCAATTTTTCTTGGTGCGAAAAAAAAGCCCCAAATTCTTATCCGTGCATTGGTGCACATTCATCGTGACATCTCTATAAACATCGATTCGGTAATCACAAGGTTTGCTAAACAAAATAGACGAGTTGATTTTGTTATAGCCTATACATAATCGTTTTTATATAACAGGCATGAAGTTGTAAATATGAACACTTGTAACAGAACATAACAATTGCAATAAAGATATTTTCACTATTGAATAAAATGAAAAAAAGAAACTGTTTTTGAGTTAAAATTATTTAAGTTTTATTTGTCTGGTTAGTGTGATTTCGTTCTTTGAGTTTGCAAAAAAAATTGGTCTCCGTTTGGGGGGGGGGGGTCATGACCCCTGTGCCCCCCCCCCCCCCTTTGAATGCGTGCCTGGGTGTGTCTAGAATATGTCTGATAACCGGTGTTAACCCTGGAACCCTTTAAGTTTCTTCGTTTTGCTCTGGGTTTGTGATGGCAACCCTTACAACCTGCAGCCGCCGTGACATTTCTTAGTCCTTGACCGTCTTTCAGTTGCCGTGTTAGTCACAGTTGTAACGCGTCGCTTCTTTGCTATAGATTGGTTTCGGGGCACAGATTACCCCAGTGTAGGGTTAGCGTTACGTTTCTTGTTGTGTACTTTCCGCGAACCAAGGAGACAAAAAGCCACTATGATGTGTGCAGAGTGTAAGATGTTGGTTTGCAAATGTCATATCCTATCTGCTTGTATCATTTGTAGAGATGACATTCAGTAAAACACTTTAAAATGAGAGGTGTTGCAAAATGTTCCAAAAAGTGCACGTTTTTCAATATTATTTCATTTTTGGTATAGAATTTTAAGTGCAATATGAAATAACTTTTTCGTAAGTCTAACCAAACCAAACTGATCCTGCAATCTTGGTCTCAGAAGGCGAGAGGCATGCAGCCAGGCTTACGATCAAGAAGACGACCCTATAGTCAAGTTGAAGTTATTATTATTACTAGAGGACCCGTGCAAGAATTCTCGCATAATGGGTTGTGTGCGCCCCGTGTGTACAGACTACCCGCCCGGCTCTAGTGCTATGCGGGCTGTACGCAACACAGTTCTGATAGGGGCTATCGTCTTGTTTATTTGTTTAAAAGCACTTTATAAGCAAATTAATATATTTCCGTTGACTTTTCAAGAAATGCAAGATTTTTCCTGTACTATTGACACGATTTGGAAGATTTTGGTACAAACCACACCTTCTAACTCCCTCTGGTTTAGGAGCTTGAGTTTGGTGAAACATACACCTTAGCGTAGATTATTATTATTATTATTATTATTATTATTATTATTATTATTATTATTATTATTATTATTATTATTATTATTATCTGACAGTAGTGGCTATGCTGGCTAAAGAGCAGCGTTAGGTCATGGGGCCAAGCTCTCTGCTGACTCGGTAGACGCGTGGGTTCGAGCCCCACCGTCGGCCGTCCTTGAAATGGTTTTCCGGGGTTTCCCCATTTTCAACTCCAGGCAAATGCTGGGACGGTACCTTCTGACAGGCCACGGCCGCTTCCTTCCACATCCTTGCCCAGTTTCATTCAACTTCATTTCATCTCTCATTAACTCCTCTCATGAGGTTGGCGTCAGGAAGGGCATCCGGCCATAAAAACCATCGCCACAAAGACTTTCATCGCTTCTCATCCCCGACCCCGTTGGTAAACGGGAATAATAAGGGGTAGTAGAGACATAGAGATTATTATTATTATTAAGCTTATGAATTAGTACGCAAAATACTGTATATACCATCATTTTAAACAACGCACGTCTATAAGACCATCAACTGGGCACCTGATACATTTACAGTTTCAAATCCAAATTGTCCAGCCACTCTATAGTCTTTATAGTTTTGCGTTAAGTCTTCCAGCGATCCCAAGTTACAACAGTCTGTAACAATATGATGGAGGGTCTGTCTCGGTGCAACAAAGTCACAGTTGGGTGATGTTTTCATGTCCCACTTATACAGCAACAAGCCACACCGCCCATGGTTGGTTCGGGTTGTATGGAACTGCGCCCAAGCTTCACTAATGACCCTGGTCATTAGCATCAACCTTCGAAATCTGGCAGTGGAACTGAGCCCATAGAGAGCGGTCAGGTAGGTTCCCTCCCTCCAACCCTCTACCGAATTATGTTGTGTCGAGTGGTGTGGATTTGAAGTGACTCATTTCAAATTGGTTGTGTCTTGATTGCGAACAAGTCAAAAACCGTCCAGATTGCGAACAACTAAATATACCCTGTCCAGATTGCGGACAAGAGATTAGTGTTGGCCTGGGATACATAAACCAGGTAGGCCTACAGTTTTCAAAACAGACTCATATTTAATTTTTGTTCTAGCAATATTAACATTAACTGGTACATTGGGATGTTGTCGACAACCTAACCATATTTTAAAAATAGTTTTGTTATTGCAAATGTTTAATAATCTAGTTTGAGGTAATCTTACCATTTAGAAGATTATTATATTTTATTATTGTATAACAAAACTAGAGGGGTAGTTATTTATGGTGGATTAGAAAGAGTTGTATTATTATTATTATTATTATTACTGTAGCCTCCGTGGCTTAGGCAGCAGCACGCCGGCCTCTCTCCGCTGGGTTCCGTGCTTCAAATCCTTGTCACTCCATGTCAGATTTGTGCTGGGCAAAGCGGAGGTGGGACAGGTTTTTCTCCGGGTACTCCGGTTTTCCCTGTCATCGTTCATTCCAGCAACACTCTCCAATATCATTTCATTTCATCTGTCATTCATTAATCATTGTCCCAGAGGAGTGCGAGAGGCTTCGGAAGCCGGCACAATGCCTATCCTCGCCGCTAGATGGGGGCTTCATTCATTCCAACCCTGACCCGGTCCAATGACTGGAAAAAGGCTGTGGATTATTATTATTATTATTATTATTATTATTATTATTATTATCATTATTATTATTATTCTCAGCAGTGCAGAAGCTAGTGGTAGGAGACAGTCCGTCACTTCCCCTTAAACCGACCTTGGGCTAACGGCCGACTTGACTATGGGCGCAGTTCAATCGGCCTAATTAAAAGGATCTGGAAATGCCACTGATTATGGGCGCAGTTCCATATCTCCCGTTGGCTCGTACACTGTTAAGGGCGAGCCACGGTTTACGTGGCAGATCAAAACCTGCTGGTGGGCGTTGGGTACAAAGCAGCGACTGCCATTCCTTCGGAGTTGCGTTGTTCCACTCCCGTCGCTATTGTGCTGCAACGTTAAACCATCACCTAACCAAATCTTGGTCTTTTAACACAGATGGAGAACGTAATTTCAACCGACCAAATTTATGTAGTACGTCTTCATGAATTGGGAGAGTTACGTTCACGGATATTTTTTGAAACTCACGGATCAGATGGTTATATCTCCTTAGTCTTGGTGGTTTGATATGGCCCAGTACAGGCAACTAGAAAAAGGAGTAGATTTTACTGTACCACTGACGATGCGCATTGTCTGATTCTGGACAGTGTCGATCTTCGTAAGATGTGGGCTATTCAACCATGCTCAAGAACAGTACTCTGCTGTTGGATATACCAAAGCTCCGATTGTGATGGATCATTGACCGTAGTGGTAAGTTGTTTACGTTAAGGTGGCCTCCATTTACCAATCACCGAACACTAAATAGCCTATATCCTACTTAAGGAATCTTCAAACCCGATCAGGTTTAAATATTGTCTAAAAGGAGCTTTATTTAATACACTATTTATATTGCGCTTGAAGCTATGCAATCTAATGTGCCGAGTAACATCTCTTTTACCTTGCACATTTCCTTTGTGTTGACTGGACTTGAGAAATCTCTCATGTTTATAAACAACACTTTCCGCAATAGGTTTATAATGAGAGTACATCTATACACTGTACACATCCATTACACTTTGGCTGTAAAATCTATGTCTGAAGTTGTTGCTGAGTCTTCAGTCTTTTGACTGGTTTGATGCAGCCTTCCATGCCTCCCTGTCTTGAGCTAATCGTTTCATCTCTATATAGCTACCACACCCTACATCCGAAGCAATCTCTATAACATATTCTAACCTTGGTCTACCCCTACAGTTCTTGTCCTCAACCCTTCCTTCCATAACTAAGCTTGCTATTCCTGGGTGTCTTAGTATGTGTCCTACCAAACTATCTCTTCTCTTCATTAGCAGTCGCCAGAAACATCTCTCCTCTCCCACTCGTCTTAATACCTCTTCGTTTGTCACCCTATCTACCCATCTGATCTTCATCATTCTCCTGTAACACCACATTTCAAACGCTTCAATTCTCCTCTTTTCTGCTGCACCAATAGTCCAAGTTTCATTTCCATAGAGCGCCACGCTCCAGACAAAGGTTTTCAAAAATGACTTCCTAATACCTAAATCTATATTCGATGTCCACAGATTCCTTTTCTGTTGAAAGGCTTTCCTTGCCTGAGCCAACCTACTTTTTATATCCTCTTTGCTTCGTCCATCACTGGTTATTTTGCTTCCTAAGTAACAGAAGTCTCATACTTCCTTCAGCTTTTCACCTGCCAATTTGATGTCCATAGAGGTTTCTGATTTATTTCGGCTGCATTCCAGTATCTTTTGTTTTACATTTATTAATATTCATCATGAATTTCTTTCCTCAAGACGGAATCCATACCATTCAAAAACTCATTCAAATTCTCAGGCGTGTCGGCCAAGATGACGATGTCATCAGCAAATCTCAGAGTTGAAATTATTTCTCCTTGAATCTTCACTCCCACTTTAAATTCTCTCCAATTTCCTTCATTGCTTGTTCAATGTAAAGATTGAAAAGTATGGGTGATAAGTTGCAGCCTTGCCTAACACCTTTCTGAATATCAGCTTCTCTCTCATGTCCTTCAGCTCGAATGACTGCTGTCTGGTTTCTGTATAGATTGTATATCGCCCTCCTATCCCTGTACTTTATTCCAATCGATTTCAAAATGTCAAACAATTTAGTCCAATCAACGTTATCAAAAGCCTTTTCTAAGTCTACAAATGCCATGAACGTTCTCTTATTTTCCCTTATTCTACCTTCCAAAATCAGCCTAAGACTTAGTACAGCTTCCCTTGTTCCTACATTTCTCCTGACACCAAACTGGTATTTACCCAACTCCGTTTCTATCTGGCTTTCCATCCTCTTGTCAATTATTCTGGACAGGATCTTTGAAGCATGAGTAATCTAGCTGATTTTATGGTAATCTTCACATCTCTGCTCCCACTTTCTTTGGTATAGGGATAATAACATTCTTCTTGAAATCAGGGGGTACCTCACCTGTCTCATAAATCCTACACACCAAGTGAAATAACCTGATCAGACCTTCATCTCCTATGCAGCGTAGCAACTCAATCGGTTATGTCTGAAGTATGGGTGAAAATATTTACAATCTGTACACTTACAATTAGTTGCAGTATTAGTTGAGATAATGCAACTCATCAGTATTTGCTCTCAACAGGACCGCGCAAGGCTCAACAAGCTAAGTAGCCTGTACACAACAATCTGAATTGACCATTTACAACAATCACATATTCACTCCAAACAGGCAAATTCCGGAGGTCAATCACCACTTCCAGTATCTCACCAAAACATCACATAGACCATAAATAACAAATACTGACGAGTTGAATCAATTCGTACTGCCACCAAATAAGTGTACATATTGTAAATACTCGCACCCATACTTTCAGACATAGATATTACGGCCTAAGTGTAATGGATCTGATGATGATCGCTTGACGATCGAAACTGGTCATCCTAGTGTATTTATTAATCACATGTATTTATTTCTGGAGTAGGGAATGACCCATCTCATTTGGGTACAATCGTGTTGACCGACTGAAAAACGGCTTCAAACACCATAATGATGATAAAGCGTTGAGCTCTGTGTTGAAGAGCACCCTGTAGCTCTGTGTTGTAGAGCACCCTGTAGCTCTAATGATGAAGCGTTGAGCTCTGTGTTGAAGAGCACCCTATAGCTCTGATGATGAAGTGTTGAGCTCTGTGTTGAAGAGCACCCTATAGCTCTGTGTTGAAGAGCACCCTATAGCTCTGTGTTGTAGAGCACCCTGTAGCTCTCATGATGAAGCGTTGAGCTCTGTGATAAAGAGCACCCTGTAGCTCTGTGTTGTAGAGCACCCTGTAGCTCTAATGATGAAGCGTTGAGCTCTGTGTTGAAGAGCACCCTGTAGCTCTGTGTTGAAGAGCACCCTGTAGCTCTAATGATGAAGCGTTGAGCTCTGTGTTGAAGGGCACCCTGTAGCTCAGATGATGAAGCGTTGAGCTCTGTGTTGAAGAGCACCCTCTAGCTCTGTGTTGTAGAGCACCCTGTAGCTCTAATGATGAAGCGTTGAGCTCTCTGTTGAAGAGCACCCTATAGCTCTGATGATGAAGTGTTGAGCTCTGTGTTGAAGAACACCCTATAGCTCTGTGTTGAAGAGCACCCTATAGCTCTGTGTTGTAGAGCACCCTGTAGCTCTGATGATGAAGCGTTGAGCTCTGTGTTAAAGAGCACCCTGTAGCTCTGTGTTGTAGAGCACCCTGTAGCTCTAACGATGAAGCGTTGAGCTCTGTGTTGAAGAACACCCTATAGCTCTGTGTTGTAGAGCACCCTGTAGCTCTAACGATGAAGCGTTGAGCTCTGTGTTGAAGAGCACCCTATAGCTCTGTGTTGAAGAGCACCCTGTAGCTCTGTGTTGTAGAGCACCCTGTAGCTCTGATGATGAAGCGTTGAGCTCTGTGTTAAAGAGCACCCTGTAGCTCTGTGTTGTAGAGCACCCTATAGCTCTGTGTTGTAGAGCACCCTGTAGCTCTAACGATGAAGCGTTGAGCTCTGTGTTGAAGAGCACCCTATAGCTCTGTGTTGAAGAGCACCCTGTAGCTCTGTGTTGTAGAGCACCCTGTAGCTCTAACGATGAAGCGTTGAGCTCTGTGTTGAAGAGCACCCTATAGCTCTGACGATGAAGCGTTTAGCTCTGTGTTGAAGGGCACCCTGTAGCCCTGATGATGAAGCGTTGAGCTCTGTGTTGAAGAGCACCCTGTAGCTCTGTGTTGTAGAGCACCCTGTAGCTCTGATGATGAAGTGTTGAGCTCTGTGTTGAAGAACACCCTATAGCTCTGTGTTGTAGAGCACCCTGTAGCTCTCATGATGAAGCGTTGAGCTCTGTGATAAAGAGCACCCTGTAGCTCTGTGTTGTAGAGCACCCTGTAGCTCTGATGATGAAGTGTTGAGCTCTGTGTTGAAGAACACCCTATAGCTCTGTGTTGAAGAGCACCCTGTAGCTCTCATGATGAAGCGTTGAGCTCTGTGATAAAGAGCACCCTGTAGCTCTGTGTTGTAGAGCACCCTGTAGCTCTGATGATGAAGCGTTGAGCTCTGTGTTGTAGAGCACCCTGTAGCTCTGTGTTGAAGGGTACCCTGTAGCTCTGATGATGAAGCGTTGAGCTCTGTGTTGAAGAGCACCCTGTACCTCTGATGATGAAGCGTTGAGCTCTGTGTTGAAGAGCACCCTATAGCTCTGATGATAATTCACAGGCTCACTCCAGTAATTGATGAATGGGCGTGCTGCAGTATCGAACACGGGCTAACATAGATCATGATATTGTTATGTTGTCACTGGGCTTTGCGGGACTCTCTGGTTTATTGCGCGCGCTGGATTTGATCACTTCTCTCGTTCGATACACATCGCGCTCCCCGGCGTTCATTTCTTAATTTCCAACTAGGCCTACACAGCCAACGTGCGAGGCTCCCACACGACCAATGGTTATCACGATCTCATTTCGATCTTCGGCTGTTAAATCTGTCTGCACTCTGTTGAATAGTGCAGCGCAATATCGTGGCAAAATGGCGCGGCATTAAAATATTTATATATGCTAAATTTTGTGGTTGGCAGTTACTTTCGCAAGCATTTAAGATAACTGTTTCACAGAATTGCCTACTTTGCGAGTAAATTTAAATAATATTGTATATTGGCTTTCACGGCCAGTGAATTAAAACTCTGCAATTCTTCTAGGTTTGTGCCGTGTCTTGTGTGGGGTTTCGCCTAGGACACCAAGCTGGCTCATCGGCGGGCTCTTGGTGTCCCCGCCCGGACCCCCACAGGAGTAGCGAACTGCGTGCTACATCCATGTTTATGAAGCGCACCTGCGCCTCTTGACTGCGAGAACTAAAAGCTCAAGCAGCCATAACCTCCCTATGAAAGTTTCCAAAAAGCCTTCATAGGGAGGTTAAGGCTGCTTGAGCTTTTAGTTCTCGTAGTAAAGAGGCGAAGGTGGGCTTCATAAAAAGGGATGTAGTCCGCAGTTCTCTACTCCTGTGATGTTCAGGGCTGGGACACCAAGAGTCCACTGATGAGCCAGCTTGATGTCCTAGGCGAAACCTCACACAAGACACGGCACAAACCTACAAAAATTGCTGAGTTGTAAATAATATTTTTTTTTTCTTTGCGAGTCCCGAATTTACAAAGCTTGAAGCGATCAACTAATTGTCTCCACTAACAACCAGCACACCTCGGGTTGCGTGGCTCAACAGTGACGTTCTCGCCTACTGTTCCCAAAGTTGCAGGATCGAATCCTGGTATTTGAGGGTGCGGAAATGCACGGCAGGTGTGTTAATAGATTTACTGGTATATTAAGGATCCCAATTGGAGCAAACTTCCGGCACCCCGAAAAAAAGAAGGAAGTTTTTAGCTCTACCTGGCTGTTAATCTCGTGATCATGAGGCAGGGACCTCCTTTTTACGTAGAATCGGAACCACAGGACATGGCATTTCAATTTCAAAATCTCACATGCAATGACCGGGAATCAAACCCGGTTTGCCGTGGTGGGAGGCTAACAGCTTGACCGCTGCGCCACCACGCCCCACATCTCTGGTTGGTTGGTTCCTCAGTTTAGGGGCTGAGACAACACGGTCATGTAGCCCCGTGTACTTTGGGTGTGTATAGAATCTGTCTGATAACTGGTGTTAATTGTGATGGCTCTATTAGTGTGTGTTATCGGTTTTTAGTTCAAGTAAGGACTGCAGACATTCAATTTTCAAGTAGTTCCTACTTTTGCTACTAAACGCCACCGCCAACGACAACTAGTTCCTTAACTTGGTTAGTAGATGGCACTGCAGTCGGCTCCTGTCGACGAACGTTGCAACCTAAGAGCGTTAGTCAAATCTAACCTATAATTTAGCTTCACACAAGTTAAGTCCTTGGAAGGTTCTTTTACATGCGATAAATCTACATGGGACCGCCGGGTTTACTTCCCCTCCGAAGGAAGGCATACTGAGGGAGTCTTAACGCTCTTAAAAAATCCGACATCTCCGGCCAAGTTTGAACCCGCGACCTTGGGCATACAAGCTTAGCATGCTACCAACTACTCCACCGAAGCCACTTGATAACAACAAAAAAAAAAACTTTACATCAATTTAGTGAACTACATACGACAAAGGATGTGGTCTAACACTTGGAGTCCATGCATTGTTTGAATGAAACCATAAGTTACGAGTATCGTGTATTTTCGCCTTCTTTTAGAGAGGTTTGCGTTTCTTTGAAGTAATTTCATTTGTAGTTGTTGATCATTCAGTTGTTTCCGACTCGTTCCAGGTTCGTCGCTGATTCTTACTATTTCCTGGATTTTAATTTTATTATTCCAATGTTGAATATTTTTTGTATTAACCAAACGCCTCTTAGGTGTTTGGGACATGGTGATCCACACTACTGTAAACTGACAAGTCATTATTACTATATGGTAATTGCAACTTATTTGGCGTTGACATATCACCTAATACTGTATTAGGTTGATGATGATGATGATAATTGTTGTTTTAAGGGGCCTAACATCTAGGTTATCGGCCCCTAATGGCTTGGATGATCGAGAAACTGTAAATGAAATGAAACTATACCTAAAGCTAACTTCAAGAACAAGAAGTTCCGTGAAGAACTATACAGCCTACTTTTCATGCCAATGATTATTCTACAGTATATGAACCTATCTAGAATAATGACAAAATTAAGTTGGTAATATCGAAATATCTAATTACACACATCAAAAAAAGTTTTGCATCACCTCGGTTCCAAGAGTTCCGGAACCGTTAAATACAAAGGGAATAGAGATCAACACAAACAACATTTCTGCTCGTTTTATTGCTCATGAGACCCACACATTGCATGTTGTACCATCATACAGCTAGACTTTCAGCATTTGTGGTCCAGATTGCAGTACACACCACTACCTCTAATACCCAGCAGCACGTCCTCTTGCATTGATGCATGCCTGTATTCGCCGTGGCATACTATCCACAAGTTCATCAAGACACTGTTGGTCCAAATTGTCCCACTCCTCAACGACAATTCGGCGTAAATCTCTCAGAGTGGTTGGTGGGTCAAGACGTCCATAAACAGCCCTTTTCAACATATCCCAGGCATGTTCGATAGGGTTCATGTCTGGCGAACATGCTGGCCACTGTAGTCGAGCGATGTCGTTATCTTGAAGGAACGCATTCACAAGATGTGCACGATGAGGTCGAGAAT
Organism: Meconema thalassinum; assembly: GCA_946902985.2. Taxonomy (NCBI): domain Eukaryota; kingdom Metazoa; phylum Arthropoda; class Insecta; order Orthoptera; family Tettigoniidae; genus Meconema; species Meconema thalassinum. The sequence continues at coordinate 293,157,959 of OX336396.1, read as the reverse complement.
TGTCGTCCATGAAGACAAATGCCTCTCCAATATTCTGCCGATATGGTTGCACTATGGGTCGGAGGATGTCATTCAGGTATCGTAAAGCCGTTTCGGAGCCTTCCATGACCACCAGTGGCGAACGTCGGCCCCACATAATGCCACCCCAAAACATCAGGGAACCACCACCTTGCTGCACTCGCTGGACAGTGTGTCTAAGACGTTCAGCCTGACCAGGGTGCCTCCAAACACGTCTCCGACGATTGTCTGGTTGAAGGCATATGCGACACTCATCGGTGAAGAGAACGTGATGCCAATTCCGTGGGGTCCATTCAGCATGTTGTTGGGCCCATCTGTACCGCGCTGCATGGTGTCGGGGTTGCAAAGCTGGACCTCGCCATGGACGTCGGGAGTGAAGTTGCGCATCATGCAGCCTATTGCGCACAGTTTGAGTTGAAACACGACGTCCTGTGGCTGAACGAAACGCATTATTCAACATGGTGGCATTGCTGTCAGGGTTCCTCCGAGCGGCAATCCGTAAGTAGCGGTCATCCACTACAGTAGTAGCCCTTGGGCGGCCTGAGCGAGGCCTGTCATCGACAGTTCCTGTATCTCTGTACCTCCTCCATGTCCGAACAACATCGCTTTGGTTCACTCTGAGACGCCTGGAAACTTCCCTTGTTGAGAGCCCTTCTTGACACAAAGTAACAATGCGGACGCGATCGAACTGCGGTATTGACCTTCTAGGCATGGTAGAACTACAGACAACATGAGCAGCGTACCTTCGTCCTGGTGGAATGACTGGAACTGATCGGCTGTCGTACCCCCTCCGTCTAATAGGCCCTGCTCATGCATGGTTGTTTACATCTTTGAGCAGTTTTAGTGACATCTATGAACAGTCAAAGGGACTGTATCTTGGATACAATATACACAGTCAACGTCTATATGCCGGAGATCTGGGAACCGAGGTGATGCAAAACTTTTTTTGATGTGTGTAGTTCAAAATATACCTGGCATAATGCAGCCTAATAGAGCACTACAGTTGGCAGCCCTGGTGACTGGATATATTCTTAGTTCCATCTCCTAAGGTGCAGAATACAAAATTAGGTTGTAGTCCAATGGACGTTACATGCAGTTAGACACTGGATCTATCATCACGCGTAAAAGCATTTTGGATGAAATCCATTTGTTAGTATAGAAGTTACATGTATTTTAAAATTGGACATATCAGCAGGCATAGAATCATGTTGGCAGCACTGCCTTGTATTAATTACTCCAAATTAATCTAGAATGTCAGGTGCTATAGGCCTACGTGTGCAAAGTATAGAGCTGTTGGCTTGCATACTTTCTGATATATTGATATTAGGGTAAAAAATATAGACAGCATTTATTAACAGTTGGCAGCCCTGATTGCTCTTAACAATACTTACAGTCATATCTGTTATGGTACACACAGCACATACGAAATTTGGTTGAAATCGAACTGATAGTATAGAAGTTACATGTATTAAAAATTGGTACTATCAGCAGGCTTATAATAATGTTGGTAGAACTGACGTATATAAGTTACTCCAAATTAATCTAAAATGTCAGAATATACGTGTGCATAGTTTAAAGCTGTTGGCTTGCATACTTTCTGATATATTGGTATTTGGATTTAAAAAAATAGAGAGAGAGCAATTATTAACAGTTGGCAGCCCTGGTGGCTCTTTAGAATACGCTAAATCATATCTCTTTATGTACAGATATTACATACAAAATTTGGTTGAAATCCAATTGATAGTGTAGAAGTTATATGCATTTAAACATTGGACCTATCAGAAGGCTTAAAATTATTTTGGCAACACTGTCATTGTTGGCCTCCTGGAAATTAAACTGAAATAGTATTATCTGCATGTGTACCAATTTTGGAATAGCTCCCATGCATACCTTGCGAGATATCCAACATGGAGGTCAAATTTCTAGTGTGTTTTTTCAGCAGTTGGAAGCACTGACATCATTTTCAAATATGGACGTGAGATATTCCGGTGCACATCTTTACTCATACAAAATTTGGTTTTGATTGCTGCAGCCGTTTAGGAGTTGATAGGGACACACACACACACACAGCCAGACAGACAGACAGACAGACAGAAGGACAGACAGACAGACACACATTTTCCCGGATCGATCTCATAAGTCTACTTTTTCCTCATTTTTGCAAAATGTGAAAAGTAGGCTAATAAGTGAAACAAAAGACAGGAGGAAAGGAAATGCCCTCAACCCTTGAAGAATGACAATTAAGGGACTTGGAAGAAAGGAGAGCCATGAAAGATAAAGAGGAGAGGGACCACCCCAAAGGCAATGGAAGAAGGAGAAAAAATCCGGACCCAGCTCCGGAAGTCCTCGGAATCGCCAAATCCCGAATTTACCAGACGTGAGCCCTTGAGGGTGTAGCACTATCCAGGGTGCACCATACGCACACCCTGCCTCCTTGAGGGTTTTGAGCAGAAGGCAGGAGATATAAGGGAAAGTAAACAAGAGGCCTGACCCCTCGAAGAATGAGGGAGCAGGAAAGATGAGACAAGGGCCAATTAAGGCGGGAAAGTGAAAGACTCCCCAGGCCTTGGATACCCTAATACCGTCGGGGTCGGAAGAGAACAAGAGTTGACCAAGAGTGGTCGACAGGAAAGAAGATGGAGAGGAGTCCGGCACAAACAGTGGAAGCAATGCCAGACTCAGCTGTGGTCCCGTGGTCGCCAACCCACGTCCTACAAGTTGTGAGACCCTGTGGCGGGGGAGGGAGTGGGGGGAGCTAATATTATTGCTTGTATTGACGTATGTTTCGTAATCGTAGCTCCACATCATTTCACTCATTGAATATTGCAAGAAGTGAGTAAAATATTGAAGTGTAGACTTATAGACCAGTAACTTTCACTATACTTTTCCCGCCTTTTCAATACAATTTCTTATTCTTCTTCTTTTTGCGTTTTGCCCATTATAGAGCGCGCTTGAACTTGTTTTTCGGCTTGATGATACAGTATTCGCCTTTCTATCTTCCCAAAATCTCTTCATGAAGTCACTGTGCTGCTTCTTCCGTTCTTCTGTCCACTTGGTTCCAGTCCTGCCACTAGTTTTCACCCTAAACTTGTGCTTTGTTACTGCGGTCCTGAAGACTTTGCGATTTCTCAGAATATTTTCTCCGATGTTCAACTCTTGCAGGTCCTCTCTTGATTCATCCAGCCAGGCTATCCTTGACTTCTGAGAATTTATTACATTGAATAACCTTTTTGTAAGTCTATAATCGTCCATCCTGAAGAGGTGTCCACAAAATGTTAAACGTCTTCTTCGTACAGTGTTGCTGAAACTATCTGTGTGACGGTATAGATCTGAATTTCGTTATTTAATCCAAATTCCGTTTTCTTGTGTGGGGCCGAATATTTTTCTAAGAATTTTACGTTCTTGCTTTTCTATATTTGCAATTTTAGAATGACCTCCTAAAGCTATGGTTTTTGAAGCATATAGAGCTTCCGGTAGTACAACTGTTTTGTAGTGTTTCAGTTTTGCATTATGTGACATTACTCTTTTATTATAGTGATCCCATGTTAGTCTGAATGCTCTATGAAGTTTTGAGGCTCTTTCAGTGTTAGCCAAACTGTCCAATCCTGAAGGAAGAATTATTTCTCCAAGGTATTTAAAAAATTCTACTTGTGATATAGCTCCATACGCTGTTTCTATTTTTTTCGTTCTTGTTCTTTTGCTGAAAATTCTGCTTGTACTTGGTTTTTTCAAATGATATTTGAAGGCCTGCTTGTGATGCTATTCTGTATAATGTCTCAATAGCATTCTTAGTTTCTTCTTTGTTCCTAGTGATAATCGCTAGGTCATCTGCGAAAGCCAAGCATTTCACATTGATTTTGTTTCCAGAAGTTCCTATGCTAACGCCTTTGATGTTCTTTTCCCACCAGGTTAAATAGAAAGGGTGAAGGTCCGTCTCCTTGGCGAACACTTCCCCAAGAAACTTCACTTTCGATGTTGTATTGTTGAGAGTCTGACGAATCAGTTCTCTGGTCTTCCTGTCCACTTGAAGTTCTTCTAGTGTCTCAAACAGGGTCTGTCTGTCCACAGAATCATATGCTTTCTTTAGGTCCACAAAGGTGACAATTGTGGGGTTGGATCTGCGAATCTTCAAAATCATCTTCAGATTCCATATTTGTTCAGCACATGAACGCCCTTTCCTAAAACCCGCTTGATATTCACCAATCAAATGGTCTGTTTGTTTCTCTAGTCTGTTCAGAAGAGATTTAGATAGGATTTTATAGGCCACAGATAATAGGGATAAACCTCTATAGTTGTTTGGATCAGTTTTGTTACCTCTCTTGAGCAATGGATGCATTAACGCGCACTTCCAGTCCTGTGGGATCACTTCTGTTTCCCAAATTGCTTTTAAAATTGCGTGGATTCTTCTGGTGACCTCTTCCCCTCCGAGTTTCAACATTTCTTCTTCTTATTATTATTATATTTTAAAATTATTTATCAAAACAGCAACAATAATGAATACACGCAAAATTTTAACAATTTTTTTAATCAAGAAGAAAGAGATGCCTTAGGGCACAGCAGATCAACAGACATGAATCAATGGACAAATGGATCAAAGTTTTCAACATGTTTTTAAGTGCATATTTTAATATTTAGAAAGTTATTTTCAACAATGTCAATTTTAATAATAATTAACTTAGTGTCAATGTTATATTTAAGTCTAATGGACTATGTGTGTTTATAAGTGTTTCATACATGTTTTATTTGTTTGTCTGAAGAAGAACGGAGTTGACCGTTCGAAACATGTCCCAATTTAAAAATAAAATAATAATAATAATAATAATAACAAATTGTATTGAAAAGACGGAAATAGTATAGTGAAAGTTAGTAGAATATTCAATACGGACCTAATATGGAGAATAATACTTATAGACCAGTAGTTACAAATCTTAAGATCTGTTCATGCAGATGAATTTAACTCCCTCTAATAACAATCAGTGCAATTAGCCTCTGATGGATTATGGTTCTGGCCCACTTCGCGGAGATTATATTTAGCCCATCATATTTTTATTCCAGCGCAGATTTGACCGCAAAGCCGAGTGCCCCAGGGAATTGTTGCTAAAAGTGATTATTGCAGAATATAGATTATAAGCAGACCCTTGGGACACGCCTGCAGTAGGCCGTCTAGTACAGTATTTACATTCGTGGTAAATGAAATTAACTTAATTGTAAATTCAGTCCTGAAAGGATATTCCATGGGCTTCATACTCCATGCAGTTACGTAAAACGACACATTTTAGCGTACTTTGCAATTTTGTAAAATTTAAAGTAGAATTATAAGATTTACACGGGCGAAATATCCGTATGTCTGTCCCTACTATCAATTCCCAAATGACGAAACTGATTTGAATGAAATTTGGTCAGAGGTAGCACTGGTATAGGACACCTCAGTGTCATGTTTTATATCACATTCATCTTAACATAAAGAAACTGGCGGCCACTCGAGTGTTCAAAGTTTAAACGAATTACGACTCAAGTAACCATCAGATATCCACCAATTTTTGGAAAAACAAATATTCACGTGAGGAGCATCTCAGATCCAAAAATATAAGGTCATCTGTCGAATAATTTCAAGATGGAGCCACGTGAATCAGGCAAGTATTTTTAAGGTATGATCCAATGAATCGTTGCTCACAGCACTTGGCATTTAAGGAGTTTAATATAAAGACCCTCTGTTACCAATGTGATGACTTTATGAGAGTGAACATTACGCGCAGCCACCATCTTGATGCTATCATCCCCTTCAGTGTCTGATCCGCCTGGCTGCAGGGATAAAGAGGCTTTCAGGTTAGGAAGAGGTATAGAAAGTATAAGAACGGATTGTTTGGTATTCGCTGACGATTTTGTGATACTCTCTAACGGTGTTAAAACAGCGATAAAAAAGAACTCCAGATGATAGCCAAGAAGACAGGGCTAGAAATTTATTTTGAGAGAACTGTGTCCATGACCAACATCAAAGACGCTCCTCTCCACTTGGAGTTGAGAGAAGACAAGATAAAGCCAGTTAAGTGTTTTAAGTACTTGGGAGAAAATTTGCAGGACAATGGGTTGAAAAAAAAAGATGCCATGAAAGAGCGGGCGAGAAGAATGGAAATGGCTTATCAACTTACGAAGGATACATGCAACAAAAACGGTCTATCCTTTGGAGCTAAATTCCGACACTTAGATACTGTTGTCAGACCCGAATGTCTGTGTGCATCAGAAACACTAGACATGATTGGGAAAGGTGGCCTCGAAGACATCCAGAAGAGAGAAAGGAAAATGCTCCGAAAAATCCTAGGCCCAAATATCAAGGATGGAGAGAGGAGATTCAAACCTAACAAAAAGCTATACCTGAAGACAGAAGGAGTCGTAGCCCTAATGAGAAAAATGAGAATACCGTTTTATGGACACTTGGTGAGGATGAAAAGTGCCAGATTGACGAAGAGGAATTTTGAATTCTTCAGGAAGAGGAAGATGGAGGTTTCGGGAAGGGAGATTGGACTTGGATGGGATGGGGTTGAAAGATGAAGACATAGTGGACAGAGAGCGATTTAGACGACTAGTTAAGGAGTTTACAGGTTTCTAGGAGTTTGCAGGAGACAGGGTAGTTGTCAGTGAGGAAAGGAAAGTAGGAAAGAGGATGAAGAGATAGTATTGGTAGAGAGTGAAGACAAAACATAATGTAAAAACTTTCAAACGTGGTCCATAATTGGCCGTAACGAATAAATATATAAGGTGCGTTCAAAAAGTAACGAGCCGGAGGCTGGAATGCCCAAACTGGTGATGACATTGGCTAATCGTGGCGTGTGTAACGAGGTGTGGGTCCGACCAGAGCGTGGAAGGTCACAGCCCGTCGCTAGAGGGCACGCGTGCACGCCAGGTGACGATACAAAGCGAGCAACAGCGTGCATCAATCGTCCAACCAAGACCAAGACACTAGGCCATTCCACATACTTCCTGGTGTGGTTGAAGATTGTGGGGCACCCCCATTGGGCACACACTTTGCGCAAGTGCAGTCGTTCCTTCATGATGGTGTGCACACTTCCGACGCTCAATCCGACCACGGCGGCTATGGCGTTCACTGTCACTGGGCGGTCCTGGGTAATGAGTACATCAACCAGCTGGACGTTGTCATCGGTAATGTAGGGGGGTGCCCCAGACCGGGCATCATCGGCTAACGACACCCGTCCTTCCCTGAAGCGCTTGTGCCACGCCTTGACCCTTGCAAGGGACATGCAGTGTTCGCCGTACACTTGTGACATTCGGCGATGAATGTCCGTTCCCCCTACTCCTTCCGGTGTCAGAAACCGAACAAGAGTAATAGTCTCTGGTGATCCTCGTTCCAAAACCTATTTGATGCAGAGAATCGGCATAGCGATTCAAAAGGGAAACGCAGCCTGTGTTATGGGAACTATTCCACATACAACTTCAATGGACGAAATATTTTATTTGTTATAGTTAATTTAATACGGTTGTTCTGTTTCAAGAGTGTATTGAACTGGCTGATGAATGTAAAATGTGCCTGTTTGTGTAGCTGTAGAAATAAAATTATTATCGTTTCTTGAAAAAAAAAAAATCCTAGTAAAACATATTGAACCCTTTATCCTCTGATGGATAAATGATTCGATGTTTTATTTCTACAATTAATTAATATTTCCACCAGCATCATGAAACAGCCAGACAAAGATGAGGAAACTTCAAGCATTTGTTGGAGGCAGTGGGGATATACCTGCAGCAGTTTGACAAAAGGCTAAATACTTAAGGAATATGAAAGGAAATAGCCTATCGATGATTCAGAAGGACAGGTGCTGGCTACCTCAGAATAGAAGGGACGCGTGGTGAGACACGCATGTGGCATGTTCATTGTACTATTCGCGCATAAAAAAAATATAATGCAGTAACGTGAGTGGCTGATGGTACTACTGGACACTCCTACTAGGCCGAGGTCTGATAAAAACCGCGAAAGTAACGTAATAGTGGAACCAATAGGAGATGAATGCTTATGAACGCGCCAAGTCTAGCTGGGGCACGCGATTGCTAGCATTAACGCGGGAGATCGGCTAGACAACATCTCTACGATCGATTCTAGAATTAATGGGCATATTCTTGACCTGCGCAATTTTACGGGTCCAGTGATATTTGTTTCATTCCTGTACCACTATTATTTTGAGAAATTTTTATATATTTTCCCCCTCTATCGATACCTAGGGCCAGTTCATTTATAAGTGGCGTGAAGAGCCAAGACATTACATTACATTTTGTGCGTCTGAGGACGTAGGCTGACGTTATTTTGTGTGTCGGAGGACACAGGTTGACATCTTGTGTTTTGCGCGTCTGAGGACGTAGGCACTTGTACTTTGCGTGTCATGAGGACACAGATTTTTATTAAGACAAATGTGTTGTAAATTCAGTGTGATAGATAGTCACAGTACTAATTTTGAAGGACCAGTATTATCGACAATTCGCCAACAGACTGTTTTGGGGAATAAGTACCTAAACGGTGAATTTAGTAGACAGAAATCGAGTGTGTAATAACCTGTAACTTTTTGCATCAGCACGAGAGATGACATCGCTTATCTTGGAAGAAGTTTGGAACTATCAACACTCCGTTGAGATGTTCGAGACGAGCTAAGCAGCATTAAGTAGGGAGATGGCTGCAGATGTCCGCTGACGGGTGACTGGCCGAGGATGAGTACTGAATAATATTCTTATTATCTGACAAATCAACTTATGGTATATGGGACATATTTTTTGTAAATATCTTGCTTGTGTTGATTAACGTAGTGTATTTAGTTTTGGTCTGACACACATTTTGCATGGAAACAGCTCGCACAAGTGTTCGTAGTCGTAGGTTCTTGTTTGTTTGTTTTAATTAACGTGGCTATGTGGACGACCGTGTTCGCATATGTTTACGCAATGCGGTTAAGAAACGTCTCTCGGAGATATGTTGTGTTTCAGAAGTAGGACTGAAATAATATAATCATAAAGTAGATTGGTGGGTAAATTGATCTTTGTAGTGTTTATCATTGATCAGATTCATTAAGTTTATTGCCTTTGGAGCAATGTGAGTTGTGGCGGAGAGCATTCAGCTCTCTCATAGGTTTTAATATTCCTAAATAATTGTGAGTATCTGATTCAACCGACCTGTGTGAAAAGTGTTATGTCATTCCCAGCAATGAGTGTGTGTGTGTGTTTTATTGGTCATTACAAGCGGGAATTTCAGCGTAGACTGATTTCTGTCAGCTTGGTGCCGAGTTCATATTGTGACCTTGCGAGGGCGTATGTGACTATATCGATTAATGTCTTGCCATATGTGCATATGGTTGAGATTTGTTGCTGTTGATTCTACGAGATAACGGGACAGTTGGTCAAGTTATTTTTACACACTGGAGCTGGATGATGACAAGAGTTGAGGAAAGGGGGAAGCTGTTTTCACAAGGCGGGCTGGACAGATTGCATCGAGGTCATTAGTGGAGAACATGTTGGCTCCGTATTAATAGTTGAAATACAGAATAAGAACTGATCGATGATAAAAATTGTTTAAATAAATGGGAGTTGCCTACGAATCATTATAATCTCCGAAGCGTTATCTTATCGCAATTTTTACTATTCTTGTAAAATAATGTCAGCCGTGAGGCATGTGTTTTTGCTTGTTGTTGGTTTATTTTTTTTAGTCTTGTGTCAGTGACTCCGAGTGGTCACGTGCGGCGCTGTGTTTTCCTTGTTTGTTTGTTTGAGCTTTTTGGCCTTGCAGGCAAGCTCGTTGTCAGATGAGCTATCTCACTGGGAGAGGGTCTCGAGGGAGATGCCTGTAAATATTAGATATTAGATTGTGTGTCAGCATTAATTTAAAGGTTTTTATTAGCGTTGTGTCCTATATCCGTAAACGTTGATTTACGAGATGATTGTTCGTAAGCACCGTGGCTGTTACCCGATGTAAACGAACAGTCATCCAAGTACTCATTCTTCGTAGTTAGTCATTATGCGTACATAAATCCTGATGCAAGTTGGTGGAACTTGGATCCACAGTTTTATGAGGAGGAGATCCGTCTGATCCCTCAACGTTATATATATTTCTGTCATGGGAAGATTCAGGGAGAAATAATATTGTTGTTATTTATATTCATTTATGCACCATTAGTCATTAAATTATGTTATTATTTTACGTCTTGTCACTTCCTTTCTTAATTATAATTTTAATCCTATGACCCTTCCCTCAGTAGAGCATGTTGTTTGGCGAACGTATATCACACTATGAACTGAGCGCGACCCCTTGATAATGATTCTTGCATATAAACACTGCGATACTGAAGGGTTCAATATGTAGAGAAAAGTGACCAAAGTCGGACCCCCATTTTGTTTTTTACCTGTATTGTTATTAATTTCATGTTTTTTTAATTTGAATTTTAGCTAGATGAGTTCTTTGATATGTTTTATAACATTGTATCAGGTTCAGATTAACTTATAACAGCCCAGTTTTTCCTATGAAATGTTTTCATTAAAAGTAACAAAAATGACGTCTGGGAAAAAGGATGCCAATGTCGGACCCCTCTTAAGAATGAACGTAAAATCACATAAAACCACTAGAAAAGTAATGAAGAACGTGAAAATACTTTATTTTTACATTAAATAATGTCTTGTTAGGAACATAACTTATAGTTATGACCACTTTGAGAGTTTCCCATTTTCTCTCGCAAGGACTGATATTTTTTTTGGGTCATCTGAAACAATATTTTGAATGGCTTAAATAAAAACCAAGAAATTTGAATTTGAATTTCAGGAGTCCAACTCAGGGTTATTAGGGGTCCGACTTAGGATTTTTAGGGGTCCAACTTAGGAAAGCCGCGGGTGTTCTACTTAGGACATCTTGTACTTGATATTTTCGAGGCTATGAAAAAAATGAATAGGTATTTCGACAAGCAAATACAACATTTATCAATTGTATCGCTTACTAAAGACAGTGCTGTAAACACAATGTGACTTACCCTCTTTGAAATATAAAACAATCACTATTCCATGAGCACGTGTAAAAACATCCACTCACATGAAAACCAGTAATGGCGGAACTGACGGGATACTCCCCACAGTCCAGTGCTGCCACTTCCACAACATAACATTTCCTTTCATATCTTCACATTCATTATTGTGCCACCATGCGGCAGCACTGTCCAAGCAAAATAATGCAGGGGTCCGACTTAGGGACTCGGGTCCGACTTTGGTCACTTTCCTCTATTATATAATCCACCCTGTCAATACTGTGAAATGATGTTTATTAATATTTGAAAAAAAAATGTTTTGACATAACAATATCTTCTTCAGCGTTATTAAGTCATCATTAATATTATAAATGAAATGGATATTCGTTCAAATTTGAATTGAAATAAAATGAAAAATATCACATAAAAATTAATTTTTTAAACACTAGAAAGATGTTTAGACTATACTAAAATGGAGTTGCGATCGATTCTGGTGAAAAGAATACTTAACCTAACAAGGGGCTAAGTGCCAACATTAAGTTTCTGAGATAATATAAAAAACTTCCCTGAATCAATGCAGTTCTTTATTTCAAATGTTGAATTATTTTAAATATATTGTTTACGTGTTAGAAATGTCCTTGTAAAATTAAGGGACTGTAAATGTAAACTTTCAGTGAAAGTAGAAAATTAGGAAAGAGTTATGTCTTTCATGTCTTTTCCTTACAAAATTGTTATGTCTTTCATGTCTTTTCCTTACAAAAGTGTTAAATACAAACTCAACTTACAGTATATTCAATAAATTGAAGTGAACACAAGTAATGTTTCACTACAATATTCACTAACACTAATTAAACACGACAGATCAGCTGCCACAGCATGCCAGAGCGGGAAATTTCACGCGCCAAATAAATTGCTACTTGACACCTTTGTAAAGAAATAGCTCTCGCACCTACCGGTCATGCACTCTGCCGAGCAGCGTACAAACTGCATAAATGTGAATATCACTTGCCGCTCATGTAGTGCAATGGCAGATGTCATGTAACACCATTCTATAGTAAAATCTCATTAATTGAAATTTGGCACTTAGCCCCTTTGTAAGGTATTCAAATGTAAAACAATGATAGGTTTATAGGAAAATTTAGAACTGCCCAAGTGACAGCTTGCTTATTACCATAGTAGCTGTTCGGACAATCACAGCAGACAACAGAAGACTCCGCTTATAAATAAACCCGCGATGGAGGTGAATAACGTAAATCTGATATGGCTATTGAGCGTTCCAACCTCGACATCTGTCAAAGTCAACAAACCCCACTTGCCGGCTCAGTCTCGCTCCATCAAGAGAATCAGCTGTTCTAAGGGGTACCACAGTGCATGGAGCAGTTGTGAATCCAGCATCCAAATACAGTCTACAAATGCACATGTTGGCCGAATTATTCAGAATGTTACTAGAAAACCATAGAATGCTTCAAAATTATTATGATATTCTCAATTAAAACATATTTGGTTGGTTCCTTGGATTAGGAGCTGCGACAATGCGGTCATGTAGCCCCGTGTACTTTGGGTGTGTGTAGAATTTGTCTGATAACCGGTGTTAATTGTGATGACTGTATTAGTGCGTGTTATCTGTGATTCTGGGAAGAACTGCAGACTATAAATTTTTCAAGTAGTTCCTACTTTTGCTACCAAATGCTACCGTCCACGGCACCTAGCTGCGGACTTCGTTACTAGATGCTATTGCAGCCAGCACCTGGCGGTGAATATTGGAACTGATAGGTAGCGTTATGAAATAATCTAACCTACAAATTTTGGCTTCACACAAATGTAGTTAGTGGAAGGTTATTTTGCTTGCCATAAATCTATGGCATGGTCCCTCCGGCTTTACTTCCCCTCCGAAGGAAGGCACACTGAGGGAGTTTAACGCTCTTAAAAATCAAGCGACTTCGGCTGAGTTTGAACCCGCGACCTTGGGCATAGAAGCTCAGCATGCTACCCACTACGCCACCGAAGCCGCCTAAGACATCTTTGCTTTCTGATAAACAGTAAATTGTTCATACAATTTGGTTTGGCAATACCGAGTATGCAAAGTGATAATAATATGATGGGGCCTTAAAGTCGATCAGTGATGCTGTGCGCATGCACGTTCCAATGAGCTCCTACTGTCGACCAAAGTATTATGTGCACTCGAGTTTGAAGATTGTTTGTGAAGTAACCAATAGACCTACATACAATCCAATAACATCATCATTTTTGTCGTTCTATTTTACGTTAGTTCCTGTAGGTTTGAAATTTTTAATTTATATTTTAATAATTTTTATCGCAGTTGGAACACAAAATGAGCCCGTTTTTAAGCGTGTTTCAACCATGCGTCACATTTAAGAATTATTATCTCAAAACCCCGTCATCAGATCGAATGCAAATTTTAACACAATATACATTGGAATGTCGTATAACTGTTTTATTAATTTCAAAATTTTGTTTGTCCAAGAATCAAAGTTGTTATCCATTTTGTAAGGTAACTTTTTCTCGGCTCGGGGTGGTTGGAAAATATAGCTCTTAGTCGCGTTGTAATCCCTATACATCAAGAAATTATGCTGTATGACTGTCAAATACGTAAATTAATTCACTTATTTTATATCGGTTTGTATTTGTTCGTGAAAATAAGGCATGATTCACCAGCCAGCCGCTCCGGGGTAAGCTGTACAGCGCTGAGATGGAGCCCATCACTGCCGAGCGAGGCGAGGTCGTATTTCCCCGTTCAAATATAAACCGATATAAAATAAGTGAATTAATTCACGTATTTTAAAGTCATACAGCATAACATTTTGATGTATAAGGATTACAACGCGACCAAGAACTACATATTCCATCCACCCCAAGCCGAGAAAACGTTACCTTACACAAATGATAACAACTTTGTTTCTTGGACACGCAAAATTTTGAAATTAATAACCCAGTTATACAACATTCCAATGTATATTGTGTTAAAATTTGGATTCGATCTGATGACGGGTTTGTGAGATAATAATTCTTAAATGTGACGCATGGTTGAAACACGCTTAAAAACGGGCACTTTTTGTGTTCCAACTGCGATAAAAAATATTAAACTATAAACTAAAAATTCCAAACCTACATGAACTCACGTAAAATAGAACGACGAAAATGTTGATGTTATTAGATTTTATGTATGTCTATTGGTTACGTCACAAACAATCTTCAAACTCGAGTACACATAATACTTTGGTCGACAGTAGTGCCTGAAATAAATCGAATACCGTACGGCCTTCCGCGGTGACAGCCAAGAGTGCTAGCCGCTACGCAACGAGGCGGAGCCACTTGCAGACAGACAATAATAATAATAATAATAATATATGACCCCGTTTATGTTAATGGTATATGGATTAAAAGAAAACCAACTGACTTGAACACAGTAATCAATAAGTTCACTGATACCGTGCGTAACAAACGATTGAAATTCTATGGTCATATCTGCAGAATGGACAACACCAGATATGCAAAACAAATGCTTGATATAATAAATTTAATGAAGGTCAAAATCAGTTGGTTCGAAGAAATCGAACAGGACTTAAAATAAATAAACATTACAGAAGATACCATCATGAATCGCAAGGCTTTTGGAACTCTAGTTACAAATCACTCTTTCACCGAAAAAGCTAAAAAGACCACTGAAAAAAAATCGACGGAAGAAGAACATAAGCGAGTTCATGAGGAGATTTTGGGAGGAGAAGAAGAGGAAAGCTCCATCAACCAGAGTCAACAAGTTCAAACGCGCTCCTTAAATGGGCAAAACGAGGAAAGAAGAAGAAGAATGTTGTTTGTTTTACGTCCCTTTTAACTACCACGGCTTTTAGAGACGCCGGGGTGCCGGAATTTCACCCCGAAGAGGATCTTTAACGTGCCAGCAAAGCTACTGACACGGCTCCCTCGCATTTGAGCACCCTTATATGCTGACTGCGCTAGGATTCAATCCTGCAATCTTGGGAACAGCAGGCGAAAACTTTACCGTTGCGCCACGTGGCCAGTCAGACACACAGACAACAGATTTATTATTTATTTAATCGAATAGCACAGAGCACGTGGAATCAATTCTTGAAATCTTTTTTCTCTGCCCACATTCGCTTCATCCTCTCTGATCTCCGCTTTCGGAGCTGTTCAATGTTACGTGGCTGCTTTCGTTGTCTTTATTGTTCCTCCCTGAAGATCACTTTTTGAATTTTGTCCCGAAATTAATTCATATTATATGTATCTGTAATGTCAATGTCGGCTTCCTTAAGATCCTTTAATGTCTGTGTAAACCACGCTGGTTGAACTTTAAGTTTTAAAATTTTATTAAATATTTGTTTTGTTAGCCTGTCTTTATTCATTCTATTTAAATGCCCAAAAAATTACATTCGTCGTTTGCGCGTGGTGTTCTCCACATGGGTGTATATTTCCTTGAGCCAAGGACGCATCGAACTAATCTTTCTTTCCATGAGAATGATTTTGTTTATGTCACCTTTCCGCATTAACTTTAATGTTTCAGCTCCAAAGAGTTATATAAAGATTACTCTCGGGATGTTGTGATCACAACAGGAGCAGTGTGATCAAAGCTCTGGTCACCAGAGTAAGCTACTCCAAGCGTTGTTTTAAAAAAGGAACGCTGAACATAAGTTTTGAGTCCACTTTAATTAGACAGAGTTGAAAGTTCATTAAGATTTATCTGCTCGCAGTTAATTAGTTATTGAAGACGAGTGGAGCTTGTTGGTATAACACCTCTCAAAAGCGTACTTCCTTGCACAGTGTAAACTGCTGCCGGCAGGAGGTATGAATATTCAATAGCGAACAAGCCCCAACCCTCAGAACAGAATTTAAATTGCTGGCAGAACGCTGGCTGGACCTCGTGGTAGATTGCGCTAGGTAGTAAGATATTCAGGGAGTTCTCCCAATTAAACAAGGGTAAAAGAAAAACCGAAATCAAGTGATGGAGGACATCGGCCTTTCTCAGCTACAAATAATACTGTTGAAAAAGTAAAGTTCTCCGACCCCTTGGCGACGACTGTGTTTGTCCAGCCAGAGAGTAACAGGGCTTACTATGCTAACACTAAGCTCATGAAATCAAAACTTCTAACTAGGAACTTGAAAGTTAAACTCTACAAGACCCTTATTAGACCAATGGACCATGTCAACACATGAAGAGAATGATCTAAAAATATTTGAACGGAAAGTTTTAAGAAGGATATATGGCCGGTAAAAGAGGACGAAGGGTGGAGAATGAGAACTAATCAATAATCAATTTATTAAGTCCCGACGTCTGGATTGGCTGGGTCATGTAGAGAGGATGAATGAAGAAAGAACACCAAGGAAGATATTACATGGAACTATGGAAGGGAAGAGCAGACGTGGACGACCGCGCAAAATATGGCTACAAGACTTAGGAGAAGACCTGAGAACTATGAGGGTTGGAAGACGGTGAGAGAAAACTCAGGGAAGGGATGAATGGCGAGGAATCGTGAGAGAGGCCAAAGCCTACCCCAGACTGTAGCGCCGAGGAAGTAAGTGAGTAAGTAAGTAAGTAAGTAAGTAAGTAAGAGAATAACTTACTGTACCCATTTCCGGGATGAGATTTGTGATGACCCGGCTAAAAGAACAGCAAGATCCTCCGAAAAGGAGTAGGCCTACACGAAGTTAAAGGAAACATTAGTGTGTGAATCATAGGGCCGGACTCACCATAGTTCGTCAAAATGTTAACAAACCATTCAAGGTCGTTAACGGTTGATTACCGAAATGCCCTTGTTCACCATAGCAATCCATTAGCATCCCTAACGAGCCATTAAAACTAATTGCTGTGCCAGCATACAATTAACGGCCGATTTACGTGACGTTCCAATCTAAAATGGAGCGTAGGCTACTTTAAACTTTGGTTGGTTTGTTCCTCAGTTTAGGGGCTGCGACAAGCTGGTCATGTAGCCCCGAGTACTTTGGGTGTGTGTAGAATCTGTCTGATAACCGGTATTAATTGTGATGGCTGTATTAGTGTGTGCTATCTGTTTTTAATTCAAGTAAGGACTGCAGACATTCGATTTTCAAGTAGTTCCTACTTTTGCTGCCAAACGCCACCGTCAACGACAACTATTTCTGAACTTGGTTACTGGATGCCACCACTGTCGGCTTCTGGCGACGAACGTTGGAGCTTAAGAGCGTTAGTGAAATCTAACCTATAATAATTTAGCTTCACACAAGTTTAGTTAGTGGAAGGTTCTTTTACATGCCATAATTCTATGACTTGGGACCGCCCGCTTTACTTACCCTCCAAAGGAAGGCATACTGAGGGGCATTAAACTTTATTCTACTGACAGTGTTGGGTACGCTCGCTAAAGCGCAGCGTTAGGTCATGGAGCCAAGCTCCCTGCTGACGCGTGGGTTCGAGAGACACCGTCGGCCGTCCTTAAAATGGTTTTCCGTGGTTTCCCATTTTCAACACCAGGCAAATGCTGAGACTGTGCCTTCTAACAGGCCCGGCCACTTCCTTCCACATCCTTGCCCAGTTTCATTCATCTTTATCCATTCCATCTTCTCATTCCGGCGCGCAGGTCGCCCGCGGGCGTCGACTAGAAAGACCCGCACTCGGCCTCTCAGGAGGCCACACGACAAAAAAAAAACCTTTATACTCAACGTAGACGATGTTGAAGTCATGCGAGATATTCATCGACCTCGAATTTATAACTTTGATGAATGCGACGACACATACTTTATTATGAGATTTTGGTTGTCAGGACCTTCTGTGTTGAATGTTCTACAGATGATAGAACCTAACCTGGAATTCCATTCCTATCTCACAAGTAAGATATGTACCATATCGTATGATGCATTACGGTATAGCACATGTAGTTAATTTAATAAAAGACTACGTAGACGTCACAGTATCAGTCCTCTTATCTTTAACGATTTGTATGTTTCTTTCAACGAAAGAAAAATACAATCCCTGTCTCTTGTTCCTCTTATCCTCATCAGCCATGTTTGTTTTTAACCAAGGGGTGTATAAAGTTGAAAGTTCTTGTAGTTCACAGCCTGCTTGATTAAACCAAGGAATATACCGCCACAATCGTCATCTTTCAATGAGTTTTGCACAACCCTTAAAAGAGGCTTCGGTGGTGTAGTGGGTAGCATGCTGAGCTTCAATGCTCAAGGTCGCGGGTCCAAACCCGGCCAAAGTCGTCGGATTTTTAAGAGCGTTAAAATCTCTCAGTATGCCTTCCTTCGGAGGGGAAGTAAAGCCGACGGTCTCATGTCATTTATGGCGTGAAAAGGAACCTTCCACTAGCTAAACTTATGTGAAGCCATTATTTGTAGGTTAGAATTGATAACGCTCTATTAGTTCCAACGTTCGCCGTCAGGTGCTGATTGCGATGCCATCTAGTAGCCAAGTGTGCAAGCTAGGTGTCGAGGACGGTAGCGTTTGGTAGCAAAAGTAGAAACTACTTGAAATCATCGTCTGGAGTGAAAAAATCCACAGCCTGCTTCCAGTCAACCGACCGGGACAGGGAATGGAATGAATGAAGCCCCCATCTAGCGGCGAGGAAATGAACTGTGCCGGCTGCCAAAGCCTGTCGCACTCCCCTGGGGCAATGATTAAATGAACGACTGATGAAATGAAATGATAGTGGAGAGTGTTGCTGGAATGAAATTGTGACAGGGAAAACCGGAGTACCCGGAGAAAAACCTGTCTGCCCCCGTTTTGTCCAGCACAGATCTTACATGGAGTGACAGGGATTTGAACCACGGACCCAGCGGTGAGAGGCCGGCGTGCTGCCGCCTAAGCCACGGAGGCTCATTATGGCGTGAAAAAGAACCTTCCACTAACTAAACTTATGTGAAGTCATTATTTGTAGGTTAGAATTGATAACGCTCTATTAGTTCCAACGTTCGCCGCCAAGTGATGACTGCAATGTCATCTAGTAGCTAAGTCCGCAAGCTAGGTGTCGTAGACGGTAGCATTTGGTAGCAGAATTAGGTACTACTTGAAATTATCCTCTGGAGTCCTTACTTGAATTAAAACAGATAACACACACTAATACAGCCATCACAATTAACACCGGTTAGTAGACAGATTCTACACACACCCAAAGTACACGGGGCTACATGACCGCGTTGTCGTAGCCCCTAAGCTAAGGAACTAACCAACCAACAGCCCTTAAACATTACGATTCGTTTGCTAATGCCAATCGGCGAATGTGCTGGTGAAACGCCGCGTTGGTGAACTCGGCCTTTAGTTTAGCTTGGAAAATATAGCAAAATGTTCCGGTGGCTTGAGACAAAGTAACGTTAACGGTATTGGGTTGGAAAGTTACATCAACTAAAACTCTAAAAACACGCTAATTAGGGCTACATCACTCTCAGGAAGGGATAACGCAATTAGAATCCAAAATGAGAAAACATATCCTGAACTTTTATTCAGCCAATAAATTTAATATCCTAGCCCACGATTTGTGAGTAAATGCTAAATTAGGTCGGGATCTATGATACAAATTAAACTGATTGTTCTGGAATAAGCATAAGTTATTAAGTTAACTCCAATCTCACAATTCGACCAATTATATTCCTGATGGAAATTTAAGAAGATTGTACAGCAACAGCAGCAACGTAAACAATGTCAAATCATCATCCAAGTTTAATCACTTTGCAAAAATATATAGGCTATATAATATCGCTCCCCCGGCGCAAGACTGCCACAAGTCGAAAAGAACACTTTTTCAGGAGAAGCATTTAAATATTTTGAGCTAGTAGGAAAAATATAAATATTAACAAGAGTTTAGTGCTTTTCAGTCGGTCAACACGAATGTTGACAAACTCTTGTTTACTAAGGCATCACTGAAAAAATGGCTTCAAACCCCACAATTAATATTAACGTTTTACTAACTTCTAACATTGTCTAGTAGCGTGCTGAGCTTCTATGCCCAAGATAGCCGGTTCAAACCCGGCCGAAGCCGTCGTATTTTATAAGAGCGTTAAAAAAATTCCCTTAGTATGCCTTCCTTCGGAGGGGAAGTAAAGCCGGCGGTCCTATGTCATAGATTTATGGCATGTTAAAGAACCTTCCACTAATTACACCTGTGTGAAGCTAAATTGGATAGGTTAAGAGTGTAAACAACGCTCTTTGGTCTCTACGTTCGTTGCCAAGAGCCGACTGCGGTGGCGTCTAGTAGCTAAGTTCTGAACTTGGCCTAGTAGTTGTTGACGGTGGCGCTTGGCGGCAAAAGTAGGAACTATTTGAAATATTCTAACTTGCGGTACTTAAATTAAAAAACAGATAACACACACTAATACAGTCATCACATTTAACGCCAGTTATCAGACAGATTCTACACACACCCAAAGTACACGGGGCTACATGACCGCGTTGTCGCAGCCCCTAAACTTAAGAACCAACCAACCAACCAACTATACAATAACATACAAAGTTCTTTCATGGAGTATAATTATGTCTTTTAATCAAATATAATAATAATAATAAGGAATCCGTTGACATCGAATATAGATTTAGATATTAGGAAGTAATTTTTGAAGGCCTTTGTCTGGAGCGTGGCGCTCTATGGAAGTGAAACTTGGACTATTGGTGCAGCAGAAAAGAGGAGAATTGAAGCGTTTGAAACGCGGTGTTACAGGAGAATGATGAAGATCAGATGGGTAGATAGGGTTACAAACAAAGGGGTATTAAGACGAGTGGGAGAGGAGAGATGTTTCTGGCGACTGCTAATGAAGAGAAGAGATAGGTTAGTAGGACACATACAAATACACCCATGAATAGCAAGCTTAGTTATGGAAGGAAGGATCGAGGACAAGAATTGTAGGAGTAGACCAAGCTTAGAATATGTTAAACAGATTGACTCAGATGCAGGGTGTGGTAGCTATGTAGAGATGAAAGGATTAGCTCAGGACAGGGAGGCATGGAAAGCTGCATCAAACCAATCAAAAGACTGAAGACGTAAACAATAATAATAATAATAATAATAATAATAATAATGTGGCGTAGGTATGTGGCGACCCCATCGCCCAGTGGGTGACCACTGCAATCAGCCACCCGAGTATTGGCGGGAAAACCATACCTTTTTCGAGTAGGAGGAAATGCCTGCTCTTAGCCGGAAGACATCATGAGCCCTCCAAGGCTCACAACCTTGGTAGTATTTTGGTCAGTGTGAAATATCACTGACCCCAATCTACAGTTTTTCAACTGTTCAAAGCATGGAGAAAAATTCAGCAGAAGCTACTACCCCAGGTGGTAACCAATCCACCTTCACCTTGAGTGAAGCATGCAGGCCTTCGGATTCTGGGGAGCCTGCGCAGACATGCGTGGAGGTATCGGAGACTCCAGGAAAGATCAGTCACAAACGCCGGGATTTCTTTGCTACTTTCAACGCAAACTCACTTCTTAAGATCGGCAAACTCAAACAGGTTACTGATGTCTTGTCCCGATATCAGATATTGATCACTGCAATTCAGGAAACAAGATTCACGGATCAAACAGTGCTTCGAGTCACAAGGTTATAGAATATTCAAAGGCAAGACCGGTAAACGTGTAGTAAAAACCATCCCACACTTAGCCACAGGATTTATTGTCAACAGGAAGATTTTGCGTTCGATTGTGGATTTCACATCCCCTAACAGCCGAGTCTCTACTCTTTCGTTTCGGTGTACAAATAGAGTGTATATAATGGTGAACGTACATGCGCCAATCAATCAGGCGAATAAGAAGGACCCGGAAGGAACAGACGCATTCTGGGAGGAGCTAGAATATATCCTCTCAAAGGTACCTGACAAACATACCATCATTCTCCTAGGGGATTTCAATGCCCAGTTTGGCAAAGAACGAAAATATCAGAAGATTATTGGAAACTACCCAGCTCACAGGAGAACTAATCGTAATGGAGAGAGGCTTGTGGAGTTATGCAGAGCATTCAATCTGGTCCTAAAGTCAACGGCGTTCAAACACCTACCCAGAAAACAGAAGACCTGGATTTCTCCAAACTCCAACCTTGGTGAATTCCAAATTGATCATGTCGCCATTGCACGGAAAGCGCAACGAGAGATCCAGAACGTGAAGGTTCTGAGAAGTGGCAACTTAGACTCGGACCACTACCTTTCGCAAATCAAAGTTAGACTAATTCCAAGAAATAACAAGAAGATTACTCCAAGAAAAACTGATAAGTTTGACAGAGACAAGCTAAGGAGCAACCAGGAATTCACCCACAAGTTGGAAACTTTAAATCCAGAGAATTGGGAACAATTACAAGAGGCTATAGTTAGAACCGCAAAGGAGACTGTCCCACTCACAAAATCAAGAAAGCATCCTTGGTGGGATCATGAATGTGATACAGCAGTTCAGCAGAAATGGAATTGCCACAAAAATGAAGAGAATAGGGTCAACTTCCTAAACGCGAGAAAATCTGCATCAAAAACCATCCGTGGCGTGAAACGTACGTTTAATAGGGAACAGTTGGTACAGATTGAGCAAGACTTCCAGAAAAATAACACACGTAACTTCTATAAAACCTTCAAGCACAGTCTGAACAAATACAACCCCCCAAGTCTACAGTTTAAAGATTCCAACGGGAAATTGACTCACAATGATAAAGATAATTGTCAGATTCTAGCAAGTTATTTTGAAAACCTCCTCAACTGTGAGGCTCCAGTTACCCCTTTCGTTTATGAAATAAATCCAAACATCCACCCCGATTCGTCCCCACCTACAAAGGCTGAAATCACGAAGATAATCCAAGAGCTGTAGGACAACAAGGCACCGGGTGAAGATTTGATAATTGCTGATCTGTGGGAACATGCAGGGGAAAGGCAATCGACAAGCTTGTTGCAATTATTCAAGAGATCTGGGAGAGCGAAAAACTCCCAAGTGGATGGACCTCTGCCGTAATTCATCCACTACATAAGAAAGGGGAGAAAACCGATGTGAACAATTACCGTGGCATCTCTCTTCTGTCAATGACTTACAAGATCCTCTCAAAAGCTCTACAGAATAGGGCGGAACAACAAATCGATCCACAACTGGGGGAATACCAAGGGGGTTTCAGAAAGGGACGGTCATGTGCTGAGCAGATTATGAATCTGAAGTCCATCCTTTCATATCTGAAACTCAGGAACAGGGAATTCGTGGTTACCTTTGTTGATTTTAGAAAAGCGTACGACGCAATTGATCGAACCACCCTATTGCAAATCCTTGAAGAGTTTGGCTTAGATAACAAGACACACACAATCAATTATCCAGCAAACCCTGACCAACACCACCTCCAAAGTGAAGTTCAGAGGAGAGATGTCCGATGCCTTTGAAATCAGGACAGGAGTGAGGCAAGGAGACGGACTCTCACCTCTACTCTTCAACTGTGTTTTAGAAAAGGACATCCGAGAATGGCGGAAGGAAATGAAAAATTCAAGGGTAAAACATGGGGTAAGGCTAGGGTACAAGTATATGAATCTTACAATCGACTGTCTAGCCTTTGCAGATGATCTAGTGATCTTTTCAGATTCCATTGATACTGCAGAAGAACAACCTAACCAACTGAAAAATCAAGCACTGAAGCCTGGGCTTCAAATCTCCTTTGAGAAGACACAATTCATGACAAACATAAAATCAGCGCCCAGGGAACTGGAGGTCGGACTAGGAAAAGTTCAGAAGGCAGAAAAGTTTAAATACCTCGGTGAATGGATATAGCCTAACCTATCAGAGAAAGAAGCCTTCGTGTCACGCATTAATAAAATGGAAATGGCATACAGCCTAACTAAAGACATCTACAATAAGAGATCGATATCCTTAAACGCCAAAATTAGACATTACTGCACTGTTATTCGACCAGAGGCTCTGTATGCGGCAGAGACTCTAACAATGAACAAGAAAGGTCTAATGGAAAAACTAGAGGCGAAAGAAAGGAAGATTTTGAGGAAAATCCTGGGTCCTATCAAAGAAAACAGCGAGTACAGAAGGCGTCACAACCACGAATTATACAAGCACGTGGAGAAGATCAGTGACACGATTCGAAAAAGAAGGATTGCCTTTTATAGCCACGTGACACGAATGAGCCCAGGCAGGATATCAAAACGGATATTGACGTACTTTCAAGGTAAGAAGACCAAAGGGGCATGGTTCACGGAAGTTGAGAAAGATCTACGTGAAATGGAAATTTCCCCTAAAGATATCCAGGAGCGTGTTCCACTTCAGGAAAAACTACGTACGCACAAAGGTTTCCAGGAAAAGCCGAAGCTGAAGACAGGGAAGGTGTGGTCCCAAGAGAGAAAAGAACAACACCGGAGACGAATGCGGGAACACTGGGCGGTAGTTAAAGCTCGGAAGAAGAGACAGTTGAACTGACGTGGTCCCTAGTTGGCCAAATCGAAGAAAGAATAATAATAATAATACTAATAATAATATTAGTCTAATTTTGAGTTATGGCATTTTTCTATTGAGTGCCGTAAAATTGCTATTTATAGGATCTGAGTTGTGGCAGTTTTATTCCACGACACGGACTTGATCGTAGGCATTTATAAGTACCACATACTTCAAAATTCATGTTTATTGACTTAGTTAGTCAATATATTCAGTGCACTTGTGAATGGATCAATATTCTCAACACGACATACTGTACAGTATTTATACAATGATTACTGTCGTTAGGCTACAAATTTAATCTCCTCGTTCTAATCTATGATTAATTAAACCCTTTCAGTAGTATTTCACACACATTGTAACGGTTCTTCCGTCCGCTACAAGGGCTCTCATCATAATCAAGGCATTGTTGTTAGTAGTGTGTTTTGGCCGGTTCTAGCCCCACCACCACCGCTCCACCGCTGGAATACTAAAATGGCAATATGTCGCGAACCAATCAGGCTAGAGACTTGTACGAGGTGTCATTGAACTCGGGCTGACACCCCCTTTCCAATGGACAACATATTTCCACCACTAAAATAAAACCTACCCCTACTAGAGGGTGAAATTTTATTTTTTTAGAGAATCTCTCTTTCCAATTGCATCATGTGAGAGTTTGAATGTCAATATGGAATGAAACGTTGTTCTACATAAAGTGCCTCTGTTCGGTGGATAGCCACTATGAATTAACATGCTCGTTTTTTTACGCATGCCCACTCATAGCTTTTATAAGAGGGCGGGCTTTTTAAAGATGGCGGCTGTAGTGTAACCTAACCTAACGGGTCCTTGTGGACAGGTCCTTGTGGACAGGTCCTTGTTGACAGGTCCTTGTTGACAGGTCCTTGTTGACAGGTCATTGTTGAGAAGTCTGTGGTGGACAGGTCCTTGTTGGCAGGTCCCTGTGGACGAGTCCTTGTCCCTTTGGACTGATCCCTTTGGACCGGTCCCTTTGGCCTGGTCCCTACGGACTAGCCCATGAATTTATTTAAATTATGTCAAAGGGCCTAACTACATTTGTGTGTGTTGAACTGACGTTGTACACCAGTCCCCCACTACTATAATGTGATAACGATATGAAAGGAAAGTGACGAAATACATGTGAACACGTGTGAGATGACCTTATTACCGTCCTCCTTGTGAAACAAGTCACATCCTGTTTTGGTTCATACGTGAGAAAATGCAAGTTCATATGTAATATGACCTAAAACACAGGTGTTCACCTGTGCACGTGCACGATACGATCTAACAAGTCACAACCTGTTTTGACAATGGTGGGAGGTAAAGGGGGGGAGAGGGGGAGAGTCAGTGTAAGAGAGAACACAGGTGAAGAGAGAAAGAAATATGTATTGCTCATAATACATGTGGAGCTGAGGACTGTACATAGGACTGTAGGTTAAGTACAACATGAGTGAATAAATAAATACAAGGCACACAGGTTCACACAACATGTAATTTATTAATCCAAGAATTAAAGGCTGAGCTAAATCCCAACCATTTTACATATAGTTTATTTCCTTTTTGTTTCAACACTTTTTCCACAAGGTAATGTTTAGGAAACGACTTCTTTTGGAGTTCTTGGAGATATAACCAGCCTTTTATGGGTTGTTGGTTGAGGTCCTCGAGTAAATAGGTGACTGGACTGTTCAGGTTGACTTGACGAATTTGAAATAGTTCAGTCCCCCAATTTGGTGTGCAGCCCTTGTCGAAGATGGACTTGAATTTGCTCACACGAACATGGTCCCCAATGTTAAGGCGATGACCTTTAGGGTCTGCTGTTTTTATGGGGTTAAACAGTTTATCCAGTTGTGGAATATTTTTGGTCACAAGTCGAGGCTTGGTCCCAATTGTTCTGTGTTTGGTGTCATTGTAACGTGACACTAGCTCAGGTAACAAGTCCAACCAGCGATAAGTGCCCTGAGCGGTAAACGCTTTCCACATACGGGTTTTCAATGTTCGGTTGAACCGTTCGACCACGCTGGCTTTGAAATTGCTGTACGTGGTGTAATGGTGATTTGAGAAAACTGGAGAAATCCTTGTTGAAAAATTCTTTTCCCTGGTCGGTTTGTAGCAGCTGAGGTTGACGTTTAGATTGTTGAATAATATGTTGAAAGGCTTTGGTGACTAGTGGACTAGACTTGCGACGCACAGGTTCAACAAACGCCATTTTGGAATAAACATCAATGACCGTCAACATATAGCGTACACCATCGTTAACGCTAGCATAGGTAATCATTTCAACCAAGTCTGCTTGCCAAAGTTCATCCACACCCTGTGAAATTACCTTGAGTCGCTGATAGTGACGTCTAGCTGGACGATGCAACTCGTGAGCAATACCCATTTTAATGGGTGAGGGCTTAAACAATAATTTTGGCATTTCGAAGTTCTTCCTCAATTTCATGAATTTCCCAATCGTGACCAGTATGGCCGGCTTGACGTGAAGCATGCAACAGCTGTAGTCGCTGGACGAGTTTATTTGGATTGTGCCAGTAGGTAACATCCACAAGGGGTTTTAATGGTTTAAATGTTACCCCTGAAGCGGACACTTTACGACGACCACTTTGACTAGTGGGGAACATTTTTGCAATGATGGTTTTATATTTTTGAGATACACACATCAAAAAAAGTTTTGCATCACCTCGGTTCCAAGAGTTCCGGAACCGTTAAATACAAAGGGAATAGAGATCAACACAAACAACATTTCAGCTCGTTTTATTGCTCATGAGACCCACACATTGCATGTTGTACCATCATACAGCTAGACTTTCAGCATTTGTGGTCCAGATTGCAGTACACACCACTACCTCTAATACCCAGTAGCACGTCCTCTTGCATTGATGCATGCCTGTATTCGCCGTGGCATACTATCCACAAGTTCATCAAGACACTGTTGGTCCAAATTGTCCCACTCCTCAACGACAATTCGGCGTAAATCTCTCAGAGTGGTTGGTGGGTCAAGACGTCCATAAACAGCCCTTTTCAACATATCCCAGGCATGTTCGATAGGGTTCATGTCTGGCGAACATGCTGGCCACTGTAGTCGAGCGATGTCGTTATCTTGAAGGAACGCATTCACAAGATGTGCACGATGAGGTCGAGAATTGTCGTCCATGAAGACAAATGCCTCTCCAATATTCTGCCGATATGGTTGCACTATGGGTCGGAGGATGTCATTCAGGTATCGTAAAGCCGTTTCAGAGCCTTCCATGACCACCAGTGGCGTACGTCGGCCCCACATAATGCCACCCCAAAACATCAGGGAACCACCACCTTGCTGCACTCGCTGGACAGTGTGTCTAAGACGTTCAGCCTGACCAGGGTGCCTCCAAACACGTCTCCGACGATTGTCTGGTTGAAGGCATATGCGACACTCATCGGTGAAGAGAACGTGATGCCAATTCCGTGGGGTCCATTCAGCATGTTGTTGGGCCCATCTGTACCGCGCTGCATGGTGTCGGGGTTGCAAAGCTGGAGCTCGCCATGGACGTCGGGAGTGAAGTTGCGCATCATGCAGCCTATTGCGCACAGTTTGAGTTGAAACACGACGTCCTGTGGCTGAACGAAACGCATTATTCAACATGGTGGCATTGCTGTCAGGGTTCCTCCGAGCGGCAATCCGTAAGTAGCGGTCATCCACTACATTAGTAGCCCTTGGGCGGCCTGAGCGAGGCCTGTCATCGACAGTTCCTGTATCTCTGTACCTCCTCCATGTCCGAACAACATCGCTTTGGTTCACTCTGAGACGCCTGGAAACTTCCCTTGTTGAGAGCCCTTCTTGACACAAAGTAACAATGCGGACGCGATCGAACTGCGGTATTGACCTTCTAGGCATGGTAGAACTACAGACAACATGAGCAGCGTACCTTCGTCCTGGTGGAATGACTGGAACTGATCGGCTGTCGTACCCCCTCCGTCTAATAGGCCCTGCTCATGCATGGTTGTTTACATCTTTGAGCAGTTTTAGTGACATCTATGAACAGTCAAAGGGACTGTATCTTGGATACAATATACACAGTCAACGTCTATATGCCGGAGATCTGGGAACCGAGGTGATGCAAAACTTTTTTTGATGTGTGTATATTGGCATTCACTTGTTGAGTGGGATCATACTGTCTTTTGTGAGCATGGGTGTCCAATAAAATGGATTTATATTTACTAAGGTCCTCTGGCGTATAATCTTGAGATGAGGGAGTCCGAGAGAATAGTAGCATTAACAGTCCTGGTGTTAATTTATAGTTGATCTTTTTAATGACAGCTTTAGTACGACTAAATTTAATCGATGAGTCACCAATTTTAAAACTATCATCCTCATAGCGAACGCCATATGTGGTATCTGTGTTTCCAACAAATAGATTGGTGAAATAGGGTTCCAGCGTTGATCCATAATATTTTATTAAAATGTTTTTCAGTTGAGCTTTATGTGAAGGGGTGGCCAAGAGTTGTGAAAATGGAGACGATCTGGAAGGGCAAGGGGTTTCGACCATGCCCAAGGATTTCCTTTTTCTTAAAAAAACTCTGCAAGGGGTGATACCTTTTTTTGAGACGAAAACACTTGTTCCTCATTATCCTCAACTTCGCTAACACTAGTTAAATCTTCCTGTTCCTCTTCCTCTTTCTCAGGGTCCTCGTGGTGCGTCTGAGTGGCTTGTGAAACGGTAGGTAGCGTTTCAGATGGCTTGAAAGAGGGTTTCAACATGGCTTTTAGCGGAGGTGCTAAATGTTGTTGAATAAACAAAGCATGATCCGCACGCGATCGTTTCAATTGACGAAACTTTTGGCGAATAGTATTTTTAGCCTACTTTCGATTTTTGCAAAAAATGAAAGTAGACTTATGAGATCAACACAGGGCGAAAAAAGTGTGTCTGTCTGTGTGTGTGTATGTGTGTGTGTGAGTCTGTGTGTGTGTGTGTCTGTGTGTGTGTGTGTGTGAGTGTGTGTACTCTGAATGTCTGTCCCCCCCTATCAATTCGAACACGGTGAATGCGAATTGAACGAAATTTGGTACAAAGGTAGCACTAGCAAAGGACACCTCAGTGTCATGTTTTATATCGCCGCCATCTTGACGGAAACGTAATGGCGGCCACACAAATGTTCAAAGCTTAAATCAAATTACGACTAACCTAATCATCCGATCTCTACCAAATTTTGCAACGACATACCTTTATGGGGGGAGCATCCTTTGACCAAACCAATAGGTCATCAGCGTAATAGTTTGCGGATGGCGGCCATCTTTGTGTGAAAATCGATTCCCCCTATTAATTCGAACATGGTGCAACCGAATGGAACGAAATTTGGTACAGAGGTAGTACAAACAAAAGGCACCTCAGTGTCATGTTTTATATCGCCGCCATCTTGACGGAAACGCAATGGCGGCCACACAAATGTTCAAAGCTTAAATCAAATTACGATTAACCTAATCATCCGATCTCTACCAAATTTTGCAACAACATACCTTTATGGGGGGAGCATCCTTTGACCAAACCAATAGGTCATCAGCGTAATAGTTTGCGGATGGCGGCCATCTTTGTGTGAAAATCGATTCCCCCTATTAATTCGAACACGGTGCAACCGAATGGAACGAAATTTGGTACAGAGGTAGTACTAACAAAAGGCACCTCAGTGTCATGTTTTATATCGCCGCCATCTTGACGGAAACGTAATGGCGGCCACACAAATGTTCAAAGCTTAAATCAAATTACGATTAACCTAATCATCCGATCTCTACCAAATTTTGCAACTACATACCTTTATGGAGGGAGCATCCTTTGACCAATCTAATAGGTCATTCACCTGATAGTTTGCGGATGGCGGCCATCTTTATGTCAAAATTGATTCCCCCTATTAATTCGAACACGGTGGAACCGAATGGAACGAAATTTGGTACAGTGGTAGTACTAGCAAAGGGCACCTCAATGTCATGTTTTATATCGCCGCCATCTTGACTGAAACGTAATGGCGGCCACATGAATGTTCAAAGCTTAAATCAAATTACGATTAACCTAATCATCCGATCTCTACCAAATTTTGCAACTACATACCTTTATGGAGGGATCATCCTTTGACCAATCTAATAGGTCATTCGCCTAATAGTTTGTGGATGGCGGCCATCTTTGTGTCAGAATCGATTCCCCCTATTAATTCAAACACGCTGAAACCAAATGGAACGAAATTTGGTATAGAGGTAGCACTAGCAAAGGGCACCTCAGTGTCATGTTTTATATCACCGCTATCTTGATGGAAACGTAATCGCGGCCACCCAAATGTTAAAAGCTAAAATGTAATTACGACCAACCTAATAATCTAGTCTCTACCTAATTTTGCAACACCATATCTTTATGTGGGAAACATATTCTGACCAAACTGCAAGAACATCAGCCCAATAGAGTTCAGATGGTGGCCAAGTATGTGTGCAAATCGATTCCCCCTATCAATTCAAACACGGTGAAACCGAATTGAACGAAATTTGGTACAGAGGTAGCACTAGCAAAGGGCACCTAATATTCATGTTTAATATCCCTATAGCACGTTGTATTTCAACAAGCTCCTACAACCAACATTCAATCATACTCCTTGAAAAGGACAAAGAGTTATAACAATACCCATGCATTTAGGAGAAAGTAGGCTATATGTTCTTTACTGAACATCTTGTTTGCTCTAATAATATGCTTTTTCAATTGACTCTCTGCTAACGCCATGATGTCGTTACAAATGACTTGAGAGGGAATGATACAGTGCCTTAAATAGCAATAAAATGATCAAACCCTAAGCGATACCGCCCTTGGTTGAGTTCACTTTGTTTATCAATCACTAAACAGGCATGACGTTGTGTGTTCCAGCACTTGCCACACAATTCTGTAAACATTTGAAAGGTCATATCCGGATTCACATGTTCATTATAAATGTAACGACTGTTCCTCTCGTCCTGGCGAAATAAAACAATGACATTGGCATTGTCACGAATCAACTGTTTGGACATTTTAGAATACGTTTGTCCAAGATAGAAGCAATCGATATGTTTGTGTCGAGCCATGCTGAAATAGCTTTGAATGATACCTTGTCGTTCAGTGGATACATCATCGAAAATCATGAGTGAATCGGGCTTTACCTCATCCGGTGAAATAACATTTTCTTGCGTGGAAAATGTAAAATACTCCATATTCTCATTTTTAATCCAGACATGACTTGATCCAGAAACACGTAGAGGGGTTGGTAGAGAGATTTTGCGAAAATATAAATATATTGAAAACACAGACCATTGGACGCTGTAATAAGTGTCAGCAAAAGATTGGTCTTTCCACAGCCGGAAGGTCCCACAATGATGCAGCGAATGGAAGATGGAAACAGTGAACCATGGCGTTGTTCACGTGATGTGGGGCAGAGATGGGAAACCATATCCCTCACGGGGAATGACTGTGCTGCTTAATTAGCTTCATTTCAACTAAGGCTTAGAGAGGCTATCAGGCTGTCTATATACATCGCACCGAGCCTTGTCATATAAAGAGTAAACTCGTACTACAGGTTGACGATGGATGTCTTTGGACGTGCGTTGATGGTCAAAGCTAGGTCTGTTCCCATACATGATCCTAAACAAGAAACAGATCCTGCTGATAAACACTATGTGGATAGGTCAGTAGTGCCACGCACAAAACAAGGAGATTATGACTTTAAAGGAAAGCGGTTAACTCATGTAAAACATCCTCAAGTGTCTACAGACGTTACTACAAAAATGTATGTGGATAACAAGGTGTATGAGTTTTATGATAAAGTGCCTCAGCTTACGGTGGATGGCTATAGCGCTAATCATCACCGCATTATTCACGTGGAAGACCCACAAGAAGATGATGATGTCTGTACCAAGCGATACGTGACCTATGAAATGAAAAGTCTTTATAAATTTATCCCATCTGTATTTTTAGTGCATCTGACAAATGTAAAACCTGTGAGTGAGAGAAACCATATACCGCTAGTTCACGACCAGCACTTGACCTATGTGCTTGCTTCGGGTTTAAGCCACTATCGACTACACTATAATGGAACCATTCACATCAAATATGCCATACCTGATGAGAACCATTTACAAATAGAGATAAATGGTCATAGGATGTTGGTCCATAACCATGAAATGGTCAATGCAGGAGACGAATTATCCTTTCATCTCATGTTGGCATGGAATGAAAAGCAAGCTGGAAAAACCATAAATGATTTCCCACTTTATGTAGAATTGGAATATACAGCCATGAAAAAACAATCTGACGTTAGTTGTGACTTAAACTTTCTTGTGAAAGGTTGTTGGTCATCATCATCATGGTGAAACAAAGATATGTGGTGAGAAAGACTAAAAATATGAGCCTGTCCTTGGCAAAGCCTGGGCTTATGACATTCGTGGACAAGCCCTTGCGAAAGAAAAAAATACAAAATAATGTGTTGACCATAAGGAAAGCTCTTCGAGTAGCACAGAGACATGTTATTCCAAAACGTCAGCGACAGGGTTCAAAACAAGGGCGAGTGATCCCCGTCCCCAAACGAGCGGGATTTTTACCTGCATTATTCGCTGGTCTGGCTGCTCTAGGCTCACTTTTAGGCGGCGCCAGTGCAGTGGCAAAAACCATTAAAGCCGTGCAACAGGACAAGCAACAACTCAAAGAAAGTCAGCGACACAATGAAACAATGGAGGCCATTGCTATGGGGGCTAGAAATGTCAATTTGAAGCCAGCCTTTTATCAACAAGGATTTGGAATTTCACCTTTTCGAAATAAAAAAAACATCTTTAACCTCAGCCATAGCAAGACATGCCCTGACGCATCAGCAAGTGGAAAGCTATGCTAAACAACTGAAGCTTTCTCATTTTCGATGTGTGTTTATGCGAAACCAATTACCCTCACAACCCAGGAAACATGAATGTGCTGTTGTCAATTTGGATGATCACCGAGGACCTGGAACACATTATGTAGCTTATGTCAAAGAGGGATCTACTGTATGGTACTTTGACAGTTTTGGGAATTTGCCCCCGCCCATGGAACTAGTGGCCTATTTTGGAAACAGGATCAAGATATATTATAATGTGAAACGTGAGCAAACGTTTAACAGCCAACAGTGTGGACGTTTGTGTTTATTTTTTTTATATAAGACGCAACATAAGCAAAAACGTCAACAGTATATCGGTGGAAAGTAAGACGTTTACACTGCATGGGCATGGACCTGAAGTGAGCCTAGACTTTTACCCACCTATCGAATTGAGTGAAAAACCTTATGGTTTAGGACTTGTTTCTCTTGAAACATACAATCGAATATACAACATACGTGAAAATGCGAACAACAAGTTTTACTATGATGATTCTGTGCTCACCCTGAACTCTGGTGTGGATACACGATAGATGACATTTATGAACACATTTATGTGGTGTTGATCAATGAATATGGTTTAAAGTCATTTCTCGATGGAACGCGCAAGTTTGAACTTGTAGGAAATACCAACACTCATCGCTGCAGTATTTTTTCTACATTCAAAATTGACTTTAAAACTCATCCCGATTCCATTGGTCCATTACTAGGATTTAAACCACGTGTGTTGGAGCCCAACAAAAAACATGAATCAGACCATGAAGTGAAATTCATTGAGGACCATCATGTGTCGGTGACGTGTAATATTATTAGTCAAGTGTACACCAATCAAGAACCGTCGCATTCGCTTTATGACTTTATTGTAACATCGTCCAATGGTTATATTATTCGTGAAAACCCTCCAGTGGTGCTTTTTCATTCTGTGGCTGTCGATGGTATTAGTAATATAACATTAAGACTGATCAATAGAGAGCAACAACTCATTGATCTAGATTCTACCACACCAGTGACTTACAAGTTGGTGCTAAAACCACTATGAAGTTTGTATATAAAGCAACAGCACCGTCTAGGAATAGTGTTAGTTGTTTACCACGTGAATACACGTTAACATCTCAGAACAAACAGATTTTACAGCATTTGGGTTACCACATTAACCCACGCGATGAATTCTATCCTAGAGGTAGCGAACCACATCGAGGAGCAACCAGGAGTGGTAAGAATTGATCTGCATTCTTATCAAGCTCAAACACCTGGACTCAATAACAATGATGAAATTTAATTTGTTATCAACAACCAAGATATTTACACTCTACCGCATGAAAGTGTTATTCAGATTGAAGGTCGGCTCACCAAAGCCGATGGCTCTACACCCACTACATCCAAGTTAGCCAACCATGCTTTCGCCTTCCTGTTTTCTGAAGTACGTTATGTCATTAACGATATCGTGGTGGATAGCACTCGAAATGTGGGTATTTCCAGTGTCATGAAACTATATCCCTCTTATAGTGAGGAAGAAGCTAAAACACTTTGTATGGCGGTTTGGTGCCCTGGCTCGACCAATGACTGGATGGTACACACCGATGGCACCTTTACTGGATATTTACCTCTTAAACTGATTTTAGGCTTTGCTGAAGATCACCAGCGCATTGTGGTCAACGCAAGGCAAGTGCTTTATCTGGTGAGAGACAGGAGTGATAATAATGCACTCAAGGGAGCCGACAATGCCCCCATTGATTCAAAAATTCAACTACAACGCTTGCTATGGAAAGTGCCTCATGTGACCCTTAACGATAGCAAAAAACTGGTCATACTCAAAATGGTAAAGAGAGATATACCTCTACCCGTGGAATTTAGAAGCTGGGCACTCCATGAGTACCCGTTATTGCCCACCACCAACACACACAGTTGGTCTATAAAAACAGCCCGCTATACAGAGAGACCTCTCTACATGATTGTGGGTTTTCAAACGAATCGCAAGTATCAACAAACCAAAGATGTCACGCAATTTGATCACCTGCAATTGAGAAATGCACGTCTTTTCCTCAACGGTGCTGTGTTTCCCTATGGAGGGTTGGATTTAGATTTTTCAAAAAATAAGTTTGGCCCCCTATACGACTTGTTTTCTAAATTTAGATGGTCGTATTATCAAAAAGAGAATTGTCCAATGTTGTCACCCCAAGCTTTTAAGACAAGGGCGCCACTGATTGTCTTTGACTGTTCCTACTTGGAAGAGACTGTCAAACCATCCAATATCGACATTCGACTAGATTTTGAAACGCATTACAATGTTCCAGCCAATACCACGGCCTACTGTTTGATTATTCATCACGAACAAGTCAACTATTATCCACTGTCCAACCAAGTGACAAGTGTATAAATAGCAGGTCAACCCACATCAAACCGCTCAGTCATGTCTTGCTTTCAAGCCTCAAGAGAAGTTACATCCATGAATTTAAAATCTGAGGAACAACGTTTCAAGACCTTTGCGACGTGGCCGGTGCCTTTTATAAACCCTCAAGCCTTAGCGGCCGCTGGATTCTACTATTTAAAAACAAAAGATGAAGTGAAATGTGTGTTTTGTCCCATCATCTTAGACCAATGGCAATAGAGCGATGAACCCATGCAGGAACATCAGCGCTGGTCACCTGCCTGCCCCTACCTGTGCAGAATGGAGGTGGGTAATATACCCTGTCATTCAAGTTACCCCTCACTCATGCCTCTGAGTGATGAAAAAAGTTATGATACGTGTGGACTTTATGGTGTCAACAGTGCTTCAGTGAGCAGCTCACAGTCATAAACACCCAGTTTAGAGACATTAGAATATCATCGGTGTTATGGACACTATAAACACAAAAGACTTTTTTGTTGTATGAGATGGTACCGCCTCTATCCTAGAATGAAAAAAGAATGTAAAACTTGTTATGCTAATAAAATAATGTAATTAAAATTGGTTGTTGTTGTTGTTATATTATTATTTCTTACGCCCCCTGTCATATCCTAACCTCTATAGTGACTACTCGATGTTTTTCTTTTCTTTTACTAGAATGGAATGTAAGTAAATGACATGGGTACACCTTACTGAACAATTATCAGTCTGTGGTCAGTTGGACTTGATCCAGACAAGAGTGAACATGTTGCGTACACTGATTGTCGACTGTCAAGGGTTTAAAATTGGAGATAACAAATTTATATTTAAAGAAGTGGCCATCATCGATTGTTCCACTTTTTGGATATCACAAGCTACTCATTTGGTGTTTAAACCACCTTATGCGTTTGATTTGTTGTGTGATAAAGACCGTAAACAAACCCAGTGGATTGAAACTCATATGCAACTAGACTGGAAGCAAGGAACCATTTCATATAAGCACCTGGACATAGTCATGAAAGCCCACTTGTCTTCTGCCCATGTAGTATTTGTGAAAGGTAGTGAAAAACGTCAATGGCTACAACAATTTTTGGCGTCTTACTGTCAATGTATCGATTTAATGGACATGGGCTGTCCCTCGCTGCAAACACTCATGGACCGCTGCCCCTGTGACAATATTACCCATAAAGCCCTGGCACAGGTGTGGCAATTGTTTCATTGGCTAACCACCAATGCCTGCTGGGAGTTGTTAAATAAAATTAAAACTTAAGGTTTACCTGTGGATGACACCAGTGAGATTTCTACAAGCGACGTGTAAACATCAACGTGATACCATGGAGAAAGGGGATGCTACCGATAAAGCGATTGGAAAGTTCTTTGTGTGTAAAAAGAAACTAGACAGTTTTACTAAAGAAGAATTATTGGCTCTTCCAAAATCATTCATTTATTATGTCGCAGCAAATGCAGTGAAAGAAATCTGGCAACATGTACCAAAATCATGGACTCAAGACCCTGTGTTAAGTGAATTGCAACCATGTACGGATTATGATCACCATAAGCAAGTGGCTATGGCAAAAATACCCTCTATGCGACAGTGTGCTACTTGCCAGCTAGTCAAACTGTATCATGGTCATAAAAGTCAGCGTAAAGACTTTGTTTCCTCATACCACGGGAGTAATGAAGAAAAAAAGCAGCAACAACAAACATCATCCACAGAGGAGGAGGAAGATCAAACCTTTTTACCATCGATGGAAAAGGATATGCCAGACCTGTACTGGCAATGGCGTCATTAACAAAGTAATTCAATACTTGACTTTCGAAATCTACCTACCTGGTTATTATTTTTGTAGTCCTGGAACTTGTCTTGAAGAACCTTTGCAGCATAGTGATATACCTATTAATCCTTTGGATCAAGCATGCACCTTTCTTATCACCACAGTCATCCTGCATTAAGACGTGTAGTGGATAAAGTATCGTTGAAAAGCTAAACAACGTTTGACATCCTGTGATGTCTCAGTGGGAGAGAGGTTGGCAGTCGTCATTGTGATTAGTGTTATAAAAGGAAAGTTAATGATGAGTGGACATGGACATTGAAAAGGATTGAGGAATTGGTATTTCTTTTGTATTCTATTTTTGTAAAGCTCTATTTGTTGTGAAATAAAACAAGGTTTACAAGATCACAATGTCTTTTATTTTAAAAAATGGTGATAGCCATTTCATTTTTTTCACACATGAATATTTACAATTTCCACTTAACATTTTTTTACATTCCCCTTGTTTAGTTTACACATTCTGTACATTTTTGTTGTTGTGAAATAAAAACAAGGTTTACCAGATCACAATGTCTTTTAATTCTAAAAATGGTGATAGTCATTTCTTCATTTTCATTTTTTCACACATGAATATTTACAATTTCCACTTTACATTTTTTACATTCCCCTTGTTTAGTTCACACATTCTGTACATTTTTTGTGAAATATAAATAAGGTTCACTAAATCACTATATCTTTTAATTTTTAAAAATGGTGATAGCCATTTCATTTTTTCACACATGAATATTTACAATTTCCACTTTTCATTTTTTACATTCCCTTGTTTAGTTTACACATTCTGTACATTTTTGTTGTTGTGAAATAAAAAACAAGGTTTACCAGATTATAATGTCTTTTTAATTTTAAAATGGTGATAGCCATTTCACTTTTTCACACATGGATATTTACAATTTCCACTTTTCATTTTTTACATTCCCTTGTTTAGTTTACACATTCTGTACATTTTTGTTGTTGTGAAATAAAAAACAAGGTTTACCAGATTATAATGTCTTTTTAATTTTAAAATGGTGATAGCCATTTCACTTTTTCACACATGGATATTTACAATTTCCACTTTACATTTTTTACATTCCCCTTGTTTAGTTCACACATTCAGTAATTTTTTTAAAATCATTTTCGTAATATACAAAAGCAAACATTTTACACTAAAATGTATTACTTATCTTATTTTTACTAAACTACTGTAGCCTAACATTATACATTCTACTTACAGTTTTTACAAAAAATATTACAATATAAAACACACTACAAATATTACAATATAGTGATCATTAGACTTAAGTAAAGTAATAGTCGTCAATACGACTGTTTCCCCAAGCAAGAGTATTAAATGTGTTGGGTATAATGAATCGTTTGTTGTCTTCATTACTTAAAGCAACTTTGTTCAACAAATTGGTATGTAGCTGATGATTTTTACTTCTAAATACACACATTTTCTTATATAATACAGGTGGGTTACTAACTATACAGTTTTTATAATCACTTATATCTAACTCTTTACTAACAACATTCTTTTTCACTCCTTTTAATTTTTTTACTACTACATCATCAATTGTCATATAGCTGTATGATTTAGATTTTGTGCCTACAAAGGTGTCTATAATAACACCAGCACATTCATCCTTAAATTTCCCAAGAACCTTTTTGTTTACTAGAGGTAAATGGTAAATATTATCCTTGGGGTAGTCACTTGTATCAAACCTATTTAGCTCAGTTTTGATATCCTCGTAATAATCATCAGTTTTAAACTCATAAATAAAAGAATCGGTGTCTGTGTAGAGTAATTTAGCATTATCAAGATAGTTTTTCTTTACATAATCATAGTGAAATTCATACATAAGTGTTTTTGATAATTCCAGAATGGTGTAACCCACATATATGGGTTTGTTGTAAGTTACTTTAAGACGATTCATTTGTATTACAACTAAATCCTCATGAATAATTGAACAGCTATGAAAGTTAGGCTTGCTTATTAAGTTGCTCGCACCATACCATTTACCATCATTCTCCCACTTTGTTATCAGCTTTACATGAACTCGTTTATCAACATTCTCCATAGTCTTTCCAAAAACACTATTATTCATGAGTTTATAAAAATCTTTTTCAAACGCGTTTGTTGACTGTGTTCTTAAATTATTGTTTAGATCAATATACGGTTTGAGCCATGCTGACTGATGAAATTGCAATACGCGATGAATTTTAGTTAATTTCAATCCATGCTGTAGACACTGTTTCAAGTTTCGATAATGTATTACATATTTACATTTATCATTTACATTAGCAATTAACATTTTTGTTCGTGATGTGATGTATGGAGATTTCATATTCTCAGGACAAAATGGTAAATCATTATGATCATCATGTAACTCTTTAGGGTACTCAAGATTTACCTCTAAAATATATCCTTTATCATCGTTATCATTAAGAGTGTCAACATGTAAGACATCAATTTAAGGTTGTGTCAGCCAGCGAAATCTTTCAGTGGTAGATATTGACTCATAGCCCAACCATATTGGTTATTTGCATCGAGGTAGACAATATACTTTGACTTTTCACAAGGGTTGTAGCTAGGCAAGTATTTATTATTCGCTTTAGAGTACCGTCCACTACATTGGCTTAATCCACCGCGAATTGATGATTTTATAAAATTGATCGTGTCTATATCAGTCATTAATTCTAAATTTACTTTCGTATTTTTCAACATTGAACTGAAACTTAACCCAGGAGCTGTGAAATACTGACAAGGATCAAGGTCATAAGTTTTCATACAAACATTCCGAAAATTTTCAAAAACATCTGCTAATAACAACACATCTGTCTTCAAATATATGTCTGAAAATTCTCCTAAAGTTTGAATGTCAAACTGTGCCCATACACGTTGTGCATGTAAATATTCCTGATCACTGATATGACTTGTGTTTAAGGAACTGTAAAATGCATCTTTCGGTGGTAAAGAACACTCCTCAAGACGTTCCACACAGTTAATATATTCATAAGGGAATATACCCTTTTGACGAATCAAATTAAAATCATCTTCTTTAGGAAAGACACGTTGAATTTCATGAAACTGATCTGATTTTAAATTACTAGTCAGCTTATCAAGACTACTCGACATAAAGCGGAATGAATCTAAAAATCGCAGTTTAATGGTTTTTTTATTGCTAGTTTTGATGTATTTTGTGAACGATATGTATTGTTCCTTATTATTTGCAATAACATCAATTTTCACATCTGAAGCTCCAAATTCTTTAACGATAAAGTGGTTATCGTATTTGCTACCGTTGTGTAGAATGACCGGAATGAATGTACTTACTCTATAATTTAAATTACATTCTTGGTGAGCAGCACCACGATATTTTCCTGTTAAATGATCATGATCGCGAACCCTGTCTGTACATAATTATTCACCACATATAAAACAATTAGTTTCATTTTCAAAATTCATATGCTCTGATGAAGTTAGTGGCTCCATTGGAATGATCGTATTTAAAATAGAGGATATACGGATGGCATCTTTCTCAAGCCTTTCCATAAAAACTTTAGGTGCATCAGGTCCTCTATAAGGCTCAAACTTATTTAAAGAGTCATCGTAACTACATTTAATATAATATGCAAAGCTAAAAGGTTCATGAATGTGAGTAGTGTTGGTGAAAGGTTGGGCTGGATTCGATGAACATGTATTAAATGGTTTTAGCAAAGCCTCGAAGTCAGCATATATAACAAATGGTACTCGAAGCTGTTTCTCATAATCCTTGAATTTTAGAATGTTATTTTTAGGAGTCGGTAATACCGTACACACATGATTACACCCCCATTTTTGATGTTGAGTTAGTTGGTCCTCTTTTCTGAAATATAGCAAACAGCCATCACACAACCACTTCTTATGTTCTCTTTTTGTTATCTGACTACCAACAAGTCTACTTAAATGTTTTATCCAACAATAGTGGGCATTTTCACCTTCGGTTATGTAAAGTAAATTTACATGAGCATCCTTTTTTTCCTGAGTATAATATAGAGGGCCTACTATACTCTTATTTTCAATTTCATAAACATTAATACTTACATTGTACAGCTCTTCAAAACGTTTAATGTCTTTTATCGCCATAGGAAATTCCATTTCTTTTAAATCTAACACTGAGGAATAGTGAGGATATGATGATGTTCTCTCCACATGTCCCACTGCTGGATGGAGAGCTGAGGTTACAGCCCATGCAAAGCATGCGTCATCATTATTCATAACGTTCACAACAGCTTTCTTACGTTTGATCCATGCTGGCAAATCAATGTATGATGATGCTCGAAGGGGATTATATTTATTCATGTTGGTTTCTAAATAAAGTACTTCAACCAATGCCCAGCCCGACTCCCTTTTCTGGAACTCTTCACTCTTCACGATGCTAGCACTTGAAATATTTTGATATATATCACTAATATTAGTTGATTCACTAACAATTACGTTTTTTGTATTAAAAGATTTGATATCCGTAATTTCACCTTCGCTCCCAGTTTTTACATAGAGGCCAAAAAGTTCAAAATTCATTTTAAATGTTTTATGCTCTAATAAAACATTGCCTACCAAGCCAAACACAGTAGGTTGAACATTTTTTTAAAATGATTCAATACTTTGAGTTTTTTCTTCACTATGAAGTCTATAACTAGCAATTCGACTTTTAAATGCACTACCAATTTGTTGAACATTTCCAGAATTTCTTTCATGGCAAGTGTTATTTTTATGTTGAATACTGCGTAAATGTCCATGAATAATTGAAGAAGGTATATCAATATTACATACATTACAATGTGTTATTGAAGGTTCACCATTCTTCTTTCTTTTTGATGCACAACTATTTTCACAATCTTGAGAACGTTTACGCTTTTGAGCATCACATTCATTTAAAGGTTCCGTGCTAGTTAATGGTTTTACAGATTTCAATTCCTGTTGTTCTCCATGCACTTCAACCATGTGGGATTGATATCGCTTTACAGCAGAAAATCCAAGATCGCAAACTGAACACGAAAATGGTGCTGAACTGACATGCTTTAGATTTACATGCCGTCTAAGACTATCCTGTCTGTTAAATGTCATAGCACAATGACTGCACACAAACATTTTCTGATTATGTTTTGTACTTGCATGACGTTGAAGGCTGTCAGGTCTTTAGAACTGTTTCTTACAGTCACCACACTTGAACATGATGATTACTTTCCAAGTTATCTATAAAAGAAAGAAATCATAAATGTTAATAAAAATAAAACAAAGTACAATATAAATAGTTTAATTATATTCCAGTCAATGGTTATAGCAGGGTATTTAAATCGATCTGTGAACTCCTAGCAAGTCTAACTTCATGTAGTTCTAACTGGGGGTTACTATATACCACTGTCACTGACACCTAGCGGTGAACATTGGAACTTGATAGAGTGGTAGAAACCAGCGGTCACCACTTAAGTGAGCTAAGTGTGACGTTATAGCTAGTCTTAAAGCAAGTCTAAACTTGTAGAACATGTCACGTGATAGAAACTAGCGATCGCTAGTTAAGTGAGCTAAGTGTGACGTCATAGCCAGTCTTAAAGCAAGTCTAAACTTGTAGAACATGTCACGTGATAGAAACCAGCAGCCACCAGTTAAGTGAGCTAAGTGTGACGTCATAGCCAGTCTTAAAACAAGTTTAAACTTGTAAAACATGTCACGTGATAAGGTTAAGTTAGGTAAAGTTAGGTTATGTTAGGTGAACTGAAGTTAAGTCTTTAAATATTCCCTCTGTCACTGACACCTAGCAATGAACATTCAGACTTAATAGACTGGTAATCAAAATCTAACCTATAAAATTAGCTTTACATACCATGGTCAAGTAGTTCCAACTTTTGACTGCCAAATATACCATTTTCACTAACATGTAGTGGTGGACATTGGAAAATAATACTCTAACTGTTTAAAAGTTATTAGAGGGAGGGGGGCACTTACCTTCTTATAATTTATCAACTGCTGTCACTGAA
Organism: Meconema thalassinum; assembly: GCA_946902985.2. NCBI lineage: Eukaryota > Metazoa > Arthropoda > Insecta > Orthoptera > Tettigoniidae > Meconema > Meconema thalassinum. The sequence goes on along the minus strand of OX336396.1, from coordinate 293,114,489 downwards.
TGAACAGATTGTAGGTATCTGGTATCCTACAGGTACCCAATTATCTGTAAACAAATCAATCAATCAATCAATTAATCAATAAATACATTCCAATCAATAACTTCAACATCAATTAGTAATAAAAGACTACAATCCATTAATAATAAGTACTTACCTTGCAAAATAATTTAATGATTTTCTACCAAAAAGGCTTTTTTACAACTCTTGAGCAGTAATAGAGCACTGTTCACTCAAAGCGAGTAATAAAGACTGACAGTAGGGAAATATATGACACATCTCTTATATAATCTCTCATCGTTCGTGTCAGCAGTTTTTTGCAGATCATTGCAAATCCTTTCCCAATACAGCTGAGAGTCCAAAGTACACTAGGAACACCTGTGTGGTATCCAATGACTGCTGACTTTGCATGATCATCACCCATTGTCTTAATCAACACATGGGGTTTCAAATTACTGCAGCGTCAGTCATAGCAACAGCAGTGTGCGCTCCCTGCCATGTCAGCAACATGACACCGGAAGGAACACCTGTGTAATATCCAATAACTGCTAACTTTGCATGATCATCACCCATTGTCTTCATGAACACTTGCGGTTTCAAATTACTGCAGTGTTAGTCATAGCAACAGATCTGCGCGCTCTCTGCCATGTCTGTAATATGACACAGAAAATATAACAAGACGTCTTACTGCACGTGCCATCTCCACAGTTTTAACATATTATGAACATGTATTATTCTCTTTCAACTACAAATGACTCGTTAGAACACATCCATCCACCAAGTTAGATCCCTTGTATGTTCACATGTATTTCGTCACTTTCCTTTCATATCGTTATCACATTATAGTAGTGGGGGACTGGTGAACAACGTCAGTTCAACACACACAAATGTAGTTAGGCCCTTTGACATAATTTAAATAAATTCATGGGCTAGTCCGTAGGGACCAGGCCAAAGGGACCGGTCCAAAGGGATCAGTCCAAAGGGACAAGGACTCGTCCACAGGGACCTGTCAACAAGGACCTGTCCACACAGACTTGTCAACAATGACCTGTCAACAAGGACCTGTCCTCAAGGACTTGTCCACAAGGACCCGTTAGGTTGGGTTAGGTTAGGTTAGGTTACACTACAGCTGCCATCTTTAAAAAGCCCGCCCTCTTATAAAAGCTATGAGTGGGCATGCGTAAAAAACAAAAAACAAGCATGTTAATTCATAGTGGCTATCCACCGAACACAGGCACTTTATGTAGAACAACGTTTCATTCCATATTGACATTCAAACTCTCACATGATGCAATTGGAAAGAGAGATTCTCTAAAAAATTAAAATTTCACCCTATAGTAGGGGTAGGTTTTATTTCAGTGGTGGAAATATGTCGTCCATTGGGAAGGGGGTGTCATCCCGAGTTCAATGACACCTCGTACAAGTCTCTAGCCTGATTGGTTCGCGAGATATTGCCATTTTAGTATTCCAGCGGTGGAGCGGTGGTGGTGGGGCCAGAACCGGCCAAAACACACTACTGTTGTTTATATTCAACTAGCAATCCGCCCCGGCTTCGCCAGGGAACAGTTATGAATGCATTACGTAATAAGCGCTTCTTTATCCCTAGCTAGCTCGTAAACTGTCGCCTCAGTAATTGAATGGAGAATGTTGGAAGAAATGAAAACGTAAAAACACTTATAGTGGGCGATGTATTGAAGATGGAGATGTGGTCTCCCGGACTCCTTTGTAGAACTTTTCACGCTGAACAATTCTTACACTCATAGTATAGGCCTATTGATATTTTTAACGGATTGCCCAGCGTAAGCATAAAAAACGCACGGACGCCAGGTTTTCTTTTGACTTTTTCACTGAAATCGTTACTGCTTGGCTTCCTTTGATCATAAATAAGTTATTTTCTACAAAAACCTTCCTCAAGATATCCTTTACAGAATGGTGAAAACCGCATCATAATCCATCCAGTGGTTCTCGAGATTAGCCGTGACATCCAAGAATCGGGAATTTCTTTTATACTAAGTAGAGTTATTATTATTATTATTATTGTTAATATTATTCATCAATCTTACAGGCCATATAATTGCAATCCATTACATAAATTTATCAACGGGGTTTAATATTTTGTCTTTTACTTAGCAAACATTTATAGTTAGACGAGAATTGGCAATTTTCTCCTATATTTTTGTATATAATTCAGAGCAGAACAGAGGGTAGGATTTTGACAGCCGGACGGAAAGCTCAAGTATGCCTTCAGCCCAGTTATTTTAGTATGAAGCCAAGCAACGAGATACTTGAACACTGTAGTGCGCGCATAAAAGGCTACCTCCGTGAGTGCTCGGAAAATCTTCGGGAATAGCGCGCAATTACGAACACATGTTCGGAGATGTTCGACGATATTTGGCGTTGTTTATTTAAAACATCGCTAATCATCGGACGGTGTGAAAAGAGACACCTGATTGGAATATTAAGTTTAGTGTGCAAGTTTGCCCACGAGTCTTGGCTGGGGCATGCGAGCTGATTTATTATTATTCTCGAGTCAGAAAACATCAAATAAACACAGATACAAATACTATGACTGCAAACTTTATATAATATTTGACCAAAACTTGGCCACTTCCACTGCATTCTGTGATGCTTCATAAAGTTCATCTTCTGTGCAGGAGGTCGGGCACAGTCTACACTGAAGCATATGTTTCACAGTCTGATCTTCTCCACAGTCACACTGTACGTCATCTTCCTTAATGTAGCCCCACTTTGCAAGATTGATCTTAGATCTGCCCACTCCTGATCTTAATCTATTGAAGGATTTCCATGTTACCCAATCTTGATCATGACCAGGAGGTAAAGTTTCGGCTATCCTTTTCCAGCCCAGGAGAGGAGATTTCTTAGCTTTCCATAATTCTAGCCTGGCTTTTTCACATGTAGTCTTCAATTCTTTGGATGTTCTTAGGAAATTCTTCCTAGACTTCAGCCTCAGAGCATGTAGTTCCTGCCCATGTAGAGGATGGGTTGCTTCCTGGACAACTTTCTTCCTTTCCTTGTTTGCAGCTACTTCTCGTCGAATAGAGGGTGGTGCTATTCTGGCAAGCTGGTAGAGGCATTCTGTTGGTGTTGATCTTAAGCATCCAGTTATAGTTCTACACGTTTCATTGAGAGCTACGTCTACCTGTTTAGCATGAGTTGAGTTATACCAAACCGGGCAGGCGTACTCTGCAGCGGAATAACACAATGCCATTGCAGATGTTCGAATAGTGTCAGGTTGGCTACCCCATTTTGATCCGGCCCGTTTCCTCAGAAGATTATTCCTGGTGTGAACTTTTGACTTGGTGTTCAAACAGTGTTTCTTGTAGATAAGAGCTCTGTCCAGTGTCACTCCTAGAAATTTTGTGATGTAACAGTGTTCCAGTTCAACTCCTGACCATATTACCTTCAGTTTACAAAAGGCTTCCCTGTTTCTCAAGTGAAAGGCACATACTTGTGTCTTGGAGGGATTTGGTTTCAGTTGATTTACGATATAATATTTGGACAGATCCTTAAGGGAACTCGTGAGGTTTTTCTCCACTGATTCAAAATTATTCCACTGTGTAGCAAGAGCGAGATCGTCAGCGTACAAGAAACTCCTGGTGTTGGGAGCTATCGGCTGGTCATTTGTATACACGTTGAACAGAAATGGAGCGAGAACACTTCCTTGGGGTAGGCCATTCTTCTGTAGTCTCCAACGGCTGCGTTGCCCCTGGAAGTCCACAAAATATCTCCGATTCTGCAGGAGAGTAGCAATGAACCTGGTTAGGCTGGAGTTCTTAGTCAGCGTGTGGACCTTAGCAAATAGAAGCTGATGATTGACAGTGTCGTTGGCTGCCGATAAATCGACAAATGCCACTCCAGTTACCTTAGCTGCTTCGAAACCATCCTCTATGAATTGCGTAAGGTTCAGCAACTGCCCAGTACAGCTTTTGCCGGGACGAACCCCAGCTTGTTCAGGTATGAGCAGAGGATCAATTACTGGTAAAAGGCGATTCAAAATCATTCGTTCTAGTAGTTTGTAGAGGTGACACAGTAGTGCAACTGGTCTGATGTTCTTTGGACTGTCCCCTTCTTTTCCAGGTTTCAACAAAGCTATCACACGGCTCTTCCGCCATATATTAGGAATTTGATAATTCTTCATGCAGTTATTGAAGAGCTGGAGTATCCAATCCTTGGTTTTTAAGCCGAAATGCTTAATTTGTTCTGTCCGAATGTCATCCAAGCCGGCTGATTTTCCATTTTTAGTCTGTTTAATAGCCTTCTCCAGTTCTACCATAGTGAATAGTATTGTAAGATCGTTAATTTCCTCTTGGAATCCTCTTTGATATCTGGGCACTTTGTGCTTATAGATGAGCTTCCCGTTCATCAAAAGCTGATGAGCTATTTGGTTGGCAGTGATGTTGTAATGTACAGAGGTCTTTGTCGGATCATTGCTTAAACGCCTTAAAAGTATCCAAGCCTTATGGCTGTCTCTTCTCAGATCCAGGTCTTCTACAGTTCTAACCCAATGATCCCGTTTTGTTTCTCTAATGGCGGAGATGAGTCTGTTCCCAGCTTCTACTGTTGATTCGCCGAAAGGGTTTTCTTCAAATTCCTTCCTGTATTCTGTTAGTAGGTTAACTTCATCTGGTGTGAGACCAGGGATGAATGAAGTCCGGCAGCCGCGAGGTACAGACCTTCTGGAGCACTTCTTTACAGTTGTGGTGAAGATGTCGTAGGATGCTGGTGTAGGTTCTATATAAGACACTTCGTTGTCCAACATATCTGCAAATTTTGACCAGTCAGCTTTCTTGAAGTTGTACCTCCTGCGGAAAGGTATTTTCTGAGGTCTGACGGCAGCAAATATTTGACACATTATTGGTCGATGCTGTGTATTAGGCATTGGAGAGCAGACAGATTTTACACAAAGTTCGCTGATTTTATTACTACTGAAAATGAGGTCAGGGTTGTAACCTCGTTTCCATCTACCACTATTGAATGATGCAGGCTGTTTTCCATCTTGGATCAGGGTAAAGTGATTTATTTCTGCCCATTCTTGCACTGCTATTCCATTCTCATCTTCATGATCGTAACCCCATGCGCAGTTTTGCTGTTAAAATCGCCAATCACAATCCGTGTACTTTTATTTTGGAAATTGGATGGTTTGGTGATGATGAAATCAGCACCGGGTGGTTTATAAAGAGATGAAATCGTACATTTGTCTGTTTCTAGGGTAGAACTTCAATGTTATTTTCCTCCGTGAGTGCCGTGGAGAGGACTTGAACATTTGGATGGACAAATATGACACTTCCATACTTATCATGAGGTCTTTCTATTGCAAGGACCAATCCCTTTACTTTTGGTCTGTGCATATTATGGCTTCTATGTGTCTCCTGTATGCATAACACATGGCATCCATGCTGGATACTGTACCCGATACCTAGTTGAGGCTATCGGCTACGCCAGCAAACATTAAGCCGTAGTTGAGATTTTGGGAAGAGTTATGAAAAGATAGCGCTCAGATCGAGTCAAGAGGAATGTCAGGATGACGTAGAAGGTCTAGGATCAAGAAGGCACTGACATCAGTCAGGCGGATGGAATTATGGATGGAAATATGAAGCTTTATTAAGATCTATATGGAACATGGTATTTAAACATCTTAGAAGAGAAGATATAACAAGCATTATATGTGGTAATAATTTGTAGGAAGCCAGATAACCCTTAAGTTATTTTATAACTTAATAGCCGAGATGATCGGGGTTCGAGATTATATTTTTGACGCAAGAGCACAGTGGTGGGGAGAACGTCACGTGACTGCGCCAGGGAGGCTCAGGTCAATGCAGTCTAGAGACAGTCAGTTGAGCTCAGTGAGCCACGCAGTCGAGCTCTGTAAGCAGAGGAGTCAAGTACAGTTAGCACGGCAGTTGAATTCAGAGAGCGAGCCGAGTAGGACATATGCCGAGCGCATGGTAAAGGTCGCGCAGCGAACAGCTTTTGTCACGGAAAGTGAAAGCGACAGTTTTAACTTCACCAAGCAGCGAACGAAAAGTAGGTCAGTGAGCCGGGCGGAAACCCGGAGTAGGCAGCGTGAAGACCGGTTACAGAACCAGCTGTACGGGCCAGGCAAGCATGAGGAGGCCGGGGTTCAGAACAGTACTGTAAAACGAGTTGGAGAACTTATTTCAAGCTGAATTTTGGTTACGCAGAACAGCATAGCAGAGCAACATGGCGAGGCCAGCTTTATGTGGAGATTGTTCTAGAGCATAGCAGTAGGGGCGAGCGGGTTATTACCAATTTTATACGCAAGCATTATGACAGAAGCTGAACTTCATTACAACATTGAGTTGGAACGTTTACTCAGCATTTGAATTATACAGGCAGATAGTTACGAGATACTGCAACTGTGAACTTCAACTGAACATAGTTTTTCAATGACATTACGACTATGCATTTCATAACGCATTCCAAATAACATTAACGATTGTAGGCAAACAAAATGTTTTAAGCATATGCACTTATGAACTTTGGCACGAGCATTAATGCAATTCTTTCTTATGAAGTGTTATAAATTACCGAGTACGAACACAGCTACAGGGTGTTTCATAAACTTAGACACTCTCATATAAAATTTAATTTTCTGAAAGTGAGACTTTACAGTTATTGGAGATTGAACTTTCAACACTCAAACCGAACATTGTATGGAACAGTGGCGTAACGTAGAAGAGGAATAAGGGGTCCGCTGTTTCTATGAACTTTTTCGTGAGGATTTGGACAATATCCGCTATGGATAACCAGAAGTTCATCATGTCGGAGTAAACGCAGACAGAGACGCGATGGCACCACAGAGCGATGGATTCGATTCCTGACGAGGAGGAGGTCCACCAGCTGATTCACTTGGGATTCGAAGGCAATCGTCATTGCGTGGGTGGAATGATATTCACGCCGATCTTTCGAGAAATTCATTACATAAGGAAAGTCGACGATCTTTGAAATTTAATAACAGCTGATTATGAGAAGGTACTGTAAGAGTTATAACTTCCTGATACGATTATTTTCATGAATACTGGGCACACATGTATATTTTTTTTAATAGGAGTGAGACGATTATTTAGACATGGCTTTGACTTTATATGCTTCGAATTTTGCTAGAATATGGCGTGACCATATGATATGGCAGGCATCATTATACGAAATTCTCACCATTGGTTGGCTTTATTAAGCAGATGTTTGGTCTTTTAGACATTATTTTTTCCAGCAAGGATAGTTTTCATGAATAGTTTTTTTGTGTGACGAGTATTTCGAACTCGTGATCTGCAATTGATTATCTAAACTACTTCGTCAGTTCATTGCATACTAGCGAGTGTGTATTATTCATCAGTAGGGATTTTTCCTTTGGATTGTTTGGAGATATTAAGATGTTATTCACTTTAGTGAATGAATATCGCTTTTATATGACAACTAGAGACTTGTTGATTCCGATCTAGTACATTCACTCATTTAGTCTTCGAGATGGGGTCTTTCGTATTTATACGATTGTATGGCGGTTACTCATCTTACCCATCGTTCAGGGCACTATCATGTTAGTCGACGGGGCAAGGTCTTTCGTATTTATACGATTGTACGGTGGTTACTCATCTTACTTGCCATTGAGGGACTCATTTTTATCATCCGAGTGTACATGAGATTGTAAGTGAATCAAACAAGGAACTACTAGTCACATATCAGTCGAAATTTTGTTAAATAAAGTAAAGATAAATGTTAGCAGGGTTACATTTGTAATTCTTGTTTGCCAATCCAATATTTTGTTGCTATACTCTTTTGAGAGTAATTTCAGTTTAACAGCTGGTACAGCTGATGCTTTTGATGATTTTTATAATTGTGTTTGATACCTTTGAGAAGGATTTAAAGTAATTGAATCTTATAAGATGAATCATTAATGGTCAGATTTATTTTAAGGCAGATCAGTTTTGCAGATTTTGATATGAGAGATTATAGCACATTGGTGTTTTTCTGTGATGTGAATTATGAGAATTGTAAGAGAATTTATGCTATTTGAAAGCAGATCTTGAATTACTAAGGTAATATTTTTTCTAATTGTTTAAGAAGTTGTCTAGATGTGATCAGAGTAATTACAGTTATTGGAGATTGTGTGCGTTGATAATTTGAAGCCAGTTATATTTTTTGTAGATCATGCAACAGGGTTAAATGAAGTTTGTGATAGGAATTTTGTGGAAGTTGCCAAGTGATAGTTGCAATGTTGCTAATGTATTTTGAGGCAGACATGAGGTTGTCGAACCCAGTCTAGCGTAATTGTTGAGATTCAGGCTGTATGCTGAATATTTATGGAGTTTTGTGGAATAATTGTGGTATTCAAATGTGATATTTGAAGAAGTGAGGATATACAGGGTGTTACAAAAAGGTACGGCCAAACTTTCAGGAAACATTCCTCACACACAAAGAAAGAAAATATGATATGTGGACATGTGTCCGGAAACGCTTAATTTCCATGTTAGAGCTCATTTTATTACTTCTCTTCAAATCACATTAATCATGGAATGGAAACACACAGCAACAGAACGTACCAGCGTGACTTCAAACACTTTGTTACAGGAAATGTTCAAAATGTCCTCCGTTAGCGAGGATACATGCATCCACCCTCCGTCGCATAGAATCCCTGATGCGCTGATGCAGCCCTGGAGAATGGCGTATTGTATCACAGCCATCCACAATACGAGCACGAAGAGTCTTTACATTTGGTACCGGGGTTGCGTAGACAAGAGCTTTCAAATGCCCCCATAAATGAAAGTCAAGAGGGTTGAGGTCAGGAGAGCGTGGAGGCCATGGAATTGGTCCGCCTCTACCAATCCATCGGTCACCGAATCTGTTGTTGAGAAGCGTACGAACACTTCGACTGAAATGTGCAGGAGCTCCATCGTGCATGAACCACATGTTGTGTCGTACTTGTAAAGGCACATGTTCTAGCAGCACAGGTAGAGTATCCCGTATGAAATCATGATAACGTGCTCCATTGAGCGTAGGTGGAAGAACATGGGGCCCAATCAAGACATCACCAACAATTCCTGCCCAAACGTTCACAGAAAATCTGTGTTGATGTCGTGATTGCACAATTGCGTGCGGATTCTCGTCAGCCCACACATGTTGATTGTGAAAATTTACAATTTGATCACGTTGGAATGACGCCTCATCCGTAAAGAGAACATTTGCACTGAAATGAGGATTGACACATTGTTGGATGAACCATTCGCAGAAGTGTACCCGTGGAGGCCAATCAGCTGCTGATAGTGCCTGCACACGCTGTACATGGTACGGGAACAATAGGTTCTCCCGTAGCACTCTCCATACAGTGACGTGGTCAACGTTACCTTGTACAGCAGCAACTTCTCTGACGCTGACATGAGGGTTATCGTCAACTGCACGAAGAATTGCCTCGTCCATTGCAGGTGTCCTCGTCGTTCTAGGTCTTCCCCAGTCGCGAGTCATAGGCTGGAATGTTCCGTGCTCCCTAAGACGCCGATCAATTGCTTCGAACGTCTTCCTGTCGGTACACCTTCGTTCTGGAAATCTGTCTCGATACAAACGTACCGCGCCACGGCTATTGCCTCGTGCTAATCAAATGGGCATCTGCCCACTCCGCATTTGTAAACATTGCACTGACTGCAAAACCACGTTCGTGATGAACACTAACCAGTTGATGCTACGTACTTTTGTGCTTGATGCTCGTATGTAGAGCAATGAGTCGCATGTCAACACAAGCACTGACGTCATCATTACCTTCCTTCAAATGGGCCAACTGGCGGTGAATCGAGGAAGTACAGTACATACTAACGAAACTAAAATGAGCTCTAACATTACGTCAACATTACCTTCCTTCAAATGGGCCAACTGGCGGTGAATCGAGGAAGTACAGTACATACTAACGAAACTAAAATGAGCTCTAACATGGATATTAGGCGTTTCCGGACACATGTCCACATAACATATTTTATTTCTTTGTGTGTGAGGAATGTTTCCCGAAAGTTTGGCCGTACCTTTTTGTAACACCCTGTATAATGTCGTTGTGGATAGTCAGATCCAACGTGATGTCGTGAAGGCAATAATATTTTTGGCATGATAATTAAATACGAAATATAACTTGGAAGTGATAAAACTGTAAGACAACGTTCTATAACCCATATTAAACAATTTGTTAGGAAATTAAACAAATAAATAAAGTTGATAATACAAGATTTTCTGATAATAATAATTAATGAAATAATATTCTGAAATTTAAGCATATTAATGATCTGACCTAATGAAATAAAAATCAGAATGACTAGATGAAATAATAAAAATCTAAATAACCAGAAGAATAAAATTTAAATAAATTGATAAATTAAATTTTGGAATAAATCAACGAATTAAATAGATGGATGAATTAAAGATTGAATAAATAAACTGATTTAAATAAATTAATAGATGATTGGATAGATGATGAATAACTGAATTAGAAGGTGATAATTAATTAAAGAAGCTGATGATTATTGAATTTATATGGAATTAAATAAATTTAATTGAGATATAATTTGAGAAATTGCAACTTGAGTTGAGGAATTAAACAATTTGTATTGATGATTTAAGATGATTTAATCTGAAGTAGATGATAAAATAAGAGAGTGTGAATAATTAGAAAGTATAATGAAGTAATGATAATAATTTTCATTTAAATGATTTAATGGTGATGAGTTAATGATTCTGACAGGAATATGTTGAATTTTGAGATGAGAATTAATGTGAAGAATGTTTAACTTTGATGATGATGATGATGATGATGATGACCAATGAGCCGTGGATTTTCTGTAATTCACAAACAAGCAATTATTAATGACAATGTAAATAGTGTAAATTAATTATTCGATGTTTAGGAGCATTTTACTAACGTGTTCAACATTTAAATTATGCCATGCAAGCCATAAATTGCATGATATTTAAAATATGTGATTATAATGTGTATGTTTAGACAGATTAATAATTTTTTCAAATCCACATTAATGATGTTAAATTAAAGAGAAATTAGGTCTCAGGTATCACGAATGTCAGTGACGAAAGACATAGTGCTACAGTGATCCTGAGAACCCAAGAGAACTTTAGAGATTTTTCTTGTTTTATGTGGATGAAATATTTTTGATTAGAAAAGAGATGGTTCGATTTTTGGACAATGACAATTTAACGTTGGCATTCGACCATGCTCTCAGGTAGGATGAATATTTAAAATGTCTGTCTGACTATCAAAGTGAAATAAATTTGTTTTTATCTTAGTTGTGATCTGATGATGGTGTGATTTTCCTTTTTCTTTCCTTGTCTTGATTAAGGCTTAACCGGAAAGGATGTGGTTTGCTAGGAATTCAGTTGATGGCGCCCATTTATATTTGCATTTTTTTTATTGAACTTAAGCCCGTAACGACCCTAGAGATACTTTGTCTCGTGTTACCCACTGCTTTTTCGATAACTCAGCTGAATTTCCGACACATTCCTTATTTGACTAGAGGTTCATTTAACTCCGCTCTGTCCTGGAACTCCAGGAATGCGATGTAATAGCAGATGGGTCATCGCATCCCCAGGACGAACGGGTACAATACAAAGGTTTTGCAGTAGTTCTTCTATGGCGGATGATATGCCCTCTATATTTGCAGAGATAATTGTTAACTGTGGCCCTGAAAAGGACTCGGTTGATGTTTCTGGTGTGAAAGGATCAGCCGTCAGAGAATGTTGATTAATTCTCTGCAGTTGCCCAGGGTACGCCCGATTGCTTTTCTTATCATTCATCATCATCATCAACGCAATCTTCGGGGAGGCTCCTTTCGTGTAACCCGCGAGCTGATAGTACCCATATACAGTGCCGTGCGGAGGATTTCCTTCTGGGGGGGATTCATTAATATACTAGGGTAATTGTGTACATTATTAAAGGGCAAGATTGCCTTGCTGTTCCTCCCCTTAAAACGACAGTCATCTTTATACACAATTAAAATGATATCCCTCCCTACATTATTCTGCCAAGGTCCCATTCCAGTTTTGTACCTAAAATAAGGTCCCATTAACACCAACCTACACATATGGTGTACCTACAGGTTCAGCATAACCCAATGCGTAAGCGAAACGCACTCACTTACTCTTTAAATGCCTCACAATTCAATAAATACCTTAAAACATGTATATTTACAATGAAATAATGAAAGAATGCAACATGGTAACAGAATCTCATAGTTCCATCTATTTCTGTAAGACGCAATGCAATTCCAATTATTACATTAATGTGAAAGTTTCCAGACGGTTATAAGGTTATCACTGAACCAAATTAAGCTGTAAAATTCATCAATACATACAGTATAATGCGCTTAAGGGGATCAAGGGACACTCTAGAATTTTTTCACGCAATTTTCACGTGTGAGTGTTGTTCGAAAGGTCTTTTTCATCCGACTATAAAGGGTCTCCGAAAACCACATTTAAAGGCCCTTAAATTAACAGTGTCTGTGATATTCCCAGAAAACTAACTTCGCTTTGATATACCTATGAAGGAACCACTGCACCAGTAGCTGAATTGATAAAGTCTGATTATTCATACGAAGGATAAATCAGTCATAGCATTCATGATTGAGATTTTGCTAAGTGTACGCTTTACAACTAGAATATTCGCGGGCAAAGCCGCGACTGGTAATGCTAGTTATATTAATATTCTTAAAAAACAATAATTAAATAACCGTTCTCTTTGCATGAAAACTATTTAGGCATCATTATTTTCTCAGCACAATAAAAAAAAAACTAAAAAATAGGCTAAGGAAAACAGTAACTAAATATTACAATTGAAAAGATGCAGTGGTATCATTATGACCATAGTTAGGTGTTGCTTATAATTTTGATATTATGTGAGAGAGAAATAATGTTCTGCTCACCATGTTCTTACTATTGACTCTACCTGTATCATTCATAGGAGAAAAATTACAGAAACTCCTCATGTAACGAATTATCTTTAACAAAACGGACACATACAATTAAAGCAACCCGAAGTGACGTGAAAAAAGGTACCGATAGCACACTTCAACAGCCAAACTGGTGTGGTGCTGAACAACACATCCCTTTGCTACTTTTGTATCCTAACCTCACCAATTCTTTACCATCTACTCTGGGGAATTTCCCTTCAATAAAGTCCATGTATTTTCCTTCAAGTCTTATCAATCTGCAAACAGCCCTCACATTCTGCACTTGGGGTCTAACTACGCTCAATTCACATCAAATCAGTTTGTGGTCTGTTTCTTTTAAATAGGCTAACCTGAATATCCTCCAGTTCCTTATCGCTTTTCCTAGTCAGTTTACCCGCCAGGTAGGCTTTTCCCACGGACTCAGTGAAGGATCCCATCTTTACCGCCTCTATGGGCAGTGTCCTGGAGCTTGACATCGAGTTTGGGGATACAACTGGGGAGGCGGGACTAGTGCCTCGCCCAGGCGGTCTCACCTGCAAAGCGAACAGAGGGCCTCATGAGGGATGGAACGGGATGTGAAGAATGGGAGGGATAGGCAAGGAAGAGGGAAGGAGGCAGCCGTGGCCTTACGTTAGGTATCATACCGGTATTTGCCCGAAGACAAAGTGGGAAACCACTGAAAACCACTTCGAGGATGGCTGAGGTGGGAATCACCGGTGGTTGGCGCGCACTTTTACACTTATACCAAACATGTTCAATAATGTGTACTTACAGTGATCATAGACAATGCTGAAAATCGCCTCCCTCTCTTGTAACACACACCTGATGAAAGTATGTCTTTCAACTCTTTTATTATTTACGGAGCCTGTTTCCTTGAATCGTTTAGCGAGCCTCCTAATTGTACTGGCATAAGGCACAGGTCTTCCTGGAAACTTGATTCGAAATGTTCGTCTCGTTTCAGAACAAGATTATTTGCTTTTCATATACGAATTATGGATATACACACGTTCGTGCAATGTGAATTGGTGTCTAGGCATGACCAACAATCACAGTAATCACAATACTCACTAAACGTGCAACACTAACGTCTAAGCTTTACAGATACACGTCCATATGAATGAACTAACGATATGAATCAGCGGAGCGTGCCTATACCGGCTGAAACGCGTACGCGCACCCGCGATCTGCGCCAGTCACAGCCCCCTTAGCCTTCCGTGTTTATCGGGGCGCACGGTGATCACAACTATCACACTATGCTCCGTAAAGTTTCCACCTGCACGGGAAACCCCTTCCACTAAAAGCACACGCCCTTCAGTAGTAAGCAATCCCACTAGACTAAGCTTACACAAGAACTTGACAAGAACACAACTTACAGCGTCAACACTGTCACGTACAGACACTCACTGTCGGCAATAATGGACCGGTATTCCTCACCCTATCACTCCAGTTGATGGTCAACATGAAACAAGTGCTTGCTTATGCCATCCACTGCGGTGAGGCTAAGGGTATACAGGACTAGCGCTTAGAGAGAGCCCAGCGGGGCTAACGAAGTGACCCGAATGCTCACGAATATAACCGATCAGCCAACCTCTTCCACTTCCAAGACAGACCAAGCGGGGCAGCCATTTTTCTTACGTTTATCGACGGCCTATTTGTTCTGAGAATAATCGCTTGATTTGTTGTTCTGTGCGTTAATTCTTTGAGTCTCAGACACTCACTGGACAACTGAAATAAATTAAAGTCGAGCCGCTGAGTCTCCCGCAGGGTGTCCATCTCCTTATCTCCACTAATATCTTCCCTGGCCCTTTCACAACAGCTTATGAATTGCTTGGAAAATCCGTTTCATTTACCTGCGTTTCTAATGAACAAATATATTTCACATGCGAAAAAATATTTTTTTTACAGTAAGAGACAGAATATGTAATTTTAAATAGATCAAGTAAAGTTATGTTAAAAAATGTCATTTTGATCAAATATGTAAAATATGTAACAATAAAAAGGAATTATATGGTAGCTAAGGTTCTAACTCATGGACATTTATCATTTTTAGTTATATACAGGGTTTCTATAAAAGAACTCCGGGGTATTAAAAATTCATATCTTAATAACTGTAGAAGATAGCAAAATGTAGTTAATTTCTCTGAAACGAGTAGCTCATCAAGTTTTACTCATACCAATTGGGAATGTTTTCATCAACAGTTGGTAGCGCTGTTGAGCGTTGACCTCGAAACAAAGTAGCAGCAGCCAGTGCTGTCTGGATTGCCGTGCTATGGCGACGCCGCAACAAAAGGCTCTATGCGTTATTTGGCTAATAGAAACTAATTCTGTTGTTACGGTACAAAGAAACTTTCGACGTAATTATGATGTTGACCCTCCAACGGATAAAACCATTTGCCAATGGTTAAGTGCTTTCAAACAAACAGGAAGTGTTTTAAAACAAAAGTCGCCGAGTAGGCCGCGTGTGTCACAAGAGAATGTGGACAGAATCCGAGCTTCATACCTTTGAAGCCCTAGGAAATCATTGACAAGACGCAGTCTGGAGTTGGAGTTACCAAGGTCAACAGTTCATAAGGTTGTTCATAAAAAACTTCGTTTAACTGCTTAAAAGATTCAACTGTTACACCACATTAAACCGGCAGACAAGATTAAGAGAGTAGACTTTTCTGTTTCTATGCTAAACGAAATCGATGAAAATAACGATTTAAAAAAATGTTATTTTAGTGATGAAGCGACTTTTCATGTGAACGGGTCTGTAAACATACATAATTGCAGAATTTGGGGATCAGAGCCGCCCCATGAATTCATAGAGTATGAACGTGACCGCCAAAAGTGAATGTTTGGTGTGGTCTTATGCATGATAGAGTAATAGGTCACTTCATTTTTGTTGAAAGAAATATCAGTGGTGATGTCTATTGTGACATGTTAGAGGAATATGTATTTCTTCAGTTATTTGACATTGAGGCGGAGAAGGGTTTAGTCCACTTCCAACAAGATGGGGCACCGCCACACTTCAGTTTGCGACTCTGCAGCAGATGGATTGGAAGGGAAGGATCTATTCCATGGCCTCCAAGGAGCCCTGATATAACTCCGTTGGATTTTTTCTTCTGGGGGCATATCAAGAATCTTGTGTATGCTGAGAAAATTCATGATTTTGGCCATCTCAGGGAACGAATAAGCAATTGTGTGGCAACCGTCCCCCCAAACATGCTGGCCAGGACATGGGAAGAGGTGGAATACCGTTACGATGTGCGCCGTGCCACTAACGGGGCTCATATTGAACTTTATTAAATTGTTTAAAAAAAACTTGAAAATGCAACCTTTCCAATCATGTAATGAACATTAATATAACTTTTTTACTTCATTACAATATTTTGCCTCAAAGCCCCGGAGTTCTTTTATAGACACCCTGTATAAGCAAAGGGAAGGAATATGCATTTATATAATAATTCTAGCTGTAATGATCGGTCTAGGATTTGAAGTTTCGGGTACGTTCGGTTTGCCCCGCTGCGCTTGTCTGTCTCGGTGCGTGTCAAAAGATCGTGAAGGGGAATGAATCATCGGTTGCGGTCGTGAGCATTCGAGTCGCTTCGTTAGCCCCGCTGGACTGTCTCTAAGCGCTAGTTATACAGGACAAAATATGCTGCCAACCTAACACGTCGCGCAAGGCGAGGCCCGCTTAGCTCCCCGTGCGGAGAGACTTTGCGGACACACTGTATAACCTTGTGACAGGAGGCTCCAGAATGTAGGGTTGATCATGAGGTCACACGTGCCGCAGGTGATGGCGGGTAGACAAGTGAAAACACATTGCGTAGCAATGACATAGGCCAATTAAGCAGGAACAGCAGATGATTGGCAGTAAGTAGATATGACCACAGTTATTACCTGGAGGCATTAACTTTAGAACTACTGTAGTGCAAAACCGATAAAAAATAACAGAGAAAAAATAATACAAGAATTAACTTAAATGCAAAAAAATTAGAAGGGCAGTAACAAAAATAACTAAATTCAGGTCAGTGGAGGCAGAAGGAAATACTAAAGCGGAGGAGAACAAACTAAATAAAATGTCAAACCCTATTGGGGAATGAAGGAAACGTACAGGCCGGACGTTTGTTTTAGACGATTGCCCTTGACCTTGAAGCCTGCAGGTGAGCCTACATACACTCACTCTCTCACCCTATCGCTTCACACTTGTCACCACCGATCTGATGTAATGGAATTCCATACTTGAGCACACAGTACAGTCCACGTCGAAGTATTATGTGACGCGGAAGTACACATTACGTAGTTACGAACAGAACGTCATTATATTTGCCAATGACTGTACTTCAGGAGAAGTGTGAAACAGCTTTGTCAATCATCGGGCTGCTTGGGGCAGCTGATAACAACACAGGTACTGTAGTAACTCGCCTCCAGGCTTCCATTAAGATTTTTCAATCGTCTAAAACAAACGTCCGGCCTGTACTACCCACCTTATTTTTGTAAAACGAACAGCCTCTTTCTGAAAAACCACCAACCTCTGCAGTTAGAGGCTTTCCGACCCTCATGGCCTCTTTCTGAAAAATCACCAACCTCTTTAGTTTGAGGGTTTCCGACCCTCATGGCCTCTTTCTGAAATATCACCAACCTCTTTAGTTTGAGGCTTTCCTACCCTCATGGCCTCTTTCAGAAAAATCACCATCTTCAGTAGTTAGAGGGATTCCTACCCTCATGGCCTCATTCTGAAAAATCACCATCTTCAGTAGTTAGAGGGTTTCCTAACCTCATGGCCTCTTTCTGAAAAATCACCAACCTCTTTAGTTTGAGGGTTTCCTACCCTCATGGCCTCTTTCTGAAAAATCACCAACCTCTTTAGTTTGAGGGTTTCCTACCCTCGTGGCCTCTTTCTGAAAAATCACCAACCTCTTTAGTTTGAGGGTTTCCTACCCTCATGGCTTCTTTCTGAAAAAATCACCAACCTCTTTAGTTTGAGGGTTTCCGACCCTCATGGCCTCTTTCTGAAATATCACCAACCTCTTTAGTTTGAGGCTTTCCTACCCTCATGGCCTCTTTCAGAAAAATCACCATCTTCAGTAGTTAGAGGGATTCCTACCCTCATGGCCTCATTCTGAAAAATCACCATCTTCAGTAGTTAGAGGGTTTCCTAACCTCATGGCCTCTTTCTGAAAAATCACCAACCTCTTTAGTTTGAGGGTTTCCTACCCTCATGGCCTCTTTCTGAAAAATCACCAACCTCTTTAGTTTGAGGGTTTCCTACCCTCGTGGCCTCTTTCTGAAAAATCACCAACCTCTTTAGTTTGAGGGTTTCCTACCCTCATGGCTTCTTTCTGAAAAAATCACCAACCTCTTTAGTTTGAGGGTTTCCTACCCTCATGGCTTCTTTCTGAAAAATCACCAACCTCTTTAGTTTGAGGGTTTCCTACCCTCATGGCTTCTTTCTAAAATCACCAACCTCTTTAGTTTGAGGGTTTCCTACCCTCATGGCTTCTTTCTGAAAAATCACCAACCTCTTTAGTTTGAGGGTTTCCTACCCTGAAAAATCACCAATCTCTTTAGTTTGAGGGTTTCCTACCCTCATGGCTTCTTTCTGAAAAATCACCAACCTCTTTAGTTTGAGGGTTTCCTACCCTCATGGCTTCTTTCTGAAAAATCACCAACCTCTTTAGTTTGAGGGTTTCCTACCCTCATGGCCTCTTTCTGAAAAATCACCAACCCCTTTAGTTTGAGGGTTTCCTACCCTGAAAAATCACCAATCTCTTTAGTTTGAGGGTTTCCTACCCTCATGGCTTCTTTCTGAAAAATCACCAACCTCTTTAGTTTGAGGGTTTCCTACCCTCATAGCCTCTTTCTGAAAAATCACCAACCTCTATAGTTTGAGGGTTTCCTACCCTCATGGCCTCTTTCTGAAAAATCACCAACCTCTTTAGTTTGAGGTTTTCCTACCCTTATGTCCTCTTTCTGAAAAATCACCACCCTCTTTAGTTTGAGGGTTTCCTACCCTCATTTCCTCTTTCTGAAGAATCACCAACCTCTTTAGTTTGAGGGTTTCCTACCCTGAAAAATCACCAACCTCTTTAGTTTGAGGGTTTCCTACCCTGAAAAATCACCAATCTCTTTAGTTTGAGGGTTTCCTACCCTCATGGCTTCTTTCTGAAAAATCACCAACCTCTTTAGTTTGAGGGTTTCCTACCCTCATGGCCTCTTTCTGAAAAATCACCAACCTCTTTAGTTTGAGGGTTTCCTACCCTTATGTCCTCTTTCTGAAAAATCACCAACCTCTTTAGTTTGAGGGTTTCCTACCCTCATGGCTTCTTTCTGAAATACCACCAACCCCTTTAATTTGAGGGTTTCCTACCCTCATGGCCTTTTCTGAAAAATCACCAACCTCCGTAATTAGATGGATTTCTACCCTCATGCTCATGTCGTACATTTGAAAAAGCACCATCTTCCGTAGTTAGAGTGTTTCCTACCCTCATGACCCCTTTCTGAAATATCACCATCTTCCGTAGTAGAGGGATCCCTACCCTCATGACCTCTTTTTGAAGAATCATCAATCTACGTAATTAGGTGTTGTGGTGGCAAACCGCAGACTGGTCCGGGTAGTCAAGTACACAAATATCACCACCAGAGTGCGCGCTAGTGACAGGTTAAGTCCAGATAAGTCGCCAGCTTTACCGCGCCACTTACAGTATTTGATCCGCTTAAGAAACTTCGTGCAGAGTATTTCCTAAAGCTGAATGGAATGTTCCTAAAAATGCATTAGAAAAATCATTATCAGCGCCGCGGAGGAAGGGAACAACCTGCCCCTCCGCTGACTTATATAAACTACCGGTAGCAAAAGAAGAGTGACAGAAACCGGGAAGAGAGAAATGAAATGCTCTCGAGGATTGGACGGAAGTGGAGCCATGAAAGGCAGGGAGGACATGATTCGTTTATTTGTCAATAGAGAAAGGGAAAGGCCAGGAGTCCCCAAGCCTTCAGCATTGCCCCTTCATGGCTTCTGACCCCTCACAAAATGAAGCCATCGGCGGTTTCGTTGGCCAAGTTTGTAGCATGCTCAGCTTCTATGCCCAAGGTCATGGGTTCAAACCCGGCCGAAGTCATAGGATTTTTTAAGAGCGTTAAAATCCCTTAGTATGCCTTCTTTCGGAGGGGAAGTAAAGCCGGCGGGCCCATGTCAAAGATTTAAGGCATGTAAAAGAACCTTCCACTAACTACAATTTTTTGGAAGCTAAAATTTGCAGGTTAGTTTGATAACGCTATATTAGTTCCAACGTTCGTCGCAAGGTGATGGCTGCGATGGCATCAAATAGCCAAGTCCGCAGCTAGGTGTCGTTGACGGTAGCATTTGGTAGAAAAATTAGGAAATACTTGAAAAATTGATCTTCTGCATTCCTTCTACCTGATCACAGATAACACGCACTAATACAGTCATCACAATTAACACCAGACAGATTCTACGCGCACCCAAAGTACACAGGGCTACATGATCGCGTTGTCGCAGCCCCTAAACTGAGGAACCAACCAACCTAACTAACTAAGTCTCTCATTATAAACCTATTGGGGGAAGTGCGGTTTATGAACGGGTCCGCTAGTAGACTAATATGAAAGAAGCAGATAAATGCTGCGAAGCAAGTTCATTGAGAATGATGTAATGGATATAAACCCCTCATGTATGCAGTTTATTGTTCAACTAATTCCCCTATGCAGTGGATTGATCGACACAATGTTTCACAATTGCAATATTTTGTTCTTTGCTATCGATTTATTTTCTCGATATGAACTGAGAATGTGGAATCTTTTGAGCCTGTTTTATGAGTTTGAGTGATGGACAACAGTGCCTTTAATTGGCAATATGGCGGGTCCGGTGTTTATGAATGTATAACTCTCAGACATGGTCTCACCCTCTTGTGACATATGGACATCATAAACTACAGCGACCCCATCCTTCGCTCAGCTTCACCGGCAGTTCTTCGTGGCGGGCCCTGTGATACCATGTCCTGTGGTTCGGATTCCACATAAATATGGAGGTCCCGTGGCTCACGGGATTAACGGGCTCGTAAAATTACAAGCGTCCTCAGTTCTTCGAGATTCATTGTTCATTTCAAGTTTGGATTGTTTCTTTCATTACGACTAGAATCTTTCCGTTTGTTTGCTTCCTTGTTCTTTTCTTTCTTCATTGATTTATTCATTCATTAATAGATTAAGTTATTCTTTCTTTCTTTCTTTCTTTCTTTCCTTCTTTCCTCCTTCTTTCTTTCTTTCTTTCTTTCTTTCTTTCTTTCTTTCCTCCTTCTTTCTTTCTTTCTTTCATTCCTTCTTTCCTCCTTCTTTCTTTCTTTCTTTCTTTCTTTCTTTCCTTCTTTCCTCCTTCTTTCTTTCTTTCTTTCTTTCTTTCTTTCTTTCTTTCCTTCCTCTTTCTTTCTTTTTTCTTTCATTCCTCCTTCTTTCTTTCTTTCTTTCTTTCTTTCTTTCTTTCTTTCTTCTTTCCTTCATTCCTCCTTCTTTCTTTCTTTCTTTCTTTCTTTCCACCTTCTTTCTTTCTTTCTTTCTTTCTTTCTTTCGTTCTTTCTTTCTTTCTTTCTTTTCCTCCTTCTTTCTTACTTTCTTTCCTTCTTTCTTTCTTTCTTTCTTTCGTTCTTTCTTTCTTTCTTTCTTTCTGTCTTTCTTTCCTCCTTCTTTCTTTCTTTCTTTCCTCCTTCTTTCTTTCTTTCTTTCTTTCTTTCTTTCTTCCTTCTTTCTTTCCTCCATCTTTCTTTCTTTCTTTCCTTCTTTCCTCCTTCTTTCTTTCTTTCCTTCTTTCCTCCTTCTTTCTTTTTTCTTTCTTTCTTTCCTCCTTCTTTCTTTCTTTCTTTCTTTCCTTCTTTCCTCCTTCTTTCTTTTTTCCTTCTTTCTTTCCTTCTTTCTTTCTTTCTTTCTTTCTCTCTCTCTTTATTTATTATTATTATTATTATTATTATTATTATTATCGTTTCAGTCGTCTAGGGACCACGAACCAATGTCAATGCTTTGTCCTTTGTTGTCCCTTCTTCTTCCTCCAATATTCCTTCATCATCTCACTATGTTTCCTCTTCCTTTCCTCGGACCATTTCGAGCCGGTTTTCTTGCCCTTCCTCCCTTGGAATCCTTACATTTTTAGCACTTTTTGCCTAAAAATATTGATATTGTTTCTTTCCAAATCCTTTTTGACTTGTTGTACCCAGGTTGTTGTTAACCTACTGTCATCCATCCTGTAGCAATCTCCTCTTCCGCATTGTTTCTGATATGTTTTCTATTTTTTGATATATTTCATCATTTCTGGTTAATTTCCAGAATTCTGCAGTTTTTAAAGGATGGAGTATTTTCTATATTTCTTTCTTTATTTATTTATTTATTTATTTATTTATATGTCTGGTATAATAAGCCAAGCGCCGTGAGGAGTTGGGTGGACCTATAATATCCAAGGAATAGGGGATGTGATGATAACAACGATGATCATCATGATAAGGATCATTATTATGATGATCTACAAACTTGTAATTCTGTAATAAAGTCTTAAATGCCAAAACAAGTTGCCTGATAATATACGAGGGAGAAAAAGGGTGCAAAATAAATCACTAACCCTACCGAAGTTGTGCTTGTTAGATAATGCACCGCAGTTGGGATGAAGCCAGTCGACATAAAGAGCAGTATCTCCTTAAATCAGCCCCCGGCGCGGCTCGGGCGCGGCCGTAAAGAGGATCACATGGGGGAGGGGAGGGGAAGTTCACCAAGTCATTCTCGATGACAGTTAGCCACGGGGGAATAGCAAGGCAAGCCCTTGTCTTATCCGGCTTGGAGACGAGACGCTGCGACTCAAAACTAGACTTAGCCTCTTTTTTCTAGCGCATATTCTAGGTTCATTTTACTACATAGTCTTTGTCGCCAATGCAGCTTGTAATTGGATTACAGTAATATTAATAATAATATCGTATGGCCTCGATGCCGGGTGCAAGCTTTGTAATTTGACACCCAGAGGGTAGCTTGCATGTCGAATTTCGTTGTTCCTTGAATCACTATGAAAGTCAAGGAGGTTAGATATCTAAGCTCCTTGAACACTATACCGCTTTCTAGTAGAGAAATTAGGAACTTTGTGTTGGCGGAAACTCCCGAGATTTTTGCCGCCTTTCAAAAAAAAAAAACACTTACCACGGCCAGGAGCGAACCTGCACGTTGACCACTCACCCACCGTGGCAGGCTGCTGGAAGGATACGAATATGATGATGATGTGTTCAACGATCTGATATGGAGGGAGACTCATGTCCATGCCCTCTACGTCATATTGACGCGGCCTTCGGTGGCGTAGTTGGTAGCATGCTGAGATTCTTTGCCCAAGGTCGCAGGTTCAAACCCGGCCGAAGTTGTCGGATTTTTTAAGAGTGTTAAAAATTCCTCAGTATGCCTTCGTTCGGAGGTGAAGTAAAGCCGGCGCGGCGGTCCCATGTCATAGATTTATGGCATGTAAAAGAACCTTCCACTAATTACACTTGTGTAAACATAAAAATTATATTTTAGATTTGACTAACGCTCATAGGTTCCAACGTTCGTCACCAGGAGCCGACTGCAGTGGCATCTAGTAACCAAGTTCAGAACTAGTTGTCGTTGATGGTTGATGGTGGCGTTTGGTAGCAAAAGTGGGAACTAGTTGAAAAAAGTGACAGTCAGTCTGAAAGACTAGACTTTGTATCATTTTAAATGCTACAAATGCTGAAAAATGCTAGAAAGGCTGGAGGTTTCACGCTTCGCTCGAAGCCAAAGACTCTTGACATGTTAGAAAATTATCTGCATAATACTTATCTTGCTTTATAATACTTTAAGTTGTTTCAAATTACTCGCGAACGGCAAGTGCTAACCAAGGGCAAAGCAAGGTCAAGCGCGCGGTGGGAGATGGCTGGGTGACGTGCCCCTTCCATCCAGTCTAAAAACACTTATAGTGCGCGATGTATTGAAGATAGAGATATGCTCTCGTGGACTTTTTTGTAGAACTTTTCATGCTGACCAATTCTTACGGTCATAGTATATTGATATTTTTAACGGTTTGCCCAGCGTAAGCTTAAGAAGCGCACGGACGCCAAGTTTGTTTTCGACTTTTTCACTGAAATCGTTACTGCTTGGCTTGCTTTGATCATACATAAATTATTTTCTACAGAATCTTTCCTCGAGATATCCTTTACAGAATGGTGAAAACCGCATCAAAATCCATCCAGTGGTTCTCGAGATTACCCGTGACATCCAAGAATCGGGGATTTTTGTCTTATACTAACGAAGTAGAGATTGTCGCGGAACACATGCACCAAGCGGTACTATGACGTCACACACCTCAGTGCATCTGGGTATATTTCGTCCCGTCACCGTAACGTAACGCCAGACCCTAGCGTAACGACGAAGTCGACAAGATCAGTTAAAATGATAATATTGAAAGTCTGCAGTCCTTACTTCAATTAAAAACAGATATCACACACTAATACAGCCATCACAATTAACACCGGTTATCAGACAGATTCTACACACACCCAAAGTTCACGGGGCTACATGACCGCGTTGTCACAGCCCCTAAACTGAGGAACCAACCAACTACGCCATATTGTTTCGTATATTCTTTTACGTATCGTATAGTTGTTCGTCTCTTTCCATGACGATGTCGAACGTTAAAAAAAATAGTTACGTTTATTTTTTTAAATATAAACTGGGAGTACTGAGTGCATTTGTAGTTTTACGTGAACCGGGGCACCTCAAATTTAAAACACTGGATGAGGAGCTCACTTCGAAACCCTCACAGACCGTAACCAAGAATTGATCCCGGTCGTCTAGGAGTGATACAGGTGACGGCACTCGTCGGAAAGTGAGAGTATGAGAAAAATGAAAAGGAAGGCATCCTAGACCTCCGTAGGGGCCGGAACAGTACAAGAGGTCGCCAACATGAGCAGCCAGTTGTGAACTCTTGGAGTATAACAGTAGGGGGTTTCTAGCTCCGTAGGTTGGCGACCCTGCTGTGACCGCGGTAAGCTGCCTCATTACCTCGTGTCAACAACGATGTTCTGGCGTCCTGCCCGCCTAGATGACTTGTCCACATCATGGCTACGGGCTCGATCCCAGGCCAACAAGTTCGGAATTTTGACGGGCTGGAAGAATCCGCCAATCCTAGTCGTAAGATATTGGCTCGAAAGAGAGCTCTCGTATCACACTTGGGGACTTAACGACAGATACCCAATACCATGACTACTGTACTTGCGGGCGGCCGAAAGTCAGATTCCTAAACGAACAGAGGTATTTTGTTAGCTCATAGATCTGTCCAGCTACTTGGTTGTTTATGTAAACAATTGCCCTCCCTCCCATAGGCCTATGTTTCGGTAGCATGACTCGTTCCACAGATTTCCTGGGATAGTGTTTTCGAGATTTGGTTAGCAATGTTCTAATTGCCTGTATTGTATTTGGGTGTCCCACTCGACAGATCCTTAACCTACCTAAAACATCGGTCTAATACCACAGTCAAGGTACGTATAGTACAGTACAGCTACACAGAAGAAACCCCTTTTGTTCCAAAAACCGTGCTATGGTTGGCTTTTAGTAAATCGTTAGAAAAGCACAAGAAAAGCTTAACTCTAAATTTCAGAATAATTTGCACGATCATTATGTTGGAATACTAAAAAAAAATTGAAAAGCTTTTTTCTCTGAATCGGCATATTTTAAAGAAAGGTTTTTTAAACAAAAAATGTAGAGGACATTGTCATCTACAATTTGTCTCATTGAGGTCATGTCATACGTTTTGAAATGCAGAAGCTAGGTGGCATCAAAGTTTTCAAAAAAGTGTTTTTTTTCACTTTTTGTCCTAGAAAAAAATGTTGTTTTTTTTTCCACAAAAGTGTGAATCAGAAATTTGTCCCTCTCAAAATTGTCTACAACATTTAGGGAAATATTTTTTTCCTCCGACTTACCGTTCCAAAAGTATAGTCTGCCGAAGTGTGAAAATTGTCCGACACCGGTCCCGGTCCAAACTATGCCCACCGCTCTCTCCGCAGTAACAATAGTAGCCTTGACTACGCAGCGTTGCATTTGCTGCGCTATAACTTTGGAACGGTAAGTCCGAGGAAACAAACGTTTAAATAAATGTTGCAGACAATTTTTAGAGGAACAAATTTCTAATTCACTCTTTTGTGGAAAAAAAAATCTAGGACAAAAAGTGAAAATACACTTTTTTTTTGAAAATTTGGCGCCACCTAGCTTCTGCATTTCAAAACGTATGACATGACCTCAATGAGACAAATTGTAGGTGACAATGTCCTCTACATTTTTTGTTTAAAAAACTTTTCTTTAAAATACGTAGATTCAGAGAAAAACGCTTGTCAATTTTTATTTTTTTTTAGTTTTCCGACAACATGATACTACAAATTATTCCGAAATTTAGTGTTAAGCTTTTTTTTTTTTGTGCTTTTCTAACGATTTACAAAAAGCCAACCATAGCACGGTTTTTAGAACAAAACCATGCCAGCTGTACTGTACTAGTACAGGAACAACATCCTTCAAAAGCTGTGTGGTACTACATGGGGATCAACAGCTACTACACTTCACTGCTCTGCACTGGGACTAGTCTATAGCACAGCAGAATATTGCGCTCCTGTATGGCTAAATAGTAATGATACCAACAAACTCGACATCCAACTCAATACAACTACGCGCATGATCACACGATGTCTAAAAACTACTCCTACATTTTGGCTCCCAACTCTAAGTCACATTCAACCACATGAACTCAGAAGACAGGATGCTTTGGTACGTGAATATAAAATAAATTGGACTACCCTGACCTTCCCATTCATGACTTCATCCCAAGTGCAATATCTGACAGGTTAAAATCCAGACAATCAGCAATAAAATCTGCTGTAGAACTTTTTAACAAGGGATTTGATACAAGCGATAGATGGGAACAAAAATGGATCCAGCAAGCAGCAGCAGAAGTAATAATCGTATATATTATTTCAGTAGTATGCATCCCTCCCAAGGCGCTCACAAGCGACCGATCGTGACAAATGAGCATTCAAAAGAAAGAGAATAGACATTAGCAGTGACTTATTGCAATATAATTTCATAAATATCTATAATTTCTTAAAAAAATGACTTTAAACAAATTGTACGAAGTGTGCGATTTGCAAACACCGTTGATATAGGAAAATACGCTCCATAATTGCTGTCCACGGGCCACTGTGACGCCTGTTTCATGTATATTAACATTCTGAGGTCTTTCCTTTATCCTGAAATGTAAATAGTGTTCTATAATCATGTGGTTGAAATAAAAACATAACCTTTCTCCTTAAGTGTCTCATTATAAACCTATTGGGGAAAGTGTGGTTTATGAACAAGCGCGCGGGTCCGCTAGTCAGTATAAATACTTACAACAAACCAGAGGGGTTCGATTTGCCTCGACGTACGTGGAAGACTGCCATTAGGATTCGCACAAACCATGGAGTGTGTAAGGACTTACTCTACAAGGGGGGGGGGGGGGCGTGGTGGCTCAGCGGTCTAGCTGTATGCCTCTCACCAAGGCAGTCCGGGTTCGATTCCCGGTCAATGCATGTGAGATTTTCGATGTGAAATGCCATGTCCTGTGGTTCGGATTCAACGTAAAAAGGAGGTCCCGTGGCTCATAATCACAAGATTCACGGTCACGTAAAACTACAATCTTCCTTTTTTTTTTCCTCTACAAGTGGAACAAAATTCCCGATCCTGCAGGTGTTTGTGGAGCGACACCCCAGACCATACAATACATTGTGCAGCAGTGTAGTATTACGTCACACTCAGGGGATTTAAAGGATTTTCTCGTGTTGACTCCAGATGCTGTTAAGTGGATAGACAATTTAAAATTTTACATTATAAGTGCCAATTGTGACTGTAGGTTACACTAATATTCTCTGTTTTGCTTTTATTGTAATAATGTCCTGGTATTTTTGTTGGTATGTATTCTGAATATTGTTGTGTTTTACAATGTGTTGTCATACGCTAAATCAAGGATCATGTAACTATAAGAGATTCGTCACTTTTGGTTATAGAATTTCCGAGAGAGCACTGCCTGAGGCTATGTACTGCTCCGGCAAGTCTAGCAACATAAAAAGTAAAAAGCCCTATGAATGTAGCCTTTATTACACGTAATTGAACAGTATGTTCTGTGTTGAGTTATGGATTATTGATGAAAATGACACAAACATAACTGCGCCTTTCGCTAGGCGCTGAAATATACGTTCAGATAGGAAAATAATACATTTTGATATACAGGGTGCTTCAAAAAAATGTATACACACTTTGAACTTCCATAGAAAATTTATTTACCGTTCTACAAAGTTAAATTTCAGGAAATTAGAAAGCTGAAAGTCCAATGTAAATGAAACATAAATAACAAATGTTAATACTGTTCAAATTGGCGACCTGCAGCATCAATACAATTCTGAGTACGAGTCACCACTGATTCTGAACATCGTATCAAAACGTCCAATGAGATTTCTCTACACACGGCTTGAATCTCATTCCAAAGAATGTCTAGGTTACGTGGTTTACGTTTGTACACCTCATCTTTTACTGTGCCCCATAAGAAGAAATCCAGTGGTGTAAGGTCTGGAGAGCGTGCTGGAAACTCGATTGGCCCCCTGCGTCCTATCCACTGGCCCAGCAAATTTTGATCCAGGTAAGCTCGTACGTCCCTGTGATAGTACGGCGGGGCACCATCTTGTTGAAAATAAAAATTAGCATTACCGTATAATGCACGAATGGCAGGAAATATGGAATCAGCAAGCATTGTTAGGTAAGTTATACCAGTTACAGTGCCTTCAAATCGAAAAGGTCCAATGAGTCCCCTTGAAGACAAACCGCACCACACATTTACACCAGGCAAATTTACAGCTTTTTCAATTGTAATGTGAGGATTTTCTTCACCCCCAGTAAACACGATTGTGCCTATTGACAGTTCCATTAAGTTTGAATTGGGCTTCATGCGACCAAATGATTCTACCCATAAATCCCGGTTCACGTATCACCATCTCCTGAACCCATTCACAAAATTGCAACCTTCGATCTGGATCGTCGTCACTTAGCTGTTGCACCAGCCTTGGAATGTAAACACGATACTTGCCTCTCTTCAGAATGCGTAGCACGCTGCTAGCACTTACATAACTTTCACGTGCCCCTTGCCTTGAAGATTTGTTAGGAGAGCGTTGAAACAGTTCCAAGACTGCCGTTGATGACTCATCACTTGTAGCTGTTCGAGGTCGACCTGAATGACCTTTATGCACATCACACACTGTTGCATGAACTTCGAATTTGTCTCGTATGCGTGTAATTGTTAATCTTGAAGGTGGTTCTGTATCATACTCCCTTCTCCACTGTCTTTGAACTTCATTTACATTCTCAAACTTCCAGTACCACTTAATAACCTGCTTACGTTCTTCAAAACTCAAACGTACGTCCGCCATGTTGATATTACAAATTCCAACTGACAATATAACATAGAGGGACGATTATGCTGCCACCTGGCGAAGAAATATAACATTAGCCTTGTAGAGCGGGAAAACTACGATAGTTTAAAGTGTGTATACATATTTTTTGAAGCACCCTGTATATCAATGTTGGCAATAGATTTGTCACGAAGGACACAGTTATGTCATTCTAGAGCTTAATTCACCTTTAGGCTAATTAAGCATTGTTCTCCTACTCTACAGAATTGTTGGGATATTCGATGAATATAAAGAAAACTGTCCAAATGCACACACTATATTGCCATAACCTCACTTTTTGCCTAGTATGCCCGCTGCCACCCACCCCTCCCCGTAGCCCTAAACCACAAATTGTATTGCAATGCAAAGGAGAATGGGTAAGAAAACAGACAAGATCTGAAATGCACGCATTTATTCTCTATATATTTTTATTCGAGAGTAGTCCATAGGCTATTGCCCACTAGTTTTACACATGGTCAACACCAGGAAGATGAAAATTGCTGTATTGTTCTTACTATCATTATAAGTCTTACATCCCGGTGCTTGGCAATTTTTCCTCCCTTGCAGTGGCATGATTGACACTCAATTCAATTCAAATAAATAATCAAAATACCGAACAAATCAAAACAACCAACAACACCACGAGGAAAATCAATCAAAACAGACTATTCCCGCTTCCGCCAGGCGGTTTGATGTGCGCGTTCATGAGTGCCAACTACGGAACCTTAGTGCTAAAATTAATTCTTCATTGGTTGGCAGAACATCCAGAGCAGACTTTACCGCGACCCACGCGATCCCTATGATCTGTCATCCCCCTGCGCTAAATACATAAATGTCTGTCCTAGACTTTGAAAGCCAGTTTTACTCCACTTGATATACCCAAAAGAGTAACTATGGATAGGGACAGCATAAGCGGTGATTGCCTTAACCAAGTTTTTACTGTTGAGGCTGGTGTTAGATAGAAGCACTACTGAGTGTTCTATGTGTCTGTCTCACTTCATTCCCAGATGCTTGTAGGTCTCGTTAGCGAGCATTGTTGCAATCTGTTGGCCCTGAACTGCAACTTGCCTATCATACATTGAGCGTTTTACATTTGCAACCCTCATGCTGTGGTACAGATACTGGTGAATGAGGTGGCACAGAATTACCCTCCGGACAACACGCATCCAACATACAACGACAGGCGCGATAGTTGTTTATCCTCCTAGAGAAACAAGTCAGTGGCGGCATGGACATGTTGAAGGGACAGACATCGTAGTGTAATAGTGATGGAACTTCGAACACTTTATCTGACGATAGCGATGTTCTCATTACTCCAGTTCATAACATGGTAACATGGCAACCTGTTCCAGTTCCTGAAAATGAATATTAAAGACTCCCTAGGCCTCGGATATCCTGATACCGTCGGGGTCGGAAGAGAACAAGTGTTGACCAAGGGAGGCCGACAGGTAAGATAACTGAAATGAGCCTGGCACAAGTAACTGGAAGCAATGCCTGACTCAGCTAAGGTCCCGTGGTCACCAACCCATGTCCCACAAGGTATGAGCCCCTGGCGGTGCATTATTTGGAATGGAAGAGTGGGCTCTAACCCAAGCCCTGTCAAGAAGCTGGAAGCCTTCGAAATGTGGGAGTATGGGCGGATGTTACGTATCTCATAGACCGAAATAATGAGAAATACGGAGGTGATGGAAAGATTGATTGGTTGGTTCCTCAGTTCAGGGGCTGCTACAACGCCGTCATGTAGCCCCGTGTACTTTGGGTGTGTGTAGAATCTGTCTGATAACCAGTGTTAATTGTGATGGCTGTATTAGTGTGTGTTATCTGTAATTCTGGTAAGGACTGCTGACGATCAATTTCAGGTAGTTCCCACTTTTGCTACCAAATGCTACCGTCAACAACACCTAGCCACGAACTTGGTTAATAGATGCCACCGCAACTAGTACTTGGCGGCGAACGTTGGAACTTATAGAGCGTTAGTCAAATCTAACCTACAAATTTAGCTACATCCAATTTTAGTTAGTGGAAGGTTTCTTTAACATGCCATAAATCTATGACATGGGACCGCCGGCCTTACTTCCCCTCCAAGGGCAGGCATAGGCTACTGAGGGATTTTGAACGCTCTTAAAAAATCCGAGGACTTCGGCCGGGTTTGAACCCGCTTTATTAAGTTCCATTTATTTTCCTCCTGTCCATTATTTTTCTTTCTTTTTCCTTTTTATTTACTCATTTCTTCTTCTAGTAGTCTATGTAAGTTAGTTCGTTAGTCAGTAGTTAGCGCTAGTGGTAGGTTTCATGTAATCCCTCCCTATATTATTCAGCTAAGGTCCCATTCCAGTTTTGTACCGAAAATAAGGTCGCATTAACACCAACCTACACATATGGGGGTATCTACAGGTTCAGCATAACCCAATACGTAAGCGAAACGCACTCACTTACTCTTTAAATGCCTCATAATTAAATAAATACCTTAAATCATGTATAATTACAATGAAATAATGAAAGAATGCAACACGGTAACCATTGTAACAGAATCTCACAGGTCCATCTATTTCTGTAAGACGCAATGCAATTCCAATTATTACATTACTGTGAAAGTTTCCAGACGGTTATAAGGTTATCACTGAACCAAATTAAGCTGTAAAATTCATCAATACATACAGTATAATGCGCTTAAGGGGGTCAAGGGGCATTCTAGATTTTTTTCACGCAATTTTCACGTGTGAGTGTGGTACGAAAGGTCTTTTTCGCCCGACTATAAAGGGTCTCCGAAAACCACATTTAAAGGCCCTTAAATTAACAGTGTCTGTGATATTCCCAGAAAACTAACTTCGCTCTGATATACCTATAAAGGAATGACAAACCCCTAAACACTGCACCAGTAGCTGAATTGATAAAGTCTGATTATTCATACCAAGGATAAATCATAGCATTCATGATTGAGATTTTGCTAAGTGTACTCTTTACAACTAGAATATTCACGGGCGAAGCCGCGACGGGTAATGCTAGTTTTTATTATTTCTACCTATTATTTAAATAACGCAAGCCTACTACAGGTCTATAACTTTCTTCATACTACCAAAACCAGTCCACTAGAGATCTCTCTACCTTCCTATAGTCTAACGTAAAATCTTAACAATTCAATTTTTATTTTTATTAAAATTATTAAATGTCTGAAGCTGCAGCTGCAACAACAACTATTTGAACACCTTGTCCCTCAGTAAATGGACGGTCTACCTTGACTCGTATGTCCAGGAGCTGAGGGGCAAAGCCATTTCGAAGATTGCATTGGGAGATAATTCTATTTCATTACAAATAATTTAAAATCAAACAAAATTCAATTCAATCATACATTGTACCCACTGCTGACTTATATCAGTACCGTGCAAAATCATATAAAAATTACGAGCCTTACAGTAGGCCTAGTCGCATATGATGTGTAACATCTGACATGCTATTCGAATAATTCCATATTACTTACTCACATTTTTTTAAGAATGAACTCATAGTGCTACCTTGTGCCAGCAAACATGAAAGGATTCTCCAATGCATCTGCAGTAGTGACATATACCTGCTGCAACTGTATCCACTGCCTACTTGATGCGAGCAGCGCCTTATACCGGCCAGTTAGTGAACCCGTGCCAGCGGTGTCATTGAAAACGGCCTCTTATTGCCGATATAGCGCACTGCCAAGTATTGGCGCGATTAAAAATTAGGTGTAGGTATGGAGTAGGTATATTAAATGCGTTTCTCCCAGTGATACGTTTAGATCAAAGAAGTTTCAATTATTGTTAGTAGTCTGTGTTAATATACTGAATTCCTACGTTGTTTGGAGTGTTGGTTGATGCGATATAGCACTCGAGGTATCGAGTGCTTACATTAAATAAGAATACAGCAAAAGTATGAAGATTTAATAAATCGTAATTGTTTTCAGCAAATATGATATAATGAATATTTTCACACCAAAGAACGACAACTTGAAGATGATTTATTGTAGGAATTTCTTTAATGGGCCCCCCAAACCTTGAGGTAAACCGTATGCGATTTACATTCCACATAGTCACATGGCGTGTTGTACCGATCTCCGCCACCGCGCGCGCTTATTGTTTCCGTCCCATGCACTTCCGTCCCATCCACTTCCGTCTCTTTTCCAAAATCACTCCCACAAAAATGTCCAGCTACCGAGTGCCACAAAAATATCCAGATACCGAGTGGAAAGATGTTACACATCAAAAATAAAAATGTACTACAAAATTATATCAAAAAACAAAAATCACATTTAATTAAGGGGCATAAGGAGCTCACTGAGAGCACAAAAGGCATAGCCTGATTATCTAACTCAGAAACTGAGGAATAAGCACGAATCATTCTTGTGGTTGAATGCACATTACGTTGTACCGCACTGTCATTGTGATAGCCGATACTCCTGGGGGGCGACCTGTCACAGGGTTGACAACTGTTAGCACTCAAAAATACTAAAAGAAGTATGTCACAAAACATTAGTGATAGAAAAAAATGAATACTCATCGGGTGTAGTGATGTGACCGCAGATCGAGTGGTATATAATTCATAAGTCTCATCCCTCAGGGGGGCACAACCACTGCGTAATGTTACACTCTCTCCCACCCTGCGTCACATTCACGTCCACGTGACCATGAACGTCGAGACTCTAACAATCAGGGCGCACTCATCTATAGGGACACTGGGACTGAAATTTTCAAATTCTATATAAACTGAGGTACAGCTTTGCAATTTTATATGGTTATGTATAGTCTAGTCATATTGTAAACCACTATGGGAAACTTGAGCATTGTAAATTGATTAGTTTTTCAGATATTAATTATTTTGTACATTTATTGTGCTAATTATTCAAGTTTTACAAAGGTCAGCCGCGTTAAAAAATCAAGATAGTGTAACTATTAGGCCTACGTAATATTCTATTGCTCTATAACAATTGGAAGAAATCTACGGATCGGTTTTTGAATTGCATTAATGAGTGTGAAGATATTTTTTCATATCCAAGTATTTTTCTACAAAAAAACTTGAATTTTTCCAGTTTGAATTTTTTTTTTTGCAGCCAGACCAAAAGTGCAATCTAAAAATCGATCCGCCGGTTTATAGTCAATATCATAAGATTTATGACGCGAGTAACATTTTGAATGCCTGAAAAAGTGAATCGGAGAAAAAGTTAGCTTACCAAGGACATTAGAACTGTCCTGCAGCATAGGAGACTCCCTCCTTCTTCTGTTTTGCAGCCTCCTTCCTCATTTTTGTCAGTTTCACCTTCCGTTGACATGCCTTTCACTTCTCCAATGATGACCGCAGACTTTCATACTTCCTACGACTGTCACATCTTTGAAGTGTTTGTTCTGTGACATGAGATACTGAAGTTTGTCTTACTCCTGATTTCAACTCTGTAGTTGCACTACACCCTATGTTGAATTCTGCTGCAGAATTACAAACAGCAATTTCAAGTCTCTTCCGTGAAATAAAAATCTCTTTTGGGCACTTCCTCCAGATAACAGAATGCAGAGACTCGTTCTGATTTTCAGTAGCACCCCGGATGCATCTGGAGAGTAGCTCATCTGATGCCAGCCTTTGATAAACAGGCATATTCTTGACAACTAAGGGTTCTTAAAGCTTTACAGCCATTTTGTCATGACACTGGGGTGTATTACCAGCTGCGATACTTCAATGGTAGATGCATCAAAACTCAGAACCTTCAGGACACTGTGCTGGGGCGTTTAAAGGACTGCTCACCAGGCATTTAAAAACTACACTAGGGCTTAACAAATGGCGGCTATCTGATCCCCTGGAGATGGGGGTGTATTAATATGAAAAAAAAGCGAAAATCGATATTTTTCACATATTTCACTAACATTTCAGTCCCAGTGTCCCTTAAGATCCATACGTGAACAGGAATACATAAATATCCACAGTTCTAATCGTTGAAAATATCACTTGGGAATTAAGATTAGGCTATAGGATAACAAAAAAGAAAAGAAATAATAAACTTTGTTGTTATTTGAGTCTTCGGTCTCTTGACTGGTTTGATGCAGCTCTCCATGCCTCCCTGTCCTGAGCTAATCTTTTCATCTCTACATAACTACCACACCCTACATCTGAGGCAATCTGTTTAACATATTCTAACCTTGGTCTACCCCTACTGTTCTTGCCGTCGACCCTTCCTTCCATAACTAAGCTTGGTATTCCTGGGTGTCTTAGTATGTGTCCTACCAACCTATCTCTTCTCTTCATTAGCAGTCGCCATAAACATCTTTCCTTTCCCACTAGTCTTAATACCTCTTTGTTTGTAACCCTATCTACCCATCTGATCTTCATCATTCTCCTGTAACACCACATTTCAAACGCTTCAATCTCTTCTTTTCTGCTGCACCAATAGTCCAAGTTTCACTTCCCTAGAGCGCCACGCTCCAGACAAAGCCTTTCAAAAATGACTTCCTAATACCGGTACCTAAATCTATATTCGATGCCAACAGATTCCTTTTCTGTAGAAATGCTTTCCTTCCCTCAGCTAACCTACTTTTTATATCCTCTTTGCTTCGTCCATCACTGGTTATTTTGCTTCCTAAGTAACAGAAGTCTCCTACTTCCTTTAGTTTTTCACCTGCCAATTTTATGTCCATAGAGGTTTCTGATTTATTTCGGCTGCATTCCAGTATTTTTGTTTTACATTTATTATTGTTCATCATGAATTCTTTCCTTAAGACATCAATTGAATCGTTTATTTCAGAAAGGGGTCATCTGAGAAAAATGCTATTTTGAGGGGAAAAAAACTTAAAATCTCTTTAAAATATTTTTTATGGATCTCAAATACTTACCACAAATGCGTTTATGTATTTGTAACGTAATATCAAACGTTATATTTGTTTTCCTTCATTGAGTCGTGCCAAAATAGAACTTAACAAGAAGTTCCGTGAAGAACTATACAGCCTACTTTTCATGCCAATGATTATTCTACAGATCCTATCTAGAATAATGACGAAATTAAGTTGGTAATATCGAAATATCTAATTAGTTCAAAATATACCTGGTATAATGTAGCCTAACAGAGCACTACAGTTGGCAGCCCTGGTGACTGAATATATTCTTAGTTCCATCTCTTAAGGTACAGAATACAAAATTTGGTTGAAGTCCAATGGACGTTACATGCAGTTAGACACTGGATCTATCAGCACGCGTAAAAGCATGTTGCCAACAATACCATGCGTGTGCTGGTCAGAAATAATCTGAAATATTATGATATCTTGTTGTGTCAATTTTGGATGAAATCCGTTTGTTAGTATAGAAGTTACATGTATTTTAAAACTGGACATATCAGCAGGCATAGAATCATGTTGGCAGCACTGCCTGGTATTAATTACTCCAAATTAATCTAGAATGTCAGGTGCTATACGTGTGCAAAGTATAGAGCTGTTGGCTTGCATAAGTTACTTTCTGATATATTGATATTAGGGTAAAAAAATTAGACAGCATTTATTAACAGTTGGCAGCCCTGATTGCTCTTAACAATACTTATAGTCATATCTGTTATGGTACACATAGCACATACGAAATTTGGTTGAAATCCAACTGATAGTATAGAAGTTACATGTATTTAAAAATTGGTACTATCAGCAGGCTTATAATCATGTTGGTAGAACTGACATATATAAGTTACTCCAAATTAATCCAAAATGTCAGAATATATGTGTGCATAGTTTAAAGCTGTTGGCTTGCATACTTTCTGATATATTGGTATTTGGATTTAAAAAAATAGAGAGAGCAATTATTAACAGTTGGCAGCCCTGGTGGCTCTTAAGAATACGCTCAGTCATATCTGTTTATGTACAGATATTACATACAAAATTTGGTTGAAATCCAATTGATAGTGTAGAAGTTATATGCATTTAAACATTGGACATATCAGAAGGCTTAAAATTATTTTGGCAACACTGTCATGATTGGCCTCCTGGAAATTCAACTGAAATAGTCTTATCTACACGTGTGCCAATTTTGGAATAGCTCCCATGCATACCTTGCAAGATATCCAACATGGAGCTCAAATTTCTAGTGCGTTTTTTCAGCAGTTGGTAGCACTAACATCATTTTCAAATATGGACGTGAGATATTCGGGTGCACATCTTTACTCATACTAAATTTGGTTTTGATTGCTGCAGCCGTTTAGAAGTTGATAGGGGGGACACACACACAGCCAGACAGACAGACAGACAGACACACATTTTCCCGGAACGATCTCATAAGTCTACTTTTTCCTCATTTTTGCAAAATGTGAAAAGTAGGCTAAAAACTTTGTACTTAACACCTTTCTGCAATGAAGAAGTGGAACACGGATATTTTGAAATATTTTACGGTTTTGTAATGAAAATGAACTGTACGCAAAACAGTTTATTCATATGTGCATTAGATAAAATTATTAATGGAAGAAACCCATTATTGTAACTAACGAAACCTGTTCAAAAATGGCTGGTACTTTTTTTTTTTTTAATCCTGATCAGTCTTTAAGTTCAAACATGGCATGATCGTCTGCAAGGATTTGGTCTTCGTTTGAACATCCACAAGACTGAATACCTCGAAACGATTCCATGCCCTGGAACTATAGGTATTATTGGAGCTCCTCTTACCAAGGTAAATACATTCCGATACCTAGGTTCACGATTGCATAGCGACAGCTCTGTGAATAAAGATATGCGAGCACGAATCAATGCGACTTGGATGCGATTCAGAGATGTCACCGGTGTTCTTTGTGATAAGAAGATGCCTATCCGCCTGAAATCAAAGACATACCGCACAGTGGTGAGACCAGTTGCATTATATGGTACCGAGTGTTGGCCAGCACCTAGACGTGCTGAGCACTCACTTCATGTCATGGAAATGCGGATACTGCGAAGATCATTAGACATTTTCTGCTCGACCATATACCCAACACAACAATTCGACATACAGCTGGCGTGGCTCCAATCAATGAGAAAATTAGGAATGGAGACTCCGTTGGTATGGCACCACAAAGTTAAGTCATCGGCTCGGCCTACCATCTAATGGTCGACGGCCAGAGACAGCGTGGGAGACCAAAATTGCGGTGGCTGGACACTATTAACGCAGATTGGCCTGTTTGCCATCTCTTGATGAATGCAGTACATTTGCATTTGTCAGTTGGCACAGGCTAGAGTAAAATGTGGCTTTGCACCGAGGTCTCAGTCTCACTCATGGAAGCTACTGAGGTATGGGTGGTGCTTAGTAATGACATCCAGGGCACAGTCAGTGCCTGTGGATGCTGTGAAAGGTTCTACTCATAGGGTTAGTACTGCTGTTCTGACTCAGTGAGGAAAGCAATGGCAAACTACCTCACTCCTCATCTTGCCTAGTATGCCTCAATATAGTGCTGCCTTGGGTTTTTGTGGGTATACACCCACATAACCTAACGGGGGTGCTTTTTGAGGATCCAACCAGCCTTCGGGCTGACTACCTAACATACATACATACATACGATCAAGAAACTCGAAATCGCGCGAAGCATTAGATCGCAAGAAATGGCGTGCATTGATCCAAAAAGCGGACCCCGTTCCTACGGGATGACGCTAAGAAGAAGAAGAAGAAGAAGTCTTTAAGTTTAAAGCCACACATTATCTGGTTGGTAGTGCTGTACACTGGTTTATTCGTCTTCTAACTCCATAGCACATTCGACATCCGCAGTAGGCCATTGCAATATATCGTTGTAGAACTCAGGTTAGTGAGGTCTTTTATCTTCTTCACATTTATTGGAAAGATACAAGCTGTTCGTAGGTCCTAGGCCAAAAGTAGACACAGGGTACAAGAAGTTCGGGTTGAAATATTACAACAGAAATGAGTCAAGCAACGTCCCTTATCCCATTTCTGCACTAAAATATGCGTTCACCCCTACAGAACATGTTCACACAAATAACTCATCAATACTCTATACTAATATAATAAAGCTGAAGAGTTTGTGTGTTTAAACGCGCTAATCTCTGGAACTACCAGTCGGATTCGATTTTTTTTTTGTATATGATAGCCTGATTCAAGAGGAATAGTTTAGGCTATGTAGCATTAGGCTACACCTCTCAGGTAACGTTAAAGATTGATTTTTGTTCAGTAAGTCGGAAGAACAAGCGCTCCAGAATGGCTTCAATAATACCGAAGTCTATTGTTGTCATGTAATGCGGGCCGCATCACGCCGCCCCTACCAATGTTCTGGTGCAGAATTGCGAGCTGCTTATAAATTGCAGTCACGGGGAGTAATTAGTGCAAACAGATTTCTTAGGTCCCTTAAAATAGTTATCATCATGACAATAGTATGCCTCTGTATAAGGGCGATGGTGTTGGTGCAGTATACTGAGGTAAGCGTTGGTGCTTTCAAATTTACTTTCATTTATTCCGATGCTTATCCTTGAGCGCTCCAGTTCTGTAAAACAAAGTAATCCACCGGGCGAAGCCGGGTACTACTGCGTGTTTCATCATATTTTGTTATTTGACCCGTTTCTGAAATAAACGATTCAATTTAGTCAACTATAGGTATACGACAAAGGATGTGGTCAAACGCTTGGTGGCCGTGTAGCCTAATGTTTGAACGAAACTATACGAGTATCGTCGGTCTTCGTCTTCTGTTGGCCGGCTTTACTTCCCCTCCGAAGGAAGGCATACCGAGGGATTTTTAACGCTCTTAAATGATCCGACGACTTCGGCCGGGTTTGAACCCGCGATCTTGGGCATAGACACTCAGCATGCTACCGACTACGCCTCTGAAGTCTCCGATGTGGCCTTATGTTACGAACTATTGCCTCTAGTAGAAGTGGAAAACTACTTCCAAGATGACTGAGTTGGAAATCTAGCACACCACTTCTACACCGTGCCAGCTCTCAGACCAGAATTATATTTCATTGGCTGAGCCGGGAATCGAATCCGGACCTCCTAGTTCGTCTGTTTCTCTGTGTGAGGGTGTGAGTGTTTCGCTCTCAATTCCCAGACGAAGAAACCGAATTGAATAAATGTTGGTACAGAAAGGATACTACAGTAGTGAAGGGCATCTCCAATCTCCATCCCATCATTATATTATTTCAGTAGTATAGATCCCACCTGCTGCACTGACAAGAGACCGATCGTGAAAATGAGCATTCAAATGAAAGAGAATAGACATTAGCAGTGACGAATTGCACTCTATATCAATAATTTCTTTAAAAAATGACTTTTAAAAAAATGTACGAAGTGTGCGATTTGCAAAACCTATTGGGGAAAGTGTGGTTTATGAACATGCGAGATTTCTCGCTCGGGTCCGCTAGTGTTTTATATTGCCACCATATTAACGAAATCAAAATGGCGTTCAACCCTGTGTTCAGTGACTAAGTAACGGCAATAGGCCTACTTATCATTTGATGACGTCGCCTCCGTAGCGTAGCGGTCAGCATTGTTAGCTGCCGCCCCGGAGGTCCTGGGTTCGATCCCCGGCTCTGCCACGAAATTTGAAAAGTGGTCTGAGGACTGGAACGGGGTCTACTCAGCCTCGGGTGGTCCAAATGAGTAGAGGGGGTTCGATTCCCACCTCAGCCATCCTCGAAGTGGTTTTCCGTGGTTTCCCACTTCGTCTTCGGGCAAATGCCGGGATGGTACTGTCCCCGTTTACCTGGATAGTAGGCTGTCAGATATCCGCCCCCTCAATCGGATTGCCAACTATCAATCGCACCGGCACAGTTACATCAATGAAAATGGCACTGACAGATACTATCGAGATAAGAGCACAGAAGTTCACAGGAAATCATTGTGGAACACACCAAAATAGACGGGGGTTCATACTTACCGTTACTTACCTCTTAATTATCTCGGGGTTTGAGTTGACAACAGGATCACTAAAGTCTGTTCACACAATAACCTCCACCATGACATTTAAAAATGAACCAGAACGAAGACGAGAACTTTGAACTGTACAAAAGCTTTATTTCAAATAAAGGGTCTGATTTTACTAACACAACAAAAACAACGTGGCTATCAGTAGCCCAAGTCAATCTGACTACGTCCTCCAGTAGGACTTGCAAAAATTATCATACAACATGATATAGAACATTTTAGCTCTCAAGAGCTCCAAATAACGTAATATTCATAACACTATTGGATTGGAAAAGGACGTCAGGGTGTGACATATATAGAGCATTTGGTTTCCTTTTAATAAACATGAGAATGGTATTTATAGTCGCAAGGCCAGAGTGTGGACGACCTCACTCTCTGAGAACCAGATGTTGGCACAGCTGCGGGCTACCCTCCAGCCTGTTGCATACTGGTCAAATGCACTCCCTTCTCACATGCTACGTTACGTAAGAATACAGCTTGTTCTCTCAAGCTTTTAAATGTCTACAAGACAACTCACATTATATTTACGCAAATCTTTCAAGTCCTTTGCTCACATCCTATTGGATCATTATGTTAATTTCTTAAACTTGTTAAGTTCAATCCAAATATTTAATTAGCTCTTAAATGTTTATAACAAAATCACATAAATTATTTATAACAATTAGAAATTGTTTATAATATTTGTCCAAGACAATAAAAATATTATAAGCACGCCTTTAACATCACTCTCGTTCCACATTATTTTCAAAAATATTTACAGCAATTATTTACAATATTAACATTTAAATTGTTTAAATTATTAATTTAAGAAATACATTAACCACATGTTCATTCGGTTGGTAATTTTCATAATCGTGTTTAATATAATCGACCAATGAAGGTTAGTTATACATATTAATGTCACAATCTGGTTTAATAAAGTTTTTAATAATGATTTGTGACGGCAACCTTCATTCAAAATCTTATCTCAAATTCTTTCAAAACTCGTGTTAATTATAACAGTAATTTCACTTGATTGATTTTCAACGAACTATGACAATCTTACTCCACTGGAAAATCCTTCGCTAACAAGTTAATGCACAATCTGCATTAAAAATATGCCCAAAATCATCATATATTAATCTATATGGCATTAAAAACTTCCACATAACTTACAAAACTTCCACAAATAATTCTTTAACATTAATTCCTGTGGGAACTTCCTTCATATTCAAGGGCATTATACCTCAGCGACTTTCAACACGCGCTGCACTAGCGATTATACATTCATAGTTCCACTTAAAAAAAAATTTATAATCATTAATTGTTTCAAAACTGTTTTTTATTTAACCTTCGTGGATTTCATTCATGAACCGAAATGAAGTCAAAACTTGCCAATCACAAACAAATTTAATAGTGAATACGCTTATATACGCCTGTCTGGTCTATCAAAATTTAAGATTAACATCTTTAAAAAAATTGTAGTATGAAAATACTATCATCAAATAAAGTGCGACTAAAATGCAAAGTAGTCGAATAGAATCCAATTAGACTGGGGAATGCAAACATCATTATATAATTCTCTAATTGAGAAAAACTCCTAACAAAAGTTCTTGACTTTAATGCATTCAATAATTCATTATTAAAGTTACTCTTTCACAAAAGTGTTTATGATGCAATGTTCATTCATAACTGACGATAAATGTCTGTGTTGCAATCAATTCAAATAACGACTAGTATTTCCAAGATCGTCGACAACGTAAGAGATTTTAACGCTCTAAAATCATTTAAATGTTCTTCCTTCTTGATGATGACAGAAAATTGGTCAAAGTAATTAAATTGGGGTAGAATTACTTTAATAAAGTGACACGCTGTCTGAATTTAAATCTGCCATAAAAATCATTAACTTACAGTCAAATCGTGACTACAAACAAAATATTAATTACTGAATATTCTAAATATCAGTCTCAACTGATTCAAAATCATTAACTATGCCCATGACATAACAATGTCTTAATAAATCGTCGAAAAATGCAAAACTCATCAAGGTGTACTGAGAATAAGAATCTCAACAAGAAAATAGGGCAAAAAACATGAGGATAAAAATATGGGAAAAATGGTTGCTCAAACATTATTAATAAACTCAAATACAATAAACGTTCACGACTACCTTATCTGCCGATTGACGTTCCAGAGGAAAATTCCCCAAAGAAGACTGCTGATGGATCCATTTCACCACG
Source organism: Meconema thalassinum (assembly GCA_946902985.2). NCBI lineage: Eukaryota > Metazoa > Arthropoda > Insecta > Orthoptera > Tettigoniidae > Meconema > Meconema thalassinum. Next base: position 293,070,935 of record OX336396.1, on the reverse strand, counting down.
TTAAAGCTGAGCTCCATCCTCGAAATAGGAAATAGCACCCTCGGAGAATCGAACTGCTTCCTTCTCCGGAAATCGCTCTGCTCCTTGAAGACGAATAGACATCCTTCCGGCAATAATCTTCTTTGTGAGTCGGGACATCCCTGACTCTCTTGAAAAATTCCCTGAAGTTCCAGTAGACAATCGCCATGAAGTTTTGTAGAAATTTCCGAAGAAATTATTCATTTTCAGAGTATGAAATTGTTTCTATGGCTGTTCGATGGTATTCAGCCTTTAATTACGAAACATGGGTGTAGTTGGTATTCACCGCATGTTCGCTTGTGTGGAATAGCAATTAGCGAAGTTCCATGTCGCTATCTTACTCCGTTGAAATATGTCCCAATTGCAATAAGCCCTTTTAGCCTTCCATCTGCTCTTCGGTTGTAGTGTCAGAAGAACAAACTGCCGTATTCAATTGCTCCATTATACTGTATCGTTCTGTAACCAAGCAATCTGAAGTCTTTCTATTCCACTCGCAGCGTCAGCCGTTGCGTTGATTCTGGCTATACAAAAGTGCTTCTCTTGTGGCGAGATAATCACTTTTGTCAGTCGTATAAAACTGTTAATATCTTTTAAACTAATCGGTCGAAATTGTTCAGCTTTTCTCTATTACTTTATGAAGCACAGCACAATACAATTAGCGTATCGGTGACCGCTAACTGTTCGAAGCTAAACTTGTAGAAGCTTTCTAAGGTCCGTTTCAACTTCACCTAGTTTGACTTGGATCTCGTTAATATAGTGGCCTCGCCACGCGTTATAAAGACGATTCTTTTCACTGCTGTTCACTTCGACGTCTCACTATAATGAATGTATAAGAAAAGAACTTTCACAAATATACTTCGATGATCTGAGAATGAGATCTCAGAATGATCAGAGAACGAAAGAGGCTCCTCTCTTCTGCGCAAGCCCTTTTATTAACTTCTCGAGGGGCGTTTCCATCCCTTCCAAAGCGTGATACTGCGTCATCGCTAGAAGTTCCAACTTCGTTAATACATGACGGATTTTCAAAATTCAAAAACTGAAAATAAATTTCACCAAAATTCCAAATCAATGCCTTTACTGCAAATGGATTTCCACAATTCTGCATTCCAAAAGTAATAAAAATACCATAGTTTCAGCAATCTCCGTCTTCCTTTAAACTATCGTTCATTGGTTCAAGCCTCTCCTCCAATAGCATAGTTTCTTCCTCAGCAGAATTCCTCGTTTCCTGCGACTGCGTCGTAAATCTTGGAACATTCTCGACTAAAAACTGACGTCACTGAGAATCTCAGCTCAAGTAGCTTGCTGGCATAACATTATCCGTCATCCGTGCTTACGTCATGACTACCCACGTCATAACTATGACAGCCATAACTCTCCTTATAATTTCAAATATAGCCACCGTGGTCTCTATATAATTCAATTACGGGGGCATTCTCCTCTCACCACGTTTTAAAAACAGTTGCAAATTGTTTTTAAACTCAGTGTTACAAGTATCTCAACTCTCTTGAACACGAAATTGAATTATTACTGGCTTATTCTAGGATAGTATCTTTTTAAATTTCCAGCATTGAACTTGCCGTAAACGACATTATTCTCATCATCGTAGAGTTCATAACAGTTGTTTCCATAAGCGTTCGTAATCCTAAACGGCCCCAGGGACACTAATCCAAACTTGGGGTAGATTTTCTTGGACATATCAGCCTTGACAGGTCTGCGTAATAATACAAGATTTCCAACTTGAAAGGGTGTACCAAAACGTTTTCCAGCTACTCTTTTCAATCGTTTCTCTGCTGCTTTCTGGAGTTGTTCCTTTGCCTTGTCAATCCTCTGCTGCCTTCCTAGGTCGGGATCTCTAGGTATGTGGTTGAAAAGATTATCCCACGGCCTTTCTGGGTTTCTTCCTAGATGAAGTCGCATTGGCACTTCTCCTGTGCTCTCCTGCACTGTAGAGTTCAGACATTCCTCAATAAGGGGTACAAATCTCACCCAACCAGAATGATCATTTGGACAGAAAATTCGACAGAATTTCGAAAATTCAGCCATATATCTTTCTGAGGAATTCGATTCTGGGTAACGCACGCTTGAAAATAAGTGCTTAATGCCAAGCCTTTCCATATCCGCTGCAAATTCCACGGACGTAAACTGCGTTCCATGATCTGACAGTAGATATTCCGGTATACCAGCTTTAGGAAATACAGCATTTTCCAGTCTGCTTACTACGTTCCTCGTGTTAGCTTTCTGCATGGGACTCATTGTAACAAATTTTGAGAAAACATCCACGGTCACCAACAAGTATTGGTTACCCTGGTATCCCTTCGGACAGGGGCCAAATATATCCGTCGCCATAAGTTCGTTTGGCTTAGAAGGAATCATCGCCTTCGGTTTTCCCTTTAATAAAGCAGAAGCATACTTTGCTCTTTGACATTTGTCACAGGATCTAATGACCTTGGCAATGCTGGAACGCATGTTAGTCCAGATAAATCTCTCTTTAAATGTATTAAGAGTTTTATCTAAACCGGCATGTCCAGTTGCATGATGAGCTACCCACACTAAATTAACAACAAGTTTAGGTGGCACGACTATTCGAAGTTTTGTATGCGCAGAGTCAGCATACTTGCATACGATGTCTCCACTCAAGACAAAGTGTCGTGAATTTCTCCGTGTAGCTTCATAGTCAACATCCGTATTGTCCATGTAACCCTTGAGGAACCTGTACATTTTCCTTATTGGAGCGTGTCTCTTCTGTGACACACCGATTCGGGCTAACCTCCTAACGGTTTCTTCATCTTCTTGCTCCAATTGTACATGGTGTATCTGCACATTTTTAATAGGGTTACGTGATAGAGCATCAGCCAGTAAGTTATCTTTCCCAGGCTGGTGGACGATAGTAGCGTTAAACTGTTGGGTGAACAAAGCCCAACGTGTCAATCTATCACTCGACATGTCAGTTTGCAACATAAACTGTAGTGCTTTATGGTCAGTAATAATGATGACCTTATGTCCCAGCAGGATTTTCTTCCAGGCTTGTAAAGCTGTCACAAAAGCTAACGCTTCAAGCTCTGTCGTGAAGTAGTTTTCCTCGTGCTTTTTCAACTTCCGACTAGTGAACGCAATGTAGTGCTTGTTGCCTGCCTCGTCTTTCTGGTATAAGACTGCACTAATGCCTATTCTTGATGCATCAGACTCAATATAGAACACCTTCTCAAAGTCTGGGTACTCCAGTTTCACATTATTTCTGAGCATCTCTTTTGCGTTCTCAAAAGCCTCGTCTGCAGCGGTACTCCATTTCCATCTGTTGTTCTTCTTGAGTAAGTCATACAGAGGAGCCATAATTTCCGAGTATCTTGGACAGTGGCTGCTAATAAATTGGCATGCACCTACAAATTCTCTGACTTGTTTTACCTTAGTTGGCTTTGGAAATCTCGTGATCGCATCTACTTTTTTCACGTTTGGATGATATCCATCTTTATCAATAGTATGCCCCAAGTAATTTATCTCCTTCTTCAAGAATTGACATTTTCCAAAGTTCACCTTTATATTGGCCTCCCTTAAATTCTCGAACAACTTTCTCAAGTGCACTAAATGTTCTGCGGCGCTGGGTGAAGATACGATTAAATCGTCAATGTAGCAGATTACATTTTCTTTCACTTCGTCAGTGAGCTTACTATCAAGTGCTCGAATAAGTGCTGGTCCACTGTTAACCATTCCAAAAGGCATTCTGGCAAAGACCCATGACGTCTGGTCAAATAGGAATCCAGTGTACTGCATACTATCCTCTTCTAATTGAACTTGATAAAATGAAGACGTCAAGTCAAGAACGCTGAAACAAGCTCTCCCTTTGAATTTCCGAAGCAGATCTCTAATCTTGGGTGGTCTGTCATTTTCTGGAAGAATCTTCAAGTTGATGGTCCTGGCATCGAGACAAAGACGTATCTGACCATTACTTTTCTTTACTACTGTGATGGGGTTTATATAAGACGACGCCTGTTTTCTAATAATCCCGTCTACCTCCATTTTTCTGATTAACCCTCGTACTTCTTGATAGTATTTCTCAGGAATGGGGTATATTCTTTTCTGGTAAGGGGTTTCATCTGTCAGCCTTATCTTGTACTTATAATCCTTAATCAATCCAGGCTTTTCATCGAAAATATCTTGGAATTCCTTTATCAGATCCTCAAATTCCCCCTGAATTTCTTCAAATCCTTCAGTTTTTCTACTGGGTATTTCTTCTAAGTTTTCCACTTCATTAATTATTGTATTCAAAATTTCTTCCCTAAGGTCTATTTCCAGACTGTTTTTCACGTCCTGTTCTTCTATCTCTTCTGTGATTATGTACCCATCATTAAAGCTAATACTTCTGTTCTTCATGTCAATAATAGCTCCGACCTTCGATATAAAATCGATTCCAAGCACCATATCAAAATTGATCTTGCTCACCACAATGAAGATCTGTTCATAATTCCTTCCATTGATCTCAAAGTTCAATAACACTTGAATCTTGCATTTCACTGCCTTATCTTGGAATATCCCTCTCACTTTGACGGTAGAAACAGGTAGAACTGTCATGTTCTCTCCTCTTAGCAGACTTTGATAACATTCCTCTGAAATGATGGAAATAATAGCACCAGTATCCATCAGGGCTTTGTACTGCTGTCCATCTATCCGTACAGCAATAATAGGTAAGGCACATGGTCTTTCCTCTTTAACAATACCCCTCTCTTCTAGTAAATCTTCATCGGTAACTTCGTATATCTCATTAATCGTAATCAGGTGTGGTGTGGCAATGTATTTACAGGTTCTCACTGACGTTGAGAAATCGGCGTTTTTTTTTTTGGTGTTACCGACCTCAAAATTCTGTTGGCTCGTAGAAGGCCCAGGATCGATTACAACATCCTGCCTTTTCTTTTGATTGTCAGCTTCTTTATCCCTTAATTCTTTTAAGTATTGCTGGCTTTCCTTTTCTCTTTGCTGATATTGATCGGGTGTCATAACCTGACCTTGAGTATTCTGGTTTCTATTTTGGTTTTGGTTATTCCTATTATAGTTACGGTTATACCCATTATTGTTGTAATATCTGCCTCTTCCATTGTAGTTTCCTCGGTTGTAGTTCCAACCTCTTCTCTGTTGATACGGTCGGTAACCTTGTGATCTGTAATTTCTAAACTGATTATTCCTGTGAGGACCTACATTGTCAGTTTTCTCCTGTTCTGGCTTGTCAGTTTGTTGGACATGGTCCATATATACCGTATTGATTTCTTTAAACTCCTGCCTTTGACCTTTCTGGACTACGTTAGGCATTGGACTTGTGTAGTCTAACCTTCTTAGTAATTCATCCATGCTGGATAAATCCCTGATGTTGGACGAAATTATAAGTCTTCTCACCTCAACTGGCAGCATACGAGAAATCGCATCTATTAGTTGCTCCGTGGACAATGGGGGTTGCAAAAATCTCAAGCGGGACAACTGACTCGTAAAGAAATCAGCGTACCTCGTTGGAAGAGTACCTGAGTATTTTCTTGAATACACCTCCGCTCTTAACGAATTCTGCGCTTCTATGGACCAAAATCGTTTGATTAATGCCTCTGCAAACTCGTCAAAGTTACTGAATGTGTATCTAAATGCGCGAAACCATTCAAGGGGTCCTCCAATCAGATATCTCTCTACTATCTTCATCTCTCTCTCTCTGGGAATGTGAGCTTCGATGAAATAATCTTTGAGATTCCTTACATACTCTATAGGTGTCAAACTATCAGTGTTACTGAATTTTTGTGGTTTGTCTTCGAAATTCCTGATGACCGTCACGTTCCTCGGATATGAATCCGGATAGTTTTTCCCACTATCTCGATAATTCCACTCAGGTTCCATATTCCTCTCGTCATCCTCCTCTCTGAATCTGGATACACGTTCTTCAGGAGTCACGTCTCTCTCTTCTGGCTCTAGGTTATGTCTTCTAGTATAATTCCTATTCAATTCGCAAGCTAAGCCTTCTGTATCCTTGTCAGTGATTTCCGTTAAGACTTTCTTGATTATCTCTTCTTTATAGTTCTCCATTAAACTAGCCTCTCCTAACTTCAAATTTTTCAGTTTACTCGTCGTTTCATTTACATCCGAGACAACTTTATGAATTTGATCCTCTAATGTAGATTTTAAAGTTTGCATATCCTGATCTAGTTGTGTTCTATCGTCAACTTGTTTTTCGGATAACGAATTTATCCTGACGCTTAAATCTTTCCTAATCTGTACTACTTCATTGTTAATTTCTGTCTGCGTACTGGCAAGTTTTCTTTCAATCCTTTCCTGAATTTGGGTTACATGTTCCCCACTTGACTTATTCCACTCGTCTTTCCATACCGCTACGTTTGCTGTTAACATTTCGGCTATGTCTACTTCGATATCCTCTTTTAATACTCTATTGTGGTCTAATACCTGTGTTCTCATGACCTCTACATCATACTTCAACTCTGCTAAAGACGTTGTTGTTCTAACTGATTCATCAACTAGTCTAGTCGCTAATGCAGTTATATTACGCGTACAAAGAGTTTTTGAGTTTTCGATTTCTTCCCTGACTTTATTTACATCAGTTTGGACTTTAGTAATATCTACGAAAACTGTGTTGACCTCTACCTGAATCTTAGTTATGTCACTTTGCACCTCAGTTATATCCGCACGAATGTTATTAATGTCTACCTGAACATTGGATACATCAGTTCTAGCTTTTTGAAATTCTTTTTGGACTTCCTCGACCTTGTCTTGGACAGTCGCTACATCATTTTTGACAACAACAACTTCGGCTCTAGCACAAGAAATATCCCCTCGGACATTAGCTACATCTAGATTTAACATTGTAAGGTCTTTCTGTACCTTAGACACATCAAATTTAACATCATCAACATTTTTATGCACATTAGATACATCTGTGCGAATGTCAGTTACAGTATTTTCAATTCCTAGGGTATTAATCTGTAAACGCGACATATTATCCTCCAAATTAGCAGCACTAGTTTGGATACCCTTCAAACTTTCACCCATACTAGCTTTCAAATTACTAGCATTCTCCTCCATTCTTGCATTCAAATTAGCAGACAAATTACTAGCATTCTCCTCCATTCTTGCATTCAAATTAGCAGACAAATTACTAACATTCTCCTTCATGCTTTCATTCAGCATCTGCTTCATACTACTAGTCATGCTTGCTTTCAAATTAGCAGACATCTCCTCTAACATCTTCTTCAAACTTTCATCTGCCATTACAATATTATTCAAAAATGGACTGCTGTAGGGACATACATCAATAGAGCAAAATAACAACATTTGAGCAACACTTTTCACCATATATAATTTTGATCAACTTTCTGTCTTAAATCTAACTTATAACTACCTTATAATTAATATTCGAAGATACTTCATGTTGAAACAAACTCAAGCACATGTTCAAATTTCTCTGGCTCATTTTAAAATATCCTAACACAAATAATTTACATTTACAATCCAAATAATTTAATTTTATCTTTAATATGACTAAAATGTCATAAGCCGGTCAAATAAAATAAGATTCCAGATCATAGGCGATTTTTCTAAGTTTCCAGCCTATTTAACCTTTCTCAAGTTGTATAAGATCTGATCTTTTCTGAGTGTAATTTTCCTAATACAATACAACATTTAATTCCTATATAATCACACTCTTAAATTCTACAATTGGCCTAGACATCTAACAAAGAATCAACCTCTTTATTTGAGTCTAATCGAACCTCACGTTTTAGGTTTGCCACTCTTTCTGGCGTTCAACCTGGTAATCCAGTTATGTTGAATCGAGCCCCAACGTTTTAGGTGCGCCAATCTTTCTATTGTTCAACCTGGTGATCCAGTGTTGTTGAACATGCCCCACACGTTGACTGCGCCAATCTTTCTGTCCCCGTTTACCTGGATAGTAGGCTGTCAGATATCCGCCCCCTCAATCGGATTGCCAACTATCAATCGCACCGGCACAGTTACATCAATGAAAATGGCACTGACAGATACTATCGAGATAAGAGCACAGAAGTTCACAGGAAATCATTGTGGAACACACCAAAATAGACGGGGGTTCATACTTACCGTTACTTACCTCTTAATTATCTCGGGGTTTGAGTTGACAACAGGATCACTAAAGTCTGTTCACACAATAACCTCCACCATGACATTTAAAAATGAACCAGAACGAAGACGAGAACTTTGAACTGTACAAAAGCTTTATTTCAAATAAAGGGTCTGATTTTACTAACACAACAAAAACAACGTGGCTATCAGTAGCCCAAGTCAATCTGACTACGTCCTCCAGTAGGACTTGCAAAAATTATCATACAACATGATATAGAACATTTTAGCTCTCAAGAGCTCCAAATAACGTAATATTCATAACACTATTGGATTGGAAAAGGACGTCAGGGTGTGACATATATAGAGCATTTGGTTTCCTTTTAATAAACATGAGAATGGTATTTATAGTCGCAAGGCCAGAGTGTGGACGACCTCACTCTCTGAGAACCAGATGTTGGCACAGCTGCGGGCTACCCTCCAGCCTGTTGCATACTGGTCAAATGCACTCCCTTCTCACATGCTACGTTACGTAAGAATACAGCTTGTTCTCTCAAGCTTTTAAATGTCTACAAGACAACTCACATTATATTTACGCAAATCTTTCAAGTCCTTTGCTCACATCCTATTGGATCATTATGTTAATTTCTTAAACTTGTTAAGTTCAATCCAAATATTTAATTAGCTCTTAAATGTGTATAACAAAATCACATAAATTATTTATAACAATTAGAAATTGTTTATAATATTTGTCCAAGACAATAAAAATATTATAAGCACGCCTTTAACATCACTCTCGTTCCACATTATTTTCAAAAATATTTACAGCAATTATTTACAATATTAACATTTAAATTGTTTAAATTATTAATTTAAGAAATACATTAACCACATGTTCATTCGGTTGGTAATTTTCATAATCGTGTTTAATATAATCGGCCAATGAAGGTTAGTTATACATATTAATGTCACAATCTGGTTTAATAAAGTTTTTAATAATGATTTGTGACGGCAACCTTCATTCAAAATCTTATCTCAAATTCTTTCAAAACTCGTGTTAATTATAACAGTAATTTCACTTGATTGATTTTCAACGAACTATGACAATCTTACTCCAGCGGAAAATCCTTCGCTAACAAGTTAATGCACAATCTGCATTAAAAATATGCCCAAAATCATCATATATTAATCTATATGGCATTAAAAACTTCCACATAACTTACAAAACTTCCACAAATAATTCTTTAACATTAATTCCTGTGGGAACTTCCTTCATATTCAAGGGCATTATACCTCAGCGACTTTCAACACGCGCTGCACTAGCGATTATACATTCATAGTTCCACTTAAAAAAATTTTTATAATCATTAATTGTTTCAAAACTGTTTTTTATTTAACCTTCGTGGATTTCATTCATGAACCGAAATGAAGTCAAAACTTGCCAATCACAAACAAATTTAATAGTGAATACGCTTATATACGCCTGTCTGGTCTATCAAAATTTAAGATTAACTCCTTAAAAAAAATTGTAGTATGAAAATACTATCATCAAATAAAGTGCGACTAAAATGCAAAGTAGTCGAATAGAATCCAATTAGACTGGGGAATGCAAACATCATTATATAATTCTCTAATTGAGAAAAACTCCTAACAAAAGTTCTTGACTTTAATGCATTCAATAATTCATTATTAAAGTTACTCTTTCACAAAAGTGTTTATGATGCAATGTTCATTCATAACTGACGATAAATGTCTGTGTTGCAATCAATTCAAATAACGACTAGTATTTCCAAGATCGTCGACAACGTAAGAGATTTTAACGCTCTAAAATCATTTAAATGTTCTTCCTTCTTGATGATGACAGAAAATTGGTCAAAGTAATTAAATTGGGGTAGAATTACTTTAATAAAGTGACACGCTGTCTGAATTTAAATCTGCCATAAAAATCATTAACTTACAGTCAAATCGTGACTACAAACAAAATATTAATTACTGAATATTCTAAATATCAGTCTCAACTGATTCAAAATCATTAACTATGCCCATGACATAACAATGTCTTAATAAATCGTCGAAAAATGCAAAACTCATCAAGGTGTACTGAGAATAAGAATCTCAACAAGAAAATAGGGCAAAAAACATGAGGATAAAAATATGGGAAAAATGGTTGCTCAAACATTATTAATAAACTCAAATACAATAAACGTTCACGACTACCTTATCTGCCGATTGACGTTCCAGAGGAAAATTCCCCAAAGAAGACTGCTGATGGATCCATTTCACCACGTTAAAGCTGAGCTCCATCCTCGAAATAGGAAATAGCACCCTCGGAGAATCGAACTGCTTCCTTCTCCGGAAATCGCTCTGCTCCTTGAAGACGAATAGACATCCTTCCGGCAATAATCTTCTTTGTGAGTCGGGACATCCCTGACCTCTCTTGAAAAATTCCCTGAAGTTCCAGTAGACAATCGCCATGAAGTTTTGTAGAAATTTCCGAAGAAATTATTCATTTTCAGAGTATGAAATTGTTTCTATGGCTGTTCGATGGTATTCAGCCTTTAATTACGAAACATGGGTGTAGATGGTATTCACCGCATGTTCGCTTGTGTGGAATAGCAATTAGCGAAGTTCCATGTCGCTATCTTACTCCGTTGAAATATGTCCCAATTGCAATAAGCCCTTTTAGCCTTCCATCTGCTCTTCGGTTGTAGTGTCAGAAGAACAAACTGCCGTATTCAATTGCTCCATTATACTGTATCGTTCTGTAACCAAGCAATCTGAAGTCTTTCTATTCCACTCGCAGCGTCAGCCGTTGCGTTGATTCTGGCTATACAAAAGTGCTTCTCTTGTGGCGAGATAATCACTTTTGTCAGTCGTATAAAACTGTTAATATCTTTTAAACTAATCGGTCGAAATTGTTCAGCTTTTCTCTATTACTTTATGAAGCACAGCACAATACAATTAGCTTATCGGTGACCGCTAACTGTTCGAAGCTAAACTTGTAGAAGCTTTCTAAGGTCCGTTTCAACTTCACCTAGTTTGACTTGGATCTCGTTAATATAGTGGCCTCGCCACGCGTTATAAAGACGATTCTTTTCACTGCTGTTCACTTCGACGTCTCACTATAATGAATGTATAAGAAAAGAACTTTCACAAATATACTTCGATGATCTGAGAATGAGATCTCAGAATGATCAGAGAACGAAAGAGGCTCCTCTCTTCTGCACAAGCCCTTTTATTAACTTCTCGAGGGGCGTTTCCATCCCTTCCAAAGCGTGATACTGCGTCATCGCTAGAAGTTCCAACTTCGTTAATACATGACGGATTTTCAAAATTCAAAAACTGAAAATAAATTTCACCAAAATTCCAAATCAATGCCTTTACTGCAAATGGATTTCCACAATTCTGCATTCCAAAAGTAATAAAAATACCATAGTTTCAGCAATCTCCGTCTTCCTTTAAACTATCGTTCATTGGTTCAAGCCTCTCCTCCAATAGCATAGTTTCTTCCTCAGCAGAATTCCTCGTTTCCTGCGACTGCGTCGTAAATCTTGGAACATTCTCGACTAAAAACTGACGTCACTGAGAATCTCAGCTCAAGTAGCTTGCTGGCATAACATTATCCGTCATCCGTGCTTACGTCATGACTACCCACGTCATAACTATCACAGCCATAACTCTCCTTATAATTTCAAATATAGCCACCGTGGTCTCTATATAATTCAATTACGGGGGCAGTACCTTCTTCAAAGCCATGGCCGCCTCCTTCCCTCTTCCTTGCCTATCCATCCTGACCATCCATTACCTTCCCTCATGAGGCCCCTGTTCGCTTTGCAGGTGAGTCCGCCTGGGCGAGGTGCCAATCACACCTCACCAGTTGTATCCACTCCGATTAGATGGTCCCAGCTCTAGGACACTGCCCGTAGAGGCGGTAGTGGTGAGTTCCCTCGCTGAGTCCGTGGGTTCCACCAACCTGGAGGGTAAACGACTAAGAAAGGAAAGAAAAGAAGAATAATTTGATGACTACAAAATTACGCAAGAAAATCCGTATTTTCAGAACGCTAGAAATTCTACTTACAATGTAATCATCTATACTGTATAGTTTCAAGGTGACGCCTGTGCGAATCATTCAAACTCTATAAACGCATGCTCAATGAAGCATTGCTCAAAGGAATAGATTCTGCCAAAGTGATGACTTTAATTAACCCGGCCGAAGTCGTCGGATTTTTTAAGAGCGTTAAAAATCCATCAGTGCGCCTTCCTTCGGAGGGGAAGTAAAGCCGACGGTCCCATGTAATAGATTTATGGCATGTAAAAGATCCTTCCACAGACTAAACTTGTGTGAAGCTAAATTGTTAGGTTAGATTTCGTCGGAACGCTCTATCAAAGTTCCAACGTTCACCACTAGGTATCATTGATATCTGGTAACGAAAGATGGAACTACTTGAAATTGAACGGAACTTGTAGCTCACCCTAAGGGTGTCCACTGGAAGCAGCTACAGACTCGGGCGAGCCGAACATGTCCTCGGACACTCCCGGCACTAAAAGCCATACGATAAATAATAATAATAAATAATTAAATTAAATTAAATTAAATATTAAATATTACAAGCAGCGGCTTCTGAAATTACTTCTTCTTCTTCTTACTCTTCTTCTTTTACGCGATCAGGTCCAGGGTACCGCGCGCTGCTACAAGGATTCTCCTCCACTGGATTCTGTTTGCTGCTCTCTGTTGCCAGTCATCCTCTATTCCAATCTGTCGCAGGTTTTCGTGGTCTTCTTCCATGAGGAACAAAATCGAGCAGTTTCAGAGGCTATCGGCACGTGTCCACCCTAGTGACATGGCCTGCCCATGCCAGACGTTTGTTTCTCATTAGTCCTACGATGTTTGGGGTCTTATACATGGCATCCAGCTCTCGATTGTACCGTATACGCCTTTCACCAGTGTCCTCATCTTGAACGAGACCAAAGATCTTCCTGAAAACTTTCCGGTCAAAAACAGGAAATCATTCAAATCATTTTTCCGAGTACTCAAGGTCTCGTTTCCAGCACTATAGTCTGAATTATTGTCTTGTATAGTTGGAGTTTGAACTTTCTCGATAGGCTGCGGGACTTAAGAAGATGACTGAGACTGTAGTAGAAGCAGTTTCCGGCTAAGATCCTCGCATTAATCTCTGCCTGATATGATGCATCCTCTACGAAAATAACGCCTAGGTACTCAAAATCACGAACTCTCCGGTAGGATTTTGTCCCAACTATCAATGGCTCCCATGGTTCCCTTGAATTTCGGCTCATTACCATGTAATCTGTTTTCGACTCATTTTTCTGAAATTACAGAATACAAAAATATTATCATCCAATAGTTTACAGCTACAAAACCAAACATAGCATCAGTGGCTTTGTGTACACCAGTGAGTTCACATACTCATCAGTTATCCTATACTAATACCTTCTCATCTCTATGTAGTCTATGAATACACACGTCTCCAAATATCTCCCCCTAACAACCTTGCTCCCGTCACGGTCTGACTTTTGATGACGCATGTCAAGTTCAACATCATGAAACAATCAGTGGGGGTTGCAAGACATCGTCTCAAGGAGTTACTAACAGGAAGGACCCCCGACAGTTCTATATTTCTGTCACCAGGAGTTTCTGTTCAATTGTTGGTAGTTACCTGTATAATGCGCTCTAGAAATACATCCTCGCTTGCTAATGTTATACATGATATAACCTAGATGGCCATGATCAAGGACGACATCAATGCCTCTTGATATCACACATGATATAGATGGCCATGATCAAGAACGACATCTATGCTTCTTGATATCACACATGATATAGATGGCCATGATCAAGGACGACATCTATGCTACTTGATATCACACATGATATAGATGGCCATGATCAAGTACGACGTCTATGCTTCTTGATATCACACATGATATAGATGGCCATGATCAAGGACGACATCTATGCTTCTTGATATCACACATAATATAGATGGCCATGAGCAAGGACGACATCTATGCTTCTTGGTATCACACATGATACAGATGGCCATGATCAAGGACGACATCTATGCTTCTTGATATCACACATGATATAGATGGCCATTATCAAGGACGACATCTATGCTTCTTGATATCACACATGATATAGATGGCCATGATCAAGGACGACATCTATGCTTCTTGATATCACACATGATATAGATGGTTATGATCAAGGACGACATCTATGCTTCTTGATATCACACATGATATAGATGGTCATGGTCAAGGACGACATCTATGCTTCTTGATATCACACATGATATAGATGGCCATGATCAAGGACGACATCTAAGCTTCTTGATATCACACATGATATAGATGGTCATGATCAAGGACGACATCTATGCTTCTTGATATCACACATGATATAGATGGCCATGATCAAGGACGACATCTATGCTTCTTGATATCACACATGTTATAGATGGCCATGATCAAGGACGACATCTATGCTTCTTGATATCACACATGATATAGTTGGTCATGATCAAGGACGACATCTATGCTTCTTGATATCACACATGATATAGATGGCCATGATCAAGGACGACATCTATGCTTCTTGATATCACACATGATATAGATGGTCATGATCAAGGACGACATCTATGCTTCCTGATATCACACATGATATAGATGGCCATGATCAAAGACGACATCAATGCTTCTTGATATCACACATGATATAGATTGCCATGATCAAGGACGACATCTATGCTTCTTGATATCACACATGATATAGATGGCCATGATCAAGGACGACATCTATGCTTCTTGATATCGCACATGATATAGATGGCCATGATCAAGGACGACATCTATGCTTCTTGATATCACACATGATATAGATGGCCATGATCAAGGACGACATCTATGCTTCTTGATATCACACATGATATAGATGGTCATGACCAAGGACGCATCCATGCTTCTTGATATCACACATGATATAGATGGCCATGATCAAGGACGACATCTATGCTTCTTGATATCACACATGATATAGATGGCCATAATCAAGGACGACATCAATGCCTCTTGATATCACACATGATATAGATGGCCATGATCAAGGACGACATCTATGTTACTTGATATCACACATGTTATAGATGGCCATGATCAAGGACGACATCTATGCTTCTTGATATCACACATGATATAGATGGCCATGATCAAGGGCGACATCTATGCTTCTTGATATCACACATGATATAGATGGCCATGATCAAGGACGACATCTATGCTTCTTGATATCACACATGATATAGAAGGCAAAGATCAAGGACGACATCTATGCTTCTTGATATCACACATGATATAGATGGCCACGATCAAGGACGACATCTATGCTTCTTGATATCACACATGATATAGATGGCCATGATCAAGGACGACATCTATGCTTCTTGATATCACACATGATATAGATGGCCATGATCAAGGACGACATTTAGCTTCTTGATATCACACATGATATAGATGGTCATGATCAAGGACGACATCTATGATTCTTGATATCACACATGTTATAGATGGCCTTGATCAAGGACGACATCTATGCCTCTTGATATCACACATGATATAGATGGCCATGATCAAGGACGACATCAATGCTTCTTGATATCACACATGATATAGATGGCCATGATCAAGGACGACATCAATGCCTCTTCATATCACACATGATATAGATGGCCATGATCAAGGACGACATATATGCTACTTGATATCACACATGTAATAGATGGCCATGATCAAGGACGACAACTATGCTACTTGATATCACACATGATATAGATGGCCATGATCAAGTACGACATCTATGCTTCTTGATATCACACATGATATAGATGGCCATGATCAAGGACGACATCTATGCTTCTTGATATCACACATGATATAGATGGCCATGATCAAGGACGACATCTATGCTTCTTGATATCACACATGATATAGATGGCCATGATCATGGACGACATCTATGCTTCTTGATATCACACATGATATAGATGGCCATGATCAAGGACGACATCTATGCTTCTTGATATCACACATGATATAGATGGCCATGATCAAGGACGACATCTATGCTTCTTGATATCACACATGATATAGATGGTCATGATCAAGGACGACATCTATGCTTCTTGATATCACACATGATAAAGATGGTCATGATCAAGGACGACATCTATGCTTCTTGATATCACACATGATATATATGGTCATGATCAAGGACGACATCTATGCTTCTTGATATCACACATGGTATAGATGGCCATAATCAAATACGACATCTATGCTTCTTGATATCACACATGATATAGATGGTCATGATCAAGGACGACATCTATGCTTTTTGATATCACGAATGATATAGATGGCCATGATCAAGGACGACATCTATGCTTCATGATATCACACATGATATAGATGGCCATGATCAAGGACGACATCTATGCTTCTCGATATCGCACATGATATAGATGGTCATGATCAAGGAGTACATCTATGCTTCTAGATATCACACATGTTATATATGGCCATGATCAAGGACGACATCTATGCTTCTTGATATCACACATGATATAGATGGTCATGATCAAGGACGACATCTATGCTTCTTGATATCACACATGATATAGATGACCATGATCAAGGACGACATCTATGTTTCTTGATATCACACATGATATAGATGGTCATGATCAAGGACGACATCTATGCTTCTTGATATCACACATGATATAGATGGCCATGATCAAGGACGACATCAATGCTTCTTGATATCACACATGATATAGATGGCCATGATCAAGGGCGACATCTATGCTTCTTGATATCACACATGATATAGATGGCCATGATCAAGGACGACATCTATGCTTCTTGATATCACACACGATATAGATGGCCATGATCAAGGACGACATCTATGCTTCTTGATATCACACATGATATAGATGGTCATGATCAAGGACAACATCTATGCTTCTTGATATCACACATGGTATAGATGGCCATAATCAAATACGACATCTATGCTTCTTGATATCACACATGATATAGATGGTCATGATCAAGGACGACATCTATGCTTTTTGATATCACACATGATATAGATGGTCATGATCAAGGACGACATCTATGCTTTTTGATATCACACATGATATAGATGGCCATGATCAAGGACGACATCTATGCTTCTTGATGTCACACATGATATAGATGGCCATGATCAAGGACGACATCTATGCTTCTTGATATCACACATGTTATAGATGGCCATGATCAAGGACGACATCTATGCTTCTTGATATCACACATGATATAGTTGGTCATGATCAAGGACGACATCTATGCTTCTTGATATCACACATTATATTGATGGCCATGATCAAGGATGACATCAATGCTTCTTGATATCACACATGATATAGATGGTCATGATCAAGGACGACATCTATGCTTCTTGATATCACACATGATATAGATGGCCATGATCAAAGACGACATCAATGCTTCTTGATATCACACATGATATAGATGGCCATGATCAAGGACGACATCTATGCTTCTTGATATCACACATGATATAGATGGCCATGATCAAGGACGACATCTATGCTTCTTGATATCACACATGATATAGATGGCCATGATCAAGGACGACATCTATGCTTCTTGATATCACACATGATATAGATGGCCATGATCAAGGACGACATCTATGCTTCTTGATATCACACATGATATAGATGGCCATGATCAAGGACGACATCTATGCTTCTTGATATCACACATGATATAGATGGTCATGATCAAGGACGACATCTATTCTTCTTGATATCACACATGATATAGATGGCCGTGATCAAGGACGACATCTATGCTTCTTGATATCACACATGATATAGATGGCCATGATCAAGGACGACATCTATGCTTCTTGATATCACACATGATATAGATGGCCATGATCAAGGACGACATCTATGCTTCTTGATATCACACATGATATAGATGGCCATGATCAAGGACGACATCTATGCTTCTTGATATCACACATGATATAGATGGTCATGATCAAGGACGACATCTATTCTTCTTGATATCACACATGATATAGATGGCCGTGATCAAGGACGACATCTATGCTTCTTGATATCACACATGATATAGATGGCCATGATCAAGGACGACATCTATGCTTCTTGATATCACACATGATATAGATGGCCATGATCAAGGACGACATCTATGCTTCTTGATATCACACATGATATAGATGGCCATGATCAAGGACGACATCTATGCTTCTTGATATCACATATGATATAGATGGTCATGATCAAGGACGACATCTATGCTTCTTGATATCACACATGATATAGATGGCCATGATCAAGGACGACATCTATACTTCTTGATATCACACACGATATAGATGGTCATGATCAAGGACGACATCTATGCTTCTTGATATCACACATGATATAGATGGTCATGATCAAGGACGACATCTATGCTTCTTGATATCACACATGATATAGATGGTCTTGATCAAGGACGACATCTATGCTTCTTGATATCACACATGATAAAGATGGTCATGATCAAGGACGACATCTATGCTTCTTGATATCACACATGATATAGATGGTCATGGTCAAGGACGACATCTATGCTTATTGATATCACACATGATATAGATGGCCATGATCAAGGACGACATCTAAGCTTCTTGATATCACACATGATATAGATGGTCATGATCAAGGACGACATCTATGCTTCTTGATATCACACATGATATAGATGGCCATGATCAAGGACGACATCTATGCTTCTTGATATCACACATGTTATAGATGGCCATGATCAAGGACGACATCTATGCTTCTTGATATCACACATGATATAGTTGGTCATGATCAAGGACGACATCTATGCTTCTTGATATCACACATGATATAGATGGCCATGATCAAGGACGACATCTATGCTTCTTGATATCACACATGATATAGATGGTCATGATCAAGGACGACATCTATGCTTCCTGATATCACACATGATATAGATGGCCATGATCAAAGACGACATCAATGCTTCTTGATATCACACATGATATAGATTGCCATGATCAAGGACGACATCTATGCTTCTTGATATCACACATGATATAGATGGCCATGATCAAGGACGACATCTATGCTTCTTGATATCGCACATGATATAGATGGCCATGATCAAGGACGACATCTATGCTTCTTGATATCACACATGATATAGATGGCCATGATCAAGGACGACATCTATGATTCTTGATATCACACATGATATAGATGGCCATGATCAAGGACGACATCTATGCTTCTTGATATCACACATGATATAGATGGTCATGATCAAGGACGACATCTATGCTTCTTGATATCACACATGATATAGATGGCCATGATCAAGGACGACATCTATGCTTCTTGATATCACACATGATATAGATGGCCATGATCAAGGACGACATCTATGCTTCTTGATATCACACATGATATAGATGGCCATGATCAAGGACGACATCTATGCTTCTTGATATCACACATGATATAGATGGCCATGATCAAGGACGACATCTATGCTTCTTGATATCACACATGATATAGATGGTCATGATCAAGGACGACATCTATGCTTCTTGATATCACACATGATATAGATGGCCATGATCAAGGACGACATCTATGCTTCTTGATATCACACATGATATAGATGGCAGTGTTTAAGGAAGATATCATCGCTTGCCGATGTTACACAAGATATAGTTGGCCATGATTAAGGAAGATATCATTGCTTGCTGACGTCACACAAGATATAGAAGGCCATGCTACAGGAAAATATCATTGCTTGCCAATATCTCACAAGATATAGATGGCAATGCTTAAGGAAGACATCATTGTTTGCCGGTGAGATCTCTCTATATATATAAAAATGAAAGTTTGTCTGTTTTTTCTGAATTTCCACGGAATTTTGCGATATTTGCGCGTTTCAGACTGTTTTATGATGGATGCGCGCAAAATTTTTTTTTGTCTCTCTGTCTGTCTGTCTGTTTGTTTGTTTCTTTGTTTGTTTGTCTGTCTGTGGACTATTTTTTGTGTCCTTATAACTCGAGAACGGCTGAGTGGATCAACGTAAAATATGATACAGATATCCTTCAGAGGCACGACACAAATCATTGATGTAACTCTTCTCCGTACCTCTCATAAAAGGGGCCCAACCCCCTTAAAATACAAGCTGAAATAATCGTAGAAGGGTGAGACAAAGCTCATTTTCAGCCCCTCAATGTGAGAAACGAAACTCGGCCGAAAACCACATTTTAAGGCCCTAAAACCAACAGTTTTTGAGATATTCCCAGAAAACTAATTTCACTTAATAAATTAATGAAAGAATGCATGCCGGTAACCATGGCAACGGAATCTCAGAGTTCCATCTATTTCTGTAAGACGCAATGCAATTCCATTTATTACATTACTGTGAAGGTTTGCAAACGGCTATAAGGTTATAACGGATCCAAATTAAGCTAAAATATTCAATACATACAATGCGCTTAAGGAGTCAAGGGGTAGGCCTACTCTAGAATTTTTTCACGCGATTTACACGTGCGGGTGTGGTACGGAAGGTCTATTATATCCCTTCTCTGTTATATAAAAATGAATGTTTGTCTGTTTTTTCTGCATTTCCACGGAAATTTGACATATTTGCCCCTTTCAGACTGTTTTGTGACGGATGCACGCAAACATTTTTTTTCTGTCTGTCTGTCTGTTTGTCTGTGGACAATATTTTGTGTCCTTATAACTCGAGAACGGCTGGGTGGATTAACGTACTAATCATTGATGTAACTCTTCTCCGTACCTCTCATAACAGGGGGCCTACCCCCTTAAAATACAAGCTGATTTAAGCCTAGAAGGGTGAGACAAAGCTCATTTTCAGCCCCTCAATGTGAGAAACGAAACTCGGGGGCCCTAAATGAACCCCGAAAACCACATTTTAAGGCCCTAAAACCAACATTTTTCGAGATATTCCCATAAAACTAATTTCACTTAATAAATTATTGAAGGAATGCATGCCGGTAACAATGACAACAGAATCTCAGAGGTCCATCTATTTCTGTAAGACGCAATGCAATTCCATTTATTATATTACTGTGAAGATTTTCAAACGACAATAAGGTTATAACGGATCCAAATTAATCTGAAATATTCATCAATACATATAATGCGCTTAAGGGGTCAAGGGATAATCTAGAATTTTTTAACGCAATTTACACGTGCGGGTATGGTACGGAAGGTCTATTATATCCCTATCCCTATATTGTTATATTATTATTATTACTATTCTTCTTCTTCTTTAATCGTATCGGCCAACTAAGGACCACGTTATTTCAACTGGCTTCTCTGGGCTTTGATGTTTGCCCAGTGTTCCTTCATACGTTGCCGGTGTTGCTCTTTTCTTTCTTCCGTCCACATCTTTCCCGTCTTCAACTTCGGTTTTTCTTGAAAACCCTGGTGGTCGTGTAGTTTCTTCCTGAGGGGATTGCGTTCTTGAATATCCTCACAGGTAATTTCCATCTCTTGCAGGTCACTTTCTACCTCTCCGAACCAGGCTGGCTTGGTCTTCTTATTTTTAAAATAGTTAAAGATCCGGTTCGTCAATCGTGTGGGTTTCATTCTAAGCAAGTGGCCATAAAATGCAATCCTCCTTTTCCTCATTACATCAGAGATCTTCTGGACATGAATATACAGCTCATAGTTATGCCGTCGTCTATATTCACCGTTGTCTTTAATCGGGCCAAGAATTTTCCTCAAGATCTTTCTTTCCTTGATCTCCAATTTTTCTACCAGGCCTTTCTTGTTCATGGTGAGGCATTCCGCTGCGTACAGAGCCTCTGGTCGTATGACAGTGCAATAATGCCTAAGTTTTGCGTTCAGGGATATTGACTTTTTGTTGTAAACGTCCTTGGTGAGTTGGTACGCCATTTCCATTTTGTTCATGCGCGAAGTGAAGGTTTCTTTCTCACATACGTTGGGTTCTATCCACTCGCCAAGATATTTAAACTTATCTGTCCGTTTGATTTTCCCCTGGTTTACTTTTAGCTCCCTTGGTGCTGGCTTGATGTTAGTTATGAAGTGTGTTTTCTCCAAAGAGATCTGAAGACCAACTTTTGTTGCCTGTACCTGCAGCTGGTTAATTTGTTTTGTGGCCATGTCTAAAGAGTCGGAGAAAATTGCAAGATCATCTGCAAAAGCGAGGCAATCAATAGAAAGGTTCATGTTCTTGTAACCCAGTCGTACTCCATTTTGGACCCCATCGTTCATTTCTTTGCGCCACTCGCGGATGACCTTTTCCAGTGCACAGTTGAAGAGCAGGGGTGAAAGCCCATCTCCCTGCCTAACTCCTGTCTTAATTTCGAAAGAGTCCGAAATTTCTCCTCTGAACTTGACTCTGGAGGTGGTGTTAGCTAAGGTCTGTTGAATGATTGCCCTGGTTTTATTATCCAATCCAAATTCCTTTAGAATTTGAATAAGAGCTATTCTATCAATCGAATCATAGGCCTTCTTGAAGTCGACGAAGGTTACCACAAATTTCTTGTTCCTTTGCTTCAGATAGAAAAGGATGGATTTCAGATTCATAATTTGTTCTGCACATGAGCGCTCTTTCCTGAACCCTCCTTGGTATTCTCCTAATTGTGGATCAAGTTGTTGTTCTGCCCTAATCTGCAGAGCTTTTGAAATAATTTTGTAAGTTATCAGTAGGAGGGAAATGCCGCGGTAGTTGTTAACGTCCGTTTTGTCACCTTTCTTATGCAGGGGATGAATCAAGGCAGAAGTCCAGTCACGTGGAAGTTTCTCAGTTTCCCAAATCTCCTTGATAATGTCAGTCAATTTATCAATCATCTTTTCACCAGCATACTTCCACAATTCGGCGATTATCGAGTCCTCACCTGGTGCCTTGTTGTTCTTAAGTGACTGGATAATCTGTTTGATTTCTTCTTTCGTTGGAGGGGATGAATCTGGGTGGACTTGTACGTTGTCTTCAAATGAGAAAGTGGATTTGGGAGTCTCACAATTAAGGAGGGATTCAAAGTATTTCGCTAGAATCTGGCAATTTTCTCTCTCACTGTAAGCTAGTCTCCCATTTGAGTCTTTGAACTGTAGACTCGGAGGATTGTATTTGCTTAGATTGCGTTTGAAGGTTCTGTAGAAGTCCCTTGTGTTGTTCCTCTGAAAGTCTAGCTCAATTTGAGTTAGTTGGCTCTTGTTGTAGGCACGTTTTACATTGCGGATGATTTTTGCAGCGCGTTGTCTCTCGTTCACGAAGTTTTCCCAATTTTCTTGGTTCTTTCCCGAGTTCCATTTCTGCCAGGCAAGTTGTCTTTGCTTTACCACTGAATCACATGCATTATTCCACCACGCATGTTTCTTTGACTTCGTCAGTGGAACTGTCTCCTGTGCTGTTGTGACCAAGGCCTGTTGTAGTTCATCCCAGTTTTCGGGATTCCAAGATTCTAGTTTTTGAGTAAATTTAGGGCACAATCGTAGTTTTTCCGTATCAAATCGATTGATCTTTTTTAAGACGGCCTTTCTGGTGTTTCTCGGAATCAGCTTAACTTTGATTTTGGATAGATAGTGATCCGAATCTAGATTGGCATTTCTTAGAACCTTCACATTCTGTATTTCTCTCTGAGCTTTACGTGCAATAGCGACGTGATCAATTTGAAATTCGCCGAGATTTGGATTCGGAGATGTCCAAGTCTTCTGTTTTCTCGGAAGGTGTTTGAACGCTGTGGATTTTATTACAAGATTGAAAGCCTTACATAGTTCTACGAGCCTCTCACCATTGCGATTTGTTCTCTGGTGAGCTGGATAGTTTCCGATAATGTTTTGGAACTTTCTTTCCTTACCCAGCTGTGCATTGAAATCTCCAAGAAGCATAATCGTGTGTTTGTCTGGAATCTTACAGAGAACATCTTCAAGGTCTTCCCAGAATCTATCCGTTCCTTCCGGGTCTCTCTTATTCGCTTGATTGATTGGCGCATGGACATTCACAACAGTATAAACTTTGTTTGTGCTCCGGAAGGAGAGAGTTGAAACTCGACTGCTAGGCGAGTTGAAGCCAATTATTGAATCCAAAATCTTCCTACTGACGATGAATCCTGTGCCAAGGTTGGGAACTGTTTTTATTACACGTTTACCAGTTTTACCTTTAAAAATTCTGTAGCCTTCTGACTCAAAGGCTTGTTCATCTGTGAATCTCGTTTCTTGAATTGCTGCAATCAGGATTTGATGTTGGGATAAGGAATCAGTTAGTTGTTTCAATTTACCAATCTTCCGAAGGGAATTCGTGTTAAAGGTAGCAAAGAAATTCCGGCGTTTGTGTTGGATCTTTCCTGGAGTCTCCGATACCTCCATGCATGTCGGCGCAGGCTCCCCAGATTCCGAAGGCCTGCATGCTTCGCTCAAGGCGAAGGTGGATTGGTTACCACCTGGGGTAGTAGCTTTTGCTGAACTTTCCTCCATGCTTTGAACAGTTGAAAAACTGTAGTTTGGGGTCAGTGATGTTTCACACCGACCAGGGTACTACCAAGGTTGTGAGCCTTGGAGCCCCCAGCACTGATCGGCTCGCCGACCCAGTTTCCCGCTGGGATTGGTTACCCAACCTTCCACTGAGTTGCTCGGCTTAACAGGGGCACCTCTTGTAGGTTATGTGCCGGAGTTGGAGTGAAAGAGGCTAGTTGGATTCTCTTGCTGAATCCAATATGTTATGGTTGCAGATGACAGGCAACGACGCATTTCACTCCCATTTGCCCAGAGCCACATGGACTCCTCCCAGGTTAATTCCTGGGACCATTATTATTACTATTATTTTAATTATTATCATTATTATGGCGTACAACGACGAGACAAACTCATTTTCAAAACCTTGGTGTCAGAAACCAAACTCGGGGCCCCTCAAGCGCCATAAAGGGTCCCCGAAAACTATATTTTAAGGCTCTAAACCCAACAGTTTCCTAGATATTCGCAGAAAACTAATTTCATTTAATAAACTAAAGAAGGAATGCAAGCCACTAACCATGACAAAAGTATCGCAAGAGGTGGCATCCAACTTTCCATCTATTTCTGGAATAAGTAATGCCACTGCATTTATTACATTTCTGTGAAAGGTTGCAAATGGCTATAAGGTTATCACGGAACCAACTAAAACTGTAAAATTCATCAATGCGCTTAAGGGGTTCAAGGAGTACCCTAGATTTGTTCACACGACTTACACGTGCGATATGTCGTACAGAAGGTCAATTATATCTCCAAACAGCAACATTATTTTCAAAAATTCCTGATTTGAAATAGTGACAGTTTTTTGCTGATTTTAGGAATTTGGCCCATTGGAGGCTAAAGAAAACTGAATTTTCATGCACCACAAGCCTTTATAATTTATAAAAGGGGTCTTCCGGTAGTTAGGCACTTGACACAACGGTTAGGGTCAGTTCGTATGTGACGTGTATTGCGATTCGTCTACGAGGTTTTCAATTTTATTTTCACGCCAGGAAGAACACGTTAGGTAAATTTAGTTTGAGAGCACATTTTAGCTAGGCCTAATCATTTTTCTTTGCCAACAAACCGGTTCCAAGCCCCTAAACATTGCAACAGTAGATCAATTGGTAACATCTGGTTATTAATACCGAAGACCGTTCGAAGAATGGGTACTTCTGCTAGTACAAGATATAAATGGCCATTCTTAAGGAAGATAACATTGCTTGCCAATGCCAAACGAGATATAGATGGCCGTGCTGAAGGAAAACATAATTGCTTGGCGATGTCACACAAGATATAGAAGGCCATGCTTAAGGAAGATATCATTGCTTGCCAAAATCTCACAAGATATAGATGACAATGCTTAAGGAAGACATCATTGCTGGTGAGACACAAGAAATAGAAGGCCATGCTTAAGGAAGATATCATTGCTTGCCAATATCTCACAAGATATAGATGACAATGCTTAAGGAAGACATCATTGCTTGCTGGTGACACACAAGATATAGAAGGCCATGTTTAAGGAAGATATCATTGCTTGCCAATATCTCACAAGATATAGATGACCATGCTTAAGGAAGACATCATTGCTTGCTGGTGACACACAAGATATAGAAGGCCATGCTTAAGGAAGATATTGCTTGCTGGTGACACACAAGATATAGAAGGCCATGCTTAAGGAAGACATCATTGCTTGCTGGTGACACACAAGATATAGAAGGCCATGATTAAGGAAGATACCATTGCTTGCCAATATCTCACAAGATATAGATGACCATGCTTAAGGAAGACATCATTGCTTGCTGGTGACACACAAGATATAGAAGGCCATGCTTTAGGAAGATACCATCGCTTGCCAATATCTCACAAGATATAGATGACAATGCTTAAGGAAGACATCATTGCTTGCTGGTGACACACAAGATATAGAAGGCCATGCTTAAGGAAGATACCATTGCTTGCTGGTGACACACAAGATATAGAAGGCCATGCTTAAGGAAGATACCATTGCTTGCCAATATCTCACAAGATATAGATGACAATGCTTAAGGAAGACATCATTGCTTGCTGGTGACACACAAGATATAGAAGGCCATGCTTAAGGAAGATACCATTGCTTGCCAATATCTCACAAGATATAGATGACCATGCTCAAGGAAGACATCATTGCTTGCTGGTGACACACAAGATATAGATGACCATGCTTAAGGAAGACATCATTGCTTGCTGGTGACACACAAGATATAGAAGGCCATGCTTAAGGAAGATATCATTGCTTGCCAATATCTCACAAGATATAGATGACCATGCTTAAGGAAGACATCATTGCTTGCTGGTGACACACAAGATATAGATGACCATGCTTAAGGAAGACATCATTGCTTGCTGGTGACACACAAGATATAGAAGGCCATGCTTAAGGAAGATATAATTGCTTGCCAATATCTCACAAGATATAGATGACCATGCTTAAGGAAGACATCATTGCTTGCTGGTGACACACAAGATATAGATGACCATGCTTAAGGAAGACATCATTGCTTGCTGGTGACACACAAGATATAGAAGGCCATGCTTAAGGAAGATATCATTGCTTGCCAATATCTCACAAGATATAGATGGCCATGCTTAAGGAAGACATCATTGCTTGCTGGTGACACACAAGATATAGATGACCATGCTTAAGGAAGACATCATTGCTTGCCGGTGACACACAAGATATAGAAGGCCATGCTTAAGGAAGACATCATTGCTTGCCGACGTCACCCAGGATATTGATGGCCACGGTTCCTCAACGAAAGCATTGCTCGCACCACGCTGTCACAGACGAGACAGATGGCACTGGTTGCCATGACGACGCTACTCGCCCCGCCCCGCCCCTCGCCTCAATCAAACTCAGGTGGCACGCGACGTCTTGCGCTCCACCATTAAATGGCAATTTGAGACAGGGGATGGAAATTATTAAAAGTTATGGGTGTTGAAGACAATGGAGGGTTAACGAGTCGGATCAGCTCCAGGGCAAGCCGCGAGAGATTGTTTCAGCTCACGTCTTCTTGGCGAACTCTGCTGTGACTTGGAGTGTTTTATAGACACGTGAACACGTGATAACACAGCGGGTAAGAGGACCGGGTTCTATTCTTTGTTAATGCAAGTGAGGTGAAATTTTACGTTTAGCTGTTCGAATTCTACGTAAACTCGAGGTTTCTTTGAGCGATATTTAAACAAACATAATTATAATAATAATAATTATTATTATCAATATTATTATTAGCCTAATATTAATCCCAACTAAGGAGCGCAATTGCGTTATTCAACAGATGCATATGAATTAACTTTCTTCTGTTCCAAAAGTCACTTTAGTTGCTTATTTATTAATTAATTCATTCATTCATTCATTCATTCTTTCTTTCTTACTTTCTTTCTTTCTTTCTTCCTCTTTCTTTCTTTCTTTCTTTCTTTGTTTATTTGTTTATTTATTCATTCATTGATTCTTTCTATTTTTCTTTCTTTCTTTCTTTCTTTTCAACCTCAAAATTTCTATGCCTAAATCTGTAATATCCACATCACTGATACCTTAAACTTCAAGCTGGTTCTTTCAAGAGCTATCTATAATTATATTTCACCTTTAATCTATTCTGGTAGCAGATCTGATTTTTTTGAATTTTAATGTATTATTAGCTTTTATGTAACTAGTAGCTTATGTTTAGAAAAAAATCTGAAAACAACCTTTGCTATGAGAAACATTTAAATGTGAGACTCGCAACTCGACTTGTCATATCTGCAGTAGGCCTATCTCTGCTGGGGAAGGTCACAATGTGGCCGAAACCGGTACTGTAATTAAAAGTGCACTTTATTTACTTAATGTAGTGGATTCATTTTCATAATAAATTATTTGTATGCAGTTCTAGCTTTTTACAATTATTTCATCACAGACCTTGAAGGCCATTTTTAGCCTACTTTTCACATTTAACAAAAGTGAGGAAAAAGTAGACTTATGAGATCGATCCGGGAAAATGTGTGTCTATCTGTCCGTCCATCTATCTGTCTGTCCTTCTATCTGTCTGTCTGGCTGTGTGTGTGTTTTCCCCTATCAACTCCTAAACTGCTGCGGCAATCGGAACCAAATTTAGTATGTGTAAAGATGTAAGTTATACCGGAATATCTCAAGCCCATATTTGAAAATGATGTCAGTGCTACCAACTGCTGAAAAACCGCACTAGAAATTTGAGCTCCATGTTGGATATCTTGGAAGGTATGCATGGGAGCTATTCCAAAATTGGCACACATGTTGATAATACTATTTCAGTTTAATTTCCAGGAGGCCATACATGGCATTGTTGCCAACATGCTTTTATGCGTGCTGATAGATCCAATGTCTAACTGCATGTAACGTCCATTGGACTTCAACCAATTTCTGTATTCTGTACCTTAAAGTATGGAACTAAGAATAAATGCAGTCACCAGGGCTGCCAACTGTAGTGCTCTGTTAGGTTACATTATACCAGGTATATTTCTAACTAATTAAACAGTTCGATATTACCAACTTAATTTCGTCATTATTCTAGATAGGCTCATATACTGTAGATTATGCATTGGCATGAATCTTAATTTAAAGAAAAGTAGGCTCTTTAGTTCGTTACGGAACTTCTTGTTACATATTACTTTACAATTCTAGCGTAGGGGGGCTTATTGGCTAAGTGTACCACACAATAGTAGCTACACCTTCATAACCCGAGACCAGATATTGAACGTGGAAACTGAATGAGACAGTGATGTGCCAGTGTCTTGGCTTATCACCAAACACAGGTCGACATACGATATTATTATTACCAAACACAGTAATTTACCAGTGTCTTGGTTTGTCACCAAACACAGGGACTTACCAGTGTCCAGTGTGCCACCCACCACACTGCACGCGGCCTGGTTTATAAAAATAATAACATGCGCAGCGGAAAAAGGTAAATTAATTAAAAATCACAACAAATTAATTAGAGGAGCAGAAGTCAGAGCGAGCCGCGTTTAAATTAAAAATTGAAAATAGAATTAATTAAAAGAATTGATTAAACTCTAAATTAGGCGATATATTCGTGAAATTATTAAAACCCGGCCACAGTGATGTCCTTCACAACACGTGAACACTTTGCTACTTGCCTTCATAACAGGATAGCAAAGGTTTGACAAATCCATTAATATCCATCAATGACATATTGTGCCCATTTAGCAAGAAATATGCCAATCACAGTATACCAGCGTAGCTCAATTCGGGATTTCGGGGCAGCGGTAAGTTCCCCCACTCTGTGACTCACATATTTTGGATTAATCAGAGGATACACTTGCAAAAATAACAACACAATCAATTCCTATTTAAACACATTTAATTAATAAAATTAATGGCGCTACAAACACTTTAACAAATTTAATTACTGACCCAATAATCAACTGCTTGTTCCAAATGAACAAGGAATCACAAATATAAACAAACATTGTATTCAAAACCTGTGGTTTCCACATAAACCAACAATTCTTACTTAGTCTCACTTCCATAAAGCACTAACATTAAGTTTACATAACTCCGAGCTCTTTGGCTCCATGCATTTACATTATTATGGTGTCTTTCTTATACACCTCAAACACTATCCTTTATATTTTCTTATTTCTCAAAACAAATATATAATTATATTTAAAAATCTAGGTTAATTATCTAACTCAATATTTTGGGCATGTCCACACATTCAGTTGTTATCATCTCTCTTTATTTCACAAATATATTAAGGTAGTCAGAAATCAATTATGTACTCCAGAGCGTGAAGGTACTTGACACAGTCAAAGAACTATAGTTACTCCCGAACTCAGTTGCCTTCAATCAACTCGTGGAATCCCACGTCCATACATTATTACAATAGGGATTGTTATTTATCTCTTATGTCTTAATAGACCATTATCATATAAGAAACTACGATCTGAACCGGCAAACGAAAATATCCATCTACTAGGACCTCGGTTCATCGCCCGGGTCGTTAACAACTTTAAACACTCCTGGTGTATTCATTCTCTTTACAACAGCTTACGAGACGGTCTCTGTTCCCTCTCGCTTTAAGAGAGCTAGACTCTACTACTTGGGGTGCGATTTATGACCACGTAGGGTGACGGCGACTCCCTGTCTGACCCAACGTTAGTAGCTTATTTCCAAGGCTTTCAAAACAAACCTTCCCATTATATCCAGTTCTGGGGAGACCGGGCTTTACTGTACCGTATACATTCAAACAGCTATTCTTTGGTTCAAAGACCATTTTCGTATCCTTGGCATTTATTAATTATGAGAGGGTCCTCATTGATTGGGAAGATTAATACACATACGACGACGGAGAATTTAAGGGGCTTTTATCATAAGAAGATCCTGCATTCGAATCTCTTCGTGTGCCTCGGGAACCAATCCCTTACAGAGGACTTATACAAAATGCGATTTAGAGTCGGCCGTGGCCCATATGACATACGCTCAATAATACCATATATTAGCTCCCTTTTTAAATACATACACAATGCCTCGTGATACTATGTCACAAATAGAGGACTTATACAATTATCAATTCACTGCAACCAACTACCCTCCATAAGTAATGTACCAAGTATTTTAACCACTACGCGTTCCTAGCGTGACACTTTAATATTATATTTGCGCTCATTATGCGCTATGCATTATTTTAAGCCGAAATGTCTTCCCAAGAACTGATAAATCTCTTTAGTAACAATTCATATTATTTTAATTCACATATTAATCCTTCCGTTGTCGATAAATCGCTCCCTGTTTTAAAATATTCCATTGAACATCATATCTTACACATACGTTAAGGCTTAACGTTCTTATGTTCATATCAATTTATTTGATTTTTATTTAACATTTCCATATTTAATTATTATTATTATTATCTTTATTCTTTATACAAGCTCAAAAGCTATTTCTTTCATATCTCAACTTTACTTTATTTCAATATCTTTCATGATAATTAATGATATTTCGCTTGCTCTTATGACATTTGTTAAATACATTAACCCTTTATTCACATATTTCCTCTACGGGATTTATTCTTTACATGATTATTTATAATTTCTCAATTTTATTTATATTTGTTCAGACCGTGTTCTTGATTATTCAGTATTTATTTATTAAAACACATCCCTTTCACTCAAAAACTCCGGTGGGTTTGTACACAATCAATTTCTGACACCAAAATAGAATGAATTTAGTACTCACATGTTTCCAGATCATCCCATGATCTTTAATCTGGTGCGGTGCTTCATTTTTGGGCCCACTTTGAACCTTTACTCCATATTAAAGGAATTCATCTTACTTAAAAGCACTTTTTGATATACATTTAAAACACTTAACATTGACGACATTTTTATATACTGATGTGTTCCCTTTGAACACATAATAAACACTAAAAATATTAATTTAACACACAATCTTGATTATTTTACACTTCACAATTCTCGATCACTAGGCCGTATTTCTGAGCCTATCACACGTGATCTTCTGAAATTCCCGTTTCCAAGGGTGAAATTTATTCGATGTCGGCTTCCTATCCTGCAGAATGCGAAAGTCCCGAAACATCTACTGTCCCCTGGAGTCCAATTCTGCTACTCCTATCCTGGATAACCGGCTATTTATCTAGCTTGAACGGCTTCTTTGTAGATCTGTCTATCGATCCTAACGAAAGTCTATACGGATCGAGGTCTCCTCTAAGACCTATAGATTCAGTTTATAGCAGCTAGCACTTCTCAATTCTAGTATTTTTAGAATAGTTCGCCTGCTTTCTGGAGATAATGTTTATAGTCTCCTATCTTCTTTATTTTGAACTGTTTTAACACATCTATGTTTCGAACCTTATTCTGTTCTTCCCTTTTAGGTTTCTTTAATTTAAATAACAGTTTATCTGTCTGGTACGATACTTCCGTACGTTATGATCTATTCATTCGTACATTTAACGACCTATCGCCTTTAAGTCCAACGTTCGCAGCCTGCTCTGACTATATCTTATGAATTTTCACTTTAACTTGTATACAGTCGGGCCTAAATCCTATAATTAGGATTTTCCTAATATTTCACTACGGCGATACTTTAAAATTTCGTCTTGACCACTCCTTATGGAGGCAAGCAAGTCGTTAATACTGCGACGCCTGTGGCTATCGGATCTTACTTCTGCGGTGTAACACAGCGTTTCTCCCCTCAAGGAGTACTGGTAGCTGTTTTCGATGTAACGCAGAGTTACGTCCCCTCACGGACTATCGGAATGACTACTTCTACGTCGTGGTGCAGCACTTCCCCTCACGGAGTGCTCGTATGACTGCAAGTGCTGATATAACTTCACGTCCTCCTGGACGGATTCGTACTGCGTGATGCGTGGCAACACCCCTCGGGCTGTTCAAGACTGCATTCAATGATGATCGTGACACAGTGTCATGCCCGCAGGCTGATAATAACTGCATGATTGGCTTGGAAACGCCCGAAGCTTTATACTATTTTACTACAAAAAAATAAGACTCTAGCCTTTTCTGTGGTCAACTTCTAAAATAATGGTGCCACAAATATAAAAATTATACCTTCCGAAAGCTCTTCTTCTCAATGTCATATAATCTCATTGCACCTAAGAATCGATCGTGCAATTCGGAGATATTAATTAATTTCTCGTCCTCAATTGTGTGGGTGTTGCATTCCTTTTGCTCTCTCCCCTCCACAGAGGCTTAGGTAATTCCCCAATGACGTCGTCTTACGTCGGCAGTTTTTTTCTGCGCAATTATAAAATGGTTTCTCTTTACTGAAAAATCTCTCATTCAAAATGATTCACTGTACTGTGCTTGTTTACTCATTATTATGCTCGTAAACGTGTTAATTTTAATTATTCCTCTTCTGGCGCATAAGCGGCGTTGTCAATTTCCAGCAACGTCAGCTCGAATTCCGATTCAGGCTTCCTTGTCTATCACGGTGGAAATTTCCATTCAGTTATTAATACTCGTGACCAGCCCTCTCTTGAATGTCGAGTGGGGTGATCTCATCTAAGGAACATCTGTCCCTAGTCGCTTGCACAATGTTAAGCTATAATCCTGGCTTAAAATCTCTCTCCGTTCCTTTAGGAAACTATACGTTTCTTTCATTTCTTCCTTAAGGACATGGGTTCGACCTTCCATGGACCCTATGGCCCATGGGTTCATCTCTCCCCTCCTTAGGTAAATAAATTTTCGAAAATTCTTGAGGAAATTTATTTCAATTTTATTTGTATTTCTTTATTCGTCGAAGCCATCATAACGTCATCCGTATTTACTGTTGTTTTTACTTCTTTTAAGTCGTATCCGATAATTGTGTATGTCGGGTATGCTCTGTCCCTACCCTTTCTTTCTTTCTTTCTTTATTTGTCTGGACTTTAAGTTCCCAGAACCTCATTCTCCCTTACGGGTTTGGTCTAGCCCTACCCGTTTCCTTATTTCATCATTTTCTTTTCTTAAATTGGAATTTTCTTCTTCAATAAATTCAATTATTTCTTTAATTTCCCAATATACTTTCTCCAATTCGCATTCGCACTCGAATGCTTGAGCTCTATTTTCTATTTCTTCCTTATTCTTATTTATGTCAAAAGCGGATTCATCTCTAAATGTTTCCATGACCAGGGCTTGTTCATTTTCTTCATCAAAATCTTCGGGAGGGTAATATAATTTCAAATTTGCTGAATTCATGGTCACTTCGTGATCCGTTTCACAGTGCCGAATTCTATATGCGTTATTCCTCAAATCTCTGATTATTTGATATGGTCCGTGGTACATTTTCTGGAACTTCTTGTACACACGGTTCCCTGGATCCGAAATGGCCGGTCTTTTCACTAACACCATTTCTCCTGCTAATAATGGTCGATGATACCTCTTATGCCTATTTCTTCTCTGCCTCCTGTCGGCTTGAGCTTTTAGATGCTCAAAGGCTCTTCTAATTCGTACATCTCTTCCCGGCTGAGCGTCTGCTGGCCTAGGAATTACCAGACTCCAAGGTCTTTCTGGTTGCTCATTCCGATGTAACGTTATGGGTATCTCTCCTGTGGATTCATGGATTGTATTATTTATACAAAATTCAATAATATCCAAAATATCTATCCACTTCCAATTTTCTTCGGCACAGTATATTCTACAATACTTGGCCGTTTCTCTCATAACTCTCTCTACAGGGTTTGCCTCAGGATGGCGAATACTTGACAAAATTTGACGTATTCCAAGTCTTTCTAATTCTCGTCTGAACTCTACACTGGTGAAACAACTGCCGTGATCCGACAACAAATTCTCAGGTTTCCCCAGAATCGGTATCACTTTTTCTTTAAGTCGTTTTAACACCTGTTTGGTACTAGTCTTCTGTATGGGAGCAAGGACAACCATTTTAGTGAAGACATCCATAGCCACCATTATGTGTCGATTTCCTCTTCTTGCCTTTGGCAAAGGTCCAAAATTATCGATAGATATGATTTGGCCGGGCCTTTCGGGCAACAATGGTATAGGCTTCTGTCTCATCAGAAATGCATTAGGTTTTATCCTTTGACATAAGTCACATGTCTTTAGCGTGTCCCTTACAGTTTCTCTCAGTCTCGGCCATATAAATGCTTCTTTCAGCATCGAGACTGTTTTGTCGACTCCCATATGTCCGAACGATCTATGGGCTAACCATACTATTTTCCTCTGCAAAATTGCAGGTACAACAATCCTTAATTTCGTATGGTCAGAGTCCACAAACTTATATAATAACCCATTATAAAACGTGTAGTCTTGAGCTATCTTCTCAGCTTCCGTGTACGCTGGTGTTCCTCTTATCAAGCTTCCCTCAAGGAATGATATGAGCATGTTCATCCATGGATCCTCCCGTTGTCTTTGACTAATGCTTCTTAACTCATTAAGAGTACGCTGATCCCTGTCTTCCAAATCTATAGCCATTACTTCCTCTTCTATGGACTCTGGCTGTCTACTTAAGTAGTCTGGAACTATGTTTTCCTTTCCTGGGCAGTACTCTATCTTGACATCAAATTGTTGAATATATAAAGCCCAACGCATCAACCTTTGACTGGATAAATCAGTCTTCATCAAAAAGGTTAAGGCTTTATGATCCGTCCTTAGAATGACCTGAAACCCATATACGATCTTCCGCCAATATTGCAACGCGTGCAATATCGCTAACAGCTCGATCTCGCTGATCGTATAATTTTTCTCGTGTGGTTTCAGTCTCCTACTTGTGAAAGCTAGATAGTTCTTCTTATCAGGGTTTTCCGGGTTCTCCTGATATAGCATTGCCCCTATTCCAATCTGGGATGCGTCTGTCTGAATGATAAATCTCTGATTAAAATCAGGATATCCTAGCTTCACGTAATTTAAGAGCATTTCCTTGGCCTCCACGAATGCTTTTTCTGCTTCCTCCGTCCATTTCCACTTTTGACAATTTAAATTTGGAGTTTTTTTTTATCCTGAGGGCTCCCTTTTCCCTCATTCTTTAGCTGAGCTTGTAGTTCCAAGCTTTGAGCTCCATCTAGTCGGTCGGGTGATTTCCGGTTCTTGATTGCCTCACTCCAACGGACTTTTTGCCTATCAGGTTCATCTGGTCTTTCGTTCATATAACGAAGACTCTCCTGATATCTTTCTTCTATTTCGGCCCGATATTCATCATCCCTATCGTCTGGCCTTACATTTCTCCTGGGATAATTCTCCCATTTCTTTCTGTTGTCCGGCCTTTGCTGGTTATTGTTATAGGGGCGGCTTTCCTGTTGCCTATAACCCGTCGTTCTAGGATTTCTTCCTCGATATCCTCCCCGGTAATATGGCTGTATCCTTCTAGGCTCCTGGTGCCCATACTCTCGATCTCGTCCTTGAGTATCCGTACTGGTGGACTGATTCCTGGTCGCTGGTTTTTCTCCAGTTTCCTGACTGCTGGCCATGTGTACTTGCTCAGTTTGTCTTTGATGCCGAGGAGTTACGTGCGAAGTCGTCATATCTAACTGACGTAATACACTCTCCACTTCCACAGCACTTCTGGCTTTGGATGAGATTAGCAGCCTCTGAATCTCATATGGAAGCTGTCTT
Organism: Meconema thalassinum; assembly: GCA_946902985.2. Classification (NCBI taxonomy): domain Eukaryota; kingdom Metazoa; phylum Arthropoda; class Insecta; order Orthoptera; family Tettigoniidae; genus Meconema; species Meconema thalassinum. The sequence goes on along the minus strand of OX336396.1, from coordinate 293,034,099 downwards.
GCAATGGCGGCACACAGGTCGTTTTCTGCCGGAGCAATATCCAGTTCGCGGAATTTACACAGCTGAGCGGTGAAAAATTCCGAATATTTAGTCGGTGCATTGGTGCTGTACTTCCTAGAATACAGATCTAGCCTTAAATTTTCTTGGACATCTGCTGCCCAATATCGCTTTAAAAATGCTTCCCTAAAGCCTTCCACCGTATCAAAAGTGTATCTGAAACTTCTGAACCAGGTGAGACAATCACCTGCCAACAGCTTTTCAATAGCTCTCAGTCTCCGATCCTGAGGAACCTTCATTTCATTTAGATACTCTGCCACTTCTTTTAGCCAGTATTTTGGAGTAATAGACATGTTATTACCCGTAAACTTTACTGGTCTGTCCTCATTGGATTTAATAATGTTTATTATTTGGCCATTTGTCTGATTCGTGTACGGGGTTGACATTGCCATTGGATATCCTGGGTTCTTATAAGGGCTCTCCCCTCCTAAGTCCCTCTCCGTATCTGTGCCTTGTTCACGGGAATCTACCCATCCTGTCTTTGGAAACTCCTCCTGATTTTCAAATTCTAACTTCCTTTCTCTTCGGGCACTTTCTTCATTTGCCATGAGTTGGATTTCCATTTGACTATTCTTAAGTTCAGTCCTCTCCAATCGGGATCTTAATTCATTCTGAATTCTTTCTTGATTCCTTTTAATATCTTCCTCTACCTTTTGGAATTGGAATTTCTCATCCCTGAAGCTATCCCTAAATCCATTTATTTGGTCTTCTACCTCTTTCTTAATGATCTTAGCCTGTTGGTCTATAATTTCTGGCTTAACGTCACCTATGGTCTCCAGGCCCTCTCGTATCTCCTTTATTTGCTTCTCCACTTCTTTTTGTCCTTTGTAGACTTTATCCTGGATCTTGTTCATATCCTCTCGAGCCCTTCCTTGCTCCTCGAATATAATTGTTATGTCGGTCATAACCTTATCTATCTCTCCCTTTGTGTCTCCCATTTGTTTTGTTAATCCTATTACGGTTTCCTGAATTCCAGTAACCCCTTTATCTATCTTCTCTATTTTTATAAGTTGTTCATCACGATCCCTTTTTCGTTGCGTGCTTTCCTTCTTAAGATTCCCTTCGTATTCGCTTAACTTCGTAGTTATATCCCCCTCATGCTTTCTCAACCATTCGTCCACCTGTCCCGTGAATACGTTAAATTGCAATTCCCTTTTGTTGGCATCGGCCTCACCTTGCTTCTTAACCTCAGTTATTTTTGTCTGTACTTTCTCGACTTTCCCCTCGAGGTTTTCTACTTTCTTTTCCATCCCTCCAAACCTGTCTCCTAACGCCTCAATACTACTTTTTATCTCTCCCTGGGATTTTTCACAAATACTTTTGTTCGATTCTATTTGAGCTTCTAAAATTTTCTGCACACCTTGGATCTGGGTTACAAGTTCCTTTTTACATTCGTCCCCATTTTGTTTACAAGTTGTTTCCATAGAACCAATTTTATCCTCGATCATTTTAAAATGATTTTGACATTCATTTATGGATTTTACCGTACTATCGTTCAAGGTATTTATTTGGACTTGCAATCCTGAATGAAATCCTTTATTTTCATCTTTTAACTCACTTAACTTCTTCACAAACCTAGTGTCAAAATCTTGAAATTTGTCATTCATTGTTTTTTCTAAACCTTTGGACCCCTCTTTTATTTCCTTCATTTCAGCCTTCACTTCATCGTTCATTTTGATACAATTAGCTTCGATATCTACTAATTTAGTTCCCATGGTATCACTTTTAGCTTCGATAGCTTCTAATTTAATTCCCATATTAGCACTATCAGTTTTTAGTGACTCTAAACTTCCATTTATGGATTCGAACACTTTGTTGTTTTCATCCTTTTGGAGACCCAATGTATTGTTTATAGCCTCCAACTTCTCATTGCTATCGGCTTTGATAGCCTCCAAAAGCCGTTGCATCTCTTCACTTAATGCCATCTTATGAGAATACAGTGGGCCACAAATGCCACCACACTAGTACATGCTTGAGAGATGATACCCTGAATCAGTGTGTCCCAATTTCTTTAAAATATTACTTTAGTACGGGTATTCACTTACAACGTACCCTTTTACTACTTTTATTCAATTTCATAAACCTTTATGGAAGTGTTTAAAATTCAAAATTTCGAAAAACCATTTTTTTTTATGAAAATTTTGATTTTTCGAGAAAAACTCGGGTTTTCCCTAGGAAAACTCATCCCTGCGTACTGGGCGCCAAAAATCTTAGATTTGCTAGGGGGTTTAATAATATAATATTCAGGGCTGCTCGGTATGAGTTTCCAGGGACCCATGCGGTCAGTTACTATTTTACGTTGTAGCTCTTCCTATCATTACTTTAATTTTACATGAAATGACCGACTTAAGTGTTCCTCTAGTTATTAATCCAGCACATTATTTATATATCCCCATGTGCCCATTTAGCAAGAAATATGCCAATCACAGTATACCAGCGTAGCTCAATTCGGGATTTCGGGGCAGCGGTAAGTTCCCCCACTCTGTGACTCACATATTTTGGATTAATCAGAGGATACACTTGCAAAAATAACAACACAATCAATTCCTATTTAAACACATTTAATTAATAAAATTAATGGCGCTACAAACACTTTAACAAATTTAATTACTGACCCAATAATCAACTGCTTGTTCCAAATGAACAAGGAATCACAAATATAAACAAATATTGTATTCAAAACCTGTGGTTTCCACATAAACCAACAATTCTTACTTAGTCTCACTTCCATAAAGCACTAACATTAAGTTTACATAACTCCGAGCTCTTTGGCTCCATGCATTTACATTATTATGGTGTCTTTCTTATACACCTCAAACACTATCCTTTATATTTTCTTATTTCTCAAAACAAATATATAATTATATTTAAAAATCTAGGTTAATTATCTAACTCAATATTTTGGGCATGTCCACACATTCAGTTGTTATCATCTCTCTTTATTTCACAAATATATTAAGGTAGTCAGAAATCAATTATGTACTCCAGAGCGTGAAGGTACTTGACACAGTCAAAGAACTATAGTTACTCCCGAACTCAGTTGCCTTCAATCAACTCGTGGAATCCCACGTCCATACATTATTACAATAGGGATTGTTATTTATCTCTTATGTCTTAATAGACCATTATCATATAAGAAACTACGATCTGAACCGGCAAACGAAAATATCCATCTACTAGGACCTCGGTTCATCGCCCGGGTCGTTAACAACTTTAAACACTCCTGGTGTATTCATTCTCTTTACAACAGCTTACGAGACGGTCTCTGTTCCCTCTCGCTTTAAGAGAGCTAGACTCTACTACTTGGGGTGCGATTTATGACCACGTAGGGTGACGGCGACTCCCTGTCTGACCCAACGTTAGTAGCTTATTTCCAAGGCTTTCAAAACAAACCTTCCCATTATATCCAGTTCTGGGGAGACCGGGCTTTACTGTACCGTATACATTCAAACAGCTATTCTTTGGTTCAAAGACCATTTTCGTATCCTTGGCATTTATTAATTATGAGAGGGTCCTCATTGATTGGGAAGATTAATACACATACGACGACGGAGAATTTAAGGGGCTTTTATCATAAGAAGATCCTGCATTCGAATCTCTTCGTGTGCCTCGGGAACCAATCCCTTACAGAGGACTTATACAAAATGCGATTTAGAGTCGGCCGTGGCCCATATGACATACGCTCAATAATACCATATATTAGCTCCCTTTTTAAATACATACACAATGCCTCGTGATACTATGTCACAAATAGAGGACTTATACAATTATCAATTCACTGCAACCAACTACCCTCCATAAGTAATGTACCAAGTATTTTAACCACTACGCGTTCCTAGCGTGACACTTTAATATTATATTTGCGCTCATTATGCGCTATGCATTATTTTAAGCCGAAATGTCTTCCCAAGAACTGATAAATCTCTTTAGTAACAATTCATATTATTTTAATTCACATATTAATCCTTCCGTTGTCGATAAATCGCTCCCTGTTTTAAAATATTCCATTGAACATCATATCTTACACATACGTTAAGGCTTAACGTTCTTATGTTCATATCAATTTATTTGATTTTTATTTAACATTTCCATATTTAATTATTATTATTATTATCTTTATTCTTTATACAAGCTCAAAAGCTATTTCTTTCATATCTCAACTTTACTTTATTTCAATATCTTTCATGATAATTAATGATATTTCGCTTGCTCTTATGACATTTGTTAAATACATTAACCCTTTATTCACATATTTCCTCTACGGGATTTATTCTTTACATGATTATTTATAATTTCTCAATTTTATTTATATTTGTTCAGACCGTGTTCTTGATTATTCAGTATTTATTTATTAAAACACATCCCTTTCACTCAAAAACTCCGGTGGGTTTGTACACAATCAATTTCTGACACCAAAATAGAATGAATTTAGTACTCACATGTTTCCAGATCATCCCATGATCTTTAATCTGGTGCGGTGCTTCATTTTTGGGCCCACTTTGAACCTTTACTCCATATTAAAGGAATTCATCTTACTTAAAAGCACTTTTTGATATACATTTAAAACACTTAACATTGACGACATTTTTATATACTGATGTGTTCCCTTTGAACACATAATAAACACTAAAAATATTAATTTAACACACAATCTTGATTATTTTACACTTCACAATTCTCGATCACTAGGCCGTATTTCTGAGCCTATCACACGTGATCTTCTGAAATTCCCGTTTCCAAGGGTGAAATTTATTCGATGTCGGCTTCCTATCCTGCAGAATGCGAAAGTCCCGAAACATCTACTGTCCCCTGGAGTCCAATTCTGCTACTCCTATCCTGGATAACCGGCTATTTATCTAGCTTGAACGGCTTCTTTGTAGATCTGTCTATCGATCCTAACGAAAGTCTATACGGATCGAGGTCTCCTCTAAGACCTATAGATTCAGTTTATAGCAGCTAGCACTTCTCAATTCTAGTATTTTTAGAATAGTTCGCCTGCTTTCTGGAGATAATGTTTATAGTCTCCTATCTTCTTTATTTTGAACTGTTTTAACACATCTATGTTTCGAACCTTATTCTGTTCTTCCCTTTTAGGTTTCTTTAATTTAAATAACAGTTTATCTGTCTGGTACGATACTTCCGTACGTTATGATCTATTCATTCGTACATTTAACGACCTATCGCCTTTAAGTCCAACGTTCGCAGCCTGCTCTGACTATATCTTATGAATTTTCACTTTAACTTGTATACAGTCGGGCCTAAATCCTATAATTAGGATTTTCCTAATATTTCACTACGGCGATACTTTAAAATTTCGTCTTGACCACTCCTTATGGAGGCAAGCAAGTCGTTAATACTGCGACGCCTGTGGCTATCGGATCTTACTTCTGCGGTGTAACACAGCGTTTCTCCCCTCAAGGAGTACTGGTAGCTGTTTTCGATGTAACGCAGAGTTACGTCCCCTCACGGACTATCGGAATGACTACTTCTACGTCGTGGTGCAGCACTTCCCCTCACGGAGTGCTCGTATGACTGCAAGTGCTGATATAACTTCACGTCCTCCTGGACGGATTCGTACTGCGTGATGCGTGGCAACACCCCTCGGGCTGTTCAAGACTGCATTCAATGATGATCGTGACACAGTGTCATGCCCGCAGGCTGATAATAACTGCATGATTGGCTTGGAAACGCCCGAAGCTTTATACTATTTTACTACAAAAAAATAAGACTCTAGCCTTTTCTGTGGTCAACTTCTAAAATAATGGTGCCACAAATATAAAAATTATACCTTCCGAAAGCTCTTCTTCTCAATGTCATATAATCTCATTGCACCTAAGAATCGATCGTGCAATTCGGAGATATTAATTAATTTCTCGTCCTCAATTGTGTGGGTGTTGCATTCCTTTTGCTCTCTCCCCTTCACAGAGGCTTAGGTAATTCCCCAATGACGTCGTCTTACGTCGGCAGTTTTTTTCTGCGCAATTATAAAATGGTTTCTCTTTACTGAAAAATCTCTCATTCAAAATGATTCACTGTACTGTGCTTGTTTACTCATTATTATGCTCGTAAACGTGTTAATTTTAATTATTCCTCTTCTGGCGCATAAGCGGCGTTGTCAATTTCCAGCAACGTCAGCTCGAATTCCGATTCAGGCTTCCTTGTCTATCACGGTGGAAATTTCCATTCAGTTATTAATACTCGTGACCAGCCCTCTCTTGAATGTCGAGTGGGGTGATCTCATCTAAGGAACATCTGTCCCTAGTCGCTTGCACAATGTTAAGCTATAATCCTGGCTTAAAATCTCTCTCCGTTCCTTTAGGAAACTATACGTTTCTTTCATTTCTTCCTTAAGGACATGGGTTCGACCTTCCATGGACCCTATGGCCCATGGGTTCAATATGTAACCAAATATATCTCATCTTTCTCCGAAAATCTCTAGCTGACACCATTAAACTGTCCCCATTTCACCGCCTCCAGCTATCATATCGCTCAGTCCGTAGAGCACAGGGTGTCACCCTCGTTCCTCCATTCGCTAGGACAACAGATTATCAATCTGGGTCCTACAATCGCTCTGCTCGACTCTGGACTGGCCTGCCTCATGCAATAAAAGCTCCACGACAATTTTGCCGCAAAGTGAAGGCTCTAAAGGGACTAAATCCTCAAGTAAATTGAATTCAGACTTTGTGTGTGAGTGGGGTGTGTGCGTGCGTGTATGTATGTATGTATGCATGTATGTGTGTGTGTGCTTGTATGTATGTATGTATGTATGTATGCATGTGTGTGTGTGCTTGCATATGGACGTGCGTGAGCGTGTATATGTGTGGGCGAGCGTGTAACTTCACTTTTATTTAAGAATTGTATAATATAGACGTCATGTACAGCAGATTATGTCTATAGCAATGTAAAGTTGTTGTAAATTGTATTTATGTAACATATCAGATTTGTATATATTTAATGAAAGGAGATTAAGACACTGCTGTGTACGTGGGGATTGTCCATTCTCTATCTGCCGTCCATAAATTTTAGGCAAAATTTTTGGTAAATAAATAGTAATAATAATAATAATAATGCATCGAGGCCCCTGTCTGCGTTTGTGTTTAGTCTGCTCCCTCGCCAATTCCCGAACGTCAAAATTGAATGGAATCAAATTTGGTACAGAGGTGGCACTAGATTCTGGATTATCGATAACATGTTTTATATCGCCAACATCTTAAAGATAACAAAATGGCGGCTGCCCAATTGGTCAATGCCTAAAACGAATTACAACTAAAGTAATCATTAAATCTCTATCAAATTCTGGAAAATAAACCTTCGTGTGTGAAGCTTCTCGCGCCTAAACGTGTACAAGGCAATTACCCAAATAAATTCAAGATGGCGGTTATGCGAAAGTAATGCTCACAATTCTATAGTTTTATACAAGGAACTTCTGGTGTCAAAGTGATAATTATGTGAGATTGAATATTATACGCAAACGATATCTTGACTTTAAAAGATAATAAAAATACATATAAGTTACCTCTCAACACTTAAGAACTACATTAATATAAACAAGTAGTAACGTGAAGAACTAAACAGCCTAGTTTCATATATCCTACTTAGGCCTATGTTAATTGCCTTTATCAAAATACAAAATTTCTGTTTGATTGCGGTAATAGATTCGTAAATATTTAGAACCATCTAAATAACTTGGATGGTCGCCATGTTAGATTTATATATACAGGGCAGCATAACTTCATTTCTTTAACACGTAATAAAACCCGTTGTATGAATCATAAAACTGTTATTTTTATAATGTAGGCGCATACATAAAGTATTGTTTTACTTAGTTTTGAAGATCAAATCAGGTAGGTGACGTCCCCCATTCTCCATACACTGAGTAAACCGCTTTCTGGGGTTTGTCATGATTCATGCCAGCATATCAGGCGTTATGTTGGTAATTTCTTCCCGGATGTTTGTCTTCAAATCTTGTAGGGTCCTTGGATGGTTCACAGAAGCACAGGATTTCAAGAAAAAAAACATAAAAAGGAATCACAATGGGTCAAATCGGGAGAGCGGGTCCTAGTAATGATATTCCAGAAGTTAGGATTGTATTCTAAAAACTATCCGCAAATTTACTCCAAACATTATCTGCAGCTTATCCGCTATCCGCACAGCCATGGAAACTATATCCTCATGGCGAAAAATGTTTGCGTATATCCGTGGATAAACCCGTCGATATCCGCATCCGCGCTGGGCTTTACCTATAGCTAGAGCCCTGAGCGAATAAACCCGTCGATATCCGCATCCGCGCAGGGCTTTATCTATAGATAGAGCCCTGAGCGGATAAACAAAACTTTATCCGCATCTGCCTGTTTTTTATCCAAATCCGATGAGATTTTTTAAATTTATTAGATAGGGCATAAAGTAAACTATTAAAGCAACACATTTGGATGTTTGAGGAGATTTTTGTTCCTGAGTTTCGCCCCTCTGAGTAACGCGAAGTCAAACAGCGGGTGGCTAATTATAGTACTCACTTAGTCGTAGGATACACCCACGCAGGTAAGTGCAGGTATAAAGGAATAGGCTATTTTTGGCAAAAGTCAACACTAATTGAGGGTATTTCCATGATTGGCTTCTCTCACTTCTATATTAGGCTATTCTCACACAATCCAAGCGAAAGCAAATCGGGAAATAACAAGAAACGTGAAAGACGCAGATCTTAGCAATCTAATTATCAAAGAAATGAAAATCCACAGCCTGCTTCCAGTCTCCAACCGGGTCAGGAATGGAATGAATGAAGCCCCCATCTAGCGGCGAGGATATGAACTGTGCCGGCTGCCGAGGCCTGACGCACTCCTCTGGGGCAATGAGTAAATGAATGACAGATGAAATGAAATGGTAGTGGAGAGTGTTGCTGGAATGAATTTTTGACAGGGAAAACCGGAGTACCCGGAGAAAAACCTGTCTGCCTCCGTTCTGTCCAGCACAGATCTCACATGGAGTGACCGGGATTTGAACCACGGACCCAGCGGTGAGAGGCCGGAGTTCTGCCGCCTAAGCCACGGAGGCTCAATTATAAAAGAAATATAAATTATAAATAAATTTATAGTACCGGTACCTACACTTTTAATAAATTTTATAAAATGAATTAGAAATTTTCTTTCCCTTGAGTTTTAGAAGTAGAATACTTAATATTGATTTACAAGACCAGTGTTTTTATTTAAACTACTACTAAAAAACGTCCAGTTCAACATTTTATTCTAAAAACTATCCGCAAATTTACTCTAAACATTATTCGCACAGCCAAGCAAACTCGATCCGCATGGCGAAAAATTTTACGGATATCCGCATCCTCGTATGGCTTTACTATATCAGACAACAGCAAAAATTTTACCATTCCCAACGTTGAATACATTTAGAAATTTCACTGATGCAATTTTATACATAGGAAATGGAACCCTTTGTGAGAAGTGAGCAAGCTCTGGTAACATGTTATGTGAATATCTAGCCTACTATATATTTTCAGATTTTTCACTTGGAACTACCCCTTGTAAAGACCTGGAGCTGCTACTGATGAAGTAACAACATCCGATCCCGTAGATGTGGGGCGTCCTCGATAGGCCGGACTGTACCTCGCAAGACTTGGAACAGTGGATTCTGTCAACAAAGTGAGAACTGAGTCTGTCACTGATTAGCGACGCCACATCTGCTACATGCTCGTCAGTTTATTACGGCGATGTTAAAATGTTATTGTTGTGTCTCGATACTTGATATCACTCATTGGAGCAGAGTAATAGTCTTTAATGCCAGAAGACCAATTACAACTAATTGAAACATTATAGTACATTATGCAAAAAGCCTATAATGGCAATAATTAAGACACGAGTATGTTTATAAAACGAGCGTATGTGAGTTTTATAATTTCCATACGAGTGTCTTAATTACCATTATAGGCGAGTTGCATACCTCTGTTTATGTTCGACGATAATTATTATAACTATTTTATGTTCGAACATAAATATTCATAAATATCTGACGAGATTTCGCCAGTTTTATGTACTGAACAGAGCGCGGTTGGTTGGTTCTTAAGTTTAGGGGCTGCGACAACGCGGTCATGTAGCCCCGTGTACTTTGGGTGTGTGTAGAATCTGTCTGATAACCGGTGTTAATTGTGATGACTGTATTAAAGTGTGTATCTGTTTTAATTCAAGTAAGGACTGCAGACGATCAATTTTCAAGTAGTTCCTACTTTTGCCACCAAACGCCACCGTCAACGACTACTAGTTCAGAACTTAGCTACCAGACGTCACCGCAGTTGGCTCTTGGCAACGAACGTAGGAACCTAAGAGCGTTGTTTACATTAATAACCTATCCAATTTAGCTTCACACAGGTGTAATTAGTGGAAGGTTCTTTAACATGCCATAAATCTATGACATGGGACCGCCGGCTTTACTTTCCCTCCGAAGGAAGGCATACTGAGGGATTTTAACGCTCTTAAAAAATCCGACGACTTCGCCCAGATTTGAACCCGCGATCTTGGGCATAGAAGCTCAGCATGCAACCGACTACGCCACCGAAGCCGCCGACCAGAGCGCATGGAACGCAGAGAGTACCTTGTATTTGATCAGTGCCTCCTCGATTACTCCAATATGATACTAAGGCACGCAGTAAAATTTAAATTAGAAGGCCTTGGATCTCAGCGCAGGTGCGATGCTATCCTTACCTAATTGGTCAAACAACTGTTTCGTGAGCTCTGATTGGTGGGAGAAACTGTCCCATAATGAAAACTTGTACTATAATGAGCCTCGTTATAGTGCAGTTTTCTGACATATAGGCTAACATTTACATTTCGACATCGTCGAACATGAAAGTTTTATTGTAACAACTAATCATCATCATTATCTAAAGGCGTGTCAGCTCACGAGCTTTTCTTTACACGGCACTGATTGTCACTGGTAATGACACAACCCAGATACCAAAATTCGGTAACCTGATCTATTTTTGTACAGCCAAACTTAATATTTGTTTTCAATTCAGTCTTCTTCTTTTGAACAATCATGATTTTCGTTTTCTTTGTGTTTATTTTCCGACTTCCATGATTAGTAACTAGGCTACACTTCCATTTCCCCAACTTAACATGGCTGCTATACAAGGGATATCCCTAGGATCCTTAATGCAGTGGTTTCTCGTTGCCTTCTGCATCCTAATGTCTTTGACCTGATCAAGCTAGTTCATCCACCTGTAGGGATGATTTCTCATCCCAAGGACAACAGAGTGCCTTAACTGATATATGCCCCTATTGGTGCATATACCTTTTACTCAATTATCCTGAACACTAGGATGCCATTTAGAGTGTAGCTGCTGTTGAGGTCTTCACCGTAACCCTGGCAAGGGACCTTTACATGTTACTACCAGCCGGGTCAGCTGGCCAAGATGTTTTAAGAGGTGTTACTCCTCTAACACTCACCCTTTGTCCTGACGTGTGACAGGCAGAGCCTGGCTCCCCAATATTGGGTCCAGGTTGCACAGTGGGTCAGAATCGAAATCTAGGGGGACAAAATTATTTTTACGTTTTAATCATAATTTTAGAGTGAAAGCAACGTATATAATTTTCTTTACTTCATAATAAACATCAGTTGAGACCTTTTTAAGCTGCGTCAACACATGCAAGAAATTGTCTATGACTAGGAGTTGGATAGAGCATTCAGTTATCTCTTCAGAACAATTTTCTACCCCTAATTTACTTTTAACAAAGTCATAACGTTCCACTTTTGACAGAATCGTCGAACCCAGTGTTTCAAACAGTTTTAAACGTGAGAGAACTGGTTTTGCGGCAACTTCTAAAACGTAAAATAACTAAGTAAGTTGCAAAAAGATGCAAAAAACCTTATAACAGGCGTGAACTACAAGACTTTATCTACATTTTAACATTAAGTGGAAAGTGACGCAGAGTGACGCGACTTACTAAATTTCTAAGTGAAAATATAATTTTAAAAATAATAGTTAAATATTATATAATGCAAATATAGCTAAAATTACGTAACAATTCCGCCCATTAATAACTGAAACGCGTTACAAAGATCATACCTTCAGCTGCATGTTGCATCTTAAAGCATCACACTAACCACAAAGACAACCAGACCACAGCCACTTACATTCACCCTCCAATTCAGACTACTCGAACAGTGGTGACAGATTTACACTAAGATGCGTTTATGTCCCAGAATAGTGAGCGGCCTTTGTATGAGAATGCTGTAGAAGTAATACATTTTGATTTTTAATTATGAAAATTAATAATTTTGTCCTCGTAGATTTCGATTTTGACCCACTGTGGGTTGGTGGGATTATGTAACAATTAAGGAAACCTAATTGATTAACCCATTGCACCGACTATGTGTAGATATGGAGGAATGAGAACATTGTCCTGCCTCTTGCTCCATAAATGCAAAGGAGGAAGGCAGAAAGGGCTTAACTACAATGATCTGGCAACTGTTCTTAAAACACTGACCAACTCCTCCAAACGCCCCGGCAACATGCATCATGGTGGAGTTGTGGTTAGCATTCTTGGCTGTCACCATTACGGTGTTAGGTCTGATACAACCTGGTGGTGTAATGGTTAGCATTCTTGGCTCGAACCGCGGGGGTCTGGGCAGATGCCCGACTCTGCCTCGTGCGCAGAGAGATGGTTGGTTGGTTCCTCAGTTTAGGGGCTGCAACAACACGGTCATGTAGCCCCGTGTACTTTGGGTGTGTGTAGAATCTGTCTGATAACCGGTGTTAACTGTCATGGCAGACGATCAATTTTCAAGTCGTTCCAACTTTTGCTACCAAACGCCACTGTCAACGACCAAGCAGGTCTGAAGTTGGTTACTAGATGCCACCGCAGTCAGCTCCTTGCAACGAACGTTGGAACCTAAGAGCGTTAGTCAAATATAACCTATAATTTACTTTCACACAATTGTAGTTAGTGGTAGGTTATTTTACATGCCATAAATCTACTGTATGACATGGGCACGCCGGCTTTACTTCCCCTCCAAAGGAAAGCATACTTAATGATTTTTAACGTTCTTAAAAAATCCGACGACTTCGGCCGGGTTTGAACCCGTGACCTTGGGCATAGATGCTCAGCATGCTTTCAACTACGCATCCGAAACCGCCTCGCGCAGAGATATTCTATTTCTTTGTCAGCATTGGTGTAGCCTAATGTTTTTTTTTACTTCAGCTTAAAGCTAATGCTGGTATGATGTGGGTACCTAAATAAAATAACCGGCCAGGTCGCTCACTATCAATCGCACTGTGTGACCTACCACAATGGCGCAGCACTGTTTGTAGCAATATTGTATCATGCTGCAAGGGGGGCGGATGACCTGCAGTCAAGACGGTGCTGCCATCTTACCGTGACGTCAGCTGTCCTTGTCTGATGCAGCTGATAAGATAAATGTATCCATCTATCAGGAGTGACAGCGCTAAGACCCAACCAATCACCACCTGCCCTTTGTCGGCTCCCGTAAGATGACATCTTGTTTGACATGAGCAATAAATATTCCGATAATGAGGATTAGCTTTCTTTGAGCCGCTGCACGTGAGATGAGGTGTAGCATCAACATTGTAACTTCTTGTTTCCGGTGCGGTGGCAAAGATGTTATAATATACACTTCAGACAAAGAGTGCAGGCACAGAGTAAAGAATACAGAGAGTTGCTCATGACAATTGAACTGTAGGCACAGTATAGATATCATCACACTAATACAGTCATCACAATTAACACCAGTTATCAGACAGATTCTACACACACCCAAAGTACACGGGGCTACATGACCGCGTTGTCGCAGCCCCCCTAAACTTAAGAACCAACCAACAGTGTGCAGCCAAATGGTACCTTTAGGCAAAACCGGAAGAACAGATTTTCAAAAAAACAATTGATAAGGGACAGCTTTAATTCACCTGTAAGCCGCTTGGTACCATCACTTATGGCCAAACACATGATAAGCAGCTGTATATTTTATGTAATTTATTTAACTCGATTTCAACATCTTTGTAATCAGATATTTTAAGAAAATAAATAATAAGAAAATAGAAAGTGTAAATATTAATGAGTTTTAATTCTAAGAAGTGTGGAATTTAATGTTTAAAACCACATCCTCCAGTCCCGTCGTGTCGCATTGTGATTGCATCGGAACGATAAAGGTTTTGATATATTTGAAATTATTAATTTAACACACGGTTTAAGCTGCATTTATACCAAACGTTGCCAACTTTCGTTGACAACATGTTGACAACAAAAGTTGGCAACAAATGCTGGCAACAAAGTTGGCGAATATCGAGAATGGTAATAAGATTTGTTGACAACAATTTAGCTCATTTTTGGCGCGTTTCGCCAGTTGCATTCTGCATTCCGAGATGTCAACTCTAGAGGAACTTGCGGCGATAGCAGCAGCGTGCGTCATCATAGGTAAAAAGAGAAGGCCGAAGAGAATCTGGGTAAGGCCTTCCCTTAGGGCCAGATCAGTGTATTGTGGAAGTGACCTACTTTCCGATTTAAATCAAGACGATGTCGATCCATTGTCAAGAGAGTTGAGGTGTGACGGCAGTGGTAAAAACTTCTTGAGGATGACAAGTAGCGACTTTGAAAACCTACTCACAGGTTTTTGTTTTTAAAGTCTGGGTCCATCGGGTTCCAGAGAACTGGTTACTCACGATAGAGCTCGATCAAATTTAGGACATTATCCCGCGACCATCAAAATCACCTAAAAGGTTGTCCATATTGACTTGCACTTCCACAGTTCGACACCACAAACAGAAGTCCAGTCCAGTACTACCAGCAACAGTCGTGACTAGACTGAAGTCGCGTCGGCCAACCACGTGCGCTGGACAGTTGAAGGGGAATTGTTGCCAACATTGTTGCGGGTCACTTCAAGTCCCTTCAACATTGCTGCCAACAAATGTTAACAACACTCTTTGATCTTTACCGACTTTTTCGGTGTTGGCAGCAATGTTGACAAAAATTTTAGTTCGATTTTTGTAAATGTTGCCAATAATTGTTGGCAACACCGTTGTCAACTCCAGTGTAATCGCGGCTTTATTGAAATGTGTAGGGGACATGTGGTATTTGCTTCGTAAACGTTTGCGGTCCAGTAGTCCAAATACAAAGTAGAAAGAAAAGAAAGGTTCTGTGGCTAATGATCACGAGAGCCACATGAAGCTACAAGTTAGCTCTGCTAGTGAATGTGCTAATATAACTGGTCGAAACACTATGAACAATGGTGTCGCTAATCAATCACGTAAATCACTCACTCTAACCGTTATTAGGCTACTTAACCCCAATCAGACCTAACTTTAACCTTGTCACGACCAATATTTTGGTTAAATTTCAAAATTAAATCACAGTATTGTTTTTAATAATTTCACGCAATATTTTCTTGAAACAAAATCGACAGACTAGAGGCAAAGAATATGGGTAGGCTGCTCTCTCGCGGATACATGGTGAAGTAGTGCCGTTATGCGTGCGTGCGTGTGGTACATCCGGTGACGGCCGCTTTAAAACCATGACGAAAACATTACAATGTCCTGATGTGTCCATACTGTATTACGATATCAACTGTGCTCTCACTAAAAACTGCTTCCTGGTCATCGCCTAGTCATGTCTGGTGTTGTACGGCAGTCTCGACATAATACGCAGGTTGTAACCAGCTGATGTGTAGTGTTTGATTTGAAGATATCCGATCGTAGGTCTACGTCGATTATGTGATACAATCAAGACACCCATTTCTTGTTTAGCGTAGAGATGCTCCAATAGCCAGCAGAAGAAAACATATATAAACTCTCAAATGCTTTATTTCCACAGCTAAACACTGTGTAAAGTTATAAATGAGGTATTTATACGGCAGCCCTACGTTTAGGCCTACATCTTACGAAAAAACTTGACTTTTTTTGCGTATGGCTATTAGTGCCGGGAGTGTCCGAGGAAATGTTCGGCTCGCCAGTGTGTAGCTGCTTCTAGGCGGAGACCCAATGGGTGAGCTACAAGCACCTCGCGTATAGAGTGTTGCCTGGGGAGGAAAGTTTGAATGCAAGGACGAGGAGTTGGAAGGTACCGGCTGTGGCCTATAGTTAGGGACCAACTCCGGCATTTGCCTGGAAGGAAGATGGGAAACCACAGAAGATCATCTTCAAGGTTGCCGGCTGGGAGATTCGAACCTCCTCGCCTCACGGATGTGAGCGACTGCCAGCAGCCATGCCGTAACGACCACGGCTAACTCACCCGGTAATTTTGACATAATAGGCCTAAATGGCATAGGCCTATGACGAATACACGTAAACTTTTTATAAGTTATAGCCTAAGATAGAATGATCTATTTAGGTTTGTTGATGTTAAAAGTTAATCTCTGGGGGCTTCGGTGGCGTAGTTGGTAGCATGCTGAGTTTCTATGCCCAAGATCGCTGGTTCAAACCTGGCCGAAGCCGTTGGATTTTTTAAGAGCGTTAAAATCCCTCAGTATGCCTTCCTTCGGAGGGGAAGTAAAGCCGGCGGTCCATGGCATGTGAAAGTTCCTTCCACAGACTAAACTTGTGTGAAACTAAATTTCTAGGTTAGATTTCGTTGGAACGCTCTATCAAAGTTCCCAAGTTCACCACTAGGTATCAATGACATCTGGTAGCGAAAGTTGGAACTACTTGAAATTGAACGGAACTTGTAGCTCACCCTATGGGTGTCCGCTTGAAGCAGTTGCAGCCTCTGCCGAGCCAAGCATGTCCTCGGACACTCCCGGCACTAAAAGCCATACGATAAATAAATAAATAAATAAATAAATAAATAAATAAATAAATAAAACGCTCTAAGTTCCAACGTTCGCCGCCAGGTGCCGGTTGGGGTGGCATCTAGTAGCCAAGTTCACAGCTAGATGTTGTAGACGGTAGCATTTGGTAGAAAAAGTAGGATCTACTTGAAATTGATCGTCTGCATTCCTTACCTGAATTACTAATACAGCCATCACAATTAACACCGGTTATCAGACAAATTCTACACACACCCAAAGTACACGGGGCTACATGACCACGTTGTCGCAGCCCCTAAACTAAGGAACCAACCAGCCTTAGTTAATCTAGGAGAATATTGACTGAGTACTCAGCACTATGAGTTGGTCAATAGAGAAATGTTTGTGAAATGCACAAGACACACGTCTTCCAGCATCTGTGTAATTATTGGTGTCTCCCCTCCCCTCCGCTGCGCCTACACATATCGAGTAGCGCGCGCGGATTCTCACAAAGCCATCTTGAAAACGTAATGGAGCCATATACTGCATTTTGAAACCCCATTATGATAATGTACATTGGAATCCAATATCTCTTCAGAGCTGCATGAATTTTAAAATATCTCCACACAACTGACGGCAAAAGAAAGTGAAGCCACACGCAGAATTGGTGGAGACCACAGAGCTCCAAACTGAGTCCAGGTCAGACCTTTTACTGTTGGTCGTAAAAGTCTCGAGAATGTACCTGCAACCCTTTAGGATCCCCGATGTTGACCACCTCTCAGTGTGTCCATCCTGGCCAATCTCATGCCAGTATCATTCTATTAATTCGACTACTTGGAATATTTGTCCATTCGACATTCAAATTCGAATGTTCTAAGAATTCAAAATTTTGGAATAATGCGGATTCCCGAATACGCCGGTTATTCGAATCATTCGAATATTCCAAGTGTTTATGAATAGTCGATTATCAAATAAATCGAATAGTTCAAATATTTGAACTATTCGAAGATGATGAGTAAATTTGCCCGAAAATTACAGCGATTTGTGTAAAGAAATAAGCCTATGTCCAGTGGACTAGCTGGGGTCGGCTCTTCCCCATTCAGTCTGATATCATCCAAAACAATTATCACTTGTTCTTTCCTCGTTTCTTTCCTTCTTTGTAACTGTCTCTCTTTCTTTCCTACTTTTTACTGTCTCGCTTTATTTCTTTGTTACTGTCTCTCTCTTTTTCGTTCTTTGTTACTGTCTCTCTTTCTTTCCTTCTTTTTACTGTCTCGCTTTATTTCTTTGTTACTGTCTCTCTCTTTTTCGTTCTTTGTTACTGTCTCTCTCTTTCCCTCTTGGGGCCGATAACCTAGATGTTAGGCCCCTTAAAACAACAATTATCATCATCATCATCATCATCATCATCATCATCTTTCCCTCTTTGTTATTGTCCCTCTTTCCTTCTTTGTTACTGTCTCTCTTTCTTTGTTACTATCTCTCTCTCGAAATGGCATATGACATTTTTGTTACTATCTCTCTCTCTTAATTTCTTTGTTTCTATCTTTCTTTGTTACTTTATTTACTTGGCGGCCGACGCCCCGGTGTTGGGGTAGCGCGCCTGCCTTTCACCCGGAGGCCCTGGGTTTGATTCCCGGCTACGTCAGGGATATTACAAAGTGACGTGTGGGCTGAAACAGCGTGCACTCAGCCTCGTGAAGACAATTGAGTATCTGTCTGACAGTGAGGCAGCACCCCGGTCACGAAAACCAGGGGACCTGATGATCTGACCACACGTCACCACAATATCTGCAGGCCAAATGGCTGGGCAGCTGTCGCTTGGTCGGCCTACGCCCTTCATGGGCTGTAGTGCCAGGGGTTATTTTCCTTTCTTTGGTGCTTTCTTTCTTTCTTTCTTTCTTTCTTTCTTTCTTTCTATCTCGTTCTTCCTTCATGCTTTCTTTTCTCTTAGTTGGGTGGGTCTTAGCGGCAAGTAGCATATGTGCAGATGAAAGGCTTTCAAGTGAGTATCGGTTGAACTTAACTAATGTGTGTGTGTATCTGTAAATTGGGGATGGATTGGGATAGAGGAGGCCGTTACAATAAGTTAGGAACCATCCCAGCATTTGTCTGGAGTAGAAGTGGCGGAAATCACAGAAAGCCACTTCCGGGGTGGCTAAGGTGGGAATCGAACTCTCCTCTCCGCAGTTTCAGCCCTCACATCAGAATTAGAATTTCTTGGGAGAGCGTGCTGGTCGAACTCGGATCTCCATGAACGCTAGCCACTACACTAGGTGTGCTAGAGCACCAGGTGTGTGTATTACGGGCCTACCTTGGATTCGGCGGCTTGGAGTGCTTCAAATTACAGGTACGTGCCTAAAGCAGAACCCAATAGTTCCAGATTTATTTTTCGGTTTCTCAGGTTTCCGTTTTACAAAGGGTTGAGTTTTAATAAGACAAAAGACACTACAAAGAAATACTGTGTTATCGTATAACTTACGATTACTATGAAACAATTTGAGTTATTCCCACTTTAAACAACACAATTAATTCTTTAGCTGGATGTTTGTTTTTCTCGTGTTCTTCAATAACTGTAGGCTAATTTCCTCCTCCAGTGTGTCTTATGTTTAGAAGTCGTTGTCACTGAATTACAGTATGTAAATAAATGCAGTGCACAGTAAAGTAACACCTTTGAAGATCACTCAAGTTCACTGTTTTCCTCTACTCCCATTTGTCAGAAGGAAACTGTGTGTATCACAAGAGGGTTGGAGGAAGTAATGGTACAGATGTAGCAAACCTGCTGCATCCTTGAGGGGAAATTAGAATCCAATGACTTTGGTGCAAATACTTAGCGCTCAAAATTTAGTACATGTACATAGCTTTGTATTATGGATAATAAAATCCGTCTAAGTCAGGTTATTTACGCCTACAGTTCCGGAATTTATTTCCGTTTCCGCGTTAGGCAGTTTTCCGGTTTGCAGTGTCATTTTACATAAGAAATACGTTCGTTCCAAATTTTGTCCAGGTTTCCTCTATATAAAGGGACCGATTATTATTATTAATCGTATGGCTTACAGCAACATTAGATATCACAAAACAACAACATATTTACTAATTAATCTCCAAATTCCTCAAATAATTCACTGAATCTGGAGTCACACGCACAAAATCTCCGAGGGCGCCTGGTTATGCCCTCAGAGAACAATCACATACAATATGGGAGATAGTCTGTCTCTCATCACCACAATCACATGCAGGAGATGATAATTTGTTCCATTTGAACATCGCATCAGCACAAACACCATGGCCAATCCGTATTCTGTACTGTCTAGTCCATGTCCTTCTGGGTAGATTGAATCCAGAGTCCTTCATAGTTACGGCTGGCATATCACGGAGCTTTGCAGTACAAGTTGAGTTCCAGTCCGTAGACCATTGATTCATACCATCAAAGTTTGCATCCACTAAAGGGACCAGTTTAGGCAGGTTTCACTGTAACATGTCTTATTCTTGAACAGGCTAACAGTGAATTACATTAGGCCTCGAGGTTTTCTACATTTCCCGGTGTTGCATCACGCCCCTAGCGGCACGAGCCAGCACCACTTATCATCCCGCTACAACAACACTACTTCTCTTCTTAATCCGATAATAGGGCCCCCGACCCCTGCCCTGGCGCAATCACATGCTGGTGTAAGATGAAATTAAAACGCTTGTTTAAGTTGGATTTATCCCGTATTGCGCCCGTCACTCGTTGAGATCAGAGCAAACAGCCCGACATCTGGCGGTTAAGTCCGGCATCTGTTTAGTGATTATCAGATGTACTCTACTATTGACCCGACCGACGTTCGAATGCCGGCGATGGCAATGGTCATTCTTTAGCGATGAGGCCTGATTACCAGGATGTCGGAAGTGTCCAAGCACAGTCACTTGTCTGCTCCTTGGCGTGATTCACGGGTTCGATTCTTTACTGACCGAGGAAGGGGTATATAAAATTGGCCCCAAAAATAAAAACCCTTGAAAGAATGTTGAAATTTTATCAGCAGTGCGAAAGTTGGAACTGCAGGGTCTTTCATATAAAGTAAGAACGGCGAGTGGCGGATTTGTTATCCGCTGCTAAAGTGGCCTTAGCCGAGCTTGTGGTGCGCCACGGCCCCCAACTGTAGTATTGAAAGCGCGCGCCTACTGTAGTGTATACTGTACTTGACCTTGCAATAAGCGTGCAGGTGTTGAGTCGCCAGTCTGAACCTCAGATGCTAACATGCTGAGACAGTTATTATTAGCCTACTTTTCACATTTTGCAAAAATGAGGAAAAAGTAGACTTATGAGATCGGGCAAATGTGTGTCTGTCTGTCTGTCCTTCTGTCTGTCTGTTTTTCTGTCTGTCTGTCTGTCTGGCTGTGTGTGTGTGTCCCCCCCCTATCAACTCCTAAACGGCTGCAGCAATCGAAACAAAATTTGGTAGGAGTAAAGATCTATACCTGAATATCTCACGGCCATATTTGAAAATGATGTCAGTGCTACCAACTGCTGAACAATCGCAATTGAAATTTGAACTCCATGTTGGATATCTTGGAAGGTATGAATGGGAGCTATTTCAAAATTGGCACACGTATAGATAATAATTATGCAGTTTAATTTCCAGGAGGCCATACATGGCAGTGTTGCCAAAATGATTATAAGCCTGCTGATATGTCCAAATTTTAAATGCAAATAACTTCTACACTATCAATTGGATTTCATCCAAATTTCGTATGTGCTATGCGTACATGAACAGATATGACTGAGTTTATTCTTAAGAGCCATCAGGGCTTCCAACTGTTAATAAATGCTCTCAATTTTTTAAATCCAAATACCCATATATCAGAAAGTGTGCAAGCCGACAGCTTTAAACTATCCACACCAATAGTACCTGACAGTCTATATTAATTTAGAGTAACTTATATACATCAGTGCTACCAACATGATGCTAAGCCTGCTGAGAGGTCCGACTTTGAATACATGTAACTTCTATACTATCAATTGGATTTCAATCAAATTTCTTATGTGCAATGTGTACCATAACAGATATTACTATGCGCATTCTTAGGAGCAACCAGGGCTGCCAACTGTTAATAAATGCTGTCTCTATTCGTTTTTCTTAATATCAATATATCAGAAAGTATGCAAGCTAACAGCTCTAAACTTTGCACACGTATAGTACCTGACATTCTAGATTAATTTGGAGTAACTTATAAACGTCAGTGCTGCCAACATGATTCTAAGCCTGCTGATAGGTCCAATTTTAAAATGCATGTAACTTCTATACTAACTAATGGATTTCATTCAAAATTGACACAACAATAGATCATATTATTTCAGATTATTTCTGACCAATACATGTATGTCATTGTTGCCAACATGATTTTACCCGCGCTGTTAGATCCAATGTTTAACTGCATGTAACGTCCATGCTATCCATTGGACTTCAACCAAATTTTGTATTCTGTACCTTAAGTGATGGAACTAAGAATATATTCAGTCACCAGGGCTGCCAACTGTAGTTCTCTATTAGGCTACATTATGCCAGGTATACAGTATTTCGACAGGCCACGGCCGCTTCCTTCCACATCCTTGCCCAGTTTCATTCACAATCATTCATTTTCATCTCTCAAGAGGTTGGCGTCAGGAAGGGCATCCGGCCATAAAAACCATCGCCACAAAGTCTTCCATCGCATCTCATCCCCGACCCCGTTGGAAAACGGGAAAAATAAGGGGTAGACATACAATACATACAGTATTTCGAACTAATTCGAAATTTCGATATTACCAACTTAATTTCGTCGTTATTCTAGATAGATACATATAGATTAATCATGGCCATGGACCTTTAATTTTAAGAAAAGTAGGCTCTTTAGTTCGTCACGGAACTTCTTGTTTCTTTTCGCTTTCGTTATCATTTTACCCTCCAGGATCGGCTTTTCCCACGGACTAAGCGAGGGATCCGACCTCTACCGCCACTGAGGGCAGTGTCCTGGAGCTTGAGACTCTGAGTCAGGGATACAACTGGGGTGTGTGACCACTACGACGCCCAGGCGGTCTCACCTGCAAAGCGAACAGGGGCCTGATGAAGGGATGGGAAGAGTTATTATTACAACACCGTACTTTTGTATGTAAAACTTATTTTACGTACGAGTCGGCTCGGCTGGTACGAGATGCATTTGTTCAGCAATTTCCTAATGAAGTGCCACCTTCACTAGCACAGATTCACGTAATTGAAAATAAGTTTGACACTACTGGCTCAGTGCTCAATAAAATACATAAAATAAAAGATGAGAAACATTACAGTGGCAGAAGTCACTCGCGTCAGCCAGAATGTGGTTACCAGATACAATACCTGTATAACCCAGGAAGGACGACACTTCCAGCATCTTTTATAAGGTAATATTTCATACAGGATTGTACACACGCTTGAAGCAGGGGGCCGTGGAGAGCCATAAGCTCGGCCAAGGCCATCGCAGCAGCGAATAACAAAACTGCCGCTTGGCGTTCTTACTTTATATGATAGACCCTGTACTTGAAATTGAACGGAACTTGTAGCTCACCCCATGGGTGTCCGCTTGAAGCAGCTACAGCCTCTGGCGAGCCGAACATGTCCTCAGACACTCCCGGCACTAAAAGCCATACGATAAATAAATAAACTACACCCTGTATAGCAGGCGTTAACAAATCCCTCAATGATTAATCTCAGTTGCCCGAACGAGAAATCACATTTTCCGCTATTTGGCCGATCGTTTTCATACAACATTAGCGTATATTTTCAATTCTCGTGTGTGTGTCTTATTCTAGTGCTGTATAAAGGGATGTCACCCCACTCCATTATGCTGCCAATCATAGGGGTGCGGTAACATTGAGATGCGCAGCGAGCCAGCTCGTCTATTTCACATTCCACTCACACACCCTTAATCCCGCCCACTGCAGACACTGCCTTCTAGATCGCCTCCACTACAAACTCAGTCCCACAATCCGCAGCCTTTCAGCTAGATTACTTTCAGATTAGCTGAGTCACAAATGCATCGGTCAAGTAAACTTACTCAGCGCGAGACATCCTGCAAGATCTGTGTAGCGTGCCAGATGTTACTTAGTTATTGGAGTTTTAAGGGGCGGAACAGCGAGGTTATCTTCCCCTCTTGACACGGATTAAATTAAACAAATTTAGAATACATTAATATTTAGATGTGTAAGCCTAAATGGTCCAAAACAAGTAGTTCCGTGAAGAACTATATAGGCTATTTTCATATATCCAACTTTATTAATTGCCTCTATCAACATACAATTTTTCAGTTTGATTGTTAGAATAGATTCCTAGACATTGAGAACCGTCTAAATATTTCGGATGGTCGCCATGTTCGATTTTAATATATGTAGGCCATAGAGTTATGTAGTAGGCCTATTAGATGAGGAATATTGTGTAGGTTCATTATTCAAACATTGACTTCAATCGCATGATTAGGACACAAGAAGTAAAAACGAGATTTTAAATTTTCGCACAACCGCCATCTTGAGGTTATGTAAACAATTGAACTACATTAGATGTCAGTGCATTACAATGTATATAAACAATTGCTGTATCATGTTTCACTGAACTAGGATGGTTAAATTGCGAGAAAAGTCTACTTAAATGTGTAAACGTCGCTTGGTCGCCATGTTCGTTTTGTACTTAACAGTTTTTGAAAGTTACCTAGGTGAACTTTTAGTAGTGCTCTTTATCAACATAGGCTACAACATTTCTGGCTGATATGAGTAATAGTTTCGGAGATATAAATAGCCGGTTAATTATTTCGCACAGCCGCCATGTTGGATTGGTGAGACGTAATAAAATTTGAGGAGGGGTCGGCCAACATAGTACTATGACCTTACTGAGTTTCACTGAAATCGCTCCAGCCGTTTAGATGTTATTTGGGGGACACATGGACGCACACACAAACTAAAGCACACACGCGCAAAAGGTGATCTCATATGACTTTTTTTTTTCATAAATGAAAATTGGCTAAAATACAACAACAAATTAAATAAAACTAATAAATATAATACTAATAGTAAACAAAAATAAACACTACTGTACCGTTATTCGCCCAGAGGCGCTACAAGTTATGCATCAGAATGACTTGCGATGAATAAGAAACGCCTGGCAGAACAACTAGAAGCCAAGGAGAGGAAGATCTTGAGAAAAATCTTGGGCTCGGTCAAAGAACACGGAGAATACCTAAGGCGAGACAACGATGAACTATAGCCTACCATCAAGTGGAGAAGATAACAGACACCATGCGCAAGAGGAGAATCTATTTCTATGGCCACTTGGCACGGATGAGGACTGGAAGCCTACTTTGTGGGAAAGCAAACCATACGGATCTGGTTTACTAAGGTGGTAAAAGACCTACAAGAACTGGGGATATCACATGAAGACATCTTGGAACGTAAAGAAGAAACTTGGTGAAATAAAGAATTTTCAGCCAATACCCAAAATGAATACGGGCAAGATGTAGATCGAAGAACCGAAGGAAGCTCACCGAAGAAGAATGCGGGAATATTGGGCAAATGTGAGGGATTGAGGGAGAAAAAATGGTACATAGATTACCGAAACGAAAGAAAAAAAAAAGGAAAAACAAAAATCAGAATTTCAAGAAAGAACAAGTCTTTGAGCAATAATAACTTGAAAATTTAGATTGCTGGCCATAACCCACTCTCACTTATAAAGCGGATGGAGAGATCAGCAGCCACTGCGTCATCGGCTAATACAAGTTTGAGTGTCATCTGCAAACCAAGGTTTCTTCGTAAGTCAGCAAGATCCACACACTCGGTTAAAATGTGGGCCACGGTGAAAACGGCTCCTCAGGTACAAAGTGGGTGGATCTTGTATGACATATTCATAGACTACACAAAATGACGGTCTCCCTCGGTGACCGGAAAGAGCTCCGCAACACGCGAGCTCTCGTGTCATAGCCTATGCTACTGAACTACCACTCCGTATAGTAGCGGCTTTGGTGGCGTAGTTGGTAGCATGCTGAACTGCTGTGCCCAAGGTCGCGGGTTCAAACCCGACCGAAGTCGTCAGATTTTTTAAGAGTGTTAAAAATCCTTCAGTATGCCTTCCTTCGGAGGGGAAGTAAAGCCGGCGGTCCCATGACATAGATTTGTGGCATGTAAAAGATCCTTCCACTAATTGCACCTGTGTGAAGCCAAATTATAGTTAAACATTTGACAAACGCTCTTAGGTTCCTACGTTCGTCGCCAGGAGCCGACTGCAGTGGCGTCTGGTAACCAAGTTCTGAACTAATAGTCGTTGACGGTGGCGTTGGTGGCAAACGTAGGAACTACTTGGAACAAAATCAATGTCTGCAGTCCTTACTTGAATTGAAAACAGAAACACACACTAATATGGTCACCACAATTAACACCGGTTATATGACAGATTCTGCATACAACCAAAGTACACGGGGCTACATGACCGCATTGTCGCAGCCCCTAAACTAAGGAACCAACCAACCCAAGGTTCATTTAAGGTTCAAAATACAATATACGGTAAGTTAATTAAAGGATAATGCAAATCACGCGAAAGGAATTAAGTCTGGTGGTCACAAAATACCCCATCCGTTGGTAACCCGTGGTTTGAAAAATAGCTTAAGCTAATAACATTTTTATTTTTATTTTTCTATTTTTACAAGTTCCGGGGTGCCTACCTCAACCGTGTTACTAATACAGCTTATCAGACAAGTTCAGCGCTCACCCAACTACACGGACCTGATCACCAAGGTTTCCCAGGCCCCTCAAATGAATTAACAACAACTAAAATGGCAAGGACGATGTAAAAGGTAGGTTTGCACGGACAAGGAAAGCATTTCTACAAAAAATGAAATCTGCTGACATCGAATATAGATTTAGGTATTAGAAAGTAATTTTTGAAAGCCTTGAGACTAGAACTTTTGGAGCAGCAGAAAGAAGGAGAATTGAAGCGTTTGAAATGAGGTGTTACAGGAGAATGATGAAGATCAGATGCGTAGATAGGGTTACAAATGAAGAGGTATTATGATGAGGAGAGATGTTTATTGCGGCTGTTAATGAAGAGAAGAGATAAGTTGGTAGGACACATACTAAGACACCCAGGAATAGCAAATATAGTTTGGGAAGGAAGGGTCGAGGACAAGAACTGTAGGGGTAGACCAAGGTTAGATTAATATTACCTCGGATGTAAGGAGTGGTAGCTACGTAGTGATGGTTGGTTGGTTCCTTAGTTTAGGGGCTGCGACAACGTGGTAATGTAGCCCCGTGTACTTTGGGTGTGTGTAGAATCTGTCTGATAACCGGTGTTAATTGTGATGGCTGTATTAGTGTGTGTTATCTGTTTTTAATTCAAGCAAGGACTGCAGACACTCAATTTTTAAAGTAGTTCCTACTTTTGCTACCAAACGCCACCGTCAACGACAACTAGTCCTGAACTTTGTTATATGATGCCACCGCAGTCGGCTCCTGGCAACAAACGTTGGAACCTAAGAGCGTTAGTCAAAACTAACCTATAATTTATCTCCACCCAAGTGTGATTAGTGGAAGGTTCTTTTACATGCCAATGTCTATGAAGGCCAATGGCCTAGCCGTGTTGAAACACCGGATCCCATGAGAACTCCGCAGTTAAGCAACATTGGGCGTGGTCAGAACTTGGATGGTAGGCCTATGCCGGTTCTAGGTACTGCGCGCTTACGTAGTGATGGTTGGTTGGTTCCTTAGTTTAGGGGCTGCGACAACGTGGTAATGTAGCCTACCACGTGTACTTTGGGTGTGTGTGTAGAATCTGTCTGATAACCGGTGTTAATTGTGATTGCTGTATTAGTGTGTGTTATCTGTTTTTAATGACCGGGTGAGTTAGCCGAGGTCGTTGTGGGATGACTGTTGGCAGTCGCTCACATCCGGGAGGCGATGAGGTTCGAATCCCCCCGCCGGCAACCTTGAAGATGGTCTTCTGTGGTTTCCCATCTTCCTTCCAGGCAAATGCCGGGGTTGGTCCCTAACTATATGCCACAGCCGCTACCTTCCAACTCCT
This sequence comes from Meconema thalassinum, assembly GCA_946902985.2. NCBI lineage: Eukaryota > Metazoa > Arthropoda > Insecta > Orthoptera > Tettigoniidae > Meconema > Meconema thalassinum. The sequence continues at coordinate 293,006,257 of OX336396.1, read as the reverse complement.
CGACCCTCCCTTCCAACTTTCCTCCCCAACGGTACGTGTAGCTCACCCATTGGGTGTCCGTCTCGAAGCAGCTACAAAACTGGCGAGCCGAACATGTCCTCGGACACTCCCGGCACTAAAAGCCATACACTAAAAAAAACTGTTTTTAATTCAAGCAAGGACTGTAGACACTCAATTTTTAAAGTAGTTCCTACTTTTTGCTACCAAACGCCACCGTCAACGACAACTAGTCCTGAACTTTGTTATATGATGCCACCGCAGTCGGCTCCTGGCAACAAACGTTGGAACCTAAGAGCGTTAGTCAAAACTAACCTATAATTTATCTTCACCCAAGTGTGATTAGTGGAAGGTTCTTTTACATGCCATATGTCTATGAAGGCCAATGGCCTAGCCGTGTTGAAACACCGGATCCCATGAGAACTCCGCAGTTAAGCAACATTGGGCGTGGTCAGAACATGGATGGTATGCCGTTTCTAGGTACTGCGCGCTGTTGGCCAACATAAGGAGGAGCCACCCTACCGCACGTAAACTCCGGCTGGGGGTAGCCTCTTCGGAGGCTCGGACCTGCCTTCGGGCAGAATACCGATTAATTAATTTATTTAATTTAAGTCTATGACATGGGCCCGCCGGATTTACTTCCCATCCGAAGGAAAGCATTCTGAGGGATTTTAACGCTGTTAAAAAAAGATACGAGCCTTACAGTAGCCGCATATGATGTGTAGCATCTGACATATAAGAATCCTCACGTGAAATTGTTGATACACCGGTATTTTATAGTAAGTTGCCACAAATATTAGACTAATCTATTTTAAAAGGGAGTGTTTTACACATATTGTAGTTTATAATACGGAACTCATTTTATTAGATGATTTGTAGCTTCCACCAGCAATAGCCTAAATAAAGGATATGATATGGATCAACTAGATTAATAGACGTGACACCGCTCATAACCTTAAATTCCTTATAAACAGGTCCTCTTCATTCACAGACCAACACGTAATTTCATATGGATTCTGTTAAAATGAGTCATATTGATATGATAAATATCGCTTAAAATGATAATCTGGTAGCAAAAATATCAACCCCGCCCAGGATTCGCAGCCAAGATCTCTAGATTCACAGTCATACGCAATAACCTCACGGCTATTTCGACTACGCCGCAAATATTGTGCACAAGATGGTGCCTTATTTCCACATTCCAATAATACTGCATTATGGAATTAAGTTTCATTTATATTTTGCTTGTTTCGATAATGTTCCTGAGTGACATTGAGTTTAAAATGGCTTATGCCAATGCAATGCCGACTACTGTACTTACAATGTTTGATATTAAGGCATTTTACCATTTAAATACTGATACGAAGACTTCGAACATGTACCATGCCATTTGTTTAAATCACTTGACACCAGAGTTCGCATGAGCGGTTTCCGTTCATTCCACATGGCCGAGAGTGCGTCATGGTATCAATTTTCGACACCACGCGCTGATTGTTTCTCTTACCGCCAGCTGGATCGATCGATCGACTTCCGTTGTCCACCACTGCCAGCTAGTACACTTCCGTTTGATCGATCGAGCGGGCAGTGCGTACTTCCGTTTGATCCACCACTGCCAGCTCGATCGTTCCGATCCACTTCCGTCCCAAATTTTCAAAATCACTCCCACAAAACTGTCCAGCAACCGAGCGGAAAGATGTTACACATCAAAAATCCGACGACTTTGGCTGGGTTTGAACCCGCAACATTGGGCATAGAAGCTCAGCTTGCTACCAACTACGCCACCGAAGCCACCTACGTACAAGCCGGACGTTTGTTTTAGACGATTGCCCTTGACCTTGAAGCCTGCGGGTGAGCCTACACACACTCACTCTCTCACCCTATCGCTTCACACTTGTCACCACCGATCTTATGTAATGGAATTCCAGACTTGAGCAGACAGTACAGTCCACGCCGAAGTATTGTGTGACGCGGAAGTACACATTACGTAGTTACGAACAGAAAGTCATTATATTTTCCAATGACTGTACTTCAGCAGTAGTGTGAAACAGCTTTGTCAATCATCGGACCGCTTGGGGCAGCTGATAACAACACAGGTACCGGTACTATAGTAACTCGCCTCCAGGCTTCCATAAGATTTTTCACTCGTTTAAAACAAACCTCCGGCCTGTAAAGATGAAACGATTAGCTCAAGACGGAGAGGCATGAACAGCTGCAACAAACCAGTCAAAAGACTGACGACTCAAACAACAACAAAATGCCCCAGGAAATGAGAACAAAAGAACGTGGCATTATGTTCTTATAGCCTACACATTATTGGTCCAGATAGAAATGGTGACCGAATGCACTGCCTGCTATATTTTGTGCACAGAGGCCTTGGTGCTCTTAAGCTACATATGACATAAGAATCCACTGGCAACTAGATGTATATTGTGGACGCTGCCTGTCGTGACGGTTCAGCTGACTTGAAGATCCTCTGCATTTTTATGGCTGTGCTTCTCTTCGTTTCTATATTTTCCAGATTACGTAGGATCTCGGGAGTGCAGCGAGACGCCGTCAGACTTGATAGTGTGGTTCCCCCAGCGTCCCTACTTCCCCTCCCTTCCCCGCCCCTCCCCGCTGCCAATCATACGGCAGTGCGCGGCGCTACTTCAGATTCTCCCCGCACGGGTCGCTAATCCCAGCAAGCATTGCTGCTGCTGCCGGGAAACAAAACAAATGAAATTCCTCCGTGTTGTTTGTGAATGCATTTAATACCACCCATTGCCAGCCTTTTGTTATTGCCTTGCTTTCTGCGACTCTAATAAAAAAAATTCAATTATAAAATATTGCACAGTTTCTTGTATAAGGTTTTAATTTTGAAATTCAGTTAAATGCGGCCCCGAAAGAAGCATAATCCTTCATTGTCTTTGGCTAAAATGTAATAATAAACAATGAAATTAAGTTGAACAAGCTGCGTAGTAATCTGTTGAAAATTCTCTCACCAACAACGAGGCATTCAGAGAATAACAGTGAGAATTATTAGGTTTGCTGTGTGATTCGGAATGGTTGGTTGTTTCCTCAGTTTAGGGGCTGCGACAACGCGGTCATGAAGCCACGTGTACTTTGGGTGTGTGTAGAATCCGCCTGATAACCAATGTTAATTTTGATGGCTGCATTAGTGTGTGTTATCTGTTTTTAATTCACGTAAGGACTGCAGACATTCAATTTTCAAGTCGTTCCAACTTTTGCTACCAAACGCTACCTTCAACGAAAACTAGTTATGAATGTGGTTACTAGATGTCACCGCAGTCGGCTCCTGGCGACGAAAATTGGAACCTAAGAGCGTTAGTCAAATTTAACCTATAATTTAGCTTCATACCAGTGTTGCATAATTAGTGGAAGGTTCTTTTACATGCCATAAATCTATAACATGGGACCGCCGGCTTTACTTCCCCTCCAAAGGAAGACATACTGAGGGATTTTTAACGTTCTTAAAAATCCGGCGACTTTGGTCGGGTTTGAACCCGTGACCTTGGGCATAGAAGCTCAGTTTGCTAGCAACTACGCCACCGAAGTCCGCTTGTGATTCGGAATTATGCGCGTCAAGAATTAATTAATGTCCAGATCGTAAGTTACTCTACAATTGGATGTATTTAATTTCTACGGGGTCAGGGATGAGAGATGAGTTTCCATTTGGCCAATGGATTCTACGTCCGGATGTTCTTTCTGATGTCAATCTCATCAGATGGAATGACTGAAATTGGTCAAGGATTTGGTTGGTCTATCAGAAGATACCGTTCCAGGATTTAACTCTAGTTGAAATCATTTCGAGGATGACCGTCTCATCTCACGAAACCGCAGACTTTGAGCCTTGGGCGACTCTCGGAGACATCCATGGCTTTCTATTCCAAATTCCATTCCGTCAGTAGTGGCAAAGTGCAGTATTTAGAAGGTCGTGGTCTGCCGCAAGACAACTACGTCATAGCGTGAGAAGCCATAACAGAAACAAGAGTGGGCGATGTTGGTTGGTTGGTTCCTCAGTTTAGGAACTGCGACAACGCGGTCATGTAGCCCCGTGTACTTTGGGCGTTTGTAGAATCTGGCTGATAACCGGTGTTAATTGTGATGGCTGCATTACTGTGTGTTATCTGTAATTCAGGTAAAAAAATGCAGACGATCAATTTTAAGTAGTTCTTACCTTTGCTAGCAAATGCTACCGACAACGACACCTAGCTCTGAACTTGGCTAATAGATGCCATCGCAACTTGCACCTGGCGGCGAACGTAGGAAATAATAGACCGTTAATCTAATCTAACCTACAAATTTTAGCTTCACACAATTGTAGTTAGTGGGAGGTTCTTTTACATGCCATGAATCTATGACATGGGCCCGCCGGCCATCACGATTAACACCGGTTATCAGACAGATTCTACACACACGGAAAGTAAACAGGGCTACATGACCGCGTTGTCGCAGCCCCTAAACTGAGGAACCAACCAACCAATCGAAGTGCATGAAATCAGAAATTCTATGTTCTCAAAGCGACGTTCAGCAAAATTTCTCAATAATTTGTCAAATAAAATCAATAGACAAAACGAAATAGGCCTAGTTGTAGGTAAACTTGAAATATCTCCACTGTCTAGTTCTCAACATATGCCGGCCTCGTGGTGTTGGGGTAACGCGTCTGCCTCTCACCCGGATGCCTCGGGTTCGATTCCCGGCTCCATCAGGGATTTTAGAAACTGACGTGAGGGCTGGAACGGGGTACACTCAGCCTCGTGAGGACAATATTGAATATCTGTGTAACAGTTAGGCAGCTCCCCGGTCACGAAAACTTAGATTAACGGCCGAGGGAACCTGATGCGCTGACCACGCGTCACCCCAATATCGGCAGGCCAAATGGCTTCGCAGCGGTTGCTTGGTAGACCTACGCCCTTCATTAGCTGTAGTGGGAGGGGTTATTTATACAGTGCTATAAGTTAGTTCTCAATATGGTAACTTCGTGTTGTGCCCAACTCTAGGAATGGGTATTCCAAGATTCAGACACCTAGATATCAAGGGAAAGGCTGTAGCCGCTTTTGAAAGTTGAGATATTTGAATATCGCGCTACATTGCTTCTCGAAGCATTTGGAAATAATTTACCGATACTTAAATGTCAAGTGACGTAGCGAGTAATAGCAGAGGTCGAGGCTATTTATTGATTAAATAGTTAACCATGGAGTAGAGACTTGAGACTGGGATCAGATTACTGGCACGGCCAAATGAAAGAGAATGCAATTAGTATCAAGTAAATCGGACCAGGGATTCAAGAGATATGAGGATTTCTAGATATCAGGTGATGACGCGTGACCCTGACAGTTTTGAATAAAAGCCAGCTGGCCGAAGCAACTTCAGCTCATTCTAACACAAGCACTTGGCAAGCAAGTTGCTGCGACGCTGAGCCAAGGCACATGGTTGCCGGATCTACGCAGAAGTTCTTTTGAAAGTCGTGATAGTCACGAAAAGTGCTGCGTTACGAGTTGGAACTTAGTAAGTTTCTGGTGAGGAGAATCACTGAGGTGATTGATTTTCTACAGACATTGGTGGAAATATTTATATTTCTACAAGGACATATGCTAGACTTTGTCTAGAATTTAGTATTTTGTCACAGTCCAGTAATAACTTAATACTTGGATGTTTAAATCCATTTCAAGTCAGTTTTCATTTTTGTAACTAGTTAACCACTTCGATCTGTCAGTACACTGAAGACTAGTCTATAACGGTGCCGTTCATTAGTCTACGCAAGGGAAACTACACGTTGCTTAGCGCATGGTAAATGGTGATATAATAAACCATGCCCAGGGAACGATCTTCAGAACAGCCGTTAATTGCTTAGACTGTCAGTGTTTTTCTTGTACTGATAAGATTACCGTGAGTTATGTTACAACTGACATATCTAAGAAGAGATCACTTAGATCTGACCCTATGTAAACAAACTGTTATGGCTTTGATAGAAGCCCATATTAAAATGGAACCACAGTTTATTCAAACGTCAAAAGATACTACCACTATGTCTGACTAGACGAATTGTGGGTATATGATGGCGGCCGATACAAGGATTATACATGCTTGTCCGATAGGGCATGTTTATGGATAAATCTGGTACAGACCAGGTTTACTACGCTTCAAGACCATCAAGAAATGTAAGCCACATTTGAATTATTTTATGCCTAGCTAATTGGAACAAACTATTTTTTCTGCAGATGACCAACACTTTTTTTTTCTTCGTATTTAAAGCTTGCAATGATTTACGCAAGACTTATTAGAGTTATTCTGAGTATTTTCAGCACTCAGAACAGTTTAGGATCGATGACCGAGCATTTCGAGCATTTATTTGAATATTTCATATTTTTGGGAAATCACGGTAATCAGCCGATGTAACTGTAAAAGTTAAATTTATTTTTGTTGAGGAATGGATATTTTTTTCCATATTCGAAGGTTCGAACATGTGGATTCTCACATAATGAGATGATAATTAAACATATTTAAAATGATATAACTAATAATAATAATCCACTAATAATAATAATAATAATTTTCATAATTTTTCTAAATAATTCTTGGATATTATATTTTCTAATAATCATATGTATTGAGAGAGAGCCTATGAAGTAGTTTAATCATTTCTAGTCTGGAACAGGAGATTTTCCGAAGGAGAGTGGTTAACGCAAGCCCGCATTCAACCAACATTTCAGTTCTGGTTGAACAGTTGATATTTGCAATGAGTAAAGTATATTTTTCAGAAAACACGGAGAGGCATGAAACGGGAAGCAAATGATAATTGTATCAAATAGGATATTTTTGTATTTATATAAAATCATGACGTAAATACACTCGAAAGTGAAATAAAGATTTTCATATGTATGGTAAATTCACGGGTTGAACTGAATGGTAAAATAAAATAAACTTGTAAGTTTATTAATCTTCCAGTGTTGATAACAAGCAGAGGCTTGATTTATTGTATAAATTTTGGGAAGAAAATTTATATGTGTGGAGTAGTTGAAATGCCATTCCCAGGTGCGCATGTTTAAGTCGCAGGAATGAAGGTTTTTTCGAGCATCAATCAAATAGCAGGTTTATAGTAGGAGTATTGGAACTACACATTTCGTCGGATGAATGACCCGAAGGTTATTTCTTGAAACCATCAGTTCTTATTTCAACCTTGTTTACGAATTCCATTTAGACTTTGATTTTGCTAGAACCCGGATTTGTCATGATAGTAGTTTATTCTTCTTCAGAGGAAGACCTTTGCCGTTGTTGTTGTAATATTGTGTTCTTACACAAATAGTAGAATGGGCCACTGCCAATTAAAAATAATTCTTTAACCACGAATAATTTGAAGGATATTTTCAATCCTAGTGCCATGAACTAAATGCATTTATTATGAAACTACAATTCTAATTTCCGCATTCTGTCGAAGAATTGCAAGTTGTGAAAGTTGCTAAAAATGGCCATGAATATAAATATTTTTTTTAATAATGATTCCAAGTGGGAAATTGAATAGTTGAATGGTTCAACAATTTAGTGATCAAGTTAATGATTCAGAAATCATGTATTTTGTTAGGAACTTGAAGTCCATAATCGAGTCACTTCTCGAATGTTTAATGTTAGAAGAACAATTAATTGTTGTTGTGCTTCGCACAGTTCTTCGAAGCTATGCTCAAGGTCAAATACTTTTCAGATGTTATTAATATGTGTAAATAATTTGTATTGCTTCGATGATGATAATATTTTTCGACGATGTATTTTTGAAACTGGAAAACTAAGTGAAAGTTTAAAATTCTATGAACATTTATTCTACGAGTGTTAATATCATGTAAATATTCAAACAGTGATCTACGATATTTCCAGTAGAGACAATTAACTTTGAACTGGAATTAAATATTAATAATTTTGGAACACAGTCTACAGGACTATTAATCGGACTTGTGTTTCCAAAAAGATTGTCAAATGTGTTTGGAAAATTTCTGTATATTGTGTGTAAATAAGAGTGTGGATCGCCACACGTGGATGATGCTGCTTTGAGCATCCTTGCAGTCAGATTTTAACTTCAAAATAAACTGAGATAATTTTAGCAGATGTGTTACTCCCAATTAAATCTCCTTCTATCCTTATTGTTGCATTGAGCCAAAAATCAGTAAAGCATTTTTTTAAATTTGATGTCGTTTTTGCGATTTGCTCTAACCCATCTGGCGCTCCGGGATATTTTGATTCTCGTGCTGACTGATTATTGGTAAAATGCATATGTGGTCGTGCGGACTCCGGTCTAAACGGGCACAGTGTTGCACATAGGCAGTGTGTTCATAACCTATGTTTTTATGGTGGATGTAGGGTCATGGTGCAGGGCTGTTTATTAAGTAAGGGCCGTTTTTTTAAGCCCGTAGTTAGTGCGCACGCCGGAACAAGCGTGCGCTCCACCTCCCGGCATCCTTTGCGAACAAGCAGACGTCAGTTGCAGCTGTGTAGCTAACCTGTACGGTGAACTGTGCATCTTTACAATGTTCAAGATTATTGATTCGTCCGCCGCGTGTGAGGTACGATGGTGTCTGAAAACCTAAAGTTCAGGAAATTGTGCTCTCGGTGGGTACCCAGACTGCTCACGGAAGACCACAAACGAAAGAGATTGGCCAGTTCCCTCACTTTTTTGACTCGTTATGCCCAAGAAGGGGATGATGACATGTTGAGTCGAATCATCACAGGAGATGAAACATGGGTATCCCATTCCACCTCTGAAACCTCTTTTCGCAGCTGAAACGTCATCTTGGTGGGAAGCGCTTCGCCGACGATGAAGAAGTAAAAACAGTCATGAATTCTTGGTTGTCAGAGCAGGCGGCAAACTTGTATGCAAAGGTATTTCAGAACTTAGTTTTAAAATATGACAAGTGCCTAAATAAACAAGGCAACTATGTAGAAAAATAGAGGAAGGTATGTAACACCTAGAAATAAATGTGATTTCAAAATGTTCGGTTAATTTAAAAAAAATAAACGGCCCTTACTTAAAAAACAGCCTTCGTATTACGATATTGCGTGTCGGAAGTAGGCATATGCCCATACTCAGCCCAATGGGAGGGGGGCAACCGAGCAGTGTTGTACAATTGGCCATTTACTACTTACCCCTTGAGAACTGGCGTGAAAAAATATAACACGAAGACTGGCGCCGGGTCATTTTGACCCATAGTGTGCCACTCCCTTTTTGTCGTAGTCGTGCGGATTTTAATGAAGTAATTTTACACCTGGTGTCTTCCTATGAACTATTCCCAATATAAAATGGGGTTTATTTATATTTTTCAAATTAAGCATGCAGAGAAATGACAATGAATGGTGGAGAGATAGACAATTGTGGAGGTCCATGATTCGCAACCCGACCCAGGGAACTGGAACCGGGAAATGAAGGAGAAGAAGAAGAAGAAGAAGAAGAAGAAGAAGAAGAAATGACAATAATTTTTGTAACAGTATAATTGGCCTTGATAGTGGCGGGGAAGCAGTCATATCCACTTTTTTTTCTTTTAAGGAGCTGATGTAAACATGGATCACCAAGAACGTGAACTATGTGATTGTTCTCCATGAAAATATTTGGATTTTCCCCCTTATTTTTTTCAGATTGTTCCGACTAACGTAAGCCGAAAATTGACACGCCAGGACTGGTGCCATGGGTAAATCTGACCCAACCGTATTTATTTATTTATTTATTTATTCATTTATTTATTTATCGTATGGCTTTTAGTGCCGGGAGTGTTCGAGGTCATGTTCGGCTCGCCTGAGTCTGTAGCTGCTTCCAGCGGACACCCTAAAGGGTGAGCTACAAGTTCCGTTCAGTTTCAAGTATTTCCAACTTTCGCCACCAGGTATCAATGATACCTAGTGGTGAACGTTGGAACTTTGATAGAGCGTTCTGACGAAATCTAACCTAACAATTTTGCTTTACACAAGTTTAGTCAGCGAAAGGATCTTTTACATGCCATAAATCTATGACATGGGACCGCCGGCTTTACATCTCTTCCGAAGAAAGGCATACTGAAGGATTTTTAACGCTCTTAAAACATCCGACGACTTCGGCCGGGTTTGAACGCGCTATCTAGGGCACATCAGTTCAGCATGCTACCAACTACGCCACCGTAAATAGCCTACTATAGAAATAACTTGAGAGTTTAGGAAGCTATGGACGTGTTTCTTACGCAGGGTAATGTTTAAGGCTAGGAAGGAAGGTACCGGTACAGTAAGCGACAGGAAATTAGAGCTGACCAAAACGAAAATATAGATCAGGACTGCCCAACCTGAGACTATTTTCTCGGACCCGCCGCTCCGCGTCCATTCCGGGTCGCCAAAACTTTGAAACAACTAAAGACAACTGGACAAAGCAATGCGCGCACCGCAACCCAAAGCCGTTCCAGTCGTCACACGAAACTATATTATCATGAACTTTATTTCATAATTTGATTAATAACTGTGCCAAATGAACATAAATACTCACTCTTTGTCATTCATGCTGTATGAGTGTATTGAATATCATCGTAGGCCTACTTCAGTTTTAAAGGGATTTATTAAAAATAATTAAATTTATTTTTAGTGTTTTATTGTTTTAGCCACGACAAATAAATATAGAAAACTGCAACAATACTAAAAAACTAAGCTCAGACAGCCACAAAACTCGCCATGTTGCACCTATATATTTTAAAAAATGCCCATAACCCCCAAACCCCCGGAGTGTTGTTGGCCCGCAAGGTCCCCATACAATTTACAATGTGGCCCCCGCGAGTTAAATATACCACGGGCAATTATTTGATGAAGCCATCAGCGTCTGTGCAAAGTAGCATGAGAACAGTAATATTGTAGTCAGGTGAAGCAGAGGCGTAACCTAGATATTCTATTTTAGTACCCTATTTGAATGGTTCATTATGGTTCCGTATTGATGAAACAATTAGTATTAATACTTTACAAAATTCCGCCAAATCAATACCTTTATTGTATTAGGGGAAAGTCCTGTAGCACCGGACGGCATGTAGTACCGGACACACTACAGTTCACGAAAATCCCGCTAGATGTCAGCATCATGTAGAGTGCATTTCAAAGGTTTCTTCCAGTGTACTTCAGCGCAAGGAGAGTGAGTTTGTCACTCAAGCAGTAACCACGCTACGTGGTATTTTCTGATTTCCTGTGTTCATTCATGTGCCTCAAGTAAGTTTTGGAAGAGCATTGTACTGAACTAGGTAAGTGAATTTTTACTGTACTGAGAGTAGTTGTATAATGTGGTCTTAATAACATGTTCACAAAGTATAAATTGAAAATGAAACGTAATTAGTTAATGGCAGGTGTTTCTTTAGATGCATGCTTGTCCTGTAAGACCGGACAGTACTATGTCCTCTACCATCGGACACGTAATTAGCTGTCATATTATTATTTGCAGGTTGAATCGCAAATAAAAACATGCCGAAAGACGACAAAAATGGGAAGAGGAGGGGAACGTGGTCCGAAGACGGTATGAAACTGGCAGTGAACAGTGTGCTTGCTAATAATTTGAGTGTTAGGGAAGCTGCAATTAGTTTCAGAGTTCCGAAGAGCACTTTGCAGGACAGAGTAATAAAAATAAAGAGTGGAGGAGAAATTCAAATTACGCCGAAATTTGGGCGCTTCGAGAGAGCATTTGCAGACAATTTTGAAGAACAATTAGTCGCCCATATCAAGCTGTTAGATGGCATGCTCATGTCCCTTACCAGAAAAGAGTTCCTGAAACTTGCTTATGATTTAGCTGCGACTTTAAAGCTGCCTCATAGGTTCAATAAGGACAACAAAATTGCTGGGAAACATTTCTATTACAGCTTCATGAAGAGACATCGTCAACTTGCACTGAGATCTCCAGTTCTTACCATGTTTTAAAAATAAAAAGATTTTTTTTTTTAATTTCAAAGGTCCCTTTATTTTAGGGCCATAATATGTCAATAGATTTCAAGTATGAAGTTCCTATAAGTCACTATCATGTCAACTACCACATCCTTTGATAAGATCATAGATATGCATAGAATTTACAGTATTAAAATAACAATCCGAAATAGTTCTAAACTGTCCGGTCTTACAGGCCAGTCTTAATAAAAGGGGAAAAAGCCACAAGTACGTTTATTTAAATTCCCAATAACCCTGCCACTGTTGAAAATTATGCTATCAGGAATATTGTCTTATGTTACATGAAGGAAGTCACACATGTTTTACTTGATTTTTAAATTCAAAAATTTCAGCAGTATTGGCAAAAAAAGTAATGTGTCCGGGGCTAGAGGACTCTCCCCTATACTCGTATATAAATGATCACTTAGTGGTCATTGGTACATGTTTCGAGGCCTAATTGTTTTGGCCCCTTCATCAGTCTATATAGATAAAAAGTCAAGGCAAACAGGTGGTCGGATAGCTAAACACTCATAAAACATTCCCTTCAAAAGCCCTATTATGGTGCACCATAATGAAAGGTGAAAGATGTTTATCCAAAGAAAAATAAGGAAAGGTAAAGAAAGAAAGAAAGAAAGGTTTCAGGAAGGTCTGGAGAGACTGACACATCGATGGCGAAAGTGCATAAAACTATAAGGAGATTATGTTGAGAAGGTGGACTTAACAACGTGATGTGTATTGTAAAACAATACAGTGTGCGCATAGTATTTAGGGCACTGTAGTTTAAAAATGTATGGAACTATTTTGAATAAACGTAGTTGATTATGACAGGAAATGTTGAAAAGTAGGACAACAGCCAGATGAGGCCTCCGGCTTGTAGGAGGAAGCTGTTGTTCTGTTATTACGACGCAGAATAACAACTGCCAGACCATAGTAAGTTGATGAGAAAGCAAGCAGCAGTGAGATGACCTATCGTTGTGTTTCTTGAACTCTGATTGACTTGTAGAAAGTGTGGGGCCGCAATAGCAATAGCTCTCCCCCAGCCAGGCCTGTCGTGAATGCTCGCGAGCGGAATGATAAAGATAAATGGAACATATTGAGGTTTGCCAATGTATTTTATTTCCGCTTGTAATCTCTTTATCCGAGCAAGCGATCTCCATAATAATGGGCTGAGAGGGGGAAGGAGATGCTGAGTCACCGAGCTGCACATGCTAACATACTCACATCCAATTACAGACCATTTGTCTGCCTGTCCGTCACCTGTAGTAGGGACTTGGGACATCGGAATTTATGTTCTTCAGTCGGTCAACACCAGGGGCGTATATCCAATGTTTTTCGGGGAGTGCTGACTATCCTAGAAAATACCCAGAAATATCAACCAATATCTTAGAGCATATAACTTTGTGTAATTATTTTAGATAAGAGTTAATTGTAACAAGATAGCGGTTTCAAACCCGGCCGAAGCCGACGGATTTTTTAAGAGCGTTAAACATCTCTCAGTATGCCTTCCTTCGGAGGGGAAGTGAAGCCGGCGGTCCCAAGTCATAGACTTATGGCATGTTAAAGAACCTTCCACTAATTACACCTGTGTAAAACTAAATTGGATAGGTTAAGAATGTAAACAACGCTCTTAGGTTTCTACGTTCGTTGGCAAGAGCCGACTGCGGTGGCGTCTAGGAGCTAAGTTCTGAACTAGGCCTAGTAATCGTTGACGGTGGCGTTTGGTGGCAAAAGTAGGAACTATTTGAAAAATTCTAAGTTGCAGTCTGTACTTAAATTAAAAAACAGATAACACACACTAATACAGCCATCACAATTAACACCGGTTATCAGACAGATTCTACACACACCCAAAGTACACGGGGCTACATGACCGCGTTGTCGCAGCCCCTAAACTGAGGAACCAACCAACCAGTTAATTGTAAAATTCTAAGTTAGCCTGCGATTAGTGGCAATACAACACAACACACAAATACAATTGTATAGGCCTACTTAATGAATTTTCTATTATGATCTATGGAGTAGGCTATGAATGTTAAATGTGTAAATACTTGTCATTTTATTAAGCAGAAAGGTAAACAGTTTTTATTTTATTTTTGCAAATTGATAATTTATTTCTCAAAAGTACCGTACTGTGGAATTCTCAGTTTTGCCTCACAAGGCTTCAGACTAGAATTAAAATTTCTTGGCAGAGCCGGGAATCGAATTCGGACCTCCGAAGCGGCAGCCAAGAATGCTAGCCACTACACCACGAGGTAGTCTAATTTCAATCTCAATATTGTTTATAACTTAGCCAATAAGTTAAGATTAGGGTACAACCAAATTTACAATTATTTTATGCTTATACCAAAACAACACTTTCTTAATTTTATTGGCTTTTTTTCGAGGGGGTGGGGGACTGGAGCCCCCACAGCTCCCCTTATATATGCCCCTGGTCAACACGATTGTGTATCTCCTACATAACAGTCGAAAGAATTAACTTACGTTAAATTAATGAATTCACTTGGATGTCTAGTTTCGTTCGTGAAGCGTCATCGTCAGATCCATTACAACCATCAATCTATCATCATCAAATCCCTTACACCCACCAAGCGATCATCATCGGGTCTCTTACTCCCGTCAAGCGATCATCATTAAATGCCTTACACCCTTTGTTTAAGCCGTCGCACGACTTTCTCCGACTATTGGTTAACTTTGTTCGATATCTAGTTTAAAATATAGCCTACTTTCCAAATATTTTTTTGCAAAAATCTAAAAAATACAGTGTTTTGTACTAGGGATAAAGGACATAGAGAGCTTTCGTTTAAGCCAACATACAACTTTCTACGATATCTAGGTTAAAAATATAGCATAATTTTCAAATAAAAAATATACAGAAATCTAAAAATACAATGTTTTGTTCTAGGGATAAAGGGCATAGACATCTTTCGATTAAGCTCTCTACAACTTTCTCCGATTTCTTGTTTAAAAAATATGGCCTACTCATATTTATCAGAGCAATGGCATTTCTCTAGGTGTTTAAGCCCAGAGTATATTTAGGAACCTGCATCAAGACTAATGTCAGCTGAATGGGAGTTATCGCCTGTCGAGCACATTGTTTTAAGATCGTACTAACCAGCCATTCTGCTGCCTTGTAACCTACTGCACAGTTGGTTGGTTGGTTCCTTAGTTTAGGGGCTGCGACAACGCGGTCATGTAGCCCCGTGTACTTTGGGTGTGTGTAGAATTTGTCTGAAAACCGGTGTTAATTGTGATGTCTGTATTAGTCCGTGATTCAGGTAGAAGGACTGGAGACGATATTTTTTTTCAAGTAGTTCCTACTATTGCTACCAAATCCTACCGTCCACGACACCTAGCTGCGGACGTGGCTACTAGATGGCATTGCAGTCAGCACCTGGCGAGGAACGTTGGAACTACTATAGCGGTATCAAAATAACCTACAAAATTTAGCTTCCACAAGTGTAGTAAGTGGAAGGGCCTTTTTCATGCCATAAATCTCTATTAGCTCAGGATAGGGAGGCATGGAGAGTAGCATCTAACCAGTCAAAAGACTGAAGACTCAAACCGCATACAATAGTCTTGAAAAACCAGCGTAGAATTGAAGACATCTAAAAAGAAGAAATTGAACTGAGAATTCTACACTGTTTTTTGAAGACTTTTTATGCTTTATTAACAAAAAAAAAATAACAGATCTGTTTTTTGAAATTTTACTTTGTGAGCTTTTGGTAGACTGCAATAGTCCATTATGCAACGAGCCTATAATGGCAATAATTATGACACGAGGTTTATAATTTCCATACGAGTGTCTTAATTACCATTATAGGCGAGTTGCATACGACTGTTTATGTTCGACGATAATTATAACTTTATTATATGTTTTAACATAAATATTCATAATAATATCTGTGGGATTCAGTTACTTCAGTTAGTAAACAGGGCGCGCTGGCTTTGCTGACTGAACAGAGCGCATGCGTGGGTCAAGGCACTCCGAAAGCAGAGACCATTCACTTTGCTTGCCCACACAGAACACCCATTGTTTACAGCCTGCCGTCCAGCTCTATAGCATTCACTAATATTGTCACCGAAGTCGTTTGAAAGCAATGACCTGTGTAGAAATTGGAGTTGGGGATATTAAGATACAGTGCTACTTCTTGTCTCATATTCGCCAGTTTATTTACGCGAGCATATGGACGGTGCATGTCGGTAATTTATATAGACATGTTGGATTTTGAGCGCATGCGTGAAGGTATCCTTACCTAATTGGTCACACAACTGTTTCTTGAGCTCTGATTGGTGGGAGAAACTGTTTCATAATTAAAAATAGTGTTATAATGAGCCTCATTATGATACAGTTTTCTGACAATAATGTTTACATTTCGACATGGTCGAACATGAATATGTTTATAGTATCCTCTATTATGACAAAACATTTATTAAGTTGTATGTTACTAAACAGTTACTTAACCTATACCGCGCTGAGGAAGATCACAATGTGACGGTTTCAATGTACTAAATATTGCCTTAAGGTAATAAATAGCTTATTATAATTAATGCAATGTAAATTAGTTAAGGTTTGTGACTTATAGTTTAACCTCAAACTAGAGGCCTATTCCATCATTAAATAAGTTTGAAGTGATACACTTCATAATTACGAATTCCAGAGCATTCTTTCTAAGATTTCGGTACAGCGGCTTCATCGTTTTTAGAGCTCTACATCTCTGGTGAAGTATTAGAATCTTTACAATACATTTCCACTGCCTCTGGTGGATTCTATTTGACATGTTGATATCATCTCGAGTGCTGCCACGGAGCAAATTATATTTCGGTTAACGTCTGCTGACCGCAGTGAGGCAGAACTGCTACAGAGCTGAACCATTATCATTTCGTTGGCATCTGCAAACCACAATACAGCGTGTGTTTGTCTTCAAATTTGTAATTGTTCGCCGCATGTTTTCTGGAAGAATTAGACCACATGATTGTTTCTCAAATGAAGAGTGCACAATCTGCAGGAAAGGGTGACATTTCGAGTTTGTTCATATTGTGTTTTGGTTTTCAAGTTTCAACTATTTCTTTCTTTCTTTCTTTCTTTCATTCTTTCTTTCTTTCTTTCTTTATTTCTTTATATTCAGTCACTTATATTTAATGTATCTTTGGGGTAAGCATCTTCCACCTTTCCATTACGGTGCACCATAATAGGTTTATTGATGGGAATGTTTTTAGTGTTAAGCTTTCCAACCACCTGTTTTCCTTGATATTTAAATCTATTGAACCCTTATCATTGTGTCCAATAATAATGTTTCATATTAATAAAAACGATGGAAATACTAAATACATGATATGCTGGATATTTGAGTAATATTGATGTAACAAGAAATCTGGACTTGGTAAGACATGCTACGTGCTGGCTGGAAATGACCAATAGTTTCACAACCAATGTTATTCTTGGATTTCTGAGAAAATCAGATATGACGCTGTGGCGTACGTGACCATAAAAGGCCACAATGCTGCGTACAAGGCAAGGAGTGAGAGAGAGGAGAATAGTCGTGACGTCAATATAAGGGCGGGATTTGTAAGGTCAGAACTCCGAAGCCAACTTATCTGACCAATAAGAAAACATGACGCCAGAACATAGCGTCAGTGTGTTTTGCGCGGCAATCGGATATAAAAAGATCTAGCGATCGGTTTGCTTGTTCGACGGCAGATTCGCGACCTGTGAGAAAATACAAGAATTTTGAGAGGTCACACATAATTATAGGCCCATTACTTAAAATATTGAGGAGCTGTTTTACTCCCACCATTGAAACTTTAGGCTTTCTGTATATATACAAATGTCTGAGATGAACCGGGGCACTCCTAATTATTCTTCGACAGTCATTTTAAGACGTCCTTAAGACGATATGGTTTTAAAATTATAGTTGTGTGTCGGCAACGAAGTTGGAAATTTTCATAAATTGTGAGATGGCAATTAGCCATAGAATAGGGAAAGTCGACGATTCTGCATAGGACGATCTGAGGAAATAAAATACTTAGAACGCAGATAGAACAGTTTAAAAACTTTGATTTAATTGTGTTTTAACAGCAGCAAAATGTCGACCATGGAGAGAAGACAGCAAGCTTCATCCTCCATTACCATCAGTGTTATGGGCTAACGGCCTAATGATGGGAATTGACGAGGCGGGAGGCCTCTGGAAAGCAGTTTAAGTGATGAGTATTAAAAAATTGATTTATTGATTTTGGACGAGGGGAATCGCGAGAGATGTGTGGAACTTTGTATAGATTTTATTTGTGTGGTTTAATTTAAATTTCAGGGTTTGATTTCTTAACTGACATGCGTGTAGTAAATTTTGGCATTGCGTGACAATTATGTTGTACAGTAAATTTTGTAATTTAAATGTGGTCCTTATGTTACGTAATTCTTATAGCGAAACGGCCGCATCGATTAACGTATCTATAAAAAGTGTAGCCATGAATGAGAACCTAGGAACGACAATGATAAATGGACTGATTTAATGATATGTTAAACTAATTACTACGTGGGGGGAATATTTGCATTTTGTTGCTTTGATAACTCGGGCTAGGACTGATCCTGTTATTAATTCTTTATTGTCATTTGGACATGTTGTGTGTCATTATCTGAGAGGTGTGCTGATTAATGCTACGACGAGATCTTCGAGAAATGTGCCACGTATTTTTGGGTGTAAGTGATGATGATGAGGAGAGGTAAAGCCTGTCCATGACTGCGATATCATTCCGGCAAACTAGTTATCCGTGGGGATAAGTTTGACCTGGGAATGTATTCTTAAAAATCCCTGAGAGGATGTTTTGAGATAATGTGTTATTTATTTGTACGCGTTTAACAGGTGGCGATTAGCAAAGGTGCTGTACGCTGGCTATGGGCCAGAATCTATATTTAGCATGGCACTAATTACTACTTGGGGGAAGAAATCAGCCACTCTCTCGGTGATGCGATAACAGGCCCGGTTGTCTCCAGCTCGTTATGACACGTTTTGTTTGCTTTTAAGCCTAATGAGTTAAGGTTATTTTATTTGGTTTAATTTGGGAAGTTGCCATGTTGTCGATCCAAGTTTCTTTTATCATTACTACGACTTATTTGTTCATTGTTTTAAAACGCCAAACTTTCCGGCGTGAAAATTAAAAGTTGTATTTTGTTGTTGTTGGCTCTTATTTTCAAGGCCATTGTATTCATATAAATATAATTTGGCAACCGGCCAAACCTGTTCATGTCATGTTATGCCTTCCTAGTGTTTAAGGTATAAGTCGGTAATTCCGCAGCCCTTATTTTAAATAATACACACGTGTATTTGGTTGTGGTAATCTAAGGTTAGAGCATGTCAGTAGTGTATATAAATATGTAATTGTTGTTCCCACATTCCCGTAATTCGTCCTTCGCAGTACGGAGTCCGTTCCCGAACCAACTGTTTGGGTCGGAAACGAGCGCCCGTCAAAATGCTCATTACTTGAACTAGTCTTAAAACCCGTGTCGCTCATAAATATTGAATTTTTGTACTATTTTATTTGTTTGTTATATTTGGATCTTGTGATCCGTTTTTCTTTTGTTACTCTGACTTAAGTGACATTTCAGTCACAATGCTTGTTGACAGCTGTCATGCCGTGTCGTCACGGTACGTCAGGCTGGTCAGTGTTAGATCTGTTCACGCGAGTGAACAATAAAAGGGTGGTTATAGTTTTCTTTTTTTATGTTTGATTCAGTTAATAAATTTCATTTGTTAGTAGATCCTGTTGTTTTTCTTGGCTTTATAATAATAATAAGTTAACCTTATGAACCTTGGAAGTTATGTTGATAGCAAAACCTCTAAATCACATTCACAAGAATCCATTACGACCCCGAAATTTTGAATCTTGTCTACATGCTATTTTCCAAAGGGTTTATAAGAGTTACTTTGGCTTCCGAACGTGTGGCATTTGTGTTTTAGAGTAAAAAAATAGATCACCGGCATGTGATAAGTTTATTAACGTAAGTTAGGCGAAGATAGTACCGCCAAATGTTTAAAAATATAAAGTCATGGAGTTTGCAATAAAGTAAATGTGGAACAAGTTAAGTGTTTGAACTTTGATTAAAATTAGAACAAACTGTTCCAGGCGCCCAATAAAATTAAATTAGCTTTGTGTAGAAAAGCCAAACTCAAAGAATTATTTGACAGGAAGGTTAGACCTTAAAAACTAATTAATACTCTATTAATTGGTTAAAATTTGTAAGTAAAGTAAGGTCAGGAAGATTATAACTGAATCAAAGGGTTAAAATTAAATGGAATAATAAGTAAATTATACTCAGTGATGCTATAGTTTGTGGGAGTAATTTAAAGTAAATGAACAGAGTATGTAAGGGGTTAATGTGTGTATATTTAATATATGTGAGCGCGCGTATCCAGGGCTCCGCCCTTATGTCATTTCCCTATGTCTCAAATATATTATTGTTGTGATGGCAACTCTGGGAGAAATTCGCGAAGTGATTGAATTAGCATCCGCTCGTACGCGAGAACAACTTAGTGAGATGAGAAAGGACATAACCAATGAAATACAGACACAGTTAGCGGCGAATAGTGAAGAAACGCAGACACAGTTGGCGGCAAATAATGTAGAAATGCAGACACAGTTAGCGGCAAATAGTGAAGAAACGCAGACACAGTTGGCGGCAAATAATGTAGAAATGCAGAAACAGTTAGCGGCGAATAGTGAAGAAACGCAGACACAGTTAGCTGCTATAAATAAACAATCGGAAGAAATACAGACACAGTTAAACACAAAACTATCCGAAGTTAACGAGAATATAAATCAGAAAATCGCTACACAAAACATTCTGGTTAGTGAACAATTACATAGGCAGTCTGAGAAAAACAATGAAATGTTAAACGCACAAGACGAAAGGAACACTCAAAATCTAGCTGCGCTAACGGTAGAAATCAAAGAGCACACAAAAGAACAGCTAATCCAATTAGCAAAGGACGTTAGCACTAACAATACCAAACAATTAGGAATAATAAAAGGTATCGAAGATTCGTTTAAAAAGGAAATAAAAGGAATGGATGAGACTGTTATGGCAAAACTAGCACAAATCGAGCAAGCATGTTTGACCAGCTCATCTGAAATCAAAGAAGCACACACAAACTTAGAAAAAAGGTTTGAGAATATCGAACGAGGGACACAGGGTATGCAAGATCAGATAATTACAGTAGATAACAATATCACGGGCTTAGTGACGGAACTCAACAAATTAGAAATACAATCAATTAAGAAATGGAAAAAGTTAGAAATTGACCAGGAAGAAATTAAACAAACATTAGAACAGAACAACATTTCTCTGGGAGAAAGGATAGATAAACTTGAAGATAATCAGGAGGCTAATCAACAGGAAGTCGAAAAACGCTTTGTTAAATTGAAGGATACTATTAGGAAAGATTGGACCAAGATGAGCGCTGATTCGAAAGATGAACGGCTCGCAGTAAGCAAGAAGCTAGGGGAAAATAACGCGAAAATACAGGCGTTAGAAGAAAATATGAAGTTAAGATTTCAAATTCAAGAGGACCGCATGATAAAATCGGAGTTGCAGTCACTTGGACATAATACGATGTTTGCGACACTAATGGAAAAGGGGAAAGGGGAGAATGCGGAAAGAGAGCACACAATAGACAGCCACGAGCTTGGGCAAAGTCCAAGAACGGTAGACACGCAAGCATTCCAGAATTATGAGGGTCGTAGCTCGACACCTCAAAACACACAACTTCCCACGCAAGTTATACAAGTCATCCGTGGAAACGAATTTAAACCGAATAAGTTTTTACCAGAGAGCGGAGGGACACCTAAAGCTTTCTTAAGGAAACTGACAGAATATTTTTCGGACCAAAATGTTAGCTCAACGCGACAATTAAGAATGGTTGAAAAATTTTTGGCGGGCTCAGCACTTACCTGGTATCTTGGATTTAAGAACACATTTAAATCAATGGAAGGTTTCCACAAGGCCTTCCTAAGCAAATACTGGAGTGGGTCGTATCAACAAAGCTTGCGAATGGACTTATACTCGCGCAAATACCATTCCACGCATCAGACGAAATATGCAGATTTTTTCGCCATGCAACTTGTCAAATTGCAGGATCTTGATAATCCCCCGAGCGAAATGGAGCTAATAACTACTATAGGAAAGCAGATGCCTATTAGCGTTCAGCAATTCTTGGTGGCGGCAAATATTACGACCGTGGTCCAGGCAGAAGAGGTATTAAGGAAGATAGATGAAACCACTAATTACATCAACCCGAGAGAGAAGAGACAGATAGAGTTAGTTAATGCAGTCGAAGTAGTCAAGACACCGAACAAAAACACGAGGTCGCAAGCTACAAACACTGGGGATAACCAAAGACGGCAGAGCACCGAAGAATATGAGCCGAGATCTCAACCGAGATACGAAAATAGGGACAGAAACCATAACAATCAGGAAGAAACTAACCGCTACCGGAACACAAACAATCAGCAGTGGCGAGATAATAGGAGATACCAAACGTCATACAATAGGAATAATAATAATAACGCACCTTACAATCGAGGATGGCGTGGAGGACACTATAATCAACAATATAGGCCCAGAGACAATAGGCGTTACAATCAACAATATAACGCACAAAATAACCAGCGGTTTAACGAGCAATCGGATCCAAGGGATGATCAGAGAAATTGGAACGAGAGACACGCTGAGTCACAACAGTACCTAGAAGAGCCACGTAACATGGAAGGAAATAATGATAAATGGGAAAGAGCGATAGATCGGCGGAAGAATCCCGACACCCACGAGGAGGAAAACGGAACACATCAAATGTTGGAGGCCATGCATGTAGAAACCCAGAGATATTTGGAGGAGCTGCATGGAGAAGAAGAAAATAGAGCAGCCGACAATAGGAAACAGAAGAATAGCAGGAGAGATTCGCAGACCGTGTCAGGCAAGGGTCTCGAAATATGGTAAAAAAAAGTTATTGTACGGGAATCGGAGAAGAAGAAGGGAGAAGGAAGAAGATGGCAACGCGGGGGAGAAGAAGGAGATGACATCACGGTAAAATGGAGAAGAGACAGGAGCGGCTTAAGGAAGTTCAACTAGGGGTTACGAATTTAGGTAACAACGCCTACAGAGTCCGAGAGGTGAGCACAGGAAACATGGAAATGTATAATATCTCTTTAAAATTGTATCATCAGAGAGAGCCATACGAACCGAGAAATAATGTTACTGCAGCAAATTAAACATTCGCGTGATAACATACAACAAAAGATACGGGGGTACACTAGTGGTGAAAGCGCTCAAAAGACAGCTCTGATGTGTTTACAAGTTCAGGCGGAAGTCGTTAATGAATATGTTG
Source organism: Meconema thalassinum (assembly GCA_946902985.2). Taxonomy (NCBI): domain Eukaryota; kingdom Metazoa; phylum Arthropoda; class Insecta; order Orthoptera; family Tettigoniidae; genus Meconema; species Meconema thalassinum. The sequence continues at coordinate 292,982,990 of OX336396.1, read as the reverse complement.
ATGTTTTGAAAGAGTGAGAGGGGAGACGAGTAGCAAGGAAAGAGGCCGGAGGGCATAAGTATACAGGAATTTCCTAATGAGTTTGGAACGAGACGGCTACTGAAACAGACAGAGGCGGACAGTCATTATATTTGAGGGTGACCAGCAACTTCAAATTTGAGCCAGAAAAGTAGGGGATGTGAAATTCGACTTCATTTGAGTTCGAATTTCATCAACTAGGGGTCGGATGAACCCTTATCATTGTGTCCAATAATAATGTTTCATATTAATAAAAACGATGGAAATACTAAATACATGATATGCTGGATATTTGAGTAATATTGATGTAACAAGAAATCTGGACTTGGTAAGACATGCTACGTGCTGGCTGGAAATGACCAATAGTTTCACAACCAATGTTATTCTTGGATTTCTGAGAAAATCAGATATGACGCTGTGGCGTACGTGACCATAAAAGGCCACAATGCTGCGTACAAGGCAAGGAGTGAGAGAGAGGAGAATAGTCGTGACGTCAATATAAGGGCGGGATTTGTAAGGTCAGAACTCCGAAGCCAACTTATCTGACCAATAAGAAAACATGACGCCAGAACATAGCGTCAGTGTGTTTTGCGCGGCAATCGGATATAAAAAGATCTAGCGATCGGTTTGCTTGTTCGACGGCAGATTCGCGACCTGTGAGAAAATACAAGAATTTTGAGAGGTCACACATAATTATAGGCCCATTACTTAAAATATTGAGGAGCTGTTTTACTCCCACCATTGAAACTTTAGGCTTTCTGTATATATACAAATGTCTGAGATGAACCGGGGCACTCCTAATTATTCTTCGACAGTCATTTTAAGACGTCCTTAAGACGATATGGTTTTAAAATTATAGTTGTGTGTCGGCAACGAAGTTGGAAATTTTCATAAATTGTGAGATGGCAATTAGCCATAGAATAGGGAAAGTCGACGATTCTGCATAGGACGATCTGAGGAAATAAAATACTTAGAACGCAGATAGAACAGTTTAAAAACTTTGATTTAATTGTGTTTTAACAGCAGCAAAATGTCGACCATGGAGAGAAGACAGCAAGCTTCATCCTCCATTACCATCAGTGTTATGGGCTAACGGCCTAATGATGGGAATTGACGAGGCGGGAGGCCTCTGGAAAGCAGTTTAAGTGATGAGTATTAAAAAATTGATTTATTGATTTTGGACGAGGGGAATCGCGAGAGATGTGTGGAACTTTGTATAGATTTTATTTGTGTGGTTTAATTTAAATTTCAGGGTTTGATTTCTTAACTGACATGCGTGTAGTAAATTTTGGCATTGCGTGACAATTATGTTGTACAGTAAATTTTGTAATTTAAATGTGGTCCTTATGTTACGTAATTCTTATAGCGAAACGGCCGCATCGATTAACGTATCTATAAAAAGTGTAGCCATGAATGAGAACCTAGGAACGACAATGATAAATGGACTGATTTAATGATATGTTAAACTAATTACTACGTGGGGGGAATATTTGCATTTTGTTGCTTTGATAACTCGGGCTAGGACTGATCCTGTTATTAATTCTTTATTGTCATTTGGACATGTTGTGTGTCATTATCTGAGAGGTGTGCTGATTAATGCTACGACGAGATCTTCGAGAAATGTGCCACGTATTTTTGGGTGTAAGTGATGATGATGAGGAGAGGTAAAGCCTGTCCATGACTGCGATATCATTCCGGCAAACTAGTTATCCGTGGGGATAAGTTTGACCTGGGAATGTATTCTTAAAAATCCCTGAGAGGATGTTTTGAGATAATGTGTTATTTATTTGTACGCGTTTAACAGGTGGCGATTAGCAAAGGTGCTGTACGCTGGCTATGGGCCAGAATCTATATTTAGCATGGCACTAATTACTACTTGGGGGAAGAAATCAGCCACTCTCTCGGTGATGCGATAACAGGCCCGGTTGTCTCCAGCTCGTTATGACACGTTTTGTTTGCTTTTAAGCCTAATGAGTTAAGGTTATTTTATTTGGTTTAATTTGGGAAGTTGCCATGTTGTCGATCCAAGTTTCTTTTATCATTACTACGACTTATTTGTTCATTGTTTTAAAACGCCAAACTTTCCGGCGTGAAAATTAAAAGTTGTATTTTGTTGTTGTTGGCTCTTATTTTCAAGGCCATTGTATTCATATAAATATAATTTGGCAACCGGCCAAACCTGTTCATGTCATGTTATGCCTTCCTAGTGTTTAAGGTATAAGTCGGTAATTCCGCAGCCCTTATTTTAAATAATACACACGTGTATTTGGTTGTGGTAATCTAAGGTTAGAGCATGTCAGTAGTGTATATAAATATGTAATTGTTGTTCCCACATTCCCGTAATTCGTCCTTCGCAGTACGGAGTCCGTTCCCGAACCAACTGTTTTGGTCGGAAACGAGCGCCCGTCAAAATGCTCATTACTTGAACTAGTCTTAAAACCCGTGTCGCTCATAAATATTGAATTTTTGTACTATTTTATTTGTTTGTTATATTTGGATCTTGTGATCCGTTTTTCTTTTGTTACTCTGACTTAAGTGACATTTCAGTCACAATGCTTGTTGACAGCTGTCATGCCGTGTCGTCACGGTACGTCAGGCTGGTCAGTGTTAGATCTGTTCACGCGAGTGAACAATAAAAGGGTGGTTATAGTTTTCTTTTTTTATGTTTGATTCAGTTAATAAATTTCATTTGTTAGTAGATCCTGTTGTTTTTCTTGGCTTTATAATAATAATAAGTTAACCTTATGAACCTTGGAAGTTATGTTGATAGCAAAACCTCTAAATCACATTCACAAGAATCCATTACGACCCCGAAATTTTGAATCTTGTCTACATGCTATTTTCCAAAGGGTTTACTATATCGGCTGATGAAGGGGCCAAAACAATTAGGCCTCGAAACATGTACCCAATGACCACCAAGTGATCATTTATCAAAATAAAGGTAATGATTAGGCGGAAATTTGCCACAACTATTACTAATTATGTTCAAATTTATGTTGCGATTTATTAATCTTACGGAGAAGGAGTTTTGTATTAAGCTATTGGGGAATCGCTGTAATAATCACATGTATCAGATGACGGTTGAAATAAATAATACTCTCGTCCCAATCTCTGGTTATCCGAGATTTGGAGCAGAGGGTATTCTATTCTAAAACAAGAAGTTCCGTACTAACTAAAGAGCCTACTTTTCTTAAAATTTAAGATTCATGCTAATGATTAATCCATATGGACGAAATTTGTAATTAATTCCAAAATACCTGCCATAATGTAGCCTAATAGAGCACTACAGTTGGCAGCCCTAGTGACTGCATATATATTCTTAGTTCCATCTCTTAAGGTACAGAATACAAAATTTTGTTGAAGTTCAATGGATATTATGGACGTTACATGCAGTGAGACATTGGATTTATGAGTGCGCGTAAAATCATGTTGGCAACAATGTAGTGCATGAGTTGGTCAGAAATAATCTGAAATATCATGCTCTATTGTTGTGCTAAGTTTGGATGAAATCCATTTGTTAGTATAGAAATCACATGTATTTTAAAATTGGACCTATCAGTAGGCTTAACATCATGTTGGCAGCACTGACGTATATACCGGTAAGTTACTCCAAATTGATCTAGAATGTCAGGTACTATACGTGTGCAAAGTTTAGGGCTGTTAGCTTGCATACTTTCTGATATATTGATATTAAGAAAAACAAATAGAGACAGCATTTATTAACAGTTGGCAGCCCTAGTTGCTCTTAAGAATACTCATAGTCATATCTGTTATGATACACATTGTACATACGAAATTTGGTTGAAATCCAATTGATAGTATGGAAGTTACCTGTATTTAAAAGTTTGGTCCTATCAGCAGACCTAGAACCATGTTGGTAGCACTGACGTATATTAGTTACACCAAATTAATCTAGAATGGCAGATACTATAGGCTACGTGTGCATAGTTTAAAGCTTTCGCCTTGCATACTTTCTTATATATTGCTATTGGGATGAAAATATAGGGAGTGCATTTATTAACAGTTGAGAGCCCTGGTGGCTCTTAAGAATATGCTCAGTCATATCGGTTTATGTACACATAGTACCTACGAAATTTGGTTGACATCCAGTTGATAGTGTAGAAGTTATATGCATTTGAAAATTGGACATATCATCAGACTTAGAATTGTTGTGGCAACACTGCTGGAAATTAAACTGAAATATTATTATCTATATGTGTACTAATTTTGGAATAGCTCCCATGCATACCTTCCAAGATATCCAACATGGAGCTCAAATTTCAATTGTGGTTTTTCAGCAGTTGGTAGCACTGACATCATTATCAAACATGGCGTTGAGATATTCAGGTATAGATCTTTACTCATACCAAATTTGGTTTTGATTGCTGCAACCGTTTAGGAGTTGATACGGACACACACACACTCACAGACAGACAGACAGACAGACAGACAGACAGACAGAAGGACAGACAGACAGACATACATACATTTGCCCGGATCGATCTCATAAGTCTACTTTTTCCTCATTTTTCCCAAATGTGAAAAGTAGTCTAAAAATAAAACAATCCTAATCTGCGTGGAATGTGGTACTTCAAGAGGATGGAGTGTTATTTTTTGTAAACCCATATAATTTAGCACGTTTCAAAACACAAGAAACATGACAACAGACGTCTATACCGCTTACTCTTCAGGAATATTCTTAAGCAGACCCTTCCTATTACATCAAGAGACATCCAGAGGTCTGAGGGTCTGATTATTGAGTTGTTGAGGTTATTGGAGTGGCAGCCCTCTCGAACTTGGTGCATCTGGTGTCTCTCGCACCACTCTTCGAGGCACTTGACTGCATTTAGTGGGATTGTGGAGGGGGCCCCTCAGTCTTCTGTATGCTGACCATCAAACCAGGCTAATAGTCTCAGCTTTGCCCAAGATATAGTAATTACTTTTATGTTCGACGATGTCGATATGTAGAAATATTATATGTCAGAAAACTGATTCATTATGGGGGTCGTTAAATAACTACTTTTCATTATAACACAGTTCTTCCAACCAATCAAAGCTCAATATTTTCATTCATTGACCAATTAGGTAAGGATAGCTTATGACATGCAATCAAAATCCAACATGTCACATGAATTACATGATTTGAAAGTTGACAATGTAGACCATATTGGATCAACCATTGTAGTTACAATGCATAGGCCTGAACAAACTGGGCAATATTGCAAAAGAAAAATCACTGTACCTTAATGTCCGCAACTCCAATTTTTACACATTCATAAGATTTCCACGGAAATTATAATCCAGCTCTCTGTTCAGTAAATGGATTTCTTACGCGAAACTTTTCCGCCAGACGTCATAACTGTTCTATTTAGGTCTCAATTGATTCGCATTCGGTTGACAATCAATAAGCATCGAATTTGAAGAATAACTAGTTGATAATGCGATACATTTTAATTTTAAAGCGTTTGTAACAGTCTATTTGTTGTGTTATTTGACCAAAATAACAAAATGATCCAACTTAGTACCTGTGCGCTATCTGTTGGTGCAACTTCAGCATAAACAATGTTTCAAAGCTTTGGGATTCGCTATTGGGCAGAGATCAAATGCTGACCCCACACAATTCCCAAGAAGAGGAATTCAACTGACAAAATCTCGACAGATATTTATGAATATTTATGTTAGAACATAGACTATTATATCTGTCTGTCTGTCTGTCTGTCTGTTAGGTAGTCAGCCCGAAGGCTGGTTGGATCCTCAAAAAGTACCGCTGTTATGTTATGTGGGTAGATACCCACAAAAACCCAAGGCAGCGCTATATTGAGGCGTACTAGGCAAGAAGAAGAGTGAGGTAGTTTGCCATTGCTTTCCTCACTGAGTCAGAACAGCAGTACTAACCCTAGGGGTAGAACCTTTCACAGCATTCACAGGCACTGACTGTGCCCTGAATGTCATTACTAAGCACCACCCATACCTCAGTAGCTTCCATATAATCACAGCCATGAGTAAGACTGAGACATCGGTGAAAAACCACAATTTAATCTAGCCTGTGCCAACAGACAAATGCAAATGTACTGCATTCATCAAGAGAACGCCAAGCGGCGGTTTCGTTAACCGCAGCTGCGATGGCTTTGGCCGAGCTTGTGGCGCGCCGTGGCCCCCTGCTTTAAGCGTGTGTACAATCCTGTATGAAATATTACCTTATCAAAGATGCTGGAAGTGCCATCCTTCATGGGTTATACAGGCATTGTATCTGGTAACCACATTCTGGCTGACGCGAGTGAGTTCTGCCACTGTAATGTTTCTGATTTTTTTATTTTATGTTGTTTATTGAGAACTGAGTCAGTAGTGTCAAACTTATTTTCAATTACGTGAATCTGTGCCAGTGAAGGTGGCACTTCATCAGGAAATTGCTGAACAAATGCATCACGTACCCGCCGAGCCGAATCGTACTTAAAATAAGTTTTACATACTAAATACGATGTTGTAATGATAACTGTTTCACCATGTTAGCATCTGAGGTTCAGACTGGCGACTGAACACCTGCACGTTTATTGCAAGGTCAAGTATATACCATGCGCACGCTTTCAATACTACAGCAGGGGGCCGTGGCGCGCCACAAGCTCGGTCAAGGCCACTGTAGCAGCGAATAACAAATCCGCCGCTCGCCGTTCTTATTTTATATGAAAGACCCTGTATATATCGTCGAACATAATGAGTCGTATGCAACTCGTCTATAATGGTAATTAAAACACTCGCTTCGCTCGTTTTATAAACATACCCGTGTCTTAATTATTGCTATTATAGGCTCGTTGTATAATCTACTATTAAAGTGTCGTTACAATCTTACCATTATTCTACATTCTGTTTGGCAATTTTAATGGTTAAACAAGCGGATTCGGTGGCGTAGTTGTTAGCATGCTGAACTGCTGCGCCCAAGATAGCAGGTTCAAACCCGACCGAAGTCGTCGGATTTTTTAAGAACGTTAAAAACCTTCAGTATGCCTTCCTTCGGAGGGGAATAAAGCCGGCGGTCCCATGTCAAAGATTTATGGCATGTAAGAGTTCCTTCCACAGACTAAACTTGTGTGAAGCTAAATTTCTAGGTTAGATTTCGTTGGAACGCTCTATCAAAGTTCCAACGTTCACCACTAGGTGTGAGTGATATCAGGTAGCGAAAGTTGGAACTACTTGAAATTGATTGGAACATGTAGCTCACCCTATGGGTGTCCGCTTGAAGAAGCTACAGCCTCTGGCGAGCCGAACATGTCCTTTGACACTCCCGGAACTAAAGGCCATACGCTGTTGTAGTTGTTGTTTGAGTCTTCAGTCTTTTGACTGGTTTGATGCAGCCCTTCCATGTCTCCCTGTCCTGAGCTAATCGTTTCATCTCTACATAGCTACCATACCCTCCATTCGATGCAATCTGTTTAACATATTCTTATTTTGGTCTACCCCTACAGTTCTTGTCCTCAACCCTTCCATCCATAACTAAGCTTGCTATTCCTGGGTGTCTTAGTACTGTGTGTGTGCTACCAACCTATCTCTTCTCTCCATTAGCAGTCGCCAGAAATATCTCTCCAATCCCACTAGTCTTAATACCTCTTCGTCTGTAACCTTATGTACCAATCTGATCTTCATCATTCTCCTGTAACACCACATTTCAAACGCTTCAATTCTCCTCTTTTCTGCTTCACCAATAGTCCAAGTTTCATATGCTAAATAAATAAATAAATAAATAAATAAATAAATAAATAAATAAAATGGTTAAACAGATATCAAAAGTATATTTCCTTCATAAATTGGGTATTTCTAGTGGTTCCGCAGAAAGATTGTTCAAATAAACAGAGGACTGTTGCTGTCGGAGCAGCTTGGAGACAGTAGGCTACACAATTCAGATAAGTTTCCATATCGCTTCTTTCAACACCTTATTACTAGACACACACAGCTTTTTTTTGGCATTGAGTTTGGTGTCTTACCGAGCAAACGCCGGGGCGGGTTGCTAGTTTTTATATACAGGGTGATTCTTTTGCTGGAGCGGGGCCAAGCTCGCACCGCGGATTGCGCGCAGGTGGAAACCGTAACAAAGCACATTCATTAATGGTAAATTCACCAGCAAATCATGATTGAAGATCGTACCTATCCACAGGAGATGCTGAGAGTCTCCTTCAGCTGACAGACAGGCGTTGTGCTGAATAAATATATAAATTAGCGTTTACACGTTGTGATTCCCTTCTGTTGTGAGGGATATCTGCTGCCGTATATTGTTCTCCAGCTCCACTTGAGTACGGTAATTGATCTGTACACTTTGTGTTTTAAATTACCCCACAATTGAACATCAAATGGGCTTAGGCATGTGCTTCGATTAATTACAGTAAACACGCAGGGGGGTGCAGGAGTAGCTACATAATGTAACTTCCAAAGTTACTGTCTGTCAGCTGAAGGAGAACATTTTTAGTATCTTCTGTGAAAAGATAAGTTCTAACCATTAAATGGTGACATGAGGTCACCCAGATTCCCAAGAAATTTTAAAAAAATCTGTGCTTCTTTAATTAATTATTGCAGATGTTGTTTATGTTACCTTCTTATCTGTGCGCTGACACTACACACCCTCGTTGATGAAAGTTTAGTGACTTAGTCTAATGACTTTAATGACCCTGGTTAGCTCGCCTCCACCTCGCGCAACCTTGTGGCCCGAGCTCGGTTGGCTGTGGAAGGGGCGCGTGCCCGGAAGTCGGCCGCCGGTCCCGCTCCAGCAAAAGAATCTCACTGTATTACAGGTTATCAGACAAATTTCACACCCACCCAAGTACACGGGGCTACATGGTCACGATGCCGCAAATCCCCTAAATCAACAAAAATAACTACAACAAGATGTTCGGTAAAGAACATAAATATAGCCTACTTTCTCCTAAACGTAGCCTATGGGTATACTTATAACTCTTTGTCTTTATCAAAGAGTAGCCTATACTGTAATAGAATCATTCCTTGGTTGAAGACCTTAGAAACTATTCACCTCTGCCAAACACCAGAGCCTTGGAAAACTTACTTACATCTTGAAAAAGAAAGAGAATATATACCTCAAGAATTGTAATGAACCGGAACATCATCGACCGGACGTGGGTATCATCCAACTTGGAGTAGAGGCATGTGTTTACACGTCTGGCTGTCCATGGCTTTCACCACCTTCATTGTATTAACAAATCTTTCCATGACCCTACAGTGACGTGACGTGTGTATTCCAACTATGTGGAAAGCATGTGAACGCTACTACTTAGAGCTCTGTAGTAAGAGAAAACAATCAATCAAGGGCTATGCAATTCAAATCGCAAGAACGCAATTTTAGTGTACATGTTCATTCTTCATTTTCGCTTGCCATTTGGCTGAAATAAAAGTATTAATTAATATTACGAACTAGTACCAACAGCTAGAGTGCAGGTACAATGTGAGATCGATTTGTTCTTTAGTTCAAATACCGTAACATTTTCAAATGACACACAATAGGCTGTTACAAACGCTTTAAAATAAAAATAAAAATCGTATTATCAACTTGTCATTCTACAAATTCGATGCGTATTGAATGCCAACGGTAGGTGAATCATTGGAGTCCTGCATAGACCAGACATGACATCTGACGGAAAAGTTTCGCATAAGATAATCCTAATAGGGCGAGTGCATTCTAGCGACCATAAGAAGAAACTTTTCAATTAAAGCACGGCCGACTGAATACGAGCTGCGCTCTATACCGGCCTTGACATTCCCAGTCAGAACCCATGTATAACATGTAATTGGAAAGTTTCTACTCGTTGCCGGTAGAGCGCACTCCTCTCCCATTATAGGCGCGATAAGGAATCAGCTGTACAGTACGTACATTAAATGTGTAATCTCAAGAACCACTGGATGGATTTTGATGCTGCTTTCACCATTCTGTAAAGGTGATCTCGAGGAAGATTTGTGTAGAAAATAATTTATTTATGACCAAAGGGAGCCAAGCAGTAACGATTTCAGTGAAAAGGTCGAAAAAATAGCCTGGCGTCCGTGCGCTTTTTAAGCTTACGCTGGGCGAACCGTTAAAAATATCATTGTCTAGCGCATTCAGTCGGCCGTGATTAAAGCTGAAGGTAATCTGTGGGCCAGTGCGCAATTCGCAACCAGTTGGCCACGGGAGTTGGCCATGATAGTTGACCTGGTTGCTGTTAGATGTCTCGAGCAGATCCGCTGGCGAATTTTGTTTTAATTAAATATATATTTTCCATTGTAATATGCACAATATAACGCTTAATAATGTAACGTCTGAGTAATTACAAATCAATAAATATAAAATTTCAAATAAAAAAACAACTCTTATAGGTTTTTAACCCCCAGACAAACGGGTAATTGACTAACGCTCTACCACTGAGCCAAACATGTTCACCGAAATTCGTCGTTATCAATTGACTTACATACAACGTCTTAGGAAATAATGATTTGGACTAAACGATTTCTTTAGTGGAGTGTATATTTATTATAAAGCATTTCAAACAAAGTTTATATTATTTCTATCAGTAGGCTATACAGGGAGTAACAAAAATACACGGCACAAAATACAGGACACATTCCTGACACGTAGACGAAGAGATTATGTCATATGAACATGGGTCCGAAAACGCTTTGTTTCCATGTTATACCTCATTAATCATGGGAAACACACAAGAACAGAACATACCAGCATACCATATGCAACTCTTTCTCATAGGAGATGTTCAATGTGCCCTCCGTGCGCATTGATTCTTGCATCAACCTTCCGCGGCGCACCGTCGTAGTGAATCTCGGATGCGCTGATGTGTCCCTGGAGTATTGAGTATGGTTTCGCAGTCTTGCATAATACGGGCACGGGTAATCTGAAACATCTCGTACTGGGGTCGATACACAAGAGCTTTCAAATGCTCCAAATTATAAAAGTCCAGTGGGTGTAGGTCCGGAGAGCGTGGAGGCCAGGCCATTGGTCCACCTCTACCTCTCCATCTGTCACCAAATCTGTTATTTAGAAGCCGACGGACATTAACACTAAAATGAGGAGGTGCTCCATCGTGCATCAAGTAGACTACATGTATTGTCGCACAGCTAAAGGCACATCAGCTAAGTCGCATGGCAACAGGGCCATGTATAACAAAACACTGGCGGTGCACCTACGATAATGACAACGTAACCAGACGTAATCAAGAGTGCATGTTCCCCATCATAATAACATTCTGTTCTTGAGTGTTTCCCATACATAATGAGTTGGAGACAATGAGGTGTAACATGGAAACAAAGCGTTTCCGGACTCATGTTCATATAACATAATTTCTTCGTCTACAATACTCAAACTAGTGAAATTTAGGTCAGGCGCAATGTATCAGCTGCCACCTTGTCTTTTATCCGAGACGCTCGGCTTTTTTACCGTGAAATATTATAATATGAACTTAACAAGAAGTTCCGTGAAGAACTATACAGCCTACTTTTCATGCCAATGATTATTCTACAGAATATGAACCTATCTAGAATAATGACGAAATTAAGTTGCTAATATCGAAATTTCCAATTAGTTCGAAATACTGTATACCTGGCATAATGTATCCTAATAGAGCACTACAGTTGGCAGCCCTGATGACTGAATATATTCTTAGTTCCATCTCTTAAGGTACAAAATACAAAATTTGGTTGAAGTCCAATGAATAGCATGGACGTTACATGCAGTTAAACATTGGATCTAACAGCGCTCGTAAAATCATGTTGGCAACAATGTCATGCATGTATTGGTCAGAAATAATCTGAAATAATATGATCTATTGTTGTGCCAATTTTGAATGAAATCCATTAGTTGGTATAGAAGTTACATGCATTTTAAAATTGGACCTATCAGCAGGCTTAGAATCATGTTGGCAGCACTGACGTATATTAGTTACTCCAAATTCGTCTAGAATGCCAGGTACTATACGTGTGTATAGTTTAAAGCTGTCGGCTTGCATACTTTCTGATATATTGGTATTTGGATAAAATAAATTAGGAGCATTTATTAACAGTTGGCAGCCCTGGTAGGTCGTAAGAATACGCTCAGTCATATCTGGTTATGTACACATACAACATACGAAATTTGGTTGAATTCCAATTGATAGTGTAGAAGTTATATGCATTTAAAAATTGGACCTATCAGGAGGCTTATAATCATTTTGGCAACACTGCCATGTTTGGCCTCCTGGAAATTAAACTGAAATATTATGATCTGTAAGTGTGCCAATTTTGAAATAGCTGCCATTCATACTTTCCAAGATATCCAACATGGAGCTCAAATTTCAATTGCGATTTTTTAGCAGTTGGTAGCACTGACATCATTTTCAAATATGGCCGTGAGATATTCAGGTATAGATCTTTACTCCTACCAAATTTTGTTTCGATTGCTGCAGCCGTTTAGGAGTTGATAGGGGGACACACACACACAGCCAGACAGACGGACAGACAGAAGGACAGACAGACAGACAGACAGACAGACAGACACACATTTGCCCGATCTCATAAGTCTACTTTTTCCTCATTTTTGCAAAATGTGAAAAGTAGGCTAAAAATCGAATGGGCCACGTCCTTTAGGACAGTATAAATCATTGTCGGTTCGAAATTGGATCTCGTAGGTTGTTAGTTGTTAGTTGTTGGATTATAATGCTTGCATTAATCACACGGCCGCCATTCTGAAATTGTACGGCTGATGACCTCGTAGTTTGCACGCAAGACGCGTCCCATATGAAGGTATGTTCGTACCAAATGAGGTAGAGATCCGATTATCTGATTTTTAATTTTGAACATTTGGGTGGCCGCCATTAAGTTTTGGTAAAGTTGGCGGCATTATAAAACATGACACTGAGGTGCCCTTTGCTAGTGCTAGCTCAGTACCAAATTTCTTTCAATTCGGTTTCGTCATATTTCAATTGATAGGGGGGGGGGGGGGGGGGGGACACAGACAGATATAGGCCTATACAAACACACACAGACACACAATTTTTGGCCCTGTGTAGATCTAATAAGTCTACTTACATTTTTTTTTGTTGCACATTTCGAAAGTAGGCTAACAACTAAAAAGCTTAAACAATAGTTAGCCTGTAGGTTATCAACACAACAGGAGTAGTGTCGAACCTAAGTTGAAAAGTGTTTGATATAGTTCCATGTGCCGTCTCTGTGGACACTTTGACAGAGTGAGTTAATTTTATTGGACTCTTAGTTTGTGTATTTTTTTGACTTCCAAGTCAGTGTTATTTGTGCTTTATTTCATTAATTTCGAGGGATTTTATTTTATTTAGTTTTATTTGTTCTGTTTTTGTATTTTTTTTTTTTTTTGGGGGGGGGGGTTGTTTTACTTGATTTAAATTCCTTGTACATTGATCTTGAATAAATTCTGTTGATGTTAAGTTTACCCCTGATTTGTAGGATTTTATTTATTTATTATTTATTTAGTCGAATCAGAGGTAGATTAATAATATTGTACATACAAAATCAAAGGAGAAACATGGAATTATACATACATTGTATAATCAAACTGTCTTTGCCCAGAAACGAGCAACTGCTATAGCATTTTCTTGTGCCTTAAACAACTCCTCCTCACTGCAAGAATCAGGGCAGCATAAGCACTGACACAGATGCTTTGTTGTCTGCACCTCTCCACATTCACAAAGTGTTGATTCTTGTAGGTATCCCCATTTCATTAGGTTATCCTTAGTTTTGCCAACACCTGCTCGTAATCTGTTTAATGATTTTATAAGTGGTCCAGTCCAAGTTGTGCCCGGCTGGTAAGCATTCTGCTGGTGTTACCCCTGTTGAAAGATGATTGATTTTGGCTGCCCACAGTTCTTCTCTGGCTTTGTTGGGAGGATGTGGTAAGTGGAGATGTTGACTGTAAAAAGCTCTTCCTAGATTTCAATCTATGTCTTGGAGGAGTATATCCGTGCAGCGGATAAGTTCCCATGATCCAAAGTTGAAATACCTAAGATGCATTAAATTGCTAGGCAACCCGAACTGAACGCGCCCGAGAAGAGAGTCTGCATCCTAGAAGACCTGTTTAGAAGGGTACAATAGACCACTAAAACAGGCGAGACATTCAAAGGCAAACATCCCCGAGTGTGCTGACACGTACTGTAGATATCAGTGCGAGATGATCCAAGGCGCGGGGATGTATTTATGATTATTGGCTCGTCAGCCGATGTTCGGGGATGCGATCCCCTTTGCTAATAAAGTCACCCCTCACAAACCCCAGGGGGCGCCGGCTTCTTTATATAAACATGGTGAATTATTTTAGCAGGGGTGAGGGTAGGCGGGTGACGACCAGTAACCATCGCATGATTATATTACAGCACTTGGTAAATACACTGTGTAATGGAATATCGACCCTCAAGTCAGATTTGCTCATAACACATAACCGCGTCATCATTACACACAATCACCTCGTTTACATGCCCGAGGCGAGGAGCATTTCATTTATTTATTTATGTATTTATTTATTTATTTATTTATTTATTTATTTATATACACCGTGGACAGGCCAATAAGGGCCACGCAAATATCACTTCTTTATAGGTCTAGTTTCCTTCTTTCTCTTCCAGAAGTCTTTCATCCTGGTCGACTGCGCAGCTCTTCTTTCAGCAGTCCATTCTCCTCTGTTGAGATTCTTCTTCTCCCCGACAAGACTTTTGAGGCCAAAAATTCGATTTAGACAATCTTCTTCAGTAATTTTGAATTTTTGAAGTTCTTTTTTCATTTGTTTTACATAGCCTCCTTGCCCTTTATAGTTCCAGATTTTATAAAAAATTTGTTTGTTTAACCTTGAGCAATCCATGCGGACCATATGTCCGTAGAACTGAAGTCGCCGTTTTCTGATCATCACTTCAAGGTTGTCGATCTTACTATAAATTTCTCATTGGATCTCAGTCTATAACCTTCCTGTGTTTTCCTAGGACCCTAAATCCTTCTTAAAATTCTTCTTTCTATCTTGAGCCAATTCTCCATTCCGGTTATATTTGTAGTTTCCATGCCGTACAATATTTATTATTATTATTACATCATTTTTGCCCTTATGGACAGTGTTTGAACTTAAGTATCTCATGATGTCACAATTTTCACTTCTTTCCCTTCTTCTCTTCCCAAAATCTCTTCATCCTTTGACTGTGCTCCTGTTTCCTTTGTTCCGTCCACAATGTTCCTATCTTCTTCCTTTCACTTACAAAAAATTTGGCGTTCTTAATTTTGTTTCTGAATTTTTCTCTGTCTTCTATCATTTGCTTGTTGATCCCTAATTGCTTTAAATCGTCTTCTATTTCATGATACCAATTTGTTTTCCTTTTTGAACTGTTTACTACATCAAAGATTTTCTTTGTAAGTCGTTTATTGTTCATTCTCTGTATGTGCCCGTAGAAAGTTAGTCTGCGTTTTCTAATGATATCTGTGAGTCTATCTGTGTGTTCATATAGCTCTTTGGTAGGTCTTTTCATCCATATCCCATCTCTGTGTACTGCTCCAAATATTTTTCTCAGAATTTTACGTTCAATTTTTTCTGTTTCTGTGATGCCAGATGCTCCAATTGTGGTCGTTTCTGACGCATACAATGCTTCTGGTAATACAACTGTTTTGTAGTGTCTAAGTTTGGCCTGTCTTGATATGCTTTTCTTATTATAATGTGACCATGTAAGTTTGTATGCTTTCTGGAGTTTTTCCGTTCGTTCTATGTTAGACATCTTGTTTGATCCTCCTATTTGTATATATTCTCCTAAGTACTTAAATTTTTCAACTCTTTGTATGGATCCATATATGGTATGCATGGTTTGTATATTGTTGGTGTGTCGTTCCATGTATTGGGTCTTCTCATAAGATATCTGTAAACCTGTTTTAGCAGCTATTTCATGTAATCGTTCCAGTGCTTCCTTTGCCTCCTGTGTGTTATTGCTGAGTAAGGCTACGTCATCTGCAAATGCCAGACATTTTATGATTTTTTTTGTTTCACGGGTTCTTCCTAGCTGTATTCCTTTAACTTGTTCCTCCCACTTCTTAACAATTTTGTCTAAGACCATGTTGAACAAGATTGGTGAGAGGCCGTCTCCTTGTTTGACACCTGTGCGTATATGAAAGGGTTCTGAAATTTCACCCATGAACTTAACTTTAGAGGTGGTGTCCGAGAGCGTTAGTTGTATAAGTGCCCTGGTTTTTTTTGTCAATGCCATATTCTTCCAGTACTGCAAATAGCGTTTGTCTATCAATGCTGTCGTATTCTTTTTTAAAGTCCACAAAGGTAACTACAGTGTTTTTTGTCTGTCTGACTTTCAGTAGTGTTCTCAAGTTCCAGATCTGTTCGATGCATGATCTCCCTTTTCTGAAGCCTGCCTGGTATTCTCGTATTTGTGGATCTGCTTGTGGTTCTAGTCTGTTCAATAACACTTTAGAGAATATTTTGTAAGCGACTGGCACTAGAGAAATCCCTCTGTAATTATTTGGATCTGACTTATCACCCTTTTTATGTAATGGGTGGATCAATGCACATTTCCATTCCTCTGGCATTTTCTCTGTGATCCAAATGTCTGTGATGATCTTATGAATTGTTTTGGTGATGTTTTTAACTTGAAGCTTCCATACTTCAGCAATAATGCCATCTTCTCCTGCCGCTCTGTTATTTTTCATTTGTTGTATGATCTCCTCTATCTCCTCTATTGTAGGTGGAGTAGAATCGGGATTGGATGTGGTTTTTTGGAAGGTCAATTTCTCCGTGGGTTCTGTACAATTGAGAAGATTATTAAAGTATTGTTTGAGAATTGTACAGTTTTCTTTCGTGTTCGTTTCCAGGGACCCATCTGTTCTTCGAAAGCAGAGGCTAGGAGGCTGATAACCGCTAATATTTTCTTTGAATGTTCTGTAAAAATTTCTTGTGTTATTTCTCTTAAAATCTTCTTCAATTTATTTTAGCCTGTTGTTGTCGTACGCTCGTTTTTCTCTTCTAATTTTCTTTGATGATTGTTTTTGAACTTCGTGAAATTCCTTCCATGTTTCGGATGTTCTGTTACTGCTGAACTTCATCCATGCATGTGTTCTTCTCTCAGTGGCTTGATCACAAATTACGTTCCACCACCTATGTTTTCGTTTTCTAGGAGGTTGTGCCCAACGCATTGCCTTTTGAACTGTGGTCGCAAGATCTGTCCAAGTGTCTGTTGGATGCCTATTAATTTCTTCAATGAGTTTGTCCCTGTTTATCTTCAAATATTCTGGATCAGGCTTCACTATTTTGTTTTTTGTTGTCTTTTTCTGTCTTGGGATTGGTCTAATCTTGACTTGTAACAAATAATGGTCAGACTCGAAGAACCCTTTACGCGTTCTGACATTTAAAATTTCCTGCGTATTTTTATTTATTTATTTATTTATTTATTTATTTATTTATTTATTTATTTATTTATTTATTTATTTATTTATTTATTTATTTATTTATTTAATTATGGCTTCACACACATACACTAAAAAACACATGATATTTAGAACACAATTCATGACTTGAATTTTACCATAAACAATAATACTAAATTGGCAGATAAAAACTAAAGGAAGTAGGAGACTTCTAAAAAGATGGTAGCCTATATTGGCTCATCAGCCTGCAGTTGCACTTTATATAAAGGGAGGTAGTGCGCAGTTCGCTACTCTTGAAGGGGTCTGGGGCGGACACCAAGAGGCCGCTGATGAGCCAGCTTGGTGTCATGGGCAAAACCCCACACAAGACAAAATACAAACCTAGAAGAATTGCTGAGTTTTAGGAGACTTCTGTTGCTTAAGAAGCAAAATAACCAGTGATGGATGAAGCAAAGAGGATATAAAAAGTAGGTTGGCTCAGGCAAGGAAAGCATTTCTACAGAGAAAGAATCTGTTGACAACGAATATAGATTTAGCTATTAGGAAGACATTTTTGAAAGCCTTTCCCTGGAGCGTCGCACTCTATGGAGGTGAAACTTGGACCATTGGTGCAGCAGAAAAGAGGAGAATTAAAGCGTTTGAAATGTGGTGTTACAGGAGAATGATGAAGATCAGATTGGTAGATAGGGTTACAAACGAAGAGGTATTAAGACGAGTGGAAGAGGAGAGATGTTTCTGGCGAATGCTAATGAACAGAAGATATAGGTTGGTAGGACACATACTAAGACACCGAGGAATAGCAAGCTTAGTTATGGAAGGAAGGGTTGAGGACAAGAACTATGGGGGAAGACCAAAGTTAGAATATGTTAAACAGATTGCCTCGGATGTAGGGTGTGGTAGCTATGTAGAGATGAAACGATTAGCTCAGGAATGGGAGGCATGGAGCGCAGCATCAAACCAGTCAAAAGACTAAAGACTCAAACAACAGCAACAACAACAACAAATAAAAAAGAAAATACGTTCACATGTAATACACTGTATTTTCAAATTACGTACAAAAATTTCAGTTACTCTGTTTCCACATGTCTTTCAAAGTGCATTGTCGCAACTTCTTTACAAGAGAACGTTGTGTGATCTTATTTGCTTCCTTCATTAACTCCAGGAATTCTGTAACATTCTTGGAAGCTGGAAATTCCTGAAGGTCACTCACAGTGCTTCTCCAAAAGCTCCCTTTCGTTGCCTTCATCGTCCATTTCTTCCATGACTTCGCACCTGCTGTTTTCAGCAGCAATATCAACTGCACTTTGAATGTCTTCAGTCATTAATGTTTCCTACAACTTTGGTGCAAGTACAGTAATGTTAATCCAGTTCGTCGATTTTCTAAATAGCTGGAGATTTTAGCCTACTTTCGATTGTTGCAAGAAATGAAAGTAGACTTATAAAAATAATAAAATTTAATTGCAGCCGAATGGCCAAAATACAATTCATGTTGGTTTTTTATTATATATATATTTGCTATAGCCTACTCGAAAACTTATGTTGTCCTATTTTTGCATCAGTTGATGTGATAGCGTTGACATCCTTCAGCACACAAAGTACACCCACACTCCTTGGTTAGCCTACTTGATGGAAATGTGTCGTCGCACATAGTTTGTGGTGATATCCATGAACCGCTAAACTTGTGATGACGCGCCTTGATTCTTGATTCGCCTCCGTCCATTGTCGGTCCCACCTGGCGTCTGTACAATTCAAGCCATATTCAAGCATATTCAAGCCAAATATGCTCCCTCTTTTGTCTTCTCTCTTCAAGTAGACTACCTTGGATTAGTGGATGGTAGTAAGAAGCTTGCCTTTATGTCATCGATATAGAACGTATCTCTGGCCATTTCATAAACCAGTCTCGACTTTTGTGTTTATTCCAACACAGAAAGCTCTTTTAAGAAACCTAGCCTCCACTTTTTCTATGGATCGGAGGTCTGCGAGTGTTAGGTGATCCCATATAATCTGTATCCCATAAGTTGCTACTGGGCTCGCTACTGCATGAAACAGTTTCATTGATGATTATATTGGTACATTCTGTAGATCTTTTGTTGTATATATTGTTCTAATTGCAGCTGAGACTCTTTCTTTTATGTGAAGTCTGTAGCAGTGACCTGTTGTTTGTAAAGTAATCCCGAGATAAGTGAATGCCCGAACGATTGGAACATTTTCCCCTTATCTTTGTGAGGTCATCTTCTGCAGGCCTTCCTCCTTTTCTAAAAGTCATTTGCATGGTCTAGTCTGTGTTAATTTGAAGACATTTTTTATCTGTCCATACCGTCAGCTTGTTCACTGCTTCTTGCAGATGTATTCGATTGATTTATGAGATCTACACAGGACCAGAAATTGTGTGTCTGTGTGTGTGTGTGAGTGTATGTACCCTGAATGTCTGTGTCCCCCCCCCCCCCCCCCCACTATTAATTATTAATTCGAACACGGTGAAACCGAATTGAACGAAATTTGGTACAGAGGTAGCACTAGCAAAGAGCAAAGAGCAAAGAGTGTCATGTTTTATATCTCCGCCATCTTGACGGAAACGGAATGGTGGCCACCAAAATGTTAGAAGCTTAAATCAAACTGGAAATATCTCTACCAAATTTGCAACAACATACCTTTTTGTGGGAAGCATCTTTTGACTGAACTACAGGGTCATCAGCCCAATAGTTTCCAGATAGCGGCCATGTATGTGTGCAAATCGATACCCCATATCAATTCAAACACGGTGAACCAAAATTGAATGAACTTTTTCTACAGAGGTCGCACTAGCAAAGGGCACCTCACTTTCATGTTTAATATCCGTATAGCACGTTGTATTTCAACAAGCTACTACAACCAACAATCAATTATACTCCTTGAAAAGGACAAAGAATTATAACAATACCCATGCATTTAGCAGAAAGTAGGCTATATGTTCTTTACTGAACATCTTCAAATAATCGCAAATTACTAAGTTGAATAAAACTGTGGAATTATCTCTATATCTAAATCAGTTAACTATCAGTAACTTCAATTTATGAAATAACCTGGTGTGACAATGAAAAATTCAAATATTCTCGGGGTTCCAGCCCTCCTTGCCCCACCCTCCCCACGACCTGCAACCAAGGCGGTTCCCGGTCAATGAGTGTGAGATATTCGAAGTGAAATATCACGTCCTTTGGTTCGGATTCCACGTAAATATGGTGGACCCGTGGTTCCTTCCTTCCTTACTTTAAGCACCCGATGCGATACGACTCGGCTGGGAATCGACCCCGTGATCTTGAGGAGGACCGTCATCAGCGACACCACATAATATAATATGTTCCTTACGTAACACGAGAGATAAGCATGATTTATTCTCTTGTAAACAGTGGCTAGATAAAGTTTTCGTGCTCTCTCAAGGCCTCCAAACAACTTGGGTGCGTGTTAAGCTAGCAGAGCAAGCTCACTGCGCGTGCGCATAGACTACCGTACCTGAACAATGTACAGGGGGGGGGGGGGGGCGGAATTCATACATAATGCCTGTTTTGAACATTTTGGATGTAGATACTTAAAAGTGAAGGGAGTAGGCCTATTCGATTACAGAATTAAGTCGTTTTTTTTAATCATTTTAAATGATCTTGTCGACTTCGTCGTTACGCTGGGGTCTGGCGTTACGTTACGGTGACGGGACGAAATGTACCCAGATGCACTGAGGTGTGTGACGCCATAGTACTGCTTGGTGCATGTGCTCCCCGACAATCTCTACTTCGTTAGTATAAGACAAAAATCCCCGATCCTTGGATGTCACGGGTAATCTCGAGAACCACTGGATGGATTTTGATGCGGTTTTCACCATTCTGTAAAGGATATCTCGAGGAAAGATTCTGTATAAAATAATTTATGTATGATCAAAGGAAGCCAAGCAGTAACGATTTCAGTGAAAAATTCGAAAACAAACTTGGCGTCCGTGCGCTTCTTAAGCTTACGCTGGGCAAACCGTTAAACATATCAATATGCTATGAGCGAAAGAATTGGTCAGCATGGAAAGTTCTACAAAAAATCCGCGAGAGCATATCTCTATCTTCAATACATCGCTCACTATAAGTGTTTTTAGACTCGATGGAAGGGGCAAGTCCCCGCGCGCTCTGGTGAGCGTGACGGCATCCCGCGCGCTTGACCTTGCTTTGCCCTTGGTTTGCACTTGCCGTTCGCGAGTAATTTGAAACAAGATAAGTAAGATAAGTATTATGCAGATAATTTTCTAACATGTTAAGAGTCTTTAGCTTCGAGCGAAGCGAGAAGCCTCCAGCCTTTCTAGCATTTTTCAGCATTTGTAGCATTTAAAATGATACAAAGTCTAGTTTTTCAGACTGACTGTCACTTTTTTTAGCGTATGGCTTTTAGTGCCGGGAGTGTCCGAGGACATGTTTGGCTCGGCAGAGTTTTGTAGCTGCTTCTACACGGACACCCATTGGGTGAGCTACAAGTACCGTCGTGTGTGGAGTGTTGTCTGGGGAGGAAAGTGTTAATGTAAGGACGAGGAGTTGGAAGGTAGCGGCTGTGGCCTATAGTTAGGGACCAACTCCAGCATTTAATAGGAAGGAAGATGGGAAACCACAGAAAACCATCTTCAAGGTTGCCGGCGGAGGGATTCGAACCTCCTCGCCTTCTGGATGTGAGCGATTGCCTGCATCCACGCCGTAACGACCACGGCTAACTCACCCGGTTATTAAGTCGATAAAGTTTAGAGTGACGGCTTCGGTGGCGTAGTTGGTAGCATGCTGAGCTTCTATGCCCATGATCGCGGGTTCAAACCCGGCTGAAGTCTTCGGATTTTTAAGAGCGTTAAAAATCCTTTAGTATGCCTTCCTTCGGAGGGGAAGTAAAGCCGGCACTTAGGTTCCTACGTTCGTTGCCAAGAGCCGACTGCGGTGGCGTCTGGTAGCTAAGTTCTGAACTAGTAGTCGTTGACGGTGGCGTTTGGCAGCAAAAGTAGGAACTATTGAAAAATTCAAAAGTCTGCAGTCCTTACTTGAATAAAAAAAAACAGATAGCACACACTTATACAGTCATCACAATTAACACCGGTTATCAGACAGATTCTACACACACCCAAAGTACACGGGGCTACATGACCGCCTTGTCGCAGCCCCTAAACTGAGGAACCAACCAAAGTATAGAGGAAGAAAATCAAACTCAATATCATAAGTTGTAGTTAATTTCAGACAAGAAACAAAAAAAATATTTTAAGAAACTAAACTGTTCTTAAATCAAACCTTCCATCGTTTACGGTACCAAGTTTCACTGCGCTCGCGAGAAGCGTCCATTTGAATACGTAGGCTATATTTCGCGTCGCCGCCATGTTGGATTTGTGCTCACCAGGCTATTGAAAGTCCCATAGGTGAACTTACGTTCATAGCTTCTATCAACATACAAAATTTCAGTTTGATTGCTGTCATTGATAATAGATATGAGAACCGTCTAAATATTGCTGATGGGCCGATAACCTAGATGTTAGGCCCCTTAAAACAACAATTATCATCATCATCATAATTATTCCGGAAGATCGCTATGTTGGATTGTTTTATGAAGGCCATAGAGTTATGTACTGTTAAATGACGATTATTGCTTAGGTTCATTATTCAAACGTTCAGTTCAATCGCATGATTAATACACAAGAACTATAAACTTTATTTCAAAATTTCGCACAGTCGCCATGTTAAGGTTATGTAAAGAATTGAACTAAATTAGATGCCAGTGCATTACAATGTGTATGAATATTTCCTGTACCAAGTTTCACTGCGTTTGGATGGTTAAATCGCGAGAAAAGTATATTTAAATGTTTCAACGTCGCTTGGCCGCCATGTTTGTTTTGTAGTTAACAGGTTTTGAAAGTCTCATAGGTAAACTTCTAGATGTGCCCTTTATCACCGCACAAAATTTCAAGGTGATATCAGTAATAGTTTCGGAGATATAGAATGATGGTGAAATATTTCGCACAGCTGCCATGATGGATTGGTGAGACATAATAAAATTTGAAGGGCACGGTCGGGGTCAGCCGAAATTGTGCAATGACCTCACCAAGTTTTATTGAAATTGCTACAGCCGTTTAGGTTTGGATGGTTTCTTAGTTTAGGGGCTGCGACAACGTGGTCATTTAGCCCCGTGTACTTTGGGTGTGTGTAGAATCTGTCTGATAACCCGTGTTAATTGTGATGACTGTATTAGTGTGTGTTTCTGTTTTCAATTCAAGTAAGGACTGCAGGCATGGCAATTTTTCAAATAGTTCCTACTTTTGCCGCCAAACGCCACCGTCAACGACAAACTAGTTCAGAACTTGGTTACCAGATTCCACCGCAGTCAGCTCCTGGCGACGAACGTAGGAACCTAAGAGTGTTTTTCAAATGTTTAACCTAATTTAGCTTCACACAGGCGTAATTAGTGGAAGGTTCTTTAACATGCCATAAATCTATGACATGGGACCGCCGGCTTTACTTGCCCTCCGAAGGAAGGCAAACTGAGGAAATTTTGGTGCTCTTAAAAATCCGACGACTTCGGCCGGGTTTGAACCCGCGATCTTGGGCATAGAAGCTCAGCATGCTACCGACTACGCCACCGAAGCCGCTCGTTTAGGTTTATACGCACACACAAACGGACAAAAGGTAAACATATTCTTTCTTATGATGTAAATGCGCTAAAATAGCCACCAATGAAAATCAAATGGAGAATTGATGACGGGAAGTTCGATCTTATTATATAAGACGCTAAGGTGTATGTTTCACAAAACTCAAGCTCCTAAACCAGAGGGAGTTAGAAGGTGTGGTTTGTACCAAAATCTTACAAATCGTCTCAATAGTAGCCACAGGAAAAATCTTGCATTTCTTGAAAAGTCAACGGAAATATATTTATTTGTATATAAAGTGCTTTTAAACGAATAAACAAGACGATAGCCCCTGCCAGAACTATATCGCGTCCAGCCCGTATAGCATTAGAGCCGAGCGGGTAGTCTGTACACATGGGGCGCACACAACGCATTAGGCGAGAGATCTCCCAAGGGGTCGCTAGTATAAGAAATGTTTGGTACCATTTTGAAGCTTGGAAGTTCTATTGTTATAACTACTTACTCGTCGGTGTGACATGGGTCACTCGTATTTAAGCACCTTCAAATGCCAACCGACTGCGTCGAGATACGAACCCGCAACCGGCACCAGCTAACTAAACGGTTCCATAGAAGCGAGAATGCGTATTGAATCAAATAAGGATAGTCTTTTGTGTGTGTGTGTGTGTGTGTGTGTGTGTGTAGGGGGGGGGGGGATGTTTGAAGGAATAAAGAATACACCGTACTTACCCTTACGTTTGATGTTGGCTGTAGTAAGGTCGGGGTTTCTTGGAGTCCTGAGTTCAAACCAGTGGCAAGGCTGCACGATTCTTTCCCGTCACACTCGCAAGGGAGTCGCCAATATGACCGCCTACCCGAAGTTAAAGGCTACTTCCCCTGAATGTTGTAGGTGTTGCTGAGCTGTAGGTGGCACCAAGCATGGGGCTGGTTGCCACATGCGCTTGAACCCAAGGGCTCATGGGTAATAATGGAAGATCGTATTGCTACATTGGATCGTTTAGGAGTGAGTGTCCCACATATACTGAGCCCGTATAGCTCATGCTGGTGATTGCTTTTATGAGAGCAAAGGAATTTATTATGTCAGAGAGTTATGAACGCATCCTAGAAGCATGCCACCGCTTCAGATGTACTTTTGACTCTGTTAAGAAGCTCCGGATAATTTTTCATCATGATTAAAGAATTTTTCTTTAATGTGCAACCTTGGATTTATCATTGAGAGTCAAACAGCATAATTAGCCACACTTTAAATGGGCTTGTATTTAATTTATTGTAATTAAGACAAAAGGTATACCGTCGCAGACATGCGAGTGGATCGGATTTAGTTGTTAAATGACAAAGGAAGTGATCGAGCTTGAACGCCTGCTTCCGTGAGAAAACTATTCTTCATTTTGTGCGATCGACGCGCGCACACGTCAATTTTTGAGGTCTGAAGTAGACCGGGATTCGTACATGTCGTAATCAGGAATCTGAAAGTAATCCGACACAATCACAGTTTTATTTTAGCACAAATTGTGCTGGTGATGTGGATAATTCGAGTGAAATAATTAAATCGGGAATATTTTTGAGAGGAAATTGTATTTTCCCAACGCCGAATGGCCGACCATCATGACACTCTGTGATTTTCATACAAGTGAAACGATAGTAAAATCGAGCTATAATATCACATATTTAATATTCTACGTTACCGAGCTGTGTAAAAGCCGGAATTGTTACTATCACGATTGAGCCGATCTAGGCAGATTGATAAATTTTCACGTGCAGTGAGCTAAATTCTGTGTGTAGACACGTGCTCAGTGTCAGATCTAGCTTCAGTGATAAAGCAGACGAGGCCATTTATTTAAATATAGTCTGCAAAGTTTAAATTGTAGACGCAGTGAATTGATACACGCTAGAAGCAGTGATTTTCGTCATCCTACAACTTCCTACAAGATGTCAGCATTACACCACGTGCGGATGTATAACTGTCCTGTTCTGACCAAGAGGACGATGATGGCTTAAACTATTCCCATGGGAGGAACGCCAAACATCTAAGCTACACTACAGCTATGAAGGAAGACCGATGGATACCTTGGATAAAGGAAAAAACCCTCAATCCTTTTCTTTCGGGGGAGGTGAACATCAAATAGCTGTGAGTCATGATCTAAAATCCATTTCTGTAGGGTGAATGGTCATGGGTGGATTAGTTAGTAGCAAACGTAACTTTGATATCAGTCATCAGGTAGGATTTTCTCTCTCTTTAACCACCTTCTATGGTGATTTTCACGTTTAACACGCTTCTATGCAATTCGTTTCCAGATAGAGTTAGTCACCAATTTTTGTGTGGTTACACACGGTGCAATATTGTTTAAAATGGTAACTTCGCATAACGGAATATGAATTTCGTCATATTTGATGGGAGCAATATGTTTAATTCAGCTCAAGCTGAATATTCTTTCATGTTTTTCTGAAGCTCCCTCTTTCTGATAATTATTCTGCACTCCACTGCATTTATTTATTTATTTATTTATTTATTTTATTCTAAGGGCGTATCGGTTAGGTATGGGAGGTCCTCAGCTTACTTTGTTAGTGTACATACATTTCCTTAGAGTGGGCAGTATGCCACCAGATTCAAGATGAATTCACATCGTTGTAAATGAATCAAGCCATGTGTTAACTTGCTCATAAATCCCGATTACACAATAATCGTATCATTTCAATAATTTCCACCAGAGGTTTAGGTGTGAAGAACTGTATAAAACGTATTTAAATGTACCTTGTACGCATGTGTATTATGCAACCAGCAGTGGTGTTGCATACTTTGCAAAGACCGGAGAGGCATATCTTTCCGTTAGGCTTCTTTGGTTTGCCGAAGCCAATTACATAATTATTCTTGTAATTTATGTGTCTAAACTACCTTATATTCTTCACTACATGTGTATAATCCTACAGAGTGTATACTAGGGTCAATCATGAACTTTATTTTGAACCCAGTGTGAATTGAAACCAGTGAAAGACATTTGCCTTGAGCAGAATTCACTTACACGCAGTATTGCGGGTATTGCAGTGCACTTGGCGGCATATGACAGATGCTCGCCAAGGTCGCGACTGTCATATTACCCAGGCTAACCTACGATCTCAATTGCGAGACAGTTGACGAACAACACAGTTTTTTATTTCTCTAGACACACTGCTAGGAATGTTTCATTACGAGCCAAGTTTTGTGAATGCTCATACTGTAACCTTGATCAAGTGATGATTATTTTTGAGGAATGTCACAGAACAGGGATACTGTTAAGTCATGCATTATTTTTGAAATATCCTCGCAGATATTTGTAAGAGAGTTCAGTCTATTATTGTCATGAATTATGTTGATATGAGTAACCATTTGATAGGTTTGATGTTTTAAGGCCATTGTTATTCTCACTTGGGAGTGAATGTTTCTTTTCCGTGTTTTTGATACACGATGTTGGGTTGGTTACCGGCAAATCTATGTTTCTGAACAAGTTTGTCCGAGGTGGGATGGTAACGGTGTCTCTTATGAGCTCCGATGTGTTATTGTTAACGTGCTGTGCCACGTATACTTTGTTGAGGTGTACCACGAGATGGTCACACACTCTTTAGAAGCCTTGTATTTTGGTCAACCATCATAAATAACGAACTCATAAATCTATGACATTAAAGTTAGAACTAAATCATGAACGTCAATTTGTTTACTAAACCGACGATGCTAATACTACCGTTAACTCTTAATCCATGTTAAATCTTGATCTTGTTTCTAGTCTAGCAGACCATATTCGGTGTCTTATTCCTGCGGGAATGCCTAGTAGCTGACATGGATAGACTTTTCGACGGAGATCGTAAGCGAGCCAAAAGTTCAGAACTTATGGGCCGCGGCTTGATTCAGAGAATGCTGTTTTTGAGCAGTTATTGATTCTCACACATAGATGTACACTGATAGATGACGGTGAATAACAAACAGTTGTACATCTGACTGTAGGCAGGAATAATAAGATTCTTGTTGAGTGTTTTATTTATTTATTAACATGTAATCCCAATGTTTACCCTACTGTTTCTTATACTATTATAACTTTGTTGTTGAACAGAATTGTAAAATTGTATTGTAATGATGACTGATAATCATTAGATCTTTTCTTTAGTTTGTTTATCACGGACTCCTAATGCCGTTGATCATTTAATGCAGAATTAGTTCGAATTAAAATAATCGTAAATGTAAATATGGGATGGTACCAGTCTTTTAACATTTCTGTCATGTTTGACAAGTTTTTATTACATGATGTCTCCTCCCCAGAAGGATCATCTGCCATTGTATGTTCATTTTGTTTCGGTACCATTTTGCCAGCGTTGAGTTTTAGTTTGCTGTATTTAGGACCTGTCGAGAGGGTTCTTTACTAAATCTAGGAGTTGTTTGATTTTCTTTTTGTTTATTTAGCATACGGATTAGCCGTTTTTCCAAACCCTCCGACTGTAGGATAGGGGTTTGGCATTTATAATACACACAGTCTGGATGTTATCATTTAGTAGTTTGACCTTTTGGGGGTGCATTTCTTTGGGTGTCTCTGACAATCACTGTGATGGGAACCTGATCCTTTAGGAAAGCAGGGTCTTGTGCCGGCTAGTCCCACAAGGTGTGCATTCCGATCCTCTCCGGCAATGTGTCTTGGGGAAGGGGTCATCTGGGAGGCCACATTACGGTTGGTGGTGACCAGATAACCTCCTCCAACGGGCACAATACGGTGTTTTAGTAGGATACGCTGTTGAGTGGCAGAACACATGGGCTCATGGGTAATATTGGAAGGTCACATTGCTAAGTTGGTTCGTTTAGGTGGCAGTGTCCCACATATACTGTGTATTAGTATTATTAGCTGTTGAGTGGCAGAACCCATGGGCTCATGGGTAATATTGGAAGGTCACATTGCTAAGTTGGTTCGTTTAGGTGGCAGTGTCCCACATATACTGTGTTTTAGTATTATTAGCTGTTGAGTGGCAGAACCCATGGGCTCATGGGTTATAATGGAAGATCACATTGCTACGTAGGAGTGCTTAGGAGGCATTGTCCCACATATACCATATTTTAGTAGGATCAGCTCATCCTACTATCAACTCTCACTGCAGCCTGATTATCAACATACATTAAATATTCTTGATTGCCTGAAGCAGCCTTCCCTCGGTACTATAATCCCTCAGAATGCTCAGCATCTTCTCCCTGGATACTCTATCGTAAGCCTTCTCTAGATCTACAAAACACAACTGTCTATCCCTCTCGTAGCATTTCTCAATAACTTGGCGCATACTAAAAATTTGATCTAGACATCATCGATGTGGTATAAACCCACACTGATTTTCACCCATCTTACTTTCGGCCAATGATCGAACTCTCCTTTCTACGATGCCTGAGTACACTTTACCCGGGACAATTATCAAAGAAGTGCCTCTATAATCTGTTGCAATCTTTCTATTTCCCTGCTTATACATTGGGGTGAATACTGCTTTTGTATATTCAGAGGGTGCCTTTCCAAAAACCCACACCAATTTGATTATCCTATGCAACCATTTCAGCCCTGCTTTCCCACTATACTGAGCCCGTATGGCTCATTTTGGTGATACTTTCTAAGAGCATATGTTGGGAATACGTCCCACCGATGGATAGAACGCATCGTGGAAGCTTTGAGCTTGCTGTTACCCTTATTGTGACTCTTGTATTGCATTCCGATCTTCAGATTGAGAGGAAACTATTTGTATTTTTACCTACAGTATTCTAAAATTTCAACAACGTCATTCTGCATCCTTTTCCACATATTTACGGATATATTGGATTATAATTTCCTCGCAGATATGCGAACGAGAATCGAATAATCGCTACATGACTTACTAAGTTACTTCATGAACCAGGAACCACGTCTAAACTGACGTCACAACCGAGTCTGCTTGACAGTTGTGCGGACACACTGTCGCGGGAGTTTTCGTGAAATTGAAATATATTGATATGTGCTACCCCTAGTAGCAAGTTCGTTAATTGGATCAAAGTAGGTAAAGCACAACACAAATGGTCCTTTAAAGAGATATTAGCTTTATTGCAGGTCAGAAAGTTACACCACACAATAAGCAAATAGAAACAATTAGCTGTCTTTCTTCGTGTTTGCTCCCGTATGGGGGACACTCACCCTTTCACTTGCTCACGCAGTTAATCCCTCGCTAATGAGACCACTGTCCTCGGTAGAAATACCTGCAACACTTCCTTGAGTACACAAGCTGCAGTTATTTACGATAGTCTGGCACCCACTATTCTTGAATACAAACTGTTTCGCAATTCGCACGTCACCGTAACACCTCTATCGCACTGGTAAGAACACACTCCTCAAAACTCAGTCTGTCGCTCGCTGGCCAGGTTGCTTTATATAGTGGGGCTGGTGACTCAATGGATGATTCCAGAGCAGACCAGGATTCACGGTTACTTGAGAATTCCATTACCGGATGGACTGCGAAGGTTCGAGACGGTCTCTTTGTTACTGCCTGTCTTCTTGTTGCGCAAATCGCTGGTTAACACAGAGGCAGGGGGTAGCCCGGGGCGGGCTGTGAATCACGCAAGGAGGTGATGAATCAACCACGCAGCCGTAACAATATTATAAGAGTGAGTTATAATTGCTAATAACGTTCTCATTATAGCACAACGAAGTACCGTTTGTTTGGTGTGTGAAGGAGACACGTTAGAACAGTGAAACAGTGATTTCTGTCGAGTAAACTGAATTTGTGTGTAACCGCATGGTGCAATTTGAACATGGAAAAGCTACGAGGTATCACAAATATACTGCAAAAACTGTGTGAATACCCCGAAAACTGAATTGAAAAACTGTCCAGAAACAATTTTTACCAAATTATATTTGTGTACGATTGAAATGATTTGCAATGATATTGATAAGAGTAATAACGCCAGTGAGTTGAACATCACCCGCATGTTCGTTATAGCCAGTGGCAGACACAGAGCCAATTTAACGCCAGTCAGCAATAGCGTAAAGTCAGTGCTTGATTAATATCAGTATGATTAACAGTAAATTCTGTGCTACGATTGTTATACTAAACGCCAACATGGGATGCTATAATCACCACGTGGACGAGACTTTCAACAGCTTTAATATGACGTCCGTGATGGAGTAAATTACCTTATGAGGGGGTGCATGGAGCAGATACCCAATGATGAGGAAAAAGAAGAAGATGAAACCATGGATTCAGAGGACGAAAAGGGATCGAAGCCAGGACGTGGATATAACGTTATAATCATAAGGTAACCATGAGATCACTCGTCGGCCTGTGTGTCCAGTAATTTCTATCTGTTCAGGTTTATGCTTCAGTTGAGTAGTCATAGAACCGCACTCAATAGCAACCATATAGGTAGGACCTATTCTTAATATTGTATTTTCCTGGAGGGTTGCTAGCTCGATTAAGGGTGGCGTCGTCTGAAGTACGGTGTACCTGGGTGCAGGACAATTACGTGTGTGTAGTGAAGTGTGTAAGTGTTGTTGCTAATGAATGGGAGTGAGCAAGCAGCGAACGACTCGTGCTTATGCAGCGATTGCTAACCTGTGTTTACAAGGTTAAAGAGACAGGCAAGGTGACTGTCACAGCGGCGCAGCGGAACAGAGCTTTGCTGGCCGATAACCGGAGTTCGAAATAGGAGTTTGAAAAATAAAATAAAGCAACTTTAAAAGAATAATTATAGTTTTAATTATTATAAGTGTCAAAGAATGAATGAATACAAGAGCTAGGTTTGGACTTAGGAAGGATTCGCTAAGGACAACCTTGAGAGTACGCACTTAGCGATCTGCACCTCGACGTGGATGAGACGAAAGTGACGGTGGCGAGAGGCGGAGAGAGACCTCGGTTCCTGGTGTGAGCTGTATTTAAGGGAATCGTTGTTGTTGTTGTTGTTGTGTAACTAAGTCAGCAAATTCCTTGTGCTACTTAGTAGGTGCTAACTGTTTAGATTTCATGCTGTGATAATGTTGTAAGGATTGCTCCATGTGTGTGTGGCTAGCTTGCCAAGCTGGATTAGTTTGTAATGGCTGGATGTCTGTTGTTGTTGGTTCCTCTGGGGTGAATATCTATGACTTTCGTCATTATTCTAGATTTTCCCGTATTGATTATGATATATTACACCAATATCCACTTTACAATACAAAAATGTGTTTATGGTGTGTGAAAATTCCTTGTGGCTATTGGATATTGTAGGGGTAGAGTGATCAAAGCAGACCAACAACAACACGTCTGTTGTATATCCTTCAAGTAGTGAGGTGTTATCTCCAGCGTCTTCAAATCTACGGTTGTTGAACCAAAATGACAAAGTTTTAAGCAAGTAACTTTCGATCACCCGTAGCCACAAGGATATTTCACACACGATTTTTTACAAGATACTTGTACAATGGGGTCCTGTGTTTGAATTGGGATTTCAACGACGAAGGGCCTATGACCTGAACTTCTGCACGTAGTCGAATTCTTTAAGTATGTTATGTCCACTTTTTAAGAACTTTGACAATTGTAAAAAAAAGTTTTTTTTAACAAGATCAACACACTGTCATATGAGAATCATTAATGTGTTTGACTGAAGAAGCCGAAACATGTATCGAAGAGTGTAAGGACATTGTATAAAAACATTTTTGTATTGTAAAGTGGATATTGGTTTAATATATTCCTCTGGGGTTGTGGCGTGAAATGGGGGTGAAGGGTGCTGCAGGGGGTCGATAGGGGGTTGCCAACCCCAGGGTATAACAATATGTTATCTTTAACAATTTCTAGCTTTGCAGGTAGCCTGGTATTATTCACTACTTTTCGAGACACCCTGTGGCGTAACTATGCCATGTGCGATCTGTTGAGCACCACTGTCATTTGATGATGATGATAATTTTTGTTTTACGGGGCATAACATCTAGATCATTTGAAGAAGCACATATAGGCCTAAATGCTCATAGCCTTACGAGCAATATTTCTGGCAACTGCTAATGAAGAGAAGAGATAGGTTGGTAGGACACATACTAAGACACCAAAGGTTAGCAAACAGTTATGGAAGGGTCCAGGACAAGAACTATAGGGATAGACCAAGGTTAGAATATGTTAATCAGATTGCCTCGGATGTAGGGTGTGGTAGCTGTGTAGAGATGAAACGAATTGTTCATGACAGGGGACATGGAGAGTTGCAGCAAATCAGTCAAATGTCTGAAGACTCAAACATACACCCATTATTATTAATACGTCATATCATTTTCTTTATATAATTAGATTTATACGTCATTTATATTAATATTAATCATTTGGGTCATTTCAATTTCACTATCATCAGGGTTATCTAAGAATATTAGCTAGACGCTAATTTGGCAATTTCTTCTTCTTCTTCTTGTTCCCTATAGGCCAACTACGGACCACGATATTCAACTATTGTGTTTGGAGTGAGTCTTGATGTTTGTTCAGTAGTCGCGCATCCTCTGGATGTGTTGTTCTTTTCTCTCCTTGGTCCAGAAGCCACCCGTCTTCTTCCTTGGGGGTTTGTCCTGGAACTTCATTTGCTTCAGTTTACTCCTGAGAGACGTTCGATAAGTTATGTCTTTTTCTGTAACTCCCAGTTCAAGTAGATCTTTGGCCACTTGTATCAGCCACGGTGACTTGGTCTTCCTTCTTTGCTAGTATGTGAGAAGCTGCATCCTGGAGAAGTGTGCATAAAGTGCTAGACGTCTCTTGCTAACCACGTCTGTAATTAAAGGGTCCAGGGGAAGAAGAGGAATCTCAAATAATGTAAAGTGTTCATGAAACGAGTTTTAAAGTTTCATTATTTATATGTACTTATACAGGGTGTTTATATTTGCTTGACAAGGACATTCTCGCTCACGCGCTCCGCCAGTGACGGCTCAATTCCCGGCGACCGCGCGCGCGTATGTACGGCAGAATACGGTGCTTAAAATCAGTATAATGCATTTCTACTCACCATGCTTACAGTAGATGCTGACAATGTTCCCCATCCACTGCCAAACATAACCGGCATCTCCTTATGAAGTTTCCGTTTAATTTAGCTTCAGTAAGGAAATAACGATCTTTACGTCTATTTTTATTGTTTACTGAACCTGTACGTTTGAATCTCTTAGCCAGTTGTTTTATTGTCCGATTTATAGGAATGGGTCTCCCTGGAAATTTCACTCGAAACTTTTGTCTTGTTCTAGGGAACGATTTCCTGCACTTTATGTAGCCTACGTATTGTGCAGATAGACTATACACGTTCAAGTAACGAATATTTCACATAAGGCATTACAGCACTACACTCAATCACAATAGAACAACTGGCTCAGAGATTCAAACGTACAGGTTCAGTAAACAATAAAAATAGACGTAAAGGTCGTTATTTCCTTACTGAAGCTAAATTAACCGGAGTAACATGAAACTTCATAAGTAGATGCCCTTTATGTTTGGCAGCGGATGGGAAACATTTTCAGCATCTACTTTAAGCATGGTGAGTAAAAATGCATTACACTGATTTTAAGCAGCGTATTCTGCCGTGCATACGCGCGCGCGGCAGCCGGCAACTGAGCCGTCACTGGCGGAGCGCGTGAGCGAGAATGCCCTAGCCAAACAAATATAAAAACCCTATATGTACGCGTCAACTAGAAACGTCAGTTTCTCACGACCCTCATTGTTCGTAGCCAGACACAATTGTGCTTTCAATACGTCGCAAAGAGGCCACCAGATATCTCGATTTTACATTTTGAGTGACATTCTCCCTTCTTCCGTGGACTCTTCAATTATTACAGAGTAACTGTAGAGCTCCTGTTGGGGTCGTCTTTTGTATTCACTCCCTTCCTTGACTGGTCCCAATATCTTCATTATCTTCCTCTCTTGGATTTCTAGTTTGTCCGTGATTATTTTCCTGTTTAATATGAGGCATTTTTTGATCTAGAAAAGGCCTATGATAGCATCCCTAGAACAAAAGTTTTGGGAAAGCCTAACAAATAGGGGGATAGACAAGGAACTGAGAGACATGATAAAAGGAACGTGCATGGAGTGCTACAGTAGTGTGAAGACTAGAGTCGGGACATCGGAATGGTTTAAAATTGACACTTGACTAAAGCAAGGAAGTGTGTTGTCACCCTTATTGTTCTTAATGGTGATGGATGAAGGCAGCAATCAAAGACTATAGTAGGGCAAAGATGAAGGTAATGTTGTTTGCAGACGTTGTTGAGTTCTGGGGCGAGGATGAGATGGAGGTACAAGAACAGTTAGACGTAATAAATGAAAAGATTGAGCAATGGGGATTGAAGATAAATGTGGAGAAGAGTAAAACAGTGGAGATGAGTAGAGATAAGAAAGAAGCAAAAGGAGTAATCAAAGTAGGAGATAAGGAATTGGAAGTGGTGAAACACTTCAAATACTTGGGGAGTGAACTGACTGAAGATGGAAGACTACATTTGGAAATTAGCAGAAGAATAAAACTCGGGACTGCTTTCTACCAACAGGTAAGGGGACTAGTATGGAACAAGGATATACGGTACCAATTAAGGCTAAAGAAGTTGTGTACAAAGCATATTATGTTCCTATAATGACATATGCAGCAGAAACTTGGACAATTACTAAGAGGGATGAGAGCAGAGTACAAGCAGCTGAGATGAGATTCCTGAGAAGTATGGTCCAGAAAACGAGGAGAGACAGAGTGAGAAATGAAGATATACGGAAAGAACTGGGAGTACAGAAACTAAATGACAAACTGGAGCAAAACAGATTGAGATGGTTTCGACATGTCAAACGGATGAATGAAGTAAGGCTCCCAAGACGAGCACTGGAAGGACGGATGACAGGGAAGAGAGGACGAGGAAGACCAAGAATGCGTTGGATGGACTCGGTGGAGAATAGTATTAGAAAACGGAACCTGGATTGGAGCACTGTGTCGGAATAGGAATGGTGGAACGACAGAACAAAGTGGAGAGGGACCATATTTGCACCCACCCAGTGTCAACTGGAAAAGGGGAAATGAAGATGATGATGATGATGATGATGATGATGATGAATATGAGGCATTCAGAGGCATATTAGTTTTTCTTTTATTTTACTGTATATTAATGTATAAAAGGAAAATACAGGAATGATCTCAAGGTTGACGACAAAGGCTTTATTAAAGGACTGATTGGTTTTCGAATTGGTACATGGAATGTTAGGTCAATCATGACAGGAGGAATGAAGCAGCTGGAATCAGTGCTGGGTAATTACGGGTGTATACTAACAGCAGTCCAAGAGACAAGACTACCGAAAGGGATCATGAATGTTGGAAATCAATAAATGATGTTTAATAGTAACGAAGATCGACCTGAATGGACTTCGGGAGTTGGAATTGTTGTACAGAATAAGATATCTTCTGCTGTAAGTAAGTGGTTGCCCACAAATGATCGAATTTGTGCACTGATCTTGAAAGCATCCCCATATAAGATATGTGTTGTAAATTGTCATGCACCATCAGAAGATGCGGAGGAGGAGGTGAAAAACAAATTTTATGCAGAATTGGAATCTACTGTAGATCATTTACCAAAACATGCTATTCATCTCATACTGGGTGACTTTAATGCACAAGTTGGACGTGAAGACGAATATCGTCCAACCATCGGACCAGATAGTCTCCATGTCAATAGCAACGAAAATGGTATCAAAATGATCACATTTGCATATGACAGAAGAATGGTCATCAGCAGCACATATTTTCCACGTAAAGAAATACATAAAGCAACATGGATATCACCAGGTGGAGAGACGAGGAATCAGATTGATCACATAATAGTAGATGGTACACACCGTGGGTGTGTTGAACAAGTACGAACATTCCGTGGAGCGGATATGAATTCAGATCATCTTCTAGTAGTAATGAAATTGCGCCTCAAACTGTCTACCAAATGGCGAAAGCGAAAGCAAGAAATGTTCATCCCGGACAAAGATAAATTGGCCCTTACGTCTGTGAGGGAAGAATATCAAGATAGAATCAAGGAGTGCCTATCTACATCAAATACATTACAAGATGTGGAAGGGCAGTGGTCTGTTTTGCGGAGGGCAGTTCTACAAAGTGCAAATGAAGTTTTGGGACAGCGACCAAAAACCAAAAACAAACCCTGGTTTGATAATGAGTGTCAAGTCGCAGTGAAAAACAGAACAATAAAAAGATTGCAATGGGTGAAATATCCATCGGAAGATAATAATGCAGCGTATATGGAAGTGAGACGTATGACATATCGACTCATCCGACAGAAAAAACGGGATCATGGTAAGGCACGACTGACAGCAATAGAGGAATCCAAGAAAGCATCGAGATCCTACTTTAGAATGGTTAACCCTGCGAGGGGAATCTACAAGCAACATACACTAATACTAAAGGACGAAGATGGAGAAATTGTACCTCCTGAAGAACAGGTAGATCTATTTGGAAAACATTTTGATCAGTTACTAAATACCTGAGCCAACTATTGAAGAGATAAGGCATATTGTGGAATCTCTAAAGCACAACAAAGTTCCGGGAGGAAGTGGAATTACTGCCGAGTTGATTAGGTATGGTGGAGCAGTGTTAATGGAAAATCTGCAACAATTAATTGTTAATATTTGGAGGAAAAAAGTTATTCCAAGTGAGTGGAAAAGAGCCGTGATATGCCCCATTTTTAAGAAAGGTGATGCCACACAACCTTCTAACTACTGAGGGATTGCCTTACTCGAGATAGGATATAAAATTTTTACCTCACTGCTTATGAATCGACTTAGGCTATTTTTGGGAGACATTATAGGCTCATACCAATGTGGTTTTGTATCTGGTCGGTCTACTATCGACCACATCTTTACATTGAGGCAACTCATGGAGAAATTCTACGAATTTGACAAGGAATTGCATTTAATCTTTATTGATTTTCGTCAGGCCTATGACAGTATAAACCGTATAGTATTATGGACGGCTATGCACGAGATGGGCATTCCAATGAAGTACATAAGGTTGATCAAGACCTGTTACTCTGACTCTAGATGCCAGGTACGGTTTGCAAATCAAGAATCAAAATCCTTTAGCGTTCAAAGTGGACTAAGACAAGGAGATCCTCTAGCCCCAGTCCTTTTCAATATAGCACTGGAAAAGATTAAACGTGGAACTGGTTGGAATAGGGAAATGGAGATGGTCGGATCTGACATAATTCTTGCATTTGCTGATGATGTGATGATCATGGGGAACACTTTGGATCAGGTAACGACTGATACATCAAGATTCCTACTGGAAGCAAAGAAAATGGGGTTGGTGGTTAATGAATCGAAAACAAAATACATGATTATATCACGACGACAAAATATTCCGATCGCTATCGACGTTGGAATGCACAAATTTGAGACAGTTGAATCATTCAAATATTTAGGATCAATATTGTCAAACAAAAGTGAAATGGAAAAGGAAATAAGACAAAGAATCACCAACGCTACTCATGTTTCCTATAGCATGAATCGAATTTTCATGTCACGTCTAATATCTCAGGAAAACAAGATCCACCTATACATGACCCTAGCACGACCTGTTTTAATGTATGGTTGTGAAACGAGGGCGACTCCAAGAACTTTTGAAGAACGTATATGTGCATTTGAAAGAAAAATGCTGCGGAAAATCTATGACCCAAAATACTGCCCAGAAACTGACAGTTGGGAAAGACGGAGTAAAGAGGAGTTATATCGACGTTATAAAAAGGCAGACATCAGTAGAGAGATAGAAGACGATTACAATGGTTAGGACACATTGTCAGAGCAGAAGATACTCTCCCGAACCGTGTGTTCAATTTTCAGCCAACGGGAAAACGTCCAAGAGGTCGACCAAGAACGAGATGGAAATATCGAGTTATTTTGGCACTGAACCAGGTAGATCCAGATGCAAGTATGGAAGATGCCAGGGATAGAAATTGTTGGTCAAATATATGCAACCATTATTTGAGAAGTTGAAATCATTCTTCCTGTTATGAACTACAATGTTATATCCTATATTATGTTATGCTTGCTATTTATATTGTAATCAAGAATTGTATACCTTTGTTTTTCTGCTATGGGTCTTAATGGCCTGTCACATGCAATAAATGATGATGATGATGATGATGATGATTAATGTATGGGTTGGACAGACAGAACAGAACAGGATTTCAACATCGAACAGGAAGACGTAAAGTATTTCTTCAGTGAGCTACAGTATTTATGACAGGATGTTAAGGAGGTTCATGTATACTACCTTCGTTATGTCCACAATTCAAAGCAAATAAACTAGGAACAGCACCCCGGCCTCTCACCGCTGGGTTCGTGGTTCAAATCCCGGTCACTCCATGTGAGATTTGTGCTGGACAAAGCGGAGGCAGACAGGTTTCTCCGGGTACTCCGGTTGTCCCTGGCACAATTTCATTCCAGCAACACTCTCCACTATCATTTCATTTTATCTGTCATTCATTTAATCATTGTCCCAGGGGAGTGCGACTGGCTTCGGAAGCCGGCACAGTCCATATCCTCGTCGCTAGATGGGGGCTTCATTCATTCCATTCCCAGACCCGGTGGGTTGACTGGAAGCAGGCTGTGGATTTTCATTTATAAACTAGGAACAAAGTCCCTAAAACACTTGGGAAGATTTAGGAATGATGATTGAGGGGAATAAGAACACGAAGGGTACAGTACTTAATATCACTTTATTGTGAAGTTTCCTCGCAACATGACGCATGGAGAACACTACTAAAATGTGAGGAAGGTTTCTCAAACAGAAATAACTACTTGTATTCAGCCTCTTGTAACTTCCTATTTGTTAATCTTTGGTATACCGTATTCCTTCCATTATATTGCTACGTACTTCTAACATATGACTCAAGTAACTTGCACTAAGTGCTCCACAATTTCAGCTGTTTCAAGACAATGCTTCTGGAACAGACATTTCTTCAATACAATGCTGAGTACTTGGCGAAACATTTTCCCTGGGAGACAGTAAAACAAATACACTGTCTCTCGCGAAGGAAGGTGTTTGAGCAGAGTACGAAGTGTTCACAGTGGCTTGCGAGAGGAAGGCTGTGGAAGACGAGCGGCTGAATGCACTGCTACAATGAGCTCCTTGGCCCGATTGATTTTATAATGACAATAATAAGAAAACGATAACAATTGCTTTAAGTACATAGGAACTTAAAATACAGTGATCACATGAATAGGGGTTTCGGTAACTTGTGAGCTCTTTCTATAGAAAGACAAACCGATTTTTCAGTCTGACGTTAACATAACATGCAGGTACATACATCGATTATGTAAGTAGGATACACACTTAGTAATAATAATGATAATAATAATAGAAACTCGATCCTACTGGGCTAATGGTAACACAACACGCACATCGTCGAGATTATTAACTATTGCTATTATAGTTTTTCCATAATTAATAATGTCCTCATCAGAATATTGAATGTATATGTATATATCTACAGCACATTTCGACTGAAAAAACATCGTCTTTTTTACACTATAAACTTGCAATACATCACATATGAGAAGTAAAGTCATATTAGTCACTTCCGTTAAGTTACTTGAATTTCTTGAGCTGGACTTCATTGTTTCACAGTGTTTCGTGCGTTGAGTATCAGTCTTTAATAAAAATGTATCATCGCTCCATACAACACAGCATTTATCTCCATCCTGTACACGTGTAGGCTAGACTACTGCATTTAGCTCGTCAAACTTCAGCTCAAAATAGTCGATGAGTAAGGTCTTTAGTACAGTCCTACATGTAACTTACAATAACAGTCCTGTTCATTACTTATAGTGTCTGTCCTCCTTTCAGCGCCACCATTCTACCACCCTTTATAGGTCCTTGGGATAATATCTTCCCACCATGTATGTAGAGAACGGTGTTAGGGAGAGAATCTTCCCACCCCTTTCAATTCAAGCAGTTCCACATGAATCCACAAGCTAGCTGCACAGAAATATTGAAAACCCATTAATTTGATGTATAGGCCTACTGTCATCAGTAAGGTTCGGATGTTAAGGAAAAGTCATATTATTTCCTGAGCTCATTTAACCCGAAATCTGGAAAATAAGTTTGAATGACGGGTCCCTGACCACATTTAAAGCAATTTGAAGTTGCCTATAAATGCATATTTCGGCTATTTTTATTGTTTTGGTCATATTTGGTCATATGTTAGTGATATAAGGTCATATTTGGTTATAATTTCAGCATTTTTGTTTAAATTGAGGCGTCGTTAACAAGGTACGTGTTATCTGCGTCGAGTTTCAAACACAGGATTTCCGAATAGTGTAGTAGATATATTTTTCTTTCTTTTCCCGGAACAGGCAGATAGCATGTTTAGAAGACCTGATTCCAGGAAGGCTCTCCTCTACGCACATCTTTTAGCACATCTTTCTGGACAAGTTAGGTTGCGACACTGAACGTATGAGGTCACGGAACATGACGATAGTGTGCTTCCGCCTTTCAATAGAATGTCATTCCAGTAGATATATTTAGCTCAGAAGCAATTAGCAGACAAGGAAATGCCATGTTTTTAAGGTCATATTTTATAGTTTTTAGGGCATATTTGCTTGCATATTTTGTACTTCTTTAGGTCCTGAACTTGCAAACCTTAGTGATCAGAAACCAAAGGTGGGAAGCATATTATATCCCAGTGGTCTCCACAGTGCACGTGGTCGCCAGTTCGGTAGTGTTGAGTGAATGCAGAGCATTGTTTTACAGAAGAAGGTGTCGTTATTGAAGATAGGAGATTTGTAAAAGTTGGTAGGTAATTGAAATATAATGTTAATAATGGTTCTGGTCACTTGAGTAAATATATTTCAGCTAGAAAGGAAATAATTGTCCTCTTTAGGGTGTTTGCCATAGAATAGATGACTTTTTAAATCATTTTTCTGTGTTATTAGTAAATACTAATTTGAAATTATTGAATTATATTCGAATATGGTTGGTTCCTCAGTTTAGGGGCTGCGACAACGCGGTCATGTAGCCCCGTGTACTTTGGGTGTGTGTAGAATCTGTCTGATAACTGGTGTTAATTGTGATGACTGTAATAGTGTGTGTTATCTGTTTTTTTTTTAAATTCAAGTGAGGACTGCAGACTTTTGAATTTTTCAAATAGTTCCTACTTTTGCCGCCAAATGCCACCGTCAACGACTACTAGTTCAGAACTTAGCTACCAGATGCCACCGCAGTCGGCTCTTGGAAACGAACGTAGGAACCTAAGAGCGTTGTTTACATTCTTAACCTATACAATTTAGCCTCACACAGGTGTAATTAGTGGAAGGTTCTTTAACATGCCATAAATCTACAGTATGACATGGGACCGCCGGCTTTACTTCCCCTCCGAAGGAAGGCATACTGAGGGATTTTTAACGCTCTTGAAAATCCGACGACTTCGGTCGGGTTTGAACCCGCGATCTTGGGCATAGCAGTTCAGCATGCTATTGACTACTCTAAGAAGGGATGTCAACTAGTGCTCGGAAAAATGTAAACTATCACCAGCGGACATGTTTATAAAGGCACTGACCAGATCTGCTTAACTCACGGATGATGATGGGGGGGGGGACAGATCTGTTCAGCTCATGAAGACCACGGAAAAACTTTTTCATTTCGATATTCAAGTTCTTGGCAGAGTCGGTAATCCCATCCGGACCTCCGGGGGTGACAGTTAAGAATGCCAGCCTCTGTGGTACGTGGTAGAAAGTAGTCACGTGATTCACAACAGGTTCCATAATTTCTGATGTGGATGATATGGTTTCCTTTGAGGCTTGTAAAATGTTCTTTAGAGCACATAACTTAACTGATCTTATATACTGGTATACATTATATATTCTAGCCCATACAAGACGCCCAGCGTAACGGCACGATAGTTTTCTCGACAGTGTTGTGTGAATTCTTCCGCAATGGAGAAGATTAAAGGTAGATGAAGAATCGACAGAGCATTGTTTACGCAACTTTCCGTTGCACTTGATAATTTTCTTGAAGAACAAAAGTATGAAGAAGCTCGAGCATCATTTGCTTCTTTGGAACAATACTTCGAGAATATCAATGCCCAGAATGAAGAGGTTAATGATGCTGTCCTCATTGGCAATGCCGACTCAAAGAGACCCAATTGCCCTTTAGGAAAGGTCCTAGAACTTTTGCCCGGAAAGGATGGAGTCACCAGTCTTGTTCACCTGAAGACTACACCTGGACAAGTGCTGCGCCCAGTTCAAAGACTCCACCTCATCCTAGAAGTCCAAGGTAGTGAACCTACATCAGCGACTGAACCTTCTACAGGATCTTTCATATAAAGTAAGAACGGTGAGCGATGGCTTTGTTATCCGCCGAGCTTGTGGCGCGCCACGGCTGTAACGATAACCCTAGGATTCGAGATTCGATAATCGAAACATACATCTCTGCAATACGTTGCACAACTATGTCAATTGTTATTACTTCAACATACATAATAAATGTTGGCACTAGGCTATTATGTTCTTAGTTAATATCTGATTACCCTATAAACCTGTATGTAAATGTTACATGGTGTCAGAAGTAATTGGTTTTTATGAATTATAAAGCAGCAAACAAAAATTATGGCCAACGTAGAACTAAACGCCCAATATCAGAGGCTAACTCATAGAATTCATATTCGACAACCTAAACCCCTGGAGTTTGGCAAAAATATGGCACAGGAATGGAAAACGTGAAAAGTGTCTTACAACTGGTACTCAAAAGCAATTCAGCTGGATAAAGAACCGCCCGAAGTCCAAGTCGCTACGTTTATGACAACAATAGGTTATGAAGCCGAAGAGATTTTTCAGTCATTTAACCTCACTGAGGCAGAACAAACAAACATGCAGGTAATCATGGACAAATTTAACAATTATTTTGTGCCTAAAGCTAATGAAACATATGAAGCATACGTTTTTCATAAAATGTTACAAGAATCAGACGAAAATTTTGAACAGTTTTTGATTCGCGTAACAACTCAAGCAAGAAAATGTAGTTTCGGTCAATTAGAGAAACGAATGCTAAAAGACAAAATTGTTAGTGGCATCAATAATGATACGTTACGTGAAAGATTGTTGGGTACAACAGACCTAACCTATGACAAAACGGCAGACATGTGTCAAGCAAGCGAGCTGGCACACAAACAAGCCATCGACATGAGTAAGAATAGCGAAT
Source organism: Meconema thalassinum (assembly GCA_946902985.2). Taxonomy (NCBI): domain Eukaryota; kingdom Metazoa; phylum Arthropoda; class Insecta; order Orthoptera; family Tettigoniidae; genus Meconema; species Meconema thalassinum. The sequence goes on along the minus strand of OX336396.1, from coordinate 292,938,801 downwards.
CAGAATCACAGATGTCAGTCGCCGCACTCAAGAAAATGAAAAGACAAGGAGTTAACATAAAAAATACTGATCAGTTTAATTGCAACAGATGTGGTATGAAACATGAAAAGCGATCTTGTCCGGCGTATAAGCAAAGATGTAATTTGTGTGGGAAGTTAGGACATTTTGAAGTCTGTTTCAAGACCAAAAAGGAGATTCATGCAGTACACGGCTCTAAAGACGACGATGCAACCTCTCAATCGTCACGTGATAGAGATATGATGTACATTGGCAGTGTTACAGTACCACCAAGACAAGAAGATTGGAAAGAATTAATAAAAGTGGGAAACAAAGCGTTTCATGCTAAACTAGACAGCGGTGCTCAATGTAACGTTCTTCCGACTCACATAATCGAGAAACTGGGAGTCACTGCTAAGATAACACCATCCAAAGTAAAGAAGTTGGTAACATTTAGTGAACACAGGCTCAACGTTGTCGGAGAACCGAAATTCAAATGTAAGATCAAGAATCGTCAAACAGAAGTAACATTCTTGACTGTGAATGAACAAGTTCAACCAATAATCGGCAAAAAGACTTGCGAAGAAGAAAATCTGATTATTAGAGTACACAGCTTGAAGATTAGCAACCCGAAGTTAAATAACGAACAGTTGTTTAATGGATTGGGATGTTTCAAGGGTTACGAATACGACATAGACCTTGTAGAAAATCCAAAGTTCGAGATTAGCTCAGCTAGAACGATTCCATTGGCCATAAAGGAAACAGTTAAGCAAGAACTTGATAAAATGGTTAAAATGGACGTCATCAAACGAGTCACAAAACCCACTTTAGCAGTATCTCCTCTAGTAATCGTCAAAAAAGGGGGCAAACTTCGTTTGTGTATCGACCCTACAGATGTAGACTAAATAAAAATATCAAGAGAAGGCATTTCCCATTAAACACGATTGAAGCCATTGCCGCAAGAATCAATGGTAGTAAGTACTTCACATGCCTAGATTGCACTCGAGGTTTTTGGCAAATAAAAGTATCTGAGAGAACACAAGAATATTTATCATTTGCAACACCTTGGGGACGTTATTCCTGCAAACGTCTTCCGTTCGGACTCTCTTCAGCTCCAGAAGTATTTCAGCAAATTATGACAGAGATACTTCACGACATTCCAAATGTAGAATGCGCCATGGACGACATATTAATTCATGCCAGTACAGACCAGAAACTTCAGAACACCACTGAAATAGTACTTCGAAGACTACATGAAAACGGCTTTAAACTCAATAAATAAAAGTGCATATTTAACGTACAAAGAGTTCGTTTTTTAGGACACGTTTTGTCAGACAAGGGACTTGAAATTGATGAGACAAAAGTCGATGCGATAAAGAAACTCAAAGTACCAAAGAACAAAGAAGAGCTACAGAGATTGTTGGGTATGATAAATTACTTGGGAAAATTTATTCCTTGTCAGTCAAAAAAGACAGCTCCATTGCGTGTACTATTGAAGAATGATGTTGCATGGATTTGGGGTCCAGAACAGGATCAGGCGTTCAAAGAACTAAAAAAAAAAGCGCTGTCCAGCACCCCTGTTTTGAGGTACTATGACGTAAATGAAGACGTAACATTATCAGTTGATGTATCATCAAGGGCATTAGGAGCTGTTCTAATGCAAAGAGGACAACCAGTAGCGTATGCTACTAAATCATTAAACAGCACCGAACAAAATTACCCGCAGATTGTTAAAGAGGCATTTGCTATTCGCTACGGCTGTAAGAAATTTCATGACTACATTTGGAGTATGAAATTAACAGTCGAGTCGGATCACAAACCCTTAGAGTCAATCTGGAAAAAGCCGCTTGTGAATGCACCACCGAGACTAAGAAGAATATTATTAGATCTCAAGGAGTACAACCCTATCATCGTATACCATAAAGGAAGTGAACTGAAGATTGCGGATACACTTAGTAGAGATTGTGAAGATTCTTACGAAAACGATGAAGAAGAACTCGAAGTTCTAATGGTATTATCAATGTCTGAAAGTGCCACTGAAGACTTCAAAAGATCAACGCTCCAAGACCCAACTTGCCAGGCATTAATCAAGATGATGAACAATGGTTGGCCTAACGATATCCGCCAAGTGCCGCAGATATTGAGATGTTCTTTCACTTTTCGAGATGACAGTATCAAAATGACGAGAAAATCTTGATCAGAGATCTAAACAACAAGTGGTGTACGGGGAGAATTGTACATCCAGTAACTAATCGCTCATATGTGATTCAGAAAGATGATGGAACAATTTTGCGAAGAAATACCAGTTTCATCAGACCATCGAATATTGGAGGCACAATAACAAAAGAAACACCAATTCAGGCCGAGTTAAACGTTGAATCAAATCAAAGTACAAACGAGAGAATGCAATCGTCAATTCAAGATCCACTAACAGACATCCATGGAAGGTCACGTCTACCCATACATCCAGATGATCCCAACAAAGGAACATCTCCAGTTGAACCGAACGTAGAGAGGGAAGAAGCATCAAAAGCACCCTCATTAGAATCATTCAAATATACTACAAGACATGGCAGGACTGTAAAACCAGTAGTTAGGTTAAATCTGTAAATCTAATCAGCGTAGAGAAATATTAATTTTATTTTGAGAAGAGAGATGTAACGATAACCTTCGGATTCGAGATTCGATAATCGAAACATACATCTCTGCAATACGTTGCGCAACTATGTGAATTGTTATTACTTCAACATACATAATAAATGTTGGCACTAGGCTATTATGTTGTTAGTTAATATCTGATTACCTTATAAACCTGTATGTAAATGTTACAACGGCGCCCTGCTGTAGTATTGAAAGCGCGCGCATAGTATATACTGTACTTGACCTTGCAATAAACGTGCAGGTGTTCAGTCGCCAGTCTAAACCTCAGAGGTTAACATAAGACAGTTATCATTACAACATCGTATTTTTGTATGTAAAACTTATTTTAATTACGAGTCGGCGCAGCGGGTACGTGATGCATTTGTTCAGCAATTTCCTAATGAAGTGCCACCTTCACTAGCACAGATTCACGTATTTGTAAATAAGTTTGACCCTACTGGCTCAGTGCTCAATAAAAAGCATAATATTACAAATCAGAAATATTACAGTGGCAGAACTCACTCGCGTCAGCCAGAATGTGGTTATCAGATACAATGCTTGTATAACCCAGGATGGACGACACTTCCAGCATCTTTTATTGCACACACGCTTAAAGCAGGGGGCCGTGGCGCACCACAAGCTCGGCCAAGGCCACCGTAGCAGCGAATAACAAAACTGCCGCTTGCCGTTCTTACTTTATATGAAAGACCCTGTACTTCAGACAGTGAACAGATAACTGCACTGACTGTGAAAGGAGATAGTGATGTATCATGAGGTAGTGTGAGTGACGTAGGGGAAGTAAACAGGACACGGAGGATTGTTTAAGTGCCAAAAAGATATTCAGATTAACTTGAACTTCTCTGTTTTGTGTCAATTTGTTTCAGGTGTGAGCAGAATTGATGATGTTCCCAGGACTATGTCAAGTTAACTGTTCCAAATCCGTTAACTTGGTGGGAGAATGATGGGAACACTGAGTGTGATGTTTTTGTTCATTTTCGAAATTTAAGCAGCCCCTAAGATCTAGGGGGCATTGACTTGTGTAGTAAGTAAAAATGGCGTCGCATGTAACGGACAACATTGTAATGCTGGAGAAATAGGCCTAAAGTTCTGTTATTTTTATGATTATTAAATCTTTCCATTGGTGGAGGGCCGAAATTACCTTGACAGACATAGTGGATATAGACTATATCACTGCCAGTTTGATTTAATACAATGACTTCCGATCCCTTCGACATCTATTTTAAAATATTTGACTAAAACATTCTCGGTCCGAATTTCATGGCGCGTAAATTGCTGTAAACATCCTAAATGTTAACATTTATTTGTGGAGTCTGTAACTATTGTTATCATCAGAATTATTTCTGAAACTTGGATGTCAGTTTTAGCCCTACACAACATCAACCACACTCCCTAGTTACTTCACTGGACCTTGAACAGTGTCCAGTGGCAGAACAAAATGAGCATCAATATTGTACATCTAGCTTCTTTGGATGTGATTGCCAAGTGCTGTAGGTCCAGCCATGACGTAGGGGAAGTGACATGATGAGTCATTGGTTCAGTAGAGTATCCTTTACTTTGCTGAATGTGACTTGATGAACGTAATCTACGTGCTATCATGAGGAGAACATCCAAACTCTTGATTAATGACACTCGTGTTGTGGATGGAGACAACTAGACAGGGTGACAGGCGAAGTGCATGTCCAATAGTTTCTCTTTGAAATGGGGAAGCCAGCTTCTTTGCTTCATTCTCACGTAAGATTTGTAGTCTTGCGACATTCGAGCAGCCTGCCCTTTGATGGGGGACTTCAATTCTGTACATCTAGTACAACAGTACCCCAACTTCTTTGGATGCAACATGGGAATGTTGGCAATCTTGACGAGTTTATGTGATGTCTCAAAACTACAAGGCTCCATGAATCTTGCTGCAACAATGGCGTGTGCGAATGTAGCCATCTTTCAGAGCCTATGTGATGTCTGGAGACTGCAAGGCTCTATTAATCTTCCTGAAACAATGGCGTGTGCGAATGTAGCCATCTCTCAGAGCCTATGTGATGTCTGACGACCCCAAGGCTCTATTAATCTTCCTGAAGCAATGGCGTGTGCGAATGTAGCCATCTTTCAGAGCCTATATGATGTCTGACGACTCCAAGGCTCTATGAATCATGCTGCAACATGGGCGTGTGCGAATGTAGTAATCTTTCAGAGCCTATGTGTTTTCTGAAGATCCCTAGACTTTATGAATCTTGCTGAGACATGGGCATATACGAATGTATCCATCTCTCAGAGCCTATGTGATGTCTGACGACCCCAAGGCTCTATGAATCTTGCTGAAGCAATGGCGTGTGCGAATGTAGCCATCTTTCAGAGCCTATATGATGTCTGACGACTCCAAGGCTCTATGAATCATGCTGCAACATGGGCGTGTGCGAATGTAGTAATCTTTCAGAGCCTATGTGTTTTCTGAAGATCCCTAGACTTTATGAATCTTGCTGAGACATGGGCATATACGAATGTATCCATCTCTCAGAGCCTATGTGATGTCTGACGACCCCAAGGCTCTATGAATCTTGCTGAAGCAATGGCGTGTGCGAATGTAGCCATCTTTCAGAGCCTATGTGATGTCTGACGACTCCAAGGCTCTATGAATCATGCTGCAACATGGGTGTGTGCGAATGTAGCAATCTTTCAGAGCCTATGTGATGTCTGAAGATCCCTAGGCTTTATGAATCTTGCTGAGACATGGGCGTGTATGAATGTATCCACCCCTCAGAGCCTAAGTGATGTCTGACGACCCCAAGGCTCTGTGAATCTTGCTGAAGCAATGGCGTGTGCGAATGTAGCCATCTTTCAGAGCCTATGTGATGTCCGAAGACTCCAAAACTCTATGAATCTTGCTGCAACATGGGCGTGTGCGAATGTCGCGGGCTATGTTTCTCCTCCCTGTCTCGATCCTGGTCACTGCTCCTGCAGTCTAACATGAGCTCATGTTTGGACGTAGGCAAGAGCAGGTCCTCGTTTCAAACAGACGAGCGGTCGACAGTGGCGTACTGGCAGGCGGCAAGCCCAGTGGCGGAGTTGGACCGCGACACTGAGGGGCTCACAGGGGAATAGCTGCTCACGAACCCTGAGGAGTGCTGCTTGGCTTTCAGGCGAAGACTTGCGATGCTGGAGGACATGGCGCTGCACGACTCCGTGGTGCGGTGGTGGTACATGCTGTAGGGGGTTGTAGGGGTAGCGTAGGGGCACGCGGGGCCCGACACGCCCCCACCAGGGGCCGTCACACCGCTCATGGAGCCAGGCAGCATTGAGCCGGTCGCTGAGGTCATTGATGCGGCGGCCGCCACGGAGGTTGCGGCAGCGTTGAAGCAGTTGACGGGGCTCTGGTGATGGTTGGTGGGCACCACTCCGCCCAGGGGGTTCACGGACCAGGGGAAGCTCTTGGTGCCTAGCGGGCTTGGAACCTTGGATGCCCAGTTGTTGTAGGATGAGTAGGACGAATACAGCGAGTCAGTGTCAGTGAAGGGTTGCATCAGCCCGTTGAACTGTGTCCCGAAACCGTTCTTGAAGTCTGCTGCTGCGGCCGCAGCCGCGTTCATCGCGTTCCGTTCTCGCTTCCGCCACTTGGCGCGCCGGTTCTTGAACCACACCTGCAACAGAGGAACACACATGTTGGTCAGATCCTAGCTCATAACCTCTCAGACCAATCGTGCTACTACAACCACTTCCAAAATATGTCTTTGAACAGGCTGCTGAGGGAATGGTTGAAGTAGTGCAACTGGCCAGACCTTGTTCGGTTGTCAAACATAAAATGATCACATGTTCTTAAGGTCACCACGTACTCTTACACGATGAAAAAGTCTTTTTTGTGGCATCAATTTACTAAGTATTTTCTGGTTTTATGCTAAAGGTACAGCTATGATTCTGGCCACATATAAGAAGCGGTATATTCTGAGCTGTTTATGACATGTAGTGCTACTTTGCTTTTATAGTACGTGTGAAATGAATACAAATTTGGACAGATACATTTTCAAAAAAATGTTGTATAAGTTGCTTCAGGTAGCCTACACATTTCTCAGTTGTTTTTCAATCAAATATTCTCAAATTTTGTTCACATACTTGGAATGGATCATGGCAGATGAGTAACCACTTTGTTTCATTACTATTGGGACAGAATGCAAGAAAAAAAACGAATTCATTCTTTTTAAATTTATTCAAAAATATGTATCAATTTTTCTCTTCCCAATACATGCCTACCATGTTTTGGAAGTGAAAATAGGTTAACATTCAAGTACTCCATTAGGCAAGTTAATGTAAAAAAATTAGCCCTCTATCTTAAATGGTTTCCTAGTTATTGGTACCTAAACATGAAAAATGAGTATTAACGGAAAACAGCTGGCAAAGTTGAAAGTGTAGGCTACTATTATTCAGAGCATGGGACGCTAATTTAAAAAAAACGAATTTAAGGTAGTTGTAGACATCAAAACCCCAACAAACTAGCCTATATATATTTGGATTCAGAAAAGAATGAAGATTTTTATGGCGCCAAAATTTAAAAAATCGATTTTTTCACTATGCAAGAGTACGTGGTGTCCTTAATTGGCCAAGATCCACTTCTGCGGTCTTCAAACCTGGGTGAAACTGTTTCACGTCATCCTGTGGAGTAACAAAAAGTAGTTGACACATCAGGCCACAGTGCTCATGAGACTGGTGAAGGTTGGTTGGTTCCTCAGTTTTGGGACTGCGACAACGCGGTCATGTAGCCCCGTGTACTTTAGGTGTGTGTGTGGAATCTTTCTGATAACCGGTGTTATTGTGATGCCTTTATTAGTGTGTGCTATCTGTTTTTAATTCAAGTAAGGGCTGCAGACATTCAAATCTCAAGTAGTTCCTACTTTCGCTACCAAACGCCAACAACTAGTTCTGAACATGGTTACTTGATGCCACCTCAGTCGGCTCCTGGCGGCGAACGTTGAAACCTAAGAGCGTTAGTCGTATCTAACCTATAATTTAGCTTCACAAACTTTCTTCCCCAGTATTTTTTGCGGCAAAATTGGCAATTTCGTTCCGCGATAACTTCCGATTGGCAACACTTCGAGAAAGCGCCCACAGCGGATCCATCACAAATAAGGCATGGAGAAAACAACTGCCCAGTCAGAATAGCTCGAAGTGTTGCCAATCGGAAGTAAAACATTCCATCTGCAATAGTACAGTGAGTCCGGGAATGTTCTCCGCAGCGCCTACAAGCTACAGCAGTTACGTTGGTAGCACTGCTGCCGCTTGCATCATAACAAATAAACAGTAAACATTGTACTCACCACAGCCATTCATAACAGATGCTGGAACCGTTCACAGTGCATCACTCTTTTTCCGTAATCAGTTTGTTTTAATTCATGAACGACGGTAACTTAATAAGGGAACAACTGAAGCTTGTCTCTTACAGCTTTATGTGCTGTCGACTTAGAGATTCCAGTTTGTTGAGCTAATTTTCGTGTTGATTTACTTGGACTACGCAGCATTATTGACTAGACTATAGAAGATTTCATCAAGTTTTTCGTCTGTTAAAAGCGTAGGCCTGCCTGTTCCCGGTACATCGTGAACTGAGCCAGTCATACGAAATTTACTTACCAAATCCCGAACGGTATCATGGTTTGGACACTTTGAATTAGGAAACCGCGCCTGAAATCTTAATTTTACATTTTCTGTAAACCGAACGCCTTGGCGAAAAACGTATTCCAAAAAAAAAAAAACTCTCTCTTCAGTAGTAAACATTACCGCCTGTATACTGTTGCACTGTTCCAATAATCTATCTGAACGCTCGCATACTGCAATACACACTGAAGACATACAGGCCCACTCGCTTATCGCAATACACACGCGGGAGTCCCCCTTTCAAGGACACAGTGCAGCCAACTAAACTTATGACTGAACCTCCCGCAGCTGCACGTAGGCTACCCACTGCGGAGAACATTCTCGGGCGCCCTGTATTAGAGCTAGAGCAGCGAACTTTGAAATGAAAACACCCCATATAGATGTCTAATAACATCATGTAAAACAATGACGGAAATGCTTTTACTTTAGGGACAAATGCACATCAACGATATTTAGACCTGTCCCTAAACTTCCTGCAAGCATTGTAGTCCTATATGATATGTTGTGTATTTGATTAACTTATGTAATGTTTATTTTATACACATGTGTACTATGCATATTACAATATTTAAAAACCTTGATAAAAAGAAATGTTTTGGGACATGTGTTCTGTTTTTCCATTCTTGAAATCTGGCAACCAGGGGCATATATAGAGTTTTATTTTGGGGGGTGCCCCATCGGGGGTTAGGGGGCATTTTATAGACTCCAAAGAATAGGAGGTCCGCGATTCTCCCCGGGAAAGTTTTGTACAATGTGGTGCAAAGTGATGAGTTTTAAGGCTAACATGCATTACATTTTCAACCAGTTTGTTGTAATGCTTTATGTTTGGTTAATGTCAAACACAACGTAGACCATTTTATGTTACTTTTTATTAGTGGTGTGCAATCATCTTGCTCACTTGATAGTATTTACATGGAAAGGATTAACACTATATGCCAGTCAAGGTTTCTTGAAGCATTACCAAGTCGGTTTATAACTTCATCGTTAGTGATGTAGTAGGCCTATATCTCTGTGAATAGATGGCAATGCTAGACCGTTGAGTAGCCTATGTTTTCAGAAGTAAAATTCCCTAAGTACGTTTTCAACCAACTGAAGCTCCGTTCGGCAGTACCGGTAGCTACAGAGAGAAGCAAATTTGCCAAGTGTGATGAGGGTATGAAAGTTAGGGAAAATACTTTTATGTTCTACGATGTCGAAATGTAAACATTAAGTGTTAGAAAACTGTATCATAATGAGGCTCATTATAACACTATTTTTCATTATGAAACAGTTTCTCCCACCAATCAGAGCTCAAGAAACAGTTGTGTGACAAATAAGGTAAGGATATCTTCGCGCATGCGCTCAAAATCCAACATAGAGTATTTCTGTGTTGGCAAGCAAAGTGAATGGTCTCTGCTTTCGGAGTCCCTTTCCCCACGCATGCGCTCTGTTCAGTCAGAAAAGCCAGCGCTCCCTGTTCACCAACTGAATTAACTGAATCCCTCAGATATTTAAGAATGAAAATCCACAGCCTGCTTCCAGTCTCCGACCGGGTCAGGAATGGAATGAATGAAGCCCCCTATCTAGCGGCGAGGATATGAACTGTGCCGGCTGCCGAGGCCTGACGGACTCCTCTGGGGCAATGATTAAATGAATGACAGATGAAATGAAATGATAGTGGAGAGTGTTGCTGGAATGAAATTTTGACAGGGAAAACCGGAGTACCCGGAGAAAAACCTGTCTGCCTCCGTTTTGTCCAGCACAGATCTCACATGGAGTGACCGGGATTTGAACCACGGACCCAGCGGTGAGAGGCCGGCGTGCTGCCGCCTAAGCCACGGAGGCTTAGCTTTTGCTGATGACATGGCCTTATTAGCTGAGACATGGGAAAAAGACCAGGAACAGATCCTCGAACTCCAGAGGCAAGCGTTTCTGACTGAACAGAGCGCATGCGTGGGGAAAGGGACTCCGAATGCAGAGACCATTCACTTTGCTTGCTACCTAGCGTACCACTCGATCACAAAATTCTAGTTACTGAACAGATATTTAAGAATATTTATGTTAAAACATATAATAAAGTTATAATTATCGTCGAACATAAACAGTCGTATGCAACTCGCCTATAATGGTAATTAAGACACTCGCTTACGCTCGTTTTAGCCTATAAAGATACTCGTGTCTTAATTATTGTCATTATAGGCTCCTTGCATAATGTACTATTCTCACACGCTTCAAGGGCATTTGTTGCTGTTCTTGGTAGGTTCTTAAGAGCGAAAACACTGGAGAGTAATAAGAGGTTATGTTGTTACACATAAGATCAGAGCAAACTGATTGTCACACTGTTTACATCGCTCTACCGGCTCTACCGTCGCCTTGCTTTGCAACGTTGCCATACGTCACTTAATAACAATAGGCTAGTATGCTACATGAGAAGTAGGCCTATATTCGTTTTTAATGCTTTAATTCATAAACAATTATTATATGTGGTCGCCTGCGTTGCGTAGTGGTCAGCGTGATTAGCTGCCACCCCGTAGGTCCTCGGTTCGAATCCCGGCTCTGCCACGAAATTTGAAAAGTGGTATGAGGACTGGAACGGGGTCTATGAGTAGAGGGGATTCGATTCCCACCTCAGCCATCCTCGAAGTGGTTTTCCGTGGTTTCCCACTTCGTCTTCGGGCAAATGCCGGTTGTGACACCTAACTTAAGGCCACGGCCACCTCTTAGTCTCTCCCTCCCATCCCGTCCCATCCCTCATGACGCCCCCTGTTCGCTTTGCAGGTGAGGTCGCCTGGACGAGGCGCTAGTCCCGCCTCCCCATTTGTATTCCCCGCCCCGATGCCAAGCTCCAGGACACTGCCCGTAAAGGCGAAAAAGGTGGGATCCCTCGCTGAGTCCGAGGGAAAAGCCTACCTGGAGGGTGAACTGACTACAAAAAAAACGTATTTGAATATGTAGGCCAAATGTTATCATTTTAAATGATCTAGTCGACTTCGTCCTTATGTTACGGCGACGTCACGAAATGTACCGAGAATGCACTGAGGTGTGTGACGTCATAATACCGCTTGGTGCATGTGTACTGAGTTCACTGGCGAGCTCTGGTGTTACGAGACGGCAACGACACGGTGAGCGTGACGTCATCCAGCCAGCTCCCTCCTTTCACCGCGCGCTCCAGCTCCCCCATAACTTGTAACTTTCTAGCGTTCTGATTGTTTCTTGATCATCTAACATATCAAGAGTCTTTGGCTTCGAGCAAAGCGTGAAGCCTCCAGCCTTTCTAGCATTTATCAGCATTTGTAGCATTTAAATTGATATAAAGTCCAGTCTTTCAGACTGTCACTTTTTATTTTAGCACATGTGTATTACTGTATTTATTACAACATTTAACAACCTTGATTTAAAAAGTGACAGTCAGTCTGAAAGACTAGACTTTGTATCATTTTAAATGCTACAAATGCTGAAAAATACTAGAAAGGCTGGAGGCTTCTCGCTTCGCTCTAAGCCAAATACTCTTGACATGTTAGAAAATTATCTGCATAATACTTATCTTGCTTATCTTGTTTCAAATTACTCGCGAACGGCAAGTGCAAACCAAGGGCAAAGCAAGGTCAAGCGCGCGGGATGCCGTCACACTCACCAGAGCGCGCGAGGCCGTGCCCCTTCCATCCAGTCTAAAAACACTTATAGTGGGCGATGTATTAAAGATAGAGATATGCTCTCGCGGATTTTTTTGTAGAACTTTCCATGCTGACCAATTCTTTCGCTCATAGTATATTGATATGTTTAACGGTTTGCCCAGCGTAAGCTTAAGAAGCGCACGGACGCCAAGTTTGTTTTCGAATTTTTCACTGAAATCGTTACTACTTGGCTTCCTTTGATCATACATAAATTATTTTCTACAGAATCTTTCCTCGAGATATCCTTTGCAGAATGGTGAAAACCGCATCAAAATCCATCCAGTGGTTCTCGAGATTACCCGTGACATCCAAGAATCGGGGATTTTTGTCTTATACTAACGAAGTAGAGATTGTCGGGGAACACATGCACCAAGCAGTACTATGACGTCACACACCTCAGTGCATCTGGGTACATTTCGTCCCGTCAGCGTAACGTAACGCCAGACCCCAGCGTAACGACGAAGTCGACAAGATTATTTAAAATGATAAAAATGTTTTGGGACATGTGTTCCGTCTTTCCATTCTTGAAATCTGGCAATCCCACATAATGGTGGTTCTCACCGATCGAGAACACCTGGATTGGAGCTTATTAATTGCCAAGGACTCGTCTCTTTATCTCCACAGTGAATTGTGAATTAAACCTAGGCTCCTGGAAGGACTGGCTCTAGGAACCTAATATCTGTGCTGCCACCTAGCGGAGCAACGCGGTGCAGCCAAGCGTCTAATTGCGACCCCCACAATGAAGATGAACGAGCCATGTGATTGGTTGTGGCAGCAGGGGTGGAGCGAGGCTTATCGCCGGCTTGCTACACCGCATACTTCCTGACATTCATCAGACTGACCTCTCTCCCTTTCTACAACGTTTACAATCATCGCAAAAAATAGATTAAGAATTGTTTTAGCATTGGGGGTGCGCCAATCAGGTGTGTGTGTGTGTGGGGGGGGGGGGGCAGTGCGTCAATATAACATACGATAGACCTGTATTGATGTCAGATCAGGGACCTTCAACATGAGGGCCCCGACAGTGGCGTAACTACGGGGAGTAATAATAATAATAATATCGTATGGCCTCGGATGCCGGGTGCAAGCTTTGTAATTTGACACCAGAGGGTAGCTTGCATGTCGAATTTCGTTGTTCCTTGAATCACTATGAAAGTCAGGGAGGTTAGATATCTAAGATCCTTGAACACTATAGCGCTTTCTAGTAGAGAAATGAGGAACGTTGTGTTGGCGGAAACTCCCGAGATTAATTTTGCCATTATGAACACGGCCTACTGAATTCAAATGGGTTCTTTAACATGCCAACATCGTATGATATGCGTATCCATGCCAACATCGTATGATATGCGTATCGTGATTTTTGTCGCCTTTCAAAAATCACTTACGACGGCCAGGAGCGAAACTGCAATCTTGGGGTTAGTAGACCGACATGTTAACCACTCACCCACCGTGGCAAGCACTACGGGGAGTGATCAGGGGGAGCAACCCCCCTCCAGAGCCAAATAATGAAATGAATGAAAATCCACAGCCTGCTTCCAGTCTCCGACCGGGTCAGGAAATGCAATGAATGAAGCCCCCATCTAGCGACGAGGATATGAACTGTGCCGGCTGCCGAAGCCTGTCGCACTCCTCTGGGGCAATGATTAAATGACAGATGAAATGAAATGATAGTGGAGAGTGTTGCTGGAATTAAATTGTGACAGGGAAAACCAGAGTACCCGGAGAAAAACCTGTCTGCCTCCGTTTCATCCAGCACAGATCTCACAAGCAGTGACCGGGATTTGAACCACTGACCCAGCGGTGAGAGGCCGGCGTGCTGCCGCCTAAGCCACGGACTTCCAGAGCCAAATAATACAAAATATTAAATTTGTTGAAAGTAACAGTGCAGGAGACATGAACCCAGGGGAAGAAATATAATAACTTCTTCTTCTTCTTCTTACACTTAGCGTGCCTGTCTGTTTCGGACGCTGGCGATCAGCATGGCTATTCGGAACAATTCTTCAGAGCTTTTGTTGAACCATGTTCTAAGGTTGTCGAGCCAGGTAATTCTTCGTCTGCGGGCGATCTCTTTCCTTCTATTTTTCCTTGTAGTATAAGTTGAAGAAGCTCATACCTTTTTTGATTCCTCATAATGTGACCGAGGTGCCGTAGTTTACGACACTTAATGATGATGATCAGTTCTGGTCTTTTTTCAACTCTGCGTAGAACTTCCTGATTTGAAACTTTATGAATCCATGATATTCTCAGTATTCTTCTGTAAAGCCATAGTTCAAAGGATTCAAGTCTAACAGTGGTAGCCCTTGTAAGAGCCCATGTTTCTACACCATACAAGAGAACTGAGAACACATAACACCTGAGGAGCCGTGGTTTGGTGTTCATGGTAAGATCGTGGCTTTTGAAAATTGAGCCCATTGAGTTGAAAACACTCCTCCACTTTCCAATGCGACATTTTATCTCTTGAGAACTGTCCCATGATTCGGTAATGTTGGTACCCAGATATGGATATCTTTTATAAAGATTAAAAATTGATGATGTAGTGTCGACCAAGGTATTATGTGTACTCGAGTTTGAAGGTTGTTTGTGAAGTAACCAATAGACCTACATAAAATCCAATATCATCATCATTTTCGTCGTTCTATTTTACGTTAGTTCATGTAGGTTTGGAATTTTTAATTTATATTTTAATATTTTTTATCGCAGTTGGAACACAAAAAGTGCACGTTTTTAAGCATGTTTCAACCATGCGTCACATTTAAGAATTATTATCTCACAACCCCGTCATCAGATCGAATCCAAATTTTAACACAATATACATTGTAATGTTGTATAACTGGTTTATTAATTTCAATATTTTGTGTGTCCAAGAAACAAAGTTCTTATTATTTTTGTAAGGTAACATTTTCTCGGCTCGGGGTGGTTGGAAAATGTAGTTCTCGGTCGCGTTGTAATCCTTATAAAACAAAATGGTATGCTGTATGACTGTGAAATACGTAAATTAATTCACTTATTTTATATCGGTTTCTATTTGTACGGGGAATTAAGACATGGTTCACCAGTTAGCCGCTCCGGGGAATGCTGTACTGTATAGCGGTGCTGAGATGGAGCACATCACTTACGAGCGAGGCGCGCCATGACGCGTGATGGACTCCATTCGGCAACTCTGTACAGTTTTCCCCGGAGTGGCTAGCTGGTGAACCATGTCTTATTTCCCCGTACAAATACAAACCGATATAAAATAAGTGAATTAATTTACGGTTTTCACAGTCATACAGCATAACGTTTTGATGAATAAGGATTACAACGCGACCAAGAACTACATCTTCCAACCAACCCGTGCCGAGGAAAAGTTACTTTACAAGAATGATAACAACTTTGTTTCTTGGACACACAAAATTTTGAAATTAATAAACCAGTTATACAATATTGATATGTATATTGTGTTAAAATTTGGATTCGATCAGATGACGGGTATTTGAGATAACAATTCTTAAATGTGACGCATGTTTGAAACACGCCTTAAACGGGCACTTTTTGTGGTCCAACTGCGATAGGCAAAAAAATATTAAAAAATAAATTAAAAATTCCAAACCTACATGAACTAACGTAAAATAGAACGACGAAAATGATGATGATATTGGATTTTATGTAGGTCTATTGGTTACTTCACAAACAACCTTCAAACTCAAGTGCACATAATATTTTGGTCGACAGTAGTTCACTCCTCGGTATGGCAGATGACCCCGTAGTTCCGCCCCTTAAAACAACAATAACAACAACAACAACAACAACAATCACTCCTCGGCTGTCTATAACCTACCCTTCCCAAATTATAACACGACTTATATGGTAAAAATTCCAGCTGTGTCGGCCATTTTCGGCGTTAGAACAGTATTGCCAACCCCACGCATACGGTACTGTTATAGATGGTTTTGTAAAACAAAAGAACTACAGTCTCAACATGTTCACTCCAATGGTTTTTGAGTCAACAGTGCCACGCTAGCCTCCCGCGGTCAAAGGCCGCACCTACACCGGATCATTCTAACCTTCGTTTGGTCCAATCCAATGGTTTTTGACAATGGTTACAGCTTATCGTGTTCAGATCAATAGTTTTTACAATGGTTCCAGCCTGACGCCTCGAGATTCTCCTAGTGGTGGTGTATTTTATATCTTACATGTTGGGCACACTAACGTGACATCAATTTCTCGTCATGTCTGGAGTGAGCCAACATGGCCGCCAACAAGAAAGAGACACACATAATTACGTAATTTAGCACAAATTTCCAGTATATTGGTCATAATGAACGGGAATTTCAATAGTTATTGTCCCCTGGAACCCCTGAAAAGGTATGCAAATCACATATTATCATTTACCATCTAAGTGAACAGTAAAAGTCAAGTTTCTGTTTCATGCACTGGTAATGAAATTTCTAATGTTTAACAAAACCAATCGTCAGATTGATGATAAGTTATTGAATTATGTAGGCTGGTTGGATGGTTGGTTCCTTAGTTTAGGGGCTGAGACAACGCGGTCATGTAGCCCCGTGTACTTTGGGTGTGTGTAGAATCTGTCTGATAACCAGTGTTAATTGTGATGACTGTATTAGTGTGTGTTATCTGTTTTCAATTCAAGTGAGGACTGCAGACATTTAATTTCAAGTAGTTCCTACTTTTGCCGCCAAACGCCACCATCAACGACTAATAGTTCAGAACTTAACTACCAGACGCCACCGCAGTCGGCTCTTGGCAACGAACGCAGGGAACCTAAGAGCGTAGTTTACATTCTTAACCTATACAATTTACCTTCACACAGGTGTAATTAGTGGAAGGTTCTTTAACATGCCATAAATCTATGACATGGGACCGCCGGCTTTACTTCCCCTCCGAAGGAAGGCATACTGAGGGATTTTAACGCTCTTAAAATATCCGACGACTTCGACCGGATTTGAACTGGCGATCTTGGG
The DNA here is from genome assembly GCA_946902985.2 of Meconema thalassinum. Classification (NCBI taxonomy): domain Eukaryota; kingdom Metazoa; phylum Arthropoda; class Insecta; order Orthoptera; family Tettigoniidae; genus Meconema; species Meconema thalassinum. The sequence continues at coordinate 292,921,901 of OX336396.1, read as the reverse complement.
CATAGAAGCTCAGCGTGCTACCGACTACGCCACCGAATTATTATTTTGAAAGCATTTCATTTCGCTCGTGTAATAACAGCCAAACTTCTGTTTAACTTTGGTCTACCCCTACAGTTCTTATCCTCGGCCCTCCCCTCATTAACTAAGTTTGCTATTCCTGGGTGTCTTAGTATGTGTCATACCAACCTATCTCTTATCTTCATTAGCAGTCGCTACAAACATTTCTCCTCTCCTAATCTTCTTAATACCTCTTCGTTTGTAACCCTATCTACCCATCTGATCCTCATCATTCTCCTGTAACACCACATTTCAAACGCTTCAATTCTCTTCCTTTCTGCTGCTCGAACAGTCCAAGTTTCACTTCCATAGAGCGCCACGCTACAGACAAAGGCTTTCAAAAATGACTTCCCAGTACCTAAATCTATAGACTATTCGATGTCAACAGATTCCTTTTCAGTAGAAATGCTTTCCATGCCTCTGCTAAGCTACTTTTTATATCCTCTTTGCTTCATCTTATGAAAGAATGACAGAATAAAAGCAATTTCTCAGCCACACCAACCAAGGAGTAGGCCTACTGTATTTTATGTTGTCGAGCCGTGTGGGGTGTTGCCAGCAGGTAGCTAATTGTGTAGCAGACTACAGGGGGTGGTACAGTGGATATGAGCACAGCACGGCTCCTTACAGCTTGTCGCCTTGCAACAACAACACTGTCACATCACGGTCATCACACATCTCATTAGTATTGTCGATGCATTTAATAATTGTATGGACATTTGCGTAGTATGCCTGTGAAACGTGGACACGAAATAAAAATGAAAAGAACCGTCTTGAAGCCTTTGAGATGTGATGCTATCGTAAGATGATAAATGTGAGGTGGAGAGACAGGATATCGAACACAAGGGTTCTCGACAGCGTGAACCAACGTAGATCAATCCTACGCACAATCCGTAAACGTCGCCTCGCATGGTGGGGTCACACAATGCGCCACTCCAATTTAATGAGAACTGTGGCAGAAGGGTTCATTGAGGGGGAAAATCCACGAGGAAGACCTAGAAATACCTTCCTTAAACCAATTCTAAACGACACCCAAGCACAGAATTATAGGCTAATTCAATGAAGGAAGCGGCAATTGACAGGACGATCTGGACATGTTTTATGGCAACTGACCAGTCTTAGGACTGCAAACCAATGATGATGTTACAGTCTAATAATAATAATTCCGGCCCCGTGGTGTTGGGGTAGCACGCCTGCCTCTCACCCGGACGCTCCGGGTTCGATTCCCGGCTCCGTCAGGGATTTTAGAAACTGACGTGAGGGCTGGAACTGGGTGCACTCAGCCTCGGGAGGACAATTGAGTAGCTGTCTGACAGTTAGGCAGCGCCCCGATCACGAAAACCAAGATTAACGGCCGAGGAGACCCGATGCGCTGATCACGCGTCACCCCAATATCTGCAGGCCAAATGGCTGGGCAGCGGTCGCTTGGTAGGCCTAGGCCCTCACGAGCTGTAGTGCCAGGGGTAAAAAAAAAAAATAATATCGTATGGGCTCGGGTGCCAGGTGCAAGCTTTGTTATTTGACACCCGAGGGCAGCTTGCATGTCGAATTTTGTTGTTCCTTGAAGCACTATGAAAGTCAAGGAGGTTAGATATCTAAGATCCTTGACACTATAGCGCTTTCTAGTATTGAAATGAGGAACTTTGTGTGGGCGGAAACTCCAGAGATTAATTTTGCCATTATGAACACGGCCTACTGAATTCAAATGGGTTCTTTAACATGCCAACATGGTATGACATGCGTGTCGTAATTTTTGCCGCCTTTCAAAAAATAATCACTTACCACGGCCAGGAGCGAACCTGCAAGCTTGGGGTTAGTACTGTAATCCGACACGATAACCACTCAGCCACCGTGGCAAGCTGTCTATGCATATGAAATTTATGGAATGTGTGGATTTTGGGGCATTAGATCACACCCACCCACTCGAACCAGATGAGAATGTTATTGGTTTCACGTCCCTTTAAAAAACTCAGGCTTTTAGAGACGCCAGGGTGCCGGAATTTTGGCCCAAAGGGGATCTTTAACGTGCCCTCAAATGCCAGCTGACTGCACTAGGATACGAACCTGCGACCTTGGGCCCAGCAAGCAAGATCTTTACAGCTAAGCCACGCAACCAGCCCTCCCTGTGTGTGCACACAATGTTCATTAGTCTATTAGTTTATTGGTATTTGAGGGCACGTTAAGGATCCTCTTCGGGGCAAAATTCCGGCACCCCAGCGTCTCTAAAAGCCTGAGTATTTTAAAGGGACGTGAAACCAAAAACAGTATTATTTTCCCCATTTTCAACACCAGGCAAATGCTGGGGCGGTACCTTCCGACAGGCCATGGCCGCTTCCTTCCACATCCTTGCCCAATTTCAATCATCTGCATCCATTCCATCTCTCATCCCGACGCGCAGGTCGCCCACGGGCGTCGACTAGAAAGACCTGTACTCAGCCTCTCAGGAGGCCACACGACAAAAAAAAAAGTATCTGTGTTCCCTAAATACAATATTCATTTCCTCGTTCAAAACTTTTCAACTGTTAGGGAAAGGTTTCAAGACTACTTCAAGCAACACATTTATATTTCAATGACTGGCTGCGTGGCTCAGCGGTAACGTTCTCGCTTGCTGGGCCCTAGGTTGCAGGTTCTTATCCTGGCGCAGTCAGCTGGCATTTGAGGGTGCGTACATGTGAGGGAGCCATGTCAGTAGAATTACTGGCACGTTAAAGATCCCCTTCGGGACAAAATTCCGTCACCCCGGCGTCTCTAAGAGCCCGAGTAGTTAAAGGGACGTAAAACCAATAACATTATTATTATTATTATTATTATTTCAATACTTTAGCTAAACTTGTTTGTTTGAATTGTTGCTCCAGGAATGCCAATTGCTTTTTGAATTAAAATTGCCTTTTGTGAATTTTATATCGGCTATATTTTTGGTTTTTATTTTTTCTAAGTTTTTGTATTTTCTAAATTTCGAATATAGTTTTTTGTTTACGAACGTTGGCAGAGGTGTGCTTGGCGAGATCTTGTGTTGTCAGGTCTGAGTGATGAATGGAGCGGACATACACCTGCTCCCTGTCACTCAACATAAATCCCTTCATCTGCTCCCCTCGTGTGACCACAAGAACTCGAGCTGAGTCTGTTGCGGTATATATGTATTTCCCAAGTAATCAAATGATATGAAAAGCAGATGACCTCCATGTTTCATGGCCTTAACCTTTTATAGGGCAACATTATTTGTTGTTGTTTTGTTTTGTTTTCACATTTTAATGTATTTTATTTATTATAATTATTAATAATGTTTTATTTATTATAATTATTAATAATGTTATATTTTGTTTATAGATTTAATTTTTATATTTCTTTTATTTGTATGACTTTATTTCTATATTTATATTTTATTTTTACAATTTAATTGTTAATATTTTTAGTTTTTTTTAAATTTTATCCAGCACATTACGTCAAGTAGATACGAATAATATATAATATTTGACTTTTAGAAATACTAGCACTCTGGTATGAAAATTCTCCGAAATTTGGCTGAAAGATTCAACTATCAGCATCTTTGAAGTCATAAACTGTCCGTATGACAGGTGGTTAATATAGAGACCTCTGTCCCACAATAGGTTAAGCAACAATCGCCTCACCAATTTCTTTGCCCAGATATTTGAGAACAAGACAGGTCCAAGTACGGCTTACTTGGATACACTCTTCCAGTTAGGGTAGTCTAATATCCGAGGTCGGAAGAGAACAAGAATGGACAGATGAAAGAGAAGACCATCTGAATAGGTTTAGTCTGGAAATTAAAATGTCAGAGGACATGGAATACCATTGATAGGCCTATTGCTTTCAGAAGGAAGATATTATGATGATGATGATACTTGTTGTTTTAAGGGGCCTATCATCTAGATCAGGGGCGCCCAACCGTTTTCAACAAAGGACCACATTGCAAATAGATGGGGGACCTTGCGGGAAAATAACACTCCGGGGAGTTTGGTGGGTATGGATTTTTTTGAAAATATAGGTGCAATGTGGTGAGTTTTGTGGCTGCCCGAGCTTAGTTTTCTTAGTATTGTTGACGTTTTCTATATTTATTTATAGTGGATTAAATAAAACCATAAAAATATTTTTAATAAATCCCTTTAAAAGAGAAGTACGATGATATTCAATACACTCATACAGAATGAATGACACAACTACAAATCAAATTATGAAATCAAGCTCTTGGTAATTTAGTTTAGTTCGACGACTGGAAAGGCTTTGTACCGGTAGACTACTTCAAATTTCTTTCCACTTAGGATCGAACTTAGTTGTACCAATCATTAATAAGGATTTTAAGTGTTCATCAGTGAGTCAATGACCTTGAGTAGGGGTGCGCGCGCACTGCTTTGTCCAGTTGGTTTAAGTTGTTTTGGCGACACGGCGCGGGTCGGACAAAATAGTCCCGCGGGCTGTAGGTTGGCAGTCCTGATCTAGGTTATCGGCCCCTAATGGTTTGGGTGATAGTGAAAGATGAGATGAGAATCTAATGTTAACTAAAACCACACTTACAACTAACTTAAAACACTTACATACTTGAATAAGAACCGGGTGAGTTAGCCGTGGTCATTACGGCATGACTGCTGGCAGTCGCTCACATCCGGGAGGCGAGGAGGTTCGAATCCCCCCGCCGGCAACCTTGAAGATGGTCTTCTGTGGTTTCCCATCTTCCTTCCAGGCAAATGCCGGGGTTGGTCCCTAACTTCAGGCCACAGCCGCTATCTTCCAACTCCTCGTCCTTACATTCCAACTTCCCTCCCCAACGGTACTTGTAGCTCACCCATTGGGTGTCCGTCTCGAAGCAGCTACAAAACTCGCGAGCCGAACATGTCCTCGGACACTCCCGGCAATAAAAGCCATAGGCCTACGCTAAAAAAAACTATAATAAGAAATGGAAAACAAACGGAGAATAAAGCAAATAACGGACAGGAGGAAAAGAAAATGCCCTCAACCCTCGAAGAATGAGGATTGAGGCACTTGGAGAGCCATAAAAGGCAGATAGGACAGGGAAAGAGGAGAGGGTCCGTCCCAGAGGCAATGGAAAAAGGGGGATAAACCGAACCCAGCTCAGGAATCCCTCGGGGTCGCCAACTCCCAAACTCACCAGCCGTGAGCTCTTGAAGGTGTAGCACTATCCAGGGCGCGCCAGTAGTGGTGGGGATACACACACCCTGCCTCCTTGAGGGTCTTGTGCAGAAGGCAGGAGATGACATGAAAAGAAAAAGAAGGATGACCCCTCGAAGAATGAGGGATCAGGAAAGATGAGACAAGGGCCAATTAAGGCGGGAAAGGAAGAGACACCCTAGGCCTCGCATACCCTAATACCGTCGGGGTTGGAAAGGAACAGGAGTTGACCAAGGGAGGTCGATAGGAAAGATGAGAGAGAGGAACCCGGCACAAGTAAGTGGAAGCAATGCCGGACTCATCTGGGGTCCCGTGGTCGCCAACCCACGTCCTACTAGATGTGCGCCTCTTTGGGCAGGAAGATATGAGGAGATAATCGCGAGAGATAGGAAACAGCCACATGCCACATAGGCTGCCAAGTCTCATCAGTAGAGGGTCCCAGTGGGAAAAATGAAGGGCTAGATCAGACGTTGGACGTTCACCTACTGTATTTATTGGTGCCCTCTCTGTTTCTAAGCTACACGCCTCTGAGAGTTAATGTAGAACCAGAGACAGTTATTATAGTCTAAAAGGTTAAGTGGGGACATTACTGTACTATACAAGGCTCGAACCACAGACAGTAGAGTCTATCAGGTTGAGTGGAGACATTACTATACTGTACTAGGCTCGAACCATAGACAGTAGAGTCTATCAGGTTGAGTGGAGACATTACTGTACTGTACTAGGCTCGAACCACAGACAGTAGAGTCTATCAGGTTGAGTGGAGACATTACTATACTGTACTAGGCTCGAACCATAGACAGTAGAGTCTATCAGGTTGAGTGGAGACATTACTTGACTGTACTAGGCTCGAACCATAGACAGTAGAGTCTATCAGGTCAAGTGGAGACATTACTGTACTGTACTAGGCTCGAACCACTGAGAGTGGAGTCCATCAGGTCGAGTGGGGACTAGGCTCAAACCACAGACAGTAGGGTCTATCAGGTTGAGTACCGACTAGGCTCGAACCACAGACAGTAGAGTCTATCAGGTTGAGTGGAGACATTACTATACTGTACTAGGCTCGAACCATAGACAGTAGAGTCTATCAGGTCAAGTGGAGACATTACTGTACTGTACTGTACTAGGCTCGAACCACTGAGAGTGGAGTCTATCAGGTTGAGTGGGGACTAGGCTCAAACCACAGACAGTAGAGTCCATGAGGTTGAGTGGAGACTAGGCTCGAACCACAGACAGTTAAGTCTATCAGGTTGAGTGGAGACTAGGCTCGCACCACAGACAGTAAAGTCTATCAGGTTGAGATGAGACTAGGCTCGAACCACAGACAGTAGAGTCCATCAGGTTGAGTGCATACTAGGCTCGAACCACAGACAGTAGGGTCTATCAGGTTGAGGGGAGACATTACTGTACTGTACTAGGCTCGAACCACAGACAGTAGAGTCCATCAGGTTGAATGCAGACTAGGCTCGAACCACAGACAGTAGAGTCCATCAGGTTGGGAGCAGACTAGGCTCGAACCACAGACAGTGGAGTCCATCAGGTTGAGTGCAGACTAGGCTCGAACCACAGACATTACAGTCTATCAGGTTGAATGCAGACTAGGCTCGAACCACAGACAGTAGAGTCCATCAGGTTGAGTGGAGACTGGGCTCGAACCACAGACAGTAGAGTCCATCAGGTTGGGAGCAGACTAGGCTCGAACCACAGACAGTAGAGTGAGAGATTTGCGCCGGACACAGTGATAAATGGCTGGACGCTGATATTAAGACACCCCGCTGGGATGAGGTCGTTTAGCTGCTCATGGGGACAATAACAGACGCTTGTTGCCGCCTCTGACTGATGTCCTCTTGCACACTTGCTGACACCAGGGGGTGACACCCTTTATGAGACGCGACGCGCCATCAATCTTCATGTTGTCATGTGCCCCTCGTTATACAACCAATCGTATCGTGGATTAGTTGAATGCCCTATTTCCGCAGCACAAGACTTCATTCAGTTTCTCAAAAATAGAAAGATCTTGGATGTCTCAAAACCAGAAGGAGTGAATCCTTAGAGTCCCAGGGATAGCCTAGACTAACGTGATAAGGGCCCTCGAAAGACACAAGAAACTATTGTAATTAAAAGGGAACTGCAAGACTGTAATGCCACACAGTAGAGCGGTTTGATGGTAATGATGATGTTGATAGTGTTGATACTGATGATGATGGCCATGATACTATAGTGTTGATACTGATGATAGGATTTTTTTTTGTCGTGTAGCCTCCTGAGAGACCGAGTGCAGGTCTTTCTAGTCGACGCCCGTGGGCGACCTGCGCGTCGTGATAAGGGATGGAATGGATGAAGATGAATGAAACTGGGCAAGGATTTTGAATGTCAAGAAAATATGAACAGATGGACTATAACTACACTTTTTTTTAATATCTCTACTATGAAACAGTTCTAAATAGTAGGAAATGTTATTTTATGGAACCTCAATCCAAGGTCCCATTCCAGTTTTGTACCGAAAATAAGGTCCCATTAACACCAACCTACACATATTGGGTACCTACAGGTTCCGCATAACCCAATGTGTGCGCGAAACACACTCACTTACTCCTTAAATGCCTCACAATTAAATAAATACCATTTTGCACTCGAGAAAAGGCTTATAAAGTCATAAAATAAACTCATGAAGGAATGGCAAGTCATATCGTTTCCAGGCAACAGTAGCTCTTGACGAGACAGGGCCGACTGGATGCGAGTAGCGCTCTCCACACCGGTATAGAAAATGAGGCTCTTTACATGAAATCCCGTTAGTTACTCTACTACTCATACAGCACTGTCAACCCAGTATAGCTTAACAAAGACTTGACACTATTTGTACCGTGGCGTACCACTAGGCGAACCTGCCGCTAGAGCGCAGGGCAGCGCGGCAGCGGCAGCTATCTGGCGGGCCTACGCGCACGGCCAATTTCCAGACTGCATTTATACTTTGCATTTCTTGCATTGGACACATTCTCCCCTATTACCCCATAAACCTACATTCACGTTGCGAAAGCTCGCACGGGCGCACTAGTCAATAATTATTTTATAATGTTAACTGTTAAACAATTTTAATAGCCACTGAATTTGCATAGTCAATGGAAGCCTCCGTGGCTCAGGCGGCAGCACGCCGGCCTCTCACCGCTGGGTCCGTGGTTCAAATCCCGGTCACTCCATGTGAGGTCTGTGCTGGACAAAACGGAGGCAGACAGGTTTTTCTCCGGGTACTCCGGTTTTCCCTGTCAACATTTCATTCCAGCAACACTCTCCACTATCATTTCATTTCATCTGTCATTCATTTAATCATTGCCCCAGAGGAGTGCGTCAGGCCTCGGCAGCCGGCACAGTTCATATCCTCGCCGCTAGATGGGGGCTTCATTCATTCCATTCCTGACCCGGTCGGAGACTGGAAGCAGGCTGTGGATTTTCATTTCACATAGTCAATGATGGATAAAAATAATTGAGATTAACTAGCAAAAAGACTGAAACGTACCAGTATTAGGTATTGAAATCATTTCAGTATTATTCTTTGGTATAGTTAGTTTGTTATTGGTTGTTTTAAGGGGCGGAACTACGAGGTCATCTGCCCCTCTCTGTGATAGACTCTCGGAGTCCGAATGGAAATATACGGCTTTAAGAACATGTAGTAACATAAAGCGCTTCGAAACAATAGGACATTAGTACATACGCCCTTCTCAAGCAGAGATACGCACTGAAACAGGCAAAGGAAAATATGATGCTTTGTGCCAAAATTACCAAAATATGCATAAATATACAAAAATATGGTGTTGCATGATCTTCCGGGCCTTAGTGATGATGATGATAGTTTTTTTTTTTAGCGAATGAGGAAAATCTTTCTTGAGACGCTTGTGGGAGTCCGCACTCCACAAGGATGTGGGATTCTTACCCACTAAAAACCACACACCCTTCTCCCACTTATTCACTTAAAGGCACAGCATTCATGCCAAGTGAATGGGTCAACACTATGCAACACAACATATCTCTTAAGGGAATGTACGAAGTTTCAAATATTTAGGAGCCTTGATGACGAATACTAATAAGGTAAGCGAGGAGATTCATCACAGAATAATGGCTGGAAACAGAGGTTCTTACGCAAATCTGAAATTACTGAAATCCCATTTGGGATTAGACCTGTAGTAACATATGGCTCGGAAACGTGGAATTTATTAGTTGATGATGCAAATAAATTAAGAATTTTTGAAAGGAAGATTATCCGGAGAATGTATGGCCCAGTGCAAGAATGGGATGGATGGAGGAAAAGGACAAATGCTGAAAGACAAAACATACTAGATCAAGAGGATATACTGTAGTTAGATTTATTATGGTGCAAAGATTGATAAGGTGGAAAAGATGGAGGAGAACCGAATACCAAGGAAAGTAGCCAAGTCAAGAATGGAAAGAAGACGGCGACAGGGAAGGCACCGTAACATATGGAATGATGAAGTGGAAGCTCACCTCAGAACAATGAACATTCGTCTGCGGAGACCAGTAGTTCAGGACCGAAGCAGATTCATTCATTTCATTCATTCGTTTATTTGCAATTGGGGGGTGTGTCCCCCGGTGGCAAATTAGATATACATAACAAATAAATAATTGTACATAACAATTCACTAACAATTAAACTGGAGTATTTACCCAAATAGTCAGTCTTTTCTTAAACACACCTATATGTTTGGGAAAAGGCTCTAAGACTGCGGCAGGTAGAGAGTTCCAATTATCAATGGCACGGTTTACGAAAGAATATTTACCATAATTTGTTCGCTGTGGTCGGCCCTTAACTTTGAAAGGATGATCGCTCCTACCCATGTAAGTAGGCTTTTCCATACGTTTGCTAAGCTCACCCCATGCTGGTTGATTTGTATACGTGTTGTACATAGCGCAGAGTCTAGATTTCATCCTCCTAGCCTCAAGTGATTCCCACCCAAGTTTCTTTAACATACGGCTCACACTGCTCCTGGGATTAAAGTCACTGAGCACAAATCTAGCGGCCTTTCTTTGTACCATTTCCAACTCATTTATGAGCCCTACTTGATATGGATCCCAAACCGCCGAGGCGTATTCCAGAATAGGTCTTACAAGTGACAAATAGCCTAATTCTTTAATACCCTCATTCAAAGTGCAGGGATTTGTAAGCTTTAGAAACTACATATCCTATATGACTACTCCATTTCATATCATTTCTTACGTGAACGCCCAAATATTTGCAAGAATGTTCTTCTACAAGTATTTCCGAGCCATTGTTATATTTAAAATCATGCCTTCGCACTTTCCCTATTTTTATTGGACTACATTTTCTTGTGTTTATTTTCATTTTATTTTCAATCGCCCACTTATAGACCAGGTTCAGGTCATCTTGAAGTACTGCATTGTCTTGTGAGTTATGTATCTTTCGATATATTACACAATCATCCGCAAACAATCGACAGTCACTGCGAATCCCATTTGGTAAGTCATTTATAAACGCCAAAAATCACAAAGTTCTGATTACGCTGCCCTGAGGGATACCCGACGTTACGGTAATTTCATCCGAGAATCGGCCTTCAACTTTCACTTTCTGGGAACGACCCGTCAAAAATTCTTTGACCCATAAAATTACCCTTCTATCAATCTTCGTCGAAGCTAATTTATGGAGTAGCATGTCATGCGGAACGACATCAAATGCCTCCGCAAAATCTATAACTACGGCGTCGACTGAAACTCCATCGTCTAACAATTCGCTAATATCTTGAAAAAGTGATAGCATCTGACTCTCGCATGAGTAACCTTTCCGAAATCCATGTTGCCTATCATTAAACCATGATAATGTTTCCCACTGTTCCCTCAAGTAGTCGCAAATGAGATGCTCCATCTGTAGGTCCACTCAGGGATGTAGCGCCGGATAAGAAGGTAAGTATGTCTTTTAGGGTAAGAAGATATATACGGACATCAGTTTTTGAAACATTTGTCGGCTCATTGTTCTCGCTGCAGTTGTCCCAAAAGATAATTCTGGAATGGACCCTATTAAAGATTTCCTTTATTGAAACAAAAACTGTACATCCTAACAGAAAACACAATAAAGGAAAAAGGATCGCCCGAATGGACATTATTTTTTACTATAATCACGTAATGATGTTAGTCTTTTGCGGCACATTGTAATATGATACCTGGTACACCTTTCGTTGCATAAAACACAAACACAATTGTCATTCGGACTATGGAAGGATCTGTTGGAACATATCTTATGATGGAATCCGTGAGTCTCGTTATTATGTGTCTTTGATTTTGATTCTCGTTAGACCACGTTCTGTCCATCATGGCATCAGTAATATAAAAGTCTGGATCGATCTCTCGTCTCTTTGCTCTTCTAGACTCCAAAAAATCAGTAGGGGATCTTGAAGCCGGCAAAGGTAGGCCTATTTTCAGTCTGAGGTCTTCGATGAAGAAGATTTCCTTCGCTAACTCGTAGACTAATCTTGTGGGAGCCATCTTTCCAACTCTTAGTACATATTTTAAAAATCTCGACTTAACATTCTCTATTCTTTCAAGATCGCTAAATGTGGGAAACTACCATATTATCTCAAAACCATACGTAACAACTAGTGAGATGGTCGTATGGAAAAGGGTCAGAGCTGTAACTAGCGACAACGCTGGTAGATTCTTTATCTTCTAAACGGTTCTGATAGCCGTTGCTGACCTCTCTTGTATATGATGACTGAAGGATGTGGCTGTAGTCTGCAGAGTTATGCCCAGGTATTTGAACTTGTTCACTACGTTTAATGGTTCGTTGTACAATGAGCGCGTGTCTTTAAACGCAGGGTTACCTCCTTTTCGAAATGTCTTTTGAACCGTTTTTTTAAGGTTAATATCGAGGCGGTTTTCATAAATACACTCTGTAATTCTTATTTGTTTGAAGACCCTAATACCGTGTCATCCGCATAGAGTAAGAGTGTGGTATTGGGAGAGTCCTTTATTATGCTGGTAATGTCTGCCACGATCTGTAAAACAATACACCCCGTAGCAAATCTTACAAGACGTGTGCATAGTTACCATTTGTGTGCACACGGCTTTATGAGTAGGGCTCGGATTTTCAGGTGCTAAAAATCGGGGAAATATTTATTTTTTATGTAAAAAATATGAAATATGTGACAAAAAGTTAAAATATTTAATTATAATTTAGTTTATTAATGAATAATGACAATATGAACAATATGCACTCCCCACAGGAGTAACGAACTGCGCGCTACCTCCCTTTCTATAGAGTGCAACTGCATTCCTTTACTGCGAGAAATAATAGTTCAAGCAGCCTTAACCTCCCTATGAAGGCTTCCAAAAGGATGGTATATTGGGGCGGGGACACCAAGAGCCCGCCGATGAGCCAGCTTGGTGTCCTATGCGAAACCCCACACAAGACACAGCACAAACCTAGAAGAATTGCTGAGTTTTAATATGCAGTACTCACGAATGCAATTTATGCTATGCCTCAATGACTGCTGAAGAACTACAATACAGGTTGTCCATCACAAATGACCGACGATTATCGCGAAACACTTCTGAAGGCGCGAAACTGCGGCAATGTGTTTCTTGCCCTCGTGGTGTTGTATGACTTGAGATCGCTGATCAGCCTTGATTGCTTTCCCACATGGTTGGCAGAACAGAACGCCCCCATCAGAAGTAAAATTGACATTAAATTCTGCAACATAATGTTGCAGACGATAACTTGTAGTTGCTTTTGCCTTAGGCATCCCCGGCTTCCACAGTGAGTGGGACGGGGTGACAAGATAAGAAAAACACAGCTGCAAGCTGACATACGCTCTGCATGAAGATTAGATAGCTCACAGGTTTTTCCCCATTGAAGAATCACAGAATAAAAATGCAATAAACTGAAAGATCTAGCATAAGCTTACTGATTTAAAAACAATGTAAATATTATGTCTTTTTTTATCTAAATCTAAGCTTGCCACGGTGGGTGAGTGGTTATAGTGTCGGACTGCCAACCCCAAGATTGCAGGTTCGCCCCTGGCCATGGTAAGTGATTTTTGAAGGCGACAAAAATCACGACACTCATGTCATACGTTGTTGGCATGTTAAAGAACCCATTTGAATTCAGTAGGCCGTGTTCAATGGCAAAATTAATCTCGGGATTTTCCGCCAACACAAAGTTCCTCCATTCTCTACTTGAAAGCGCTGTAGTGTCAAGGAGTTTAGATATCTAACCTCCTTGACTTTCATAGCGTTCAAAGGAACGACGAAATTCGGCATGCAAGCTACCCTCTGGGTGTCAATTAACAAAGCTTGCACCAGGCACCCGAGGCCATACGATATTATTATTATTATCTAAATCTAAACGAATATAATAAAGCTGAAGAGTTTGTGTGTTTGTGTGTTTAAACGCGCTAATCTCTGGAACTACCGGTCGGATTCGAAAAATTCTTTTTGGATATGATAGCCAGATTCAAGAGGAATAGTTTAGGCTATGTAGCATTAGGCTACACCTCTCAGTTAACCTTAAAGATTGATTTTTGTTTAGTAAGTCGGAAGAACAAGCGCTCCCGAACAGCTTCAATTATACATAAGTCTATTGTTGTCTGGCAATGCGGGCTGCATCACGTCGCCCCTACCAGAGTTCTGGTGCAGAATTGCGAGCTGCTTATAAATTGCAGTCATAGGGAGCAATTCGTGCAAAAATATTCCATAGGCCCCTTAAAACAATAAGCGTTGGTGCTTTCGGATCCTTATCCTTGAGCGCTCCAGTTCTGTAGTAGTATTCATTATTATCCTGGGGTTTGAAGCCATTTTTCAGTGTCGCCTTAGTAAACAAAAGTTTGGTGCTTTTCAGTCGGTCAACACGATTGTACCCAAATGAGATGGGTTATTCCCTAATCCTGAAAAAATAATACATGAGATTAATAAATACACTTGGATGACCAGTTTCGATCGTCAAGCGTTCATCATCAGATCCATTACACTTAGGCTATAAAATCTATGTTTGAAAATACAGGTAAAAATATTTACAATATGTACAATTATTTAGTTGCAGTATTTGTAATGCAACACTGTATTTTCAAACATAGATTTTATAGCCTAAGTGCAATAGATCTGATGATGATCGCTTGACGATCGAAACTGGTCATCCAAGTGCATTTATTAATCTCATGTAATATTTTTCAGGATTAAGGTATAACCCAACTCTTTTGGGTGCATTTGTGTTGACCGACCGAAAAGCACCAAACTTTAGTCATTATCATCCATAAAACAAATAAATCCCCCGGGCGAAGCCAGGCACTACTGCTAGTGTGCTAATAAGTGAAAAGCAGGATTTATGTATTTATAGACAACATGTTTAAAATATGTATTTACATAAAAGAATATTAATTTACCTAAGAATCTGAGCCCTATTTATGGGTATGGACTTCTGTCTACTATCGCCGCGCCGGCTTCTCATGTGGAACTGCCTGCCCATGTCCCCTGGATAGCACTTCACTTTTATCTCACTTCGTTCTATCAAAAATACTAAGCCTACTACAGCCGAAAATGTTCAGAATTAATTTTCAATTACTTTTCTTTTAAAATGTAAACACAGACGTAGAAGATATGAGCGAAGGCGACCTCCAATTCAGTCCACAGCATTGAGACAGCTAACCGAGGGCGGAACGTTGATTATATTTTTTAAACAATTACCGGAGTTGAGTTATAAAATGTGAATATACATAATTTAATTAAATATATGAGCGAGACGTAATCCCTGGGATATGTCCAGCGCCAGCAGCCGGTAACTCCATGTTCCAACAGCATCATGTGGCGCAGTCCTCTAAATAGCAACACAGTTGTGATATTGACTCTCATTGAGAATCTGAGATTTTCTGATGACATCGTCATATTGGCCGACACGCCTGAGGATTTGAATGAGTTTATGAATGGTATGGACTCCGTCTTGAGGAAAAGAATTCATGATGAAAATTAATAAATGTAAAATAAAAATATCAGAATGCAGCCGAAATAAATCAGAAATCAAATTCGCAGGTGAAAAGCTGAAGGAAGTAGGAGACTTCTGTCACTTAAGAAGCAAAGAGGATATAAAAAGTAGGTTAGCTCAGGCAAGGAAAGCATTTCTACAGAAAAGGAATCTGTTGACATCGAATATAGATTTAGGTGTTAGGAAGTAATTTTTGAAAGCCTTTGTCTGGAGTGTGGCGCTCTATGGAAGTGAAACTTGGACTATTGGTGTAGCAGAAAAGAGGAGAATTGAAGCGTTTGAAATGTGGTGTTACAGGAGAATGATGATCATATGGGTAGATAGGGTTACAAACGAAGAGGTATTAAGACGAGTGGGAGAGGAGAGATGTTTCTGGCGACTGCTAATGAAGAGAAGAGATAGTTTGGTAGGTCAAATAGGCTACTAAGACACCCAGGAATAGCAAATAGGCATATAGTTATAGAAGGAAGGATTGAGGTGCCTTTATTGAAGTTGTTTAGGTGTTCAGCTATTTACAGTATAATACCAATTTAGTAATGATGAGAGTAATGATAATAATTATAAGTAGCGGAATCTCGCATGTTCATAAACCACACTTTCCCCAATATGTTTATAATGAGAGACTTAGGGAGAAAGGTTGTTATGTTTTTATTTCAACCAAATGATTATAGAACACTATTTACATTTCAGTTAGAATTCCAAGTTCTACGTTCCCTAACTTAAGAAGGCAATCACTGAAAATTGGATCATCATAACACTCACCGTTTATTCGATATTTACGAAATTATACGATTTGAGTACACATTCCTTTGATTTACTGTTTCTGAAATCCATGCAAAATGATAAAGGAAAGACCTGAGAATGTTAAAATGACATGAAACAGGCATCACAGTGACCAAAATGTGAAGTGGACAACAATTATGGAGCGCATTTTCCTACAGCAACAGTATCTGCAAATCGCACACTTCGTACATTTTAAAGTCATTTTTTAAAGAAATTATAGATATTTATAAAATTAGAATGTAATAAGTCACTGCTAATGTCTATTCTCTTTCATTTGAATGCTGATTTGTCACGATCGGTCGCTTGTGAGCGCCGCAGGAGGGATCTATACTACTGAAATAATATATATGATAATAATAACAATAATAATAATAAAGTACAGCAGTCCCAGGAGAATGTGCAAGTATCTTAATGACATTCAGAATTTTTGTTATTGAGAGCTTATCTCGTGTCAGTTGACAAGCGGTCCTGACGGGAATCTGTCCGACCAGTAATCCTCACGTCATATCGACATCTCATGACGGCTCTGTTTTTACTCTGTTACTCTCATCGTGCACTTCAGGTGGCCATGCCGTTAACAAACACATAGGCCTGCCTGACATTGATAGAAACATTTAGCTTATGTTCGACCCTGGCGAAATGTAAATATTATATGTCAGAAAACTGTATCATATTGAGGGTTATTATAACACTATTTTTCATTATGAAACAGTTTCTCCCACCAATCAGAGCTCAAGAAACAGTTGTGGGACCAATTAGGTTAGGATAGCATCGCACCTGCGCCGACTTCCATGGCCTCCTATTTTAAATTTCACTGGTTGGCTTGTGTCATAGTGGGGTATTTGAGGTGGCCATGGTCAAATACAAGGTAGGCTATTCTCTGCGTCCCATGCGCTCTGTTCAGTTCAGTACATAATACTGGTGAAATCTCGACAGATATTTATTAATATATTAATGTTCGATCATAAAATAATTATATTTATCGTCGAACATAAACAGTCGTATGCAACTCGCCTTTAATGGTAATTAAGTCACTCGTATGCAAATTATAAAACTCGCTTCACTCGTTTTATAAACATACTCGTGTCTTAATTATTGCCATTATAGGCTCGTTGCATAATGTACTATTATGTTCGACCATGGCGGAATGTAATTAGTATATGCTATGTCAGAAAACTGAACTACAATGAGGCTTTTTTTTGTCGTGTGGCATCCTGAGAGGCCGAGTGCAGGTCTTTCTAGTCGACGCCTGTGCGCGACCTACGCGCTGGGTTGAGAGATGGAATGGATGAAGATGAATGAAATTAGGCAAGGATGTGGAAGGAAGCGGCCGTGGCCTATCAGAAGGTACCGCCCCAGCATTTTCCTGGTGTTGAAAATGGGAAACCACGGAAAACCATTTTAAGGACGGCCGACGGTGGGGCTCGAACCCACGCGTCTACTGAGTCAGCAGAGAGCTTGGCCCCATGACCTAACGCTGCACTTTAGCCAGCGTAGCCCCTACTGTCGGTAGGCTCATTATAGTACAAGTTTTCATTACGATACAGTTTCTTCCACCAATCAGAGCTCAAGGAAGAGTTGTGTGACCAATTAAATAAGGATAGCATCGCGCCTGCGCGACTTCCACGGCCTCCTATTTTAAATTTTACTGGGTGGCTTGTGTCATAGTGGGGTATTCGAGGAGGCCATGGTCGAATACAAGGTATGCGCTCTGTTCAGTACAGTAGGCTACATAAAACTGGCGGAATCTCGACAGATATTTACGAATATTTATAGTTGTC
Organism: Meconema thalassinum; assembly: GCA_946902985.2. Classification (NCBI taxonomy): domain Eukaryota; kingdom Metazoa; phylum Arthropoda; class Insecta; order Orthoptera; family Tettigoniidae; genus Meconema; species Meconema thalassinum. Next base: position 292,904,144 of record OX336396.1, on the reverse strand, counting down.
ACCGAACAGAAACATTCGTATGCAACTCGTATATAGGCCTAATGGTAATTAAGACACTCGCATGGAAATTATAAAACTCGCTTCAGTTAGTTATTAGTTAGGCCTAGTTATTGTTGTTTTAAGGGGCGGAACTATGAGGTCATCTGCCTCGCTTCGCTTGTTTTATAAACATACAGTACTCCACAGTGCTTTAAAAAGAAGATTTAAGGAGTACTCTAAGTTATAGTCGAAAAAACGTCACGATTTTGCATTTTCGGCAATTTGAAAAATCCGGTCATTGTTTGTGTTTGAATCATTAACTTTCAGCTTTTTCGATGCCAGGGCGCGGCGCTCCGTGACGCGTGATAGAGCCCATCTTGGCAGCGCTGTACAGCTTTCCCCGGAGCGGCTAGCTGGTGAACCCTATCTTATTTCCCCGAAAAAATACAAACCGATATAAAATAATTGAATTAATTTACGTATTTCACAGTCATACAGCATAACGTTTTGATGTATAAGGATTACAACGCGACCAAGAACTACATTTTCCAACGAGCCCGAGCCGAGAAAAAGTTACCTTACAAAAATGATAACAACTTTGTTTCTTGGTCACACAAAATTTTGAAATTAATAAACCACTTATATGATATTCCAATGTATATTGTGTTAAAATTTGGATTCGGTCTGATGACGAGTTTGTGAGATAATTCTTAAATGTGATGCATGTTTGAAACACGCTTAAAAATGGGCACGTTTGTGTTTCAACTGCAATACAAAATATTATTATATAAATTTAAAATTCCAAACCTACATGATCTAACGTAAAATAGAACGACGAAAAGTTGATGTTATTGGATTTTATGTAGATCTATTGGTTACTTCACAAACAACCTTCAAACTCGAGTGCACATAATACTTTGGTCGATTTCGTGCTTCTATCTTCCAGCCACCCAGGGGCTCACATCTAGTGGGACGTGGGTGGCGTCCACGGGATCCCAGCTGAGTCCGGCATTGCTTCCAATTACTTGTGCTGGGCTCCTCTCCGTCTTGTTTCCTGTTGACCTCTCTTTGTCTACTCTTGTTCTCTTCCGACCCCGATGGTATTAGGGAGTCTTTCACTTTCCCGCCTTAATTGGCCCTTGGCATATCTTTCCTGATACCCTAATTCTTCGAGGTTCAGTCTTCTTTTTCTTTTCATGTTATATCCTACTTCTGCACAAGGACCTCAAGGAGGCTGGGTGTATGTAGCCCCACCACTTCTAATGCACCCTGGATTGTCCTACACCCTCAAGGGCTCACGTCTGGTGAGTTTGGGAGTTGGCGACCCTAAGGGGTTCCTGAGCTGGGTCCGTTTTGCCCCATTTTCCCCCTGATCATGGGGCGGGCCCTCTCCTCTTTCCCTTTCCTATCTGCCTTTCATGGCTCTCCTTTCTTCCAAGTCCCTCAATCCTCATTCTTCGAGGGTTGAGGGCATTTCTTTTCTTCCTGTCCTTTATTTGCCTTAACCTTTATTTGTTTACCATTTCTTCTTCTAGTATGTAAGTCTGTAGTTAGTATTAGTTATAGTTTTCATTCTCATCTCATATTTCACTATCACCTAAACCATTAGGGGTGAAAGCTAACAATAAAAGAGTGAGGATTTTCAGTGATTCACAATCCGCATTGAATTCTATAAATGACAAATATAATTCTAACCCAATAGCTGTCTACATCAGGGCAACAGCTCAGGAGTGCTCACATATATGCACATCATGCATAAGGGGACACACTGGATTGGTTGGTAATGAAAGAGCAGACCAATTAGCAAAATCAGCGGCTACGACACATCTTGAAATAACATAGGCCTATAGTAGGTCTCCAATATGTTACGTTAAAAGGCAGATAAGGAAATACTTATTACACGAATGGAATATCGCACGGACATGTAGCCTGAAAGGATCTGTAACAAGAGAAATATTCTTCCTGGAAGTACAAAATCGACTGTTATCAAAATTATTTGTGCCAAACGTTGTCCTCACACAATTTTTAACTGGTCATGGAAATTTCAAGTCTTATTTCGAACGTTTTAAAATAGCAACAGATGACTATTCATGTGTTTGTGGATTGCCTGTCACCTTATATTTGAGTGTCCTGTTTTTGAAATGGAAAGATACAATTTACAATGCCACCTTAATAGCTGTAACCTGGAACTTTCAGAGCCGCTGTACCATATTTTCAAGAGGCAGTGCTGTTTAGGACAATTTCTCACTTTCATCAACAAAATTTTTCGTAAACTATGTTAGTAATATTTGTAGCCTATTTGCTTTGCTTTTAATCTACAACCCTAATGTACATCTGGTAAAATAGGGTTCCTGTATTGTTTTTTGCATATTCAATAATCAAAACAAAAGTTTGGTGCTTTTCTGTCGGTCAACACGAATGTACCCAAAAAGAGCTGGGTTATACCCTAATCCTGAAATAAATTACATGAGACCACAACTGGCGCTACAGTGAACACGAAACTACTCGAAGCTCCAGCCAGGAAGACAACCAGATAAGTAGTAGCCTGTATTATTACAGTATAACCATAGTTGATTTTTACAACCATATAGTCACCCCAAACAGACAAACTCCGGATTTCTATCACCATTTTAGCATTTCACCTAACATTAGATATACTACATTTAGCATAGACCTACACCGACTGTTGCATTACCAATACTGCAACTAAATAATTGTACATATTGTAAATATTTTTCACCTGTATTCTCACCGACAGTAGTGGCTACGCGGGCTAAAGCGCAGCGTTAGGTCATGGGGCCAAGCTCTCTGCTGACTCGGTAGACGCGTGGGTTCGAGCCCCACCGTCGGCTGTCCTTGAAATGGTTTTCCGTGGTTTCCCATTTTCAACTCCAGGCAAATGCTGGGACAGTACCTTCTGACAGGCCACGGCCGCTTCCTTCCACATCCTTGCCCAGTTTCATTCATCTCCATCCATTCCATCTCTCATCCCGACGCGCAGGTCGCCCACGGGCGTCGATTAGAAAGACCTGCACTCGGCCTCTCAGGAGGCTACACGACAAAAAAAACAAAACCTGTATTCTCAAACATAGATGTTATAGCCTAAGTGTAATGGATCTGATGATGATCGCTTGACGATCGAAACTGGTCATCCTAGTGTATTTATTAATCTAATGTAATTTATTTCAGGATTAGGGCACAACCCAGCTCTTTTGGGTACATTCGTGTTGACCGACAGAAAATCACCAAACTTTTGTTTACTTAGGCAACACTGAAAAATAGCTTCAAACCCCACAATATTCAATAATAATAATAATAACAACCATTAGGGGCCGATAACCTAGATGTTAGGCCCCTTAAGATAACAATTATCATCTATCTTCCGTTGGTCCCCACCCTAGTTACATTAGCCTAGTGGTTGACACGGAGTAACTCGTGGATAATGAGTTATCGCTTCATTGATCGGGAATTACTGCATTGAGCAAGGCGCCTGTTTTCAAATGCAGTCAAATACCTTGTGACAGCCTTCGCGCGCGTGTTTGTTAAATATGACCCGGTTGTAGCACTTCATTAAAAATAAATTCAGCTGAAGAGACATGCGGCTCAAGTCGGATCGGGAGAGATTTCCGCAGCCCAAGCAAGCCAAGGAGAGCAAAACCCCGGGGATTGTGGTCGGATCTGTGGCGAGACCCACGAGATCCCCTAGCTCTCCGCCTCTCATCTTATTAAATTACACTTAGCCTCTTGCGATCTTAATAATAATAATAATAATAATAATAATAATAATAATAATAATAATAATAATAATAATAATAATAAATTTCAAATTGATCACGTCGCAATTGCGCGTAAAGCTCAGAGAGAAATACAGAATGTGAAGGTTCAGCAATTGAGGTTCCAGCACAAACCGCCAAGAAATAAAACAGGTGCCCTCTGGACTTAGGAGTGGAGAGAACAACACAGCCAGAGGATGCGAAACTTCTGGGCAACATCAAACCCCACTCCAAATGTAATAGTTGAATGTCGTGGTCCTTAGATAGCCTATACGAAACAAGAAGAAGAAGAATTTAACAGATCGGAAGCGACTTACGCAATGGAAAAGCTCCATGAGACTGCTCAAAAGACTGTATATGTTCGGCGATAATTATTCTATGTTCGAACATAAATATTTATAAATACTGTCGAGGTTCTGCCAGTTACGTAAGACGCATTCTCTATATGGAGAAAAGGCCAGAACATAAATCCCGTTTAAAACCAAATACGGTAAAATCGCCCAAGTTTGCACTTTTAAATAGAGTACCTTGGCGGATTTACACAGCCCTCAGGACTTAATTGAATCGCCATTGAAGACAGTGTAACTATGCTCCAGAAGGCTTACAGGCTAAAGTGGGCAAGATATGCAAGATATGCATTTCGACGAACGCCAAATTACGACATTATAAAACAGTTATTCTTCCAGAAGCAACATATGCTGAAACAACAGTAATCGATGTTCATTCCAAGATTAGGGAATTGGAAAAGCAGGAGCGAAAAATACTCCGCAAGATCTACGGAGCAATCAACAGAAACGGCATTTGGATGAAGAGGCCTAGAACAGAACTCTATCAAAAGACCAATACGATAACAGACGAAATTAGAAAATGCAGAGCCAAATTTTATACTCACATCCACAGGATGGCCACGTACAGATTGCCAAAGAAACTACTTAGTATCATAACACAGAATAAATGCGGCACAGAATGGCTTAAAGAGCTACAGAGAGACTTACAAGTAACCAGTATAGAAAATTTCGAAGACCAGAACTGAGTCCCAGACAAAAATCGCGAATGTTAAGTTTGAACCAAGATCATTACGACAACCTGGGAAAAGTGGACGGATGAGAGGAAGAGGGAGCATTCCGCGCGAATGAAGAGATTTTGGGAGGAGCGGGGGAGACACACCTCCAAATGACATCATGTTGTAAAGTTAAATCGCTCTCCTGTAGGGGAATTTTCGCTTAAATAAATAATAATAATAATAATAATTTCGCTTGTCTCAAGGTGACGGCATCTCCTCTATTCTTTTGAACTTACTGTAGTTCCAGACAAAGTTATTAGAGAAGAATGGGACAGGGACGTCAAAGGCGTGAGCTACGGTTTAGTTGATCTAGCAATCATTACTAAGACCAGAGATGAAACCAGATACACCGGACAGAGACTACACAATATAGCATCAAAGGCAGGCCTCCAGATATCGTACGAGAAAACCCAGTTCATGGAAAATCGACATCAAAATAGCACAAAAAACTTCGCTAGATATAGAAAAAGGCACAATTCCAATGGTATCCTCCTTCAAATTGCCATCTGTACCTCGGAGAAATCATACTACCATCGGGACTAGATAGTAGGGTAACGTAGAAACTCCATAAGGAGTACAGACTGACACCTAGTGGTCAACGTTGCAACTTTCATAGAGCGTTTCAACGAAATCTAACCTAGAAATTTAGCTTCACACAAGTTTATTTAGTGGAAGGATATTTTACATGCCATAAATTTATGACATGGGACCGCCGGCTTTACTTCCCCGCCGAAGGAAGGCACACTGAAGGATTTTAACGCTCTTAAGAAATCCAATGACTTCGGCTGGGTTTGAACCCGCGATCTTGGGAATAGCAGTTCAGCATGCTACCAACTACGCCACCGAAGCCGCTTAAGTTATAATTATCGTCGAACATTTATTTATTTATTTATTTATCGTATGGCATTTATTGCCGCGAGTGTCCGAGGACATGTTCGGCTCGCCTGAGTCTGTAGCTGCTTCCAGCGGACACCCTAAAGGGTGAGCTACAAGTTCCGTTCAATTACAAGTAGTTCCAACTTTCGCCACCAGATATCAATGATACCTAGTGGTGAACGTTGGAACTTTGATAGAGCGTTCTGACGAAATCTCACCTAACAAGTTTGCTTTACACAAGTTTAGTCTGTGAAAAGATCTTTTACATGCCATAAATCTATGACATGGGACCACCGGCTTTACTTCCCCTCCGAAGGAAGGCATACCGAAGGATTTTTAACGCTCTTAAAAAATCCGACGACTTTGGCCGGGTTTGAACCCGCTATGTTGGGCACAGCAGCTCAGCATGCTACCGACTACGCCACCGAAGCCGCTTATAATGTAGGACTACTATTGTGCAAGTGCTGAAGATGAGTTAATTGGACTCGAAACAATTGAAGCGCATGCGGGAACAAACGTCCATGATGTTTTCTGAATACGTATTTGCAAGTAGTTCGACCATACCTCAATAGATGGCTTTAGTACTCCCAAAATTGTGAAGCAAAATGCACTTTAAAAATAACGAACAAAAGTCTATGTTGCATCGCTTCCCACTCAAATTGTAGTGTGTTGGTTTATGGAACAAGAGTCTATGTTATGTCTTACCGCGTGGTCCTCTCCCACGGACAACAGTCACCGTTATGACTGTTCTTCTCACTAAGTAAAAAATGTACCATAGACATTTATTCTCGCATACGCTTCTAAACAAATAAATCACTTTCAGTTTTAATGTGTCTATATAGACGACTAATATTGTAAGTCAACACGGAACAGCATGGTCTCTGTTTAAATCTTATATAAATATTATGGCATTGAGCGCCCGAAATAAGAAATTATTTTGACAGACATATGTTGTTGTTTGAGTCTTCAGCCATTTGACTGGTTTGATGCAGGCCTCCACGCCTCCCTGTCCTGAGCTAATCCGTTCATCTCTACATAGCTACCACACCCTACGTCCGAGGCAATCTGTTTAACATATTCTAACCTTGGTCTACCCCTACAGTTCTTGTCCTCGACAATTCCTTCCATAACTAACCTTGCTATTCCTGGGTTTCTTAGTATAGTTTATGTCCTACCAACCTATCTCTGCTCTTCATTAGCAGTCGCCAGAAACATCTCTTCTCTCCCACTAGTCTTAATACCTCTTCGTTTGTAACCCTATCTAACCATCTGATCTTCATCATTCTCCTGTAACACCACATTTCAAACGCTTCAGTTCTCCTCTTTTCTGCTGCACCAATAGTCCAAGTTTCACTTCCATAGAGCGCTACGCTCCAGACAAAGGCCTTCAAAAATGACTTCCTAATACCTAAATCTATGTTCGATGTCAACAGATTCCTTTTCTGTAGAAATGCTTTCCTTGCCTGAGCTAACCTACTTTTTATATCCTATTTGCTTCGTCCATCATTTTTATTTTGCTTCCTAAGTAACAGAAGTCTCCTACCTCCTTTAGTTTTTCACCTGCCAATGTGATGTCCATATAGGTTTCTGATTTATTTCGGCTGCGTTTCAATATTTTTGTTTTACATTTATTAATTTTCATCATGAATTCTTTCCTCAAGACGGAGTGCATACCATTCAAACACTCATTCAAATCCTCAGGCGTGTCGGCCAAGATGACTATGTACATATATGTACTCTTCATGATCGATGAGTCATTTTAGTCATCAGCAGTCAGCACCATTTACGTGAGTGCGAGAATAATTTGTGTAACAACCTGTGTTATTGTGGTCAGGATTGCTTTATAACAAGGGTAGAGTAGCCTATATGGAATTGTTTCAAGGAGAAGCAGAATCAATCCCTCAATGAAGCGACTTAGCGGGCGCATTACTTCTCAACTATCGGGAGCTACTGTAGGTTGGATGCTCATGGCTCTACTTGACGGGGAGAATACAGACCATATTGCTACCCCGGATACATTCAAGGAGTTCTTCAAGTACAAATCCTTTCAGATTCGAGTTTGGCTCAGATAGGATCAGCTCTTTCGTTCATTCTTTCTGGTTGGTTGGGTTGGTTCCTCAGTTTAGGGGCTGTGACAACGCGGTCATATAGCCCCGTGTACTTTGGGTGTGTGTAGAATCTGATAACCGTTGTTAGTTGTGATGGCTGTAGACTATTTGTGTGTGCTATCTGTTTTTGACTGTGTTGATCATAATGAGTTATGGAAAGTACTAAAATACATGGGAGTACCAGAACATATCATTAACCTCATCCGGAACTTATACTCTGATCAAGAAGCTACATTGAGAACCATCTATGGAACAACTAAATGGGTTAAGATTCAAAAAGGAGTACGGCAAGGCTGTATATTGTCACCTTACCTTTTCAACCTGTATGCAGAACACATTATGAGGAATGTGGGGTTAGATGAAGAAGAAACAGGAATCAAAATAGCTGGGTTAAATATAAACAACCTGGGATATGCAGATGATACAATCCTGATGGCTGAAACTGAAGAAGATTTAAAAAATCTCTTACTGAAAGTGAAAGAGGAAAGTTCAAAGGCTGGATTAATGTTGAATGTCAAGAAAACAAAAATTATGACAACTCCAACTGTCAATTCATGGCAAGTAGGAGGAGAAAAATGGAGAATTCTCTGTTTTTAACTATCTTGGTTCACAGATTTCAGCCGATGGTGACTGCAGTCATGAGAACAAAAGACGATTGCTACTTGGTAGACAGGCATTTTCAAATCTGGACAATATCTTAAGGAGTAGAGACCTAACCTTAACAACAAAGATCCGTATAGTAAGGGCTATGGTTTTCCAGTTGTGATGTACGGATGTGAGACCTGGACCATAAGAAAAGCTGAACGCCGTAGAATAGATTCCTTCGAATTATGGTGTTGGAGAAGAGTTCTTAGAGTTCCATGGACTGCGAAGAGAACCAATAAGTCAGTTTTTCAGCAAATTAAACCAGTGTGTTCCGTGGAGGGCTTAATCCTGAAACAAAAACTGAGTTACTTTGGACACATGATGAGAAGATATAATTCATTAGAGAAGACCTTAATGCTGCGGAAGATAGAAGGCACAAGAAGAAGAGGGAGGCAAAGAATGAGATGGATGGATGGCCTGACAGAAGCACTAAATTCCAGCTAGGAAAATCTTCGAGAGGCAGTGCAGGACAGAAGAAATTGGCGTAGTCTAGTACATGGGGTCACGGAGAGTCGGAATCGACTAAACGAATAGAGAGAGAGATCTGTTTTTAATTCAAGTAAGGACTGCAGACCTTCAATTTTCAAGTAGTTCCTATTTTTGCTACCAAACGCCACCGTCAACGACAACAAGTTCTGGACTTGGTTACTAGATGCCACTGCAGTCGGCTTCTGGCGACGAACGTTGGAACCTACGAGCGTTAGTCAAATCTAACCTATAATTTAGCTTCACACAAGTGTAATTAGTGGAAGGTTCTTTTACATGACTTAAATCTATGACATGGGACCGCCGCACAGTGGGCCAGAATCTTGAAAACGTGGCCAAAAAGGGAAAACGAAAAGTTTCTAGATGGGAATTTTGGACTATCAGGTTGGCTACAGTAATGTTGGGGCTACTGAATACCGGTTGTGCGGACGAGCAGTTGTTCATTTCGTTCGTTATGACTCAAGTCAATCGCGACAGTTCATTCTTAGCGGTGCGTGCAGCCCGCCAGGCTACAAACTACTCTTGTCGTTAAAGATAAATATTTGTGTTCTGTGTTACTGAAGCGACTATTTTCAATACGGAAGGTGTTCCAGTAGATATGTACTAATTAAAACACACTTATATCATTAATAAATAACTAGTTATACATGATTTTTAAAATTGACTTAATACAGGAAAAATAATGAGAAAATTGCAGGATGTGCTTAAAAAATAGAGATAAGTTACGAATTCCACCACATTCCGCTTTCTTTTGCACTGTGTCCGCTAGTATATATTATTATCTTTGTGAATTAACCTTACAATCCACCTACTAGTACCAACCCCGGCTTTAAGTCACGTTTTAAGTGATAGCTACTTTGCAAAATGTCGTTTTCACATTATTTTGCAGACGATTTCGAGCGGACATCAAATCGACGTTGAAAAGTTTCGAGCTTACGCCATAGCAACTGCCAGTCACTACGTCAAAGAATACCCTCGTACAACATGCCAACAGCAGTCCATAGATTGTTGATCCACACACCAGACATTATTTCTTCGGCTATTTTACCCATCGGTCAACTGTCGACGGATGCTCAAGAATCAACGAATAAGTTGATAAAGCAACTGAGTTTTTCTCGAAAGTTTTCCAGAGTTAAAACTATGGAAGACGTGTTCAGGAGATTGTTGGCAACCACAGACCGCTATATTTCTTCTCCACGATTATCATCACCAAAGAAACTAAAGAGTTTGTCGCCAGGAGCCGTTGTCCTCTTAGTTCCTGAGGTGGAAGATTATGAAGATTCCGATGCAGATGATGAGGAGACAGTCTTTGAAGATGATGATGATGATGATGATTGAGTTGAAGAAGCAGAGGAAGAAAAAGAGACGTTGAAAGATGAAAAGGAAGAAGAAAACGACAACATCTAATTATTAGTTACAAACAATTTACTAAATGTTATGGTGTTTGAAGCCATTTTCAGTGTTGCTTTAGTAAACAAAAGTCTGGTGCTTTTCAGTCGGCCAACACTATTGTACCCAAATGAGATGGGTTATTCTCATGTTAATGTTTCCAGGGTTAGGGAATACCCCATGATATTTGTGTACGATCGTGTTGACGACCGAAAAGCATCAAACTTTAATTTACTAAATGAATAATTATTGTAATTGATATAAAATTATTTCTTGAAACATCTTACACCATCTGCTATCCTCCATTTGATCCTTTCTCGAGCTTTTCATTTTTTGAGATTATGTTTTTAACCATTAACTACAACAACCCCTACATATTGATTTTTATATAAATAAAAATAAATTGATCAACTTTTGTCCGACATCTTGGATCCACCATTTTGTTTTAAAACATTTTTGAACTTATAATCTTCATCAGCAACATCCATTATTCCCCCAGATAGATACGTTTATATTAAATTATCAATATTTGCCCGCCATCTTGGACACGCCATTTTTTTTTTTTCACTTTGTGAGATCACACATTCTTAATCAGCAACTTCGATAACCTTTACATACTAACTTCGGTACAAATTGAACAACTATTTATATTTTGGCCACGTATTCAAGATTCTGGCCCACTGTGTGCCGGCTTGACTTCCCTTCTGAAGGAAGGCATACTGAGGGATTTTTCACGCTCTCAAAAAGTCCAACTACTTCGGCCGGGTTTGAACCGCCGATCTTGGGCATAGAAGCTCAGCATGGTACCAACTACGCCACCGAAGAAAAATGACCTTAAAGATAAGTTTGTGCACCAGGCATAATTATATTCTGGCTCATCTGGGTTGCTTCATCTTCTCTTCCCCTCTTCTGGTTTCTTTTTATCTTTCTAGCTTCTTTACAGGTTGCATGAAGGAAGAAATGAAATAAGGAAGTACGGGGAAGGGAGGGGAAGGAGGGGCAGGAAGGAAGAAAGGAAGGAATGAATGAATGAATGAATGAAGAAAGGATGGAAGGTTTTAGTTTTATATGACTCAAATTAAAATAATTAAATTAAATCAAATTAAATGACCTATAAATTGCAAACATTTTTTCTGAATAAGCATATGTACAATATAAACTGGACTTCAGGCTATCGAAATACTGTAACATAAAATCTCAAATTCCATTTATTGACTCACAGCAGCTTACAACCTCTCCGGTCGTAAGCGCGTGAGAACTCTTCTTAAAGCCCGAGTAGAACACACCTGCTGCCAAGGACACATTGCGCACTTTATTTACTTTCATTTTATTTTTTAGCGTATGGCTTTTAGTGCCGGGAGTGTCCGACGACATGTTCGGCTCGCCAGAGTTTTGTAGCTGCTTCTACACGGTCACCCATTGGGTGAGCTACACGTACCTTTGCGTGTGGAGTGTTGTCTGGGGAGGAAAGTGTGAATGTAAGGGCGAGGAATTGGAAGATAGCGGCTGTGGCCTACAGTTAGGGACCAACACCGGCATTTGCCTGGAAGGAAGATGGGAAACCACAGAAAACCATCTTCAAGGTTGCTGGCGGGTGGATTCGAACCACCTCGCCTCCCGGATGTGAGCGACTGCCAGCAGCCACGCCGTAACGACCACGGCTAACTCACCCGGTTTTATTTACATTGATCCCAAAGGTATGAAGGCTCACTGTGCACTGCGCACGTAATAAGTTATTTACCGGCGAAGAAGGTACGGCCCACTTATAGACCTACCATGGCAACAAGTGCAAGAAAATCCACGAAATGCAAAACTTCAGAAATCACGTTTTTGTTTCTTCGTAAATTCGGATATGATTATGAATATAATGTAATTTCATTCATTACTTTTATGCACATCCTGACACTGTGTTTTACAAATCTCCTCTCAATGGAAATGGTGGTAATCGTCTCCTGTAAGTTGGAGTTAGGACGCTTTGGAAATAAATCATATATTGGCATACGCTTTGAGTGACATTTATTAACATTTAAATTGTTTAAACACGACAAACACAAACTGATGCTCTACATATTCATCAAAGTTAGCCATGGTCTTGATTTATCACTTTGAAGCACAAGAAGGCAAAAACACTATTCCTCTACCATCTGTAAGCAGCCATGTTTCCGCGTCATATCACGTGATGTCCAGAGAGCCATTGTATTGGTCCACTTGGATGTAAGGCACATCTCTACTTAGCATAAAACAAAGTCCCCGATTCTTGGATGTTACGGATAAACTCGAGAACCACTGGATACATTTTGATGCGGTTTTTACCATTCTGTAAAGGATATCTCGAGGATGATTTCTGTATAAAATAATTTATTTATGATCAAAGGATGCCGAGCAGTAACGATTTCAGTGGAAAAGTCGAAAATAAACCTGGCGTCCGAGCACTTTGTAAGCTTACGCTGGGCAAACTGTTAAAAATATCTAAATACTATGAGTGTAAGAAGTGTTCGGCATGAAAAGTTCTACAAAAAAGTCCGCGAGAGCATATGTGTATCTTCAATACATCGCCCACTATAAGTGTTTTTACGTTTTCATTTCTTCCAACCGTGTCCAACTACTGAGGCGACAGTTTACGAGCTAGCTAGGGGGCGAGTCTATCACCCCAGTTACAGCTTAGCTAGCGTACGAGGTTATTGCCCCAGATACAGCCAGCAGCAAACTGTCGAGTCGTGTTGAGTTGAGTTTAAATCTTTAGAGAAGAGTGGTTGTGTTTGGAGTTTCCCTGGAAGTGCAACTCGGCTTTTCTTCATTTCGCCTGTGAACATTTCGGTCCGCAAAATTCACAGTCAAGTTAAGATTAGACGGAAGGGGGATTTGTGTTTCATGCATCTCGCCATTCTTAAATTACGTCTGACAAGAATGTGTTGCACTTGCATCTCCATGATAATATGATTAATAGTTCAGTCAGTGATTTTAACCCATCATGCTGAGGCGTAAAACGGATATTGGACGTTGTTCATTGATATTGGAAACAAAAGCACTTAACACGTAATGAATTCATAATTGTTCCCGGGCGAAGCCGGGTCGGGTTGCTAGTTGGAAATAAATAAACGTTAGAGTTACGTCACATTGCAAATAGACTAAGTTTTTAGATCTCTGTTAGCATGGGATATACGACGTATTTCGACTTAAAATCTTTGCTATACGTTGAGAGAACCTAAACTTGCTTTTGAAAGAAACAACTTAAAAACCGTCAATTTTGGATTTACGTTATTTTCGAAATAAGCTCTTCAATTGTCATCGAATTCCCCGCCATACACTGTACTGTATGAGTTTAATGGAACGACCGCTAGATGGCAGCACAACAACAACAGAGAGCACATAATTGCTTATTAATTACATTCCCATGGCCGCCTGTTGTAGCCACGCAATTACAGCATGATTGATTAACTATAATATGTAGCGTTATTATCATTGCTAATTAAAAATGCATCCCCGACAATAGTTGGTGATGACCAATAAACAAATAATTAACATTCGTTTGAAAAATCATGATCAGTTCATTTTTGAATACTCAGCTTAAAAATGACAACCGCGGTCACATGGCTTCGTTAATAATTTATGCGACATTCGCTGCCAATCGCACAACATTTAAAAAATCAGCGTAGCCTAGAGAGCGTTCAGCCTCGCCTGTTGTAACTCTTTAGTTGGCCAACACAAATTTACCCAGCGGCTTTGGTGGCGTAGTCGGTAGCATGCCGAGCTTCTATGCCCACGATCGCGGGTTCAAACCCGGACGAAGTCATCGGATTTTTTAAGAGCGTTAAAACCCTTCATTGTGCCTTCCTTCGGAGGAGAAGTAAAGCCGGCGGTCCCATGTCATAGATTTATGGCATGTAAAAGAAACTTCCACTAATTACACTTGTGTGAAGCTAAATTGTAGGTTAGATTTCGTTGAAACGCTATATCAAAGTAGCTCACCCCATGGGTGTCCGCATTGAAGCAGCTATAGCCCCTGGCAAGCCGATCATGTCCTCGGACACTCCCGGCACTAAAAGCCATACGCTAAGTAATAAATAATAACAAATGTACCCAATGACTGGGCGGTACAATGCACATAGTCTTCAGTCTTTTGGCAGGTTTGATGCAGCTCTCCATGTCTCCCTGTCCTGAGCTAATCGTTTCATCTCTACATAGCTACCACACCCTACGTCCGAGGCAATCTGTTTAACATATTCTAAGCTTGGTCTACCCCTACAGTTCTTGTCCTCGACCCTTCCTTCCATAACTAAGCTTGCTATTCCTGGGTGTCTTAGTATGTGTCCTACCAACCTATCTCTTCTCTTCATTAGCAGTCGCCAGAAACATCTCTCCTCTCCCACTTGTCTTAATACCTCTTCGTTTGTAACCCTATCTACCCATCTGATCTTCATCATTCCCCTGTAACACCACATTTCAAAAGCTTCAATTCTCCTCTTTTTTCTGCACCAATAGTCCAAGTTTCGCTTCCATAGAGCGCCACGCTCCAGACAAAGGCCTTCTAAAATGATTTCCTAACACCTAACTCTACAGTATACTCGATGTCAACAGATTCCTTTTCTGTAGAAATGCTTTCCTTGCCTGAGCTAACCTACTTTTTATATCCTCTTTGCTTCGTCCATCACTGGTTATTTTGCTTCCTAAGTAACAGAAGTCTCCTACTTCTTTTAGTTTTTCACCTGCCAATTTGATGTCCATAGAGGATTCTGATATATTTCGGCTGCATTCCAATATTTTTGTTTTACATTTATTAATGTTCATCAGGAATTCTTTCCTCAAGACGGAGTCCATACCATTCAAAAACTCATTCAAATCCTCAGGCGTGTCGGCCAAGATGACTATGTCATCGGCAAATCTCAGAGTTGAAATTATTTCTCCTTGAATCTTCACTCCCACTTTAAAATTTTCTCCAATTTCCTGCATTGCTCGTTCAATATTAGGATTGAAAGTAGCCTACTCTCTTAAAAATATGTCATGTAATAGTTATGTTCAATAACTTATTAAATAATTAGAGTAAAATTTAATGTAGGACTAAAGATTACAGGAGAAATAATTATAATCTTAACTCTGAGGTTTGTTGATGACATCGTCATATTAGTTGAATCACCAGAGGATTTGAACGAGTTTCTAAATAGAATGGACTCTTGAGGAAGGAATTCATGATGAAAATCAATAAAATAAGAAGAAATAGGTTGGTAGGATCCATACTAAGACACCCAAGAATAGCAAAACTTAGTTATGGAAGGAAGGGTTGAGAATAAGAACTGTAGGGGTAGACCAAGGTTAGAATAGGCTATGTTAAACAGATTGCCTCAGATGTAGAGATGAAACGACAGAGAGGCATGGAGAGTTGGAAAAAAAAAAAAAAAAAAAACCAGTCTAAAGATTGTAGACTCACACACAAATACACACACACAATAATGGGCAATTTAGGATTAGGTCTTCGTTCGGATATCGGCAGCTATAGCATACACTTGGCCCACTAAACTATACGTGCTGCCAGAGCCCACTAAACTATACGTACTGCCAGAGCCCACTAAACTATACGTGCTGCCAGAGCCCACTAAACTATACGTGCTGCCAGAGCCCACTAAACTATACGTGCTGCCAGAGCCCACTAAACTATACGTACTGTCAGAGCCCACTAAACTATAGGCTACGTACTGTCAGAGCCCACTAAACTATACGTGCTGCCAGAGCCCACTAAACTATACGTACTGCCAGAGCCCACTAAACTATACGTGCTGTCAGAGCCCACTAAACTATACGTGCTGTCAGAGCCCACTAAACTATACGTGCTGCCAGAGCCCACTAAACTATACGTGCTGCCAGAGCCCACTAAACTAAACGTACTGTCAGAGCCCACTAAACTATACGTGCTGCCAGAGCCCACTAAACTATACGTGCTGCCAGAGCCCACTAAACTATACGTACTGTCAGAGCCCACTAAACTATACGTGCTGCCAGAGCCCACTAAACTAAACGTACTGTCAGAGCCCACTAAACTATACGTGCTGTCAGAGCCCACTAAACTATACGTGCTGCCAGAGCCCACTAAACTATAGCCTACGTACTGTCAGAGCCCACTAAACTATACGGTACTGTCAGAGCCCACTAAACTATACGTGCTGCCAGAGCCCACTAAACTATACGTACTGCCAGAGCCCACTAAACTATACGTGCTGCCAGAGCCCACTAAACTAAACGTACTGTCAGAGCCCACTAAACTATACGTGCTGTCAGAGCCCACTAAACTATACGTGCTGCCAGAGCCCACTATACTATAGCCTACGTACTGTCAGAGCCCACTAAACTAAACGGTACTGTCAGAGCCCACTAAACTATACGTGCTGCCAGAGCCCACTAAACTATACGTACTGCCAGAGCCCACTAAACTATACGTGCTGCCAGAGCCCACTAAATTATACGTGCTGCCAGAGCCCACTAAACTATACGTACTGTCAGAGCCCACTAAACTATAGGCTACGTACTGTCAGAGCCCACTAAACTATACGTGCTGCCAGAGCCCACTAAACTATACGTACTGCCAGAGCCCACTAAACTATACGTGCTGTCAGAGCCCACTAAACTATACGTGCTGTCAGAGCCCACTAAACTATACGTGCTGTCAGAGCCCACTAAACTATACGTGCTGCCAGAGCCCACTAAACTATACGTGCTGCCAGAGCCCACTAAACTAAACGTACTGTCAGAGCCCACTAAACTATACGTGCTGCCAGAGCCCACTAAACTATACGTGCTGCCAGAGCCCACTAAACTATACGTACTGTCAGAGCCCACTAAACTATACGTGCTGCCAGAGCCCACTAAACTGTAGTCTACGTACTGTCAGAGCCCACTAAACTATACGGTACTGTCAGAGCCCACTAAACTATACGTGCTGTCAGAGCCCACTAAACTATACGTGCTGTCAGAGCCCACTAAACTATACGTGCTGCCAGAGCCCACTAAACTAAACGTACTGTCAGAGCCCACTAAACTAAACGTGCTGCCAGAGCCCACTAAACTATACGTGCTGCCAGAGCCCACTAAACTATACGTACTGTCAGAGCCCACTAAACTATACGTGCTGCCAGAGCCCACTAAACTATACGTGCTGCCAGAGCCCACTAAACTATACGTGCTGCTAGAGCCCACTAAACTATACGTGCTGCCAGAGCCCACTAAACTAAACGTACTGTCAGAGCCCACTAAACTATACGTGCTGTCAGAGCCCACTAAACTATACGTGCTGTCAGAGCCCACTAAACTATACGTGCTGCCAGAGCCCACTAAACTATACGTGCTGCCAGAGCCCACTAAACTAAACGTACTGTCAGAGCCCACTAAACTATACGTGCTGCCAGAGCCCACTAAACTATACGTGCTGCCAGAGCCCACTAAACTATACGTACTGTCAGAGCCCACTAAACTATACGTGCTGCCAGAGCCCACTAAACTATACGTGCTGCCAGAGCCCACTAAACTGTAGCCTACGTACTGTCAGAGCCCACTAAACTATACGGTACTGTCGGAGCCCACTAAACTATACGGCTGCCAGAGCCCACTAAACTATACGTACTGCCAGAGCCCACTAAACTAAACGTACTGCCAGAGCCCACTAAACTATGCGTGCTGCCAGAGCCCACTAAACTATGCGTGCTGCCAGAGCCCACTAGTGTAGTGACCGGATCTTTAGTAGTATCATGGGGAGCGCCAAATTGGCTTGACTCGGCTAGCGGCATGTCAAAAACTAAATGCGATTGTTTATATGGAGTTCCTATGTAGAGACGTGCGGATGTGGTAGCCTATTACTAGTCTATGTAGAGACGTACGGATGTGGTTTAACTAGTCTATGTAAAGGCGAATGGATGCGGTTTAACTAGTATATTTAGAGGCGAGTGGATGTGGTTTAACTAGTCTATTTAGAGGCGAGTGGACGTGGTTTAACTAGTCTATTTAGAGGCGAGTGGATGTGGTTTAACTAGTCTATTTAGAGGCGAATGGATGTGGTTTAACTAGTCTATGTGGAGGCGAATGGATGTGGTCTAACTTGTGTCTATTTAGGGGCCAGTGGAAGCGGTTTAACTAGTCTATGTGGAGGCGAACGGATGCGGCTTAACTAGTCTATGTAGAGGCGAATGGATGTGGTTTAACTAGTCTATGTAGAGGCAAATGGATGTGGTGTAATGAAACTATAGTATTAATGTAATGCTATTACCATTTTCCGATGTAAATATTATCAAGTATTTTAGTGCTTTATTTAAGTTTATCCAATTGTGGGTTTTACCTTGGACTTCATAAAGAATAGCTCACCTTACCCCTTTAACTGGCGGTGTCCCTCGTGATTCGCTATGTCTAGGCGTCTGGAGCCAGGTGTCCTCTGGCCGGTTCTCATTAGGGCGAGGGGGATAAGGATTTGATAAGAAAATCATCAGGAAAGTCAAGATATAACAATTTTAAAAAATGCTGCTAAGGAATTCGCTTACGAGCGATAAATCTAAAGAGGTGAGATAGTCACAATAAACATAGGCTACATTGTAAATTCATTTTGTTATTCCCGTCAAATGAAGCATGGTATGGCTGTTCTTGAGGCAGTGCCATTAGTGGTGGAGCTGGCTGTACGCGGTGTATTGATCCAGGACGACCGTCAGCCCGTCCCTCCCAACCGGGCCACAACACCACCGCGCGTGGGGTGCTCGTACTTATAATAATAATAGAAATAGTAATACCGTACTGTTAGGAAATAGGATCCATCCCCACCGTGATCAGTCATTTTTCCGTTTCCAACTCCAGGCAAATGTTGGAACGGTACCCCTTAATAAGCCACGGCCGCTTCCTTCTACACTCGTTTCATCCCTCTCTCTTGAGGCTGGCCTCCATGTAGCGCTGCTCTTTGGCCTTGTTGCAGTCACCAAAGAGTTTATAAAATATTTCTCCGCAAAGAATGATCACTTTTATTATCAATAGGCTGCTCATTCAAATTGGCCTGTTTGCCATCTCTTGATGATTGCAGTAGATTTGTATTTGTCTGTTGGCACTGGCTAGAGTAAAATGTGGCTTTTCACCAATGTCTCAGTCTCACTCATGGCTGTGATTATATGGAAGCTACTGAGGTATGGGTGGTGCTTAGTAATGCCATTCAGGGCACGGTCAGTACCTGTGGATGCTGTGAAAGGTTCTACTCGTAGGGTTAGTAGCCTACTGCTATTCTGACTCACTGAGGAAAGCAATGGCAAACTACCTCACTCCTCTTCTTGCCTAGTACGCCTCAATATAGCGCTGCCTTGGGTTTTTGTGGATATCTACCGACATAACCTAACAGCGGTGCTTTTGAGGATCCAACCAGCCTTCGGGCTGACTACCTAACAGACAGACTTATTCAAACAGAATGCTCTTGTTTCTATTCCGCCTTGTCAAGAACTATCGTTCTTGTGAAAGAAACTACAGGGTGGCGCACGAAATGAGTCACCGTTTCCTTGTTGAATAAAATCTTTATTGGCAATACAAACTCAAAGAAACATAGTCTATACTACAATGAAAAACACACTATGGAGAATATTGTTCTACCTCAGCACATGTTCAATATCGCCACGATTTCGATTTCTAACTTCCTACAAAGGAACGCTGTTATTAGCGATTGCCGTACGAAAAAACAGGCTTTGTCGAGGTCGCTTCGGTTCCAATATTGTTCCTTCCCATACAAATTTCTCATACAGTTTGTGAATAGTTCAAATTGCAAGAAGAAACTGTAGTCCAAAACGCCTCTGAGTCAATACAAGACTTTTTGTTTCATGAAAGAGTAACACAACTACTGATCCTGCTGTTCTTCCCTTGTCGGCCTTTGTTGTAGACACTAGTCTACCATAGCAACCGGTAACGCATTTGTTTCTCCATACTCTAACTCAGTGGTTTTTAACCGGGAGAAAGGGGTCCACCAGCACGTATAAGAAAGTGGCCAATAAATGGGGTTTTGGAAACTATGTGCGTTGAACGTAGTGATGTAAAATGTCTAGACATTTATAAGTCGGGGCAAATGTCCAGGATAAATGTCCGGGCAAATGCCCAAAACCCATAAATGCCCAGGCATTTTGGGCATTTACCTCTTTTAAAAACATATTCATAATGCAACGCTTATATAAATATTGTTTTAGCCATACATGTATCTACATATATGTATTCTATATATTTATCCATAAAAACATGAGTTGAGGCCAAAATAGGCTGCGGAAGTTGTTGTAGGAATTCACTGAAAGAACTTGATTTTGGTTCTGAGGCTGAGCTTGTGCATGGTACTGCAGATTTGTTGTTGAAATCGTTCACTTCAATTAGTAAAGGTTCATAAGGGGGGTTTTCTTTCGAAAAGGTTTTTCAACCACTGTAATTGTACCTAACTGAAGCACTTTTTTTAAGATGCTGAGGGCACTTAAAACACTTCTTTATGTGCTTTTCCATTTTGTTACAATGTGACTGTTAATAGTCCTTATTACAATATTTACAAGATACTTTTTTCCCTTTCAAATTAAAAAAAAATCCAAATAGGTCCTTTTTTCCTAAGCATTTTGTAATGATTTAATCTAACACCATAACGAATAGAATAAGAAGTGATATCACTGGCCTAGTACGCCTGGTCCGCCGCAGCGCAGCGCTGGCTCCGATCTGTGATGTAAGTTAGCATTGGCGCTTACGAGACTTAAAACCTTGCGACCTGTTTTACATGTTAGAACACCGCAAGATATCCTCATAGGCGCTAATAAGTTTGACATCTCCTCTTACTTTACTGTGCCCAATAATAATTTAGTAAGTCGTCTCCTGTAATAGTCCAGTTTCGACAATAAGCAAAGACAAAGAGCAAGTTCAAAATGCATTTAGTTTTGCCAGCTATCGGTAAATTTTAAAAAAGAACGGAACAATTGACCTCGCTATCAGAAAGGATTTCTTCACATTGTTACACATTTTACATTCCCTCAACAGACTTGCAACACAGACAAAAAAAAAGCCGTACGAACGCAACTTTCAACTTTACCGTAGATTACTATAAAATTCAATAATAACCATTAATTTCAGTCCACAAACACCAAAATCAGTAAACTACCATCATTTCAGAAGAACTTAACATTAAACAGACATAGAAGGCATAGTCATGACCCCTTCATAGAGTAGGCTATTGCCTAAAACTGATCACGCCTCCTTCAGCATTACGGTACATATATGTTTTTTAACTCATTGTCTTTTTATTCTCATCCCTTTCTTCACAGAAGTAGTCTTTAATGGCATCAAGAGCATTTTTATTTACACCATACTGGACAGATACTTAGGCAAATTAGGATTATATGTGGAACAGAATAGTCTTTCAATCGCCAGTTGGTTCTTGGGAGAAGTAATACTTCCTTCCCTTCTATCACAAATTTGTCAAATTTAACAATTAAATCTTCTGAAAAGTGAGTAACACAGATGTAGGACTTTTCAGTATGTTCCCTATCCTTCCCTGATATGGCCCCTTTGCACTTTATAAAACGTTCCTAATCTTTAGGAGGTTTGAAAAACCGTCTGACCTCTTTACAGTCCCCATAGCTAGATCTGCATCCTGGTACAAAAGAGCAAGGCATCTTCACTAATCACATTAAGCACTCATGAAAATGTAAGGGCTAAACTGCTGTTTACTTACATTAAATAACAATAAAATTAACACACGAAGATAACGTCAACACACGACAAGAAATTAAATTCCATTTCGGTCAATGCTTCCTACAATAGCATTTCAGGTATTAATACTATGAAGTAATAGTGTAAGCACTTGTATATCAATAAACGTTTGCACAGAACACCACCAAAACACTCCGACCAATTAAATACTTAATAAATCGCACATAAACACACAAACATTAGTGGAAATCAACAATCTCAAATCGACTGTAGCGCTGCGTAGCGGCGAGTGCCAACCCGATCCGTATTCATTACATGCTATTGAGGGAGAAGAGATCACACTTTATATTCTATTCGTTATGCTAACACTTAAAAATATAAAATAGCCTAAGAATTCTCAGACTCAACCACTCAACAGACAGCTCTACTTCACAACTAACTGGGCTGGGCTGGTGGTAGAATGCCTAGCCAATCTCAAGGCCACAACCACCCTACCCCCATTCCAAGATCATAGCACAATGGCTTCCCAGGGCCTAGCCCACACACCCCCCTCCCAAATCCACTATTCACATCATAATCAAACTCCTACCTAATTTTCCTAAATATAAATGAGTAGGCCTGCAGGCCTAACTCAGTGTTACAATGTTTTATTCAAACCCGATATACATAATTCCCATTTAGATTTTATTGACAACATTGACACAGGATATTTAAATTATTATTAGCGATATTCAGGCATTACTAGTTTATCCATGGAATGTACCTTTGATTAATGGTTTTTATTATGTTTTAGAAGCTCTAGTGACAATCACAAGTAGTAAAAAGTAAAAACAAGAAGTTTTCTTAAATGCCCAGATTTTGGGCGCTTAAAACTGCTTTAGGCAAATGCCCGGGCAAATGTCCATTTATAGATGTCCTGCCCACTGGGCATTTGCCCGGCCCACATCACTAGTTGAACGAGAATCGTCCGAATGTATTCACGGCGATGACTATCAGGGTTTGAAGTGAAATATCTTTAAAATAAGTGTTTTTGAGGAAGGGTTACAACTGATAAGGTGTATTGGGGGTGGTCCGTACATGATTCAATTTTAGGCTGAGTGGTCCGCAGACTACTATGGGTTCAGAACCACTGCTAACTTATTCATACTACTGCTGAGATTCTCAACGGAATATCTAGTGTGACTGATAAATTAAGTAAGAAACAAATTGTGACTCATTTCGTGCGCCGCCCTGTAGACTAGTTAATGGTTCAAATCAATCCCATTCATCATCAGTTACAAGAAATAAAAAAATGTGATATACCAAAGACATTAGACCTAACTATGAATGTCAAGGTAAATTTTGAAAGCTACGTAGATTATAGAGTTATAGCAATAACTAACTACGGTAATTAGATTGCGCAACCTTACCAAAGAACCCAATAGGCAATTCTCAACAACATTATTATTATTATTATTATTATTATTATTATTATTTCTACATTCATTTCACCACATAAGTGGGACATATCAACATATCGTCGGCTTGTTTGCAAGACGGTATGGCTAATTCTCTTAAGGTGGCACATTGAGAAACGAGCGAACATGGAACAGGTCTCCAAGATGAGGGCCTTCTGCATGGTGATATGTAGACCAGGATGTATTCCCAATATTTGTAGATTACGAGCCAATAATTTGGGGATGATGACGGTAGAAGAAATTACTATGGGCAGAACCACTACACTTTCCTGTCTCCACATTTGCCGTATTTCCTCAGCCAAAGGCAGATATTTGGTGATCTTATCACAGCAGGTTTGTTGCAGATTATGGGAATTGGGCACTGCAATATCAATTAGGAAGGTTCTCTTCTGCACCTTGTCCACAAGAACGATATCTGGTCGGTTTGCTGGTATGGTTTTATCAGTAATAACTGATCGATCCCATAACAACTTGTGACTGGGATTTTCCAAAACGGCGTCAGGAACATACTGATAGTAAGGCAAAATATTATCAGATAATAAATGCTTTTGAGCAAGGTGTTGGTGCATTTTTTTGGCCACTTGGTTGTGCCTTTTCATGTAATCAGTACAGGAGATTGCTTGGCAGCCTCCTGTGATATGTTGAATTGTTTCCGGTTCTAGTTGGCATCTTCTGCATTTATCATCCTGAATATTTGCCTTAACTATATATTTCAGGTAGTTTTTGGTAGCCACAACTTGATCCTGGATTGCAACCATAAATCCTTCAGTCTCAGTGAATAGGTCAGCATGAGTCAACCAGCTGTTCGACGCATCAATGTCAACATGTTTCTGGTTGAGATCATACGGATGACGACCGTGCAGAGCTTTCTGCGTCCACTGCTGAAGCTTGATGGCTGAACATTCCTCATCAGTGGCTAACTGTATATCCCTTACGTGAAGAAGATCCAGCGGTGTGCACTTGTCATCTGCCTTCACAGCGGCTTGATGTATGGGAGAGTCATGTCTTCCCAGAAAATATCTCTGAAGGTTCCTCACTTGCCTTGCATGCAATTGGATAATGTCCGTGAGCCCTCGTCCACCTCTTTGACGCGGGATTGTCAATCGCTCAACAGCTGACTTAGGGTGGAGACATCTGTGTTTTGTTAAGATGGTACGTGTCCTAATTAGGATGTTCTCCAAGTCAGTCTGCGTCCATTTGATAATACCGAAAGTATATGTCAGAGCAGGAATAGCATAGGTATTAATAGCCTTAAAGGTGTTCTTTCCATTCAACTTTGATTTTAGAATCTTGTTAAGGCGTTGATTGTAGATAGCTACGGTTCTATCTTTAATACCTTTATGATCAATTCGATTAGATTGCAGGAGACCAAGATATTTGTAGGTCTCATTACCTTCCATAGGCTTTATGAAACAACCGTCACCAAGTTGAAATGCTCGGGCCTCTAATTTTCCACGCCGAATGGTGAGGGTGCGACACTTATCTAATCCGAAGGACATTCCAATATCAGAAGAAAATGAAGCAGTAATTGCAATTAGATTGTCGATGTGTTTCTCAGAGGATGCATATAGTTTAATGTCATCCATATACATCAAATGAGAAATTTTGTATTTGACTATACCATGGTGCTTAATTGGAAAACCACTCTTTGCATTGATCAGCAATGATGATAGTGGATTGAGCGCCAAACAGAACCATAGAGGGCTCAAGCTGTCACCCTGAAATATACCTCTTTTGATTTGAATAAATCCCGATTCCATACATGTGTCTCCATTAGACATTAATAAATTGGTCCCCCAATGGGACATCATATGTTGCAGACTTATAATGATGGCAGGATCAACGTTATATATCTTCAGGATTTGGATTAACCAGGAATGTGGCACCGAATCAAAAGCTTTCTTGTAATCAATAAAGGTCATGTAGAGGTTACGCATCATCTTTCCTGCTTGTTCCATAGTAACTGCATCGATTACAAGTTGCTCTTTGCAACCTTGAAACTTCTTCATGCACCCCTTCTGCTCTTCAGCCAGGATGTTATTAAGATTTATGTGTTCACAAATCTTACGTGCAATGCAAGATGTAAATATCTTATACAGGGTGCACAGACAGGTGATAGGCCGATATTTGGAAGGATCATTGGTTCTATCACCTTTTGGCAGAAGGTATGTTTTACCTCGCATCAAGTAAGAGGGGATAAGCTGTGGATTTTGGATGAAATCTGTGTAGCAGTGGGCAAGATGCTCAGGAGTACAAGTGAAACGTTTGATCCAAAAGTTGTGGAGGTTGTCTGGTCCTACCGCTTTCCAATTTTGGGTCTCCTTAACCACACGGGTCACATCTTCAGTTGATACCGAAGAGTCACTCATCGTGTCAATTTCTGACATTCTCTCCTCCTCTTCCGTAATCCATTTAGCGCTGCTGTTATAATAATAATAATAATAATAATAATAATAATAATAATAATAATAATAATAATAATAATAATAATAATAATAATAATAATAATATTTGATACTGCCACCTATGGACTACAAATAGCCTACACAACAACCGTTCAGGTTTCCTTCTTTAATAAGATGTTTCTTCCTTGTCGTTTAGCTTCCTTGGCAAAGATCTTTCAGCCTCTGGCTCCTCAATCGTTCTTCGGCGGAAAGCGTGGGTCTTTTTTGGGGGGGATCCTTCACACCTGCAATTTTGGTTCTGAATCCTGTCCTGTCCCAGACTTTGGCCGGTCCAATGTTTGCCCTTTTTAAGTCCTGATGGACTTCCTGAGGCCATGGAGGTTGCACCTTCCATTTCTCCTGAAGGTTGAGAATTTTGTTAGCCAATCCTTCGTTCCCCAATCTTTTAATATGTCCATAGAACATCAACCTCCTCTTTCTCATGCTGACAGAAATCCCTTCAAACTTGTCATAGAGCTGTTGGTATGACCTCAGTTGAAATATGTATCCATCTCCAGGTAGCTTTTTGGGACCTAGAAATTTCCTGAAAATCTTCCTTTTCTTTTTCTCAATTTCAACAGTGTTCTTGCTTGATAAGGTTCCTGCCGCATAGAGGCACTCTGGCTTCACTACTGTGCAATAACGCCTGTACTTGGCCTGATATGAGGGGGGTAACAACATAACGTAGCCAACACGATGCTGTTTGTAAAAAAAATATAATGTTCTTAATTTTATTAGAATAAATTCTAATGACCGATGTCGCAGTCAGAACAAAATGACAAGAGTTCTTCTTATAACCTAAGTGCCGTACTTCGAAGGTCTCCATCTATTCTGTCTTTTAGGCCTGGCGTCGATAACGGATCCTTTTGAAGAAAAGGTTCTCATGCAACTCCATTGGGGGCAGATGACCTAGCTGTTCCTCCCCTTAAAACAACAATAACTAAATTCATCTGCATTAAATTACAAAAGAATAGAGGTCACGCATCAATAACCTTTATCCAGAGCAATCGTTTCGCCAATTAATGCTTTCTCAAATACCGTAACTAAAAGATATATTTTGTATCCCATACGTTGGTAACAGTAATGAGACATCAATGGTAACAGTTGAAGAGACCTGACGCGCGAAACAAACATGGCAATTATTGTCGTTGAATGAGCAAGAAACAAGAACATAGCCTATATTAGTAGCCTAATTTAGCAACAGTGATAATGGACAGCAATTTCAATTGGTAATAACTCCCAGAATATGGGATAAGGTATGAAAATCCAGAAAATGACATTATCCAAGTGCAAGTGTAGAAACCAGGTTCAGCACTCCTGAACAATTACTAATTAAACTTACTGTATTTTTAGCCTATTTTCATTTATGAAAAAATAGGCTTATAAGATCACCTTTTGTCCGTGTGTCTGTCAGTGTGTGTGTGTGCGGATTTATGTGTCCCCCCTAATAACTTCTAAACGGCTGGAGCGATTTCAATGAAACTCGGTAAGTTCATAGCACTATTCCGGGCGACTATTCTGAGCTTCTATGCCCAAGATTGCGGGTTCAAACCCGGCCGAAGTCGTCGGATTTTTAAGAGCGTTAAAAATCCCTCAGTATGCCTTCCTTCGGAGGGGAAGTAAAGTCGGCGATCCCATGTTGTAGATTTATGGCATGTAAAAGAACCTTCCACTAACTAAACTTAGCCCATGTGAAACTAAGATTTGTAGTTCTGATTTGATAAAGCTGCATTAGTTCCTACGTTCGCTGCTGACTGCGATGGCATCTAGTATCCAAGTTTGCAACTAGGTGTCGTTGTCGGTAGCAATTGGTAACAAAAGTAGGAACTACTTGAAAATTGATCGTCTGCAGTCCTTACCTGAATACAGATGACACACACTAATACAGCCATCACAATTAACACCGGTTATCAGACAGATCCTACACACACCCAAAGTTACGGGGCTACATGACCGCGTTGTCGCAGCCCCTAAACTAAGAAACCAACCGACCAGATTTATTAGAAATCAGAATTTATAAGACCTATAAATATGTTAGTGGTAGGCCTAATGCTAATTTATAGATTAAGTTACTTTAATAGATCTTCAGTGGCATTTTTACTTTCTCGAACAAAATATATTTGCGTTAGGTAGCCTATAGGCTATTGTTTTAGATTCGGCCTATGTAACTGCCATTTTATGTTTTTAGGAAGAATCGGAATAAAATAGGTGCGATGGCTCTCCGTGTTTTCGTCTGAGTGGAAAGTCTCACGGGAATTCACTACGAGTTATGGAAAGCCTTGAAGCCAAGGCCTTCGTGGGTTAGTTGAAAGAGGGCCACCGTTTAATGAGTGGTTTTGGGATTGTTCAGCCTTGTAGATATAGACTAGATTTCTTTAGCCTATTTTCAATTTTGAAAAAATAGGCTTATGGGATCACCTTTTGTCCGTGTGTGTGTGTGCGTGTGTGTGTGTGTGTGTGTGTGAGGTGTGTGTGTGTGTGTGTGCCCCCCCCTAATAAAATCTAAACGGCTGGAGCGATTTCAATGAAACTCGGTAAGTTCATAGCACTATTCCCGGCGACCTCGACCGTGCCCTTCAAATTTTGTTACGTCTCGCCATGGCTGTGCGAAATATTTCACTAGCATTCAATAGCTCCGAAACTATTGCCGATATCGCCCTGAAATTGTGTACGGTGATAAAGGGCACTACTAGAAGTTCACCTATGAGACTTTCAAAAACCTGGTGACTACAAAACCAACATGGCGATCAAGCGAAATTGAGACTTTAAATAGACATTTCTCGCGATTTAACTATCCAAACGTAATGAAACTTGGTACAGCAAATGTTTATGCACATTGTAATGCACGGGAGTCTAATTTATTTCAATTGTTTACATAACCTCAAAATGGCGGCTGTGCGAAATATTTCACTGCCATTCTATATCTCCGAAACTATTACAGATATCTTCATGCAATTTTGTACGGTGATAAAGGGTACTGATACAAGTTTACCTATGTATATTTCATAAACCTGTAAAGTACAAAACGAACATGGCAACCAAGCGAATTTGAAATATTTTAATAGACTTTTCTCGTGATTTAACTCTCTGAGCGCAGTGAAATGTGGTACAGTAAATGATTTTGCAGATTGTAATGCACTGCCATCTAATTTAATTCAATTGTTTACATAACCTCAAGATGGCGGCTGTGCGAAATTTTAAAATTAAGTTTTTATTCTTGTGTCGTAATCATGCGATCGAAGTGAAAGTTTGAATAATGAAGCTAGGCAATAATTGTCCTTGAATGACACATAACTCTATGGCCTATACATATAACAATCCTAAATGGCGAGCTTCCGATATATTTAGACGGTTCTCAATATCTATGAATCTTTTACAGCAACCAAACTGATATTTTTTATGTTCATAGAGACTATGAACACCTATAGGACTTTCAGTAACCTGGTGAGCACAAATCCAACATGGCAGCGACGCGAAGTATAAATATTTAAATGAACGTTTCTCGCGAATTAACTACCCGAGTGCCGTGAAACGTTGCACGTTAAATGCTTATACAAATGTTGATCCACTGGCATGTAATTTATTTTAATTGTTTGCATAATCACAAGATGGCTGGTGTGCGTACTTTTAAAATCTCGTTTTTATTTCTTGTGTTCTAATCATGCGATTGAAGTTTGAATACCACACGTACACAATAATCTTAATGTAATAGTACAAAATTAAAATCCATCCTGGCGACCATCTGAAATATTTAGACGGTTCTCAATATCTACGAATCTGTTACAGCAATTAAACTGAAATGTTGTATGTTGATAGAGATAATTACATGAGCAGGATATATGAAAATAGGCTGTATAGTTCTTCACGGAACTACTTGTTTCTTTTTAAGGAATATTTCAGCGTTTTCACAGCAGTATTATTTATTTATTTATTTATTTATTTATTTATTTCTTCGTTTTGCCCACTTAGGGAGCGCGTTTGAACTTGCTGACTCGGGTTGATGGTGTTTTCCTGTTCTTCTCCTCCCAAATTCTCCTCATGAACTCACTAAGCCCCTTCTTACGTTCCTCCGTCCATTTTTTTTTTTCCAGTGGTCTTTTTAGATTTTTCGGTGAACGAGTGATTTGTAACTAGAGTTCCAAAAGCCTTGCGATATCTTCTGTAATGTTTATTTCTTTCAAGTCCCGTTTGAGTTCTTCTAACCAACTGATTTTGACAATCTTTGAATTTATTATATCAAGCAGTTGTTTTGCATATCTGGTGTTGTCCATTCTTCAGATGTGACCATAGAATTTCAATCGTCTCTTACGCACGGTATCAGTGAACGTATTGATTACTGTGTACAAGTCTGTTTTAATCCATAATACATTAATATAAACGGGGCCATATATTTTCATGAGAATTTTACGTTCTTGGTTTTCGATTTCACCAATTTGAGAGTGGACTCCTACTGTAGATATAGGCTATAGTTTCGAGGCGTATAAGGCTTCCGGAAGACCATCTGTCTGGTAGTGCTGTAGTTTCGCATTTCGTGACATATTTATTTATGTATTTTGTGTCTTTAGTAGTGACAAAGATAGGGCTCATGGCTCTCTCTTACAGAGTAGGCTAGATTATCAAGACATGGTATTTTACAATAAAAGTGACAGTAGCACTCTGTTCATGTCCTGACATCAGCGGTAAGGTAGGTAAACGCCCTGTCCCCCTCTCCTAGTAAGAATCCACTAATAAATTAGTTTAATTCAAGTAATCCTTAAGCCTAAGCATCATTGAGGCGAGCTCCATTTCCCACCACGGTATTTGACCAGTCCACACAGCACCGCCGCGGTCATCATCCCTCCGCAGAGGACGACAGAAGTCGTGGTTTCACGGAGTTTATCAATTCTATCTGTGTTCCTCGACCATCAGTTAGGACTGTCATGACACGCTCTTGGAATCAACCATAGACTCAAGTCAGAATTTCTGGATCCGAACAAAAATCGAACCCGGGGCCTCTCACACCAGTCTAGTGTTCTATCCCTTAGAATGAACGTTAACCACGTCCGTCCTGGTGTAAATTAGCGGTTAACATTCTTGACTGTCGCCCAGGAGGTCCGGGTTCGATTCCCGGCTCTGCGAAGAAATTTTAATTCTGGTGTGAGACCTAGAAAGGGGTACACTTAGCAACGTGAGGGTTCGTATCCCACCTCAGCTATCCTGGAAGTGGTTTTTCGTGGTTTGCCTACTTGTACTCCAGGCAAATGCTGGGATGGTTCCTAGCTTAAGGCCACGGCCGCTTCCTTCTCAACACTATCCCTACACAAGTAGGCTACCTAGTCATCACAATAAAACGGATTAGGCCTATCATACACACACAAGAATAGCCTATGTGGCTTCGGTGGCGTAGTTGGTAGCATGCTGAGCTTCTATGCCCAAGATCGCGGGTTCAAACCCGGCCGAAGCCGTCGGAATTTTTAAGAGCGTTAAAAATCCCTCATTAGGCCTATGCCTTC
Organism: Meconema thalassinum; assembly: GCA_946902985.2. NCBI lineage: Eukaryota > Metazoa > Arthropoda > Insecta > Orthoptera > Tettigoniidae > Meconema > Meconema thalassinum. The sequence goes on along the minus strand of OX336396.1, from coordinate 292,872,759 downwards.
CTTCGGAGGGGAAGTAAAGCCGGCGGTCCCATGTCATAGATGTATGGCATGTTAAAGAATTTTCCACTAATTACACCTGTGTGAAACTAAATTTATAGGTCAAGAATGTAAAACAACGCTCTTAGGTTGCTATGTTCGTTGCCAAGAGCCGACTGCGGTGGCGTCTAGTAGCTAAGTTCTGAACTAGGCCTAGTAGCCGTTGACGGTGGCGTTTGGCGGCCAAAGTAGGAACTATTTGAAAAATTCAAAGTTGCAGTCCTTACTTGAATTTAAAAAAAACCAGATACACACACTAATACAGTCATCACAATTAACACCAGTTATCAGACAGATTCTACACACACCCAAAGTACACGGGGCTACATGACCGCGTTGTCGCAGCCCCTAAACTGAGGAAGCAAGCAACCAACCAACCAACCAAGAATCGCCTATGACGCGTTGACGCAGCCCTTAAAATCAGCAACAACAACAACTACAGTAGAAGGTAAGACTTGCTTATGGAGAACACCAAATAAAATACCATTCCAGAATTATCATTCCTGATGGAGCCGGAAATCCAACCCGAGGCTCTGCCCTTTTAGGCATATTGTGTACTGTTGAATTGTGTAGCCTACATTATCAGACATCATTGTACTCGTATTAAGCATTCTCTCTCTTTGTGGCAAGGCCATGGCTACGATTCTTGTAACGTGCAAAACGTAACTTATACTGTAGCCTACTGGATGATAACCATAGCCTATGATGATATTTTGAGGTTAGAAAATATATAAACTAGACTAAATACAAATTGTAACAAAAGTAACCAAAATTTGAGGCCCCTAGAATCAAAACCCGCTAAGTCCACAAAATAAACTTTGTGGGAAAATGTGGAAAACTGTTTACATATGAAAAAACATCCTTGGAATATGAACATTTTGTTTATTAGGCTAATTACTTTGTTATCCAACGATGAATTTCAACAAATTACAGGATTGTCCCTTAATGAAAAGCAACACAGTTTTTAAGATTAATTATGAGAGTTAACTGTTTTTGAAAGTGAAATGTACATAGGCTAGACTATGGACAATTTTGAAAGTAAGAATAAAAACAAGGGAAGAAGGAAAGCATTTGGACGTGAACCCTCCAAATTATGTAGTCTATGAAATGAAAACCTGACCTGAATTATGATATATTTAAAATACAATAGCAGTAGCCTATCAGTTGTGAATAGGTTACACTTTGCAAGGACATACAAATGGGTTAGACTATAGTCTACAATTCTATGTGCTGATTGGCTGAACGTGACTTGGCGGGTTTTGAAACTAACAAAGGCGGAAGTTCAATGGAATCTACCGGATTTTGAAATTAACCATAAGTTTTGTCCGCCATTTTCTTAGGGGAATAGCGTATTTTGAAGGAAAATCATAGCACCATTGAATTGCCCGGTTCATATAACGGCAACTTCACCTCATTTTTCATGTTCGATGGACTTGGTAGGTTTTGATTCAAGGCACTTCCTACGTTTTTTTTTTCACATGCTGAGAATAGCTGGCTTCAGAATGTTAACCTATTTAGTTCATTAATATTAGAATAGAATCCAAGAAAAATATCCCAACCAATTTATTATTTTTATATTATTCTTTTAATGGATTATACTCTTTTTTTCTCGACTTTTTAATATCTGATGAAATTATTATAGGTTAACATTGCGAAGTCAGCTATTCTCAGTGTGTGAAGAACTTTAGAGAGCATTCGGCTTATATAGGCCTAAAGTGTTCCAGAATAAACCAATGTTACTTTTTATCTGAATTTTCTTTTGATATTGGTATTCAATTTACAGATTTTCAAACCTCAAAATATCATCATATGGTTATCATCCACTTCAGAACAGGTTACGTTTTACATTGTCGTCTACAGTTTATCGCCCTTCCTTCCTCTCGGACCCGCGCTGTATTGAAGGCAATCGAACACTACAAAACATTTATTTCGATCTTTCTCATGCACTCAGTTTTTAAATCACGGGTGTAATTGCTTTTTCATTGAGCATTAACGTGAGAGTGTTGGAGAAAGGATAGGATATGTTTGTGCTACTTGGAGAGGAGAAGAGAGCATCTTCCGCCATGCTGCATGCTGCAGGAGGCCATGTTAGATAACAGCACAGCACACCAAACTCCCCCTCCCCTCCCCCAACCTCTTCACTGCCTCCTTGACTCTCGCCTCGGGGATTTAAAACAAACACAAAATGGACTCCCTCCACCAAGGTATACAATCTCCACAGATATCACACTTCTGGGATAGAGACATATGCTCTGAAATATGTTCTGGGGCAGGGCCATCTGGGAAGGAAAGAAAGAAAGAAAGAAAGAAAGTTGAAGACAAAATAATAATAATAATAATAAATCACATACAATCACAGAGAGAAACTTATGGCGGCTTCGGTGGCGTAGTTGATAGCATGCTGAGCTTCTATGCCGAAGGTTGCGGGTTCAAACCCGTCTGAAGTCGTCGGATTTTTTAAGAGCGTTAAAAGTCCCTCAGTATGTCTTCCTTCGGAGGGGAAGTTAAATCGGCGGTTCCATTTCATAGATGTAGCCTATGGCATGTAAAAGAACCTTCCACTAACTAAACTTGTGTGATAGTAGCCAAGTTCACAACTAGGTGTCGTGGACGGTAGCATTTGCTAGGCAAAGTAGAAACTAGGCTACTTGAAATTATCGTCTGCAGTCCTTACTTGAATTAAAAACAGATAACACACATTAATACAGCCATCACAATTAACATCGGTTATCAGACAGATTCTACACACACCCAAAGTAGCCTACACGACGCTACATGACCGCGTTGTCGCAGCCGCTAAACTAAGGAACCAACCAACCAGAGAGACACTTCAACATCGAGACAGATTTTCGCAAACGACTAGTAAGATTTTACGGCCACATCATGAGACTCAATGACGATCGATTAACAAAGAGAATTCTGTCATAGGCTTAAGGCCTACTTAAGGAAACTTCAAGTGACAACAGTCTGGATAACACAAGTCCAAATTGATCTCAGAAGAGCCAATATCACACCAACAGACATCGAGGATCGAATGACAAAAGCTCCACACCTGAAGATCGACCAAGGAGATCGGGGAAAGGATGGATGGATGGAGGAACGTCGAGTTAGACATAGCGAAACAATGAAGGAGTTTTGGAATAACATGAAATATAACAGCAGCAGATCATAATTTGCTTTAAGTGAACCAATGGGTCTAAACAACTTATATAAATAAATAAATACGAGCCTTACAGCAGTCGCATATGATGTATAACATCTGACATGTTATCCTACTATGAAATTGAGATGAAATATATGTGAAGTCTGTTGCTGCCCACTAATTATGTGGACAAGCTCTTTCCACACATAACAAAAATAAAACTCTATATTTGGTTCAAAAGGAGACTTGCGTCTCGCGACAGACTTGGCTGGACAAGCTGATTGGTAGCTCTGACCAGGATCGAGACCGAGACATAACTTTAACCTCACTTTTGTAACACAGGCGATTGTTATCCCCGTCACGTTTTAACGACGTTTACAAAATTATATTTATTTAAATGTGTTCAAAATTTTGAAATCTCATTACAGAAGCCCCCCTTCTCGAATCTATAAAAGTTACGAGTGGTTGAATGCCTAAACGTTAACGAAGTTTTGGTAAGATAACGAACAGAAAGATTCTGTTGTATTGTCACTAACAGCCCACTAGAGCGACGGAAGAAGAATGAGCGCTGGTCTACTGCTTTAATCTATAATTTTATTAAGAATAATACTGTTCATTTCATTTCATCAGTGTGCTAAGCTTTTGTTGATGGAAAACTTGCGTCTCGTGACAGACTTGGCTGGACAACTCTTGTTCTTGTACTGCATGAGAAGCTGGAATGGATAGGTTAAGGAAGTAACGTCTCGTTTTGATGACGTCACACCATTCAACCAATCAGCTTATCCAGCCAAGTCTGTCGCGAGACGCAAGTCAAAGGAGAGGCTATTGTATGCTCGTTTTAATAACAATCCTTATATCAGCAAGGAACATAACCAATAAAAAAAGAGAATCGAAAATCAAAGATACCGTGCACATGGACATCCACAGCCTTCTCAATTTGTATCTGATGGTGCTGCCCTCTTGAGGGTTGCCGGTAGGCCTACGTGAGTAACTGTTCCTAACATTCTGCCTAGCAGCCAGGAGGGATGCGATCTAGCTGGCAGTGAACTTCCGTCCGATTCACTCCTGTCCCATTTTTCAAAATCACTCCCACAAAAATATCCAGCAACCGAGTGGAAAGATGTTACGCATCAATAATAATAATTAATTCAAGAGCCTCCGTGGCTTAGGTGGCAGCAAGCCTGCCTCTCACCGCAGGGTCCGTGGTTCAAATCCCGGTCACTCCATGTGAGATTTGTGCTGGACAAAGTGGAGGCAGACAGATTTCTCTCCGGGTACTCCGGTTTTCCCTGTCACAAATTTCATTCCAGCAACACTCTCTACTGTCATTTATTTTTAATCTGGCATTCATTTAATCATTGCCCCAGTGGAGTGCGACAGGCTTCGGCAGCCGGCACAGTTCATATCCTCGCCGCTAGATTGGGGTTTCATTCATTCCATTCCCTGACCTGGTCGGTCGACTGGAAGCAGGCTGTGGATTTTCAATTATTAATTCAAAGAACTAGTTGGCAATCATCAATTCAGACCACCCAAACATTACATCCAACAGACCGCAGAAATAGTCACAGCGAAAAGATGAAGAGATTTTGGGAGGATAAGAAAGCAAGATCAGCTGGATAGGTTCAATCGCGCTCCTTAGACGGGCTTAGCCTAAGGATGGAAATAAATAAACAAGATGTTCAGTAAAGAACATACAGCCTGCTTTCTCATAAATGCATGGGTATTGTTATAACTCTCTGTCCTTTACAAGGAGTTTAATTGAATGTTGGTTGTAGTAGCTTGTTGAAATACAACGTGTTATACGGATATTAAACATGAATATGAGGTGCCCTTTGCTAGTGCTACCTATGTACAAAATGTTATTCAATTCGGTTTCACCGTGTTTGAATTGATATGGTGAATCGATTTGCACACATACATGGCCGCTATCTGCAAACTATTGGGCTGATGACCTTGTAGTTCAGTCAAAAGATGCTTCCCACAGAAAGGTATGTTGCAAAATATGGCAGAGATCAGATGATTAGGTTGGTCGTAATTTGATTTAAGCTTTTAACATTTGGGTGGCCGCCATTACTTTTCCGTCAAGATGGCGGTGATATAAAACATGACATTGAGGTGCCCTTTGCTAGTGCTACCTCTGTACCAAATTTCGTTCAATTCGGTTTCACCGTGTTCGAATTGATTGGGGGGGGGGGGGGGCAGACATTCAGAATACACACACTCACACACACAGACAGACACACGATTTTTCGCCCTGTGTTGATCTCATAAGTCTACTTTCATTTTTGCAAAAATCGATAGTAGGCTAATAAATAAATAAATAAGTTATATAGGCTAATAATATAGCAGTTGGATCCACAATTAGGGGAATATCAAGGGGGATTTCGGAAGGGACGATCATGTGTCGAGCAGATTTAGAACCTTAAATCTATTCTTTCATATCTGAAACTTAGAAACAAGCAGTTTGTAGTGACCTTCATCGACTTCAAAAAGGCTTATGACTCCATTGATCGACGCTCCCTATTTGAAATACTGAAAGAACTGGGACTTGACAACAAAACAAGAACGATCATTCAGAAAACCTTAACCAACACTACTTACAGAGTTAAATTCAGGGGAGAAATTTCAGAGCCCTTTGAAATCATCACTGGTGTAAGACAGGGAGACGGATTATCACCTTTGCTCTTCATCTGTGTGCTCGAAAAAGTCATCCGAGAGTGGCGTAAAGTAATGAACGTTACCAGGGCTGAAAATGGAGTCAGATTGGGCTACAAAAAACAGAACCTGAAAGTTGACTGCCTAGCATTCGCAGATGATCTTGCAATTTTTTTAGATTCCTTAGATGAAGCCGCAGTGCAAATTAAAGAACTCCAGATTCAAGCAGCATAAATAGGCCTTAGGATCTCTTTAGAAAAAACAGAATTCATCACTAATATCAAACAAGCGCCAAAAGAGTTGAATGTAGGACAGGGGAAAATCAAGAATACGAAAGCGTTCAAATTGGCCTATTTGGGTGAGTGGATAGACCCCAAACTCTCCGAGAAGGCAGCTTACGAATCACGATTCAGAAAAATGGAAATGACATAGACTATAATCTAACAAAAGTCATTTATAACAAGAAATCCATATCTATAAATGCCAAGTTAAGACACTACCAAACAGTCATCCGTCCAGAGACCTTGTGCCTTGCAATGCATCGCAAGGGACTAATAGAGAAACTGGAAGTGAAAAAAAGGAAAATTCTAAGAAAAATCTTGGGCCCAGTAAAGAAAGTGGGGAATATACGAGACGACACAATCACGAACTTAATACCCATCTGGAAAAACTAACTGACACCATGACGAAATGGAATATTACCTTTTACGGTCATTGACAAATAGAATTTTCACCTACTTTCTCAAAAAGAAAACCAAGGGAGCTTGGTTCTTTGAGGTGGAAAATGATTTGCAAGAAGTGGGAATTACAAGCATAAATATCTGGAAACGTGCCCCCCTTAAGCAAAAACTATCAGCACACCGATGTTTCCAAGAAAAGCCTAAGCCTCAAAGAGGCAAGAAGTGGACTGAGGAATGGAAACAACAGCATCGAGAACTAATGCGAAAGTACTGGGAGGACGTTAAAGCTCGATGCAGCAAGAGGCAGTTGAAATGACGTGTTACTTTGATGGCCGAATCGGAAGGAGAAGAATAATATATTCCTGGGCTCTTCCAGCTGCGAGGTGATCAGACATGTAAGAACAACTCTACTTTACTGTTTAAAATATGCCGCCGCCGAAGTGTAGGGATAGTGAGTTGGACTCATTCCTAGGAAGCCCGGATTTGATTTCCGGCTCCGTTAGAATTTTCAGATCAGTCTTGAAGGCTGGAACGGGATGCTTTAGACACGTGAGGACGAATATTAAGTAGCCCAGCTGTTTTATAATGGTAGTAGCGCCTCATGGTTTACAACCGAGGCTCAAGATGGATGGGCGCGATACCAATCGTGAGGTTTAAAATGAATAGTTTAGAACAGGAGGAGATGTCCACGCTGTTCCGCCCCTTAAAGCAACAATTACTAACTAACTAACTAACTAACTAACTAATAGTTTAGAACACACCTCAAGTCAGTGTCCAATAATATCCTAGCTAGGCTACAATATTATAATAACATTAAAGCGTGAAAATTTATTTCTAAAGTGACTCACAACTTGTGGTTTGGAAACCATGGGGACCCTACTGAGTCCGATATTGCTTGTGAGGGGCTCATCTCTTTCTTCTTGAGCTCTTTTTACCCGGGTATGTTTCATGTTCCTGCGATCTTGTCTTTCTGACACTGTCAGTTTAGAGGAGGCAATGTGTGTTTAGCCTATTTATATCCGTAGTCTTTTATTTGGCCTCATTTCCTCTTTTTCTATTCAGGCTATTTTCTCCTAATGAGATAGATGGAGGCCAGATGTTGTGCCTCTTAAGGGAACCAGGTAGTGTAGATTAGCCAACGATGCAACTGTTTTTGTTATTAGATAACCATGACAACGAGAAACTTGAGAGTTTTACAAGTTACAGTAGTCTATTAACAACATCCATGGCAGTGTTTTAATAGAGAATGCTTGCCACTGTGGGTGAGAGGTTAACGTGTCGGACTACCAACCCCAAGTTTGCAGGTTCGCCCCTGGCCGTGGTAAGTGATTTTATAAAGGCGACAAAAATCACGACATGCATGCCATACGTTGTTGGCATGTTAAAGAACCCATTTGAATTCAGTAGGCCATGTTCAATGTCAAAATTAATCTATCCAAGGTTGCAGGTTCGAAACCTGGCGCAGTCAGCTGGCATTTGAGGGTGCGCAAATGCGAGGGAGCCGTGTCAGTAGATTTACTGGCACGTTAAAGATCCCCTTCGGGGCAAAATTCCGGCACCCCGGCGTCTCTAAAAGCCAGTGTAGTTAAAAGGGACGTAAAACCAATAACATTATTATTATTATTATTATATAAAATTAATCTCGGGATTTTCCGCCAACACAAAGTTCCTCCGTTCTCTACTAGAAAGCGCTGTAGTGTCAAGGAGCTTAGATATCTAACCTCCTTGACTTTCAAAGCGTTCAAAGAAACGAGGAAATTCGACCTGCAAGCTGCCCCCTGGGTATCAATTAACAAAGCTTGCACCTGGCACCCGAAGCCATACGATATTATTATTATTAATAGTGAATTATACAATATGAAAACATATTTGAAAAAAAAAAAAAGCCTCCGTGGCTTAGGCGGCAGCATGCCGGCCTCTCACCGCTGGGTCCGTGGTTCAAATCCCAGTCACTCCATGTGAGATCTGTGCTGGACAAAACGGAGGCAGACAGGTTTTTCTCCGGGTACTCCGGTTTTCCCTGTCAAAATTGCATTCCAGCAACACTCTCCACCATCATTTCATTTCATCTGTCATTCATTTAATCATTGCCCCAGAGGAGTGCGTCAGGCCTCGGCAGCCGGCACAGTGCATATCCTCGCCGCTAGATAGGGGCACCATTCATTCCATTCCTGACCCGGTCGGAGACTGGAAGCAGGCTGTGGATTTTCATTTATTTGAAAAACATAATGATCATTTGAAAATTCTGACAATTTTAGAAGAAGGCTACTTGTCTTTTGGTACCCTTTTCTCTGGTGTTAAAATAGATAATTGGGTGAAATCTCTAATTCTTAATCTAATTTTAAAGATACAGCTTGTTATTGATATCAGGCATTTGGTTTCAATTTTATGAAATTTTGATTTCGTCCTATCTTTTGGCCTTTAGGCCTAAATGAGTCTTTTTTTTATTTTTTTATTTTTTTAATAGTCTATTTTTTCGATTACTTCCATTTTGCTTCGCAGCTTTTGGTATGTAAGCCTCTATAACTTCAGAAAATTTCAACTAGATCAGGCATGTGTTTCCTGAGAAACAGGTCCAAAATATCGAAAATTTTAAATCTTCAGAAAATTAAGGTCGTTTCATGTAATTGACGTATGCACGGTTACATTAAAATATCACTATTGACCTCAAATATGGTTTCTATACCTAGGCTATCTGTTATACCGTATATTGGTGTAATCGAGAAAGAATGGAGAATTTTTTGAACCTAAAAACAAAAAAAAATGCCGTTTTCCGCCATTCCACTACCTGATTCCCTTAAAACAATGACCACACCACATTGAGGCAGCAACAGGACTTACATGACCTCGTGGTGCAGTAACGATACTGTAGCTTTGAAGCCATTTCACAGTGTTTCCTTATTAAGAAGGCTTGCCACAGTGGGCGAGTGGTTATCGTGCCGGACTACCAACCCCAAGCGTGCAGGTTCGCTCCGGTAAGTGATTTTTAGCCTACGTTTCACATTTTGCAAAAATGAGGAAAAAGTAGTCTTATGAGATCGATCCGGGAAAATGTGTGTCTGTCTGTCTGTCTGTCTGTCCTTCTGTCTGTCTGTCTGGCTGTGTGTGTGTCCCCCCCTATCAACTCCTAAACGGCTGGAGCAATCGAAATAAAATTTGGTAGGAGTAAAGATCTATACCTGAATATCGCACGGCCATATTTGAAAATGATGTCAGTGCTACCAACTGCTGAAAAATCGCAATTGAAATTTGAGCTCCATGTTGGATATCTTGGAAGGTATGAATGGGAGCTATTTCAAAATCGGCACACATATAGATAATAATATTGCAGTTTAATTTCCAGAAGGCCATACATGGCAGTGTTGCCAAAATGATTATAAGCCTACTGATAGGTCCAATATTAAAATGCATATAATTTCTACACTATCAATTGGAATTCAACCAAATTTCGTATGTTGTATGTGTACATGACCAGATATGACTGAACGTATTCTTATGAACCAACAGTGCTGCCAACTGTTAAAAAATGCTCTTAATTTCTTTTATCCAAATACCAATATATATGAGAAAGTATGCAAGCCGACAGCTTTAAACTATGCACACGTATAGTACATGACATTCTATATTAATTTGGAGTAACTTATATACGTCAGTTCTACCAACATGATTCTAAGCCTGCTGAGTGGTCCAACTTTAAATACATGTAACTTCCATACTATCATTTGGATTTCAACCAAATTTCGTATGTGCTATGTGTACCACAACAGCTATGACTATGCATAGTCTTAAGAGCAACCAGGGCTGCCAACTGTTAATAAATGCTGTCTCTATTTTTGTTACCCTATTATCAATATATCAGAAAGAATGCAAGCCAATAGCTCTAAACTTTGCACACGTATAGTACCTGGCATTCTAGATTACTTCGGAGTAACTTATATACGTCAGTGCTGCCAACATGATTCTAAGCATGCTGATAGGTCCAATTTTAAAATGCATGTAACTTCTATACTAACTAATGGATTTCATTCAAAATTGGCACAACAATAGATCATATTATTTCAGATTATTTCTGACCAATACATGCGTGACACTGTTGCCAACATGATTTTACGCGCGCTGTTTGATCCAATGTTTAGCTGCATGTAACGTCCATGCTATTCATTGGACTCCAACCAAATTTTGTATTCTGTACCTTAAGAGATGGAACTAAGAATATATTCAGTCACCAGGGCTGCCAACTGTAGTGCTCTATTAGGCTACATTATGCCAGGTATACAGTATTTCGAACTAATTAGAAATTTCGATATTACCAACTTAATTTCGTCATTATTCTAGATAGATCCATATCGATTAATCATTGGCATGAATCTTAAATTTTAAGAAAAGTAGGCTCTTTATTTCGTCACGGAACTTCTTGTTTAAAGGTGACAAAAATCACGACATGCATGTCATACGTTGTTGGCGTGTTAATTAACCCATTTGGATTCAGTAGGCCGTGTTCATACTGACAAAATTAATCTGGGGATTTTCCGCCAACACAAAAAGTTCCTTCTATCTCTACTAGAAAGCTCTGTAGTGGCAAGGAGATTAGATAGGTCTACGTCTAACCTCCTTGACTTTCATAGCGCTCCAAGGAACAACAACAAAAATCGACATGCAAGCTGCCCTCTGGGCGTCAAACAACAAAGCTTGCACCCGGCACCCGAGGCCATACGATATTATTATTATTATTATTATTATTATTATTATTATAGCTCTCAATCGGTCAACATAAAATCAATCCAAATACTGGAATATGTGAACAATAACCTGAAGTAAATTACATTTATATATATATTGTTATGGACTATTGAAGAAGAAGAAGAAGAAGAAGAAGAAGAAGAAGCAGAAGAAAAAATAAGGGATGACATGTTTCTCTCGTCAAGCGAGCATCATCAGATCCAATTTTAACAAAACTAATAGTTCTACAAAACACTGCTAAACCTACAGGGTGGCCACAGAGTCCCGTTACCCCCTCTTATAACCAATAGAAACCCCTAAACCTAGTTAAATAAGTTGTTCACCATTTCTAAGAGAGGTTTTGGTGGGAATATACGGCATTACGGGTCCAAAACATCTGTCTGTGCACCATCATTTTCATGGCAAAGGATAATACGGCGCCAAGTTCTGTGCGACATTCTTCGGAGCATTGCTGGTGTGACTTTAGTGAAAGCGTCTCACAGCATCTTTCAGTTCTTCCGTGGTATTGTATCCGTTTTGTGAAACGATACCCTTTATGAACCCCCATAGCGCATTATCACATGTGGTAAAGTCTGAGCTTCGTGGTGGCCAGGTAAGTGGAGCCGGCAGCACAGGAGAACCACGACCCATCCATCGCCCTGGAAGAACTTCATTACGATATTCACGCACTGCGATGGCAAAATGGGCAGGTGCCCCATCATGCTGGAACCAACATGTCTCTTTAATACCGTGCTCCTCCAAGAGAGGAACAAACCAGTCCTGCAACATGTTGAAGTAACTGTGCTGATTCACAGCACCGTCGTAAAGAACGGCCCAAACAAGCGTGCTGCCTGCTGCACTTGCCTGGCCACCACGAAGCCCAGCCCTTACCACGCAAAGGGTATCGTTTCACAAAACGGATACAATACCACGGAAGAACTGAAAGATGCTGTGAGACGCTTTCACTAAAGTCACACCAGCAATGCTCCGAAGAATGTCGCACAGAACTTGGCGCCGTATTATCGTTTGCCATGAAAATGATGGTGCACACACTGATGGCTTGGACTCGTATGCCGTATATTCCCAAGAAAACGTCCCTTAGAAACGGAGTACAACATATTTAACTAGGTTTAAGGGTTTCTATTGGTTATAAGAGGGGGGTAACGGGACTCTGTGGCCACCCTCTACAGTGACACCCACAGGCACTAAGTTTCTGAAAGTGTTCCTTGTATTTTGTTTTTGGAGGGCAGAGGTTGCCTGTGGATTTAGGTTTAGTAGTGTTATCTTGCATATTTGGATCTGATGATGCTCGCAACCCTTTATAACATAGGTCCTTGGGATAATATCTTCCCACCCCTTTCATTTCAAGAATTTCCACATGCATCCACAAGCCAGATGCAGAGCAATATTGAAAACCCATTAATTTGATGTATACCGTCATCAGAAACCAAAGGTGGGAAGCATATATCCCAGTGGTCTCCACAGTGCACGTGCTCGCCCGTTCGGTTGTGTTGAGTAAATGCAGAGCATTGTTTTACAGAAGAAGGTGTCATTTTTGAAGATAGGAGATTTGTAAACGTTGGTATATAACTGAAATACAATGTTAATAATGGTTGGTTGGTTGGTTCCTTAGTTTAAGGGCTGCGACAACGCGGTCATGTAGCCCCGTGTACTTTGGGTGTGCGTAAAATCTGTCTGATAACCGGTGTTAATTGTGATGACTGTATTAGTGTGTGTATCTGTTTTTTTTTTAAATTCAAGTAAGGACTGCAACTTTGAATTCTTCAAATAGTTCCTACTTTTGCCGCCAAACGCCATCGTCAACGACTGCTAGGCCTAGTTCAGAACTTAGCTACTAGACGCCACCGCAGTCGGCTCTTGGCAACGAACGTAGCAACCTAAGACCGTTGTTTACATTCTTAACCTATACAATTTAGTTTCACACAGGTGTAATTAGTGCAAAGTTTCTTAACATGCCATAAATCTATGACATGGGACCGCCGGCTTTACTTCCCCTCCGAAGGAAGGCATACTGAGGGATTTTGAACTCTCTTAAAAAATCCGACGACTTCGGCCGGGTTTGAACCCGCTATATTGGGCATAGAAGCTCAGCATGCTACCAACTACGCCACCGAAGCCGCTAAAATGTTAATAATGGTTTTGGTCACTTGAGTAGGCTAAATATATTTCAGCTATAATGGAAATAATTATCCTGCTCAGGGTGTTTGCCATAGAATAGAAGACTTTTAAAATTAATTTTCGGTTTTTAGGTAAATACTATTTTGAAAATATTGAATTATATTTGATTATACTAACTTTTAACATTCCAAAATCACTCTTATATTTTTGTGCAGTTTTCGGCAAAGATTATCTAGGTCACTGACCTTGTGTTGCGTGGGAGTTCGTTTTTTTTAAATTATAGAGCGTCATGGGTGCTTATATATATTATATCCTGTTAAATAAACCTCATTATTGAGTGATAAACACAGTATCATCATAATTTGGAGGTGGGAGATTATTACCCAATTGCTCATTTAAGAAAACATAACTTACTGTCGGGTGTGGGCAGTAGGATAATAATTTCCCACCCCATATTTCATAAAATAGAATCCACACCCGTAAAATTGTTGCATATTCCTACGCATCTATCACCCCCAATTACAAATGTGCAAAAAGAAAACAAATATTTTATACCCCCAGTCTTTTGTCCTATAAAGGGTTAATTTAACGAGCGAAACATGTTATCCGTTAGCTTTCTTCCTCCTTAATAGTCCATAACAATATATAGTGTTACTGCTGCGAGGTTGCTTCGTTCCCTTGCGCGTGACTCACAGCTGCCCGAGGCTACCCCCGGCCGGCCGCTTTCGCAGCGAGAACAAAAGGGATGGACCAGAATGTTCGTGACCTAACTAGTGATGGAACTCTCGAGAAACCGTGAAACCTGGTCCGCTCCAGAAACATCCATTGAGTCACCAGCCCCGCAATATAAGCGACCTGGCCAGCGAGGGGAGTGAGTTTTTGAGGACTGTGTTCAGATCGAGTGCGTATTTTTTACCTGTGCGACAGTATCGAGGCGAAGTACCACGCGGTGTATTGCGAAACGCAGTGGAATGTTTTCCTAGCCTGCGGACGGCGAGACAGTGTACATTCAGAACAAGTGAGTGTCAGTCTGTGGCTTGCTTTCATGAGGAAGAGTGCCGTTACTTCTAGCCAGGAACGGGTCTACCTAATTATTGAGAGATTAACTGCGCGAGCAAGTGAAAAGGAGGTGAGTGAACTCTATAAGGGAGGAACCTGACTGAGACTGCTCATTGGTTTCCAAGTGTGTATTGTGTGGTGTAACTTTCTAGACCTGCAATAAAGCCAATATTTCTTTAAGGACCAACTGTGTTGTGCTTTTACCCACTGTAATCCAGTTAACGAAAGTGCCACTAGGGGTAACAAGTAGCAATAGGCTACTGTAGGCTATATAGCCTACCGTAAATCTTAATCCCATGTAATTTATTTCACGTTATTTTTCACATAGTTTATCCCAGTTATTGGAATGATTTTTGTGTTGACTGACAAAAAAACTACAATATTTATTATTGATAGCGTTCTTAGCTCTCACTCCTGTGGTCCGAGTTCGATTCCCTGCTCTCGCAAAAACTTGAATTCTGGTCTGAGGGCTGTAAGGGGATCAATTCCCACCGTCTCCCATCCTAGAAGTGGTTTTCCGTAGTTTGTCATTTCTACTCCAAGCAAATGCTGGAATGGTTCCTAACGTAAGGCTACGAACACCGCCTTCACTATCCAAGCCCCAATTACAAAGATGATAATTGTTTCTTTAAGGAGCCTAACATCTAGGTTATCGGCCCCTAATGGTTTGGGTGATAGTGAAATATGAGATGAGAATGTAAACTATAACTAATACTAACTACAGACTTACATACTAGAAGAAGAAATGGTAAACAAATAAAGGATAAGGCAAATAAAGGACAGGAAAAAAAGAAAGGAGAGCCATGAAAGGCAGATAGAAAAGGGGAAAGAAAAGAGGGCCCGCCTCAAAGTCAGTGGAAAAACGGGAAAAAACGCCCCCATCTCATGTATCCCTCGGGATCGCCAACTCCCGAACTCACCAGCCGTGAGCCCTTGAGGGTGTAACAATATCCAGGGTGCACCAGAAGCGGTGTGGCTACATACACCCTGCCTCCTTGAGGGCCTTGAGCAGAAGGCAGGAGATAACATGAAAAGAAAGAGAAAGCTGACCCCTTGAAGAAGGAGAGCATCAGGAAAGATGAGACAAGGGCCAATTATGGCGGGAAAGGAAGAGACTCCCTAGGCCTCGGATACCCTAATACCGTCGGGGTCGGAAGAGAACAAGAGTTGACCAAGAGAGGTCGACAGGAAAGAAGGCTGAGAGGAGCCCGGCACAAGTAAGTGGAAGCAATGCCGGACTCAGCTGGGGTCCCGTGGTCGCCAACCCACGTCCCTCTTGATGTGAGCCCCTGGGGGGCAATTACAAAGAGTCTGCACCTAAATAACATCCTATACACCGATGAACAAGATGTCGCAAGCCCCTGAACTCAGTTCAAGGTGGCGACATTTCATGGCCTCCTACAATGGGACTGGTTGGCGTTCTCACGGCCATAATGCGTTTTCAATGTTTTGGCCATTGATTTTGTGGGCTGATGCGGTGAGTATTTCAAATTACCACGATTAATAGAACTACCAATGGAATTACTTTATCATTATAATTATAAATTAAAATATAAACGTGATTTTCATTTAAGAAGTTTTACATTCACCAATTTTCACGTGAGCAGCTAATCCATAAACTAATTTACTAATTAACAGATTTAAAAAATACAGCATTGTGTTGCAATATGTGCAACATAGGCTACACCATGATAGTACGGCACGTTCGTGAAACATAAACCATGACAGCACGGCACGTTCATGAAACATAGGCTAGCCTACGTACAGGCAAGACAAGGACTAGATTGGGGTTGCCTGTTACACCCTGACCCTAGGCTATGGTGAACGGTTACGTCTCAAAACTCACGAGCTAAAAATAGTAACAAATAGTATCAAAACTCACGACTCCGGAGAGCATACTGCCCTTCAACCCATGTTTGTCCACCCAGTTTTAGAATGGGATTTCGTTTGTATTGTACAGACGTCACAGTATCGCAGGTTATCAGACATATTCTATGCCCACCCAAATTCATGACCACGATGTCGCAAAGCCCCAAAAAAGAATCAACAACAACTTATAGATGAGAGAGGTGCCATTGCTCTAACAATGGACCTTTTCCCAACGAACTGGCTTGGCCATGACTACCTATAACCTTACAGGTGGCTATGGCTTGGTTCGTGAGTTTTGAGACTGGTCCAGGTACAGAAATCGGTTAGAACCTACTTTTACTAACCCTCATCTTAAAATTCGTGAATTTTGATACTCGTGAGTTTTAAGACTCGTGAGTTTTGAGACGACACGTGGTGAACTGCAACTAAGCTATAGGCTACTTGGCTAACTCTGTACAATACGTAGCGTAGCCTATTTTTTGAAATGAAAATCCACACCCTGCTTCCAGTCTCCGACCGGGTCAGGAATGGAATGAATGAAGCCCCCATCTAGCGGCGAGGATATGAACTGTGCCGGCTGCCGAAGCCTGTCACACTCCTCTGGGGCAATGATTAAATGAATGACAGATGACATGAAATGATAGTGGAGAGTGTTGCTGGAATGAAATTGTGACAGGGAAAACCGGAGTACCCGGAGAAAAACCTGTCTGCCTCCGTTTTGTCCAGCACAGATCTCACATGGAGTGACCGGGATTTGAACCACGGACCCAGCGGTGAGAGGCCGGCGTGCTGCCGCCTAAGCCACGGAGGCTCAGCCTATTTATTTATTTATTTATTTATTTACTTATTAATATACAGAGGTGTGAACATTATTAGACTACATTCCAGTTTTCCAAAATTTCAATGTTTACCCTCAACGACTTAATATAATAAATAGGCCTAGGTTTGCAAGGCGCTGAAATTATTTCAAATGTTAAACCAATAATCTTAATGACATTTTCCTTTAAGAAACTCACAGTAATATTTTAGAATTTCCACTAAAAGAGGGGACTTACTAATTCAAAATGCCACACGTTTTGTTTTGATGCGTTTTTCTACTTTTCGCATGAATTTAGAGCAGAGGGATTTGAAGTCTTTTCGTTTTTCTTTTTACTGATGATCCGCTTTGAACTATTGAAAAATTCGTGAACCGTGGATTGAAATCACATGATTAAGAAGTTACATTCCAATGCAATTGAAAAGAGAGAAAACTGCCTCAGTTCTGATGTCCTTCAGAGTACACAATTGAATCGGTCATTGTTAGAAGGCACTAAGACAATTCTTGTCGAAATTGCGATTTCCATGGATACGTATAGTATGAATGTCGACGCATCTAGCTATGTTAAATATTAAAAGGAACTTAAAGTCTGCCTGTTCAGTATGCTGGATCACTACTAGCTGAATTTAACGTTCAGTGTTAAAGAGAACTAAGTTATTGACTTAGTTCAAGACTTTTTTGCTTCTATTTGCTCACTACTGTATTGCTAGCATTGAAAATAGTCATATGCTATAGGCTACTGCTAACTATAAATCAGTAGACTGTAATTGTCATAAAAGTGAACTACTTTTTCAAGATCTGATTCATTGTTAAAGGGAACTAAATCATAAATTTCTTTTTCTAATTTCTCCCTTTTTAAAAGGATAAATCCATTCAAATAGACCTCTCTAGAACAGTATTATTGCGGGCAATAATACTTACACGCGACATCAACTATGCTTTACAATTAAGTGAGAGAAACAGTCAATTATCTCAATTCTTACAAAAATGACTTAGTGCCTTCTAACAATTAGGGTAAGTGTACCATTAATCGGCACCTTAAGACGAACCGCGTTACATCATCATGTGTCAAGTCTTTAATATCTACAATACTGGTTGCAACTTACGTTGATATGGCACATAAATACCTTTGTATTCGAAAGGATATATTCAAGTGCTTGCAAGTACAACCCGTTCATTTCAAAGTAATTTAATTTACGAGTTGCACCCTGTGTACCGATGATCGGCAGCGCAAGAAAATCTGAGACCCGGTTATCGACACTCAAATATACCATTAATCGGCAGTGGCAACTAAAATGCTGTTAAGTCAAGACAGATTTTATTTCTACCTTAATAATATAAAATTTCACCCTAAAAATTGAAACAGTATGTTTATTATTGAAGCACCATTAAATAACACGCACAAGGACACATTTCATTACAACACAGATGTGTGGTCTTAAGTACAGTAAGCCTATCAAAACAATGTTTACCTTTGTCATAATATTATAATTATGCGTACGTTTCGTCCATAAGAAACACTGACACTGAAAGGTTTATTCATTTACACAACTGTGGATTGTGAATGTCCTGGGAGCCCTTTTTTTTATTCATTCTGCAGCACTCTTCCTGAAACCATGTTTTGCACTGTACGCACTGTATCATAGGTAATTTTTTTGTCTTCACATATTTCGCAATACCATGAATCCTCTGCAACATCCGAAGGTTTTTCCCTATTCCTTCTCTTCTGAACGTTATTTTGATGTACAGCTTCCTTATCGTTTGCTTCCTGAACCTTTTTATTACGAGTTGCTGTTTTAGGCAAAGTTTTCTCTTCCTCTCCTTGTTCTTCCTTTTTTGATTTAGCTTGCTCCCTTTTCTTTCTACGTTCCTCTAGTTCAGTTTTTTTTTTTAGTTTTTTCATCTTCCTTCTTTTGTTAGTATCTCATCCATTGTACAGATGTTGCTACTACTGGTATCGTCTCCTTCTTTCTCTTCTTCAGAACTGGCTGATCTCTTGGCCAGAAAAGTATGCTTTTAAAATGAACATAACTACCTGAGACGTGGAAGGTGGAGTAGACAGGTGTTTAGAAACCAACTCGTTGAAATTTCTGGTGTTGCACTTATCGAGTGTTTGATACGACGCTGTCTCCTGATTTGAACATGTAGGTCTATCGTCTATCATATTGTCCGCTTGAGAATTATGATTCAATATATCTCCAGAAACTTGAGTTGCACTGGTTGCAGATTCTGAAACTAACCCATTGCTATGATTAAAAAACGAGAAAGAGGGATAAATCTACTTTCTGACGTGGATGCATGACACTTGGATTCTTCACGATTTGTTTCAGAGGGATCGATTCATCCTTTAACAGAGTTAAACTCTGGAAGCAAGCACTTCTTTGACATTCGAAGTGGTAAATCTCTGTTGAAGTTATCCGATTGTTCAAACAGTCCCCTATCTAAATCGGATATGTGCCCAGATAATTCTTCAATAGTCCCTCCTGAGTATGAAGTATTCACACACACACTTGGATGGGAAATCTCATTTGGAGTGTTAGTTAGGACTCCTTCAAATTCACTGAAATCATGATTTTCTAAATACATCGAATGATCGGCACATACATGTCCTAGTGTTCGGCATTTCTTTCATCAAGCTATAAATAGAAACTGAGTGAAGAATGTATATGCCGATTACTAGTTCAACTGTTCTCAATGTATTTCTTTTTGATATTTCAAACGGAGGGTTATGATGCGGGAGTTATATATTAAGAAAAGGTGTACTTCCTGTAAGCCTCAGTTGCACTAGTTATCGGCACACCTGCCGATAACCGGTACGGCTATGATTTTCTTTGAACTAGTATTCGGCACTGACCTAAAATATAATATAAATAATTAAAATCATGTTCTATGTGTTCTGACTCATGCAACACATAGTTTCGCAACATAATAACTCAAAGTTCAACGGTACTTACATTGCAAAACACGCCAATGTTACGAACACTGAAGTCCTACTCCTTAACAAGCACGTTAGGCAACGACAGTGACATCGCCAGAGTTCACTTCAACTGGCAACGTAGCAGAACACCTTCGACACAAGCGCCTCTAGTGGAGTTTGAATGAATCATGTGTACCTAAGGTTTATGAAAACCCCAGCAGATGGCAAACCTATTCAGTTAAAGCCTTGATATAGGCATTTAATCGCAAATGTGCCGATCACTCGGTCAGTGCCGATTAATGGTACATCCACCCCTACCGATTCAATTACGAAAATTGAAGATGCAATTCCTTATGGAAAACGTTGTAAGTCCATGGGGAAGAAAGCTTTACTAAGACGGTAATAAAAATTGTCATCAGGTGGTCAGTAAAATGATTTAGAACTAAAAAATGTGAAAGATTTAAATTCTTTATCTTATTCTAATAATATTCACACCTCTGTATTTATTTACTTATTTATATATTTATTTACTTATTAATAAATTTATTTATTTATTTATTTTGCGCGATCGGGATCGAAGTGAGATCTCATCAGAGCAGTTAATGAAGAAGTAAGAAGGAAGTGACAAGTCCTTGTCCACACTGCGATCAAACGTTTGGAAATGTTGCGAGTAGTTCATGTTTTGTAAATGCATCATTATTAATATTTGTCCAGAGAGGTCGTGGTGTTGCAATCGTCAAGCTGCCTGCCTCTCACTACGACTAACCGGGTTCGATTCTCGCTCAATGCAAGTGAGATATTCGAAGTGAAATGGAGATCCCGTTGCTTATGATCACGAGATGAATTACAACTTAGTTGCAAATAGACTATACGTTTCTACTGATCATCAGCCCCACTTGCTGCTTAGAGTTCAGTCAGAACAGGTTCCCCAACATCAGAAGTTTCTCTCCAAATCTGGAATCTTTCATCTTTGACAGAGGGGGGAAAGGCTGCTTAGAGGGCGGAAAGTTTCCAGACTTTCACCGAGGAGTCAAAATCTTGAGACAACGGACCTTGAAAGTAGATAAGTTATTATGACCATACTTTGAAAAGTTCGTGTAACAGAGGACCAAGGAAATTAAAGACTAGTTCATCACCGTGGTATAGGCTATGCCTATTGCAACGTTCCTATCAGGGGGCCATGAAAGTAGCAGACTAGTTAGGTCTAATCGCCATATTTTGAAACGCTCTTCTGTCAGGGGGCCATGAAAGTAGTGGACTAGTTAATCGCCGTATTCTAAAACGCTCTTCTGTCAGAGGGGACATGTAAGTAACGGACAAGTTAATCGCTGTATTTTAAAGCGCTCTCCTATCAGGGGGACATGTAAGTAGCGGACTAGTTAATCGACGTATTTTAAAGCGCTCTCCTATCAGGGGGGACATGTAAGTAGCGGACTAGTTAATCGACGTATTTTAAAGCGCTCTCCTATCAGGGGGGACATGTAAGTAGCGGACTAGTTAATCGCCGTATTTTAAAGCGCTCTCCTATCAGGGGGGACATGTAAGTAGCGGACTAGTTAATCGCCGTATTTTAAAGCGCTCTCCTATCAGGGGGGACATGTAAGTAGCGGATTAGTTAATCGCCATATTTTAATACGCTCTTCTGTCAGGGGGCCATGAAAGTAGTGGACTAGTTAATCGCCGTATTCTAAAACGCTCTTCTGTCAGGGGGGACATGCAAGTAACCGTATTTTAAAACGCTCTTCTGTCAGTGGGGCATGTAAGTAGCAGACTAGTTAATCGCCGTATTTTAAAACGCTCTCCTATCAGGGGGGGACATGTAAGTAACGGACTAGTTAATCGCCGTATTTTAAAGCGCTCTCCTATCAGGGGGGGACATGTAAGTAACGGACTAGTTAATCGCCGTATTTTAAAACGCTCTTCTGTCAGTGGGGCATGTAAGTAGCAGACTAGTTAATCGCCGTATTTTAAAACGCTCTTCTGTCAGTGGGGCATGTAAGTAGCAGACTAGTTAATCGCCGTATTTTAAAACGCTCTTCTGTCAGTGGGGCATGTAAGTAGCAGACTAGTTAATCGCCGTATTTTAAAACGCTCTTCTGTCAGTGGGGCATGTAAGTAGCAGACTAGTTAATCGCCGTATTTTAAAACGCTCTTCTGTCAGTGGGGCATGTAAGTAGCAGACTAGTTAATTGCCGTATTTTAAAACGCTCTTCTGTCAGTGGGGCATGTACTGTAAGTATCAGACTAGTTAATCACCGTATTTTAAAACACTTCTATGTCAGAGGAGCATGAAAGTCAGAGATCAGATCTATTGTAAATCATACTTCTATCAGAAACCATGGAATTCAGAGCTTAGTACGAACCCGCAGTTTAAATCCTCTGTCAGGGGCCATGCAAGTGGCAGATTAGTTCATCTCTGTATTGCCATCTATTCTTCTATCAGAGGGCCATGTTGAAGTGACGAGTTGTTGGTCCCACATAATCTCCCGGGCCGTGCATTGTGCATAATATGCAATAGATGGGAGGGGCAGCGATATTGGATACGCTGCACTAGCATAAGCTGTGGGATTAGCCTACAGTCTTGTTCAAAACCTACTCACTCTCTCTCTAGCCAGCGGGAGTTCTTTGCTGGGGAGGGGAAGCAAAGCAGATTACATGGCCGATTGCTCAGCTCTGCTATTAAATAATGTTTACATTAACAAGATGTGTGAAAGCGAATAATCTGATCTACTTAGTAGTGTGATGAGATATTTATTATTATGACGCATCACTGGAATGACCAGGGGATCTCGGAACTGCAACCAGCTTCTGAGGGAAACATAATGGGTTTGTTGTTGTTGTTGTTGTTAACGGGACAACTCCATTAGAGGGGCAGATGACCTCTTAGTTCCACCCCTTGAAACTTCAATAACTAACTAACTAACAGACTAAACTTGTGTGAAGCTAAATTGTTAGGTTAGATTTCGTCGGAACGCTCTATCAAAGTTCCAACGTTCACCACTAGGTATCATTGATATCTGGTAGCGAAAGTTGGAACTATTTGTAATTGAACGGAACTTGTAGCTCACCCTAACAAGGGTGTCCGCTGGAAGCAGCTACAGACTCAGGCGAGCCAAACATGTCCTCGGACACTCCCGGCATTAAAAGCCATACGATGGATAGATAGATAGATAGATAGATAGATAGATAGATAGATAGATAGTTATTGAGGTTTCAAGGGGCCGAACTACGAGGTCATCTGCCCTTCTCAACACAGATTATAATACACAAATATAGAATGGAACTAAGAATTTCAAGGTGGACATTTAAATATGAAAGGACCGAAAATTAATTTTAAAAAATATTAAATTAAACCAATTATTATAATGAAATGAAAATCCACAGCCTGCTTCCAGCCGACCGACCTGGTCAGGGAATGGAATGAATGAAGCCCCCTTCTAGCGGCGAGGATATGAACTGTGCCGGCTGCCGAAGCTTGTCGCACTCCCCTGGGGCAATGATTAAATGAATGGCAGATGAAATGAAATGGCACTGGAGAGTGGTGCTGGAATGAAATTTGTGATAGGGAAATTTGTGACGGAGTACCCGGAGAGAAACCTGTCTGGCTCCGCTTAGTCCAGCACAAATCTCACATGGAGTGACCGGGATTTGAACCACGGACCCAGCGGTGAGAGGCCGGCGTCGTGTCGCTGCCTAAGCCACGGAGGCTCCAATTATTATAATACTAAACAAAAATTACGGGAAAACAAGTAGGGCCTAAGTTATTCAGAATTTTAAAAAAAAATCCGTCGATGTATAGTCTAGGCTTACTGGAAAACTTAAATTGCCTTAGTTAGTTAGTTATTGTTGTTTTAAGGGGTGGAACTACGAGGTCATCTGCCCCTTTTGACACGGGTTAAATTATACAAATTTCCAATAAATTAAAATTCTTAGGCGGAAGCCTAAAGACGAAATGGTCTAAAAAAAACTAATAATTATAACAATAAACGAAGATTACGTAAAAATAAAATTCAGAATTGAAAAATAGAACAAGTCTTTGAGTAAACGTGCACTTGAAAGTTGAGATTACTGGCCATAACCCACTCTCACTTATAAAGCGGATGACGAGATCAGCAGCCACTGCGTCATCGGTTAATATAAGTTTCAGTGTCATCTGCAAACCACGGTCTCTTCGTAAGTCAGCAAGATCCACACACTCGGTTAAAATGTGGGCCACGGTGAGTACGGCTCCACAGGTACAAAGTGGGGGGGGTCTTCCCTTCTCATTAGGTACGAGAGGGTGGATCTTGTATGACCAATCCTTAGCCTACACAAAATGACGGACTCCTTCCGTGACTGGAAAGAGCTCCGCCACACGCGAGTAGTTCCCTTGATCACTCCCAGCTAGGCATTGGGTCAGCTAACCAATGACTCTCCCAGAATGCCAGTAGACTACTTGTCGGCGTAACTGGGAGCGAATATCTCTAGCGGGTGCCTCCATTGGTCGAGGTGGTAGTGATGCCGCCTATTGCAGCTTGATCCGCTAACTCATTTCCCACAATTCCCATCATCCCATGTGACTTGGAAGCCACAGAATGGTGATTAGAGTGTCAGAGGGACACAATCCGGCTTGTAGGTCGTGGATTCGCTGCTATCATCTCCTTGTTCATGAGTGTGTGTTGAGTTCTAGGAGCAGATGACCTCTCTGTTCCGCCCCTTAAAACTAACTAACATTGTGTTGAGGTGTCAGATTACCGTGTTTCCATGGTGATTTTGATTTAATAATAATAAAAATTACGAGCCTTACAGTAGTCGCATATGATGTGTAACACCTGACATGTTATTCGAATAATTCCATATTTCTTACTCGCATTTTTTAAAGAATGAACTCATTCTGCTACCTTGTGCCAGCAAACATGAAAGGATTCTCCAATGCATCTGCAGTAGTGAGATATACCTACCTGCAACTGTATGCGGGAGCACGGCCGACTGAATATGAGCTGCGCGCATTCAGTCGGCCGTGGCGGGAGCAATCCACTGCCGGAAACTCCCACGAGAAACTGGCGACACCGATTATGCGTGCCATCTAGCGGTTCGCGCAGACAACTACGAACTCGATTTCAATCAGCTGGCAAATTTATCTGCGCATGTTAGAAGTGTAACTTTTGGGCTATGTATGGGTGTTTTCATTACAAAATACAAAGTGATTAAGTGATTAAGCTATTTGGACCAACGAAGTTTCAATTATTGTTAGTAGTCGGTGTTAATATACTGAATTCCTACGTTGTTTGGAGTGTTGGTTGATGCGATGAGTGCTTACATTAAATAAGAATACAGCAAAAGTATGACGATTTAATAAATCGTAATTATTTTCAGCAAATATGATATAATGAATATTTTCACACCAAAGAACGACAATTTAAAGATGATTTATTGAAGCAATTTCTTTAATGGGGCCTCCAAACCTTGAGGTAAACCGTATGCGATTTACATTCCACATAGTCACATGGCTTACAGTACGTCGTTGTACCGATCTCCGCCACCGCGCGCGCTCTTTGTTTCCGTCCCATGCACTTCCGTCCCATCCACTTCCGTCTCTTTTCCAAAATCACTCCCACAAAAAATGTCCAGTTACCGAGTGGAAAGATGTTACACATCAATAATAATAATAATAATAATAATAATAATAATAATAATAATAATAATAATAATAATAATAATACTCTTAAGTCAGCAAGAGACTCAAATTCAGGTGCGCAGTGATTTGGATAGATTCAATGCCTGGTTGTCCAAGCCACTACACGGAAGACATCCCAATGAAGTCATCCAAACTCACGTCGACAAGCTAGCGTCGAACTTTTGGTTGATTTCTGGGCAGATGTTTCCTGAAACAGAAGGCTTTATGATGGCTATTCAGGACCAGGTTGTCCCCACGAGGAACTACCTAAAGTTCATAATCAAGGATGCATCTGTGCAAGATGACCATTGCAGATATGGTTGCCCAACATCTGAGACTGTTCAGCATATTATATCAGGTTGTCGCCATTTTTCAGGGACAGAATATAGGTAGAGACATGATTTTGTTGCCAAGATAGTCCATCAAGAATTGGCTATACAACTTCAACTGCTGAGCCAAGAGAAAGTGCCGTACTACAAATATGCTCCTGAAAGTGTACTGGAAAATGACAGCTTTACGTTGTACTGGGATCGTACTGTATTGACAGACCAATCAGCTGTGCACAACAGATCTGATTTAGTTCTTGTTGACAAATGCATGAAGCACACCACCTTCATAGATGTGGCGATCCCAAACAGTGGCAACATACTAACAAAGCATGTTGAAAAGCTGTCAAAATACACAGAGCTTTCAGAACTGATAAGGAAGCAATGGCACATGGCACAAGTCAGGACAGTTCCTATTATTATCTCCAGCACTGGCGTGATTCCCAACAACTTAAAGGAATCGCTCACGGCGTTGAAATTAGACCCAGGCCTTTTCAAACTGATGCAGAAAACAGTCATACTTTCTACGTGTCGCGTAGTAAGGCTATTCTTGGGCAATCAGGCCTGAAGCAATGAGGGGAATATGAAGCTACTACTCAATGCAGTCACCAAGAATTTGCTCCTTGTGATATGTACGGTATCTGGGATTGTAAATGTTTTCTTTCCAGCAAATGCTGAGAATGTGTAAGCGCATGCGCAAAATAAATAATAATAATAATAATAATAATAATAATATTTTGTATGGCCTTGGGTGCAAGCTTTGTTATTTGCGCCTAGAGGACAGCTTGCATGTCGAATTTTGTCGTTCCTTGGAGCGCTATGGAAGTCAAGGAGGTTAGATAACTAAGCTCCTTGACACTATAGCGCTTTCTAGTAGAGAAAGGAGGAACTTTGTGTTGGTGGAAATTCCCGAGATTAATTTTGCCATCATGAACAGGGCCTACTGAATTCCAATGGGTTCATTAACATGCCAACAACGTATTACATGCGTGCCGAGATTTTTGTCGCCTTTCAAAACCACGGCCAGGAGCGAACCTGCAAGCTTGGGATTGGTCGTTCGACTCCATAACCACTCACCCCCCGTGGCAAGAGGTGATTGTAGTATTTTAATATTAGAGGTAAGAATGAGGTTGTAAAATAAGCCAATACCCCGGCATTTGCCGGGTACGATTTAAAATATGGTGGTATGGTCGCTGTCATAGCCGGGATCAGAGTGTACGACCTCTCACAGTGATGCGTGACTTAACATGTTCGGCTACGTTGTGGCATATGGAACTATACCAAAGCACTGGGAACGCATAGGATTGGTTCAATGATCTATGGGTTTTCATGTGAGTCAAGAGAGACTATAATCACAAGTGTGATGGCTCTGAGACTTGAGAGTGTTGTTCTGAACTGATGAGTGCTATAATCATAAAGTGTGAGGGCTCTGAGACTTGAGAGTGTTGTCTTAAACTGATGAGTGCTATAATCATAAAGTGTGAGGGCTCTGAGACTTGAGAGTGTTGTCTTAAACTGATGAGTGCTATAATCATGAAGTGTGAGGGCTCTGAGATTTGAGAGTGTTGTTCTGAACTGATGAGCACTATAATCATACTGTGTGAGGGCTCTGAGACTTGAGAGTATTGTCTTAAGCCGATGAGTGCTATAATCATAAAGTGTGAGGGCTCTGAGACTTGAGAGTGCTGTCCCGATCTGATGAGCGCTATAATCATAAAGTATGAGGGCTCTGAGACTTGAGAGTGTTGTCCTGATCTGATGAGCGATATAATCATAAATTATGAGGGCTCTGAGCCTTGAGAGTGTTGTCCTGAACTAATGAGCGCTATAATCATAAATTATGAGGACTCTGAGACTTGAGAGTGCTGTCCTGAACTGATGAGCGCTATAATCCTAAAGTATGAGGGCTCTAAGTCTTGAGAGTGCTGTCCTGAATTGTTGAAGCCAAATAAGACAGCCATTAGCGCTATAATCATAAAGTATGAGAGATCTGAGTCTTGAGAGTGCTGTCCTGAATTGCTGAAGCCAAATAAGACAGCCATTAGCACCATAATCATAAAGTATGAGAGCTCTGAGACTTGAGAGTGCTGTCCTGAATTGTTGAAGCCAAATAAGACAGTCATTAGCACTTTAATCATAAAGTATGAGAGCTCTGAGACTTGAGAGTGCTGTCCTGAATTGCTGAAGCCAAATAAGACAGCCATTAGCACTTTAATCATAAAGTATGAGGGCTCTGAGACTTGAGAGTGTTGTCCTGAGCTGATGAGCGCTATAATCATAAAGTATGAGGGCTCTGAGACTTGAGAGTGTTGTCCTGAACTGATGAGTGCTATAATCTTAAAGTATGAGTGCTCTGAGACTTGAGAGTGCTGTCCTGAATTGTTGAAGCCAAATAAGACAGCCATTAGCACCATAATCATAAAGTATGATCTCAAACAAGAGAGCAGCAGTAAAAGGGTGGACTGCTTTAATAAAGTGGCTTTATACATGGCCATTACTTAGCTCGTGAACAGTCTCTTTACGCCCGCATAGAGTAGTAAGGAGGAACCTAACACAGAATGTGATCCCTGAAGATCAGTGAACCGCTACATTTAGGAAGGCTAGCATCCTGGAGGAGAAAAGGACACTACTAGGATGGCCAAGGTGGGAATCGCACAGTTCTGCATCACGAGGCCGGGAATCGAACCCATTGACAACAATGTTAGTCACCCCACCAGCAGGCTGCGGGTTTTTAAATTAGCATGTTAATACAGTGGAACTTGGGATAATTCGAAATCGTCTTTAATTCGAATATTTGTTTGGTCCCTAGCATTTTGTATGTAAACAATGTTGAAAGATTGTGGATAATTAGAAAAAAAAATGGTTAATTCGAACTCTTTACAATAACGGTAGAGCGCAGTATTGTATTTCATAACTCGTATATTTTCTAAACAATATTTTCGAGGTAATGTTGGAAAGCGGCCAAGTTCCCAGTTGAATGTTGGGAGGAAATTGTCGCTGTTCCTATCTCGTATGAAGAATTTGTTAATGTTGGTGATATGTTGCAGTGTGTGGTGAGCTTAGTGCCGTGGACATAATCACCGAGGTAAATAGTAACGCCAACCAAGCTACAGGTGACGCATCTGAAGATGAGGACGATGATTCTTTGGAGGATCAGGAACGACCGATTCCGAGTGCGGTAGAAGCATCCAATTACGTCCAACAACTCAGAATATATTTTGAAAATCAACACAACGTATGTGATTCTATTTTTCAGTCACTAAATGACGTACATTCATATATTACTCGCGAGAAAATTAAATCAAGAAAGCAATCTACTATCTCGGTCTTTTTTGACAGACAGTAAATGGTATTTACTGTGTCCAGTACTGTTGTATATAGTATCTAAAAATATAGCTTTTTGTTAAATCTTAAAGTTTGAGCAATTTTTGAAACATATAGGCTATTGTTTCATTCGAATTTTTTAATTGTTCCTCGAAGTTTGAATTATCCAAGTTTGACTGTTTCCTTGAGAAGAATCAACAAATGGCGACACAAAGATTTGTTAAGGAACATGGCTAGAGGATACTCTACACTGCGGCCAACATAGCTTGGTAACCACTTTCTTATTTCGATGTTCAGATGTTACCCCTTACTGCGCTCTGGCGAGTAGGCAAGCACAATATCATAGCCTAGCAATATGGCGCGGCATTTATGCTAAATGTTGAGGTTAGGCAGTTAGGCCTACTTCCGTCCTCATTTGGGGTAAGAGTTTCCCATATTTTGGAATTGCCTACATAGCGTGGACATTTATATAACATTATTATTATAGCTTGCCAGGGTGGGTGAGTGGACAGCGTGTCGGTCTACTAACCCCAAGATTGCAGGTTCGCTCCTGGCCGTGGTAATTGATTTTTGAAAGGCGGCAAAAATACGACACGCATGTCATACGATGTTGGCATGTCAAAGAACCCATTTGAATTCAGTAGGCCGTGTTCATAATGGCAAAATTAATCTCGGGAGTTTCCGCCAACACAAAGTTCCTCATTTGTCTACTAGAAAGCGCTTTAGTGTTCAAGGAGCTTAGATATCTAACCTCCTTGACTTTCATAGTGATTCAAGGAACAACGAAATTCGACATGCAAGCTACCCTCTGGGTGTCAAATTACAAAGCTTGCTTCCGGCACCCGAGGCCATACGATATTATTATTATTATTATTATTATTATATTTATTTTTGTCCGCGGGAGTTTTGCGAGGACCAATTAACAAAGCTTGAAGAAATCAACTCAAATCAACTCTTGGCACACTCATTATCTGGGACAATTCAGTGATCCAACAGAACTGTTGTCACACATAATACAAATAATAGCCTTGATGATGATGATGATGATGATGATGATAATTGTTTTAAGGATCCCAACATCTAGGTTATCTGCCCCACAAATAATAGCACGTGTCTAATTTCAATTATTAGAGATAAATGCATTTATGAAAGCTGGTCTGTTTGCCATCTCTTGATGAATGCAGTACAGTTGCATTTGTCTGTTGGCACAGGCTAGAGTAAAATGTGGCTTTTCACCGATGTCTCAGTCCCACTCATGGCTGGGATTATATGGAAGCTACTGCGGTATGGGTGGTACTTACTAGTAGTAATGACATTCAGGGCACAGTCAGTGCCTGTGGATGCTGTGAAAGGTTCTACTCATAGGGTTAGTACTGCTGTTCTGACTCAGAGAGGAAAGCAAAGGCAAACTACCTCACTCCTCTTCTTGCCTAGTACACCTCAATATACCACTGCCTTGGGTTTTTGTGGATATCTACCCACATAACCTAACGGCGGTACTTTTTGAGGATCCAACCAGCCTTCGGGCTGACTACCTGACAGACAGAGTTAAATTCAAAGAACTCAGATTATGGCCTATGGAGTATGAGTATTTGTCAATTTATTAAGCAGACAGGTAAACAGTTTTCTTTTTACAAACTGATAATTTATTTCTCGAAAGTACCGTACTCTGGAATTCTAATTTTTGCCTCACAAGGCGGAGTGTACCCCGTTCTAGTCCTCAGACCAGAATTTAAATTTCTTGGCAGAGCCAGGAATCGAATTGGGACCTCCGGGGCGGCAGCCAAGAATGCTAGTCACTACACCACGAGGTAGTCTAATTTCAATCTTAATATTGTTTATAACTTAGCCAATAAGTTAAGATTAGGGTACAACCAAATTTACAATTATTTCATGCTTTTATTAAAGCAACACTTTCTTAATTTTTATTGGAATTTGTTTTGGGGGTGAGGGTGAGGGGGGGGGGGAGGGGGGAGCCCCACACCTCCCCCCTTACATTATATACGCCCCTGAAAAGGATCGGTAGGAAATTTGTTGAAAATACGCATAGCCTACTAACGATGGAGCTTGAATTCAATTCCTCAAACTATTGTATCCCGTTTTCAGGCAACAGAATAGTGTATGACACTGCGGAGTCCCGGGTTCGATTCCCAGCTCTGCCAAGAAATTTAATTCTGGTCTGAGGGCTTGTGAGACAGAATTGAGCAAAGTCGGGTTCGATTCCTACCTCAGATATCCTGGAAGTGGTTTTCCGTGGTTACACACTTCTACTCCAGGTGCCGAAAACCGGGACCCTATTTGTCAATAAATTTCCAAATACTAATTCACTTGAAATTCCAGCTTTACCTCTGAACGAGACCTTGACACTGAAGAGGTGGATTTTTCCGGTTCTGTATCACGACTCAATCGCCTTTTCTGCCCACTCGACAGCTCACTCAACTTTTCCATCAGAAGCGTTGGACTCCATCTTCCAATTTTTATCATTGCACCTTCTAATGACAAACTCATTAGCAGACGTGATTCATACAAAGGGTAACTTACTCGTTACAGAAGTTTTTTAAAAGATTTAACTCCCCAAGACTATAACTTGGACATAATCTCACAACGCTCTAAAAATTATGAGCAAGCTTACAAAAGGTATGACGAATGTCAAACCGAAATCGAATCCATCATCTTCCCCTATGGTAGTGATTGGAATCGATTTCCAATTGCTCCATATTCTTGGTACCTAACTTAAGGCCACGCCGCTTCCTGCCCGAATCCTACCTCGATTATAAGTACACACACTAGTACAGACATTACAGTAACACAGGTTATCACACAATTTCTACACAGGTTCAAGTAGATTACATGGAACTACATGACCACGATGTCACGAAGCCCCTAAAATAATCAACAACAACAACAATTGTAAGAACAAAGAAGACATGCCCATCAAATCCAAAGAAAGCAACCTTTCCTGAACGTCGATCAATTGATGTCACTGTTCATGAATTCTTTAGATCTACAAAAGATAGGCCTAACAAACTCCCTCAGCGGCTCCGGTGGCGTAGTCGGTAGCATGCTGAGCTTCTATGCCCAAGATCGTAGGTTCAAAACCGGCCGAAGTCGTCGTATTTTTAAGAGCGTTAAAAATCGCTCAGTATGCCTTCCTTCGGAGGGTAAGTAAGGCCGGCGGTCCCATGTCATAGATTCCACTAACTACACTTGTGGGGTTAGTTTGATAACGCTTTATTAGTCTCAACGTTCGCCGCCAGATGCTGACTGCGATGGTATTTAGTTGCCACGTCCACAGCTAGGTGTCGTAGACGGTAGTATTTGGTAGCAAAAGTAGGAACTACTTGAAAAAATTAATCTCCCGGGGCCTCCGGGCGCGAGGCAGGCCCGCTACCCCAACACCATGGGGCCGGCAATGTTATCATTAGGTGAAAATGAAAATCCACAGCCTGCTTCCAGTCTCCGACCGGGTCAGGAATGGAATCAATGAAGCCCCCATCTAGCGGCGAGGATATTAAGTGTGCCGGCTGCCGAAGCCTGTCGCACTCCTCTTGGGCAATGATTAAATAAATGACAGATGAAATGAAATGATAGTGGAGAGTGTTGCTGGAATGAAATTGTGACAGGGAAAACCGGAGTACCCGGAGAAAATCATGTCTCTGTCTGCCTCCGTTTTGTCCAGCACAGATCTCAAACGGAGTGACCGGGATTTGAACCACGGACCCTGTGGTAAGAGGCCGGCGTGCTGCCGCCTAAGCCACGGAGGCTCTTGCGGGAAAATATTACTGTGATCGCCCTCCCGGCATAAGATAGAACGATCGCCACTCTAACCAACCATGTCACATGACAATCATAGTAACTAACTGGCAATTAGTTGAAGATGCACCTAAAATATCTGTACACGTTTAACAATATGTTATTTGTAATTTATGAGCATAGGCCTACATGTACTCAGCTAAGGGGTTGATGGTATATATGTTAAGGGGAAGGGATTGCAAAAATTATCACAGAAATTGAATGTCTATATATTTATGACATACAAACAATTCTTAAAATGCAATCTGGCGTGGGTTTCTGCTTTTTGAACCCTTAACATGTCAAGCACTTTCAATCCAGATGCTGTATGCTTTCCTATTTCTACGTTTTCATTTCTTCCAACAATCTCCAATCATTGGAAATTTTAATATTAGGCTCTATCACCCCAGCTTCGGCCAGCATCAAAATGTCAAGTCATGTCGCGCAACAGTATAGCCAACTTCCGGAACTTTAAAATGAACCAAATTACAGCCCTCTGGGTCAAAAGGTTCCTGATACCAATCGGTGCAACATGAAACGAAAATCCATGCAGTGTAGATGTAGGCTAAATTTAAAAAATAATTTAAAATACTTCTAAGACGAAATTCTATATCAATGATACACCGGAATGTTCGCTGAAGTTAAATTGTAACATAAGCCAATAAACGAGAAAAGTCTTCTTCTTCTTTTTTTCTTTTTCAGATTTTGGGCCTACCTTAAGTTAAGGGGAAGGGTTTCAAAACATCAACACAGAAATTAAATGTCTACATATTTGAGACATACATACAATTCTTAAAATGTAATAAATCATGTAGGCCCTACAGTAATAGGTTAAAATAACATTTATTTAGAAATTTGAATTTAGTAACGTTTTAGGGATATTTTTGTTGATACTATTGGTACTAGGTCTATGATAATAGTCAAATAATATGCTTCACTACCACTATTTCATAAATTCATCACCGAAATACTCTAGCTTAGGCCAATATGAGATTTTTATAAATGCAGGCTTCGGTGGCGTAGTTGGTAGCATGCTGAGCGTCTATGCCCAAGGTCGTGGGTTCAAACCCGGCCGAAGTCATGGGATTTTTAAGAGCGTTAAAAATTCCTCAGTATGCCGTCCTTCGGAGGGGAAGTAAAGCCGGCGGGCTCATGTCATTGATTTATGGCATGTAAAAGAACCTCCTACTAACTAAACGTATGTGAAGCAAAATTTGAAGGTTAGTTTCGATTAATGCTCTTAAGTTCCAACGTTCGTCACCAGGCGCTGGTTACGATGGCATTTAGCAGTAGCCAAGTTCACAACTAGGTGTCATGGTAGCAAAAGTAGGAACTACTTGAAATTATCGTCTGCAGTCCTTACTTGAATTTAAAAAAACAGACTAGCGGACCCGAGCGAGAAATCTCGCATGTTCATAAGACACACTTTCCCCAATAGGTTTATAATGAGAGACTTAAGGAGAAAGGATTTTATGTTTTTATTTGAACCAAATGATTATAGAACACTATTTACGTTTCAGGAGGCAGTGGGTTAATCACTCGCTCCTCTTAAATAAACTGATTACTGAAACTGAAGCGAAATTACAAAACCGGACGGATAACCTGATGACGACTTTTGGCATGAAAAGGATTAACATTTCCAGGAAAACCAAGCTCCGCCTTTTCAATAGCAACGTAAAGTCGATTCTTCTCTATGGCTGTGAAACATGGAAAGTCACAAAACCGATCAACAACCAGCTACAGGTGTTCATTAACAGATGTCTGCGTCGCATCATGAATGTGAGGTGGCCGGACATAATCTCAAACGAAGATCTTTGGACCATCACCAATCAACAACCGATTAGCATCCAGATCAAGGAGAGGAAATGGCGCTGGATCGGTCACACACTAAGGAAGCCGGACGGAGCTGTTGAGAGGGCGGCGCTAGACTGGAATCCTCAAGGTGCCAGGAAGCGAGGTCGACCTAAGAAGACCTGGAAGAGGACGATCGAAAATGAAATTGCAGAGGAGGACAAGAACTGGAGTCAAGTGAAGAGAATAGCCAGGAACCGTACTGCGTGGAGAAATTTCGCCAAGGCCCTATGCTCCGGAAGGAGCGGCAGGAATTAAGTAAGTAATTTACGTTTCAGGCGTCCCTACTGGCAAAGTGCGAACTGAACAGCAATGATGTCGCGTATTTTCCTACAGCAACAGTATTTGCAAATAGCACACTTCTTACAAAAATTGATATTTATGAAATTAGAATGGAATTCGTCAGTGCTAATGTCATTTGTGTGCTGAGTCCATTATCTATCTATCGTATGGCTTTTAGTGCCGGGAGTGTCCGAGGACATGTTCGGCTCGCCTGAGTCTGTAGCTGCTTCCAGCGGACACCCTAAAGGGTGAGCTACAAGTTCCGTTTAATTTCAAGTAGTTCCAACTTTCGCCACCAGATATCAATGATACCTAGTGGTGAACGTTGGAACTTTGATAGAGCGTTCTGACGAAATCTAACCTAACAAATTTTGCTTTACACAAGTTTAGTCTGTGAAAGGATCTTTTACATGCCATAAATCTATGACATGGGACCGCCGGCTTTACTTCCCCTCCGAAGGAAGGCATACTGAAGGATTTTTAACGCTCTTAAAAAATCCGACGACTTTGGCCGGGTTTGAACCCGCTATCTTGGGCATAGCAGTTCAGCATGCTACCGACTACGCCACCGAAGCCGCTGAGTCCATTGATTGGCAGCTTAGCCGTAACACTATGAAATTATACGATTTGAGTACTCATTCTTTTAAATTAGACTACTGTTTCTGAAATGCATGCAGAATGATAAAGGAAAGACCTCAGAATGTTAAAATGACATGAAACAGGCGTCACAGTGACCAAAAGGTGAAGTGGACAGCAATTATGGAGCGCATCTTCCTGCAGCAACAGTATCTGCAAATCGCACACTTCGTACAGTTTTTTAAAAATCATTTTGTAAAGAAATTATAGATATTTATGAAATTAGAATGCAATGCGTCACTGGTAATGTATATTCTCTTTCATTTGAATGCTCATTTTTTACGATCGGTCGCTTGTGAACGCCGCAGGCGGGATCTATAGGCTACTACTGAAATAATATATATGATAACACACACTAATTAAGTCTTCACAATTAACACTGGTTATTCTACACACACCCAAAGTACTCGGGGCTACATGACCGCGTTGTCGCAGCCCCTAAACCACTGGTTCTTAACAAGTGGTCCGCTAGTGCCTCGGGAGGGGCCCGCGGGTGAATAGGGTCCACCAGCACGTATAAATACAGTAAGTGGCCAATAAATGGGAATTTTGAAAACGATGTGTGTTGAACGAGTATCGTCCGAATGTATTCGCGGCGATGACTATCAGGTTTTGAATTGAAATATCTTTAAAATGAATGTTATTGAGGAAGAGTCAGAACTGATAAGATGTATTAATGGGGGGGGGGGGGGGGGGGGGGTCCGTACATGATTCAATTTCAGGCTGAGTGGTCCACTGCGACCAAAACGAAGGAACCAACCAACCTGATTTTATGAATACGTCACAAACCACAACACAGGTTTCATGATTTTACCATCAGGTGGTAGCATTTGTCGTTTTGAAATTCATAGCTAAGGGGCATTATATACTCTGCCGGCTCGAACATGTGTAACACATGGATATTTTTTAAGAATAAACAAAAAAATATTTTGCTTGCCTTATTTTGGAACTCAAAAGCAAAGAAGATAAACAGCAACTTCATTTTAAGGGGAAGATCATTTCTTACTTAAAAGTTTACTTTTTGATGAGTATAAATTAAGTTCATTGATTATTGTTCAATTACATAAGCAGTCGTCGCTCTCTTCCTCTTCCGTTGCTCGTTAAGGCCGAAGTCATAATATCACCAGCTGAGAGTCCATTAATTATTAGTCCAGTCATATTAGGGGTCAACCTCGGAATTAGAGAAAACAAGCTGCTAACTCGTATACACCTGCATTTTGGTGTTCTAAAAGTTGCCTCAAAAATCTCATAAAATCTTGTGTCTGTGCCGTAAGTTATTCAAGGTCAAAGGTCACAAAAATCAGTTTTTCGCGATTATCTCGGTTTCTATAGCTACAATAATGTTAACAATTATTATAAAATTTGTAGAGCTTAACATTTGCGACACATTTTGTTTGAAAAAAAGTTTTCATACGCCCAACCGTTTTTGAGATAGAGGGTAGAGAGCCCGCAGGGCTCAGCCATACTCACTGCAATGCAAGGTCAACCGTGATTCTCTGATTTTAAGTAGAAATAAAACGAGTAAATATATTGTAATTTTACCTTTTTCAGTAGCTATATATTTCTTACAATTTGAATTGAGATGAAGTGAAAATATATCTTGAATTATTTGAAGAACAAAAGTATTAATTTTCTTAATTTTCTTCTTCTTCTTCATCGTCGTCATCTTTCGGGCATGTGAAAATGTCACTTTCATTGTCATCATCTTCGTTGTCCTGAATCGTTGTTTCCAGGCTTTCCAGAATTTCCGGGTCAAATGCACTCTCTTCGTCAGAGTGAAACATCATTGAGACAAGCTTGTCCATTACACTGGCCACAAGCTAAAGTGCATTGCAACCCCGATTTTCTGCACCCACAGCGTACACCACATCCGTACTTACAATTACAAAATAGTGTATTAAGTAATTCCTCACGAGCTGGTGGTAATATTGTTGTTTTTGGCTCCAGGAGTTCATTTTGCAGCACCCAACCCAATTCCAGGGGGTTCTAAATCATGCCCTAACCATTTTTGAACCTGGTAATAAACACGATTTATATGCTGATAGGCTGTTGCACTTGTCGGTGGAAGATTGGACAACTGGACAGGTTTATGAAGCTTTGTAGACATTATGAACTGAGTATATCGAAGATGATCGATATTGCCCTCAGATATAGGAGCATTATATATCGCTAGTAAGATGCGTAATCAATTTTCGTATAATTGCTGTACACGGCAGTTTATTGTAGAAAAACTTTAGCCAGTCGATCGAAATGGGCAAGTTTTTGTAGAGAGTTTATGAATGTTATTTTCCCTTTTCTAAACAGCGCAGAAGTTGTGTCACAGCCACTGAATGGATGTAAAAATAATATATGTTTTTAGAAAGGGGATATTTGTCAAAACTTTTTGAAGAATAGATTTGAGCTTTGACATTGCATTTTCCAACCTTTTTATAGAAAATTTCTTCTTGAAGTAGTTGAGTGCGTCCAATTAAAATAACGAGCAAATCTTTGACATCTCCAATGATGACGGGAGTCCTCTCATGTTTGAATTCTTCGATAGCTGTTTCTATGATAAGTACATCAGCATAATCTCTTGCTTGTTTTGTTGTAATATTTTACACTCCCTAACTTTTCAATGAGCATATCAATACGTTTCTTTTTATTACTTGTCTTGACTAATTGGCACAATCATTATTTCGTCGAAACAAACTTCATAAGATTTCGAAAGAGCAGCAGTACTTCTTAGTTGTTCCAGTGCTTTTATGTTTTTAGTGTAGTCTGAGTATCCGTCAAATACAACAACAATATTTGAACCATAATGTATTTATCTAAAACAACGGAAAAAGTATCGTCTTTACTCCATACGACGCGATACAGAAGAAATCCACCATCGATGCCTTACGTCACATTATTTTCACCAAGTTCGATATCAACAGGTGTCATATTATCATTATAATGTGGCTTTCGTGGTTCTTTCTCATGCCATTATTATCAAATTATTACGAAATAATTGTCGCGAACTTACCTATATCACGGAAATGCATCCCTTTGCCCTACAATAGGCTAAGTATTTCATCTAATGAGATTTTAATTACAAAATCAAAAGTAAACATACAATTATTAATAACAGAATTGGTTTCACTTTTCACTTGATTTTGCTAGAAAAAACATGTATGTTCCATTTAAAAAAGGAAACTTTGCGTTGAAAGTGATATTGTTATAATTTCCTGGATTGTGCACATCCTCCCATTGTGTGACCCCCTGAGGTGGCTACATTCCTGCGCAAGTAGATTTTTCACATCGTGTTTCATTTCGGTAATATTTGAGGTCGCAGAGTTAGGTGGGACACCCTGTATTTTAAGTAGCCTACTGCGGAGGTAGCCAAGTCCCACCAACATTTCCAACAGTAGAACACTGGCCCTACTCTCAATCTATTTATACATCTATTGTGTTGGTTGGTCCTCAGTTTAGGGGCTGCGACAACGCGGTCATGTAGCTCCGTATACTTTGGGTGTGTGTAGATTCTGTCTGATAACCAGTGTTAATTGTGATGGCTGTATTAGTGTGTGTTATCTGTTTTTAATTCAGGTAAAGACTGCAGACATTAAATTTTCAAGTAGTTCCTACTTTTGCTAACAAACGCCACCATCAACGACTACTAGTTCTGAACTTGGTTACTAGATGCCACCGCAGTCGGCTCCTGGCGACGAACGTTTGAACCTAAGAGCGTTAGTCAAATCTAACCTATAGTTTAGCTTCACAAGTGTAAATAGTGGAAGGTTCTTTTACATGCCATAAATCTATGACATGGGACCGCCGGCTTTACTTCCCCTCCGAAGGAAGGCATGCTGAGGGATTTTTAACGCACTTAAAAATCCGGCGACTTCGGCCGGGTTTGAAGCTCAGCATGCTACCATCTACGCCACCGAAGCCGCTTCTGAATAACTTTAAAAAGAGTTTCGCTTCCATATGTCACCTCTGGTTGAACCACCGTCTTGTAATGTTTTAATTTTGTTGCGATTGATAGACATTTTCTTTTATTTGTAGACCTTGTTAATTTTTTGGGCTTTTATAATTTTATTAGTTCTTTCTTGCCATGCAAGTTTCTCACCCAAGTTGTAAGTTATAATTTCTCCTAAGTATTTAAATTGCTTCTCTATATAGATAGAATGCCGGCCCCGAGGTGTTGGGGTGGCGCGCCTGCCTCTCACCCGGAGGCCTCGGGTTCAATTCTCGGCCCCATCGGGAATTTTAGAAACTGACGTGAGGGCTGGAATGGGGTACACTCAGCCTCGTGAGGACAATTGAGTAGCTGTGTGACAGTAAGGCAGCGCCCCGATCACGAAAACCAAGATTAACGGCCGAGGAGACCCGATGCGCTGATCACGCGTCACCCCAATATCTGCAGGCCAAATGGCTGGGCAGCGGTCGCTTGGTAGGCCTAGGCCCTTCATGGGCTGTAGTGCCAGGGGTTATTTATATATATACTGTATATGCCTATATAGATAGAATCTCGATAATTTACAGAAAAAGGCATCCCTTTTTTCTCATCGTGTCTATTATTGAATCTCTTTCCCGGTAGACAACTGCATTAGGTAGCCTATTATTAAAATATAATTTATTCCTCACTTAACATTTGAATCACGGATGCCAAATGTCTGTGCTAATAGCAATGTACTGCTCGAGGGAGGGCACATTACTTATTAATTTGTTGAATAGATTCTTGTTACAGATTTTGTGTTAACTAGCGCCCTGAATGTCAGGCAGTTGTAATTAGTACTCATCACATGCGAGGTAAACACCCGGGGAAAGTAAAATTGATTTTTTATGCATTTTTGTGGGGAATGAAACGAGACGAGTAGTGCATATAGAAAAAGCAATATTCGTGTGTGTTTGGATTCCATTTAAAAACCACACCGCACGCATGCAGCTCTGGTACATTAAGTGGTATTCCGGATAATGGGAACGTATGTCGTTCTGCTATGACGTGGACACACGATTATCATGTAATCGAGCGTAATCCAGGCTGCGAGGATTTCATCAATGTGTGAGTGTGTGTTTAAAAAGTGCTTGATTGGTTGCAACGTTTATATATAGCGAATTATATAGAATTATTTGGCGGCTTTCGGTCGGTGGAACATTAATTAAGCAGATCCCAGGCGACGCAGCAGGTAATATCGGCTTAGCGTTCGTAATGATCCCAAGCTTTCTGAGGATTTAGAGTCCTTATTTTTAATTGCGTGTAAATGTGATCCGTACTGAAGCCGCAGGCTCTGTCAGCGCGGTACAGTCTCGGCCAAGAGCTGGGGGGTAATTACAGACTGTACCAGCACATGTATCATACAAATACAATTATATTTAATTTGCTTCTAAAAGGCAATATTGTAAATGAAGAGCTCGTGCGACCTGTTGGAGTGTGGGATATTATTGGCCGTCGTGGTCATTTAAACTTTGTGTAGACGACTTGGGGTGGGGGGGTGTAGGGGTTGTCTGATAACCTGTGTTATTGTGGTGTCTGTAGTAGTGGTAGTGGTAGTAGTAGGCGAGGGTTGGGAAGAAGACAGCCGTGACCTTACAATAAGTTAGGTTGATCATCATCATCATCATCATCATCATCAACTACAGTAGAGCAGTTTCCAAGCACAGGTTGGGTCTGCTTGGAGCACAAGCCTCTCCATCGTTATCTGTCCATCCACCACTTCTCCTGTCACTCTTGTCCAATTCACTTCATTTCTCTCTCCCCCAGGAACCCACATCTAGTGGGACGTGGCTTGGCGATCACGGGGCCCCAGCTGAGTCCAGCATTGCTTCCACTTACTTGTGCCGGGCTCCTCTCCGTCTTCTTTCCTGTCGACCTCACTTGGTCAACTCTTGTTCTCTTCCGACCCCGACGGTATTAGGGTATCCGAGACCTAGGGAGTCTCTTCCTTTCCCGCCTTAATGCCCCTATTCTCATCTTTCCTGATACCCTCCTTCTGCGAGTGGTCAGCCTTCTTTTTCTTTTCATGTAATCTCCTGCCTTCTGCTCAAGGCCCTCAAGGAGGCAGGGTGTATGTAGCCCCACCACTTCTGGTGCACCCTGGATATTGCTACACCCTCAGGGGTTCACGGCTGGTGAGTTCGGGAGTTGGCGACTCCGAGGAATTCCTGCGCTGGATCCGGTTTTCCCCCTTTTATACATTACCTCTGAGGCGGACCCTCTCCTCTTTCACTTTCCTATCTGCCTTTCATAGCTCTCCTTCCTTCCAATTCCCTCAATCCGCATTCTTCGAGGGTTGAGGGCATTTCTTTTCCTCCTGTCCTTTATTTGCTTTATTCTCCTTTTGTTTTCATTTCTTCTTCTAGTAGGATAAGTTAGTAGTTAGTTTTTAGGTAGTTTACATTTCATTTCCATCTTCACGATCACCCAAACCATTAGGGGCCAATA
Organism: Meconema thalassinum; assembly: GCA_946902985.2. Classification (NCBI taxonomy): domain Eukaryota; kingdom Metazoa; phylum Arthropoda; class Insecta; order Orthoptera; family Tettigoniidae; genus Meconema; species Meconema thalassinum. The sequence goes on along the minus strand of OX336396.1, from coordinate 292,830,453 downwards.
ACCTAGATGTTAGGCCCCTTAAAACAACAAGTATCATCATCATCATCTTTTCTCTCGACACTCTTCTTCACCCCCTTTATCTACCTATCCCTTGGTCTTCCTCTAGGTCTCTTTTTCTTCCACTCCATTTCCAATATTTTCCGTGGCATTCTCTCTTCTCCCATTCTTTTCACGTGTCCATACCACAGTAGCCTTGATTGTTCAATCCTATTCTGTAGCGGTTCTTCCTTTAATATTTTCTGACCTTATCATTTCTGACTCTGTCCATTCTAATCACACCTATCCGACTCCTCTGAAACTTAATTTCCACCGCTTGTATTCTGTATTAGGTTGATGATGATGATGATAATTGTTGTTTTAAGGGGCCTAACATCTAGGTTATCGGCCCCTAATAGTTTGGGTGATGTGAAAATATTAATGAAATGGAACTAAACCCAAAACTAACTTCATACTTACACACTACAAGAGGAAATGAAAAACAAAAATAAAAATAATGGAAACAAAAGGCAGGAGGAAAAGAGGAGAGGGACCGCCCCAAAGGCAATGGAAGAAGGAGAAACCGGACCCAATTCAGGAAGCCTTCAGGGTCGCCAAATCCCAAACTCACCAGCCGTGAGCCCTTGAGGGTGTAGCACAATCCAGAGTGCACCAGAAGTGGTGGGGCTACACACACCCTGCCTCCTTGAGGGCCTTGAGCAGAAGGCAGGATATAAAATGAAAAGAAAATAAGTGGTCTGACCCCTCGAAGAATGAGGGATCAGGAAAAATGAGAGAAGGGCGAATTAAGGCAGGAAAGTGAAAGACTCCCTAGGCCTCGGATACCCTAATACAGTCGGGGTCAGAAAAGAACAAGAGTTGACCAAGGGAGGTTGAGAGGAGAGAAGATGGAGAGGAGCCCGGCACAAGTAAATGGGAGCAATGCTGGACTCAGCTGGGATCCCGTGGTTGCCAAGCCACGTCACACAAGTTGTGAACCCCTGGGGGGCAGTAAGTTAGGAACCGTCCTGGTATTTAGAAGTGGGAAACTACGGACAAACTCTTCTAGAATAGCTGACGTGGGAATCGAACCCACCTCTTCTCAGATTTGCCTCAGGAAGAAGAGTGTAACTTACCCCGTTCCTGTCCTTAGACCACAGAATTAAATTTCTTGACTGAGCCGGCAATCGAACGTGGACCTCCTCCGGAGAAAACACGGAATACCTTTTCCAGGTTGCCTGAGATGGAGATTGAACACTCTTCTTCTCAGTTTGCCTCACGAGGCTGAGTGCAGTAGCCTATACAGGGTGTTTATTACAGACTTTGAGGGTTGAAGTGGAGACCAAGACTGTTTAGCATAGCAACTTGTGTCCGGAAACATAGCGTCTTCCCGCTACCCGCACAGAACCACCACAGCTCTCACATTTTCGGCACAAGTGGAAACTTCTTCGAAGTTGAACTCGTCACGTCAAGGGATGACCTGATTCCAAAACCAGCTAAACTGGTGATGTTTTACAGCTACCTTATACCAATATTGACCTATGCACCCTTACAAAGAGAGATGCATCAAGACTGCAAGCATCAGGGATGACATTTCTTAGATAACCTTCCAGAAGACCAAGATGGACAAGAGAACGAGGAGGTGAGGAAACAAGCTGGAATAAAGACATCCCTATTAGACCGAGTCGGGCACATCTAGACTACGGTGGTACGGGCATGTGATGAGGATGGAGCCTACAAGATCAGCCAGAATAAATTTGGAAAGACAGGTGGATGGAAAAAGACTTTTAGGAATACCTAGAACATGATCAAGATTGATCTAGCGACCAGAGGATGGATAGTGGATGATGTTCTCCATGACAAGTTGTATATGGACAGGTTGAAGTGAAAGAGGCTCATAAACAGTACCCGGGAAACTGGAACTGTACTATAATGATGATGATGATGATGATGATGATGACAACAGGTACTCTTTGGCTGTGACTTACTGTGTACGCCATCGTTGCTAAAGTTTTTGGGTACATCAGGACATGATTACAAAACCAGCTAAACTGGTGATGTTTAACACCTACTTTATACCAATATTGACCTATTTCATTGAAGCATGAACCCTTACAAAGAGAGATGCATCAGAACTGCATCAGAACCGAGACTACAATACATCAAACAGATAATGTCTGTTAGGTAGTCAGCCCGAAGGCTGGTTGGATCCTCTAAAAGTACCGCCGGCGTCGTTAGGTTATGTGGGTAGATACCCACAAAAACCCAAGGCAGCGCTATATTGAGGCGTACTACGCAAGATGAGGAGTGAGGTAGTTTGCCATTGCTTTCCTCACTGAGTCAGAACAGCAGTACTAACCCTATGAGTAGAACCTTTCACAGCATCCACAGGCGCTGACTGTGCCCTGAATGTCATTACTCAGCACCACCCATACCTCAGTAGCTTCCATATAATCACAGCCATGAGTGAGGCTGAGACATCGGTGAAAAGCCACATTATACTCTAGCCTGGGCCAACACACAAATGCAAAAGTACTGCATTCATCAAGAGATGGCAAACAGGCCACAAACAGATAATAACAAATGTTAATGTCCATTCATACAGAGACATGAAGAGACTGACAGGAAAGAATGGAAGAGTAGGATTGCTGCCGACCAATCTACGGATTGAGAACATGAATGAAGAGGACAAATATCCATTTTTCCACTTGTCTGTTAATTATTCACCGTAATAAAGAACCAAACGGCAAAATTAGCAATAACAATAAATAATGGCAACTGACAATAAATTAAATGTAACAGAACCATAGCCGTAGAATGAAACAGCGGTACCTTAAACAATAAATTGTCAAGTAGTTTGGGAGATTTTTGTATTTTCTCTTAGGCTATAGTCATTTTTGAAAATGGCGGCCAAATGCCAAAATTACAAAAATGACACCCACGCTAAATTTCATCCTTAGCATGTGAAAATAAATTGCAATCATAACAAAAAAAAAGGTCCCCCCACTTCGCCCCCCCCCCCCTCACCCCTAAAAACACACGGGTTTCAGTATCCTGACCAGACTGAGACTTTAGTCCGTAATATGCTAATATGTTCCTACCGATTACAGTAGCCCAATTCAGCGGCTTTGGTGTCGTAATTGGTAGCATACTGACCTATGCCCAAGATCGCGGGTTCAAATCCGGCCGAAGTCGTTGGATTTTTAAGAGCGTTAAAGAGCCCTCAGTATGCCTTCCCTCGGAGGGGAAGTAAAGTCGGCGGGCCCATGTCATACATTTATGACATGAAAAACAACTACAATTGTGTGAAGCCAAAATTTGTAGGTTAGGTTTGATTAATGCTCTTAAGTTCCAACGTTCGTCACCGGGCGCTGGTTGTGATGGCATCTACTAGTAGCGAAGTTCACAGATAGGTGTCGTGGACGGCAGCATTTGGTAGCGAGAGTAGGAACTACTTGAAATTATCGTCTGCAGTCCTTACTTGAATTAAAAAGAGATAACACACACTAATACAGCCATGACAATTAACACCGGTTATCAGACAGATTCTACACACACCCAAAGTACACGGGGCTACATGACCGCGTTGTCAGAGCCCCTAAACTAAGGAACCAACCAAAAATAGCCCAATTCTGTTAACTGATTATTGACCAGAGCCCAAAATGCATATATGGTATAGTATATTAAATGCACCTACAGCTTGCCACGGTGGGTGAGTGGATAGCGTGTCGGTCTACTAACCCCAAGATTGCAGGTTCGCTCCTGGCCGTGGTAAGTGATTTTTGAAAGGCGGCAAAAATACGATACGCATGTCATACGATGTTGGCATGTCAAAGAACCCATTTGAATTCAGTAGGCCGAGTTCATAATGGCAAAATTAATCTCGGGAGTTTCCGCCAACACAAAGTTCCTCATTTCTCTACTAGAAAGCGCTATAGTGTTCAAGGAGGTTAGATATCTAACATCTAACCTCCTTGACTTTCATAGTCAAGGAACAACGAAATTCGACATGCAAGCTACCCTCTGGGTGTCAAATAACAAAGCTTGCACTCGGCACCCGAGGCCATACGATATTATTATTTATTATTTATTAATGCACCTACTATTATCCGCGTTCCAGTACCCGCCGTACCTACTCTCAATGGTCTTCCCCGGTCAATTTACTTGGTCACATTAACGTGTTGACCGATAGAAACTCATGTATTTTACGAAAGCATCACTGATAAATTTGTTTCGAAAACTTAAGGATCAGTCCGCCGAACTGGCGACGAATCACCTCCGGTAAACAGGACAGGCTTATGTGATTACGATACGCCTCTACATGGTTCGCTTTTAAATACCAAAATGCCTTCAATTATTTTCAAAATTCTCATATTTATTTGATAGTAATAATAACCGTTTAGATTTGCTTAACAGTGCACATACTTCAAAAGTTGATACCCAACTGAGTGAAACCATGAGGACAATATCTGGCACCATCAAATCGGCACCTCTATAATGGCTACCCATTTTATCCAACCTCGATCCTCCTCACATACGAAGAAAACTGCCTCTTGTAAGAAAACGGCAGAAGTGTCGTAGCAACCCTCAGAAACCGAAGAGATTAAAGTCCAGAAACCCATCATGGAAGCTAGGTGAGTAGCTCCTGGAAAAACATTTTGATACTGATGAGTTCTGACATGAAGAATGGACCTCTTCAAATCCTGACCGCCCGGGTTTAATCAATCATCCTTGTAGAGCTCCTCCTGGTTTCAACTTACCGAAGGGAATGGACATCTCTAATCAGAATCACGACACATCATGGCAGGTGCAAAATTCTGGCTTCACAATTGGGAAGATCTGAAGACCCATTCTGCGACTGTGATAATGTGCCCCAGACCATCCAGCACGTTGTTATGGACTGTCCAAAAATAAGATTCAATGGATCGGTTCAAGAACTACATATTGTCTCTACAGGGGCAGTGGACTGGCTGAAAAGTCTGGACATTAAGTTTTGAATGTTGACCTGTAAATAATTGATATAATTATAATGAATCCTTGTTTGGAGAAGTTGAGAAGAAAGGTCCTTAGGCTATTCCTCTCATGAACATGGAACTCATGCAATGCAGACGAAGAGCTATGACGAGCGATCGCGCGTGCCGATATTTTTAACGACCAGTTTATTTTCGCAAGCGGTATAATAAAGAGTGTACAAACCATTATGGTCACACTGACAGACAATTGACTGATAGCCAAAGCCCCAATCAATCACAAATTATTTAATAAATTACGATTGGCCGTGTATCGATAGTAGTTCTAATTAATGACACCCAGAGCGCTCCTGGCTATGACAAAAGCGAGCTGCGTGGTGAACAGCTGAAAAATCTCTGACAGCTAGAAACAATTATAATTAAGGTACTGCCGAAACCAGAGAATTATTACACAGCGTTTTATTCGTCTATTGTAACAAAACACTCTCTAGGTCAATTCGTGGTGTAGTGACTAGCATTCTAGGTTATCATCCCAGAGTTTTGGGTTATATATAAAGCCCTGCGCGGATGCGGATATTCGCAAAAAAATTGCCATGCGGATATAGTTTGCATGGCTGTGCGGATGCAGATAAGCTGCGGATAATGTTTGGAGTTAATTTGCAGATAGATTTTAGAATACAATCCGAACTTGTTTTAGGCTATATCATTATTGGGACCCAGATGTTTATGATCTATCATATTTTTTCGTTATGCTTCTTTCATGGCAAATGTAAGAAGATGATTCTAGCTAATCTCATTCAAATTAATGTCATTAGGCATAATTAACACTTCGAGCAGTAATGTGTTGCAATTCGGGCTGTATAACATTCATTTTAAACATAGCACATGACATACAAAGCCTAAGCCTTTTCCTCAAATGTCTATGTAATTTATGCAGTATCTAATTTAAAATATGATTGTAATGCCAATAGATTCGGATAACAAACATGGGAATGAGGAAAAACGTCGTTCGGATACGGATAACGATTTGTTATCCGTGCAGGGCTCTAGTTATAGAACATCTCGTGTTATAGTGACTAGTATTCTTGGCTGTCACCCCTGAGGTCTGGGTTAGGCTATAGACCATGCCATGGTGCAGTGACTAGTATTCTTGGCAGTCACCCCTGAGGTAGCTTGCCACGGTGGGTGAGTGAATATCGTGTCGGTCTACTAACCCCAAGATTTCAGGTTCGCTCCTGGCCGTGATAAGTGATTTTTGAAAGGTGGCAAAAATACGATACGCATGTCATGCGATGTTGGCATGTCAAAGAACCCATTTGAATTCAGTAGGCCAAGTTCATAATGGCAAAATTAATCTCGGGAGTTTCCGCCAACACAAAGTTCCTCATTTCTCTACTAGAAAGCGCTATAGTGTTCAAGGAGCTTAGATATCTAACATCTAACCTCCTTGACTTTCATAGTCGAGGAACAACGAAATTCGACATGCAAGCTCCCCTCTGGGTGTCAAATAACAAAGCTTGCACCCGGCACCGAGTCCATACGATATTAATTAACCCCCGAGGTCTGGGTTAGGCTATAGACCACGTCATGACCACTAATGATCTCGGAGCTTCTTGGCTACCCCTGTCCGACAGAGCCGATGACGTGAACTGGGTTTGTTTCCCTATCCGCTTAGCCAGGGGCACTGCCTCGACTCGGCGAATAGGCTTAAGATGTAGCCAATATCACTGCTTTCTGTATAAGTATATACAAGTTAGTGTTCAGATCAAGCCATTTTAGCCCCTGCAGGAACCACTCCAGTGCTTGAGATGAGTATTGGTTCAATTCGAACACTCTTGACCTGCCCTCTTTTTTTCTGATAGGCTCCAACAGCTACAAATATTTGGACACATTCTCAGCATATTTAGCCTGCAGGCTGTGCGTATTCGGAATGGCAACACACATCAGTGTGACTTCCTTCAATCTTTTGTTGAAGATCACTATAATAATAATATCGTATGACCTCGGATGCCGGGTGCAAGCTTTGTTATTTGGCGCCCAGAGGACAGCTTGCTTGTTGAATTTTGTTCTTCCTTGGAGCGCTATGAAAGTCAAGGAGGTTAGATATCTAAGCTCCTTGACACTATAGCGCTTTCTAGTGGAGAAAGGAGAAACTTTTGTGTTGGCGGAAAATCCTGAGATTAATTTTGCCATTATGAACACGGTCTACTGAATTCAAATGGGTTATTTAACATTCCAACAACGTATGACATCCGTGTTGTGATTTTTGTTGCCTTTCAAAAATCACTTACCATGACCAGGAGCGAAACTGCAAGCTTGGGGTTGGTAGTCCGACACGATAACCACTCACCCACCGTGCCAAGGGAAGATCACTATGTCAGACAGATTATGCTTCACTGTCTTTTCGGTGAGCACAGTCCGATCCCAATACTTTCTGAAATGTTCATTTTCAGCCACGTTCTCGGGAACATACTGGCAGTACGGAGCCTTGTTCTGTTTTATTACTGTGTTATGCTTAGGTTATTGTTATTATTATTATCGTTTCGGTCGTCTAGGGACCACGAGCCAATGTCAATGCGTTGTCCCTTCTTCTTCCTCCAATATTTCTTCATCATCTCACTATGTTTCCTCTTCCTTTCCTCGGACCATTTCGAGCCGGTTTTCTTTCCCTTCCTCCCTTGGAATCCTTACATTTTTAGCATTTTTGCCTAAAAATATATCTCTGTGGTTTATCTTCTTCTCTGAAATTGTTTCTTTCCAAATCCTTTTTTGACTTCTTGTACCCAGGTTGTTGTTGACTTGTTGTTCCACAGGAATGTGAAGATCTGCTTGGTTAACTTACTGGCATCTGATATGTTTTCTATGTTTCGATATATTTCTTCATTACTGCCCAACTTCACGCTGATTACCATCTCCCGGTCATCAGCACCCGCATCAAACAGCAGGCAGCCACACTCTACAGAACAAAAACAAGTAACTCCAACCCTCTAGTGAACAGGTTGGGCAATTACCAAGCCACCGGGGGCCGACACAAACAGCCCAGTATTCTTATTGAATAAAACTTCTCAGCTACTATAGCTCTTAACTACTTTTCACTCTTCTAAAATCAGCTCAACTGAGCTCCTTCTTTTACTTTATTTCCAAAACTTTAAATTTAAGAAATTCAAGGTGCCTCGAGCACTAGGTCACATCCTGTCCAAATATGATACCAGGTAATCACCCAACACCCCTATACCAGTTCTGTTAAGTCCATACCGTTCTATAGATAAAGCACTAAAGGCCCCTCAGGCTGACAGGCTATAATAAATGCGCGCGTAGTCGGCTGGGTTCAAGACCAGACTTATTAATTTCCAGATTCCTGCCTAAAGGACCGAGTACAGGCCGGACGTTTGTTTTAGACGAGTGAAAAATCTTAATGGAAGCCTGGAGGCGAGTTATTACAGTACCTGTGTTGTTGTCACCTGTCCCGTGCGGTCAGATGATGGACAAAACTATCGCACACTACTGCTGAAGTACAGTAATTGGCAAATATAATGGTGCTCTGTTCGTAACTATGTTTCGTGTACTTCCGCGTCACACAATACTTCAGCGTGCACTATACCTTTCAACACGGTGGTTTCGTCACATGCTCAAGTCTGGATTTCATTACATCAGACCGGTGGTGACAACTGTGAAGCGAGAGAGCGATATAGTGACACGCCCTGGAGTGACTGTGAACAGGCTCACCCGCAAGCTTCAAGGTCAAGGGCAATCGTCTAAAACAAACGTCCGGCTTGTATTTAGCGTATAATAATACTTTCTACTACTTCTAATTTATCCAAATTGTCTGTTCAGTACGAAATATTCACTCAAACACAGCCATTCCGGTTTGCTACGGTATTGTATACTCTGTGAGCTGCCTGAATAGGATTGACATTTCAGCGGAAATTCCACTTCAGTCATCACTCATCTGCCTCTTGACCAATCCATAGTTGATGTCATAATACTCTGCGTTGCACGTGCTTCAGTGCCTGGTCAGCTGTATCTCTGGCATGTACAGTTTGGCAACCTCGTTCTCAGACCTCATGGCGAGACGCGAACTGTCCATCCTATTCTGGCAGCTCACAGAGTGTAGTGCTGTATTTTAAGATATTTAGACGAACACTTTTTGTTGTAGGTATTCCTAGTTGTGCCATACGCTCTTTCCATTTTCGTGTTCTGTCTTCTACAGTACAGCAGATTTTTCCAAACCATTTTCTTGTATAATTTCCCCCAAATATTTGAACTTCCTTACCCTCTTTATTTGACCAATTTCTGTTACTAGGATTTCTAGAGCAATAATAATAATAATAATAATAATAATAATAATAATAATAATAATAATTTATTAATTTGCTACAGATGTGGTCAACTGGGTCATAAAGCCGCAGGATGTACGTCAGACATGAAATGCGTGCTGTGCTCTGACTGTAATCGGGAGGGCTTAAACATAAGTCACATCCCTGGAACAGGTTCTTGTACAGTGTTTCGAGAGGCACTCGCGAAGATAAAAGAAAAAACACAATGACGAATGTCCTACAAGGGAACCTGAAACGAAGCATAATCGCTAATGATCTTTTGATACAGCTAACATTTGAAAGGAAAACAGATATTCTCCTGATCAGTGAGCAATATCGAAACTTGGACATGCTGGGCTGGTTTTCGGATCCCCTAGGTACGGCGGCTATCTGGATACCGGATCTGAGCAAAATCCATGTGGAGGATCACGGATCCGGAGAAGGGTTCGTTTGGGTTAAGAGTGGTGGGATTACGTACGTAAGTTGCTATTTAACTCCGAATGAACATATTCAGTACTTTCAAAGGAAGCTGGACAATTTGGAAGATACTGTTCGTGAGATGGAAGGTGTTGTGGTAGTTGCCGGTGACTTCAACGCTAGGGCATTGGAATGGGGTATGCCACATCAAAATTCGAGGGGACGACGAACTTTAGAGATGGCAGCCAGATTAGGATTGGTCGTGGTGAATACAGGGACCTCAACGACATTTAGACGACCTGGTTATACGGAGACTAAACCAGATATTACGCTGGTGTCGGATCGTCTGGCAGCCTTGGTAGTAGAATGGGAAGTGATCGAGGATTATACTGCTAGTGATCATCAATATATCACCTTCCGGATTTTACGAGATCAGCGGCCTCAGAGGCACAACACATTGAAGACAACACGTTGGAATGTATCGCGCATCGACGAGGAGAAATTTGCCAATGTACTCGAATCAGTACAGTCAGGCTCTAGTAACATTGTTGAGGAATTAGATCTAAGAGTTTCTGTTGAGGAACAGGTGGGGGTCACTATGCGTCTCTTGCACCTAGCCAGCGAAACGTCAATGCCCCGGAAGCGTCTTCGAAACAATAGACGTCCAGCTTATTGGTGGACTGACGAAATAGCTGATCTTCGAGGAACTTGTCTTCGACTCAGAAGAAGAGCCCAACGTTCAAGATATCGACCAGAGGCTGATTTGAGATCCGCTGAGCACCTTGCAGCTAAGAGAACCCTTCGAAATGCCATCAGAAGACGTAAGACTCTGATGTGGCAGTTGTTAGTTAAAGAAGTAGACGTAGATCCTTGGGGATTAGGCTACCGAATTGTCACCAAGAAACTCGGCTCCATGTCCAATACCACGTTGGATGCACGGACGATGGATGATATTGTAAACGAGCTATTCCCTACTTACCCTGTGCGAATTGATGTGGGCGACGTACTTGAGCCGGAATTCATTCCTCTATTTACCATAGGTGAGCTGAAGGAAGCAGTAGGCTCCCTTCGGAATAAGAAGGCTCCAGGCCCTGACGGGATACCCGCGGAAGCTATGAAACTAGCTCTCAAGGTTTGTCCGCAGCTACTGCTTGAAATGTACAACTGTTGTCTGAGAGCAGGTGTCTTTAGTGCCCGTTGGAAAATGGCTCGACTAGTGCTGATTAAAAATGGAAAGGCAGTCGGGAACGCGCCATCGTCCTTCAGACCACTATGTATTTTAGACATTGCGGGAAAAGTGCTGGAGAAGCTATTAAAACCTCGCATACTGTCGTCTATTCAAGCCGCGGGAAATCTGTCTGACAGGCAATTTGGCTTCCGCCGTGGGCGATGTACAATAGATGCAGTACGCCTAGTAGTTGAAGCTGCGAATCAAGCCTAGGAAGGTAACCACTATTCTAGGAAAATAACACTTCTGGTAACCTTGGATGTGAAGAACGCCTTCAACTCAGCTAGGTGGATAGATATGGTTGAAGCTCTTCAATTCACCTTCCAGTTGCCTGCATATCTCCTGCGTATAATGAAAGATTATTTGAAGGACCGTACCCTGTTATATGACACTGCAGACGGCCAGAGGAGGAGAAAAGTCACGGCAGGAGCAGCGCAAGGATCTATCCTGGGCCCGGATTTGTGGAACATGTTGTACGACGGCTTACTGCGCATGGAGATGCCCGAAGATACATTCCTTGTTGGGTACGCTGATGATATTGCAGCGGTGATTGTAGCCCGAGATGCGGTTCTGGCTCAGTGGAAACTCAATCAGGTAATGCGACGGGTGAGTGGTTGGATGAACACTCATGGTCTGAATTTAGCTATGGCGAAAACTGAAATAGTCATGTTAACTAGGAGGAGAATGGACACTATAATTCCCATGAAAGTTGGAGAGGTGGTCGTACGAACTGGAGCCACTGCGAAGTACTTAGGGTTTACTCTTGACACGAAACTGACATACTGGCCTCATATACGGAAGGCAGCAGACAAGGCGGAAGTAGTGACAGCTGCCATTAGTAGGCTCATGGCTAATGTGCATGGTCCTAGAGAAAGCAAACGTCGACTACTGTTGTCCACAGCGCAGTCTATTCTCCTGCATGGAGCTGAGATTTGGTCTGATTCGCTGAAGATAGAGAAGTATAGGAAACGCCTAGCTGCAATTCAGAGGAGAGGAGCTCTGAGGGTGGCGTGTGCTTACCGTACAGTTTCGGAACCTGCAGTTCTGGTTGTCTCAGGTGTTGCGCCAATAGACTTACTCGCGCAAGAACGTAAAGACGTATACTTCCGACGAGTAGAACTGGGCAAGGCTCAAGCCCGGAAGGAAGCCGTAGCACGCAAGATGGAACTTTGGCAGCAGAGGTGGAATGACGATCACAGAGGAAGATGGACAGCTCGGCTGATACCGAGTCTGGTCGAGTGGACGAGTAGGAAACACGGAGAAATAAATTACTTTCTGACACAGATGTTGACAGGTCATGGCTACTTTCGGTGTTACCTTCATCGTATGGCCAAAGTAAGGAGTCCAGTATGTATTTACTGCGAGAACGAACGAGATGACGTTTATCATACGTTTTTCGTCTGCGATCGTTGGGCAGCGGAAAAACAACAACTTGAAGCTGAGGTTGGTCCAATAACGCCGGACAATATAGTTGGCATTATGCTGAGAAACGAGCTCAGCTGGGATACGGTCGCTTTCTTTGTTGAGGTGGTCCTTCGTCAGAAGAAGTCGGATGGGGACTTGCTCGATTTAGTCGATTGAGTCTGCGATCCGCGGGCTATGAATGGAGAAGTAAGATGGTGCTTGTGAAGCAAAGAAAATGACTCCATCCTGAAGTAATACGAAAGTGGTCCCGGGATGGGTTTTGTCAAGAGGACAGGGTGTGGTTTTTTAGTGGGTAAGAATCCCACACTCTTGAGAAGTGCGGACCCTTCTCAAGGTCTTATGCAAGATTTTTCCACTTCCCTCGTAAAAAAAAATTATTATTATTATTATTATTATTGTTATTATTATTATTGGTACTACCTGTATTTTATCACCAGCCGCCACTAGCTCGTGAGTAACACTAAACAATGTGTGTACATACTAAGTGCCACTATTGATAACGATGCTTAAGTCACTTTACATTCTATCAGGTAGTTCAATTAGGCCCATAGACAACATAAAACGTAAAAGAATGGCCTAATTACATGTCCCGGGTGTTTTAAACTGAATGGAAGTGTTTGTCTTGGGAATTCCCGTCACATCATCCGCCATGTTTGCCGAGATTAGTGAATTACCTTCGGACATGATTGTGTTTGATTGGCCTGATGGCGGCCCAGGCGGGGCAGCTGGCACACGTACAGTCAAGTCACAAAACACTAGAACCTCTGCTACTTGTTAGAATTCACTACATTTGCCATTTGCTGTATAGGCTACCTACAAACGTTCCCATGCTCAGTATCTCCTTATAATTCCGAAAATATTTTGTTCATCCCTTGGCGCAGGAGTGAGCCATATCAAAAATTCTTTCAGACGAGGACTATTAATTTTTCCACCCCTTTCGTGAATGGTTGGTGCTATCAAAAACCTTTAGGCTACTGATATATGTTTTTGGCCCTTATCCGAAGAATTGTGTGAACTTTGGTCGGTTCCTCAGTTTAGGGGCTGCGACAACGCGGTCATGTAGCCCCGTGTACTTTGGGTAAGTGTAGAATCTAACTGATAACCGGTGTTAATTGTGATGGCTGTATTAGTGTGTGTTATCTGTTTATAATTCAAGTAAGGACTGCAGACATTCAATTTTCAAGTAGTTCCTACTTTTGCTACCAAACGCCACCGTCAACGACAACTAGTTATGAACTTGGTTACTAGATGCCACTGCAGTCGGCTCCTGGCGACGAACGTTGGAACCTAAGAGTGTTAGTCAATACTAACCTATAATTTACCTTCACACAGGTGTAATTAGTGGAAGGTTCTTTCACATGCCATAAATCTACTGTATGACATGGGACCACCGGCTTTAGGCCTACTTCCCCTCCGAAAAAAGGCATAGCCTACTGAGGGATCTTTCACGCTCTTAAAAAATCCTACGACTTCGTCAGGGTTTGAAACACCGACCGTGGGCATTGAACGGTGTGAACTTTTAATGGATATCTTAGCGATATTTTACTTTTTCGAAAACGGCCCCCAATTTCCACCCCCTGTGTTCAATTATGCCCATTAACGAACTCGACCGAGATTTTGATTGGCTGTATATTATTATAAGTTTCAAAGTGATTGGTGCAAAATGAGTGTGTCAACAAGAAAGTGATGTTGTTGTTGTTTGAGTCTTCAGTCTTTCGACTGGTTTGATGCAGCATTCCATGCTTCTCTGTCCTGAGCTAATCGTTTCATCTCTACATAGCTACCACACCCTACATCCGAGGCAATCTGTTTAACATAGCCTATTCTAGCCTTGGTCTACCCCTACAATTCGTATCTTCGACTGTTTCTTCCATAACTAAGTTTGCTATTTCTGGGTGTCTTAGTAGGAGTCCTACCAACCCATCTTTTCTCTTCATTAGAAGACACCAGAAACATCTCTCCTCTCCCAATTGTCTTAATACCTCTTGATTTGTAACCCTATCTACCCGTATGATTTTCAGCATTCTCCTGTAACACCACATTTCAAACTCTTCATTTCTTCTCTTTTCTGCTGCTCCAACAGTCCAAATTTCACATTCATAGAGCGCCACGCTCAAGACAAAGGCTTTCAAAAATGACTTCCTAATAGTCTACCTAAACTATTTCATGTCAACAGATTCCTTTTCTGTAGAAATGTTTTTCTTGCCTGTGCCAACCTACTTTTCATATCCTCTTTTCTTTGTCCATCACTGGTTATTTTGCTTTCTAAGTAACGGAGATCTCTACTTTAGCTTTCACCTGCCAATTTGACGTCTATAGGAGTTTCTGATTTATTTCGGCTGCATCCAATATTTTTGTTTTTTATTTATTAATTTTCATCATGAATTCTTACTCTAAGACAGGACCCATACCATTTAAAAACTCATTTAAATCCTCTGGTGTGTCGGCTAAGATGACGATGTCATCAGCAAATCGCAGAGTTGAAATTATTTCTCCTTGAATCATTAGTCTACTCTTAATTTGTACTTTTTTTCCAACTTCCTTCTTTGCTTGTTGAAAAGTATGGGCGATAAGTTGCAGCCTTGCCTTACACCTTTCTGAATACCTGCTTCTCTCTCACGTCCTTCGGCTGGAATAACGCTGCACTTTATTCCAATCGTTTTCAAAATGTCAAACAACTTACTCCAATCAACGTTAAAAGGAAGGAAGATTTTAGTTTTATGTGACCGTTAATCGTGCGAGCCAGTTGACCTCCTTTTTACGTGGAATCCGAACCACAGGACATGGCATTTCAGTTCGAAAATACAGGGCGCCAGGAAATGTTCTTCGCAGTGGCTATGCGCTGCTGCGAGAGGTCACGTAATCAGTTTAGTTGGCAGCACTGTGTACTTAATAGGGTGAAGGCCACATAAGTGGGCTGTGGGCTGTCGAAATCGTCAGTGTGTATTGTTAGATTATTGGAAGAGTGCAACAGTATGTTATGATTGGCTGTGATGAGTACAACGTTTACTGTTTGTTTGTTTGTTTGTTAAGATACAAGCGACAGCCGTGCTGCCAACGTAACTGGTGACGCTATCTCTCGCAGCAGCTTGTAGGTACTGCGGAGAACATTTCCTGGCGCCCTGTATCACATGCATTGACCGGGAATCGAGCCCAGTCCACCTTGGTGAGAGGCCAACAGCTTGATCCCTGCGCTAATTAAGAAGCATTGTGTGTTATATTTTTTCTCTAAGTAATCCATTCTTACAATTCAAGAAGTTTTAATTATTTTATGTACACAGAATCCTGTTCAAACTTACCCTTATTCTATAGATACATGCAACATTAGTCCAGAGTGGAGCAGATAGAAGTTAAAGATACCGTGACGTAATTTGGGAAACGATCGCCGTTTCACCCACTTGGTAACAAGCATATAGATATAAGCACGTCCCCCTGATGCTTGTCAAAAGTGCATTGCCTTCTAGATCCTTGTCATAGGAGACTTTGACAAGAGGATTGCCTTCTAGATTTCTATAATAGAAGGCTTTGACATTAGCACTGCCTTCTAGATCCTTGTCATAGGGGACTTTGACAAGAGGATTGCCTTCTAGATTTCTATAATAGAAGGCTTTGCCATTGGCATTGCCTTCTAGATGCTTGTCATAGGAGACTTTGACAAGAGTATTTGCCTGCTAGATTTATATAATAGAAGGCTCTGACATTAGCATTGCCTTCTAGATCCTTGTCATAGGAGACTTTGACAAGAGTATTTGCCTACTAGATTTATATAATAGAAGGCTTTGGCATTAGCATTGCCTTCTAGATCCTTGACATAGGAGACTTTGACAAGAGGATTGCCTTCTAAATTTGTATAATGATGCTTTACCCAAATTGATCTAGGAGGCGTATTAAGAGTGCTTGTGTAATACTGGCAATGGCTTCTGCGACGAGTGGCAAATAGGAATGGGAATAGAACTACCGAGAGATAGGCACAAGTTGACAGGGAACCGTTGGCATTTACAGTGACCGTAATTCTCAAACAACTCAATGATGCACTTTAATATTCAATCAATTAAGTTGATTGTCGTATAACGCAGGATGGCCAGTTAAAGCGCTACAAATGGGCGGTCGTTATGTGGCTGGTCTCGGCCATCACATGTTTACTGGCCGCATAAACCCGCGGTCGTCCACACCAATGCAACGCTGGTGATTATTGAATTATTTTCAGTTTTCAAATCTCGCTATGTGGGTGCGCGCGCTAACATTTCCCGCCTCATAATGTTAATCCCGCGGCGTGTGTTTAAAACTAACAACCACTGTGAGGTCAAACCCTCAATATCACACTCCAAGCAATAGTATGGTATGTAATGATTACTCACTTGTCAGCGCAGACACGTGAACTACACTTATGTAAATCACATGCTCCTCGTGGAAGTTCGATGCTGTTTTAGGAACATGGAACACCCTGTGTACTTGGCCATGTCTGATAACTTGTGTTACTGTGGCAAGCGTAGTAATGAGCCCTGGGACTTGAGATAACTTAAGGTACTATTCCGACATTTGCATGGAGAGAGTGTGAAAAAAATCGAACTCAGAATAGCCATAGTCAGTGCATTTCTGATCGTGTGAACTCCGGACTCCTGGAAGATAGCCTAATAATGTTATTTGTTTTACGTCCCTTTTATCATCTGCAGCTTTTAGAGACGCCGAGGTGCCGGAATTTAGCCCAGAAGGGGACCTCTAACGTGCCAGTAAATCTATTGACACGGCTCCCTCACACTTGCGCACCCTCAAATGCCAGCTGACTTCGATCCTGCAACCTTGGGCACAGCAAGCTCGGCTGGAAGACTCGGTGGCGGTAGTGTGAGTGCTTTAACACGCACTGCTACACCACACGGATCTTCCAAGAAACAGAGAGAGTATATCTTAAACTGTTCCAAGATCCAGAGAAAGTATATCTTACACAGTATTTTCCAATTTCCCGAGAGAGTATATCTTACATAGTAGCCTACTGTATGTTCCAAGATCCAGAGAGAGTATATCTTACACTTTATGTTCCAAGATCCAGAGAGAGTATATCTTACACTGTATGTTCCAAGATCCAGAGGGAGTAGGCCTATATCTTACACTGTGTGTTCCAAGATCCAGAGAGAGAGTATATCTTACATAGTACTGTACGTTCCAAGATCCAGAGAGAGTATATCTTACACTGTATGTTCCAAGATCCAGAGAGAGTATTATCTTACAGTGTGTCTTGCAAGATCCAGAGAGAGTATATTTATCTTACACTGTACAGTATGTTCCAAGATCCAGAGAGAGTATATCTTACACTGTGTGTTCCATGAGCCACTGAAGTGCCCCTCTTATCCTCGTGCTCACCGCCACACTGAATCACTCATCTGTCAGTTGCTGTGACGCTGGTTCACTTCGCTCTGTGATTTATGTCCGTGCTGTTTCCTGTTCTGCACCGGTTGGGACCGCTCGCGCTCGTCCATTACTGGGTGTCATTCCACACACTGCTGGAGCGAACACTAGGCTATGTATCTCTCTCAATGATTCACTTCTAACTATGTATATTATATGCACAAGCAGGTTTCTGTGTGGATCAGAGGTCGAGTGCCTCCTCCTAATACCGATATCGCGGGTCGAGGAAGATCTGGTGTCGCCAAATGAAAGCACAGTGCCGTCTTTATCCAAAACTTGAAACTACAGTTGGTCTTGGCGTGGCCGAGTTTGATATTCGACATCGGAGACGTTGAATGTTGCGTGAAATATCGTGATATACCCATATACGGTCATGCTGGTATACCATATAAAATTCGCATACAAGCATACCGTCAGCCTCTCATAACAGCCATCATCAATTACAAGCATACCGTCAGCCTCTCATAACAGCCATCATCAATTACAAGCATACCGTCAGCCTGTCATAACAGCCATCATCAATTACAAGCATACCGTCAGCCTCTCATAACAGCCATCATCAATTACAAGCATACCGTCAGCCTCTCATAACGACCATCCTCAATTACAAGCATACAGTCAGTCTCTCATAACGACCATCATCAATTACAAGCATACCGTCAGCCTCTCACAACAGCCATCATCTATCATCCCCTTGACGCTTGTGAAAAGTGCATTGCCTTCTAGATCCTTGTCATAGGAGACTTTGACAAGAGGATTGCCTTCTGGATTTCTATAATAGAAGGCTTTGATATTAGCATTGCCTTAGAGATCCTTGTCAAAGCATACCGTCAGCCCCTCATAACAGCCATCATCAATTACAAGCATACCGTCAGCCTCTCATAACAGCCATCATCAAATACAAGCATACCATCAGCCTCTCATAACAGCCTTCATCAATTACAAGTATATCGTCAGCCTCTCACAACAGCCACCATCAATCATCCCCTTGACGCTTGTCAAAAGTGCATTGCCTTCTAGATCCTTGCCATAGCATACCGTCAGCCTTCATAACAGCCATCATCAATTACAAGCATACCGTCAGCCTCTCATAACAGCCATAATCAATTACAAGCATACCGTCAGCCCCTCATAACAGCCATCATCAATTACAAGCATACCGTCAGCCTCTCACAACAGCCATCATCAATTACAAGCATACCGTCAGCCTCTCATAACAGCCATCATCAATTACAAGCATACCGTCAGCCTCTCACAACAGCCATCATCAATCATCCCTTTGACGCTTGTCAAAAGTGCATTGCCTTCTAGATCCTTGTCATAGGAGACTTTGGCATGAGGATTGCCTTCTGGATTTCTATAATAGAAGGCTTTGACATTAGCATTGCCTTCTAGATCCTTGTTATAGCATACCGTCAGCCTTCATAACAGCCATGATCAATTTACAAGCATACCGTCAGCCTCTCAACTGGCATCATCAATTACAAGCACGATTGTAGCGTTTTTGGTTTTTGTAATATGAGTCGCAATTTGAATTTGAGTAATTCCCAAAACCTTAGGACGAAACAAATCAACCGTAACCTATAATGAGATTCAAATTGCGAATCGTAGTTTAAACACCGAAAACGCTCTACAATCGTAGTTAAAATATAGGCTATTAGTGCATAATTTAAACTACAGTGATTAGAATCTGATGATGGCCGTTGGAGGGTCGAAACGGGTTTCCTAAATTACTCCATTACAAGAGTGATAATTAGGGCCCGGATGTTGATGCTTTAAAAAGTTTAAAAAATGACTGTAATAAATGACCTAAAAATTTGAAAAAAAAACCACTATAAAATGGAGAAAATGATCTTATGATAATATCACCAATATTTCAAAAATGACATCTTGCTCAAACTGAAAAGTCAATCAAAATAGATTTCTAGCACATAACAAAAGGTTTATGTTCACTTTAGTCTGAGTTGCACAGCACTACGAATGCCATTCTGATGTTGTCAAATGTAAATGATCTACGATTATCAGCCAACAAGTTTTTATGTCTCGAAAAGCTGCGTTCAACATCAACTGATGTGATCTGAGTGTACTTGAAGTGAGGAAGGTCGTTTGCTGCTAAATCCTCATCAATCCCATCCGTGCAGTAGTTTTCACCAGAAAGAATGTCTGAGATTTTGCATAATGTTTTATACCCGGGGTTTTTGTCCAGTTTTGATGCAATACCCGCAGCAATTTCGCCAAGAGTGTTGTTAACACTAGTTTCTACCCGGTTGATTAAGGAAATGTAATCAATATTTCAATATTTCAAATTATCTTGTATCAGCTACTAACTTCTTCTTAACTGTGAGAGACGTAACTCCCTCATATTAAGCTGTGACATGACTAAATTGAAAAAAAAAAAAAAAAGACCTAAAAGGCCAATTTCTCTAAAATAAGACCAAAAAATCTACCAAACTTAAAAAATGCTCTTAAAGTAGATAAATAGCAAATAATGCAAAATGATGCAAAATAAAAATGACATAATTGAAGACGGGGTGGCCCATCCGGAGTTTCTATGTACTTCAGCATTGTTTTAGACAGCTCAGTAAAAAGATGACATGTCATCAACATCCGGGCTCTGGATAATAATTAACCAATCCGTGTATTTTTTTTCATCAATGTTATTTGCATTTTGTATACATTGTCCCCCCACCCCTCTCCCACAGTCATTGCGCAAATTCGTGTTCACCGGCTAAAGAGCTTGTATAGGCAAAACTTAAAGAATGGTTTGAAAACTTGAGGCTACATTCGGCATTTTAACATAATAGCTTGGCATTGATCCTTTATAGTGCAACATTGTTTTTTTTTTATTTTCATGTGTTTTTACATTTGAATTTATTTTTATTATTATTATTATTAAAGTTATTTTTTGTTTCTCTCATTTTATTTTTATGTATTTAATTTATGTTCTTACAGATTTAATTTTGATATTTATGTTCGACCCTCACTATTATGTGTCAGATAACTGTATCATAATGATGGTCATTATAACACTGTTTTCCATTATGATACAGTTTCTCCAGCCAATCAGAGCTCGTTCATTGACCAATTAGATAACGATAACTTCGCGCATGCGCTCAAAATCCAACATGTCAGACATAAACACAACATCGAACTATAATAAATTACCGACCATATGTTCGCGTAAATAAACTGGCGAATATGAGACAAGAAATAGCACTGTACCTTAAAATCACCAACACTAATTTCTACACAGCGCATTGTCTTCAACTGACACCGGTGACAATATTACTGAGGGACGGCAGATGTAAACATATGGTTTGCATATGGCATTGCAAACAAACAGAGCGCATGCGTCGGTCGTTCAAAGCTCTTGAAAGGCAGAGATATAACACCCAACGCTCGCTCTGCGATCACAAAATTCCAGTAGCTGACTCTCAACAGATATTTATGAATATTTATGTTAAAACATATAATAAAGTTATAATTATCGTCGAACATAAACAGTCGTATGCAACTCGCCTATAATGGTAATTAAGACACTCGTATGGAAATTATAAAACTCGCATACGCTCGTTTTATAAAAAATACTCGTGTCTTAATTATAGCCATTATAGGCTCGTTGCATAATGTACTATTATTGTTTAATTTAAATAATTAATTTCAAATTGATTATTAGAAGTATTTTCACAATTCTATGTTGATATTTTATTTTACACTTTAATTGTTAATGTTTTTAGGTTTAAATGCTTCAATATTTTATCCAACACATTACGTCAAGTAGATACGTAACCTATATAGTATTTGATTTTTAGAAATACTAGCACTTCGGCATGAACATTCTCCAAACTTTGGCTGAAAGATTCAACTATCAGCATCTTTGAAAGCATAAACTGTCCTTACGAGAGGTGGTTAATATAGAGACCTCTATCCCATAAGGTTTTTTTTTGTCGTGTAGCCTCCTGAGAGGCCGAGTGCAGGTCTTTCTAGTCGACGCCCGTGGGCGACCTGCGCGTCGGGATGAGAGATGGAATGGATGAAGATGAATGAAACTGGGCAAGGATGTGGAAGGAAGCGGCCGTGGCCTGTCAGAAGGTACTCTCCCAGCATTTGCCTGGTGTTGAAAATGGGAAACCACGGAAAATCATTTCAAGGACAGCCGACGGTGAGGCTCGAACCCACGCGTCTACCGAGTCAGCAGAGAGTTTGGCCCCTTGACCTAACGCAGCGCATTAGCCCGCGTAGCCACTACTGCAATTTTATCATAAATTTATACCCTATGTTTTAATAATTACACAGATCATATGAGTGAATATGTGATTTCTGAGCCTTGACACTTCTCTGCCGTACTTCGCCCAGTCTTAAATTGTTGTATATATGATTTATTACCTTTCATTGTGCGACGCTGAGGGATCTGCAGAGTTGTAGCTGTGAATCTATTGTACCGATCGAGCACTTGACTTATTTGAACAAAGGATTTAGCCAGGTAAGGGGGTGTATTAGTTCTAAAATTCTCAATAGTAGACAAGAAGTCGAGTACGACCGTCTTTCCATAAGCTTTAGCCAGCCAATGGTTTTATAAAATGGTATAACATGACATTCTTTGAGAATGTTGAAAGCAAAACGTAGACTCGCTGCAGCTTCATATTGTATTTATCTGAAATATCGCTGTATACTAATGACCCGTAACTTGCCACGGTGGGTGAGTGGTTATCGTGTCTGATTACTAACCCCCAAGCTTGCAGGTTCGCTCCTGGCCGTGGTAAGTTATTTTTTTGAAAGGCGACAAAAATCACGATACGCATATCATACGAAGTTGGCATGGATACGCATATCATACGATGTTCGCATGTTAAAGAACCCATTTGAATTCAGTAGGTCGTGTTCATAATGTCAAAATTAATCTCGGGATTTTCCGCCAACACAAAGTTCCTGATTTCTCTACTAGAAAGCGCTAGGCTAAAGTGTTAAGGAGCTTAGATATCTAACCTCCTTGACTATCATAGCGCTCCAAGAAGGAACAACAACAAAATTCGACATGCAAGCTGCCCTCTGGGTGTCAAATAACAAAGCTTGCACCCGGCACCCGAGGGCATACGATATTATTATTATATTATTATAATGACCCGTATTCTAGAATGTAATGTAGCGGCTTCGGTGGCGTAGCTGGCAGCATGCTGAACTGCCGTGCCCAAGATAGCGGGTTCAAACTCGGCCGAAGTCGTCGGATTTTTTAAGAGCGTTAAAAATCCTTCAGTATGCCTTCCTTCGGATGGGAAGTAAAGCCGGCGGTCCCATGTCATAGATTTATGGCATGTAAAAGATCCTTCCACAGACTAAACTTGTGTGAAGCTAAATTGTTAGGTTAGATTTCGTCGGAACGCTCTATTAAATTTCCAAAGTTCACCACTAGGTATAATTGATATCTGGTGGCGAAAGTTGGAACTACTTGAAATTGAACAGAACTTGTAGCTCACCCTAAGGGTGTCCGATGGAAGCAGCTACAGACTCTGGCGAGCCGAACATGTCCTCGGACACTCCCGGCACTAAAAGCCATACGATAAATAAATAAATCTAGAATAGGAAATAGTGTCAATAAATCCACTCACATGCGTGTGCGTCACATTTCGATCCCGGTACCTTCGACGAGAACTTTCCAGGGACCCATGGTTACTCCTGGGGGACGTCGTAAGGCAAGGTAATTTTATTTTGTTCCAGTAGCTACGTGCAAAACGAGATGAATGCGCCCCCGATATTCGGGGAGTACTGTAGTAAAAATACAAGACATTAATGATAAATAGCACTCGCTATGCGACGCGATGAAGCGGAGAAGACACGGCAGCAAGCTAAGCCACATATGTGCGCCAGATTTATAGTCTTAATCACAGAGGATTAACTTAGCTTACCTGTGCGACAAAAATGATGTACCGTGTGCTTGCTTAAGGCGCTGAGTAGCCTGAAATATTGGCTCGGGCGTGCGGGCACATTAACACATACTCCCTCGTGACCACAGGTGCTCTCTCGGCCTGCTTTAAAAAAATATCCAACGACAAGGCGGCGACTGCACCAATAATATCCATTATATCGCACTCTGCATTTAAAAAAAACTCTGGTGTAATTGTGTCTACGTCCCAGACGTAAGCTATAGCACTTACCTAATGCGATTTACTTATTTAGCGTATGGCTACATCACAAAATGTACAGTTAAATAATATTACAATCATAAAGATAATTATAACAGACTACAAACTAATATCAAGTCCATAATATAGTCCAGTGATCCCTCCGTCATCTCCAGGAACTCTGATTGGTCGCCAGCGAAAGCTCTCAAGGGATTTCGTGCACAACATGGAAGACCGTCTGCTTTTCAGCACCACAGCCACAGCTTGGAGACTCTCTTTTCTTCCACTTGTACAGAAGGTCTGCACGTCTTCCAGTGTTGGTTCTTATTCTATTAAGTACTGACCAGTCCTTGCGTGGTAATTCAAAACCGGATGGCTTCGTTGATATGCACGGCATCTTCAATTGCTCTGCTGTTGCGTTAGTCTGCCAAGATTGCCTCCAGCAGTCATCAGTATTAAAGTTGTTGGCATCTAAAGTTTTCGAGGTTTCAAGGGGTGGATGACGAGAGCGAAGCCTTCCTCTTCCGATGTTTGGAATGTCTTTATGCACAGCAAGGTGTGGATTTTTGTACAGCTTTTTGTACTCGCGTAATAGTGCATTTTTCCGACGCAGAGATGGAGGTTGTATGTGGCTAAGTATGGGTAGCCAGAAAGTCGGCGTGGGTCTGATTGTGCCAGTTATAAGGCGCATTGTATAGTTAAGCTGAGTGTCGATAAGCTTAGTGTGTGTGCTGTTTAGCCAAGCTTGCCAGCAATATTCGGCAACTGGGTAAACCAGAGCCAGAGCTGAGGTGCGCAGTGTTGATGCGATAATTTTGTTCTATTTGTTATTAATTCTTCTAGGGCCTCTGCGATATCGTAGTCATCTGGCCCCGTGTACTTGGATGTGTATAGAAGTTGTCTGATACCTACGGACCGGATATTCATGCACTAAACACCATTAAAATATGCATTCAACTATGCAAAAAAATGTAAAATATATTATGGGGTTTGAAGCCATTTTACAGTGTTGCCTTAGTAAACAAACGTTTGGTGCTTTTCAGTCGGTCAACACGAATGTACCCAAAAGAGCTGGGTTGTGCCCTAATCCTGAAAAAAAAATACATGAGATTAATAAATACACTAGGATGACCAGTTTCAATCGTCAAGCGATCATCATCAGATCTATTACACTTGGGCTATAAAATCTATGTTTGAGAATACAGGTGAAAATATTTACAATATGTAAGCCTACAATTATTTAGTTGCAGTATTGGTAATGCTAGTTGTAGTATAGGCCTATATGATAGGTGAAATGCTATAGCCTAAATCCGGAATTTGTCTGTTTGGAGTGTCTATGAGGTTGAAAAAAGTCAACTATGATTGGTTGATTTGGTTAGTTCTTAAGTTTAGGGGCTGCGACAACGCGGTCATGTAGCCCCGTGTACTTTGGGTGAGTTTAGAATCGGTCTGATAACCGGTGTAATTGTGATGACTGTATTGAAATGACAATCCACTCATTTCAATACAGTCATCACAATTACACCGGTTAGTGTGTGTTATCTGTTTCTTAATTCAAGAAAGGACTGCAGACTTTTGAATTTTTCAAATAGTTCCTACTTTTGCCGCCAAACGCCACTGTCGACGACTACAATATCAGAACTTAGCTACCAGACGCCACAGCAGTCGGCTCTTGGCAACGAACGTAGAAACCTAAGAGCGTTGTTTGCATTCTTAACCTGTACAATTTAGCTTCACACAGGTGTAATTAGTGGAAGGTTCTTTAACATGCCATAAATCTATGACATGGGACCGCCGGCTTTACTTCTCCTCCGAAGGAAGGCATACTGAGGGATTGTTAACGGTCTTAAAAATCCGACGACTTCGGCCAGATTTGAACCCACGATCTTGGGCATAGAAGCTCAGCATGCTACCGACTACGCCACCGAAGCCGCCGACTATATGGTTGTACTGTATAGTACAGGCTACTACTTATCTGGTTTGATGTCTTCCGCACTGTAGCTGCGAGTAGTGTCAACTGCACTCTTGCACCAGTGATGGTCATCCTAGTATCCCTCCGTATATTATTCTGCTAAGGTCCCATTCCAGTTTTGTACCGAAAATAAGGTCTCATTAACACCAACCAACACATATGGGGTACCTACAGGTTTAGCATAACCCAATGCGTAAGCGAAACGCACTCACTTACTCTTTAAATGCCTCACAATTAAATAAATACCTTAAAACATGTATATTTACAATGAAATAATGAAAGAATGCAACACGGTAACCATGGTAACAGAATCTCACAGGTCCATCTATTTCTGTAAGACGCAATGCAATTCCAATTATTACATTACTGTGAACGTTTCCAGACGGTTATAAGGTTATCACTGAACCAAATTAAGCTGTAAACTTCATCAATACATACAGTATAATGCGCTTAAGAGGGTCAAGGGGAACTCAAGAATTTTTCACGCAATTTTCACGTGTGAGTGTGGTACGAAAGGTCTTTTTCACCCGACTATAAAGGGTCTCCGAAAACCACATTTAAAGGCCCTTAAATGAACAGTGTCTGTGATACTCCCAGAAAACTAACTTCGCTCTGATATACCTATCAAGGAATGACAAACCCCTAACCACTACACTAGTAGCTGAATTGATAAAGTCTGATTATTCACACCAAGGATAAATCAGTCATAGCATTTATGATTGAGATTTTGCTAAGTGTACTCTTACAACTAGAATATTCGCGGGCGAAGCCGCGATGGGTAATGCTAGTAATTATTAATCTCATGTAATTTTTTTCAGGTTTATGGTATAACCCAATCGTTTGGGTAATTCGTGTTGACCGAATGAAAAGCACCAAACTTTTGTAAAAAATATGCGTTAAAAATTGAACAAGAAGTTCCGTGACGAACTAAAGAGCCTACTTTTCTCAAAATTTAAAATTCATATCAATGAATAATCTACTGTATATGGATCTATCTAGAATAATGACGAAATTAAGTTGGTAATATCGAAATTTCTAATTAGTTCGAAATACTGTATACATGGCATAATGTAGCCTAATAGAGCACTAAAGTTGGCAGCCCTGGTGACTGAATATATTCATAGTTCCATCTCTTAAGGTACAGAATACAACATTTGGTTGAAGTCCAATGGATAGCATGGACGTTACATGCAGTTAAACATTGGATCTAACAGCGCGCATAAAATCATGTTGGCAACAATGTCATGCATGTATTGGTCAGAAATAATCTGAAATATTATGATCTATTGTTGTGCCAATTTAGAATGAAATCCATTAGTTAGTATAGAAGTTACATGCATTTTAAAATTGGACCTATCAGCAGGCTTA
This sequence comes from Meconema thalassinum, assembly GCA_946902985.2. NCBI lineage: Eukaryota > Metazoa > Arthropoda > Insecta > Orthoptera > Tettigoniidae > Meconema > Meconema thalassinum. The sequence goes on along the minus strand of OX336396.1, from coordinate 292,803,259 downwards.
GAATCAATTTGGCAACACTGACGTATATTAGTTACTCCAAATTAATCTGGAATGCCAGGTACTATACGTGTGCAAATTTGAGAGCTATTGGCTTGCATACTTTCTGATATATTGATATTAGGGTAACAAAAATAGAGACAGTATTTATTAACAGTTGGCAGCCCTGGTTACTCTTAAGAATCGGCATAGTCATATCTGTTATGGTACACATAGCACACACGAAATTTGGTTGAAATCCAAATGATAGTATAGAAGTTACATGTATTTAAATTTGGTCCTCTCAGCAGTCTTAGAATCATGTTGGTAGCACTGACGTATATAACTTACTCCAAATTAATATAGAATGTCAGGTACTATACGTGTGCATAGTTTAAATCTGTAGGCTTGCATACTTTCTGATGTATGGGTTTTTGGATTTGAAAAGATGAGAGCATTTATTAACAGTTGGCAGCTCTGGTGACTCTTAAGAATACGCTCAGTCATATCTGTTTATGTACGCATAGCACATACGAAATTTGGTTGAAATCCAATTGATAGTGTAGAAGTTATATGAATTTAAAATTTGGATCTATCAGCAGGCTTTTAATCATTTTGGCAACACTGCCATGTATGGCCTCCTGGAAATTAAACTGCAATATTATTATCTATACGTGTGCCAATTTTGAAATAGCTCCCATTCATACCTTCCAAGATATCCAACATGGAGCTCAAATTTCAATTGCGATTTTTCAGCAGTTGGTAGCACTGACATCATTTTCAAATACGGCCGTGAGATATTCAGGTATAGATATTTACTCCTACCAAATTTTGTTTCGATTGCTGCAGCCGTTTAGGAGTTGATAGGGGGGGACACACACACACACACACACACACACACACAGCCAGACAGACAGAAGGACAGACAGACAGACAGACAGACATTTGCCCGATCTCATAAGTCTACTTTTTCCTCATTTTTGAAAAATGTGAAAAGTAGGCTAAAAATATGCACAACAATAAGCCAATCTTATTCACTCTGTTTCCCTCATTAGCCGTAATATGTGCAGTCGTGTTTGTATGTTGTTCAAGTTCATATTTGACAATAGAGGACAACACCACCAGTTGAATAATCGCTATTACCTGACACCCACTGATTTAATAACTACTTTCTGTTGCTCTTCTCTTTAGGAATTTTGAACAAAGGATTTGCAGACTAAAGTAACACATTAACTGAAGAAACTGATCACAAAACTAACCCCGGGCTACCGAGAAGGAGAAAGAAAGGTCTCACCCCATCCATTTCTTGGAATGCCAGGCGTAAAATACTGTTATCTCGTTATCTGTTGCTCAGGAAGTTGCTTGCAAGGGATGTCCAACAAGCAGCCGAAACAAATTTTGTTCAAGATGTTTTAAATTATCATATACCGTATATTATATCAGTAGTATAGATCCCTCCTGCGGCGCTCACAAGCGACCGATCCTGACAAATAAAAGAGAAGAGACATTAGCAGTGGCGAATTGCACTCTAATTTCTTAAATATCTATAATTTATTTAAAAAAATACTTTAAAAATGTACGCAGTGTACGATTTGCAGATATTGTTGCTGTAGGAAAATACGCTCCATAATTGCTGTCCACTTCACATTTTGGCCGCTGTGACGCCTGCTTCATGTCATTTTAACATTCTGAGGTCTTTCCTTTATCATTTTGCATGGCTTTCAGAAACAGTAAATCAAAGGAAGGAGTACTCAAATCGTATAATTTCATAAATATCGAATAACCGGTGAGTGTTATGATGATCCAATTTTTAGTGATTGCCTTCTTAAGTTAGGGAACGTAGAACTTGGAATTCTAACTGAAATGTAAATAGTGTTCTATAATCATTTGGTTGAAATAAAAACATAACAACCTTTCTCCTTAAGTCTCTCATTATAAACCTATCGGGGAAAGTGTGGTTTATGAACATGCGAGATTTCTCGCACGGGTCTGCTACTTATACTTAATTTCTAATGTAGGTCTATATGCTGAAATATGCTGTTCTATTCAGAATATGCAATAAATCCAATGAACACACAAAATATGAGTTTTATATGCGCATATGCATTTAAAAATAATCCGGTCCCTACTGATAACCTATGTCATTGTGATGTCTGTACTAGTGTGTCGATTTGTAATTGAGGTAGGATTAGGGTAGGAAGCAGCCATGGCCTTAAGTAAGGTACTGCCCCCGTAATTGAATTATGTAGAGACCACGGTGGCTATATTTGAAATTATAATGAGAGTTATGGCTGTCAGAGTGATGACGTGGGTAGTCATGACGTAAGCACGGATGACGTAAATGTTATGCCAGCAGGCTACTTGAGCTGAGATTCTCAGTGACGTCAGCTTTTAGTCGAGAATGTTCCAAGATTTACGACGCAGTCGCAGGAAACGAGGAATTCTGCTGAGGAAGAAACTATGCTATTGGAGGAGAGGCATGAACCAATCAACGATAGTTTAAAGGAAGACGGAGATTGCTAAAACTATGGTATTTTTATTACTTTTGGAATGCAGAATTGTGGAAATCCATTTGCAGTAAAGGCATTGATTTGGAATTTTGGTGAAATTTATTTTCAGTTTTTGAATTTTGAAAATCCGTCATGTATTAACGAAGTTGGAACTTTTAGCGATGACGCAGTACCACGCTTTGGAAGGGATGGAAACGCCCCTCGTGAAGTTAATAAAAGGGCTTGCGCAGAAGAGAGGAGTCTCTTTCGTTCTCCGATCATTCTGAGATCTCATTCTCAGAGCATCGAAGTATAATTGTGAAAGTTCTTTTCTTATACATTCATTATAGTGAGACGTCGAAGTGAATAGCAGTGAAAAGAATCGTCTTTATAACGCGTGGCGAGGCCACTATATTAACGAGATCCAAGTCAAACTAGGTGAAGTTGAAACGGACCTTAGAAAGCTTCTACAAGTTTAGCTTCGAACAGTTAGCGGTCTCCGATAAGCTAATTGTATTATGCAGTGCTACATGCAGTTATAGAGAAAAGCTGAACAATTTCGACCGATTAGTTCGAAAGATATTAGCAGTTTTATACGACTGAGAAAAGTGATTATCTCGCCACAAGAGAAGCACTTTTGTATAGCCAGAATCAACGCAACGGCTGACGCTGCGAGTGGAATAGAAAGACTTCAGATTGCTTGGTTACAGAACGATACAGTATAATGGAGCAAGTTAATACGGCAGTTTGTTCTTCTGACACTACAACCGAAGAGCAGATGGAAGGCTAAGGAGCTTATTGCAATTGGGACATACTTCAACGGAGTAAGATAGCGACATGGAACTTCGCTAATTGCTATTCCACACAAGCGAACATGCGGTGAATACCATCTACACCCATGTTTCGTAATTAAAGGCTGAATACCATCGAACAGCCATAGAAACAATTTCATACTCTGAATATGAATAATTTCTTCGGAAATTTCTACAAAACTTCATGGCGATTGTCTACTGGAACTTCAGGGAATTTTTCAAGAGAGGTCAGGGATGTCCCGACTCACAAAGAAGATTATTGCCGGAAGGATGTCTATTCGTCTTCAAGGAGCAGAGCGATTTCCGGAGAAGGAAGCAGTTCGATTCTCTGAGGGTGCTATTTCCTATTTCGAGGATGGAGCTCAGCTTTAACGTGGTGAAATGGATCCATCAGCAGTCTTCTTTGGGGAATTTTCCTCTGGAACGTCAATCGGCAGATAAGGTAGTCGTGAACGTTTATTGTATTTGAGTATATTAATGATGTTTGAGCAACCATTTTTCCCATATTTTTATCCTCATGTATTTTTGCCCTATTTTCTTGTTGAGATTCTTATTCTCAGTACACCTTGATGAGTTTTGCATTTTTCGACGATTTATTAAGACATTGTTATGTCATGGGCATAGTTAATGATTTTGAAGCAGTTGAGACTGATATTTAGATTTTTCAGTAATTAATATTTTTGTAGTCACGATTTGACTGTAAGTTAATGATTTTTATGACAGATTTAAATTCAGACAGCGTGTCATTTTATTAAAGTAATTCTACCCCAGTTTAATTACTTTGACCAATTTTCTGTCATCATCAAGAAGGAAGAACATTTAAATGATTTTAGAGCGTTAAAATCTCTTACGTTGTCGACGATCTTGGAAATACTAGTCGTTATTTGTATTGATTGCAACACAGACATTTATCGTCAGTTATGAATGAACATTGCATCATAGACACTTTTGTGAAAGAGTAACTTTAATAATGAATTATTGAATGCATTAAAGTCAAGTACTTTTGTTAGGAGTTTCTCGATTAGAGATTTATAGAACGATGTTTGCATTCCCCAGTCTAATTGGATTCTATTCGACTACTTTGCATTTTAGTCGCACTTTATTTGAAGATAGTATTTTCATACTACAATTTTTTTTTTAGGATGTTAATCTTAAATTTTGATAGACCAGACAGGCGTATATAAGCGTATTCACTATTAAATTTGTTTGTGATTGGCAAGTTTTGACTTCATTTCGGTTCATGAATGAAATCCACGAAGGTTAAATAGATAAACAGTTTTGAAACAAGTAATGATTATAAAAAAAATTAAGTGGAACTATGAATGTATAATCGCTAGTGCAGCGCGTGTTGAAAGTCGCTGAGGTATAATGCCCTTGAATATGAAGGAAGTTCCCACAGGAATAAATGTTAAAGAATTATTTGTGGAAGTTTTGTAAGTTATGTGGAAGTTTAATACCATATAGATTAATATATGATGATTTTGGGCATATTTTTAATGCAGTTTGTGCATTAACTTGTTAGCGAAGGATTTTCCGCTGGAGTAAGATTGTCATAGTTCATTGAAAATAAATCAAGTGATTTACTGTTATAATTAACACGAGTTTTGAAAGAATTTGAGATAAGATTTTGAATGAAGGTTGCCGTCACAAATCATTATTAAAACCTTTATTAAACCAGATTGTGACATTAACATGTATAACTAACCTTCATTGGTCGATTATATTAAACACGATTATGAAAATTATCAACCGGATGAACATGTGGTCAATGTATTTATTAAATTAATAATTTAAACAATTTAAATGTTAATATTGTAAATAATTGCTGTAAATATTTTTGAAAATAATGTAAAACGAGAGTGATGTTAAAGACGTGCTTATAATATTTTTATTGTCTTTGACAAATATTATAAACAATTTCTAATTGTTATAAATAATTTATGTGATTTTGTTATAAACATTTAAGAGCTAATTAAACATTTGGATTGAAGTTAACAAATTTAGGGAATTAACATAATGATCCATTAGGATGTGAGCAAAGTTCTTGAAAGATTTGCGTAAATATAATGTGAGTTGTCTTGTAGACAGATAAAAACTTGAGAGAGCAAGCTGTACTCTTACGTAACTTAGCACGTGAGAAGGGAGTGCATTTGACCAGTATGCAACAGGTTCGAGGGTAGCTCGCAGCTGGACCAACATCTGGTTATCAGAGTGAGGTCGTCCACACTCTGGCCTTGCGACTATAAATACCATTCTCATGTTTATTAAAAGGAAACCAAATGCTTTATATATGTCACACCCTGACGTCCTTCTCCAATCCAATAGTGTTATGAACATTACGTTATTTGGAGCTCTTGGGAGCTAAAATGTTTTATATCATGTTGTATGATAATTTTTGCAAGTCCTACTGAGGACGTAGTCAGATTGACTTGGGCTACTGATAGCCACGTTTATTTTGTTGTGTTAGTAAAATCATACCCTTTATTAGAAATAAAGCTTTTGTACAGTTCAAAGTTCTCGTCTTCGTTCTGGCTCATTTTTAAATGTCATGGTGGAGGTTATTGTGTGAACAGACTTTTAGTGATCCTGTTGTCAACTCAAACCCCGAGATAATTAAGAGGTAAGTAACGGTAAGTATGAACCCCCGTCTATTTTGGTGTGTTCCACAATGATTTCCTGTGAACTTCTGTGCTCTTATCTCGATAGTATCTGTCAGTGCCATTTTCATTGATGTAACTGTGCCGGTGCGATTGATAATTGGCAATCCGATTGAGGGGGCGGATATCTGACAGCCTACTATCCAGGTAAACGGGGACAGAAAGATTGGCGACCCAAGAACGTGGGGCTGAGTCAATAGAAAGATTGGCGCACCTAAAACGTTGGGGCTCGATTCAACAAAACTGGATTACCAGGTTGAACGCCAGAAAGAGTGGCAAACCTAAAACGTGAGGTTCGATTAGACTCAAATAAAGAGGTTGATTCTTTGTTAGATGTCTAGGCCAATTGTAGAATTTAAGAGTGTAATTATATAGGAATTAAATGTTGTATTGTGTTAGGAAAATTACACTCAGAAAAGATCAGATCTTATACAACTTGAGAAAGGTTAAATGGGCAGGAAACTTAGAAAAATCGCCTATGATCTGGAATCTTATTTTATTTGACCGGCTTATGACATTCTAGTCATGTTAAGGATAAAATTAAATTATTTGGATTGTAAATGTAAATTATTTGTGTTAGGATATTTTAAAATGAGCCAGAGAAATTTGAACATGTGTTTGAGTTTGTTTCAACATGAAGTATCGTCGAAGGTTAATTATAAGGTAGTTATAAGTTAGATTTAAGACAGAAAATTGATCAAATTTATATATGGTGAAAAGTGTTGCTCAAATGTTGTTATTTTGCTCTTTTGATGTATGTCCCTACAGCAGTCCACTTTGAATAATATTGTAATGGCAGATGAAAGTATGAGGTTGATGTTAGAAGAATTGAAAGCTAGCATGAATGAAAGTGCGAGGGAGATGTCTGCTAATTTGAAAGCAAGCATGACTAGTAGTATGAAGCAGATGCTGAATGAAAGCATGAAGGAGAATGTTAGTAATTTGTCTGCTAATTTGAATGCAAGAATGGAGGAGAATGCTAGTAATATGTCTGCTAATTTGAATAGCAGTATGAAGGAGATGGAAGCTAGGAATAATAGTCGAATGGAGGAGAATATGAAGGTTCTTCATACTAGTGCTGCTAATTTAGAGGATAATATGTCGCGTTTACAGATTAATACCCTAGGAATTGAGAATACTGTAACGGACATGCGTACAGAGGTGTCTAATGTCCATAAAGATGTGTCTATTGTGCATAAAAGTGTTGATGATGTTAAATTTGATGTGTCTAAGGTACAAAAAGACCTTACAATGTTAAATCTAGATGTAGCTAATGTCCGAGGGGATATTTCTTGTGCTAGAGCCGAAGTAGTTGTTGTCAAAAACGATGTTGCGACTGTCCAAGACAAGGTCGAGGAAGTCCAAAAAGAAATTCAAAAAGCTAGAACTGATGTATCCAATGTTCAGGTAGACATTAATAACATTCATGCGGATATAACTGAGGTGCAAAGTGACATAACTAAGATTCAGGTAGAGGTCAACACAGTTTTCGTAGATATTACTAAAGTCCAAACTGATGTAAATAAAGTCAGGGAAGAAATCGAAAACTCAAAAACTCTTTGTACGCGTAATATAACTGCATTAGCGACTAGACTAGTTGATGAATCAGTTAGAACAACAACGTCTTTAGCAGAGTTGAAGTATGATGTAGAGGTCATGAGAACCCAGGTATTAGACCACAATAGAGTATTAAAAGAGGATATCGAAGTAGACATAGCCGAAATGTTAACAGCAAACGTAGCGGTATGGAAAGACGAGTGGAATAAGTCAAGTGGGGAACATGTAACCCAAATTCAGGAAAGGATTGAAAGAAAACTTGCCAGTACGCAGATAGAAATTAACAATGAAGTAGTACAGATTAGGAAAGATTTAAGCGTCAGGATAAATTCGTTATCCGAAAAACAAGTTGACGATAGAACACAACTAGATCAGGATATGCAAACTTTAAAATCTACATTAGAGGAACAGATGCATAAAGTTGTCTCGGATGTAAATGAAACGACGAGTAAACTGAAAAATTTGAAGTTAGGAGAGGCTAGTTTAATGCAGGACTACAAAGAAGAGATAATCAAGAAAATCTTAACAGAAATCACTGACAAGGATACAGAAGGCTTAGCTTGCGAGTTGAATAGGAATTATGCTAGAAGACATAACCTTGAGCCAGAAGAAAGAGACGTGACTCCTGAAGAACGTGTATCCAGATTCAGAGAGGAGGATGACGAGAGGAATATGGAACCTGAGTGGAATTATAGAGATAGTGGGAAAAACTATCCGGATTCATATCCGAGGAACGTGACGGTCATTAGGAATTTCGAAGACAAACCACAAAAATTCAGTAACACTGATAGTTTGACACCTATCGAGTATGTAAGGAATCTCAAAGATTATTTCATCGAAGCTCACATTCCCAGAGAGAGAGAGATGAAGATAGTAGAGAGATATCTGATTGGAGGACCCCTTGAATGGTTTCGCGCATTTAGATACACATTCAGTAACTTTGACGAGTTTGCAGAGGCATTAATCAAACGATTTTGGTCCATAGAAGCGCAGAATTCGTTAAGAGCGGAGGTGTATTCAAGAAAATACTCAGGTACTCTTCCAACGAGGTACGCTGATTTCTTTACGAGTCAGTTGTCCCGCTTGAGATTTTTGCAACCCCCATTGTCCACGGAGCAACTAATAGATGCGATTTCTCGTATGCTGCCAGTTGAGGTGAGGAGACTTATAATTTCGTCCAACATCAGGGATTTATCCAGCATGGATGAATTACTGAGAAGGTTAGACTACACAAGTCCAATGCCTAACGTAGTCCAGAAAGGTCAAAGGCAGGAGTTTAAAGAAATCAATACGGTATATATGGACCAAGTCCAACAAACTGACAAGCCAGAGGAGGAGAAAAATGACAATGTAGGTCCTCACAGGAATAATCAGTTTAGAAATTACAGATCACAAGGTTACCGACCGTATCAACAGAGAAGAGGTTGGAACTACAACCGAGGAAACTACAATGGAAGAGGCAGATATTACAATAATAATGGGTATAACCGTAACTATAATAGGAATAACCAAAACCAAAATAGAAACCAGAATACTCAAGGTCAGGTTATGACACCCGATCAATATCAGCAAAGAGAGAAGGAAAGCCAGCAATACTTAAAAGAATTAAGGGATAAAGAAGCTGACAATCAAAAGAAAAGGCAGGATGTTGTAATCGATCCTGGGCCTTCTACGAGCCAGCAGAATTTTGAGGTCGGTAACACACAAAAAAAAACGCCGATTTCTCAACGTCAGTGAGAACCTGTAAATACATTGCCACACCACACCTGATTACGATTAATGTGATATACGAAGTTACCGATGAAGATTTACTAGAAGAGAGGGGTATTGTTAAAGAGGAAAGACCATGTGCATTACCTATTATTGCTGTACGGATAGATGGACAGCAGTACAAAGCCCTGATGGATACTGGTGCTATTATTTCCATAATTTCAGAGGAATGTTATCAAAGTCTGCTAAGAGGAGAGAACATGACAGTTCTACCTGTTTCTACCGTCAAAGTGAGAGGGATATTCCAAGATAAGGCAGTGAAATGCAAGATTCAAGTGTTATTGAACTTTGAGATCAATGGAAGGAATTATGAACAGATCTTCATTGTGGTGAGCAAGATCAATTTTGATATGGTGCTTGGAATCGATTTTATATCGAAGGTCGGAGCTATTATTGACATGAAGAACAGAAGTATTAGCTTTAATGATGGGTACATAATCACAGAAGAGATAGAAGAACAGGACGTGAAAAACAGTCTGGAAATAGACCTTAGGGAAGAAATTTTGAATACAATAATTAATGAAGTGGAAAATTTAGAAGAAATACCCAGTAGAAAAACTGAAGGATTTGAAGAAATTCAGGGGGAATTTGAGGATCTGATAAAGGAATTCCAAGATATTTTCGATGAAAAGCCTGGATTGATTAAGGATTATAAGTACAAGCTAAGGCTGACAGATGAAACCCCTTACCAGAAGAGAATATACCCCATTCCTGAGAAATACTATCAAGAAGTACGAGGGTTAATCAGAAAAATGGAGGTAGACGGAATTATTAGAAAACAGGCGTCGTCTTATATAAACCCCATCACAGTAGTGAAGAAAAGTAATGGTCAAATACGTCTTTGTCTCGATGCCAGGACCATCAACTTGAAGATTCTTCCAGAAAATGACAGACCACCCAAGATTAGAGATCTGCTTCGGAAATTCCAAGGGAGAGCATGTTTCAGCGTTCTCGACTTGACGTCTTCATTTTATCAAGTTCAACTAGAAGAGGATAGTATGCAGTACACTGGATTCCTATTTGACCAGACGTCATGGGTCTTTGCCAGAATGCCTTTTGGAATGGTTAACAGTGGACCAGCACTTATTCGAGCACTTGATAGTAAGCTCACTGACGAAGTGAAAGAAAATGTAATCTGCTACATTGACGATTTAATCGTATCTTCACCCAGCGCCACAGAACATTTAGTGCACTTGAGAAAGTTGTTCGAGAATTTAAGGGAGGCCAATATCAAGGTGAACTTTGGAAAATGTCAATTCTTGAAGAAGGAGATAAATTACTTGGGGCATACTATTGATAAAGATGGATATCATCCAAACATGAAAAAAGTAGATGCGATCACGAGATTTCCAAAGCCAACTAAGGTAAAACAAGTTAGAGAATTTGTAGGTGCATGCCAATTTATTAGCAGCCACTGTCCAAGATACTCGGAAATTATGGCTCCTCTGTATGACTTACTCAAGAAGAACAACAGATGGAAATGGAGTACCGCTGCAGACGAGGGTTTTGAGAAAGCAAAAGAGATGCTCAGAAATAATGTGAAACTGGAGTACCCAGACTTTGAGAAGGTGTTCTATATTGAGTCTGATGCATCGAGAATAGGCATTAGTGCAGTCTTACACCAGAAAGACGAGGCAGGCAACAAGCACTACATTGCGTTCACTAGTCGGAAGTTGAAAAAGCACGAGGAAAACTACTTCACGACAGAGCTTGAAGCGTTAGCTTTTGTGACAGCTTTACAAGCCTGGAAGAAAATCCTGCTGGGACATAAGGTCATCATTATTACTGACCATAAAGCACTACAGTTTATGTTGCAAACTGACATGTCAAGTGATAGATTGACACGTTGGGCTTTGTTCACCCAACAGTTTAACGCTACTATCGTCCACCAGCCTGGGAAAGATAACTTACTGGCTGATGCTCTATCACGTAACCCTATTAAAAATGTGCAGATACACCATGTACAATTGGAGCAAGAAGATGAAGAAACCGTTAGGAGGTTAGCCCGAATCGGTGTGTCACAGAAGAGACACGCTCCAATAAGGAAAATGTACAGGTTCCTCAAGGGTTACATGGACAATACGGATGTTGACTATGAAGCTACACGGAGAAATTCACGACACTTTGTCTTGAGTGGAGACATCGTATGCAAGTATGCTGACTCTGCGCATACAAAACTCCGAATAGTCGTGCCACCTAAACTTGTTGTCAATTTAGTGTGGGTAGCTCATCATGCAACTGGACATGCCGGTTTAGATAAAACTCTTAATACACTTAAAGAGAGATTTATCTGGACTAACATGCGTTCCAGCATTGCCAAGGTCATTAGATCCTGTGACAAATGTCAAAGAGCAAAGTATGCTTCTGCTTTACTAAAGGGAAAACCGAAGGCGATGATTCCTTCTAAGCCAAACGAACTTATGGCGACGGATATATTTGGCCCCTGTCCGAAGGGATACCAGGGTAACCAATACTTGTTGGTGACCGTGGATGTTTTCTCAAAATTTGTTACAATGAGTCCCATGCAGAAAGCTAACACGAGGAACGTAGTAAGCAGACTGGAAAATGCTGTATTTCCTAAAGCTGGTATACCGGAATATCTACTGTCAGATCATGGAACGCAGTTTACGTCCGCGGAATTTGCAGCGGATATGGAAAGGCTTGGCATTAAGCACTTATTTTCAAGCGTGCGTTACCCTGAATCGAATTCCTCAGAAAGATATATGGCTGAATTTTCGAAATTCTGTCGAATTTTCTGTCCAAATGATCATTCTGGTTGGGTGAGATTTGTACCCCTTATTGAGGAATGTCTGAACTCTACAGTGCAGGAGAGCACAGGAGAAGTGCCAATGCGACTTCATCTAGGAAGAAACCCAGAAAGGCCGTGGGATAATCTTTTCAACCACATACCGAGAGATCCCGACATAGGAAGGCAGCAGAGGATTGACAAGGCAAAGGAACAACTCCAGAAAGCAGCAGAGAAACGATTGAAAAGAGTAGCTGGAAAACGTTTTGGTACACCCTTTCAAGTTGGAAATCATGTATTATTACGCAGACCTGTCAAGGCTGATATGACCAAGAAAATCTACCCCAAATTTGGATTAGTGTTCCTGGGGCCGTTTAGGATTACGAACGCTTATGGAAACAACTGTTATGAACTCTACGATGATGAGAATAATGTCGTTTACGGCAAGTTCAATGCTGGAAATTTAAAAAGATACTATCCTAGAGTAAGCCAGTAATAATTCAATTTCGTGTTCAAGAGAGTTGAGATACTTGTAACACTGAGTTTAAAAACAATTTGCAACTGTTTTTAAAACGTGGTGAGAGGAGAATGCCCCCGTAATTGAATTATGTAGAGACCACGGTGGCTATATTTGAAATTATAATGAGAGTTATGGCTGTCAGAGTGATGACGTGGGTAGTCATGACGTAAGCACGGATGACGTAAATGTTATGCCAGCAGGCTACTTGAGCTGAGATTCTCAGTGACGTCAGCTTTTAGTCGAGAATGTTCCAAGATTTACGACGCAGTCGCAGGAAACGAGGAATTCTGCTGAGGAAGAAACTATGCTATTGGAGGAGAGGCATGAACCAATCAACGATAGTTTAAAGGAAGACGGAGATTGCTAAAACTATGGTATTTTTATTACTTTTGGAATGCAGAATTGTGGAAATCCATTTGCAGTAAAGGCATTGATTTGGAATTTTGGTGAAATTTATTTTCAGTTTTTGAATTTTGAAAATCCGTCATGTATTAACGAAGTTGGAACTTTTAGCGATGACGCAGTACCACGCTTTGGAAGGGATGGAAACGCCCCTCGTGAAGTTAATAAAAGGGCTTGCGCAGAAGAGAGGAGTCTCTTTCGTTCTCCGATCATTCTGAGATCTCATTCTCAGAGCATCGAAGTATAATTGTGAAAGTTCTTTTCTTATACATTCATTATAGTGAGACGTCGAAGTGAATAGCAGTGAAAAGAATCGTCTTTATACCGCGTGGCGAGGCCACTATATTAACGAGATCCAAGTCAAACTAGGTGAAGTTGAAACGGACCTTAGAAAGCTTCTACAAGTTTAGCTTCGAACAGTTAGCGGTCTCCGATAAGCTAATTGTATTATGCAGTGCTACATGCAGTTATAGAGAAAAGCTGAACAATTTCGACCGATTAGTTCGAAAGATATTAGCAGTTTTATACGACTGAGAAAAGTGATTATCTCGCCACAAGAGAAGCACTTTTGTATAGCCAGAATCAACGCAACGGCTGACGCTGCGAGTGGAATAGAAAGACTTCAGATTGCTTGGTTACAGAACGATACAGTATAATGGAGCAAGTTAATACGGCAGTTTGTTCTTCTGACACTACAACCGAAGAGCAGATGGAAGGCTAAGGAGCTTATTGCAATTGGGACATACTTCAACGGAGTAAGATAGCGACATGGAACTTCGCTAATTGCTATTCCACACAAGCGAACATGCGGTGAATACCATCTACACCCATGTTTCGTAATTAAAGGCTGAATACCATCGAACAGCCATAGAAACAATTTCATACTCTGAATATGAATAATTTCTTCGGAAATTTCTACAAAACTTCATGGCGATTGTCTACTGGAACTTCAGGGAATTTTTCAAGAGAGGTCAGGGATGTCCCGACTCACAAAGAAGATTATTGCCGGAAGGATGTCTATTCGTCTTCAAGGAGCAGAGCGATTTCCGGAGAAGGAAGCAGTTCGATTCTCTGAGGGGGCTATTTCCTATTTCGAGGATGGAGCTCAGCTTTAACGTGGTGAAATGGATCCATCAGCAGTCTTCTTTGGGGAATTTTCCTCTGGAACGTCAATCGGCAGATAAGGTAGTCGTGAACGTTTATTATATTTGAGTATATTAATGATGTTTGAGCAACCATTTTTCCCATATTTTTATCCTCATGTATTTTTGCCCTATTTTCTTGTTGAGATTCTTATTCTCAGTACACCTTGATGAGTTTTGCATTTTTCGACGATTTATTAAGACATTGTTATGTCATGGGCATAGTTAATGATTTTGAAGCAGTTGAGACTGATATTTAGATTTTTCAGTAATTAATATTTTTGTAGTCACGATTTGACTGTAAGTTAATGATTTTTATGACAGATTTAAATTCAGACAGCGTGTCATTTTATTAAAGTAATTCTACCCCAGTTTAATTACTTTGACCAATTTTCTGTCATCATCAAGAAGGAAGAACATTTAAATGATTTTAGAGCGTTAAAATCTCTTACGTTGTCGACGATCTTGGAAATACTAGTCGTTATTTGTATTGATTGCAACACAGACATTTATCGTCAGTTATGAATGAACATTGCATCATAGACACTTTTGTGAAAGAGTAACTTTAATAATGAATTATTGAATGCATTAAAGTCAAGTACTTTTGTTAGGAGTTTCTCGATTAGAGATTTATAGAACGATGTTTGCATTCCCCAGTCTAATTGGATTCTATTCGACTACTTTGCATTTTAGTCGCACTTTATTTGAAGATAGTATTTTCATACTACAATTTTTTTTTTAGGATGTTAATCTTAAATTTTGATAGACCAGACAGGCGTATATAAGCGTATTCACTATTAAATTTGTTTGTGATTGGCAAGTTTTGACTTCATTTCGGTTCATGAATGAAATCCACGAAGGTTAAATAGAAAAACAGTTTTGAAACAAGTAATGATTATAAAAAAAATTAAGTGGAACTATGAATGTATAATCGCTAGTGCAGCGCGTGTTGAAAGTCGCTGAGGTATAATGCCCTTGAATATGAAGGAAGTTCCCACAGGAATAAATGTTAAAGAATTATTTGTGGAAGTTTTGTATGTTATGTGGAAGTTTAATACCATATAGATTAATATATGATGATTTTGGGCATATTTTTAATGCAGTTTGTGCATTAACTTGTTAGCGAAGGATTTTCCGCTGGAGTAAGATTGTCATAGTTCATTGAAAATAAATCAAGTGATTTACTGTTATAATTAACACGAGTTTTGAAAGAATTTGAGATAAGATTTTGAATGAAGGTTGCCGTCACAAATCATTATTAAAACCTTTATTAAACCAGATTGTGACATTAACATGTATAACTAACCTTCATTGGTCGATTATATTAAACACGATTATGAAAATTATCAACCGGATGAACATGTGGTCAATGTATTTATTAAATTAATAATTTAAACAATTTAAATGTTAATATTGTAAATAATTGCTGTAAATATTTTTGAAAATAATGTAAAACGAGAGTGATGTTAAAGACGTGCTTATAATATTTTTATTGTCTTTGACAAATATTATAAACAATTTCTAATTGTTATAAATAATTTATGTGATTTTGTTATAAACATTTAAGAGCTAATTAAACATTTGGATTGAAGTTAACAAATTTAGGGAATTAACATAATGATCCATTAGGATGTGAGCAAAGTTCTTGAAAGATTTGCGTAAATATAATGTGAGTTGTCTTGTAGACAGATAAAAACTTGAGAGAGCAAGCTGTACTCTTACGTAACTTAGCACGTGAGAAGGGAGTGCATTTGACCAGTATGCAACAGGTTCGAGGGTAGCTCGCAGCTGGGCCAACATCTGGTTATCAGAGTGAGGTCGTCCACACTCTGGCCTTGCGACTATAAATACCATTCTCATGTTTATTAAAAGGAAACCAAATGCTTTATATATGTCACACCCTGACGTCCTTCTCCAATCCAATAGTGTTATGAACATTACGTTATTTGGAGCTCTTGGGAGCTAAAATGTTTTATATCATGTTGTATGATAATTTTTGCAAGTCCTACTGAGGACGTAGTCAGATTGACTTGGGCTACTGATAGCCACGTTTATTTTGTTGTGTTCGTAAAATCATACCCTTTATTAGAAATAAAGCTTTTGTACAGTTCAAAGTTCTCGTCTTCGTTCTGGCTCATTTTTAAATGTCATGGTGGAGGTTATTGTGTGAACAGACTTTTAGTGATCCTGTTGTCAACTCAAACCCCGAGATAATTAAGAGGTAAGTAACGGTAAGTATGAACCCCCGTCTATTTTGGTGTGTTCCACAATGATTTCCTGTGAACTTCTGTGCTCTTATCTCGATAGTATCTGTCAGTGCCATTTTCATTGATGTAACTGTGCCGGTGCGATTGATAATTGGCAATCCGATTGAGGGGGCGGATATCTGACAGCCTACTATCCAGGTAAACGGGGACAGTACCATCCCGGCATTTGCCTGGAGTTGAAATGGGAAACCACGAAAAACCACTTCCTGGATGGCTGAGGTAGGAATCAAACCAGTGTATTCTGTTCAAGCCTTCAGGACCAGAATTACATTTCTTGGCAGAGCCAGGAATCGAACCCGGGCCTCCGCGGTGACAGTCAATGCTAGCTAGGCGGGCGAATAGTTTGTTCTAGGGCACTTCCTTACCCAAGTGTTGGCCTTCTCCCAGCTACAAACTACTAGTCTACTGGAACTGCGACGTAATGGATCAACTGACTATCAGTTGTAACTCTTCAGTTGGTCAACAGCATTGGGCGGGGAACTTTGGTTGGTTCCTCAGTTTAGGGGCTGCGACAACGCAGTCATGTAGCCCCGTGTACTTTGGGTGTGTGTAGAATCTGTCTGATAACCGGTGTTAATTGTGATGGCTGTATTAGTGTGTGTTGCCTGTTTTTAAATTCAAGTAAGGACTGCAGACATTCAATTTTCAAATAGTTCCTACTTTTGGAAACAAACGCCACCGTCAACGACAACTAGTACTGAATTTGGTTACTACTGCTCGAGTCCAAGCTCTGTGAACTTGAGGGCTGAGGTGACCTGGGAGGTGGTAAGTGAAGGGCCTGTCTATTCCAATACTGCTAACATAGAGCTGTTGCCTAAACCACTGTGATGTTGCGAATGAGTTTTATAAAATATTAATTTTGGGGATTAGTGATAAGAAATTTTCTTTCCTTTAAGTTTTAGAGTCATCTATCAATGTATTTGATTCTGTTACTACGCACAGACCGGGAATTCCCCACTTCTCTCATCGTCGTCCACGATCCACATTCCTCTCAGGTTCACGCAGCTTGGACTCGAGCAGTAGATGCCACCGCATTCGGCTCCTAGCAACGAACGTTGGAACCTAAGATCGTTAGTCAAATCTAACCTATAATTTAGCTTCACACAAGTGTAATTAGTGCAAGGTTCTTTTACATGCCATAAATCTATGATATGAGACCGCCGGCTTCACTTCCCCTCCGAGGGAAAGCATACTGAGGGATTTTTAACGCTCTTAAAAATCCGACGACTTCGGCCGGGTTTGAACCCGATTTTGAAGTGATCCAAGATGAAATAACTGTTATGTCATAACCTAGAGTAGAGCAGTCTTCTTATTGAAATAGTAATAAAGTCGGAGATCGTCATCTATTCTATTAAACAACAAAGAGAACGTAATTATGATAATGTCATTATTATATGGAAAATCAATTGCAAATTTATAAAGTTTATGACATCTGATATCGAAAATCTTTCATGCTGTAGGCCTATATAGTTTTCAATTGTTTTCCCCCCTCGGCAACTTAGAACGTTAAAGTTGAAATACAACAACAACCCACGTAATTGCCCCATTATAATAGTGTTGGTGTTGTTGTTAGACTCTTCAGTCCTGCGACTGGTTTGGTGCAGCGCTCCATGCTTCCCTGTCCTGAGCTAAATGTTCCAACTCTACATAGCTACCACACCCTACATCCGAGGCAATCTGTTTGACATTCTAACCTTCTACCCCTACAGTTCTTGTCCTCGACCCTTTCTTCCATAACTAGGTTTGCTACCCTTGTGTCTTGGTAGCCTATGTATCCTACCAACCTATCTCTTCTCTTCATTAGCAGTCACCAGAAACATCTCTTCTCTCCCACTCATCTTAATATCTCTTCATTTGAAGCCCTATCTACCCATATGATCTTCATCATTCTCCTGTAACACCACATTTCAAACGCTTCAATTCTCCTCTTTTCTTCTACTCCAACAGTCCAAGTTTCACTTCCATAGAGCGCCACGCTCCAGACAAATACTGTCAAAAATGACTTCATAATACCTAAATCTATATTCGATGTCAACAGATTCATTTCCTGTAGAAATGCTTTCCTTGCCTGTGCTAACCTACTTTTTATATCCTCTTTGCTTCTTCCATCACTGGTTATTTTGCTTCCTAAGTAACAGAAGTCTCCTACGCTCTTTAGCTTTTCACCTGCCAATTTGACGTCAATGGGGCTTTATGATTTCTTTCAGCTGCATTCCAATCATTTTTGACGTGTAACATCTTTCCGCTCGGTTGCTGGATAGTTTTGTGGGAGTGATTTTGAAAATTGGGGACGGAAGTGAATCGGGCGGAAGTGGATCGAATGGAAGTGGATCGGACAGAAGTGAATCGGGCGGAAGTGGATCGAACGGAAGTGGATCGGACAGAAGTGAAGACGCACTGCCAGCTGGATGTACAATTGAAAATGTGTGTATTGGAAACAAGGCAGTGTGTGCTCTGTAGCGCGAGAATGTTATGGCAATACAGTAGGCAGTGCATTTAGCAGGCACTGGTTTGACGAGCACAGTGGCAAATGTTTCACCGACTTTCATTTGTCATTGAGCAGTTTATGAAGCTTCACGTTCAAGGTTGAATACCACATGGGGTAGGACAAAGACGACAAATGACAATTAAGTAAGCGGCATTATTGTCAAGCTGTGGGTGAGTAGTCAAATATTAAATGCATAACAGAATGTTGTTATATGAGTGGAATAAAAGCTGTATTTTCATCATATGTGAGACTAGGTCATTTCATGATTGTAGGAAGCCATGTTTTGATTGTTTACGACGAACTGTATGAGAGCCTTGAGAATAATGAATGTTATAGTTACTGAGGAATGTGCTCACAGTATTTGAGAGTACTGTCGACGTTGTGTGTCACTTTGTTATTATGAATTATTAATGTAAAAGGAAGGAAGGAAGCTTGTAGTTTTGCGTGTCCGTTAATCTCACGATCATGATCCACGGTACCTCCCTTTTACGTGGAATGCGAACCACAGGACATGGCATTTCAATTCGAAAATCTCACATGTATTGACCGGGAATCAAACCCAGTCTACCTTGGTGAGAGACTAACAGCTTGGCCGCTGCGCCACAAATGTGACAGTAGCATATCTCCAATTCAATCTATACATTCATCATAGTACCAGTATGAAAATGGAATGTAAATTAACATTTTAAGAATGTCCAAGCTGTGTAGTATACGAGTAGGATAACATGTCAGATGTTACACATCATATGCGACTACTGTAAGGCTCGTATCTTTTTGTTTTGTTTTGCATTTATCGGTTTTCATCATGAATTCCTTCCTCAAGACGGAGTCCACACCATTCAAAAACCCATTCATATCCTCTGGTGTGTCGGCTAAGATAACGATGTCATCAGCAAATCACAGAGTCTAAATTATTTCTCATTGAATCTTTACTCCTACTTAAAATGTTTCGGCAATTTCCTTCATTGCTTGTTCAATGTATATATTGAATAGTATGGGTGATGAGTTGAATGCCATCTTCTCTCTCTCTTGTTCTTCGGCTAATATTGTGTTGATATTTGGTGCACGGGCTTGTAATCCAAATGCTAGAGGTTTACCAACACATTCCTGTCTCGCCACTTCTCGAGCTATTCTGGTGACGCGTAAACAAGTCAAGTCATGTCTTGTGTGACTTTCTGTCTACAAGATTTCACGCAAGGAAGGAACTTTTGATTTGCATAGACCAAGTCATAAACTTAAAGCAATAATATTTCTCCCGCGAGGAGGGTCTCATCCAAATAATGCGGTATTCAATGGTAATGGCGGCCAGATTTCTAAAGTTTTGTTCTGAAATCATTATGGTATGGAAGTTGAAGCAGCTAAATGTACACATGTGTTGGGTGTGGACTTGGACATGACAGCACCGAGGAGAGAAAGAACAAGTAGTTCCGTGAAGAACTATACAGCCTATTTTCATATATCCTACTTATATTAATTGCCACTATCAACATACACAATTTCAGTTTGATTGCTGTAATAGATTCGTAGATATTGAGAACCGACTAAATATTTCGGATGGTCGCCATGTTGGATTTTATATATGTAGGTCCTAGAGTTATGTACTGTTACATGCAGATTATTGTGAACGTGTAGTATTCAAACTTCAATCGCATAATTAGGACACAAGAAAAATCAAGGAGATTTAAAAATTTTTCACAGCTGCCATCTTGAGGTTATGGAAACAATTGAAATAAATTAGATGCCAGTGGATTAACATTCGGATAAAGATTTACTGTACCAAGTTTCACTGCACGCGGATGGTTAAATTGCGAGAAACGTCCATGTGAATATTTATAATTCGCGTCACCGCCATGTTGGATTTGTGATCACCAGGTTATTTAAAGTCCTACAGGTGAACTTAAGTTCATAGCCCCTATGAACATTAAAAAAAAGCAGTTTGATTGCTAAAATAGATTCGTAGATATTCAGTATCGTCTAAATATTTCGGATGGTCGCCATGTTGGATTGTTAAATGTATAGGCCATAGAGTCATGTACCATTAAAGGAAAATTATTGCGTAGGTTCATTATTCAAACTTTCACTTCGATCGCATGACTACATCACAAGAAATAAAAACTTAATTTTAAAATTCGCACTGCCGCCATCTTGAGGTTATGTAAACAATTGAACTAAATTAGATACCAGTGGATTACAATGTGTATAAATATTTCCTGTACCAGGTCTCAGTGCGCTTGGAACATTAAATCGCGAGAAAGGTCTATTTAAAATGTACAAATTCGCTTGGCCGCCATGTTCGTTTTGTAGTTAACCGGTTTTTAAAAATCTTATAGATGGACTTCCAGTAGTGTCCTTTATCTCCGTACAAAATTTTAGGGAGATACCGCTAATAGTTTCAGAGATATAGAATGCCAGTGAAATACTTCGCACATCCGCCATCTTGTGATTATGTAAACAATTGAACGAAGTTAGATGTCGGTGCATTACAATGTATATAAACATATACTGTACCAAGTTTCATTGCGTTTGGTTGGTCAAATCGCGAGAAACGTCTATTTAAAAGTCGCAAATTCGCTTGGCCGCCATGTTGGTTTTGTAGTTACCAGGTTTTCAAAAGTCACATAAGTGAACTTATAGTAGTTCCCTCTATCACCATAGAAAATGTCAGGGTAATATCGGTAATAGTTTCGGAGTTATTGAATGCTGGTGAAATATTTCGCACAGCCGCCATGTTGGATTGGTGAGTCGTAACAAAATTTGAAGGGCACGGTCGAGGTCACCGAGAATAGTGCTATGAACTTTCCGAGTTTCATTGAAATCGCTCCTGCCGTTTAGATTTTATTAGGGGGGGACACACACACGAATCACACACACACACACACACACACACACGCACACACACACGGACAAAAGGTGATCTCATAAGCCTATTTTTTCAAAATTGAAAATAGGCTAAAAATGTACGCTGCTTACAGTTTACAGTCGATGTTGGTAGTACTGAATGAATGAATTAATTAATTAATTAGTGCTCTAGGGAGTAGAGAAGTTCAGATAAATTGATACCAGCGAACCCGAGTGAGAAATCTCGCATTTTCATAAACCACACTTTCCCCGATAGGTTTATAATGAGAGACTTAAGGAGATAGGTTGTTATGTTTTTATTTCAACCAAATGATAATTTACATTTCAGTTAGAATTCCAAGCTCTACGTTCCCTAATTGCAGCATGTTACAGCAACAAAATTAGCAAATCGCACACTTCTTACAAAATTCGATATTTATGAAATTAGAATGCAGAAGAAGAACCTGTAAGAGAATTGACGTTTAATAGTTTTAAGGTTTTAGACGACAACTCATAAGTGCAGCATGTTAGAGCATCAATATTTGCAAATCGCACACTTCTTACAAAAATCGATATTTATGAAATTAGAATGCAATTCCTCACTGCTAATGTCATTTGTACGCAGAGTCCATTGATTGACAGCTAAGCTTGTAACACTCACCGGTTATTCGCTATTTATGAAATTATACGATTTGAGTACCGTAGGGTCTACTCATTCATTTGATTTGCTGTTTCTGAAATCCATGCAAAATGCTAAAGGAAAGACCTCAGAATGTTAAAATGACATGAGACGGGCGTCACAGCGACCAAAATGTGAAGTGGACAGCAATGCAGGAGAGTATTTTCAAACATCAACAGTCTGCAAATCGCACATTTCGTACATTTTTTTCAAAGTCATTTTTTAAAGAAATTATTGACATTTATGGAATTAGAGTGCAATTAGTCACTGCTAATGTCTATTCTCTTTAATTTGAATGCTTATTTTCACGATCGGTCGCTTGTGGGTGCCGCTGGAGGGATCTATACTACTGAAATTATATATATGGTGATGATGTTTATAGAGAGGAGGAAGTAGGACATTACAAGGTATAGGTCTACCAGTCCGGTGTAAAACGAGGCAGTACAAAGTGCAAAATATGTCAAGAGAACCTTACAGCGTAACATAGTTTATGTCAGGTACGTAAATGAACGATTAATGTGGATAGTTCGTTAGTTATTGTAGTTTTAAGGCGCGGAACTACGAGGTCATCTGCCCCTTTAATGTCGATTTATTTGGAAATATCAGGAAATCGTGTCGTGATTTATAAATGCACGCTCCATGTGAAAAGGCGGATTAGGTGGAAGTAGACCGATTTTAATAAGAAGGTGATGGGTATCTTAAGGACTCAGTGTGGCCGGTGCTACAGGAAGTAGCTCAAGACGTTCTATGTTCGATAAACGGTTTATGTTGCTCCATACGTACAAGGAGACCTCGATTTCGAAAGAAAGTTTGGGGACGTGCAGTGATGTGATGAACCACCCATGCTGCAGACTGTAACCTGAGCTGTTAACTTTTAGTCTCCATTAACCTTTCAAGTGGCAGACTGACACTACACAACAGCCCGGGAACACGTTCTGCAAAACTAGGAGAGAACGTAATACTTGTTGCTTTTATACTTGGAATGTGAGGTATCAACCTCGTGCACTTGGGCTGATAGTCTGTGTCTGTAGAAGCGTGTGGCTGGGATTACGATACGTGCATCAGGAATTCAAATTACTCAGCACAGAAGTGGTTCCTCACGCGTTCAGCTAAGTAAGCTGTTGTCATATCGCCTAACAAAATGACGGCCGGCGTAATAAACGTCCCAATGAAGATTAAGAAGTTAGTGTGTTATTCAACATTAGGTTAATGGCTGTGCCAAAATAACCGCTTCTTCAAATGATTTAAGAGCATCCTGCGGCTAAGCGCTGGATTTGTAAACTCAACATTGCGAGATCGATCCCGGCTCAGCCCCATTGCATTTTGGGCTTTTTAAATGCGACTGCCTTGTGTCAGTAGTCTACATTTACTGACACGTTCAGAATACCCTCCGGAGAAATTCTGGCAACGTGGCTACCCTAAAACCATGGTGTATTATTGGCCTAATTTCTTTTATGAAAAATATAAAATAAAAGTCTTATGTCCTTCAAATTTTATTACGTCTTACCAATCCAACATGGTGGCTGTGCGAAATATTTCACCGTCATTCTATATCTCCGAAACTATTATTTAGACTATATCACCCTGAAATTTTGTACGGTGATAAAGGGCACTTCTAGACGTTCACCAATGAGACCTTCATAAACCTGTTAACTACAACATGAACATGGTGGACAAGCGAAGTTCAAACATTTAAATAGACTTTTCTCGCAATTTAACAATCCGAACGCAGTGAAACTTGGTACAGCAAATGACTATACAAATTTCAATGCACTGACATCTAATTTAGTTCAATTGTTTACATAACCTCAAGATGGCGGCTGTGCGAAATGTTAAAATTAAGTTTTTATTTCTTGTGTTCTAATCATGCGATCGAAATCAACGTTTGAATAATGAACGCACACAATAATCCTCATCTATCAGTACTGTACATATCTCTATGGCGTACATATATTAAAATCCAACATGGCGACCATCCGAAATATTTAGACGGTTCTCAATACCTATTAAGCCATGACACCAATGAAACTGAAATTTTGTATGTGTAGACCTATAGAGGCTATAAACATAAGTTCACCTATGGGGCATTCAATAACCTGGTGAGCACAAATCCAACATGGCGGCGACGCGAAATTTAAATATTCAAATGGACGTTTCTCGCGATTTAACCATCTTAGCGCAGTGAAACTTGGTCCGGTATATGCTTATATACATTTAATCCATTGGCATCAAATTCTTTTAAATTATTTTTATACCCACAAGATGGTGGCTGAGCGAAATTTAAAAATCTCGTTTTTATTTCTTGTGTCCTAATCATGCGATTGAAGTTAGAATAAAACACCTACACAGTAATCTTCATGTAATAGTACATAACTCTAAGGCCTATATATAAAAATCCAACATGGTGACCATCCGAAATGTTTACACGGTCCTCAATATCTACGAATCTATTACAGTACAGCAATCAAACTGAAAATTTGTATGTTGATAGAGGCAATTAATATAAGTAGGATAGGCCTATATGAAAATAGGAACTACTTGTTGCAGTGTTTTGAATAGCTTTGTTGACGTTATCACTTTTTTTTTTCAATAACAATGCCGACATCAACAACAATGTATTGAATGGGACAGGAGTTGTTGATCGATCACATGTGTACGTGGACTTATTAGCAATACGATAATAACGGTACCATGGTTTAAGTTTATCTCAATTACCTATACTAGAAGTAATGGTGTCTGTCTGAAGCTTATCATGGACAAGATGACGTCATGTGATGATGCTCACCAATATGGTTAGCGCTAGGAAGAAAATGGCGGCTAAAATAATACGGAATGCATAGTGAGCCGGCGATAACGGCCTGTGTACAGCAATTAGGCGGGGCGGCATCTCGCTAGTTATCTAATCATCGCTCACGCTACGCTCGATGATGGATGGGGCCTTGGTAATCTGCACGGGCGTTGCCAAGTCTCCTCGCACGTCCGCCGCCTTCTATACCATAAAGCTCACAGGGTTGACTACTTTTCAAAAGTTACCGTTACCGTACTTGCCAAAAATAGTAAGAACGTTACAGTTAAAATTGTCAAATTAACGAATCGTTACTGTTTCATTATTTTCGTTGCTAAATAACATTTTCCCCGCTCCTATAATTCACTTGATTTGTTCGGAATGCTGGATTCCAGTAATATGGAACTAGCCTACCACTAGCGCTCCTCGTGTGGTACCGCACCGCACCGCACATTCATTTCATGGAATGTGAGTATTATTCAGTTCAGTAGCGTAACTAGCATTTCCTTCTGCAGGGGGATGATCGGAGTCAAATCTGAACTAATTGCGTTTTTGGTTTGTGTAGTTTGTTTTTATTTTTGTATTTTTTATTTATTTTTATATCGCTTTTTGCTTTGTGTTTTAGGTTTTATGTTTGTTTTCTGTTTTTGCTTTTTTAAATTTGTTTTTTGCTTTGTGTATTTTGATTTTGTGTTTGTTTTCAGCTTTGCTTTTTTTTGAATTTTGCTTTTTGCTTTTATGTTTTTGGTTTTTGGTTTTGGGTTTGTTTTCTGCTTGTGATCTTTTCTGCTTTGCTTTCTTTTGGTTTTGTGTTTATTTTATGCTTTTGCTTCTTTACTTTGCTTCTTGCTTTGTTTTTTTTAGGTTTTGTGTTTGTTTTCTGTTTTTTGCTTTTTGATTTTTGTTTCTGGTTTTGTGTTTGTTTTCTGCTTTTGCTTTCATTTTAAATTTTGCTTTTTACTACTTGCTTCCTACTTTTGGTTTTTCGTTGATTGGGTTTGTTTTCTGCTTTCGCTTTTCTTAATTTGCTTTTTGTTTTGTGTAGTTTGATTTTGATTTTGTGTTTGTTTTCTGCTTTTGCTTTGTTTTTTTAAATTCAGCTTTTTGCTTTGTGTTTTCGTCATGTCCAAACGTTTGTCAACAAACCAAATTCCAAATATAGACTTTTTTTTAAATAGACATTTCATCAATTCACGTATTTTTAAAATTATTTGTTTCTGGGGGTAGATTGATCCCCCCAATCACCCCCATAGTTACGCCACTGATTCAGTTAAATTATAAAATAGTTTGTAACCAGGATTACAATAATAATAATAATAAAATTAGCCTATATCCGCTTTATAAGTGAGAGTGGGTTAGGACCAGCAATCTAAATTCTCAAGTGTTCATTTACTCAAAGATCTTATATCTTTTGAAATTCTGAATTTGTGATATCCGCAATATTGTTTAACTTATTAAGTTCTTATAGGCTAATACTTTTTGTTTAATTAATTTTAAACATTTTTTCTTTCTTAAATCATAAATTTTTAAAGTCATCCAAATTTGTATAATATTATATTTGTTGAGAGGGGCAGATGACCTCGCTGTTCCGCCTGTTAAAGCTACAATGACTAACTAACTAACGTATTATTACTGAAAATGAAAATCCACAGCCAGTCTCCGACCGGGTCAGGAATGGAATGAATGAAGCCCCCATCTAGCGGCGAGGATATGAACTGTACCGGCTGCCGAGGCCTGACGCACTCCTCTGGGGCAATGAATAAATGAATGACAGATGAAATGAAATGATAGTGGAGAGTGTTGCTGGAATGAAATTTTTGACAGGGAAAACCGGAGTACCCGGAGAAAAACCTGTCTGCCTCCGTTTTGTCCAGCACAGATCTCACATGGAGTGAGCGGGATTTGAACCACGGACCCAGCGGTGAGAGGCTGCGTGCTGCCGCCTAAGCAAGAAGTGCAGGAGGGATTACTTTCCACACTCCAGATCGGTGGTCAAGTCGTCATAAGAATTTCAAGGGTGTACAAACTCCTCACTTGAAACTCAGCAATTTTTCTAGGTTTGAGCCGTGTTTTGTGTGGGGTTTTGCCTAGGACACCCCGTCCGGACCCCTGATGAGCCAGTTTGGTGTCCTAGGCGAAACCCTACACAAGACGAAGGACAAACCGGAAAAATTGCTGAGTTTTAATTCACTGGTCGTGGAAGCCAATACAGCCTACCATCTTTTTGGAAGCATTCATAGGGAGATTATGGCTGCTTGAGCTTTTAGTTCTCGCAGTGAAGAGGCGCAGATGCGCTTTATATAAATGAAGGTAGCGCGTAGTTCGCTACTCCTGTGGGGGTCCGGGCGGGGACTCCAAGAGCGTAGGTGAAATCGCACACAAGACATAGCACATACCTAGAACAATTGGTGAGTTTTAAGTCACTGGCCGTGGAAGCCAATATACCATCTTCCTCACTTGAATTTTCCATAAGAAAAGAAAGAATAAAAAGCATTATGTTTAAAATACTTGGATTTCGCATTATGGTATAGTTTTCGCAGTTTGAGTCAATATCGCATTATGTCGCCTTCTCAAAACACATTAAAAAGTGGTTTACAGGTCGCGAAAAGTGAAAATACAAGAGTACACGCCACTATAAGCATTTCACGCATTATCGCATTGGCGAAAAATCACCAACCGTATACTCTGTATTACCAATAATGAACGCTGACGTCTGTCAAAGCTTGCACGTGGGGAAATGCTGCGTTGCTTAAAATGAGCGTTACATTCATAGTGCAGTAGAATATTGTTTGGTTCCTTAGTTTAGGGGCTGCGACAACGCGGTCATGTAGCCCCGTGTACTTTGGGTGTGTGTAGAATCTGTCTGATAACCGGTGTTAATTGTGATCGCTGTATTAGTGTGTGAATCTGTTTTTAATTCAAGTAAGGACTGCAGACATTGGATTTTCAAGTAGTTCCGACTTTTGCTACCAAATGCCACTGTCGACGATAACTAGTTGTAAACTTGGTTATTACATGCCACCGCAGTCGGTGACGAACGTTGGAACCTAAGAGCGTTAGTCAAATCTAACCTATAATTTAGCTTCACACAAGTGTAATTAATGAAAGGTTCTTTTACTTGCCATAAACATATGACACGGGACTGCCGGCTTTAGGCCTACTTCCCCTCCGAAGGAAGGCATACTGAGGGATTTTTAACGCTCTGAAAAAATCAGATGACTTCGGCCGGGTTTGAACCCACGACTTTGGGCATAGAAGCTCAGCATGCTACCAACTACGCCACCGAAGCCACCCACGATAGAATATTGTAATTCCTTAAGCACTTCTATATTTAAGGTTCTTGTTCCTTCAGTTTTGTGCACAGGAACATGAACCTAACGTGAATATTGTTCTGTTGAGCCGCACGACTTGGAGGTGTGATCAAACATATGGAAAATATTGGAAAAGAAGGGTTTTGTCAAATGCGCGGTAGGCTATAGAAAATTCTGCGTTCGTCCTCAACACAATGCAGATGTGAACTTCGTCGGTCTGACCTCAGCGTGGACTGTAGACTACGGAAGGATTCTCCCGAGATACTACATAGCATACCTATATTTTAACTAAGGGTCACATTGTAAATAGTTGGGGGACCTTGAGGTCCAATGACACTGGGTTCGGATTTTTGTTTAAATATATGGGTGCAATGTGGTGAGTTTTGTGGCTGTCTGAGCTGAGTTTTCTTAGTATTGTTGCCATTTTCTATGTTTATTTGTAGTGGATAAAAAAAAGTTACTTTCAGTCTGAAAGACTAGACTTTATATCATTTCAAATGACGCATGCTACAAATGCTACACAGGTTAGAAAGGCTCAGGACTCTTTCAACAGACTCCATTACCCATTAACTTAGGCTTCCCGCGCGGGGAACGGAGATCAGGAGGTGCACTCTGCTGCATGACGTCACGCAGTCTCCGTATCGCATAATGCCAAAGCCCAGGAGTAAACTCAGACTCGGTGCATAATTATGCACTGAACAACATGATGACGTCATACGGTCAAGTGCAACCATAGTACATTTCTTCTCCGTAACCGTAACGCATAACGGTAGACCAAAGCGTAACGATGAAGTCGACAAGATCATTTGAAATGATAAAAATAGAAAACTAAATCTAAATCTATACTAATATAATAAAGCTGAAGAGTTTGTGTGTTTAAACGCGCTAATCTCTGGAACTACCAGTGGGATTCGAAAAATTATTTTGTATATGATAGCCTGATTCAAAACGGCTTCAATAATACCTAAGTCTATTGTTGCCATGTAATGCGGGCTGCATCACGTCGCCCCTACCAGTGTTCTGGTGCAGAATTGCGAGCTGCTTATTAATTGCAGTCACGGGGAGTAATTAGTGCAAAAAGATTTCTTATGCCCCTTAAAACAGTTATCATCATGACAATAATATGCCTCTGTATAAGGGCGATGGTGTTGGTGCAGTCTATCTATCTATCGTATGGCTTTTAGTGCCGGGAGTGTCCGAGGACATGTTCGGCTCGCCTGAGTCTCTAGCTGCTTCCAGCGGACACCCTAAAGGGTGAGCTACAAGTTCCGTTCAATTTCAAGTAGTTCCAACTTTCGCCACCAGATATCAATGATACCTAGTGGTGAACGTTGGAACTTTGATAGAGCGTTCTGACGAAATCTAACCTAACAATTTTGCTTTACACAAGTTTAGTCTGTGAAAGGATCTTTTACATGCCATAAATCTATGACATGGGACCGCCGGCTTTACTTCCCCTCCGAAGGAAGGCATACTGAAGGATTTTTAACGCTCTTAAAAAATCCGACGACTTCGGCCGAGTTTGAACCCGCTATCTTGGGCACAGCAGTTCAGCATGCTACCGACTACGCCACCGAAGCCGTTGGTGCAGTATACTGAGGTTATCAGCTGCAATAAGCTTTGGTGCTTTCCGATCCTTAACATTGAGCGCTCCAGTTCTGTAATAGTATTCATTATCATCCATAAAACAGACAAATCCACCGGGCAAAGCCGGGCACTACTGCTCGTATTTTTAATAAATCGCTTTGAAATAGAAGTACCATAAGCTGATATTCAATACACACATACAGCATGAATGACAAAGAGTGAGTATTTCTGTTCATTTGACACAATTATTAATCAAATTATGAAATAAAGTTCATGATAATTTAGTTTAGTTTACGACTGGAACTGGGCGCGGGCCGGTTGGGCAGTCCTGGCCTACAGTATAAGAGTTGAGCCACGTTCAGTGTCACTGCCTTCTAGAGCTGGTAATAAGCAAAGTTCGAATAATGGAATTAGCAATAAGTACGTTTTTCTTAGGTTGGACGCTGAAATGGTGCCAAAACAGAATAAAGAGGCTCGCTCCTAAACAGGCAAAGTTCGAATAATGGAATTAGCAATAAGTACGTTTTTCTTAGGTTGGACGCTGAAATGGTGCCAAAACAGAATAAAGAGGCTCGCTCCTAAACAGATGAAACACTTAAATAAGCATTGTGGTAGGTGAAGGAAGAAGGATGGACAGTATACAAGGCCAGTAGATATTTTAGTAACCCGTAAAATACACTAAAGGATTTTTGCACAAAATATTCAGTCGATACAGGAAGTACAACCCTTGCGAAAATTGGAAAGCCATTTGTTATGCCACCTGCACTTGAAGTGAAGATTGTGTGTCAAGATAGACACAATAGATCGGTATAGGCCTAATTACAGACCCTAGAACAATGACGATGATGGTTGTGGTGCGTGCAGTGGCTCCCCTTGCGGATGACGCCAAGAGAAATAATGTAGCCGAATGGATTAAGTGCCAGTTTTCTAATGTCTGGTACCTCGATTGTCTATTTTATGTGTGATAGGTGCGAGGGATCAGATAGTGACTGAGAAGAGCCAAGTAGACTTACAATATTTTAAATGGAATATTTTTTCTATTTTATATTTTTTTTGTGTGTGAAGTGAAATGTTTCAATATGGGCAATATGGGGGTAATAGAAACGTATAGTCTACATACGATTTGAACACTTTTATTACATTAAACATTTGTTTTCACGCATAAAACGTACACTGAATGGTGAACACCGTGCTATCACGGAGTAACTTGAATATCACGGCGTTACCTACTTCTACTAGCGGATTTTGTTAATTAATACCCTGAAATAACTTATGAATATTTGTAAGATATATGCCAGAAATGTTCCGTAGGGTATTCCTCTTTAACATGAAACGAATCGAAATAACTGAAATCTAAAATTTCTGAAATAGTAACAAAAAAAACCTTAGTATCACGGAGTTACTTGACTTTACCCATTCTGACCTTCTTCAGCGTGGTATAGGATTTAGTTCTGTTCTCTTTTCATGTTTTTGTTTCTCAGTTTAATTTCTTCTTTCTAGATCTCTTCAATTCAACGCTGTTTTATCAAGACATTTTTATGCTTTATTAACAAAAGTTTTGTAACAAATCTGTTTTTGGAAATTTTACTCTGTGAGCTTTCGAAACAAAAATATTTATAGTATCCTCTATTATGACAGAAATGTTATTACAGTTACATATCCTATAACGCTGAAGATGGTCTCAATGTGACCGAAACCCGTACAGTTTCAATGTACTAAATATTGACTTTAGGTAGACTAATGAATAGTTAATCATGGTCATTTTTATGTCGTTTTATAATCGCTATTTGTAACAACTAATGGATTATTCTGCTTCGATTATTCGATAATTGAAATTAATCGATTAAAATGACCAGCCGTATTAATTTTATTAATGCAAGGGGCAGATGACCTCGTAGTTCCGCCCCTTAAAACAACAATAGCAACATGTTTCTTTTCAGGACGAGTCAGGGATGGGATTTTGAAATGATACCGGCCGTGGACCTATTGAAAGGAACCGTCCCAGCATTTGCCTGGTGGTGAAAACGGGAAACCACAAAAAACATTTTCAGGACGGCTTGGGATTTGAACCCACGCTCTCCCGATGTCAGCGCTCTCCGCCACCGCGGCCCAACCAGCCGTATTGCCTTCCTGATCGCCTGGTCCGGTTTCAGCCAATAGGCGGGGCTTGACTCAGGGATCCGAAAAACACATAGCATTGCGTCTTATGATGTCACAAACGCCCAGTCTGGTCAATCAATCCCGGACGGGATTTGAACCCAGACCTAAAAGGGACCCGCTATATTACGATACACATTATAGGCTAACTGAATATTAATACACACTCGTAGGCTATTTACATTAATGTCCATTAAAACGATTTTAATGACGAATTGATTATACATTGGACATTAACATGGTTAAAAACTTGAATTTATTTGTATAATCCAGTCAATTATAATGTAGTATTGGCAGCTCATTTCATGTGACAAATACATTTTTTCACTGTGACATAGTTAATCTGGTCAGGATTATTAAACACCGGATTCAAATAATCCGGGTTTGTTTCTGAAGAAGATTTAGAAAAGTAAGCTCACGAGAGTCCACGAGACACATATTTACAAATTAGCCACGAAGAGGAATGGTCTTTATAAGTGAACCACTGCAGCTGTTCGGGTAGCATATAGGACCTGGAAAGCATTCCTCATTTCGACCCTATATCTCAAAGATCCAGCTAGCCTACCAGGCTAATTTTGATTGCTCCAGCTTTCGAGTGCGTCAGCGAAGTTGTTTGGTTCAGCGCTATCGCCTCACACGTTGCTCTCATGGAAATGTCTTCATCCAAAGTAATGAGTACCATAATTAATTAATTAATATAATATTGTATTCACTAATTTAAGCCTATTGCGTGATTAATTACAGGTCTTTTCAAAAGTTTACGGACACCCGTAAATTTCATGATCATTACTCCTGTCCCTACACCGCTGATAGAAAGTCAACAGACAGACATGCTTTGACCTTGGCTGGGCGGGAGACTCTTCAAGCAACAGACATTTTTTCTGCGGTTCTATTTCGCGCTATAAAACTGGTGATATTTCTTATTGGAAACACATTCTTGCGTTCTATTGCAATTATAAATTTTCTACAGGTATCTGTATTTCTTCATGTAATCCTCTTAGTGTTCTGTCCAGATTGCTTCAAATTTGAAAAAATACATAATTTTTTTTCTCACTTATCTTAAACAAACAAAAAACATAACTTCGAAACTAACAGTGATGTTTTCATAATAAATTCACAAAATGTTCCTCGGTCCCTGTAAAAATTCGTATGCCTGACACCAAAAGTAGTCTATAGGGACAGGAATAATGATCATGACATTTGCGGGAGTCCGTGATATTTTGGTGTGACCTGTAGTACTGTATAGCCTATTCATGTAGAGAAAGCTGTTCGAAATGGAGTACAGTATCGGCAGGGAAGAGGACCGTCCCTAAAGAATGGGGCTTTCCAATAGCCGTGCAATGGTCGCAATGACTGTATTTTTAGACTAACACTTTTTGTTGTAGGTATTCCTAGTCATGCCATACGCTCTTTCTACCTTTCGTATTCTTTCTTCTATAGCAGATTTTTCCAAACCATTTTCTTGAATAATTTCCTTCAAATCACTCTCTCATTTAGTTTCCACTAATTCATTATAACTTGGCCAATTTGAACGGTAATTCTGATACAATCTCATTATGGAAGCCCTCCATATTATCATTGAATGAACCAGCGGAAATTCGATGTTTTGAAACCAAATCAAAGATAAAAGGAGGCAGTGAATAAACAGAAAGTGGCACATCAACATCTAAAATATTCTACTCAATGTGCTAGTCCGAAATAGTTCAATACATGGTCAAGAGATGCCGCATGATTACCGACAATGATGTCGTGAACAAAAACGAATTATCTCGCAGCCCGTCACCCATGTGTAAAGAAAATAGTTGAACATGTATTTAAGATCTAATAAAGGTAAATATTTTTTAAAATCAAATACTAGCTATACCCAGCATGCGTTGCAATGCCAATCAAAGACAGATAGAAAGAAAGGAAGACCATAATAATGCCATTGGTTTTACGTCTCCTTCAACTGCGACTTTTAGAGACGCCGGGAAGACGAAATTTTGGCCCGAAAAGGATCTTTAACGTGCCAGTAAATCTACTGACACGCCCCCTCATATTTGCGCACCCTCAAATGCCAATCGGATGCGCCAGGATTCGATCCTGCAATCTTGGTCGCAGCAGGCAAGAACGTTACCGCTGACCCACGCAGCCAGCCCAAGAAAGATAGAAAGAAAGAATAAAAAGACGTGTTTGAATTGTAACCCCCCCCCCCCCTATATTATTCTGCTAAGGTCCCATTCCAGTTTTGTATCGAAAATAAGGTCCTGTTAACACCAACCTACACATATGGGGTACCTACAGGTTCCGCATAACCCCATGTTTGCACGAAACGCACTCACGTCCTCTTTAAATGCCTCACATACCTTAAAAAATGTACATTTACAATGGGAGCACCGTAACCTGACGAGCCTGCCGCTAGAGCGCAGGGCAGCGCGGCGGCGGCAGCCATCTGGCGGGAGCGCGGCGTACTGCTAGCTGAGGAGTCTCTCAGCAGATGGCTCCGGTGTGGCCTCACCAAGACTTTCTCTAGGGTTCAATCCTTTGCAAATGTAAACATTGATGTAGAAGAAACTCCCGAGCAAACAACCGATGAATTCCTTGTTACATCGAATATTGTCTACAATGAGGTGCTGTGACAAGTACAAAACACTGTTCTACATAATTCTTTGTGTTCTTCTCGTGTACTCATTCGTATGCCGTTTAACAACAATAAATGCATTTCTTCAATATTTAAAACTTCGTTCTCTCACATTCTTCCCTACTACCCCATAAACCTACATTCACGTTGCGAAAGCTCGCACGGGCGCACTAGTTTCGTTTATTATAATACTTTTATTGCAGCCAAATAGCCATTGAAAATGATGTAAAACCGTGCACTTTGAGTTGCATAGACTTTGATTGATTTTGTCCTTCTCCTACAGAGCTGTAACTGGTAGCGATCACATGCTTCTCCACATAGTTGGCATACACACGTCACTGTAGGTTCCTGTAGATATTTGCTAACGCAAATAAGGTGGTGAAAACCATGGACCACCAGACGTGTAAACACATGCCTCAACTCAAAGCTGGCTGTTGTCCACGTCCGGTCGATCATGGCTCCGGTTCTATAAGATTCTTGAGGTATGTCTTTTCGCTTTTTCTTCAATGATGTTAGTAGCTTTTCTGAGTCTGGTGTTTGGTAGAGGTAAATAGTTTCTAAGGCCTTCTATAAGAAATGATTCTCGTGCCAGCAGGTAGACGAATCGTGACCTGGTAGTTTTTGACACTCCGATTGCTTTTTTTTAAAGAATAATGCCTTCAATTTTTCTAGTGTGGAAAGGTTCTTTTCTGTTAGGTGTTGCCAAATGACTTCAATCCCATAAGGGCTATTAGAATAGGCATGATTTTATTTCTGAAAAGAGCCATTGCTGTCTCTAAGGTGAGGGTTCTGAAGTAGGCTATCTAATTTCATGCATTGCCCGTACCGCTTGCGTTGATTTCTCTATCACATGATAGCCTATGTGAAACATGTTGCACTTGTTTGGAGCGTGATACCCGTTTACTGAAGTACCTTTGGATAAACATTGTTTTTCTGTCTGGTGCCCCGGCCCTTGTGCATTATTAGGCTGAGACATCCATGTCAGGACATGTCACCTCGCGATTAATCAGCAAGCGATTCTCACTCCTTCCTTTGCGGTGTCATAAGTTTACAGATTACTGTGGGATTTAAGGCTTCCTGTTAAGTCCCTCACCCTTTTGTGTTTCATAAATAATTTGTAGCCAGAAACCTTCCCTGGAGTGCACACAACTCACCCAAATGTCATTGTAATCGGATGAATGGTATATGAACGCATAGAGGACATACACACAAACTATCCCGTAACATTAATTTTTAGCCTACTTTCGATTTTTACAAAAAGTGAAAGTAGACTTATGAGATCTACACAGGGCCAAAAAATGGTGTGTCTATCTTTTCAAACATGGTGAAACCGAATTGAACGAATTGAACTAGCAAAGGGCACCTCAGTGCCATGTTTTATATTGGCACCATCTTGACGGGAACGTAATGGTGGCCACCCAAATTTGAAAAGCTTAAATCAAATTACCACCAACCTAATCATTTGATCTCTACCAAATTTTGCAAAAACATACCTTTTTGTGGGAAGCATCATTTGACTGAACTACAACGTCTTCAGACCAATAGTTTCCAGATAGCGGCCATGTATGTCTGCAAATCGATTCCCCATATCAATTCAAACACGGTGAAACAGAATTGAATGACATTTTTTTTTACAGAGGTAGCACTAGCAAAGGGCACCTCATATGCATGTTTAAAATCCGTATAACACGTTGTATTTCAACACACTACTACAACCAACATACAATTATACTCCTTAAAAAGGACAAAGAGTTATAGCAATACCCATGCATTTAGGGGAAAGTAGGCTATATGATCTGTACTGAACATCTTGTTATATAGAGAGATACTGTAGTATAACTATGCATTATTTGCTTAAAGGATGATCTTATGTAAGTGAAGGTGGAGACAGTGCCAACTTGTACTTTTAAAACGTAAAACATGCTCGGTTTTTATAAAACTTACTACGAGCTATCGACACTACGAGTAATGGAGTTTCGAGATATCGAAAGTAGATAAATGAGAGCCTGACGCATCTTCCTTCTATTGCAACTTAACGCGGCAACGCTGCACCCGATTTCACAAGCCCGCCCGCTTTTAATCGCACGAGCCAGAACGCACAAAACCTCCCAATAATATTACTCTTCATAGATTCGTCATTACATTGTACGTTTGCAGTGGTCCTAGTTTCCGATAATCACGAATGAGAGCTTCAAAATGAGGCTAAGTTTCCTGCTGTACGTTACTTCAGAAAAAGTATAAGAACTTTTTATTGATTAGTGAAGAAAAATTCAACTTGAGATTTACACTACAAATACTTTTGCCTATAACATACAAAAATTTCATTACCCTCGGCCAAGTACGTAGTTTTCCAATTATATAGTTTTAAGGGAGTGGTTCGTAGAAACGACGTCAAATACCCGGACAATTTTTCATACAACCACAAATAAAAAAATAATTAATAAACTTGAGAATAATTGGCTTATACAGTCCAATGTATAATTAAACAAGGGAAATATTGGTATAACTCATTTTTCAATAGGTCTATTGGTTTGTTGGTAATTAATGCCTAAACTCGAGAATCCATAATAACAAATCCGATGGTAGTGAGCTAACGTGGGACCTTCTTGTACTGTATTAGTGTGTATAACATGAATCTGATTCCACCATGCAGTATCACGTATTAGCTTTGTGTGACATGCTGTTCTGCCTTGTTACAGGTCTGAATAAACCGCGTCTGCTAGACGAAGCAACCTCCCTTTGGCGAGATGGCGGGTCTATTTATACGGCTGCTCACTAATCCGTCGTCACGTGATGTGCACCATCAGTAAACAGCAAACAGAATAACGTTAGCACAGGGTTATGACTGATGACGCACTTCTTCACGCGTGTTATTCCTGTTACACCAGGCATCTTATGATGATTATTAACATTATTACATTGATGTTTATGTTGTTGTTGTTGTTGTTTGAGTATTCAGTCTTTTGACTGGTTTGATGCAGCCCTCCCTGCTTCCCTGTCCTGAGCTAATCGTTTCATATCTACATAGCTACCACACCCTACATCCGACGCAATCTTCTTCTTCTTCTTGTTTCGAATGGGCCTACTTTGGACCACGCTTGTTCAACTGTTGAGCTTTGATCTTTGCCCAGTGTTGTCGCATTTTCTGCCGGTGTAACTCCTTCCTTTCATCTGTCCAAGGGGTACCTTTCTTCCGGGGTTTTTCCTGAAATCCATGGACTTCCTTCAGGGCATGTCTCACAGATTGCCTGTCTTGAAGATCTGATATTCCCAGTTCATTAATGTCTTTCTCAGTTTCTGTCAGCCAAGTGGTACGAACCTTCTTGTTCTGCCAGAAAGTGAACAGCCTATTGGTCAGTCTTTTGGGAGGCAATCTTGCCACATGACCATAGAATGCTACTCTCCTTTTCCTAGCACAGTCAGAGAGCCTTTCTATATGTTCGTAGAGCTCGGAATTGTGCCGCCTACGGTATTCCTCATCTTCCTTTACCGGACCTAGGATCTTCCTGAGAATTCTCCGACGCAATCTAATATATCCTAACCTTGGTCTACCAGCACAGTTCTTATCCTCGACCCTTCCCTCAATAACTAAGTTTATAATAATAATAATAATAATAATAATAATAATGAGAGAAAAAAGACTGGAGATAGCTTTTCAAACCACCCGGAACATATACTGTATAACAAGAGGTGCTTTTCTATAAATACCAAAATTCATCACAACATCACTGTCGTCAAGCCGGTATCCCTCTTTGCGTCAGAATGCCTTATCCTCTCTCAGAAATGTGCGCTTTCTAGTTAGAGCAAAAAGAGAGAAAGATTCTTCTTAACATACTTGGTCCAAACTCCAGAATCGGGATCTACGTAAGAAAATCCAGGCAAGAAATCTATTCTAAGATAGAGAAGATCACAGTCATAATGCGCAAACGCAGGGCTTGCTTCTACGGTCACGTGCGACGGATGGACAACTCTCGATGGATAAAACGTAGGATTTAACAATTTCGACTCAAAACCACAAACAACATTTCCCTGGTACGTTAACGTCCAGAAATGAGCCTATGACTAGATGACGCGCACAACGAGAGCTTTTCCGAACAAGCATCGTGACTTTTGGGACTTTCCGAGATGAGAAATGGACAACCGGTGCAAAGTGGTCGGACGAACGCCGTGCTCGACACAGCAAGTTAATGAAAACCCACTGGATCAATCGTGAATTGAATAAACGCCAGAATGTATAGTGAAACTTATCGTGGTCCCTAATTGGCCGATTAGCGAATAATAAATAAATAAATAAATAATAATAATAACCAACGGGCTAACCCGAGACGAGCAACCGAAGAGAAGACACTGTGCCCCTTGGACAGAGGAGCGTAAGCAGGCCCACTCACAAAGAATGAGGGAAATCTGGGCTCTGAAGAAGGCCAAGTTCAGTGTCAAATGCAACAAGACTTAACGTGGTCCTTGTTGGCCCCAGCGAATTATATATAATAATAATAATAATAACAATACAGTTGTTAGACCAGTCATCTTGTATGGCATGGAAACTACAAATATAACAGGAATGGAGAATTTGCTCAAGATAGAAAGAAGAATTTTGAGAAGGATTTATGGCCCTAGGAAAACGCAGGAAGGTTATAGACTGAGATCCAATGCAGAAATTTACAGTAAAATTGACAACCTTGAAGTGATGATCAGAAAACGGCGACTTCAATTCTACGGACATATGGTCCGCATGGATTGCTCAAGGTTAAACAAACAAATGTTTGATAAAATCTGGAACTATAAAGGGTAAGGAGGCTATGTAAAACAAATGAAAGAAGAACTTCAAAAATTCAAAATTACTGAAGAAGATTGTCTAAATCGAATAGAGTACAGAAAAAAAAATATGGCCTCAAAATTCTTGTCGGGGAGAAGAAAAATCTCAACAGAGGAGAATGGACTGCTGAAAGAAGAGCTGCGCAGTCGACCAGGATGAAAGACTTCTGGAAGAGAAAGAAGGAAACTAGAACTATAAAGAAGTGATATTTGCGTGGTCCTTGTTGGCCTGTCCGCTGTATATATATATATATAATAACAATAATCATAATAATGAACAATGACTGGCTCACCAACACGATTCTCAACTTCGCTCACTCAATGTAGGCTAAGTCAAGAACAACTGGCTTAGTGAAATTGGCATTACGGAGGAAATTATACAAGATCGATTCCAGTTCAGAACATTCATTAATAAACATCATTCTCTGAGAAAATTACTAAAAAGAAAAAAAAAGGAAAAACAAGATGTTCAGTAAAGAACATATAGCCTACTTTCTCCTAAATGCATGGGTGTTGTTATAACTCTTTGTCCTTTTCGAGGAGTATAATTGAATTTTGGTTGTAGTAGCTTGTTGAAATACAACGTGCTATAGGGATATTAAACATGAATATGAGGTGCCCTTTGCCAGTGCTATCTCTGTAAATATTTCATTCAATTCGGTTTCACCGTGTTTGAATTGATATGGGGAATGGATTTGCACACATACATGGCCGCTATTTGAAAACTATTGGGCTCATGACCTTGTAGTCAGTCATAAGATGCGTTCCACAAAAAGGCTTGTTGTTGCAAATCTGGTAGAGATCAAATTATTAGGATGGTCGTAATTTGATTTAAGCTTTGAACATTTGTGTGGCCGCCATTACGTTTCCGTCAAGATGGCGGTGATATAAAGCATGACACTGAGGTGCCCATTGTTAGTGCTACCACTGTACCAAATTTCGTTCCATTCAGTTTCACCGTGATCGAATTAATAGGGGGAATCGATTTTGACACAAAGATGGCCGCCATCCGCAAACTATTAGGCTAATGACCTATTAATTTGGTCAAAGGATGCTCCCTTCATAAAGGTATATTGTTGCTAAATTTAGTAGAGATCGGATGATTGGGTTAGTCGTAATTTGATTTAAGCTTCGAACATTTGTGTGGCCGCCATTACGTTTCCGTCAAGATGGCGGCGATATAAAACATGACACTGAGGTACCCTTTGCTAGTACTACCTCTGTACCAAATTTCGTTCCATTCGGTTTCACCGTGTTCGAATTAATAGGGGGAATCGATTTTCACACAAAGATGGCCGCCATCCGCAAACTACCAGGCTGATGACCTATTAATTTGGTCAAAGTATGCTCCCCCCATAAAGGTATGTTTTTGCAAAATTTGGTAGAGATCGGATGATTAGGTTAGTCGTAATTTGATTTAATCTTTGAACATTTGTGTGGCCGCCATTACGTTTCCGTCAAGATGGCGGCGATATAAAACATGACACTGAGGTGTCCTTTGCTATTGCTACCTTTGTACCAAATTTCGTTCAATTCGCTTTCACCGTGTTCGAATTGATAGGGGGGGAGGGCAGACATTCAGAGTACACACACTCGCACACACACACACACACACACACACTCATACTCACACACACACATACACACACACAGACAGACACACTTTTTTTCGCCCTGTGTTGATCTCATAAGTCTACCTTCATTTTTTTTCAAAAATCGAAAGTAGGCTAAAAACAACGCGTGGCCGTTAATCTTGGTCTCCGTGACCGGGGCGCTGCCTCACTGTCAGACAGCTACTCAATCGTCCTCACGAGGCTGAGTGCACCCCGTTCCAGCCCTCACGTCAGTTTCCAAAATCTCTGACGGAGCCGGGAAACGAACCCGGTGCGGGCTCATCGCGACACAATCCTGGCAGGAGCTATCATCTTGTTTATTTGTTTGAACGCACTTTTAAAACAAATTGGCGACATATATGAAATCAGAGCGCAATTCGTCACTACTTCGGGTAATTCTCTTTCTTTTAAATGCTCATTTGTTACGATCGGTTACTTGTGGCGCCTCATGTGTGTGAGTATATACGAGGCTCGTTTTTTAAGTAATACCCGTTGTGATATTAGGACGTTGCAGAGCTGCGGTCGGCATTCCGTGCAGGTGCGCTGTGTACCTGCAGCTATTGGCAAGGCTGAGACGCCATTACAGCAACAGTCGCCCATGTGTGGGTGTGTTGACAAGCGTTCGAAATGGCATCGCCAGTCGCGAGTGCCGCCGACTCGTAGACAAGAGAGAGAACTCCCCTGTAAGATATGCTGCCATTTGGCCACCACTGTCAGGCAAATTGCGTATGTGGTCAGGAGAACTCCTGAACATGCAAAGTTCTCCTGGTAAGCACGTAGTTTGCCTGACCGTCTACGAGTCGGCGGGACTCGCGATCGGCGGTGCGATTTCAAAAGCTTGTCGACACACCCACACATGGGCGACTGTTGCCGTAATGGCGTCTCAGCCTTGCCAATACATGCAGGTACACAGCGCACCTTCACGGAATGCCGACCACAGCGCTGCAACGGCGTAATATCACAACGGGTATTACTTAAAAAACGAGCCTCGTACCACCCGCCCAACTATACTATTGTGCGGACTCGACGCGACATAGTTCTAGCAGGGGCTATTGTCTTGTTTAAACGCACTTTATAAACAAATAAATATATATTTTTCCTTTACTATTGATACGATTTGGTAGATTTCGCTAAAAAACGCATCTTCTAACTCTCTGTGGTTTAAGAGCTGATGTTTTGTGAAACATAGTTTAGCCGAAACTAACAGGACCCCTTTTGATTTTACTGAAGGAGAATCTGAATTGGAATCACGATTTTGCCCAATGTAGAATATACAACAGGTGGATTTGCTTTAAATTTTATAGCAGAATACAGTAGGCTATGCCAGTATTGAAAATTTATTTAGGAGATTTATC
Source organism: Meconema thalassinum (assembly GCA_946902985.2). Taxonomy (NCBI): domain Eukaryota; kingdom Metazoa; phylum Arthropoda; class Insecta; order Orthoptera; family Tettigoniidae; genus Meconema; species Meconema thalassinum. The sequence continues at coordinate 292,760,673 of OX336396.1, read as the reverse complement.
TCTTTTATCAAGGGGAGCCTCCGTGGCTTAGGCGGCAGCACGCCGGCCTCTCACCACTGGGTCCGTGGTTCAAATCCCGGTCACTCCATGTGAGATCAGTGCTGGACAAAACGGAGGCAGACAGGTTTTTCTCCGGGTACTCCGGTTTTCCCTGTCAAAATTGCATTCCAGCAACACTCTCCACTATCATTTCATTTCATCTGTCATTCATTTATTCATTGCCCCAGAGGGGTGCGACAGGCTTCGGCAGCCAGCACGGTTCATATTCTCACCGCTAGATGGGGGCTTCATTCATTCCATTTCCTGACCCGGTCGGAGACTGGAAGCAGGAGGTGGATTTTTCATCTCTTTTATCAAACTTTACAGTCATATTAGTCATATTTGACCGCAATTCTAAAGGAGTAGTGTTTGATGTTTTGACAAGTTTTGGAGTTCCAAACACAATTGAATCGGCCGGACCTGAAAAGCAATAAGTTAAGTCATTTTTTACTACTTTTTAGGAGACACATAAAACGTCATTGACAGAAGAGAACTTAACAAACACATTATATTAGTGATCTACGTTGTAAAGCAACTGTTCACGTTATATTTGTGTTAGCGGAATATCAATTTTAATTTTATAAACATATTTTTCAAATCAATTTTGGAAATGTAATACCTTTTAACCCCGTGGTCATTTTAGTGGGGCATCAAGCCACCCAGAATGATTATTTCACATGATATCTTATTTTAAAATGGATTTGTAACATAATAAACACCTAACCATGTAAAAATGTATTTTACAGTAGCACTGTATCACCCGGGAATCTTGCAGTGCGGCCAACATTAAGTATGGAATACGGCGCTGAAAGGCAGCAAGTCATTGATTTAATGATTTTCTCCTCCGATCGCACTACATTAGCGGTGGTTTCTGGCTTAAACAGAAGGCTGACTCAATTATTTCCTATGTCACTCCAAGGACTTTGGGTCAATGCTTCATAATACTATTTGTTTAAACAAATACCATTTTGATTTAATGCTTTTCAGCTTCGAACGATTCAATTGTTTTGAACAAAAGGGGTCAATTCCGTTGAAGAATAATTTGAAGGTATCTTTCAATGTCGATAGTACCTACTTTGATAAGGAATTCTTTGTCGCGTCATCGATTGGGAAATAAAGAATAAAATAACTTCCTTTATTACATTTTTAAAGAAAGCTTGACATTTTGTTGTCGACTGCAGGATAATGACGACTGCGATAGAGACAGGCATCAGATTGCAGCCTTGCTAATCCTAGCTGACAGACAAGTCTCACGGATAACTGACACAGCTCACGTAATTGGACACTTGGCTGTCAGGTATCGTCCTGTTACAAGACAGAGTGATACGATAATACCTTAGCGATATTATTCCTTTTAATGTTCCTAGGTTATCTGCTTTAATAGCCACAGCTTTCAACTTGGCTGAAGCACCCTGTGAACTAACTAAATATACTGCTCAAATAAATTAAAGCACCACTTTTTTCAAAGGCCACCAAATTTTGAAAAGTTGACCTACAAGCTCAAAATCTCAGTATGACGTTTGTCCTGACGCCTACCAAGCATATGCTTCAGCACAACTCCCCAACTTGAGTAGTTTCGGGGTAGCACCTCGAAAACCAGCCCATTTTCGAAAACCGCAAATTGAAGTTTGCGAAAAACGCTGCAGGACTTGTCGCAGGTTGCCAAAGCAGTCGAAAACGAATGAGTCTTGCTCTTAAAGGTTCTACAAACACGTTGAAATCGTTACATTTGACGTTTGGGCATTTTCAACCCCCTTCATCATCCCCTAAACATGGACTACCATTGGGGGCGTCTGAGAAGGTACCGGGTGTGTTTAACCACCTGAAAACCTGTACACCGTCCTCAGTTGCTGATTGCAGTAAGTTCTTAAGGCCTCAGGCAATGTCTACACCCCCTAACACCCTCAACTGGCATGGGACCAAACCACCCCTTCTCGATTCACCCCTAAGGAAGGTTTTAATCGAGATGTTTATCAGTGCTGCTAATGGGGGGGGGGGGTGTCATCCCCTAACGTTTCAAAAAAGGAACTGTGCCTTTGTCACCACCCCTTCCCCTGCAACCCCCGTTTGTATGATTTTTCGAATCAGGCCCTTTTTAAGGGCTGAAACGACGTCTTAATCGCTGAAAGGGCTGTAAAGGTCCTTAGAAGTAGTGGTGACACGAAATCAACCCCTTCCGATCGATGATTGACATTCCGTCCCCCAAATTCGAAATTTTTGCACCCCCAACCCTCCCTGTCTGGACGCGTAATGCGTCTTGGCAGAGTTTTCAGAGTTGGATGAAAATGAAGCTTATGGCCTGCAATGGAGCCCAAAACAGCAGGCTGGATAGAAATTCATCGGTAGGTTGGGAAACGGGCCCAAATTTTTCAAAAAAGTGTACAGCCTACAGTAAGTACGCCCATGCATAGGCAACCCACATCACGTCCGGGCGTGTGGGTTGCCTATGATCGACAATAGGTTACAAAGTTTGGCAATGGGAGAAAAATGACGTGATGTGGGTTGCCTATGCGTTGGTGTACTTACTAGGGGCTGTTAACTTTTTTGAAAACTTTTTGGTCCCGTTTCCCACCCTACCGATTAATTTCCATCCAACCTGCTGTTTTGGGCTCCATTTCAGGCCATAAGCTTCATTTTGATCCAACTCTGAAAACTCTGCCATGACGCGTTACGCGTCCAGACAGGGAGGGTTGAGGGTGCAAAAATGTCAACTTTGGGGGATGGAATGTCAATCAAACATCGGAAGGGGTTGATTTCGTGTCACCACTACTTCTAAGGACCTTTACAGCCCTTTCAGCGATTAAGACCTCATTTCAGCCCTTAAAAAGGGCCTGATTCGAAAAATCATACAAAAGGGGGTAGCAAGGGAAGGAGTGGCGACACAGGCGCAGGTCCTCTTTTGAAACGTTAGGGGAACCCCCCCCCCCCCCCATTAGCAGCACTGATAAAAATCTCGATTTAAACCTTCCTTAGGGGTGAATCAAGACGGGGTGGTTCGGTCCTTGCCAGTTGAGGGTGTTAGGAGGGGTGAACATTGCCGGAGGCCTTAAGAACTTACTGCAATCAGCAACTGAGGACGGTGTGCAGGTTTTCAGGAGGTTAAACACATCCGGTACCTTCTCAGGCGCCCCCAATGGTAGTCCATGTTTAGGGGATGATGAAGGGGGTTGAAAATGCCCAAACGTCAAATGTAACGATTTCAATGTGTTTGTGGAACCTTAAGAGCAAGACTCATTCATTTTCAACTGCTTTGGCAACCTGCGACAAGTCCTACAGCGTTTTTCGCAAACTTCAATTTACGGTTTTCAAAAATGGGCTGGTTTTGGGGGCGCTATCCCGAAACTATACAAGTTGGGGAGTTGTGCTGAAGCATGTGCTTGGTAGGCGTCGGGGCAAACGTCATACTGAGATTTCGACCTTGTGCAGTCAACTTTCCAAATTTGGTGGCCTTTGAAAAAAGTGGTGCTTTAATTTTTTTGAGCAGTATAACTACAGTAACTAACCTACATATTGTGTTACAGGTGAATCAGCTGCCCCTAACAATATTCTTTTATGCATCCCAACTAACGTTCTTGTCAGGAAGGTCGATATTTCTCTGCTTGTATACCGTATGATATGGAGCCCATCAATTCCGAGCGAGGCGTGCTATGACGCTTAATGGAGCCCACTTTGGCAACGCTGTACAGCTTTCACCGGAGTGGCTAACTGGTGAACCATGTCTTAATTCCCCGTACAAATACAAACCGATATAAAATAAGTGAATTAATTTACGTATTTCACAATCATAAAGCATACCTTTTTGATGTATAAGGATTGCAACGCGACCAAGAACTACATTTTCAAACCACCCCGAGCCGAGAAAAAGTTACCTTACAAAAATGATAAAAACTTTGTTTCTTGGACACACACAATTTTAAAATGAATAAACCAGTTACACAACATTCCAATGTATATTGTGTTAAAATTTGGATTCGATCTGATGACGGGTTTGTGAGATAATAATTCTTAAATGTGACGCATGGTTGAAACACGCTTAAAAACGGACACTTTTTGTGTTCCAACTGCGATAAAAATATTAAAATATAAATTTAAAATTCCAAACCTACATGAACTAACGTAAAATAGAACGACGAAAATGATGATGTCATTGGATTTTATGTAGGTCTATTGGTTACTTCACAAACAACCTTCAAACTCGAGTGCACATAATATTTTGGTCGACAGCAGATACTAAAGTGGCAATGGATTGGCCATACACTGCGCAGATCTGATGACAGCATTGCTAAACAAGCCATGGAGTGGAATCCTCAGGGCCAAAGGAGAAGAGGAAGGCCTAGAACAGCACCGTCCAAGGTCAAGCCGCACGGTGCAGACAGCGTGTGTCTCAGAATAACAGGTGTGCATACCGTACGTCCTTACTTCCTCTCCACTCCACGTGATGGGGGAGTGTCCTCGTACAAGAAACGTGTTGAGGTCAAGTAACAGGCGACGAATGTATTTTTCAGGCACCGTAGAAAGAACACCGAACGTATTTTTCATGAAATATTATTTTGCATTAATCAAATTGCTTGTCATGTGAAGGGAGGGACTAGGAAAGAGCGGCAAATCATTTCCTTTCAAAATTATGTTCACCTTAACTCTGGGCTGTTTCACGCACAAAATGTATAGTCATTCATGTACATACAAAAAGGAAAAAAGACAACATATTTCCACTGTGCCAAATATCACACAATAACAGCTTTACTGAAAGACAAAATACTGTACATAATGTTTCTACAATGGCGAACGTACAACTAATTTCACACGCCAATTAAAAACTAGTACCGTGCATGTTGACTGGTACACATAATGTTAATTGCTGTTCTCATTTACAGTACGCCTTGTTTGTGTGCATTAACAATCTTGTTACAATTAGGCGCAAATGAGCGTGATACAGACAAGCGTAGACAACTTCTCAAATTCTCATCTGAAATGCCTGCTCGGAAACTAGGTTTGTTACGTTCTAATCATCATCATCATTTATTGTGCATATCAGGCCATTGAGGCCCATGACAGAAAACAAAGAGACGTAACAAACACATCAAATATACAATATTACAAAACACTATCCTAATCAATCACACAGGAGGCATTATCCCGATCACAATCTCAAGCATTTATTACAAACGCTGTTCTACTTTTCTCTATCCATTGCATCATCCAGTACTGATGTTGGTTCCACCTGCTGCAACGTTCCCATCACCCTATCCTTCCATCTCGTCCTTGGACGGCCTCATGAACACTCTGTTAGGGATAGATTCCACAGCTCTTACGATGTGTCCCATCCACTGGAGCCGTCTTCCTCTGATGATCAGCTTTCCCAAAACGTTGGAATAAGTCCTCTTTTTCCCTCCTTTCCCATATATCTTTCTGAGCACTTTCCTCTCAAATGCACAAATGCGCTCTTCCAGTGTTTGTGAGGTCGCCCATGACTCGCATCCATATAACAGAACCGGTTTCACTAGAGTCATGTATAACTTAACCTTGCTGTTTTGTGAAATTAAGTGAGACTTCAATAAGTTATTGAGACCAAAAAAGGTACTATTGGCACTAATAGTCCTGTGTTGGATCTCTTTTTCAATCTCACTTTTACTAGATAAAATCGAGCCCAAGTATTTAAATCTCTCCACTCGTTGAAACGTATGTCCGTCAATACTAACAGTTGCATCAAAATTCTGTCGGCGTTTTAATATAGAAACAAAATCACATAGGCTACACAGGTAGAACTGGCGGCCTCGTGATGAAGGCGAGGCAACTAATTATGGTTAAACAGATACATAATGCGCGCGCACTGTTGTCTACAGTGACCGAACAGACACCACGCCTACCACGACTCTGCACTTTGCATTCACAGGTGTGGCAGCTGTGCGACTTTGCACAGTGTGTAGTGTTCTGGACGCTGCTGACCTAGAATGACATGGAGGAGATCAGTGGAGGAAGAGAGCGAGCAGCTTGGATACTCGTGGGGAAAGATAACATCCAAAGCACGCCCCTATGCTCCTCAACAGGAGTAAAAAGAACTAAGTCAAGACAGTGTATAATGGTCGCCTAATAAATACCAGCATTCACCAAGTTGGTGGAAGACTCAGTAAGGACCTTAGCTCAACACGAAATACCAGGCTAAGCACTTAACGCACTAGCGTGTAGAATAAGCGCAAGAAGAGCTTGCCACGGAATCCTGCACAGATCTTCGGCAATGTTCGAGTTGGCTCGGTTGTGGCAGAACACGTCCCTCCAACTTCGCTGCAGCAGTTCTGAACGGACCGGCTGCCCAGAGGGAGGCTTGGCCGGCATAACTGTGACTGGGGTTCAAGTGAGATCTCAGCGCGTGTATGCAATGCCTTACACAGTGGTTATTACCTGAGCCAAGACACAGTAACCTATAGCCTATATTACATTGTTTGCTGCTTCCTTGCACTCTACGCTTGATTTACAGTTGTAGACCGCGTCTCGCAGCGAGCCCGGTAATCAGCATTCGGCGGACTCATAGGAGCCCCACAATGAGCATTAAACTACGCATTGTTGAGTTTTGGCAAGCTCTTCTTGCGGGTACCCTACAATGGAAGAATCAAAGGCTAACAAGAGAAAGGTACTCACTCTGACGCGAGCCTCAGTCAGGTTGGTCCACATGGCGATCTCCTCTCGCGTGCTCATGTCTGGATACCGGTTCCTCGCGAACGTCGCCTCCAACTCTTGTAGCTGCTGACTCGTGAAGTGCGTTCTCTGGCGTCGTTGTCGCTTGTTCTTCTTCTCGTTCTTGGAGTCGTCTCCTCCCGCTCCCCCTTCGCCCGAGTCCACACCCGCCTCTGTCTTGACTGGCGCACTGCCCACTGGCTCCACGGCGAGCACCCGGCCCCCTGCAAACAACACATGCCTTATAGACAATCTTCAGTCGGTCAACACATTACATTTCCAATTACTAGGACATGCGAAAAAAAAACTTTAACAAGTGCGGTAGTTCCGTGAAGAACTAAAGTCTATTTTCATATTATATCCTAATAATGTTAAAAGAAGCTGGTATTCAGAAAGGTGTAAGGCAAGGCTGCAACTTATCGCCCATACTTCTCAATCTATACATTGAACAAGCAATGAAGGAAAATGGAGAAAAATTTAAAGTGGGAGTGAAGATTCAAGGAGAAATAATTTCAACTCTGATATTTGCCGATGACATCACCATCTTGGCCGACACGCCTGAGGATTTGAATGAGTTTTTGAATGGTATTGACTTCGTCTTACGGAAAGAATTCATGATGAAAATTAATAAATGTAAAAGAAAAATACTGGAACGCAGCCGAAATGAATCAGAAACCGCTATGGACATCAAATTGGCAGGTGAAAAGCTGAAGGAAGTAGGAGACTTCTGTTACTTAGGAAGCAAAATAACCAGTGATGGACGAAGCAAAGAGGATATAAAAAGTAGGTTGGCTCAGGCAAGGAAAGCATTTCCACAGAAAAGGAATCTGCTGACATCGAATATAGATTTAGGTATTAGGAAGTCATTTTTGAAGGCCTTTGTCTGGAGCGTGGCGCTCTATGGAAGTGAAACTTGGACTATTGGTGCAGCAGAAAAGAGGAGAATTGAAGCGTTTGAGATGTGGTGTTACAGGAGAATGATGAAGATCAGATGGGTAGATAGGGTTACAAACGAAGAGGTATTAAGACGAGTGGGAGAGGAGAGATGTTTCTGGCGACTGCTAATGAAGAGAAGAGATAGGTTGGTAGGACACATACTAAGACACCCAGGAATAGCAAGCTTAGTTATGGAAGGAAGGGTCGAGGACAAGAACTGTAGGGGTAGACCAAGGTTAGAATATGTTAAACAGATTGCCTCGGACGTAGGATGTGGTAGCTATGTAGAGATGAAACGATTAGCTCAGGACAGGGAGGCATGTAAAGCTGCATCAAACCAGTCAAAAGACTGAAGACTCAAACAACAACAACAATGTTTTTACTTTTATGTGTTTCTACATTTTAATTTATTTCAATTATAATTGTTATTTTTTGTTTCTCTAATTTTAATGTTTATGTTCGACCCTGACTATTATATGTCAGAAAACTGTAATATAATGTGGCTCATTATAGTACAAGTTTTCATTATGATTCAGTTTCTCCCACCAATCAGAGCTCAAGAAACAGTTGTGTGACCAATTATGTGAGGATACCATCACACCTGTGCTCACTTCCATGGCCCCCTATTTTAAATTTCACTGCGTGGCCTAGTGTCATAGTGGTGTAATCAAGGAGGCCATGGTCAAATAAAAGGTATTCTCTGCGTCTCATGCACTCTGTTCAGTACATAAAACTGGTGAAATCTCGACAGATATTTATGAATATTTATGTTCGAACATAAAATAGTTATAATACTTATCATCGAACATAAACAGTCGTATGCAACTCGCCTATAATGGTAATTAAGACACTCGTATGGAAATTATAAAACTCGCTACGTTCGTTTTATAAACATACTCGTGTCTTAATTATTGCCATTATAGGCTCGTTGCATAATGTACTACAGTGAAACTTGGATAATTCGAACTTCTATAATTGGAAATCGCCTTTAATTCCAATATTTTTCTTGGTCCCTAGTGTTTTGTATGTAAACAACGTTAAAAAATCGTGGATAATTCGAATATTTTTTGGTTAATTCTAACTCTTTTCGTCAACGGTAGAGCGCAGAATTGCATTTCAGTTGATGGTTGGAAGGAAATTGTGGCTGTTCCTATCTCATATGAAGAATTTGTTAATGTTGGTGAGATGTTGCAGTATGTTGCGAGCTTAGTGACGTGGACATAATCACCGAGGTAAACAGTAACGCCATCAAAGCCACAGGACGGTGATTCTTTGGAGGATCAGGAACGAATGATTCCGAGTGCGGTAGAAGCATCCAATTACGTCCAACAACTCAGAATATTTTTTGAAAATCAACACAATGGCTATGTGATTCTACTTTTCAGTCACTATATCACGTACATTCATATATTACTCATGAGAGAATTAAATCAAGAAATCAATCTAATATCTCGGTCATTTTTGACAAACAGTTAGGCTGTGTCCCAAAGCTCAAGTTGTCTGCTATTGACTAGCTACTACCCACTACGGAGCTTTGGGACATGTGTGCTTGATCACAGCCACCTTCATAGACTTGTGATCTGAAACGCACTGGGCTTACATGCTGGTACCAAACCAACACTCAAGATGGCGGTGAGCTGCTTCTCCTTGTAAGCTCTTACATTTAAATTCCGCACCATTTCTGCTTTCCACGGGAAGAGAGTTTTCAGCAGAACAACAGTCCATAATTAACTTAAGAAATTAAATCAAGATCAAGATCAATTGTATGTTCGAAGAGGCAAAGTCCCAAGCAAAGAGGATTAATAATCAAGTCAAAAATCAATGATAACCTACATTTTCTATAACTTCCTTGTACAAGTCGTCAAGTCGGCCAATCTAGCATGCACTTTCGTTTACTAGCTACTACATACTTGATTGCTATGTGCTAAGCACTTTTGGATCACGACTTGTGACGTCACATCCGGAATATTAGTCGACAATCTAGTTCACAGCTGGTGCTGAAAATGTTCGCCATTCACTGCTACACATCACTGGCACCTCTTTATGAAATAGTCATTTACTTTCTGAAGATCCTCAGCACCGATTGACTGTATTTCAGCTGTAATATAGCTTTTAATTATATTTCTCGCATATCTCCCCCACAGATAAAAGTCACATGGTGATAAGTCTGGGCTTCGCGGGGGCCACACGTTCCGTCTTATAATCCTCGTACCAAAAATGCGACGCAATTCCTTCATGGATGCTTCGGCAGTGTGAGCAGTGGCAGAATCTTGTTGAAAATAAGTTGACAATCGCTCTCCGTAAGTCAGTTCGTGAAAAAATTGGTCAAGGATCAATTTGAAGTAGAAATTCCTATACTCAATGAGTCAGTGCCGCGCTAGCACTGCATAACGGCAAAGTGCCTGGCGGGAGACAGACGCGCAACGCGGGCGAGCGGGCAAGCGAGGCTCCCCGTCGCATATAAAACAAACTCTCTGTATGTTGGCCATAGAGTTATGTATGAACTATTAGATGACGATTTTCGCATAGGTTCATTATTCAAACGTTGACTTCGATCGCATGATTAGGGCACAAGAAATAAAAACTTAATTTAAAAAAATTGCACAGCCGCCATCTTGAGGTTAAGTTAACAATTGAACAAAATTAGATGTCAGTGCATTACAATGTGTATAATCATTTGCTGTAACTATTTCGCATGGTTAAATCACGAAGAATGTATATTTAAATGTTTCAACTTCGCTTGGGCGCCATGTTCGTTTTGTACTTAACAGGTTTTTGAAAGACACATAGGTGAACTTCTAGCAGTGCCCTTTATCATCGTAAAAATTTCAGGGTGATATCAGTAATAGTTTCAGAGACATACAGTAGAAAGCCGGTGAAATATTTCGTACAGCCGCCTTGTTGGGTTGGTGAGACGTAATAAAATTTGAAGGGCACGTTTGCACATTTGTACCAACAATAAGATTATGTGATGAACCGGGTTCGAGTCGGCAATCGGGCAAAAATGTAACAGTGATCGACAGACAACGAGAAGATAGTGTCACGGACGAGGAGGAATCTCCCAAGGAAAAACAACGTAAAGTTTGTTATCAGAAGAAGGTTATAAAAGTTCATGAAAAGCGAGTGGAGTTGTTTCAACAATACATGGACGTGAATTTCTTCGGTTTTCAACATTGAGTAGCTTGCCTGAATGGCTAGAACTCTGGATTTTTTAGACTATTTTCATTTTATGAAAGAAAAAAAAAAGGCTTATGAGATCACCTTTTGTCCGTGTATGTGTATGTGTGTGTGTGTGTGTGTGCGTATATGTCTGTGTGTCCCTAATAACTTCTAAACGGCTGGAGTGATTTCATTGAACTAGTCATAGTACTATTTCGGCCAATCCCGACCGTGCCCTTCACACTTTATTACGTCTCACCAATCCAACATGGCGGTTGTGCGAAATATTTCACCAGCATTCTATTTCTATTACTGATATCACTCTTAAATTTTGTACGGTGAAAAAGGGCACTACTAGAAGTTTACCTATGAGACTTTCAAAAACCTGTTAACTACAAAACGAACATGGCGGCCAAGCGAATTTGAAACATGTGAATAGACTTTTCGAGCGATTTAACCATCCAAACGCAATGAAACTTGGTACAGAAAATGTAATGCACTGGCATCTAATTTAGTTCAATTGGCAGGGGCCGATAACCTAGATGTTAGGCCCCTTAAAACAACAATTATCATCATCATCAAAGTTCAATTGTCTACATAACCTCAAGATGGCGACTGGGCGAAATATTTCACCGGCATTCTATATCTCCAAAACTATTACTGATATCACCCTGACATTTTGTACGGTGAAAGAAGGTCAGCTATGAGACATCCAAAAACCTGTAGAATACAAAACGAACATGGCGGCCAAGCGAAGGTGAAACATGTGAATAGACTTTTCTCGCGATTTGACCATCTGAGCGCAGTGAAATTTGATACAGTATATGTTTATACACAATGTAATGTACTGGCATCTAATGTAGTTCAATTATTCACATATCCTGAAGTTAGCGGCTGTGCGCAATTTTAAAATTAAGTTTTTATTTCGTGTGTATTAATCATGCGATCGAAGTGAACGTTTGAATAATGAACCTACGCAAAGATCGTCATCTAATAGTAGCCTACTTAACTCTATGGCCTACAAATATAAAAATCCAACATGGCTACCAACCGAAATATTTAGACGGTTCTCAATAACTACGAAACTATTACAGCAATAAAACTGAAATTTTGTATGTTGATTGAGGCAATTAACAAAAGTAGGATATGTATTGTTCTACGCGGAACTACTTGTTTATTTTCATCTTCCTACTTTTGTTTTGCCACTTCCCCTTGTTGTCGTCAGGAGCAGATAGCCTAGTTGTTCCGTCACTGCCCTGGTTAACACGTGGAGAAGTAAGGAGGATCGCGGTTGTTCTATCCCTGCAGGAATGTAAACTTGAATCCGTCCATTTTCCAATCAGACGGCTTCGGTGGCGTAGTTGGTAGCATGCTGAGCTTCCATGCCCAATGTCATGGGTTCAAATCCGGCCGAAGTCGTCGGATTTTTTAAGAGCGTTAAAAATCCCTCATTATGCCTTCCTTCGGAGGGTAAGTAGTCTAAAGCCAGCGGTCCGATGTCATAGATTTATGGCATGTAAAGGAATCTTCCACTAATAGGTTCCAACGTCCAACGTCCGTCGCCAGGAGCCGACTGCGGTGGTATCTAGTAACCAAGTTCAGAACTAGTTGGTCGTTGACGGTGGTGTTTGGTAGCAAAAGTTGGAACTACTTGAAAATTGAATGTCTGCAGTCCTTACTTGAATTAAAAACAGATAGCACACACTCATACAGCCATCACAATTTTATTAACACCGGTTATCAGACAGATTCTACACTACGGACGGTAGTGGCTACGCTGGCTAAAGCTCAGCATTAGGTCATGGGGCCAAGCTCTCTGCTGACTCGGTAGACGCGTGAGTTCGAGCCCCACCGTCGGCCGTCCTTGAAATGGTTTTCCGTGGTTTCCCATTTTCAACACCAGGCAAATGCTGGAACGGTACCTTCTGACAGGCCACGGCCGCTTCCTTCCACATCCTTGCCCAGTTTCATTCACCATCATTCATTTCATCTCTCATTAACTCCTCTCGTGAGGTTGGCGTCAGGAAGGGCATCCGGCCGTAAAAATCATCGCCACAAAGACTTCCATCGCATCTCATCCCCGACCCCGTTGGAAAACGGGAATAATAAGGGGTAGACATACATCAGACAGATTCTACACTCGCCCAAAGTACACGGGGCTGCATGACCGCGTTGTCGCAGCCCCTAAACTGAGGAACCAACCAACCAACCAAGAATTGTCCAATCCAAACATTTACCCGCTACTCCATGGCTTCTCCGTGCGACATAACACCGGTCTTGGCCTAATTGCAGGAGTGTCGGCGAGTGCCCACGGAGCTGTCAGTGGCAAGAGATGGATGGTCGGTGAGATGAGAGAGTGAACGCTTATCTTCAGATAGTGTGCTGCTTCTAACACAGTGCTCATTGTTATCGCCGACACCCTCCAGCGTCTCTTTAATGGACAACCCAACCGCAGGGACTGCCGCTCATCTACCAGCCTCGTAACCGACAACTTCCTCTGCTCCACCTCACAAATAAAAGTAAATTGGAGAGTTTATTATGAACATGTTCTGTTAATGATTCCAAGTGGGGAAGGCAACTGTCACAGGAACAAACAAGCCTCAAGCCATCCGTCAAAATCATATCTGATAGTTTCCGTTCAATGGTAACCGTGCTTCTCTCAATATTACAGCTGCAGCAAGTCTGAGATCGTAGGTTCTATTCCCGTGGTGCCTACCTCATTCCCTGTCCCTAATACTAACACACACTACTACAGGGGGCTTGCCACGGTGGGTGGTTGGTTATCGTGTCCGACTACCAACCCCAAGCTTACAGGTTCACTCCGGTAAGTGATTTTTGAAATGCGACAAATATCACGGCATGCATACGTTGTTGGCATGTTAAATAACCCATTTGAATTTAGTAGGCCGTATTCATAAGGGCAAAATTAATCTCGGGATTTTCCACCAACTCAAGAAAGTTCCTCCTTTCTCTATTAGAAAGCGCTACAGTCTCAAGGAGCTTAGATATCTAACCCATTTGAATTTCATAGCGCTTCAAGGAACAACAAAATTCAACATGCAAGCTGCCCTCTCCTTGTAGTTCCGACCCTTAAAACAACAATAACTGCTAACTAAGCTGACCTCTGGGCGTCATATAACAAAGCTTGCACATGTCACCAGATGCTATACGATATTATAGGTGTGTAACATCTTTCCACTCGTTTGCTGGATATTTTTGTGGGTGTGATTTTGAAAAATGGGACGGAAGTGGATCAGAATGATCGAGCTGGCACCAGCTGGCACACTTCCGTTCGATCAAACGGAAGTGTGCTAGCTGGCAGTGGTGGATCGAACGGAAGTGTAAGACGCACTGCCAACTCGATCGATCGATCCAGATGGCAGTGGTAAGAGAAACAATGAGCGCGCGATGTCGGAAATTGATACCATGACGTACTCTCGGCCATGTGGAATGTATATGACATACTGAACGGTAAACGCTCATGCGAACTCTGGTGTCAAGTGATTGAAACAAAGCACATGGTACATGTTCGAAGTCTTCGTGTCAGTATTTAAATGGTAAAATGCCTTAATATCAAACATTGTAAGTAGTCGGCATTGCCGGTATTATGTTTCTGCACAATGGCTATTCAAATATTAACCCACATAACGGTAATGCAGTCATCAATATAATATAATCGTTGTGGTTATACGAGAATTGAGCAAGCCTTTAAGAACTATTACTGAATACATTCTCTTTACTCACAAGAGGGCCGATTCATAAGGCATTTTAAACTCAATTTCACGCAGGAACATTATCGAAACAAGCAAAATATAAAAGAAACTTAATTCCGTAATGCAGTATTATTGGAACGTGGACATAAGTCACCATCTTGTGCACGATAATTGCGTAGTCGAAATAGCCGTGGGGTTATCGCGTATGATTGTGAATCTAGAGATTTCGGGTTCGAATCCCGGACGGGGTAGGTATTTTTGCTACCAGATTATCATTTTAAACGATATTTATAATATCATTATGACTCATTTTAACAGAATCCATATGAAATTACGTGTTGGTCTGTGAATAAAGAGATAAGGTTATGAGCGGTGTCGCGTCTATTAATCTAGTTGATCCATATCGTATTATTTATTTGGGCTAGTGCTGGTGGAAGCTACAAATCGTCTAATAAAATGAGTTCCGTATTATAAACTACAATATCTGTAAAACACTCCCTATTACAATAGATTAATATTTGTGCCAATAATAGACTAGTATAAAATACCGGTCTATCAACAATTTCACATGAGGTATCTTCTATGTCAGATGCTACACATCATATGCGACTATTGTAAGGCTGGTAATTTTATTATTATTATTATTATTATTATTATTATTATTATTATTATTACAGGGGGATGATAATCAAGATCTCCCAAAACCCTAAAAATGAATTAACGTTAACTGTCTTCTCACTCATGGTAAAAAACAGGTGGTGTTGTTGATTCATTTAGGGGCTTTGCGACTTTTGGGCAATAAAGCCCCATGTACTTGGGTGTAAGTGTGTGTGGGATTGGTCTGATAACCTGTGTTACTGTGATGGCTTTATTAGTGTATGCATTTCTAATTCAGATGAGGATTGGGAAGGAGACGGCCATGGCTTTTAGTTAGAAACCATCGCGGCATTCTCCTGGAGTAGAAGTGGGAACCCACAGAAAACCGTCTCCAAGATGGTCGAGGAGTGAATCAAACCCACCTCTTCTAACTTTTACTTCTCGAGGCTGAGTGTACCCCGTTCCTGCTCTCAGACCATAATAATTTTTCTTGTCAGAGCCACGAATCGAATCCGGGCCTTCAAGGTGACAGCCAAGAACGCTAATCACTACGCAACGAGGTAAACGTAATATACAGACGTTGAATCCGTAGTCGCATTTGGACGAAGCACCATCATCAGTCTGATAAACGTTACGATCATCTTCCTTGATGCCAGATTTATGACCCCGTCGACGATGGGCACGCTAGGTTAGTTGAAAAATAAACCGAAACGTTGTATATTGTACTTCAGGAGAGTCGAGATATATAATCACATTCTTTCCTGGATCTCAGGCAGGGACGTGTTTACAATGTGATAAAGAGAACGACTCCAGATAATGTTTATTGCGCTTTTGTAGCGTGATGTGACGTAGATTCATGGCCTCCAATACTTCTGTTGTGTTAGTCAGGCTGTGGTGTGCATGGACCCACAAGTCATGGCCTCCAATACTATTGGTGTGTTAGTCAAGCCGTGGTGTGACATGGACCCACAAGTCATGGCCTCCAATACTATTGGTGTGTTACTCAGGCCGTGGTGTGCATGGACCCACAAGTCATGGCCTCCAATACTTCTGTTGTGTTAGTCAGGCTGTGGTGTGCATGGACCCACAAGTCATGGCCTCCAATACTATTGGTGTGTTAGTCAGGCTGTGGTGTGCATGGACCCACAAGCCATGGCCTCCAATACTTCTGTTGTGTTAGTCAGGCTGTGGTGTGCATGGACCCACAAGTCATGGCCTCCAATACTATTGGTGTGTTAGTCAAGCCGTGGTGTGACATGGACCCACAAATCATGGCCTCCAATACTTCGGTTGTGTTAGTCAGGCTGTGGTGTGCATGGACCCACAAGCCATGGCCTCCAATACTTCTGTTGTGTTAGTCAGGCTGTGGTGTGCATGGACCCACAAGTCATGGCCTCCAATACATCTGTTGTGTTAGTCAGGCTGTGGTGTGCATGGACCCACAAGCCATGGCCTCCAATACTTCTGTTGTGTTAGTCAGGCTGTGGTGTGCATGGACCCACAAGCCATGGCCTCCAATACTTCTGTTGTGTTAGTCAGGCTGTGGTGTGCATGGACCCACAAGTCATGGCCTCCAATACTATTGGTGTGTTAGTCAAGCCGTGGTGTGACATGGACCCACAAGTCATGGCCCTCTATACTCCTGTTGTGTTACTCAGGCTGTGGTGTGACATGGACCCACAAGCCATGGCCCCCTATACTACTGTTGTGTTACTCAGGCCGTGGTGTGCATGGACCCACAAGTCATGGCCCCCTATACTACTGTTGTGTTAGTCAGGCCGTGGTGTGACATGGACCCACAAGTCATGGCCCCCTATACTATTGGTGTGTTAGTCAGGCCGTGGTGTGCATGGACCCACAAGTCATGGCCCCCTATACTATTGGTGTGTTAGTCAAGCCGTGGTGTGACATGGACCCACAAGTCATGGCCCCCTATACTACTGTTGTGTTACTCAGGCCGTGGTGTGACATGGACCCACAAGTCATGACCTCCTATACTATTGGTGTGTTAGTCAGGCCGTGGTGAGCATGGAACCACAAGTCATGGCCCCCTATACTATTGGTGTGTTACTCAGACCGTGGTGTGCATGGACCCACACGTCATGGCCCCCTACACTACTGTTGTGTTACTCAGGCCGTGGTGTGCATGGACCCACAAGTCATGGCCCCCTATACTACTGTTGTGTTACTCAGGCCGTGGTGTGACATGGACCCACAAGTTATGGCCCCCTATACTGTTGTGTTACTCAGGCCGTGGTGTGCATGGACCCACAAGTCATGGCCCCCTATACTACTGTTGTGTTACTCAGGCCGTTGTGTGCATATGGACCCACAAGTTATGGCCCCCTATACTACTGTTGTGTTACTCAGGTCGTGGTGTGCATGGACCCACAAGTCATGGCGCCCTATACTACTGTTGTGTTACTCAGGCCGTGGTGTGCATGGACCCACAAGTCATGGCCCCCTGTACTACTGTTGTGTTACTTAGGCCGTGGTGTGACATGGACCCACAAGTCATGGCCCCCAATACTATTGGTGTGGTTTGGGTTTTAAAATCACCAAATGGCATATCGACTTAATTAATCCCTTTAACGGCATTAAGGAAATTTTCTTGCTCTTAGCTTTCACGTGACTCAAATCCTGAATTTGACTTCATGTAGTTATACAGAGCAGAGTTCTTGTTTATTGAAAACTAGCTGAAGTACCCGTGCTTCGCTACTGGTCATAAAGAAATTAAAATGTGAAGGTGACAGTTAAAACAGGGGATAGGCGTGGTGCTGCGCGGAGTGAGAGTAAGGATGGAACATTTTGTCCAACTACACCGCTCGGCGTTGACCGTGTTTTATAGCACAAATTTAGGTTTTACTCGCTAACCGTTGGAGATACACCAAAAGTGATAAGGACCTTTCGGAAAAAATAAAAATAAAATAAACCTCGTGTATGCCATAAAAAGTTTTCTATTATCTTAGCGTTCTCTTTTTATTTGAAATGGAAATATAAAAGTTTTGAGCCAAAGGGTGTCGCCATGTTTAAATAGTGCAAAGTATCGAAATCAAAATTAGCCTATATGTTAACTAGGTAAATCGGATACTTTCATGTAAAAATTCATGTAAATCGGACCAGTGAGTAATACACAGAGACACACCATCTCATTTGTATATATTAGTATAGATATCCAATATAACATCTATATCCATAATCTTCGTTATCGGAGTTGTTTGGTTAAAATCTTTAGTTAGATACAGCAAGACCATTCAAGTACCTGTCATTGATGCTAATCTAATTAAATTAATATCATTAAAATCTGCAAATATATCGAAATTATTGTTTTCCATTTGGACAACATATTTTAAGTTACCCAATTGTAATGGGTGTTTACCCTAAATCTGAGATTTGGTTGAGTGTTGCCGGTGGAAGAGGTAGCAGTTGCACGAGAACGGACCCCACATCGCTCAAACAACAAGCTACGTTCATATTTCACTCACTAACAATATCTCAACTAGTTTCGCAAGTTTATAATAACTGCTGTAAGTGTTCATATTGTAAATACCATCACAGACATAGAAATGCAATGCTTTTCAGTCGGTCAACACGATTCTACCCAATTCTGATGGGACATTCCCTTATCGTAAAAACACCGTGAGATTAATAAATTGACTACTCTTACTGACGTGTAAGATCTTTCCACTTGGTATCTGTATATTTTTTGTGGGAGTGAGTTTGAAAAATGAAACGGAAATGGATGGGACGGAAACAATGAAACGGAAATGGATGGGATGGAAACAATGAAACGGAAATGGATGGGACGGAAACATTGAAGCGGAAATGAATGGGACGGAAACAATGAAACGGAAATGGATGGGACGGAAACAATGAAACGGAAATGGATGGGACGGAAACAATGAAACGGTAATGGATGGGACGGAAACAATGAAGCGGAAATGGATGGGACGGAAACAATGAAACGGAAATGGATGGGATTGAATCAATGAAACGGAAATCGATGGGACGGAAACAATGAAACGGAAATGGATGGAACGGAAACAATGAAACGGAAATGGATGGGACGGAGACAATGAAACGGAAATGGATGGGACGGAAACAATGAAACGGAAATCGATGAGACGGAAACAATGAAACGGAAATGAATATAACGGAAACAATGAAACGGAAATGGATGGGACGGAAACAATGAGCGGGCGCGGTGTGGAGATTGATCCCACGACGTACTGTACTGTCGACCATGTGGCTATGTGGAATGTATATCGCATACGGTTTACTTAAAGGTTTGAAGGCCCCATTAAAGATATTCCTACAACAAATAATCTTCAAGTTGTCGTTCTTTGGTTGGTTGGTTCTTAAGTTTAGGGGCTGTGACAACGCGGTCATGTAGCCCCGTGTACTTTGGGTGTGTGTAGAATCTGTCTGATAACCGGTGTTAATTGTGATGACTGTATTAGTGTGTGTTATCTGTTTTTAATTTATTTAAGTACTGCAACTTAGAATTTTTCAAATAGTTCCTAATTTTGCCGCCAAGCGCCACCGTCAACGACTACTAGGCCAAGTTCAGAACTTAGCTACCAGACGCCACCGCAGTCGGCTCTTGGCAACGAACATAGAAACCTAAGAGCGTTGTTTACATTCTTAACCTATCCAATTTAGCTTCACACAGGTGCAATTAGTGGAAGGTTCTTTAACATGCCATAAATCTGTGACATGGGACCGCCGGCTTTACTTCCCCTCCGAAGGAAGGCATACTGAGGGATATTTAACGCTCATTAAAAATCCGACCTCTTCGGTCGGGTTTGAACCCGCTATCTTGGGCATAGAAGCTCAGCATGCTACCGACTACGCCACCGAAGCCGCTTTTGTCGTTCTTTGGTGTGAAAATATTCATTATATCATATTTGCTGGAAACAACTATGATTTAATAAATCATCATACTTTTGCTGCATTCTTTTTAATGTAAGCACTCTATTTACTATTGGCCATGTGGAATCTTTATGACATACAAAATTACTTCAAGGTTTGGAGGCCCCATTAAAAATATTCCTACAATAAATCATCTTCAAGTTGTATTTTGGTGTGAAAATATTCATTATATCATATTTATTGAAACCCGGTCAGGCATTTGGCACTGCAGTTTTATAAGTAGCTATTTCAATGACCAACAGACTTCACTGTAAACAAGGGATGACATGTCATATGTTACACATCATATGCGACTACTGTAAGGGTCGTATTTTTTTTTCTAAACGATGACGATGTTCTCGAAGACATGCTACGAGGGGCGTAGGCTACTATATTCTTTTAAACTTTTTTTTCTACCCATATGAACACATCAGTTGTTATATCCACATTCTCAACATAATCTCCTGGTAACTTTATACACTTTTACCATCGATGTGTCAGTCTCTCCAGACCTTTCTGAAACCATTCGTTTGTAGTGCTGCATAACCATGCCATGACAGCTGTGTCCAGAGGTTTCTTCATGTTCCCGAACAGGTGATAATCACTTGATGCCAAGTCGGGAGAGTATGGTGGGTGTGGCAGCACCGTGAATCCCATTTGATCAATGGCAGCGGTGGTCTCTCGGCTAGTGTGGGGGCGGGCATTGTCATGTTGCAGAGGCACACCTTTAGCCCATTTACCAGACCACTTAGTTACTATGGCAAAACGTAAGCGCTTAAGGGTTGCCACATATTCTACGCTGTTTATCGTGGCCCCCAATTCCAGCCAGTCAATGAGGATGATGCCCTTTGTGTCCCAGAACACTGTCGGCATTAGATTGACAACTGATGGCATTGTTCGACATTTCTTTGGCGGTGGACTGCCCCTGTGCTTCCATTGCATGGTCGCCGTTTTGAGGATTTTGCAGAACTGGACACAGCTGTCAAGGAATGGGCGCGCAGCACTCCGAAAGAATGGCTTCAGGAAGGTCTGGAGAGACTGACTCATGGATGGCAAAAGTGCATTAAGTTACAAGGAGATTATGTTGAGAAGGTGGACGTAACAAGTGATGTGTAATGTACTTCATTTGGGTAGAAACAAATAAAGTGTGAAGCAATATGCTAGTACGCCCTTCGTAGATATTCGTCGACCTCAAATTTATCCAAGTGTATGTATTAATCTCATGTAATTCTTTTTCGAGATTAGGAAAAAACCCATCACAATATTGGGTACAATTATGTTGACCGACAGAAAAACATCAAATTTCTATCACTATGGGAACACTGATAATGGCTTAAAACACAATAATCACCGGGTTCACTAACGCAGCGTTAGCAGGCCGTCAGTAAACGCCTCGTTAATTTTAACAACGGAACTGAAATCGTTGGCGTTTCTCCAGCACATTGGCATTAGCAAACTAATCCTTATGTTCAAACCCTGAGATCTGGCGTGAAAAAGTATAACACGAAGACTGGCGCCGGGTCATTTTGACCCATAGTGTGTCACTCCCTTTTTGTCGTAGTGGTACGGATTTTAATGAAGTAATTTTACACCTGGTGTCTTCCTATGAACTATTCCCAATATAAAATGAGGTTTATTTATAGTTTTTTAAATTTAACCCGCACAGAAATGACAATAATATTCGTAGTGGCGGTAAAGCAGTCATCTCGATTTTTTAAAACAAAGGAGCTGATGACAAAGGTGTCCATAGACCCTAAACATGAATATATTTGCATTTTCCCCCTGATTTTTTTTTCAGATTGTCCCGACTAACCTAAGCCAAAAATTGTCACGCGAGGACTGGCACCTTGGGAAAATCTGACCCGACCGTAATAGTACATTATGCAACAAGCCTATAATGACAATAATTAAGACATGAGTATGTTTATAAACGAGCGTATGCGAGTTGTATAATTTCCATACAAGTGTCTTAATTACCATAATAGGCGAGTTGCATACGACTGTTTATGTTCGTCGATAATTATTATAACTATTTTATGTTCGAACATTAATATTCATAAATATCTGTAGAGATTTCGCCTGTTATATGTACTGAACAGAGCGCATGGGAAGCAGGCAATGCCTTATATTTGTCCATGGCCTCCTCGATACCCCACTATGACACTAGGCAACGCAGTGAAATTTAAATTAGAAGGCCTTGGAAGTCAGCGCAGGTGCGTTGCTATCCTCACCTAATTGGTCAAACAACTGTTTCTTGAGCTGTGATTGGTGGGAGAAACTGTTTCATAATGAAAAATAGTGTTATAATGACCATCATTATGATACAGTTTTCTGACACATAATAGTCAGGGTCGAACATAAATAATATAGAAATAACTTGAGTGTACCAAAAGCTACGGACATGTTTCTTTTGCAGGGTGAAGTTCAAGGCTAGGAAGGAAGGTACAGTAGTGTAAGCGACAGGAAATAAGGGCTGACCAAAACGAAACCACAAAGCATTATTTAAGCATCGGTTCAAAATTACCCAAGCGCCAGCCAGCTCTCGCGGGTCAAGGGCTGCACAAAACTCAAAGCTGGTGATTGTGGCGGTATTTGTATAGATTATTCTTTGGTTTAATCAAGCAGGCTGTGGCCTGCAAAAAGCTTCAAAGTTATACTGTATAGGCTACTCCTTGGTTAAAAGCAAATATGGCTGATGAGAAAGAGAGGAACAAGAGCCGGGGTCTGCATTTTTCTTTGTTTGATCTTCTTCTTCTTCTTGGTCGTGGTTCGATTTCGAACGTCGTGACTCCTCACGCAATTCTGTTAACAACACCGCGGTCTTCTGCTGTGTGCATTATTTTCTGAAGTGGCAGATTAGGCAGACTCTTTATCTGGTCAAGGTACCGATCCCCTCAGCCGTTTTCCGTCAACTTTACCCTGAATGATACACTTCTCAATGACATCTCCCGGATGACATGGCCGAAAAATCTCAACATTTGCCTTTGGATGTTGAGGAGTACACGTGCTTTAGGAGCAATCCTTAGCTCCTTAGGAATAGATTCATTTGTTCTTCTTGCTACCCACGATATTCGTAGCATTCTTTGATAACACGTCATCTCGAAGGGTTCGATTCTCCTACGGCATGCAGCATTTATGGTCGTTGGGGACCAGTGGGCGATATGATAAGGTGGGGCCCACAACAATAGGAAATTTAAAAAAATATCAAATCGGAAGGAAAATAGTTTGATAATAATAATAATAAAATAAAGAATAGTTACAATATTTTGAATACACTACAGTACATTTTTTTTAAATATGAAAGAAACCTTTAAGTCCCCTTGAAGAAGATTATGTAAACTATAAAATATTAAAATATTACTTTGCGACTTTTTTCCCAGTTGAAGTCTTCCATCATTTCACTGAAATCTAAACTTGCTAAACGGTCACGGGAGATCATAGCTGCACTGAAAAAAGGAATATGAATTATAAATTAGTTTGAAGAGTATAATTAATTAATTAAAATAAAAAAATCCATGCCGTGGGGCCCCTCGGACCGCGGGGCCCTGGTCTGTCGCCCTCCTCGCCCTCCCCTAGATCCGCCCCTGCCCAGGACTCAGAGCCATGCGTGACGATAGGAAATAACAAAGCTTGAACCAGTCGCTTCTTTGTTTCCTTCTTAGACTAGACAGTGCTTTCTTAGCCATACCCATTCTTCTTTTAATTTCTCTTTCACAGTTTGATAGAAATGTACAAATCATTGAAATTAAGGGGACTGGTGCTGTGACGTCTTGGTATTCTTTGATTAATGTGCTATACCGTAATGCATCACACGATATTACACATAGCCTAATAAGAAATGGTGCATAACTTCTCAGGATTTCCAGGTTAGGTTAGGTTAGGCTAGGTTCTATCAACTGTAGAACATTCAACACAGAAGGTTTTGACAACCAAAATCTCATAATAAATTCTGGATCGCCACATTCATCAAAGTAATTCCTCCGTTCTTAATAAACTTGAGGTCCACGAATATGTAGCATGTCTTCAACATCGTCTACGTTGAGAATAAAGTTTAATGCACGCTCCATTTTGGATTGGAACACCAGGTAAATCGGCCATCAGCCGTTAATTGTAGCCTATGTAGACACAGCAATTAGTTTTAATGCCACGTTAAAGATCCCCTTCGGGACAAAATTCCGGCACCCCGCCGTCTCTAAAAGGCTCAGTAGTTAAAAGTGACGTAAAACCAATAACAGTATTATTATTATTTGCGTACATTCCTCTTTAAGGAGCGCTAAAACACAAAAAATCTAGCTGTTAGTGGTGGCTCTTTTCCTCTTTTTATCTTCCCAAAACATTTCATTCGTTCAGTGTGCGCCTCCTTCCCTTCATCTGTCCATTTGCGCTTATTTCTTTTGGGTTGTGATCTACATTAAAATTTCAGGTTTCCGATGTATAAGGTGCATTCAAAAATTAACTAGCCGGAGGCGGTAATGCACAAACCAGTGACGACATCGGCTAATCGTGGAGTGTGTAACGAGGTGTGGTTCCGACCAGAGCGTGGAAGATCACAGCCCGTCGCTAGAGGGCACGCGTGCACGTCGCACTGCAAACAGTGACATGGAGGCGTCAAACGAAGAGCAAAGAGGTGTTGTTCGGTTTCTGACAGCGGAAGGAGTAGGGGGAAAGGAATGTCACAAGTGTACGGCGAACACTGCATGTCCCTTGCAAGGGTCAAGGCGTGGCACAAGCGCTTCAGGGAAGGACGGGTGTCGTTAGCCGATGATGCCCGGTCTGCGGCACCCCCCTGCATTACCGATGACAACGTCCAGCTGGTTGATGCACTCATTACCCAGGACTGCCGAGTGACAGTGAACGTCATAGCCGCCGTGGTCGGATTGAGCGTCGGAAGTGTGCACACCATCATGAAGGAACGACTGCACTTGTGCAAAGTGTGTGCCCAATGGGTGCCCCACAGTCTTCAACCACACCAGGTTGGTCTTGGTTGGACGATTGATGCATGCTGCTGTTCGCTTTGTATCGTCACGTGACGTGCACGCGTGCCCTCTAGCGACGGGCTGTGACCTTCCATGCTCTGGTCGGAACCACACCTCGTTACACACGCCACGATTAGCTGAAGTCGTCACCGGTTTGCGCATTCCAGCCTCCGGCTCGTTACTTTTTGAACGCACCTTATAATTGTTGTAAGTTTTCCATTGTTTCCTTGTACCAAGAAGTATCCAATTCCGACGTAGAAATTATGTTGAATATTCTTTAAGACAGTCTGGTGTCGTTCATTCTGGCGATATGTGTAAAGAACTTCACTCTGCGTTTTTTGATGAGTGTCGAGATAGATTCAGTATTTCTGTATAATTCTTGTGTGGGTCTTTTTTGCCAGAAATTATCTCTGAAGACGGTGCCGTAAATTTTTCTCAGAAATTTTCTTTCTTGTTTTTCAATATCTTTAATGTTGCCCATTCCCTAGGTGCTTGTGGTTTCTGATGCGTATAAGGCTTCCGGCAAGACTACCGTTTTATAATGTCGTAATTTCGTAGCCGTGGAGATTTATTGTAGTCGCACCAGCTAGGTTTGTAAGCTTTCTGTCATTTTAAGACTCTTTCTTCGTTAGCCTTTGTTTTCGGACCAGATTTCTGCATGATTTCTCCTAAATACAGTAGGATGAAGTCATTGACTTGCACAATTTCTCCGTATTTTGTTTTCATTATTATTATTATTATTATTATTATTATTATTATTATTATTATTAACCAAGTGTATTTTACTTTGTGTTGACTGATTGAAAATCATTAATTTCGATTGCTAAGGCACCACTGGAAAATGGCTTCCAACGCGATAATTGTACAGTAAATATATTATGGGTGAATTTTCTAAAATATAGGAGAGTCCTGGAAATAGGTGAGATCTGGCAACCTTGTACCTCAGAGAGGGCCCTGGAAAATAGAGCAGGTGCGAAGACGCATGTCCTCGCTTCAGCCATAAATTACTGCTCGAGATAAGATAGATTTGTGTTGATAACATTATCTACTGAACGTTAACTTGGAGTGTTGGTCCAACACGGCTCGTTTGCTCGCTAATATATCCTTCCGCCCGCTGACACGAGGTACAGTCGCCACCAACAGTCTCTCTGGCATTTGGGAGTTTCACATTCTTTGGTTAGGATTCCACTTCAAAGGGTGGTCCTGTGATTCATGATCGCTTCTTTCCTTTTGGGTCTGGATTAGGATTGAACCCATCAACCTCAACGTCAACAATTTCTTCTGAACGCACCTCTCATGTGAGATGAAGCAACATATGCAGTGAGGATGGGAAGTCAGTGATGGGGTTCGAACCCATCTACCTCAAAAATTCCCACTCACCTTTCATGAGAGAAGTGAATAGGAGCTGCAGTGAGGATGGGAAGTCAGTGATGGGGTTCGAACCCATCTACCTCAAAAATTCCCACTCACCTTTCATGAGAGAAGTGAATAGGAGCTGCAGTGAGGATGGGAAGTCAGTGATGGGGTTCGAACCTTTCTACCTCAACAATTCTCACTCACCTTTCATGAGAAAAGTGAATGGGAGCTGCAGTGAGGATGGGAAGTCAGAGGTGGGGTTCGAACCCATCTACCACAACAATTCCCACTCAATACACCTCTCATATGAGAAGTGAACAGCAGCTGAACCGCTTCCAACTTAATTTCTTAAATCAATCAGAATAAATGCGTTTACATATGTTCACGCCTTGTTCAGCGCCTACCCTAGCGCAGGATTAGATATGCGAAATAAATCCCGTGAAATAGGCGTGCGTTTTGGAGCAATACTAGGGTTCAGACCTATGGCAATTAAGCTAGTCGTATCTGCCACATCCTGGTGTCCAGAGGTTTACCGTGACGTTAAAATATTCCTCATTACCGGCCGCGGTGTTTGAGAGCGCTAACTCCCTACCTCGTGCCTTGCTGGCATTTGCAGAGCGTGGGTTCGAATACCACCTCGGCCGTCCTGAAAATGGTTTTCGTGGTTTCCCATTTTCACCACCAGTCAAATACCGGGACGGTTCTTTTTAATAGGTCCACGACCGATTTTATTCAAAAATTCTTTCCCTGACCCGTCCTCAAAAGAGAATGAATGGCCATTGGCTACATTAATAAAATTATAAAGAATTCCTCTTGGCTTATTATTATTATTATTATTATTATTATTATTATTATTATTATTATTATTATTATTATTATTATTATTATTATTATATACAGTACTTCATTGAGGCCATCTAGGACCACGTTAAGTCTTGCTACACTTGGCAATGTCTTCGCTTTCCTCTGAGCCCAGAATTCCCTCATTCTCTGTGAGTGGGCCATCTTGCGCTCCGCTGTCCAAGTGGTACCTTGTCTTCTTTTCGGGTTCGATGTCTCGTCTCGGGTTAGCCCATTAGTCAGTATCTTTTTGCGGAAGTGATCTCAATTGAAGGCGTCGTCGGGTTTTAGCTGCAGCATTTTGAGGTCGTCTTTGGTATTCATAAACCAGGACATTGTGGTTCCTCTGAATGTCATCGGTAATGCCTATTTCCTGAAGATCTTTTCCAACTTCAAGCAGCCAGGTGTTTTTAACTTTCATTGACAGGGCAAGGTTAAGAATCCTTTTGGTCAGTATCTGTTTGCCCATCCTGAGGATATGCACGTAAAATTTCAATCGTCTTTTCCTAAATGTGTATCCCTCCCTATATTATTCTGCTACGATCCTATTCCAGTTTTGTACCGAAATTAAGGTCCCATTAACACCAACCTACACATATGGGACACCTACAGGTTCAGCATAACCCAATACGTAAGCGAAACGCACTCACTTACTCTTTAAATGCCTCACAATTAAATAAATACCTTAAAACAGTCATGTATATTTACAATGCAATAATGAAAGAATGCAACACGGTAACCATGGTAACAGAAACTTACAGGTCCATCTATTTCTTTAAAAATCCCTCAGTATGCCTTCCTTCGGAGGGGAAGTAAAGCCGGCGGTCCCATGTCATAGATTTATGGCATGTTAAAGATCTTTCCACTAATTACACCTGTGTGAAACTAAATTGGATAGGTTAAGAATGTAAACAACGCTCTTAGGTTGCTACGTTCGTTGCCAAGAGCCGACTGCGGTGGCGTCTAGTAGCTAGTTCTGAACTAGGCCTAGTAGTCGTTGACGGAGGAGTTTGGCGGCAAAAGTAGGAACTATTTGAAAATTCAAAGTTGCAGTCTCTACTTGAATTTAAAAAAAACAGATACACACACTAATACAGTCATCACAATTAACACCGGTTATCATACAGATTCTACACACACCCAAAGTACACGGGGCTACATGACCGCGTTGTCGCAGCCCCTAAACTAAGGAACCAACCAACCATCTATTTCTGTAAGACGCAATGCAATTCCAATTATTACATTACTGTGAAAGTTTCCTGACGGTTATAAGGTTATCACGGAACCAAATTAAGCTGTAAAATTCGTCAATACATACAGTATAATGCGCTTAAGGGGATCAAGGGGCACTCTAGATTTTTTTCACGCAATTTTCACGTGTGAGTGTGGTACGAAAGGTCTTTTTCACCCAACTATAAGGGGTCTCCGAAAACCACATTTAAAGGCCCTTAAATTAACAGTGTCTGTGATATTCCCAGAAAACTAACTTCGCTATGAAGGAATGACAAACCCCTAACCACTGCACCAGTAGCTGAATTGATAAAGTCTGATTATTCATACCAAGAATAAATCAGTCATAGCATTCATGATTGAGATTTTGCTAAGTGTACTCTTTACAACTAGAATATTCGCAGGCGAAGCCGCGACGGGTAATGCTAGTTATTATTATTAGACTACTAATGCAAATACTTCCCTAGCTAGATAAGTCACGAAATGTCACTGCCTATTGTAATGACCATGTCACAATGAGGTAGTCTGCTGATTAACATAAATACAAAAGATTGAGTGAGTAATGCGCTCGTCAACGCTGGGGCCGCTGATTCACTTTGTATGCTTTTCAAGACGCGGCCGATCGATTATTGGTCAATTGAAAACAAAATGGCGACCGGCGAATCACTGTCACGAGACCAGGTTTTTAGCTGGAGTACCATTATGGTAATGTGACGACACTAGGGGAATTCACGGCAGGCTGGCCAAGTTAGGGTGTGAAAAAAAATCCCACTTAGATCTTCCCAAAAAATCCCCTAGAA
This sequence comes from Meconema thalassinum, assembly GCA_946902985.2. Classification (NCBI taxonomy): domain Eukaryota; kingdom Metazoa; phylum Arthropoda; class Insecta; order Orthoptera; family Tettigoniidae; genus Meconema; species Meconema thalassinum. The sequence goes on along the minus strand of OX336396.1, from coordinate 292,731,444 downwards.
TTGAATTTTGGTGCTAGATTTAAACTTTTGGTCTATATAATAAACAAAATTAGACTCAGTGGCGGCAAATTTGAATAGTAAGGGGAGTTAGAAAGCAATTTTTGGAGAATTTACGTAGTGCCTGTTGGTAGCACCGTAGGAACAAACATGTGCCGTTTGTGAAAGTGTTAATTTTGTGTTAGCGGCTTCGTTGGCGTAGTTGGTAGCATGCTGAACTTCTATGCCCAAGATCGCGGGTTCATACCCAGCCGAAGTCGTCGGATTATTAAGAGCGTTAAAAATCCTTCAGTAGGCATATGCCTTCCTTTGGAGGGGAAGTAAAGTCGGCGGTCCCATGTCATAGATTTATTTCATGAAAAAGAACCTTCCACTAACTACAATTTATTGTGGAAACTGCAATTTGTAGGTTAGTTTGATAACGCTATTTTAGATCCAACGTTCGCCACCAGGTGCTGACTGCGATGTCATTTAGTAGCCACGTCCGCAGCTAGGTGTCGTGGATGGTAGCAAAAGTAGGAACTACTTGAAAAAGTAATCGTCCGCAGTCCTTATTGAATTCAAACAGATAACACACACTAATACAGCCATCACAATTAACACCGGTTATCAGACAAATTCTACTCACACCCAAAGTATACGGGGCTACATGACCGCGTTGTCTCAGCCCCTAAACTAAGGAACCAACCAATTTTGTTTTGAGTAAAAGTCACGAATAGTGAGCTGCATTCGCTCAAATATATCTCCAAGAAGAAGTGTTTTAAACAAACTTACGTTTTGCGGCAATACAAATATAAAGAAAAACGAACTTCGTATTGAAAAGGTTGAGCTGGGGGGGGGTTAATATGTAGACAAAGACACACAACCCAGCTCCTCTGCTACTGAAACAACTATTAGCGCTTCAAAATCTAAAATAGAAGATCGTATAATATAGCCTACTGCCCTGAAGAAGATAGTGATGTAAATTGTTGGTTAGGTTACAACATAGGCTATATATTATTTCAGTAGTATAGATCCTTCCTGCGGCACTCACAGCGACCGATCGTGCCAAATGAGTATTCAATTGGAAGAGAATAGACATTAGCAGTGACGAATTGCACTCTAATTTCATAAATATCTGTGATTTCTTTAAATAAATAACTTTAAAAATGTACGAAGTGTACGATTTGCAGATACTGTTGCTGTAGGAAAATACGCTCCATAATTGCTGTGCACTTCACATTTTGGCCGCAGTGATGCCTGCTTCCTGTCATTTTAACATTATGAGGTCTTTCCTGTATCATTTTGCATGGATTTCAGAAGCAGTAAAACACAGAAATGAGCATAAATATCGAATAACCGGTGAGTGTTATGATGATCCAATTTTCAGTGATTGCCTTCTTAAGTTACGGAACGTAGAACTTGGAATTCTAACTGAAATGTAAACATAAGGTGCGTTCAAAAAGTAACGTGCCGGAGGCTGGAATGCGCCAAACCGGTGACGACATCGGCTAATCGTGGCGTGTGTAACGAGGTGTGGTTCCGTCCAGAGCGTGGAAGGTCACAGCCCGTCGCTAGAGGGCACGCGTGCACGTCACGTGACGATAAAAAGCGAGCAGCAGCATGCACCAATCGACCAACCAAGACCAAAGCAGTAGGCCATTCGACATGCTTCCTGGTGTTGTTGAAGACTGTGGGGCACAAATTGGGCACACACTTTGCGCAAGTACAGTCGTTCCTTCGTGATGGTGTGCACACTTCCGGCGGTCAATCCGACCACGGCGGCTATGGCGTTCACTGTCACTCGGCGGTCCTGGGTATTGAGTGCATCAACCAGCTGGACGTTGTCATCGGTAATGCAGAAGGGTGCCCCAGACCAGGCATCATCGGCTAACGACACCCGTCCTTCCCTGAAGCGCTTATGCTACGCCTTGATCCTTGCAAGGGACATGCAGTGTTCGCCGTACACGTGTGACATTCGGCGATGAATGTCCGTTCTCCCTACTCCTTCCGCTGTCAGAAACCGAACAACACCTCTTTTCTCTTCGTTTGACGCCTCCATGCCTCTGTTTGCAATACGATTGGCAGCGTTGGACGATTGATGCATGCTGCTGCACGCTTTGTATCGTCACGTGACGTGCACGCGTGCCTTCTAGTGACGGGCTGTGACCTTACACGCTCTGGTCGGAACCACACCTCGTTACACACGCGACGATTAGCCGATGTCGTCACCGGTTTGCGCATTACAGCCTCCGGCTCGTTACTTTTTGAACGCACTTATAGTGTTCTATAATCATTTGGTGGAAATAAAAACATAACCTTTCTCCTTAAGTGTCTCATTATAAACATATTGGGGAAAGTGTGGTTTATGAACTAGCGACATTTCTCGCACTGGTCTGCTAGTTTCAACTAATTTGGATATCGTAAGGAAGGTGTTATGTGAATGTGTATGCTGCAACTTGTGTAGAGGGCCTGCCAGTTTTTGTGAAGACAGTGAAGCGAGAATTGGAATTGCTACCAAAAATCACACTATGTAACAAATTGTAACTTTTATCATTTTAAATGATATAGTCGACAACGTCACGAAATGTACCGAGAATGCACTGAGGTGTGTGACGTCATAGTAGCAGCCGAGTACCAAGAAGGCAGTGCGAGAACAGAGTTTCAAAGAAGGCAGTGCGAGAACAATCAAGTAGGCAGTGAAGAAACAAAAGTAGAATCTTGACATTCTCTTCTCGCACTGCCTTCTTGGTAATCGGCTGCTAGCATTTGAAATGATATAAAGTTCAGACTGCCTGTCTCTTTTTGTTTGTCCTTGTGTTGAAAGTGTTGTTTCCGGATTGTTTAGGCCCCAAAAGTGTGGAAAATGACCGCCATTATGTGCCATAAACTTTGCTTTGCCTAGGTGGAAAAGCAACACACTTCTAATTATATTCTGGTACTTATTTTACTATGTTCCATGCATTCAACATAATCTTTCTCTTTCTTAGTGGTCTTTGCATTAAAAGAAGTGGCAACATAAATGAAAATACGTTAAGGTCACAAATATCAATGTCATGTTCACAAAAGCAAAGTTTGACATGAATAATTATGCTTTTCCTATCTTTTCATACATAATCAATTTGGCAATAGCACTTACTTTCCAAGGAAAAGAATTGGGTTACATAGTGTTATCATTGATTGTGACATTATTTGTAAACCGACTAAGGTAAATCCAGCGACTTCGGTAGCGTAGTTGGTAGCATGCTGAGTTTCTATGCCCAAGATCGCGGGTTCAAACCCAGCCAAAGTCGTCGGATATTTTAAGAGCGTTAAAAGAGCCCTCAGTATGCCTTCTTTCAGAGGGGAAGTAAAGGCGGCGGTCCCATGTCATAGATTTATGGCATTATAAAGAACCTTCCACTAATTACATCTGTGTGAAGCTAAATTATAGGTTACATTTGACTAACGCTCTTAGGTTCCAACGTTCGTCGCCAGGAGCCGGCTGCGGTGGCATCTACTAACAAAGTTCAGAACTAGTTGGACGTTGACGGTGGCGTTTGGTAGCAAAAATTGGAACTACTTGAACATCGAATGTTTGCAGTCCTTACTTTAATATTAAAAACAGATAACACACACTAATACAGCCATCACAATTAACACCGGTTATCCGACAGCTTCTACACACACCCAAAGTACACGGGGCTACATGACCGCGTTGTCGCAGCACCTGAACTGAGGAACCAACCAACCTTAGGTAAATCCGGGAGAGTTGCCGCTATGTTTTACAACTTATGTTACTCAGCAGAATTACTTTACATTGTTGCAAATTGACAGAGCATAATTATGAAAATGTTTGCAATTGATCACAGATCATTAAAGCCGTAGTAATTGAAAATAAACCGGCGAAAAAAAAAAGGAACAAAGAAATTATTGAATCTGGGGCGTGTCTCCCTCGAACCTGGTAGAGATGCTTGGGAGAGATACCGCAAGAAAAATAATTTAAAACAAAATCAAATTGAGTATTAGAACATACCACATGACAAATTGTTTGGGCCTAGAACATTTGAAGACTCCATGGGAAAATCGAGGTAAGTCACATTCTGTACATTTTTCAGGAGAGCTAATTTCAACTTTAAACACTAAAAGGAAGTAGGCTACTTAAAACACCCCAATTTGTGGTAAGGATTATAGTTATTTTAATGTGTAACATCTTTCCACTCGGTTGCTGGATATTTTTGAGGGAGTGATTTTGAAAAATGGGACGGAAGTGGATCGGAACGATCGAGGTGGCACCAGCTGGCACACTTCCGTTCCATCGAACGGATCGAACGGAAGTGTAAGACGCACTGCCAACTCGATCGATCGATCCAGCTGGCACTGGTAAAATCCAGCTGGCTGTGGTAAGAAAAACAATGAGCACGCGGTGTCGGAAATTGATACCATGACGTACTCTCGGCCATGTGGAATGTATATGACATACTGAACGGTAAACACTCATGCGAACTCTGGTGTCAAGTGATTGAAATAAAGCACATGGTACATGTTCGAAGTCTTCGTATCAGTATTTAAATGGTAAAATGCCTTAATATCAAACATTGTAAGTAGTCGGCATTGCCGGTATTATGTTTCTGCACAATGGCTATTCAAATATTAACCCACATAACGGTAATGCAGTCATCAATATAATATAATCGTTGTGGTTATACGAGAATTGAGCAAGCCTTCATGAACTATTGCTGAATACATTCTCTTTACTCACAAGGTGGCCTATTCATAAGGCATTTTAAACTCAATTTCACGCAGGAACATTATCGCAGCAAGCAAAATATAAATGAAACTTAATTCCGTAATGTAGTATCATTGGAACGTGGAAATAAGTCACCATCTTGTACACAATATTTGTGTTGTCGTAATAGCCGTGGGGTTAGCGCGTATGATTGTGAATCTAGAGATCTCGCGTTCGAATCCCGGACGGAGTAGGCATTTTTCCTACCAGATTATCATTTTAAACGATATTTATCATATCACTATGACTCATTTTAACAGAATCCATATGAAATTACGTTTTGGTCTGTGAATCAAGAGGACCTGTTTATAAGGAATTTAAGGTTATGAGCGGTGTCGCGTCTATTAATCTAATTGATCCATATCGTATTCTTTACTTAGGCTAGTGCTGGTGGAAGCTACAAATCATCTAATAAAATGAGCTCCGTATTATAAACTACAATATATGTAAAACACTCCCTTTTACAATAGATTAATATTTTTGCCAATAATAGTAGACTATAAAATACCGGTGTATCAACAATTTCACGTGAGGTTTCTTCTATGTCAGATGTTACCCATCATATGCGACTACTGTAAGGCTCGTAATTTTTTTTCTTGTCAAATTTGTTTCTTATAAAGGACGTAAGTAGTAATACAAATGATAACTTAAGTTTAGTGAGAGGACATGGGACGTTCTTTCCGTTTCCACTAAAAATATAAACCTGTGTCTCGGTGACATTCCGCTTTATTTGAAATTAATTTCAACTGATCTGTAGTGACGATGGCTGGCCACCAGAATGCGCCATAAACTCATTTTCGGAAAAAATGGACTTACCCCGTTCTTTCCGGGGGTTTTCATTTACTGTCACGTAAATTATTCGTAGGTTATGATGCGATTTGTTAATCTTACTGACGATGAGAAGGATTTATGTATTAAACTATTAGGGAATCACTGTAACTAATACTCAGGTGATGGTTGTAATAAACAATACTCTGGCTATCCGAGATTTGGAACAGAGTTAAGTTATGCCCACGTGTTTGCTCGAGTACTCCGAGACTAAGTTCTGGCCGCCAGCGCCTTGTTGGGATATGGGACGTGTTGTTTCCACAGTTGTGGTTCAGGACAGTTCTTTATCTGTGAGCCGCACCGCGCGCCTTGCCGCAGTAAAATAGTCCGAGTAGCTTTCACAGCTGCGCGACTCCAATTTATGCGTGTCCGGGCTTCCTGCGCGACCCGACCGTGGAGAATATCACTTACCTGTGACATCATCCCAATCAGTCACAGCCGCCCTTTGTTTCACAATGATGCTCGGGTGTATTCACGTCGCTAAAATTGGCTTACGATCATTGCACATTCACGTCCGATGTTGCTCAAACTCAACTCAGTCGTGGGAATTAGAGAGATGCAGTGGTTTAGCAAACTGGGAAGTATCTACTGCTCTTCAAGGACTAACAGTTCATTGCCGATTTTGTGTTTAAAATCCTGTAGACCCTAGGCCTACTTTAGGTTACTGAGGCAATTTTGGCATCATGTTGCAATATTCTCGTTCTATGATGATGGATTATTATTATTATTATTATTATTATTATTATTATTATTATTATTATAGTTATCATCAAATATCATTCATTCATTTATTTATTTCTACATGGTAATATGTTGTCAAGTCATAGAATACATTATCATCATTAAGGCCCGAAAGTTCATGCAAAATCATATTTTTGCATATTTATGCATATTTTGGTTATTTTTGCACAATGAATCATATTTTTCTCCTTTGTATGTTTAAGTGCATATCTCTGTTTGAAAAGGGCGTATATTGTAATTTCCTGGTGTTTTGAAGTGCTCTTTGTTACTTCATGTTCTTAAAGTCGTGCATTTCTATTCGAACTCCGGGCGTCTATGACGGAATAGTGCTGAAATTATTTTTATGTTCGACCCTCACTATTATGTGTCGGAAAACTGTATCATAATGATGGTCATTATAACACTGTATTCCATTATGATACAGTTTCTCCAGCCAATCAGAGCTCGTTCATTGACCAATAAGGTAACGATACCTTCGCGCATGTGCTCATAATCCAACATGTCGGACATAAACACAACATCGAACGATAATAAATTACCGACATGGAATACGCACCGTCCATATGTTCGCGTAAATAAACGGGCGAATATGAGACGAGAAATAGCACTGTACCTTAATATCCCCAAAACCAATTTCTACACAGCGCGTGGTTTTGAGAACGACTTCAGTGACAGTTTTACTGAATACTGGTGCACAATCTGAACAAGGCCATGTAGTTGGTCTTGATCTGAACATATGGTATTGAAGCACACAGAGCGCATGCGTCGGTTGTCCAGAGAGCTTGGAAAAACAGATATACTACCCACCGCAGCACCCGATCACAACATTCTAGTGACTCAACAGATATTTATGAATATTTATGTTAAAACATATAATAAAGTTATAATTATCGTCGAACATACACAGTCGTATGCAACTCGCCTATAATGGTAATTAAGACACTCGTATGGAAATTATAAAACTCGCATACGCTCGTTTTATAAAAATACTCGTGTCTTAATTATAGCCATTATAGGCTCGTTGCATAATGTACTATTATGTTCGACCCTGACTATTAACTGTCAGAAAACTGTACTCTAATGAGGCTCATTATAACACTATTTTTCATTATGAAACAGTTTCTCCCACCAATCAGAGCTCAAGAAACAGTTGTTTGACCAATTTAGATAATTAGATGCGCTGAGTTCCACGGCCTTCTAATGTAAATCACACTGCCAGGCCTAGTGTCATAGTAGGGTAATCGAGGAGGCCATGGTCAAATACAAGGCATTCCCTGCGTCCCATGCGCTCTGTTCAGTACATAAAACTGGCAAAATCTCGACAGATATTTATGAATTTTTTTGTTCGAACATAAAATAGTTATAATAATTATCGTCGAACATAAACAGTCGTATGCAACTCGCCTGTAATGTTAATTAAGACACTCGTATGGAAATTATAAACATACTTGTGTCTTAATTATTGCCATTATAGGCTCGTTGCATAAAGTACTATAATACCTGGTACGTTTCAGTACTTTTTGCAACTTAATATCAATTATTTTTATTCAGCATTCACTAAGTAATAGATATTGTAAAATTATTTTCATTTTTAAAAATTCAATAGCTATTATTATTGTATATCATAATTAATATAATAAAATAATTATTAATGATCAACACCATTGAAGTTCCATAAAATAACATTCCCTACTGTTTCTTAGTTAAGATATTAAAAATAAAAAAGGTGTAGTTTATGTCCGTATGTTGATATTATTTTTCTTTATATTGAAAATAGAAACGCTAAAGAATACGGAGTGATGGTAATTGCCGTAGTTATTTCATAGTGCATATGTTTTGAAACGTAATGCATATTTGGCCAATAGTTAGTGCATTTTTGAGTGCATATTTATTCCTTTAATAGTGCATGAACTTCCTGGATTTATCCATCATCATTGTACTAAGGGGAGGAATATCGAAATTATCTGCTCAATCGCAGAGTATGCCTCATTCCTTAATACTGTATGAGCCACCATTCATGAATCGAAAATATTGTAGTGTACGACATGCTGCTAGGGAAGTACAGTCAAACAAAATGGTAGACCTTATGTCTATCGTGAGTATCTTCAATTGACACAATTACAGTAACTTATCATCAATATTTATCTTTATTCATATCATCCGGATCATATACAAGACATACATTGTAACGATCCTAACTTGGGTGATGAGGGACAGAGATAAAAGCAGAATACAAGCAGTGGATATAAAGTTTCAGAGGAGTCGTATAGGTGTAACCAGAATGAACAGAGTCAGAAATGATAAAAGTCAGAGAAATATTAAAGGAAAATCCCCTACAGGATAGGATTGAAAAATCTGGGCTACAGTGGTGATTTCTAACCCTATTCAAACACGCAACCAAGAAGTTGATGAGGCAGAAATTAAAGTTCCGACACGTGAAAAGAATGGGAGAAGATAATACCACGGAAAATATTGGAAATGGACTGGAAGAAAAAGAGACCTAGAGGAAGATTAAGGGATAGGTGGATGAAGGGAGTGAACAAAGGTGTCGGTGGATGGACAGAAAACGATGGGGAGGCTTGTATTCCAAGCAGACTCAACCTGTGGTTGGAAACTACTCAAGTTGATGATGATGATGATGATGATGATGATACATGTCATCCTTTAATAATCTCTTCACAGACTACTCAATTTCATACTCTCTTTTTATTTTCTTTTAGAAAAGATGGAGAAGAACTCCATAGCCTTTGTTTGACATCATTGATCTTCAACCTAATTCATGTCAAGACCACTAGGAGCGCCTACATGTCCATTGGTGTCAAATATTTTATCACTACTTTTATCCCCAGTGGGGGCGTGGTGGCTCAGCGGTCTAGCTGTATGCCTCTCACCAGGGCGGTCCGGGTTCGATTCCCGGTCATTGCATGTGAGATTTTCGAAGTGAAATGGCATGTACTGTGATTCGGATTCCACGTAAAAAAAAGGAGGTCCGGTGGCTCATGATCTCGAGATTAACGGTCACGTTAAACTACAAGCTTCCTTTTTTTTAAATCCCCAGTAAAGGTGTGAATCATGAATAAATATTTAGTTATGAACTCAGTTCATTACGCCATTGTCTTGGAACTCACCCAGTCTTATTACTAAGGCCAGGAAGTTCATGCAAAATCATATTTTTTGCATATTTATTCATATATTGGTTATTTATGCACAATGCATCATATTAGCTTACTTTGGATTTTTGCAAAAAATGAAAGTAGACTTATGAGATCAACACAGGGCGAAAAAAGTGTGTCTGTCTGTGTGTGTGTACTCTGAATGTCTGTCCCCCCCTATCAATTCGAACACGGTGAGCGCAAATTGAACGACATTTGGTACAAAGGTAGCACTAGCAAAGGACACCTCAGTGTCATGTTTTATATCGCCGCCATCTTGACGGAAACGTAATGGCGGCCACACAAATGTTCAAAGCTTAAATCAAATTACGACTAACCTAACCATCCGAACTCTACCAAATTTTGCAACAACATACCTTTATGGGGGCAGCATCCTTTGACCAAACTAATAGGTCATCAGCCTAATAGTTTGCGGATGGCGGCCATCTTTGTGTGAAAATCGATTGCCCCTATTAATTCGAACACGGTGAAACCGAATAGAACGAAATTTGGTACAGAGGTAGTACTAGCAAAGGGCACCCCAGTGTCATGTTTTATATCGCCGCCATCTTGACGGAAACGTAATGGCGGCCACACAAATATTCAAAGCTTAAATCAAATTACGATTAACCTAATCATCCGATCTCTACCAAATTTTGCATCAACATACCATTATGGAGGGAGCATCCTTTGACCAAACTAATAGGTCATTAGCCTAATATTTTTCGGATGGCGGCCATCTTTGTGTGAAAATCGATTCCCCCTATTAATTCGAACACGGTGAAACCGAATGGAACGAAATTTGGTACAGGGGTAGCACTAGAATAGGCCACCTCAGTGTCATGTTTTATATCACCGCCATCTTGACGGAAACGTAATCGCGGCCACCCAAATGTTAAAGGCTAAAATGTAATTACGACCAACCTAATAATCTAGTCCTACCAAATTTTGCAACAACAAATCTTTATGTGGGAAGCTTATTCTGACCAAACTGCTAGATCATCAGCCCAATAGTTTGCAGATGGTGGCCAAGTATGTGTGCAAATCGATTCCCCCTATCAATTCTTTACTGAACATCTTGTTTTTCTCCTTTGTCTGTTTAAGTGCGTATCTCTGCTTGAGAAGGGCGTATATTCTAATTTACTATTGTTTCGAAGCGCTTTATGTTACTACATGTTCTTACAGTAGTATATTGCCATTCGGACTCCGAGAGTCCATCACAGAATACTACTGAAATTATTTTAATACCCACTTTAGTCCTTTTTGCATCTTAATATCAATTATTCTTATACAGCATTCACTACGTAAATATTGTAAAATTATTTTCATAAAAATAATTCAATGCCAATTCAAATTGTATATCAGTTATACTTAAAAATTAACATAATAACACCGCTTGAAGTTCTATAGAATAACATTTCCTACCATTTAGAACTGTTTCTTAGTCGATATACAGTATTTGGAAAAGGTGTAGTTATGCGCCCGTTTGTTCATATTTTCTTTATCTTATAAATAACAAGAAGTTCCGTGACGAACTAAAGAGCCTACTTTTCTTAAAATGTAAGATTCATGCCAGTGATTAATCTATGGATCTATCTAGAGTAATGACGAAATTAAGTTGGTAATATTGAAATTTCTAGTTAGTTCGAAATACTGTATACCTGGCATAATGTAGCCTCATAGAGAACTACAGTTGGCAGCCCTGGTGACTGAATATATTCTTAGTTCCATCTCTTAAGGTACAGAATACAAAATTTGGTTGAAGTCCAATGGATAGCATGGACGTTACAAGCAGTTAAACATTGGATCTAACAGCGCGCGTAAAATCATGTTGGTAACAATGACATACATGTATTGGTCAGAAATAATCTGAAATAATATGATCTACTGTTGTGTCAATTTTGATTGAAATCCATTAGTTAGTATACAAGTTACATGCATTTTAAAATTGGACTTATCAGCAGGCTTAGAATCATGTTGGCAGCACTGGCGTAGGCCTGTATTAGATACTCCAAATTAATCTAGTATGCCAGGTACTATACGTGTGCAAAGTTTAGAGCTATTGGCTTGCATACTTTCTGATATATTGATATTAGGGTAACAAAAATAGGGACAGTATTCATTAAAAGTTGGCAGCCCTGGTTACTCTTAAGAATCGGCATAGTCATATCTGTTATGGTACACATAGCACACACGAAATTTGGTTGAAATCCAAATGATTGTATAGAAGTTATATGTATTTAAAGTTGGACCTCTCAGCAGCACTGAGGTAGCACTGACGTATATAAGTTACTCCTAATTAATATAGAATGTCAGGTACTATACGTGTGCATAGTTTAAAGCTGTCGGCTTGCATAATTTCTGATATATTGGTTATTGGATTTAAAAAAATGAGAGCATTTATTAACAGTTGGCAGCCCTGGTGGATCTTAAGAATACGCTCAGTCATATCTGTTTATGTACACATAGCACATACGAAATTTGGTTGAAATCCAATTGATAGTGTAGAAGTTATATGCATTTAAAATGTGGACCTCTCAGCAGGCTTATAATCATTTTGGCAACACTGCCATATATGGCCTCCTGGAAATTAAACTGCAATATTATTATCTATACGTGTGACAATTTTGAAACAGCTCCCATTCATACCGTCCAAGATATCCAACATGGAGCTCAAATTTCAATTGCGATTTTTCAGCAGTTGGTAGCACTGACATCATTTTCAAATATGGCCGTGAGATATTCAGGTATAGATCTTTACTCCTACCAAATTTTGTTTCGATTGCTGCAGCAGTTTAGGAGTTGATAAGGGGGGACACACACACAGCCAGCCAGCCAGCCAGCCAGACAGACAGACAGACAGACAGAAAGACAGACAGACAGACAGACAGACAGACAGACAGAAGGACAGACAGACAGACACACATTTGCCCGATCTCATAAGTCTACTTTTTCCTCATTTTTGCAAAATGTGAAAAGTAGGCTAAAAATGGAAATGTATATCTGTCCGAAGCTAATGGACTCCGACACCATTTAACCGATTGCATTGAAATTTTGTAGGGTTGCACACCCCAAGGAAGGTTTTTGGTAACAATAATTTTAGATAGCCCTCTTCATTCCTTTCATTTAGGCTCTTTGGCGCAAATCTACACCGTTTTACTGGGCTCAAATCTACACCGTTTCACAGAGCAGAACGGAATTTTACATAGGCTACTTACCATTCGGAACTAGACGAGTAACACTATCTACATGAAAATTCGGACAGCCCTCTCCATTCCCTTCATTTAGGCCCTTTGGCACAAATACCGAATTTCCATGCCCCTCAAGCCTTATAATTTTATTTAAGGGCGTCGTCACGAGGATGGAGACTTACAGTATTGGCGAGGATTCGTTATTTTACAGTCTGAGTGAGGAATGTACAAATTTTATATCCCTACACGAACTGTATTATTTATAAAGGTGGATTGTGGGGTCGGAAACGAGCGTGATTTTGAGTGGGATTTTGAGTCTAATTTTATACTCTCTACGTAGCTTATTGTATGTGACTATTTGGATCTTTAGACGGTTCCTAGGGTATACTTGTATTCAATATAGAAACGCGAAAGAATACGGAGTGATCGTAATTGTCGCAGTTATTTCATAGTGCATATTTTTTGAAACATGATGCTTATTTGACCAATCATTAAGTTAGTACATATTTGCATGCGTATTTATTCATTTAATAGTACATGAACTTCCGCGCCTTATTTATTACATAAAGACAGCAAAATAAATATGTCTTGAAAATTACATTTTTGGACAAAGTTTGAGAGGCAACGATAATATTCCTTTCATAAAAATATTATTAATGTTATAAAGTACAGGTTTCGGTCACATTATGACCTTCAACTGCAAAGTATAATGGATATTTATAATTACAAACAAGTATGAAATTACAAGTTTGTGAAATTATGTGATAGAGGTAAAACAATAACGATCGAAGTGTTGTCGAGAGAAATAGTTCAACAAGTGAGAAAACCACAGCCTGCTTCCAGTCTCCGACCGGGTCAGGAATGGAATGAATGAAGTCCCCATCTAGCAGCGAGGATATGAACTGTGCCGACTGCCGAGGCCTGACGCACTCCTCTGGGGCAATGATTAAATGAATGACAGATGAAATGAAATGATAGTGGAGAGTGTTGCTGGAATGAAATGTTGACAGGGAAAACCGGAGTACCCGGAGAAAAACCTGTCTGCCTCCGTTTTGTACAGCACAGATCTCACATGGAGTGACCGGGATTTGAACCACGGACCCAGCGGTGAGAGCCCGGCGTGCTGCCGCCTAAGCCACGAAGGCTTAAAATAGTTCAACAAGTAAAAAGTTAAATTTATAAAAAAAAAGGTGAGATTCAATAATATTTCTAAAATGTTTTCTGTTTAAATTATTTAAAAATAATAAAATCAGATCTGTTACAAACTTTAATTAATTCAAATTGTGTTAACGCGCAGGCAGACACCGAAAGGTTGCACGGAACTTACAATCGAGTACTTGTGTGTTAGGCTGCAGATTGACTAACGTGCCAAAGAGACTTTATATGTTTCTAGGTTATGTTAGATACAAGTGCAATTGGCCACGGTTGTAAACAACAGCTCTGTGATGTGTGTTGTAGCAGCTTGATAATGATCTGCCGATCGAAGTTGATAAACAAGGTGAGTTTGTCGGTTATTTGGCGACATTAGATTCTTAACAATAATTATCTACATACCGACGAAATTAAATTCATTTAACTAATTTTAATTAATTAATATGAAGAACAGCCGGCCCCGTGGTGTTGGGGTAGCGTGCCTGCCTCTCACCCGGAGGCCCCGGGTTCGATCCCCGGCTCCGACAGGGATTTTAAAACTGACATGAGGGTTGGAACGGGGTGCACTCAGCCTCGTGAGGACAATTGAGTAGCTGTCTGACAGTGAGACAGCGCCCCGATCACGAATACCAAGATTAACGGCCGAGGGGACCCGACGCGCTGATCACGCGTCACCCCAATATCTGCAGGCCAAACGGCTGGGCAGCGGTCGCTTGGTCGGCCTTAGCCCGTCATGGGCTGTATAGTGCCAGGGGTTGACTTTTGAATATGAAGAACGTTTCTCCAAAATCAGCTCTATACAGGAATGCCATTGTTCCATAAAGATAAGATTAAAATGAGATAGAAATACTAATGTTAAAAACCCACGCGCACTTCCTTTGTCATATTTCATTCGATCAAGAAGATGTGAGGATGGTTTGCTCCATTTAGTCATCACTGGTGTGCGACATAACGCCCTGAAAATAAGGAACTTCAGTATTTTCGATATTAGGTTAAGTTCTTTTTATAGACAATGCTGCGAACAGATTATAACCTAATAACGAAATCCATCTCCGAAACATCGAACAGATTTAAACAGTAGACTAACGAAATTCATTACCTAAACATCGAACAGATTATAAGATAAACAATAGACTAACGAAATTCATCTGCAAAACATCGAACAGATTATAACCTAAACAGTAGACTAACGAAATTCATTACCAAAACATCGAACAGATTATAACCTAAACAGTAGACTAACGAAATCCATCTCCGAAACATCGAACAGATTTAAACAGTAGACTAACGAAATTCATTACCTAAACATCGAACAGATTATAAGATAAACAATAGACTAACGAAATTCATCTGCAAAACATCGAACAGATTATAACCTAAACAGTAGACTAACGAAATCCATCTCCGAAACATCGAACAGATTTAAACAGTAGACTAACGAAATTCATTACCTAAACATCGAACAGAATATAAGATAAACAGTAGACAAACGAAATCCATCTCCGAAACATCGAACAGATTTAAACAGTAGACTAACGAAATTCATTACCTAAACATCGAACAGATTATAAGATAAACAATAGACTAACGAAATTCATCTGCAAAACATCGAACAGATTATAACCTAAACAGTAAACTAAATTCATCACCAAAACATCGAACAGATTATAACCTAAACAGCAGACTAACGAAATTCCAGCACCAAAACATCGAACAGATTATAACCTAAACAGTGGACTAACGAAATTCTATCACCAAAACATCGAACAGATTATAATATTAGTTACTCAACGCTAGGTCCATGATGCTACTGTCCTAGTTTAGAAGCCTTGTTAATATACTCAGCGCTAGGCCCCATGATGCTACTGTCCTAGGTTTGAACCACTGTTAATACACTCAGCGCTAGGACTCATAATGCTAACGTCCTAGGTTTGAACCACTGTTAATACACTCAGCGCTAGGCCCCATGATGCTAACGTCTTAGGTTTGAACCACTGTTAATACACTCAGCGCTAGGCCCCATGATGCTACCATCCTAGGTTAGAAGCCTTGTTAATATACTCAGTGCCAGGTCCCTTGAAGGGCAGGATCGCAGCGAAGGGCTCCCAGTACATCTTGCCGAGCTCTCATCCCTCACAAATCCTCGGGCTGATCCGTCCAAGGATGAGAATGTAATTTCGCGTGCCGCTTCTTCAAACACGCACTGTAATAGGAAGAGGGATTGTGTTTGTGCGCGCCCCGTCTTGTCCTTTTTATTCTTGCAACCGCGTTCCATCATTTCACTTTTCAGAGATCACAGCTCTTCTTGAGGAATATTGTAGGAGACATAGGCTATCTTCCAACTCACATGTATTCTACGGGAATTACCCCGCGAGGACTGGTGCATGAGCATTTTGACCTGGCGCTTAAATAATGCTCTATATTTTCGTTTTGGTCAGCCCTTATTTCCTGTCACTTACTGTACCTTCCTTCCTAGCCCTGAACTTCACCCTGCAAAACAAACATGTCCATAGCTTTTTAAACAGTTATTTCTATATAATTTACGGTCGGGTCAGATTTACCCATGGCGCCACTCCTCGCGTGACAATATTCGGCTTACGTTAGTCGGAACAATCTGTAAAAAATAAGGGTAAAAATCAACCTATTTTTGTGCAGCACAATCACATAGCTCACGTTCATGTTGATCCATGTCTAGGGTCTAGGGATACCTTGGTCATCAGTTTGTTCAAAAGAATTGAGATGACTGCCTTGTCGACAATATCAAGGCCAATGATACTGTTACGAAATTATTGTCATTTTTATGCATGTTAAATATAAGTAATCCTCATTTTATACTGGGAATAGTTCATAGGAAGACAACAGGTGTAAAATTACTTCATTAAAATCCGTACGACTACGACAAAATGGGAGTGACACACTATGGGTCAAGATGATCCGGCGTCAGTCCTCATGTTATATTTTAGCCTAATTTCATTTTATGAAAAAAAAAAAAAATAGGCTTATTAGCCTACTTTTCACATTTTTCAAAAATGAGGAAAAAGTAGACTTATGAGATCGATCCGAGAAAATGTGTGTCTGTCTGTCTGTCGGTCTGACTGTGTGTGTGTGTGTCCCCCCTATCAACTCCTAAACGGCTGCAGCAATCAAAACCAAATTTAGTATGAGTAAAGATGTGCACCGGAATATCTCACGTCCATATTTGAAAATTATGTCAGTGCTACCAACTGCTGAAAAAACGCACTAGAAATTTGAGCTCCATGTTGGATATCTCGCAAGGTATACATGGGAGCTATTCCAAAATTGGTACACATGCAGATAATACTATTTCAGTTTAATTTCCAGGAGGCCAACGATGACAGTGTTGCAAAAATAATTTAACCCTTCTGATAGGTCCAATGTTTAAATGCATATAACTTCTACACTATCAATTGGATTTCAACCAAATATTGTATGTAATATCTATACATAAACAGATATGACTGAGCGTATTCTTAAGAGTCACCAGGGCTGCCAACTGTTAATAATTGCTCTCTCTATTTTTTTTATCCAAATACCAATATATCAGAAAGTATGCAAGCCAACAGCTGTAAACTATGCACACGTATATTCTGACATTTTAGATTAATTTGGAGTAACTTATATACGTCAGTTCTACCAACATGATTATAAGCCTGCTGATAGTACCAATATTTAAATAAATGTAACTTCTATACTATCAGTTGGATTTCAACCAAATTTCGTATGTGCTATGTGTACCATAACAGATATGACTATAAGTATTGTTAAGAGCAATCAGGGCTGCCAACTGTTAATAAATGCTGTCTATATTCTTTTTACCCTAATATCAATATATCAGAAATAATGCAAGCCAACAGCTCTATACTTTGCACACGTATAGCACCTGAGATTCTAGATTAATTTGGAGTAATTAATATAAGGCAGTGCTGCCAACATGATTCTATGCCTGCTGATATGTCCAATATTAAAATACATGTAACTTCTATACTAACAAATGGATTTCTTCCAAAATTGGCACAACAAGATATCATAATATTTCAGATTATTTCTGACCAGCACACGCATGGTATTGTTGGTAACATGCTTTTACGCGTGCTGATGGATCCAGTGTCTAACTGTATGTAACGTCCCTTGGACTTCAACCTAATTTTGTATTCTTTACCTTAAGAGATGGAACTAAGAATATATTCAGTCACCAGGGCTGCCAACTGTAGTGCTCTATTAGGCTACATTATACCAGGTATATTTTGAACTAATTTGATATTTCGATATTACCAACTTAATTTTGTCATTATTCTAGATAGGTTCATATACTGTAGAATAATCATTGGCATGAAAAGTAGGATGTATAGTTCTTCACGGAACTTCTTGTTTTATTATTGAAAAAGCGCACAATGTGTAAAATACAAAACTTAGTAACCAGCTGTACATTATTCCAATCCCAATTGGGTTATTGAAGTATGTCTTTGTCGGCAACATTTTGCATGATATCGAGAACAGCATTCACTGCATAGAACACACAAACATTCTTTAGTTGGCTGGTGGAATCTGTTGTTTTTGCAGAACTTGTAGTGAAAGCCACGTGTAGCGTATCGTGTCATTACGTGTCGTAGTTCGTAGTTTGCCTGTTTCCATTCGTCAGTCATTATGGCGTCGGTAGAGAAGAATTCATCCCAGATAGCGTTTTGCTTTTCTTTTAGTATTTGAAGGATATTCTCATAGGCCTCGGTGCGCGGCAGTAACATCTGCAGTCTGATGTCTTGTAGGAAGAAAATTTCTTTTGTGGAGACATAATTATGTCTTCACAGCGCTGTCTTCCCGATACCCAAGACTCTTTTCATATAGCGGGCTTTGACTTTCTCTAATGCTAATAGGTCGTTCTCTTTTAGTTTGTCCCAAATTTTGTGGATTCCATAAGTCGCTATTGGTGCTATGGCCGTTTTAAATAATGTCATAGCCGTTTTTATTGAGAGTTTTTGAGGCTTATGAGATCACCTTTTATCCGTGTGTGTGTAGCCTGTGTGTGTATATGTGTCCGCGTCCCCCTCTAATAACTTCTAAACGGGTGGAGCGATTTCAATGAAACTCGGTAAGGCCATAGCACCATTCCGGCCGACGCCAACCGTGCCCTTCAAATTTTATTACGTCTCACCAATCCAACATGGCGGCTGTGCGAAATATTTCACCAGCGTTCAATATCTCCGAAATTATTACTGATATCACCCTGAAATTTTGTACCCTGATAAAGGGCACTACTAGAAGTTCACCTATGAGACTTTCAAAACCAACATGGCTGCCAAGCGAAGTTGAGACTTTTAAATAGACTTTTCTCTCCTGATTTAACCATCCAAACGTAATGAAACTTGGTACAGCAAATGTTTATACACATTGTTATGCACTAGGATCTTATTTAGTTCAATTGATTTACATAACCTCAAGATGGCGGCTGAGAGAAATGTTAAAATCTCGTTTTTACGTCTTGTGTCCTAATCATGCTATTTAAGTTTGAATACTACACGTACACAATAATCTTCATGTAATAGTACATAACACTAAGACCTACATATACAGGGTATTTATTTTTGCTAGGCAAGGACATTCTCGCTCACGCGCTCCGCCAGTAATGGCTCAGTTGCCGGCTGCCGCGCGCGTATGTACGGCAGAGTTGGTGCTTACAATCAGTATCATGCATTTTTATTCACTATGTTTACAGTAGATGCTGAAAATGTTCCTTATCCGCTGCCAAACATAATCGGCATCTTCTTATGAAGTTTCCGGTTAATCCGGTTAATTTAGCTTCAGTAAGGAAATAACGACCTTAACGTTTATTTTTATTGTTCACTGAACCTGTACGTTTGAATCTCTTAGCCAGTTGTTTTATTGTCCGATTTATAGGAATGGGTCTCCCTGGAAATGTCATTCGAAAGGTTTTTCTTGTTCTAGCGCACGATTTCCTGCACGTTATGTGCGTATTGTGCGGATATACACGTTCAAGTAACGAATATTTCACATCAGGCATTACAGCACTATACACAATCACAATAGAACAACTGGCTAAGAGATTCAAATGAACAGATTCAGTAAACAATAAAAATAGACGTAAAGGTCGTTATTTCCTTAGTGAAGCTAAATTAACCGGAAACTTCATAAGAAGATGCCGATTATGTTTGGCAGTGGATGGGGAACATTTTCAGCATTTACTGTAAGCATGGTGAGTAGAAATGCATTATACTGATTGTAAGCACCAACTTTGCCGAACATACGCGCAGCCGGGAACTGAGGCGTCACTGGTGGAGTGCGTGAGTGAGAAAGTCGTAGCCAATCAAATATAAAGACCCTGTATGCAAATCGAACATGGCGACCATCCGAAATATTAAACAGTTGTCAATATCTACGAATCTATTACAGCAATCAAACTCAAATTTTGTATGTTGATAGAGGCAATTAACATAAGTAGGATATATGAAACTAGGCCGTATAGTTCTTCACGGAACTACTTTTTTAACGCCAGTTCTCAAGGGTTAAGATGGGCAACGGTCCAGCATTTGCTTTACGTTTCTTTACCAACATAGCGACATTTAACGCAGGAAAGAAAAAAATCACAGTTCTATCCTTCAGGCTAAGAACTTTATGTTGAAAACATGACTTGGAAATTAAGATTTTAGGATAACAAAAAAAGAGAGAAATAGTAAACTTTACATCAATTTAGTGAACTACATACGACAAATGGTGTGTTCTAACGCTTGGTGTCCACGTATTGTTTGAACGAAACCATAACCGTGTTTTTTCGTTTTCTGTTGGCGATTTTTCCGTTTCTTTGTAGTAATTTCGGTTGGTTCCTCAGTTTAGGGGCTGTGACAACGCGGTCATGTAGCCCCGTGTACTTTGGGTGTGTGTAGAATCTGTCCGATAACCGATGTTAATTGTCATGGCTGTATTAGTGTGTGTTATCTGTTTTTAATTCAAGTAGGGACTGCAGACATTCAATTTTCAAGTAGTTCCTAATTTTCCTACCAAACGCCACCGTCAACGACAACTAGTTCTGAATTTGGTTACTAGATGCCACCGCAGTCGGCTCCTGGCATCGAACGTTGGAACCTAAGAGCATTAGACAGATCTACCCAATAACACAAGTGTAATTAGTGAAAGGTTCTTTTACATGCCATAAATCTATGACATGGGACCGCCGGCTTTACTTCCCCTCCGAAGGAAGACATACTGAGCGATTTTAACGCTCTTAAAAATCCGACGGCTTCGGCCGGGTTTGAACCCGCAACCTTGGACATACAAGCTCAGCATGCTACGAACTACGCCACCGAAGTCGCTGCAGTAATTTCATTTGTAGTTGATCGTTGAATGATTACAATGTCCTCATCTTGTTGCTGACTCGTTCCAGTTTCGTCCATGAATCTTACTACTTTCTGCTTTCTAATTTTATTATTCTACTTTTGAATATCTTGTGTTTTAACCAAACGCCTCTTACGTGCTGGGGGCAAGGTGACACACACTAAACTGACAAGTCATGGACACCATGCGTTAGACCACATCTTTTGTCGTATATAGTTCACTAAATATATCACTACGAGTGCTAGTGTGGTTCCATACTGTACATTGTAAAATCAAAACCGAAATATCAACTGTACTTCCACTTTGAGAAAAGAAAAAAAAAACTCTGTTTCCCACAAGTCGAAGATAAAGAACAAAGAACACAGTAGATTAAAGCAATCAAAATTTTAAATTCAATTAAATCTGTAGAACCAGTTCCATTTTAAAAATAAGTAATGTTTTTTTTCCCTTCAAAATATCATTTAATCCTTTATGTTGGACGATGTGGAAATGTAAGCATTATGTGTCAGAAAACTGTATCATAATGAGGCTCATTATAACACTATTTTGCATTATGAAACAGTTTCTCCCACCAATCAGAACTCAAGAAACAGTTTTGTGACGAATTAGATAAGGATACCTTCGCGCTTGCGTTCAAAATCCAACATATTTCTGTGTTGGCAAGCAAAGTGAATGGTCCCAGCTTTCGGAGTGCCTTGACCCACGTATAGACTACACTTTGTTCATTCAGCAAAGCTAGCGCGCCCTGTTCACTAACGGAATTCCACAGATATTTATGAATATTTATGTTAAAACATATAATAAAGTTATAATTATCGTCGAACATAAACAGTCGTATGCAACTCGCCCATAATGGTAATTAAGACACTCGTATGGAAATTATAAACATACTCCTGTCTTAATTATTCCCATTATAGGCTCGTTGCATAATGTAGTATTATGTTCGACCCTCACTATTATGTATTAGAAAACTGTATCATAATGATGGTCATTATAACACCGTTTTTCATTATGATACAGTTTCTCCAGCCAATCAGAGCTCGTTCATTGACCAATAAGGTAACGATACCTTCGCGCATGCACTCAAAATCCAACATGTCGGACATAAACACAACATCGAACTATAATAAATTACCGACATGGAATACGCACCGTCCAAATGTTCGCGTAAATAAACTGGCGAATATGAGACAAGAAATAGCACTGTACCGGTACCTTAATATCCCCAAAACCAATTTCTACACAGCGCGTGGTTTTGACACGACTTCAGTGACAGTTTTACTGAATACTGGTGCGCAATCTGAACATATGGTATTGAAGCACACAGAGCGCATGCGTCGGTTGTCCAGAGAGCTTGGACAAGAGAGATATACTACCCACCGCAGCACCCGATCACAACATTCTACTGTAGTGACTGAACAGATATTTATGAATAGTTATGTTAAAACATATAATAAATTTATAATTATCGTCGAACATAAACAGTCGTATGCAACTCGCCTATAATGGTAATTAAGACACTCGTATGGAAAACATACTCGTGTCTTAGTTATTGCCATTACAGGCGAGTTGCATAATGCACTATTAAAATTTTAAATCTAAAAATGTAATTGTAAAAATAAAATATAAGAATATAAATAATAATAATTACATTATAATTACAATACTGTGATAAAAGTAATATAAAAATTAAAATGATAAACATAACTATAAAATATACGAAAAAAATATTGTAAAATTGGAAATTGGTTAAATAATTACTCCAATAGAAAAATAACAAAATTAAATCTATAAGAACATAAATTGAATTTTAAAAATTAATTTATAAACATTAAAATAAGACAAAGAAAAAATAACATTACTAATAAATTATAATAATTAAAGTAAATTTAAATGTAAAAACACATAAAAACAAGACGTTCCGTAACGAACTAAAGAGCCTACTTTTCTTGAAATTTAAGATGCATGCCAATGATTAATCTATATGGATCTATCTAGAATAATGACGAAATTAAGTTGGTAATATCGAATTTTCTAAATAGTTCGAAATACTGTATACCTGGCTTAATGTAGCCTAATATAGAACAACGTTTGGCAGCCCTGGTGACTGAATATATTCTTAGTTCCATCTCTTAAGGTACAGAATACAAAATTTGGTTGAAGTCCAATGGATAGAATGGACGTTACATGCAGTTAAACATTGGATCTAACAGCGCGCATAAAATCATGTTGGCAACAATGACATACATGTATTGGTCAGAAATAATCTGAAATAATATGATCTATTGTTGTGTCAATTTTGAATGAAATCCATTAGTTTGTATAGAAGTTACATGCATTTTAAAATTGGTCCTATCAGCAGGCTTAGAATCATGTTGGTAGCACTGACGTATATAAGTTACTCCAAATTAATATACAATGTCAGGTGCTATACGTGTGCATAGTTTAAAGCTGTCGACTTGTATACTTTCTAATATATGGGTATTTAGATTTTTAAAAAATCAGAGCATTTATTAACAGTTGGCAGCCCTGGTGGCTCTTAAGAATACGCTCAGTCATATCTGTTTATGTACACATACCACATACGAAATTTGGTTGAAATCCAATTGATAGTGTAGAAGTTATATGCTTATAATCATTTTGGCAACACTGCCATGTATGGCCTCCTGGAAATTAAACTCCAATATTATTATCTATACGTGTGCCAATTTTGAAATAGCTCCCATTCATACCTTCTAAGATATCCAACAAGTAGCTCAAGTTTCAATTGCAATTTTTCAGCAGTTGGTAGCACTGACATCATTTTCAAATATGGCCGTGAGATATTCAGGTATAGATCTTTACTCCTACCAATTTTGTTTCGATAGCTGCAGCCGTTTAGGAGTTGATAGGGGGGGGGGGGACACACAGCCAGACAGACAGGCAGAAGGACAGACAGACACACATTTGCCTGATCTCATGTCTACTTTTCCCTCATTTTTGCAAAATGTGAAAAGTAGGCTAATAAAAATAGTGTTGCCCTATAAAGGGTTAAGGCGGGAGTAATTTTGACTCTTTTCTTTTGAAATACGATAAAGCTTTTTGAAAAGACGCATTTTGAAACTTTTCCGGGCCCTTCTAGCTTTTCAACGTTCTGCACAATTGTCATAATAACCTAAGGGAGGCCATGTATATAACTGTTAAGGAAGTAGCTGATTCGTCTGAACCTTTCACCACATCTCATATGGAACCCAACCAACAGCTTTAAACTATGCACACGTATAGTACCTGACATTCTATATTAATTTGGAGTAACTTATATACATCACTGCTACCAACATGATTCTTAGCCTGCTGAGAGGTCCAACTTTAAATACATGTAACTTCTATACTATCATTTGGATTTGGATTTCAACCAAATTTCGTGTGTGCTATGTGTACTATAACAGATATGACTATGCCGATTCTTAAGATTAACCAGGGCTGCCAACTGTTAATAAATACTGTCTCTTTTTTTGTTACCCTAATATCAATATATCAGAAAGTATGCAAGCCAATAGCTGTAAACTTTGCACACGCACAGTACCTGGCATTGTTGATTAATTTGGAGTAACTAATATAGGCCTACGCCAGTGCTGCCAACTTGATTCTAAGCCTGCTGATAGGTCCAATTGTGAAATGCATGTACCTTCTATACTAACAACTAACAATAGATCATATTATTTCAGATAATTTCTGACTAATACATGTATGTCATTGTTGCCAACATGATTTTACGCGCGCTGATAGATCCAATGTTTAACTGCATGTAACGTCCATGCTATCCATTGGACTTCAACCAAATTTTGTATTCTGTACCGAAAGAGATGGAACTAAGAATATATTCAGTCACCAGGGCTGCCAACTGTTGTGCTCTATTAGGCTACATTATGCCAGTTACTGTATATTTCGAACTAATGAGGAATTTCGATATTATCAACTTAATATCGCTATTTTTCTAGATAGGTCTATATAGAATGGCATGAAACTTACATTTTAAGAAAAGTAGGCTATTTAGTTCGTCACGAAACTTCTTGTTTTGTATCAGAAAGTTTGTTTCCTATTTCAATTTGTTTGATTTTTTGGAAAAATAGAATATGAATGACAATTTTTCAAAATGCCCTAAAATTAGACTTCTAAATATTATTCAATCACCAATTCTTTTTTACTGAGTTCTTCTATTTAACGCGTATAATGTTCTGGACTAGAATCGTGCAGTTTTCTGCAACAGACAGAGTGGAGGATTTTTTTTCATTTTTCGAAAAAAAAATGCTATTTTATCTTCGCTTTAAATAAACAAGGTGGGTTAAGTTTTAATCCCTAATTCCTACATTCATTAGCTTGAATTTGATGTATCATTAATATACCTATGCCAATTTTGATGTTGATTTTGTTAATTTGAGAGACATAAAATGTTCAGGATTGTAATTCTGAGAATAACCTTAATGTGCCGAAGTCATCGGATTTTTAAGAGCGTTAAAAATCCTTCAGAATGCCTTCCTTCGGAGGGGAAGTAAAGCCGGCGGTTCCATGTCATAGATTTATGGCATGAAGAAGAACCTTCCACTAACTACACTTGTGTGAAACCAAAATTTATAGGTTACGTTTCATTAATGCTCGTAAGTTCCAACGTTCGTCAATGGGAGCTGGTTGCGATGGCATCTATCAGTAGCGAATTTCACAGCTACGTGTCGTGGACGATAGCATTTGGCAGCGAAAGTAGGAACTACTTGAAATAATCGTCTGCAGTCCTTACTTGAATTAAAAACAAATAACACACACTAATACAGCCATCACAATGAACACAGGTTATCAGACAGATACTTCACACACACCCAAAGTACACGGGGCTACATAACCGCGTTGTGCGCCCCTAAACTAAGGAACCAACCAACCAACCTTAACGTGAAAGTCTGCTTGAGCTTCTAGCTCTCGCAGTTAAGAGGCGCACGTGCACTTCTTAAGAAGGGAGGTAGTGCACAGTTCGCTACTCCTGTGGGGGTCCAGGCGTGGACACCAAGAGCCCGCTGATGAGCCAGCTTGGTGTCCTAGGCGAAACCCCACACAAGACACGGCACAATCCTAGAAAATCTGCTGAGTTTTAATTCACCGGCCGGGAAAGCCAATATACCAACCTAAAAGGTTCTGTCAAACAGGAAGCGGGCTGCCCGCGCGGACGAAACGACCGCAGCCCGTCGCGGACTGGAGTGGTCAAACTGAATGCGGGCAAGTCAAGGCGAACCAGTATGAAAGCGATCGCCATCAAGACAGTGCATATCACAGTGTTTTCTGTTATTTCAGCATGTCCAGAAGTTCCTCGGACGAAGAAGAATTGCTTCTTCTGTTCGCTTTGAGTCAAGCGAGACGAAAAAGAAAATGGGTGCATGACACTAATGAAAAAAGACTGGAGTTAGGCGAGTATCACAAACTATGCTGCGAGTTGAGGTCATCTTCTCCTTTCTTCACTACATCCTTGTAGCCAGGGTGACGCAAATCATACAGGAATACGCACTTGCGCACAAGGTCAATTAACCTCTCTGTTTCGTCGGCCATGCTTCCAGCCCGCGCGGTCTTTGTGGAAAATCACAACTGCTCACTTGCCCGCCGCGAACAAGATTGGTCCGCCGCGGTAGACCGCCTCCTGTTTAACCAGGATGATGCAATATTACACAATACAAAAGTTCGCAGCGCGTGGTCTACCGCGGCGGACCAATCTTGTTCGCGGCGGGCAAGTGAGCAGTTGTGATTTTCCACAAAGACCGCGCAGGCTGGAAGCATGGCCGACGAAACGGAGAAGTTACTGACCTTGTGCGCGAGTGCGTTCTACAGTTATTCGAAAATATACGAAAAGACGGTCTGGAAATTATCTCAACTCACAGCATAGTTTGTGATACTCGCCCAACTCCTGTCATTTTTCATTAGTAGTCTATCATGCACCCATTTTCTATTTCGTCTCGCTTGACTCAGAGGGTAGAGAAGAAGCAATTCTTCGTCCGAGGAATTGCTGGACATGTTGAATAAACACCACGAACAGAAAACACAATGACATGCACTTCATCGCGATTGCTTTTACACTGGTTCGCCTTGACTTGCCCGTATTCAGTTTGACCACTCCAGTCCGCGACGGGCTGCGGTCATTCCGTTGACGCGGGCGGCTCGCGTCCTGTTTGACCGAGCCTTACACGAGCTTCCTTAAAATAGTGTTTTAACTACTTACAAGTAAAATATCGACATGGAATAGGTGTCGCAAAATGATGTCTACAAACTGAAACCAGAGGTTCCGGCTCTTATCTGAAGCAACTTGAGATAGGACTCTTATGGCCGGATACGAACCGTTAAAAACCTGTGCGACGTTAAACTTCTAACGCGGCAAATCAGCAACACCGCGCAAAAAAGAAAGTGCGACATTTCTAATGTTTCCGTTCCTTACCAACCGCGGAGGAATGCAGCCACTATCCGTCGGGCGAACTAGCTGAGTGGTATTGTGACGGCGCGGCGTGTTCCTTGAAACGAGTCATTTGGTAGCGGTTCGAATCACTGCCAGACCAAGTTTTTTCTTACTGCTATTTTCTTACCACTGAGCTAGTTCGCCAGACCAGTCTTCTGGTGCAGAATTGCGAGCTGATTATAAATTACAGTCACGGGGAGTAATTAGTGCAAAACGATTTCTTATGCCTCTGTATAAGGGCGATGGTGTTGGTACAGTATACTGAGGTTATCAGCTGCAATAAGCGTTGGTGCTTTCGGATCCTTAACCTTGAGCGCTCCAGTTCTGTAGTAGTATTCATTATCATCCATAAAACAAATAGATAAAGATAATTCTTTGCTTTTCTAGAACAACCACAATTTGTATAATAGCCTATAATAGCTAATAGTTGGTCTGTTAGCTTTGTCTTGCTCAACCCTGGATTAGAGAGAGTGTGTTTCTTACCTTTCCTGTCCCGTGTTCGACTCCTGGCGGGGAATGTGAGCTGAGTGTGGTCCATGGCCGCCACCGCCATGGTGTGGGCGTTGTCCCGGAAGTCGCTGGTCTCAGCCCACACTGCAAGACACAAAATATAGGCTACTGAATCTTACTGTCCAAGGGTTTAACTTAACATAGACACTGGATGCTGGGAAAGAACACCTCATTACAGAGGCCTCTTGTCATCTCTTTACTAGTCATTACAGTTTATCCCACTAAACAAGTAAACTTAGAGGTCAGCGGCTTCGGTGGCGTAGTTGTGGTAGCATGCTGAGCTACTATGCCCGGGTTCAAATCCGGCTGAAGTCGTCTGATTTTTTAAGAGTGTTAAAAATCCCTCATTGTGCCTTCCTTCGGAGGGGAAGTAAAGCCGGCGCACAGTGGGCCAGAATCTTGAAAACGTGGCCAAAATATAAAGAGTTGTTCAATGTGTACGAAAGTTAGTAGGTAAGTGTTATCGACGTTGCTGATTAAGAATATATTAAAAAATCAAAATGGTGGATCCAAGATGGTGGGGAAATATTGATAAAAGTCATTTTATTTATATAAAAATATTCTTTTTGGAAATTATCGTGGTTGTTGATGATGATTATGAGTTCAAAAATTTAAATGAACAAAATGGTTGATCCATGATGGTGCACAAAAATTGATAAAAGTCTCTTTATTTATATAAAAGTCAGTATCTAGGGGTTGTTGTAGTTAATGGTTAAAAATAGGCTATACGCTGAAAAAATGAAAAGCTCGAAAAAGGACCAAATAGAGGGTAGAACATGGTGTAAAATATTACAAAAAATATTTTAATTCAATTACAATGATTCATTTAGTAAATTGTTTGTAACCAGAGTATAATTAGACGTTGTCGTTTTCTTCCTCCTTTTCATATTTCATCATCTTCGCTTTCTTCTTCTGCTTCTTCAAGTAAATCGTCATCATCAGCATCATCTTCAAAGACTGTTTCCTCATCATCTGCATCGGAATATTCATAATCTTCCACCACAGAAACTAAGAGGTCAACGTCTTCTGTCGACAAACTCTTCAGTTTCTTTGATGCTGATTTGCGTAGAGAAGAAATGTAGGGGTCTGTGGTTGCCAACGATCTCCTGAGCACGTCTTCCAAAGTCTTAACTCTGGATAATGTTGGAGAAAAACTCAGGCGATATTGCTTTATCAACTTACTGATTAATTCTTGAGCATCATCAGACAGTTGACCGATGGGTAAAATGACCGAAGAAATAATTTCTGGTCCGTGGATCAACAATCTATGGAAGTAGAGGAGCAAGGAGGGTTCTGCTTCAAATACCGTTATTTATGCAAATGAGGGGGGCGTGGCAAGGTCAATGACCTTGAGGTAGGTCATGGTCAAGACCTTGAGGTAGGTCATTGACCCCAAGGTCGCCGGGACCCCGGAAGGTAAACAAACCTTGGAGGGTCCAGGAACCGGTTTGAGGGGGTGTGGGTGGAGGGAAGGGGTGGGGGAGGGGGGAGGGTGGGGGGTGTGGGAGGGGGGAGTGGGAGGGAAGGGTGGGGTGGGGGACGAGGGGGGAAGGATGGAAGAGGATCTGCACGAGACCCTCCTCGACCCAGTCTCTTTATTGGACTGAGCGCCTTCTCTGTTATGGTCTCGTGCTATATAGCTTTGCTTTGTACTTGATGAGATCCGAGTGTTGCCGAAGGTTTCCGAATCTTTGTCGGTGAATGAATCGTCAGATTTGAACGGTCAACTAGTGTGTGACGTCACAGCAGATTACGGAATGTAGCACAGGTCATGGATGAGAGTGTTTTAATGGGAAACATGAATGGAGATGGATGGTGGTTGTTGAACCCTGACGTGCTAGGTTGGCGGGTAAACAAACGTGAATGAAGATGGAACTGTGAATGGAGGTTGGGACGTCACAGGCAGAATGTAGTGTAGGTCATGGATGGGATTGTTTTTTTTCTAATACTTAACGGTAAACAAATTGTTAATGGGTGGGGGATACAAAAACGCATGGCATGTCGGTTCAGCCAGCTCGACATGAAATAAAAACAAGATGGTGTAATGTCTATTGATGACATTGGAATATTCCATCTAGTTGTGAAGATATGAACTGTGCCGACTGTCGAAGCCTATCGCACTCCTCTGAGTCAGCGATGGAATAAATGACTGATAAAATTAAATGATGGTGGAGAGTGTTGGTGGAATGAAAGTTAGTCAGGAAAACTAGAGTACCCGGAGAAAAACCAGTCTGCTTCTGTTTTGTCCAGCACAGATTTTACATGGAGTAACTGGGATTTGAAACACAGACCTAGCGGTGAGAGGTTGGCATGCTTCTCCCTAAGCCATGGAGGCATAATCACAGAGACCTAGTGCAGCCGAAGGATTTTTTTATTTATGCTGACTTGGGAGATTTGAATTTATGTGTTATGGAGCTGAGGATATGGAAGGCGTGCTAGATGTTTAATGGACATGGATGGGTGTTAGAATGAATAATCTGATTTGAACGGTCAACCGATGTGTGATGTCACAGGAGCGAATTTCTGAGATTGACACCTGACATGTTGGCTCGCTCAGCTTCATATAAAAAAAATAAAAGTGGGAATGATAGACAAATAAATCAATCAAAACAAGAATATTTTTTATTAATATTGTTTTCTTACAATTACGTATTTAATTATTTTTTTCGTTAGTTTCTTCTCCTTCCTCTTCACTATCATCGTCCTCCTCCGTGTCATTCTCGGCCTCCATCATCAACATCATCTGCACGAAAAATTCCGCCATGACGCGGTCATTCGAAAAACTATAAAATAGAAAAAATGTCTATCAATGTCATTAGAATACCCAATCTAGCGGCGAGGATATAAACTGTCTTGATGTTTGTGTCAGGGAAAATTAAAGTACACAGAAGAAAACCTCCTAAGTTATGGAGGCATACTCCTTGCACTTCTCTGCATCAATGATTAAATGACAGGCAGAAGGTAGGAAATAATGGGAAAAGAAGACTGGTCTCTTGCAGAAGGAGGGAATCAGAAAAGATGTGGCAAGGGCCTTGGATACTCTAATACTGTTGGAGTTGGAAGAGAACAAGAGTTGACCAAGCGAGGTTGACAGGAAAGAAGACAGAGAGGAGCTTGACACAAGTGGAAGCAATGCTGAACTCGGCTGTCACCTCTGTAGTTGTAAAATCCGCGTTCTGCTATATGTAAGCTTTTGGAAGCTGAGTTTAAAAAATGTTTTGCAAGAAGAGAATAATACTGTTAATTTTGTTATCCTTAATTCAACCTTCTTGATTACTCATGCTTCAAAGATCCTGTCTAGAATGATTTACAAGAGGATTGAGAGACAGATAGAAACGGAGTTGGGTGAAGACCAGTTTGGTTTCAGGAGAAATGTAGGAACAAGGGAAGCTGTACTAAGTCTTAGACTGATTTTGGAAGGTAGAATAAGGAAAGATAAGAGAACGTTCATGGCTTTTGTAGACTTAGAAAAGGCTTTTGATAACGTTGATTGGACTAAATTGTTTGACATTTTGAAATCAATTGGAATAAAGTACAGGGATAGGAGGGTGATATACAATCTATACAGAAACCAGACAGCAGTCATTCGAGTTGAAGGACATGAGAGAGAAGCTGGTATTCAGAAAGGTGTAAGGCAAGGCTGCAACTTATCACCCATACTTTTCAATCTTTACATTGAACAAGCAATGAAGGAAATTAGAGAAAAATTTGAAGTGGGAGTGAAGATTCAAGGAGAAATAATTTCAACTCTGAGATTTGCTGATGACATCGTCATCTTGGCCAACAAGCCTGAGGATTTGAATGAGTTTTTGAATGGTATGGACTCCGTCTTACGGAAAGAATTCATGATGAAAATTAATAAATGTAAAACAAAAATACTGGAATGCAGCCGAAATGAATCAGAAACCTCTATGGACATCAAATTGGCAGGTGAAAAGCAGAAGGAAGTAGGAGATTTCTGTTACTTAGGAAGCAGAATAACCAGTGATGGACGAAGCAAAGAGGATATAAAAAGTAGGTTGGCTCAGGCAAGAAAAGCATTTCTACAAAAAAGGAATCTGCTGACATCGAATATAGATTTAGGTATTAGGAAGTCATTTTTGAAAGCCTTTGTCTGGAGCGTGGCGCTCTATGGAAGTGAAACTTGGACTATTGGTGCAGCAGAAAAGAGGAGAATTGAAGCATTTGAAATGTGGTGTTACAGGAGAATGATGAAGATCAGATGGGTAGATAGGGTTACAAACAAAGAGGTATTAAGACGAGTGGGAGAGGAGAGATGTTTCTGGCGACTGCTAATGAAGAGAAGAGATAGGTTGGTAGGACACATACTAAGACACCCAGGAATAGCAAGCTTAGTTATGGAAGGAAGGGTCGAGGACAAGAACTGTAGGGGTAGACCAAGGTTAGAATATGTTAAACAGATTGCCTCGGATGTAGGGTGTGGTAGCTATGTTGAGATGAAACGATTAGCTCAGGACAGGGAGGCATGGAGAGCTGCATCAAACCAGTCAAAAGACTGAAGACTCAAACAACAACTGTACATTACAGTACTTGTAAATGCTGAGATGGTAGGTTTAAATCCACATGAAGATGTTTAGAATTTTAATAGTATAATGGCCTATTGACAAAGCTGGTTTAAAAGTTATATGGTATGAATCAGACAAGCAATAATTACTTGAAGTATGAAACGAGCAGAATTCATATCATGTAATAAGATTGGTTTTAACGTGACTTGCATCTTAAACCACTAGCTGCCTGGGATATATAAAATGAATGCAGCTCAATTATATATAATTACTGTTATTATCCAATTAAATGTTGCCGATTTCACTGCATTGCCCGCGAGATAATTACAGTGCTCGAGGCAGTCACGGAATAGATAATGATCTCTTATGTATTGCAAAGGTGAAGGATTTATGTAACATTAGCACCGAGACATGCATTCACTTCTATACATCAGTTCCAGGTCAAGTAACCTATTTAGTTAAGGACATTTAAATCATCACCTCCCGACCAATGTAGCCCCCATGCACTTGGGATGTATTGAACAGATAAATTATTTAAGCAACCTGCCCCGGCTTCACCCGGGAACAGATATAATATACAAACAACCCGACCCGGCTTCGCCCGGGAACAGTTATGTTATACCAGAAACCCAACCCGACTTCGCCCGGGAACAGTTATATTATACCAAAAGCATGCACCGACTTCGCTCGAGAACAGTTAAATTATACAAGCAATCTGCCCCGGCTTTGTCCGGGAACAGATAAATTATACAAACAATCCGCCCCGGCTTCGCCCGGGAACAGTTCAGCGGTAATAAATTTAACAGGTCTCCAACCGCTAATACAATTTGCATTAAATTACAATAAATTAGCCATGTTTCTTAAGTCGTAATGGGTGAAAAAGAAAGATGTTTTGTTCCAACAAGGCTAGCATTAGGTCATGAGTCCAAGCTCTCTGCTCAGTTCCAACAAGGCTAGCATTAGGTCATGAGTCCAAGCTCTCTGCTCACTCGGTAGACGCGTGGGTTCGAGCCCCACCGTCAGCCGTCCTTGAAATGGTTTTCCGTGGTTTCCCATTTTCAACACCAGGCAAATGCTGGGACGGTACCTTTTGATAGGCCACGGCCGATTCCTTCCACATGCAAATGCTGGGACGGTACCTTCTGATAGGCCACGGCCGATTCCTTCCACATCCTTGCCCAGTTTCATCTTCATCCACTCCATCCCGACGCGCAGGTCGCCCACGGACGTCGAATAGAAAGACCTGCACTCGGCCTCTGAGGAGGTCACACGACAAAAAACTAGCTATGAAATTCAATTAAAAGCTTGGCAGGACGGACTCGGTAGACGCGTGGGTTCGAGCCCCACCGTCGGCCGTCCTTGAAATGGTTTTCCGTGGTTTCCCATTTTCAACACCAGGCAAATGCTGGGACGGTACCTTCTGATAGGCCACGGCCGATTCCTTCCACATGCAAATGCTGGGACGGTACCTTCTGATAGGCCACGGCCGATTCCTTCCACATCCTTGCCCAGTTTCATCTTCATCCACTCCATCCCGACGCGCAGGTCGCCCACGGACGCCGAATAGAAGGACCTGCACTCGGCCTCTGAGGAGGTCACACGACAAAAAAACTAGCTATGAAATTCAATTAAAAGTTTGGCAGGACGGAGTCGGTAGACGCGTGGGTTTGAGCCCCACCGTCGGCCGTCCTTGGGCTACACCCGGCTAAGTATATAAAACCTTAACACCTATCTAAGTGTTCAAAGCTACTTGACCACAATTTGACAAATGCTATTAACATTAACAGCAATAGTGTTAGCCAAGCTTGACATTGCATTTAAACAATAGTGTAATAATTAACTTGACTGCTTATTGCGAGACAAGATACAACTATGTGTTTAGCTGTGTGGCTCAACTATACTGTTCTTGGCTGCTGTTAGACTCTGAACTGGAGGGTCCTGGGTTAGATTTTTGGGAGGTCTGTGGGGATTGTATTTTCTGGTGATTAATTCCCCTGGCTTGGGGACTGGGTGTTTTGTGTTGTCTTAATTAAAA
Source organism: Meconema thalassinum (assembly GCA_946902985.2). Taxonomy (NCBI): domain Eukaryota; kingdom Metazoa; phylum Arthropoda; class Insecta; order Orthoptera; family Tettigoniidae; genus Meconema; species Meconema thalassinum. Next base: position 292,696,734 of record OX336396.1, on the reverse strand, counting down.
ATATATTCCGGTCCCATGGTTAATTGGTTAGCGTTCTAGGCTTTGATTTAATTTTTTTAGCCTGGTATCAATTTAAAAAAAAGAATATTACTTACATGAAAATGTCCAAAGAAGAATCCCAATTGATGGATTCTTCTTCCTCAGCACGGGTGTTTTCCTCATCAGACATAGCAGTAGCAGTGAATGACAATTCTTTGTAAAGTAGCAGGTTCATTTATACTAAATATGGAGGTCATCCAGTTACTGAGAAAGCGGACAAACCGGAGTGTTGCCTCTGATTGTAAGGGTATATAAGCCGTGACATTATTCTTGCTAGCCAGAGAAGTCCACGAGTTGGTAGTATACACATCGCTTTGCTGCAAAGATCTTCTATCAGGTAATATTGAACAGAGTACTTTCAGTTTCTCTAACTGTCGATGGTTATACAGTTGACCTTAAATATTTATCAAGTGGATAATAATAATATCAAATGGGTATATGAAACTATTATTGCAACTAACAGTCATTACCAGGCTTGACGTCAGTCAAAAGAGATATTACCTTATCTCGCTCTATCCGACTGATTACTGGGACTAAGCGCTGTTAGGAGACTCCTCGTCTTAGCAAATAAGTTTTGTATACACATTTGATGGTTTAGTCTAGAGGTTTGGATGGGGATGCGGGACACACTACTCAAGTGGATATATGAAACTATTATTGCAACTAACAGTCATTACCAGGCTTGACGTCAGTCAAAAGAGATATTACCTTATCTCTCTCTATCCGACTGATTACTGGGACTAAGCGCTGTTAGGAGACTCCTCGTCTTAGCAAATAAGTTTTGTATACACATTTGATGGTTTAGTCTAGAGGTTTGGATGGGGATGCGGGACACACTACTCAAGTGGATATATGAAACTATTATTGCAACTAACAGTCATTACCAGGCTTGACGTCAGTCAAAAGAGATATTACCTTATCTCGCTCTATCCGACTGATTACTGGGATTAAGCGCTGTTAGGAGACTCCTCGTCTTAGCAAATAAGTTTTGTATACACATTTGATGGTTTAGTCTATAGATCAGATTTTGAGTTAATGTGCTAATAAATAAAGGTGGAGGGTACCTGAAACTTTTTAATAGTTTACCTAAACACTTTATAATTACCTTTCAGAACCAATATGTCTGCTATAACAGTTGCGAATCTCATTGGCAGAGCAACCGGTCTGGAGACTAAACGTTTACAGGACCTGCCAGTTAACGAGTCCTATTTGGTGACAGCTGTTCGCAGGGTGAAAACGAAATATGGGGGAAGAATAGTTTGCGAACTAGAAGATTTCGCTGTCTTCTTACCTGCGAGGTTCATGGAACTCAACGACGAAGCTGTAAATGACCTCAACAAAGGAACCATCTACCTTAAATATTTGGGAGTGGAAAATAAAAGATGTTTGGTAGAATTTATTGAAGAATCAAATAAAATTTAAAATTTGTTAATGTTAAAACAGAATTTGCAGAGACAATAAACTTTGTTTGTTTTCATTCTCTGCAAACTGTTCAGTGATTTGCTGTTTTTGTAGTAAATGTAATTACTGTAAGTGTCATGATGTCAGCACCAGAACTTAGTTGGCAGAACGTGGATAGTTGTTTTAATAATAAGTTATGTAGCTTTAAAATTAATAATGATGCTAAATTTTTAGACCCAAATGAATTTTTAAACGCTAGCTACAACATTTTTCAAAATAAAATGCAAGACTGTTTAAGAGAACATGTAGCGTTAAAGATTAACGCTGAGTTATTATGTGATTTTGTTATTTTAAAACAAGGTGTTGAAATAACCAAACCGATTTATTTACATACGAAAATGTGTGAATTGTACCGCACTGATAATATACACAGTTGGTATAGTAAAAACATTGTCGATAAGCTCATGACGCGCTTTGCCGAGTTTCAAGAATTGGAAAGTGGCAAATCGCTGGAAGCTATCAACCATTTTAAAATTAATGTATGCACCTTTGATCCCATGAACAGTGGTTCAGCTCATGTTAATTTACCTAAACAGTTGGAAAAACATCACGCAGTCATCAATGTGGATAATAATGACGTTTTTTGCTTTGTGTGGTCCTTGGCTGCTGGGTTAAGTCCTGCAACTGAAAATGTTCACAGAATGGGAAAATATCACCAGAAATTTATGGAATTAATGATCAGTCTAAATTTAGCAGACATAGAATTCCCAAAGGACCTCAACGCCATTTCTCGTTTTGAATCTAAAAATCCGCTTTACTCCATTAATGTATACGGAGTTGAAGGGGACAAAGTTATTGGTCCATTGTATGTGACAAAGGGAAAAAAAGAAAAGCATTTTAATTTACTGTACATTGAAGGGGAATTGTGCAACCATTATTGTTATATCAAAGATCTTTCTAGACTAGTTCGTTCACAAGTTACAAAAAAAAAATAGGGTACATATATGTGATCGCTGTTTGCAATATTTTACTAGCAATCAAAAGTTGACAGCACATACTATTGATTGCATCACACAACCAGCGGTAAAAATTATATTTCCAGAAAAGGATAAAGCCAGTATGAAATTTCAAAATGTGTCTCGTCAAGAACCGCTTCCATTTACAGTATATGCAGATTTTGAATGTTTAACCACACCCATTGACACATGTAAACCAGATCCGACACGTCCGTACACTCAACAAGTACAGCAACATGTGCCATTCAGTTGTGCCCTAAACGTGATTTGTTCATACGACCCTTCACTTTCATACTTCAAATCTTATCGCGATGCAGATGCTGCTGCTTGGTTTTTAAATGAATTGGACGCCTTGGCAGATCGGGTGTACAATATCCTGCAAAATCCAATTCCGCTTCAAATGTCGGACGCAGACGAGGCGGTTTTCGCAACAGCAACCACTTGTCACATTTGTCAAAAACCAATAGCACCTTGTGACACACCAGTGAGAGACCATAATCGGTACACTGGAAAATTTAGAGGAGCGGCTCATAGTGTATGTAATTTGGCGTATAAAAGAGCACGCTATATTTCTTGTTTCTTACACAACATGTCTCGGTATGACAGCCATTTAATTATTAAGGAATTTGCTAACCTTGAAAACCAAAAGTTTAATTTAATTCCACAAAATCATGAAAATTTTATTTCGTTTTCGAAATGGCGAAATGGAATCAGTATACGATTTTTAGATTCGTATAGATTCCTCGCATCATCATTGGATGCGCTTGTTCAAGGGCTTCACCCAAACAATTTGCATTTTGTACGTCAACACTTTACTGATGCCAAACAATTTGAATTATGCATTCGAAAAGGGGTGTTTCCCTATAATTATGTAAACAATTGGGCATGTTTACAGGAAACTGCACTCCCTTCAAAGGACAAATTTTACAATGACTTAACAAAAAGTCATATTTCTGAAGAAGACTATTTACACGCTCAAAAAGTATGGAACGTGTTCAAGATATCAACTTTGGGCGAGTATGCTGATTTATACCTCAAAATTGATACACTACTTTTGACAGACGTGTTTGAACACTTTCGCAAACTGTGTCTTGAAATCTACAATCTAGATCCAGCCCATTACTACACCCTTGCCGGATATAGTTGGGACTGTATGTTGAAGGTGACTGACATAGAACTGGAACTATTAACAGACATCGACATGTTACTCTTTTTTGAACGCGGAATACGTGGTGGTCTTGTTTCGCTTGTACAAAAGCACGCCAAAGCAAATAATCCATATATGGATACATACAAACCAAACCAACCTACAACATACCTCACCTACCTAGATTGTAACAATTTATACGGATATGCTATGGAAAAACCTCTTCCATATCAAAATTTTCGATGGCTGACTTCAGATGAAGTTTCAAATTTTAATTTAAAAGATGTGTTGAGCAATGACACGCGTGGCTACGTTCTAGAGGTCGACTTATTATATCCCTGTGAGATACACAATGATCATTCTGATCTACCATTTTGTGTTGAAAAATTACAACCTCCCAGTTCACGTTCCAACAATAAAAAGTTGCTGGCAACGTTAAATTCAAAAAATCGGTACGTCATACACATTGAAAATTTAATGCAATGTTTGAAACATGGTTTGAAACTGCAATCCATTCACCGCATTATTTGCTTTGACCAAAAACCATGGTTACAACCGTACATGCAATTGAATACTCATCATCGGCAACACGCCAAGACCACATTTGAATCAAATTTTTATAAATTAATGAACAATGCGTGCTACGGTAAATCAATGGAAAATATTCGAAAGCATAGAACTATTCATTTGGTAAACCACTGGGACGGTCGATATGGCGCACGAAAATATATAGCTATGCCTAATTTCCATTCTGTACGAGTTATTGAAACTGATTTAGTAACCATTGAATTGTCAAAGACAGAAATCATGTATAACAAACCAATTTACTTGGGAATGGTGATACTTGACTTTTCAAAATTTGTAATGTATCAATTTCATTATAAGTTTGCCAAACAAAAGTTTGGAGATGTAAAATTACTGTATATGGATACAGACAGTCTTATTTATCAAACCAATAAGATAGATGTTTACTCAGTGATGAGAGAACATCCAAATTACTTTGATACCTCAAACTATGAGGTTAACAATATGTTTGGCATAATTCCCATGAATAAAATAAAAAAATAGGTCTATTTAAGGATGAGTGCGCTGGTGATGTTATGACAGAATTTGTGGCTTTGGCGCCGAAAATGTACGCATTTTCAACACAAAAGAATAAAGGTCAATGCAAAGCGAAGGGTGTTCTTCGTAGCGTCACACAATTCCTCAATGTTGAGGAATATCGATGTGTACTCTACGCAAACACCTCTCGCTTATACCAGCAAACACGCATTCTTTCAAAGAACCATAATATTTTTACACTAAATCAAAATAAAACATCGCTGACAACATATGACAATAAACGTCTGTGGGATGGTGTAAATAGCTTGCATTATGGACATTTCCACACCTTGTAAAAAAGAACACACTTTCATTTTCAATTCTTTTTATTAAAATTGTATGTTTTTTACAAGAAGAAAACTAAACCATATTTTGTGTATACTATGAACTGGTGGACTGACTCTCAAATAAATACTTCACAATATTTGATTCATGTTTATTACTTTGTCCTTTTCCTCACTAATCCACCACCAATCAATAGCTTTGACTTCATCGCTCCTGCTACAATCAAGGCTGCAATCTTCTCACCAATAGAAGCAGTAGATGACATCACACGCTGCATGGCCTTTCTTAGAAGAATGCGGTCTGCAACTCGACGTACTTCTATATTCTTGTTGTTGTAAGCAATGTCATGATCTCTACACGCTGCATCCAATATGTTGATTCCAGAGTTCCCTTGTGCTAGACGTTGGCTTAGTTTAGTTCCAGGTCCACAAAATTGATAGCCGGGAATATGCAGTTCAATGGGAAGTAGATCAATGGCCTTGTTAACTAGACCATGACCAGCAAAGGTCCGATATATCTTTTTCAATCGTTGTCTTACTTTTTGGTGCTGGCGATACTGCCGCTGCTGTCTCTTCTTCCTCTTCTTCATCGCAACCATGGAATGATGAAGCAAAGTCTTTACAGGACGGTATATTTGTATGACCGTGGTACAATTTGATGAGCTGACACGTTCCACACTGTTTAATGGAGGGCATTTTAGTAATAGACACTTGCTGGTGATGACTAAAGTCAGTGCATGGTTGTAGTTCACGCAGACCAGGATCTCTGCTCCATTCACTAGGTACACTGTGCCAAATATTTTTCACCTTGTTTGAAGCAACATAAAAAAGGAACGCCTTGGGCAAAGCGTTCAATTCCTCATCTGTGAAACTGTCAAGCTTTTTTTTACAGGCAAAAAACTTGACAATAGCTCGCTCTGTGGGGTTTGAGTCCAAACCTTCAATTGCTGCCATATTACTACACGTCCACACTGATCACTGGTATGTCTCACACTGAAGCTGACGTTACAACGCTTTGCACTCAACATGCAAGTTTTGACATGCTCTGCGAGCTAGCCAATCAAAAAGCTTCCAAACATTTTGAAGTGTTTTATTTTGTAGAGGTTCATCAGGCACGGACAGGTTGTACAGTGCAGGACATCCCAGATCATGAAGGTCAACAAGTTGACATGTTGAATTAACATACTGACGCAACCATTCCTTTTTTCACTTCCCTTTACAAATACAAGGTCAGCACCAAACAAGTGTGCTTTCAGAACAAGTGATAGATGATGGTAAGGAATGTCGCCTTCTTTCCAGACTAGTCCCAAATTGCGTTGCAACCACTCTGTTTGTCTTCTGTCCTCGTCTGACTGCAAATGCAATGGAAACGGTGGTTCAAAGACAAAACTGGTTACTCTTGGTGCCCACATGGTTGTGCAGTCAATAATTCCAACTTCTTTAAATACAAACTTGTTTCCGTTCACCTTGAAACCCTGCACGTCGACAATCAATGTTTTCGGCATGGCGACGGATATCAGACCTTCCACTACCGCTGCTTCTTAACAACTAACTGATTGGATAGGAGCGGGAAAATAATATACACACAAAAATCAATTACACAATTTTATTCATAAAGTTATCAGTACATCGCTTACAATTTTTTATCATAGGATTTGGACCATCCCAATCACAGTGAGAATCTCCTCGATGCATAAAGTGTCTACGACAAGGACGGCAGGCTGCAACATCCGCCGACATACGGAGGTGTAATGGTAGCTTATCCCAATTAAGGTCAATGTCGTGTGCACCGTACGCGGTCAGAAATCCAGCTGGTAAATAGGCAATCAGATGCTGCGGCATTTCACGAAGAAATTGCGCTTTATGGTAGGCGCGTATTGCTAAACTCACCAGGGTGCGATAAATCTCAAATGCTGCATCAGCGTCTCGACTTGTTGAGCAACGATCGCATTTGCAGTCCATGCAATCTACCCGCTCTCCAACATGACAAGATGAAGCTTTGGCAACACCATCGTCCACATTATTTGTTTGATTAGCGATGGGCTTGTTGTTGTACCCCCTGTCATGAATACCAAACGTAGACATGAATCCATCCGGTAAATAGTGAACCAGATGCGGCGGCATTCTAAGCACAGTATGATTCTTGTGATAGGCAGTTATAGCTTCACTCACTAGGGCGCGATAAATGGTAAACCTTGAATCTTCATCTGAGCCTGGTGAATCACTTTCACATTTGCAGACCCACCTCGCAGAGGGGGTTGTGACTTCATCGTAGCTTTCCATGACTGTGAAGGGCAATGGAGGAAGACATGCTATTTATACTCTGGTCACCATATTGGACAGCGGTTGATAAAACACTTGCGCCTCGTGAACAATAAGGCAATAGGCTGTTGTTTTTTCTGGAATAACTGTAGATGTTTCAAATTCTAGTCTGATATCAATAGTTGTTTCCTTCATCGACTCCTCCAAATACGAACAGTCCATCACCACCAGAGGCGCCTTGGACTTGAAGTCTTGTGGTGATAATAGCGGACATGCCTCTTTCTGATAATAGGATGACTGAAAGTTTACAAACATGTCATAAAGCTTACCATATTTGTTCTTGTTAAAGTTTAAATCCATTCCCTCATAGGGAAAGGTAACACCGTTCAAAAAGAGTCGTATATTTCGTAATTGGATGTGGTCAAATTTTGATGCATCTTTATTCTGTTGATATTTGCGATCTGTTTGAAATCCAACCAGGACGTAGAGTGGCCGCTCTGTATACCGTGAGGTTTTTATAGACCAAGTATGTGTATCGGAGAGTGGTAATACCGGGTATTCATGCAGCTCCCAGCTTCTAAATTGAATGGGTAAAGCTGTATCCTTCTCCACAATCTTGAGCAGACTCAATTTTTTCTGATCTGATAGAGTAACGTGCGGTACTTTCCATAGAATTCGTTGCAGTAGAATTTTTGTATCTATTGGCGCTGTATCAGCTCCCTTTAGCGCATTATAATCACTCCTGTCTCGTACAAGAATCAGATCCTGTCTTGCGTTCACAACAATGCGCTTATGATCCTCTGCAAAGCCTAGTATTAATTTTAGAGGTAAATGTCCAGTAAATGTACCATCATCGTTAATCATCCAGTCGTTGGTTGAGTTGGGACACCAACCAGCCATACAAAAAGCTTTACTCTCTTCGCTTCCATACGAGGGATAAAGTTTCATGACACTTGTTATGCCAACATTTCGAGTAGTATCCACTTCAATACCGTTGATCACGTAGCGAACCTCAGAAAACAAAAAGGCCAAAGCATTGTTGGCCAACTTTGACGTTGTTGGAATGGTACCATCCAATTTGGTGAGTTGCCCTTCAATCTGGATGTAACTTTCATGTGGAAGCGTGTAGATATCTTGTTGGTTAATAGTAATGCGAATCTCATCATTATTATTTAGTCCCTGAGTATACGGTTGGTAGGAATGGTGTTCAATTCTTACAATACCCTCCTGTACTTCGACAGGGTTTGTCACGTCTAGAATCGAATTCATGACGTAAGGTGTAACCAAGTTGTTGTAGGATCTGCTTGTTGACACGTGTTAACCTGTACACGTGTTGAGCACAACTAACGCCTGTTCTTGACAGCGTTGCCGCTTTATACACTTGTTTCATGCTGGCTTCAGATACAGTTTGTAGGTCACAGGTGTATGAGGGTCTAACCGAATGAGACGTTGGTTTCTATTCACCAGTCTTAAGGTAATATTCCTGATGTTGGTCACACTCACAGGATGATAGAGCACCACCGACGGGTTTTCGCGGATGATGTAACCACCAGGTGAAGTAACAATAAAATCATAAAGCGAATGCGAGGGATCTTGATTGGTGTAGACGTCTGTAATAATATTACACGTGACAGATATGTGATGATCTTCAATTATTTTCACCGGTTGGTCAGACTTGTGTATCACGTTTGGTACTAACACTTGTGGTGAATAGCCTAACAATGACCCAATCGAATCTGGTTGAGATTTAAAATCAATCCTAAAAGAAGAAAGAATACTGCAGCGATGTGTCACGTTGTTGGCTATGAGTTCAAACTTGCGTGTCCCGTCCAGAAATGCTTTTAGACTAAATTCTTTGGTGAGAGTTGTGTAGATGTAATCGTGAATATCATCTACGGTGTAGCTGCCAGACGGTAGAGTTAACACATAGTCATCGTAGTAGAACTTATCATTGACGTCTTCAATTATGTTGCAGATTCTATTATAGCCTTCAAACGAAACAAGTCCCAGCACGTAGGGTCGTCGTCCCAATTCAATAGGAGGATAAAAGTCAACAGTTACTTCCGCACCTTGTCCGTGCACTGTAAACGTTCTACTTTCTGTTGTCATAATGACCACGTCACCCGCCATGCTCGGTCTTATATAGAAAAGTCAAACATAGACGACCGCACTGTTGCGTGTTAAAATTTTGCACTCGTTTCACATTATAGTGTATTGTTGCACTGCTTCCAAAATAGCGAACAAGCTCTGTCGGAGGAGGAAGGTTTCCAAAACTGTCAAAGTACCACACGGTTCGCCCATGCTTTATGTAGGCCACATAATGCGTTCCCGGTCCATGACTGTCATCCAAATTAACAACTGCACTTTCATGGCTCCGTGGTCGAGACGGTAGTTGGTTGCGCATAAACACACCTCGAAAGTGGGAGATCTTTAGCTGTTTTGCATATCTTAAAACTTCCTCATGCGTCATGGCTCGTCGTGGCAGTGCATCGATTAACCGTTTTTTGGCGACATGTAAATGCCGAGTCCTTTCTTGTAGGGTGCTAGCTTCATGTTCACACCTTTGCCGCGCAGTGCTATGGCCTCCATAGTTTTATTATGCCTTTCACTTTCCTTCAACTGTTGCTTCGCCTTCTCAACAGCTTTTACCGTTCGTGCTACCGCACTTGCTCCTCCAAGAAGTGAACCCAGGGCTGCTAGTCCAGCAAACAGTGCAGGTAAAAATCCACCACGTTTCGGCACAGGAATAACTCGGGCACGTTTTCTAAAACGTAGTTTACTTTTGGGATTCGCATGCAATCGTGCTGCTCGGAGTGCTTTCTTAATAGCCAACTCACTATTTGTTTCTCCGCGCGAAGCTTGACGTGCCGCATGAAGAATAGCTTTAAAGCCTCCCTTTCTTGACAACTTCTTCCTCTTCTTCACCACATATCTCTGTTTCACCATCGCGACCAAAGAACAAGACAACCTCACACCGCAAAGTATAGAACACAACTAACACTCCTCAGGAAGGGAACCTATAATTATTTATTCAATGGTGGCTGTATATTCAAGTTCTATATACAGAGGAAAATCGTTCATCGTTTTCCCCACCTCTTTTTCTTCAGACGAGAGTTTCAAATAAAAGAATAATTTGTCTCCGGCTTTCACCGGTTGATCAATAAGTGGTTGAACACTACCGTTTAATCGTACCTCTAAATGTTTCAAATCTGGTGCATACTCAATTACACGAATGGCACCATCATACATTAAACGGTAATTGTCATACCCCGAACGTAGTATGTAGGCGAGGTTATTGGGATCTTTTACCGGTTGTTGGTTTACAATGTGAAGCAGAAATATAGAGGGTATTGATTTAATAAAAAGCGATAACCGTTGTTCCAAAAATCGTTTGGTCGTCACGTCGTGAGGTTGCACAGGATCAGCAACTTCGGCTATTCGTCTTCGCTTCATCTGTAGAGCGTTCTCCTTAATTTCCCACACCTTATCCATTTCAGAGTTTAAAAACCGTTTTGTACAAACATCTTGATCATCTTCAGGATCGGCCACATGCACAAAGCGTGCATTATTTGCTGTATAGCCCTTTACAGTTAGGGTGGGCACAATACTGAGCACCTGTTTCACCTTGTTATCTACATAGTCCTTTCGAGCAGCGTCCGTGTTGTTTGTTGGAAGAGCCAGCTGAGTGATTCGACGTTGGTGTACGTCATAGTCCTTTGCTTCTGTTAACACCACAGCATTGGTTAACACATAGGCTTTGGTGCACACATCTTGATCGTTCACAGGATCTGCAACGCCCGTAATACGTTTATTCTGAGCCTCATAATCTCCTTTGATACGTCGTAAGCGGTAATAATCTACATACTTTTTTGAACATGCGTCCGAGGGTAATACGGGTTCTGTTATATTGGTCAATCGCTTTCCATTAAAGTCGTAATTACCATCTGTTGTGCGTGGCAATACATTAGCATCGACATATCGTTTAGTAGCCGGATCTGTATCATGTTTTGGATCGTTTGTCAAAGCAAATCGTTCATTTGTTTTAAGAGTTCTTCCAAAGGCGTCCATGGTTACACTGGAACTGAAACACCCGCTTGCCTCATGTATATAGAGACCAGCTCTTCCCCTTTCACATTTAGTTGATATGCAGATTATTAAGCAACAACATTCACTTCCGGTGGGAGACTTGGTTTCAAACCTCTTCTCAACATCGTCCGAACAACGTCATGGATCACTCTTCCCATCCTCCATTCGCTGTCTCATCGCCGGCCCGTCAGGATGTGGAAAAACCAATCTTCTGCTTACCCTCATCACCTCCTTAAACGGAGTGCGCTTTCAAAATATCTATATCTTTGCCAAATCGCTGTATCAACCGCTGTATGTGTTCTTGGAACAGGTCATGTCAGGTCTGCGCAACATGGGCTACTTCACATTCGCAGCACACGAAGATGTCATTTCTCCAGACAATGTTCGCCCCCATTCGCTTATGATTTTTGACGATGTGGCCACAGAACGACAGGGCATTATTCAGGCTTACTTTAGCATGGGACGTCATAAATATATTGATTGTTTTTATCTCACTCAAACCTATTCGCGAATACCAAAACAGTTGATTCGTGACAATGCCAACGTGATTGTTCTCTTCCGTCAGGATGAGCGCAACATGCATCACGTCTACGATGATCACGTGAACCCAGACATGACCTTTCAAGCCTTTACACAGTTGTGTGCCATGTGTTGGAACGCTCATCACCACAGTTGTCTTGTTATTGATAAGCAGAGCAACATCAACAATGGACGCTACCGCATGGGATTTGATCATTTCATTCGTATTTAAGTAGCTGCATCGCTTTTCTGAACATCATTAGTTCAGATGTCATGGCGACAACAGGGAGTCAATTAAAAAAGCACATAATCCGTGCGCGAAATAGCATTCGACAAAAGTTTCGCTATCTAAAACGTGCACATGCCGACAGTGAACTGTTTGTCGAAAAACATTTGAAGTCACCTCTGGAAGCTGTGTTGAAAGGAACATCAAAGCCTAGTACACGCTCAAAAGAAACACAAACAATTGAAGAGGAGGAAGAAAATGATGAAGAACCTGACGATGTTTTTTCTCCATTGCTTCCGTCTTCTAGCTCCAAAGAATCACCGCTGCCCCAGTTTTTGAAAACATCAATAATTGCTGAAACACCCACTGGACCCAAAGAAAAGCAGCCTACTCTTAAAGAAATATTAAATACGCCCGAACAATATGTGCGGTTAAACTCCATTTTACTACAAAATTATGGTGCGTTGGTTACTCCCTTCCTTGAAGATCTTTTTACTAAGAAAACTGATACTACCTATGGTGTTCGCTATGAAAACAATAGATTTCGAATTGGCGATTCACCAATCAAGATAAGTGACAATGTTTTGATTGTTAAAACAGTTCGTTACAAATTGACGCCAGGTCTTTTAGAACTTTTATTTTCACGTACACCTTCTACCGAGGACTATGATAAAGAAGATCTTGAAAAGTATAAAAACATCTTGATGGCTACAAATGGTTTTAGACGTAATTATAAACATTCTGAAGCAGTAAATGCTAATAAGAGCTTCAAATATAAAACCATCATATCAAAATTGTTTCCCACCTATGCAAGTGTTCGCCGTGCAAATTCAGCGTCCGGTATCACATTTAATACTTTGAAACCTTTCATCGATTTCGCCTATTGGAACAATCCAAATAAGTTGGTTAAACGTCTGCAACTGTTGCGTGCATCAGAACAGGCTGGTCATACCGGACACGAGGCGGAAGTTTTAGAAATAGAAGAGGAGCTTCGTCATGCTGGCATTATTGTCTAATGAGTCAACGTGATCATACACCCTCGCCTGTTAAGGCTGCCATTGCTCGCGAGTTGCATAGACCAGCTCGTCGTCTCTACCATCGTCGTCATGTCATCACACGGGGCGTTGACGATCTTTGGCAAGCTGATCTGGTTGAAATGATTCCCTATGCCAAAGCTATCAACGGGGTCAACTATCTGCTCACCGTCATCGACGTTTATTCCAAAATGGCCTTTGTTGAACCTGTTCGGAATAAATCTGCACAACTAGTCACCGCTGCATTCAAGACCATCATTCAGCGGTCAAGACGACAACCTCGTTTGCTTCAAACAGATCAAGGCAAAGAATTTTTCAACAAGACTTTTTCCGCTTATCTCAGATCACTTGACATCCATCACTATTCCACTTTTAGCAATCTAAAGGCAAGTGTTGTAGAACGTTTCAACCGCACACTCAAGACGCGCATGTGGGAACAATTTACAGCAAGAGGATCCTATCGCTGGCTTGAACTTGTACGCGACCTGGTGACACGTTACAACAACACTAAACATAGAACTATCAGAATGAAACCACGCCTTGTAACCAAGAACATTGCGCAATTGGATCGCATTCATCACAAAATCAAAACGGCAGATCCGCGACGTCATCGATTACGTATTGGTGATTATGTGCGCATCAGTAAACATAAAACAATCTTCGCCAAAGGATACACACCAAACTGGAGCACAGAAATATTTCGTATTCGCAAGGTAAAACTTTCTAATCCAGTTGTTTATTTACTTGATGACCTCAACAAGCAGCCAATCCAAGGAGGATTCTACATGGAGGAACTGCAAAGGACGCAATATCCCAAGCATTATCTTGTTGAAAAAATTGTACAAAAACGTGGCAATAAACTTTTTGTTAAGTGGCTAGGTTTTAATGCCACATATAATTCATGGATTAATAAATCAGATCTGGTGTACGCCTTCTTGTTTTTATTTCATGTCGAGCTGGCCGACCCAACATGCTATGCGTTTTGTATCCTCACCCACCCTACCATTTACAGGAAATACTACTCCAGATTCATTGACGTTTGTTTACCATTGAGCACATTCAACAACCAGTTCATTCCCCCTCTCTCTCTCAATCCCATTCACTACTCCAGATACCATTGATGTTTGTTTACCATTGAGCGCTTTCAATCCCATTTTGTTTGTCTCTCAGACCCATTCACACCTAACCAACCTACCACGTCAGGTTTCAACAACCACCATCCATCCCCATTCATGTTTTCCCATTAAGAACACTTCCAACCATGACCTACCCCACATCCCGTAATCTGCTATGACGTCACACACACACACTAGTTGACCGTTCAAATCTGACGATTCATTCACCGACAAAGATTCGGAAACCTTCGGCAACACTCGGATCTCATCAAGTACAAAGCAAAGCTATATAGCACGAGACCATAACAGAGAAGGCGCTCAGTCCAATAAAGAGACTGGGTCGAGGAGGGTCTCGTGCAGATCCTCTTCCATCCTTCCCCCCCTCGTCCCCCACCCCACCCTTCCCTCCCACTCCCCCCTCCCACACCCCCCCCCACCCTCCCCCCTCCCCCACCCCTTCCCTCCACCCACACCCCCTCAAACCGGTTCCTGGACCCTCCAAGGTTTGTTTACCTTCCGGGGTCCCGGCGACCTTGGGGTCAATGACCTACCTCAAGGTCATTGACCATGACCTACCTCAAGGTCATTGACCTTGCCACGCCCCCCTCATTTGCATAAATAACGGTATTTGAAGCAGAACCCTCCTTGCTCCTCTACTTATGGACTGCTGTTGGCATGTTGTACCAGGGGTATTCTTTGACGTAGTGTCTGGCAGTTGCTATGGCGTAAGCTCAAAACTTTTCAACGTCGATTTGACGTTCGCTCGAAATCGCCTGCAAAATAATGTCAAAACGGAGGATTAGTTCTTCGGAAACTCGAGTTATCAACGCTGATATTGGAGTGTTTTCAAAGAAAGGTCGAGCGGTGTTTCCGCCCTTTTTCTACTTATTATATTCTTTACAATGCTTCTGGGCATCGATTATAATTTAAATTGTACACATATAGCCCATAATTAATTAATATTATTGTCATTTTTCAACATCCGTGGTTTCCCCATTTTCAACACCAGGCAAATGCTGGGACGGTACCTTCTAACAGGCCACGGCCGCCTCCTTCCCCATCCTTGCCCAGTTTCATTCATCTTCATCCATTTCATCTCTCATCCCGACGCGCAGGTCGCCCACGGGCGTCGACTAGAAAGACCTGCACTCGGCCTCCCTGGAGGCCACACGAAAAAAAAAATCAACATGTCTCAATAATGACATTTTGCGAGTATCGCGTAATACGTGGCTCAAAGCCGGAGTTGGTACTAGTAGGTGGAATTGAAGGTTAATTTACAAAGGTAATAGCCAAATATATACTTGCGGACACAGTGCAAAAGAAAGCGGATTGTCGTGGAATTCGTAAGTTATCTCTAGTTTTTAAACACATTTTACTATTTTCTCGTGCATTTTCCGGTATTAAGTTAGTTAAAAGAAAACATGTAGGCCTATAATTAATTATGTAATAATGATATAAGCTTACATGTTTTTTAATTGGTATATACCTCCTGGAACATCTTCCATATTGAAAATGAATTGAAATATAACGGACAAAATGAAGTTCTGCTCGTCCGCACAACCGGTATTCAGTAGTCCCAACATTACTGTAGCCAATCTGATAGTCCAAAATTCCCATCTAGAAACGTCATTTTTTGCCTTTTTGGCCACGTTTTCAAGATTCTGGCCCACTATGCGGCGGTGCCATGTCATAGATTTATGGCATGTAATAGATCCTTCCACAGACAAAACTTGTGTGAAGCTAATTTTCTAGGTTAGATTTCGTTGGATTGCTCTATCAAAGTACCAACGTTCACCACTAGGTATCATTGATATCTGGCAGCGAAAGTTGGAGCTACTTGAAATTGAACGGAACTTGTAGCTCACCCCCTGGGTGTCCACTGGAAGCAGCTATAGCCTCAGGCGAGCCGAACATGTCCTCGGACACTTCCGGCACTAAAAGCCATACGCTAAATAATAAGTAATTAATCTCATGTACATTTTTTCAGGATTAGGGAATAACCCATCTCATTTGGGTACAATGGTGTTGACCCACTCAAACGCACCAACATTTATTGTTATATGCCAAGTTGAAGTTGTTGTTTGATTTTGCATTTAGCTATTTGACTGGAGTAGAACAGGGGCGTATATACAATTTTTTTCCGGGGGGGGGGGGTGACTATCCTGGGAAATTGTGAGTATTCTCAGGGGATTGTCACCACAAAATATTCAGAAATATCAACCAATATCTTAGAGCATATGACTTTGTGAAATTATTTTAGATAACATTCAAAGATTATATAGCCTACAATTATTATTGGCGATACAAAAGAAAGTTGTAAAATACAACACAAGGACAGAAATAAAATTTTATACTTAGTGAATTTTCTATTGAGTATGCATGGTAAATATCTAAATATTTGTCAGTTTATTAAGCAGAAAGGTAAACAGAGTTTTTTTTTTTACACGTTGATAATTTATTTCTGAAAAGTACCGTACTGTGGAATTCTCAGTTGTGCATCGCAAGGATGAGTGTACCCCGTTCCAGCCCTCAGACTAGAATTAAAATTTCTTGGCAGAGCCGGGAATCGAATTCGGACCTAGGCAGACAAGAATGCTAGGCACTATTCCAAAAGTTAGTATAATTTCAATCTTAATATTGTTTATAACTAAGCCAATAAGTTAAGATTAGGGTACAACCAAATGTACAATTATTTTATGATCTTACCAGGGGCCCCCTCAACACCCCCTTTATATACGCCCCTGAGTAGAAATGAGACGTCATGGAAAAACACTTGTCGATGTCTCGGATGGGAATCGAACCCTCGAGGCTGAGACCAGTCAGACCTCTGGGGTGACACTCACGACATGTGGGCCGGCAGGTGGCAGCGCTGACAGCGACAGTGATTTGTGGAGCTGGCAAGGAACACATTGGGCGATTAGCGGCCCCACCACTTCCTGACAGCGCTCATTTTCCCAGATTTATTTCTCCGTGTGGTCACTGTGACTCCGAGAAGTTCCATTTGGAGGGCGCGTAATCACTTTCCAGTCGTCAATACAAACTGTGCGCTATTACAATGGGCGGGAATCAATTATTTTACATGTCCTAACCTACTAGATCCCACCACAACCGGAACCTAAGAGCATTAAACAAATCTAACCTACAAATTTAGCTTCACACAATTGTTACAGTCATTTTTGAAAGGGCATTATTCCAAATTTTGACAAAATGAGTTAAGAACGGTACTAGAATCTATGGACATAGATATATCTTTCTGTATGAAATGGGCGTTACCGGTATTCTATACATTGTAAATGTGTGTTTGCGACTTCGTTACAGCGACGTCATTTTTGAAAGGGCTTTACTCCAGGAATAATTATTATATTCCTCATATATAGGTATTTCTACGATATTTTGAATGGCCTGTACGTAACAATGCTGCTGCTCTGATGATCATGATGACCAATGAAGCCATTTTGTACGTATTTTGATTAGAGTTAGGTTGGTTGGTTGGTTCTTAAGTTTAGGAGCTGCGATAACGTGGTCATGTAGCCCCGTGTACTTTGGGTGTGTGTAGAATCTGTGTGACAACCGGTGTTAATTGTGATGACTGTATTAGTGTGTGTTATCTGTTTTTTAATTTAAGTACAGTCTGGAACTTAGAATTTTTCAAGTAGTTCCTACTTTTGCCGCCAAGCGCCACCGTCAACGACTACAAGGCCAATTTCAGAAATTAGCTACTAGACGCCACCGCAGTCGGCTCTTGGCAACGAACTTAGAAAGCAAAGAGCGTTGTTTACATTCTTAACCTATCCAATTTAGCTTCACACAGGTGTAATTAGTGGAAGGATTTTTAACATGCCATAAATCTATGACATGGGACCGCCGGCTTTACTTCCCCTCCGAAGGAAGGCATACTGAGGGATTTTCAACGCTCTTAAAAAATCCGACGGCTTCGGCCGGGTTTGAACCCGCTATCTTGGGCATAGAAGCTCAGCATGCTACCTACTACGCCACCGAAGCCGCTTTGATTAGAGTTACAATCAATACTCTGACAATGTATGAGTAAAGAAAGGAGCAACTTAAATCACTACTAAAAACGTAATTTGACCATGCGTACGAATTACTTCCTTAAGGAAAGGACCTTATATCAAGATGTTGGTCTTATTTCCTTCAAAGAGATTGGAAAACTTAGCAACTGCAGTAATGGCGAGATATCCATTTTATTATGTTCTTTGAAGATTGGAAAGCCCATCCACGTACTCACCCACATATTGTTATTCCTCGCTCCAGAAAACTTAAGATTTTGGAGTAAGGCCCTTTCAAAAATGACTGTATCAATTGTAGTTGGTGGAAGGTTCTTTTACATGTCATAAATCAATGACATGGACCCGATAACTTCACTTCTCCTCCGAAGGAAGGCATACTGAGGGATTTTTAACGCTCTTAAATAATTCGACGACTTCGGCCGGGTTTGAACCTGCGATCTTGGGCATAGAAGCTCGGCATGCTACCAACTATGCCACCGAAGCCGCTTTTTTTTCTGTTTTTAGTTTGGTTTTGTGTTTGTATTTTTTTGTTCGCTTTCATGAAGACTCCACAGCCAGAAGTGCTAACCTTACCAGGTTAAAATCCTCAGTCCCCAGCCAGGGGTACTAAACTCACCAGGTTAAAATCCTCAGTCCCCAGCTAGGGGTACTAACCTTACCAGGTTAAAATCCTCAGTCCCCTGCCAGGGGTACTAAACTCACCAGGTTAAAATCCTGAGTCCCCAGCTAGGAGTGCTAACCTTACCAGGTTAAAATCCTCAGTCCCCAGCCAGGGGTACTAACCTTACCAGGTTAAAATCCTCAGTCCCCAACCAGGGGTACTAACCTTACCAGGTTAAAATCCTCAGTCCCCAGCCAGGGGTACTAACCTTACCAGGTTAAAATCCTCAGTCCCCAGCCAGGGGTACTAACCTTACCAGGTTAAAATCCTCAGTCCCCTGCCAGGGGTACTAAACTCACCAGGTTAAAATCCTCAGTCCCCAGCCAGGGGTGCTAACCTTACCCGGTTAAAATACTCAGTCCCCAGCCAGGGGTGCTAACCTTACCAGGTTAAAATCCTCAGTCCCCAGCCAGGGGTGCTAACCTTACCAGGTTAAAATCCTCAGTCCCCAGCCAGGGGTACTAACCTTACCAGGTTAAAATCCTCAGTCCCCAGCCAGGGGTATTAACCTTACCAGGTTAAAATGCTCAGTTCCTAGCTAGGGGTGCTAACCTTACCAGGTTAAAATCCTCAGTCCCCAGCCAGGGCTGTTAACCTTACCAGGTTAAAATCCTCAGCCCCCAGTCAGGGGTACTAACCTTACAGGTTAAAATCCTGAGTCCCCAGCTAGGAGTGCTAACCTTACAGGTTAAAATCCTCAGTCCCCAGCCAGGGGTGCTAACCTTACCAGGTTAAAATCCTCAGTCCCTAGCCAGGGGTGCTAACCTTACCAGGTTAAAATCCTCAGTCTCCGGCCAGGGGTATTAAACTTACCAGGTTAAAATGCTCAGTCCCTAGCTAGGGGTGCTAACCTTACCAGGTTAAAATCCTCAGTTCCTAGCCAGGGGTACTAACCTTACCAGGTTAAAATGCTCAGTCCCTAGCTAGGGGTGCTAACCTTACCAGGTTAAAATCCTCAGTCTCCAGCTAGGGGTGCTAACCTTACCAGGTTAAAATCCTCAGTCCCCAGTCAGGGGTGCAAACCTTACCAGGTTAAAATCCTCAGTTCCTAGCCAGGGGTACTAACCATACCAGGTTAAAATGCTCAGTCCCCAGCCAGGGGTGCTAACCTTACCAGGTTAAAATCCTCAGTCCCCAGCCAGGGGTACTAACCTTACCAGGTTAAAATCCTCAGTCCCCAGCCAGGGGTATTAACCTTACCAGGTTAAAATGCTCAGTCCCTAGCTAGGGGTGCTAACCTTACCAGGTTAAAATCCTCAGTCCCCAGCCAGGGCTGTTAACCTTACCAGGTTAAAATCCTCAGCCCCCTGTCAGGGGTACTAACCTTACAGGTTAAAATCCTGAGTCCCCAGCTAGGAGTGCTAACCTTACAGGTTAAAATCCTCAGTCCCCAGCCAGGGGTGCTAACCTTACCAGGTTAAAATCCTCAGTCCCTAGCCAGGGGTGCTAACCTTACCAGGTTAAAATCCTCAGTCTCCGGCCAGGGGTATTAAACTTACCAGGTTAAAATGCTCAGTCCCTAGCTAGGGGTGCTAACCTTACCAGGTTAAAATCCTCAGTTCCTAGCCAGGGGTACTAACCTTACCAGGTTAAAATGCTCAGTCCCTAGCTAGGGGTGCTAACCTTACCAGGTTAAAATCCTCAGTCTCCAGCTAGGGGTGCTAACCTTACCAGGTTAAAATCCTCAGTCCCCAGTCAGGGGTGCAAACCTTACCAGGTTAAAATCCTCAGTTCCTAGCCAGGGGTACTAACCATACCAGGTTAAAATGCTCAGTCCCTAGCTAGGGATGCTAACCTTACCAGGTTAAAATCCTCAGTCCCCAGCCAGGGCTGCTAACCTTACCTGGTTAAAATCCTCAGTCCCCAGTCAGGGGTACTAACCATACAGGTTAAAATCCTGAGTCCCCAGCTAGGAGTGCTAACCTTACAGGTTAAAATCCTCAGTCCACAGCCAGGGGTGCTAACCTTACCAGGTTAAAATCCTCAGTCCCTAGCCAGGGGTGCTAACCTTACCAGGTTAAAATCCTCAGTCTCCGGCCAGGGGTATTAAACTTACCAGGTTAAAATGCTCAGTCCCTAGCTAGGGGTGCTAACCTTACCAGGTTAAAATCCTCAGTCCCTAGCCAGGGCTGCTAACCTTACCAGGTTAAAATACTCAGTCCCCAGTCAGGGGTACTAACCTTACAGGTTAAAATCCTGAGTCCCCAGCTAGGAGTGCTAACCTTACAGGTTAAAATACTCACTCCCCAGCCAGGGGTGCTAAACTTACCAGGTTAAAATTCTCAGTCTCCAGCCAGGGGTGCTAACCTTACCAGGTTAAAATCCTCAGTCCCCAGCCAGGAGTGCTAACCTCACCAGGTTAAAATCCTCAGTCCCCAGCCAGGGGTACTAACCTTACCATGTTAAAATCCTCAGTCTCCAGCCAGGGGTGCTAAACTTACCAGGTAAAAATCCTCAGTCCCCAGCCAGGGGTGCTAACCTTACCAGGTTAAAATCCTCAGTCCCCAGCCAGGGGTTCTAACCTTACCAGGTTATAATCCTCATTCCCCAGCCAGGGATGCTAACCTTACCAGGTTAAAATCCTCAGTCTCCAGCCCGGGGTGCTAACCTTACCAGGTTAAAATCCTCAGTCCCCTGCCAGGGGTGCTAACCTTACCAGGTTAAAATCCTCAGTCCCCAGCCAGGGATGCTAACCTTACCAGGTAAAAATCCTCAGTCCCCAGCCAGCGGTGCTAACCTTACCAGGTTAAAATTCTCAGTCCCCAGCCAGGGGTGCTAACCTTACCAGGTTATAATCCTCATTCCCCAGCCAGGGATGCTAACCTTACCAGGTTAAAATCCTCAGTCTCCAGCCCGGGGTGCTAACCTTACCAGGTTAAAATCCTCAGTCCCCAGTCAGGGGTGATAACCTTACAGGTTAAAATCCTCAGTCTCCAGCCAGGGGTGCTAACCTTACAGGTTAAAATCCTCAGGCCCAACCATGGGTGCTAACCTTACAGGTTAAAATCCTCAGTCCCCAGTCAGGGGTGCTAACCTTACCAGGTTAAAATCCTCAGTCCCCAGCCAGGGGTGATAACCTTACAGGTTAAAATCCTCAGCCCCCAGTCAGGGGTGATAACCTTACAGGTTAAAATCCTCAGTCTCCAGCCAGGGGTGCTAACCTTACAGGTTAAAATCCTCAGGCCCAACCACGGGTGCTAACCTTACAGGTTAAAATCCTCAGTCCCCAGTCGGGGGTGATAACCTTACAGGTTAAAATCCTCAGTCCCCAGGCAGGGGTGCTGACCTTACTGGTTAACATCCTCAGCCCCCAGCCAGGGGTGATAACCAGGTTAAACTCGTCAGTTCCCATCAGGGGTGCTAACCTAACCGGGTTAAAATCCTTAGCTCCCAGCCAGGGGTGCTAACCTTACCAGATTAAAAGCCTCAGTCCCTGGCTTGGGGTGCTAACCTTATGGGGTTAAAATCCACAGTTTTGAGCCATGGGTGCTAACCATACGAGGTTAAAAGGCGCAGGGCCAGGGGAGGATCCCTAGCGTGCTAACAACTTAACCACGGAGCCGCTAGGAAACACGTGCGGGTCGTTGTTTATGATTTTCGTTCTTAAAAAATTAGCGAAGGAAAATGTAGTGTGACCTCGAGGTTGGAGCAGCGCATCCAATCGCGCAGAGTAAACAGCGTGTGTTGGCTCAGACATTGTTTTATTGGCCTTAGGCCCGCGAGTGACATTACCTTATCAGAGCAAAGTCATAAACAACACCCAGTGCTACGTTGCCGTCACGGCCCAAGGAACACACGATATTCTGGAAATAACGGAACATCTAATGTCACGCGATAGTACAGACACAGTGGGTTCGACCCCCATACAGGGCAACCGTGTTCCACCCAAACAAGTGGTAACCAAATACGTACTGTTACCAATGTGTAATGACAACAATATGTCCACCTTCAACAGTAGCATATCATTATTTATTTACTTATTTATTATTATGATGATGATTATTATTATTTTTTTTCGCCTCCGTAGCGTAGCGGTCAACACGGTTAGCTGCCGCCCCGGAGGTCCTGGGTTCGATTCCCGGCTCTGCCACGAAATTTGAAAAGTGGTATGAGGACTGGAACGGGGTCTACTCAGCCTCGGGTGGTCCAAATGAGTAGAGGGGGTTCGATTCCCACCTCAGCCATCCTCGAAGTGGTTTTCCGTGGTTTCCTACTTCGTCTTCGGGCAAATGCCGGGATGGTACCTACTGTAAGGCCACGGCTGCCTCCTTCCCTCTTCCTAGCCTATCCATCCCTATCTTCCATCCCTTCCCCTCCCTCATGAGGCCCCTGTTCGCTTTGCAGGTGAGGTCACCTGGGCGAGGTGCTGATCACACCTCACCAGTTGTATCCATCCGACCAGATGTTCCATGCTCCAGGACACTGCCCATAGAGGCGGTAGTGGTGAGTTCCCTCGCTGAGTCCGTGGGAACCACCAACCTAGAGGGTAAATTGACTAAATAAAAAAATATTATTATTATTATTATTATTATTATTATTATTATTATTATTATTATGGATTGTTGTTTGGGTTGTCGTACTGAGCGGTTGGTGCGTCTTGGCTTTCGTGGTTTAAGTGAGTTTGACGGTATATTTCAGTGACTATATTAGTTGAAAGGGTTGAGTTTTGTGTGGCAGAGCCTCTTCCGCACGACGAAGTGATTTCTCTACCTGAGGGGTGGCTGGGTGAGTAATTCTTCCATCTGTTCAGGAATTGTGTCCCCGTCGCTTGTGGAAAGTAAGGTTATGTCCAACAGAAGAGAAGAGATCGGTGTCATGGAGAGATTGTGTGTGGAATCCACCGAGATTGTAAGCGGCGCAGATACCAGCGCTCAGGCCCAAGTGGGAGATTCTAATGGCGCGCGATGTGTGGCGTCTACAAGAACTACTTCATCTAGGGAGCTGGACGTTGCATCTAATGTCATGGCGGGGCAGAGTACAATAATCTCGGGTGAGAATGGAGGTTCAGATGAATTGAGGTTCACTGCGGACAAAGGTAAATGTCGAAATGAAATAGACATAAAAGAAGAGTCAGAGATTCTGAAAGGAATAGGATTACTGAAGATCATGATGGCAGCTACCAAAACTCAAAGAAATGTGAGTAATAATATCAAGAATAGCCTAGCGCAGTTAGTAGAGGTTTTTGATGTCCTCGATCACTGCCGCAAAACTAGATTGGCAACAGAGGTCACTACCATCACTCGACCTAGAACTCCCATATGCGAGAAGGCTGCAAGTCAAGGAGAAACAATGATTACTGTAATTGAGAGCAGTGTCAATTCCGAAAACATATCTGCAAATGAAATTGTGGTCATTGAACCTCCCGTGGAGAAGTTAGCAGAAGATGCCTGGCAAACAGTTCGAACAAGGAAACACAGGGGTCATAGCGGTAAAGTTATTCTGGAGGACGAAAAGGGAGAACTTAGAAGTAATCATTCTCTACATCAGAAGGGAAACAAAACGAAGGATAGAAGACGCAACGAGGCAATTGTTATCAAGCCTACTGAGGGGAAGACATATTCAGAAGTTCTTCAATCATTGCGTCAGCAAGCAACATCTGATTGCAGTGGCGTAAACCTTAAATCGATTCGCAGAACGTCGACTGGTGCGGTGCTCCTTGAAATGAAAGGGAAAAATGGAGATAAATCTAAGTTCAGGGAGATGATTTCCAAAGCCGCTGAGGGTTTGGGTGAAGTTAAAATGTTGACTCCTACCATAACCTTGGAAATTAGGGATTTGGACTGTCTTACAACAGCAGAGGAAGTCCAGGCAACATTAGAGGACCGGCTTAAGGATAACATGGGTGAAATAAAAGTTACTATTACCAAGCCCAATTCCAGAGAACAGCGTATGGCCATAGTTGTGGTAAACTCCAATGCGGCAAATGAGTTGCTCCTTGATCAGCATATTAAGATAGGCATGGTTAGCTGCCGTATTCGGAAAAGGACCAATGTGCTGAAATGCTTCCGATGTATGGGCTATGGTCACATGGCAAGACAATGTACGGGTCCTGACAGGTCGAAGTTGTGCTACAGATGCGGGGGAAAGGAGCATAAAGCTGCTCACTGCACGTCTGCCCCAAAATGCTCGATCTGCGCGTGTGAAGGCAAGAATGACGACCATGTGATCGGGTCAGGTATGTGTGCTGTCTTTCGACGTGCATTGGAGAGTGCTCAACAGTCAAAATGCTAAGATTTCTACAAGGCAATATTCATCGTAGCAGGGTGGCTAACGATCTCCTAGTTCAGTTTGCCGCGGAAAAGAATATTGATGTTGTGCTTATTAGCGAACAATATAAGAACAGGGATATTCCATCGTGGTACTCTGATGAAAGTGGGACGGCTGCTATATGGGTAGCGGATCCAAGCAGAATTTTTATTGAAAAGTTTGGTGCTGGAAATGGATTTGTCTGGGTCAAGAGCAGAAATATTTCTTATGTAAGCTGTTACTTAACACCCAATGAATCAATTCGGCAGTTTGAGACCCGACTATCTGCCCTCGAGGATTTCCTAGGTACAGTAACTGGGGGTATTCTGGTGGCCGGTGATTTTAATGGTCGAGCAGTTGAGTGGGGCTTGGCTCATACAAACGGGAGAGGCCATAGAATTTTGGAGATGGCTGCTAGGTTGGACTTGGTGCTGCTAAATAGCGGTGATGTTCCAACATTTTGTCGGCCTGGGCAAAACGAAACCACACCAGACCTAACGTTTGCCTCTGCAGATCTTGCTGCTTGCATTGCAGACTGGCATGTAATGCTAGATTATAACAACAGTGATCATAGATACATCCTTTTTAATACTAGGCCTCGAGGAGGCCTAGTCCATGAAATTCCGATACCGTTTAGATGGAACGTTGATCACATGGATGGTGAAATTCTTCTTGCAGTAATAGCACAAGGGAAACAAGTTCTGGAGGATTTGTTTCAACATAGCCCCGCGAGCTCTGCAGAAACCCTGGTTAGGTCGACCATTGATCTCATTGTTAAGGCTTGCGGAGCATCCATGCCCAAGAAGAAGATTTTTCCAAACAAACGGCCAGCCTATTGGTGGAATGTTGAAATAGCAGAGGCTCGACGATTGTGTTTTCGATTAAGGAGAAGGGCACAAAGGCTCTGCAGAGATTCTCTAGAGTTTGCAAATGCGATAGAAGAGTGTAGAGTAGCGAGGAGGGCTCTCAAACGGGCCATTGCTCAAAGTAAGGCACATAAATGGAACGAGCTCATTAACGATCTGGATCAGGACCCATGGGGTCTGGGCTACAAAATTGTCAGTAAGAAGCTCGGCGGCATTATGGTGTCTACTGCTGCTATGACGGCATCCCAGAAGGAAGCTATAATAGATGAGCTATTTCCTAATCACCCAGAGAGATTTCCCGATCACATGCCGGTGATGCTAGATGATATTCCGCTATTCACTAGGGAGGAATTACAAACTACAGCACGATCTTTTCAGAATAAGAAGGCACCAGGGCCGGATGGAATTCCTGCTGAAGTGTTAAAGATGATATCCGAAGAGGAACCAGATGTTTTGCTGAATATGTATAATTGTTGTTTACTACAGGGAGTCTTTGCGACCCCGTGGAAAGTGGCCAGGCTTGTGCTCATGCCTAAAGGCAAAGGAGATCCCACTACTGCTTCAGGTCAGAGACCTCTATGCATGTTGGACATGGCTGGCAAACTGTTTGAGAAGATGATTAAAGGAAGGCTTCAGGCAGCGATTGTTGCTGCAGGAGGTCTGTCCCCCAAACAATACGGTTTTGTGAAGGGTAAGTCCACCATCAGCGCCATTGAAGAAGTGGTGATGGCTGTCAGATCCATTGAGCATGGCAACCATTTCTCTAGAAAAATGTGCTTACTGGTTACTCTGGATGTCAAAAATGCCTTCAATTCTGCCTGGTGGATTGACATAATAGCTGCACTTGAAACAACATTTAACATTCCTCGCTACTTGGCGTCTGTTCTGAGGAATTATCTTTGTGATCGTTGGATTCAGTATGACACAGATGAAGGAGTCAAGTGTCGCAAGGTAACAGCGGGGGCGGCTCAAGGCTCGGTGTTAGGTCCTGATTTATGGAACGTAAATTATGACAGTATTTTACGGATGGAGATGCCAGAGGACACTTCTTTGGTGGGATATGCTGATGATCTCGTTGTGCTCATTATGGAGCGCTCCATGGAGGGACTGCAACTTAAACTGAATCAGGTAATGCGGAGAGTTTCCACCTGGATGAATGAACATGGTCTCCAACTAGCAGTTCATAAAACAGAACTAGTCCTTGCTACTAAGAAGAGAGTTCCACGAGTTGTACCCATGCTAGTAGATAATCAAGTGATAGAAACAGCTCCTGCTGTTCGTTACTTGGGTGTTATGATTGACAGCAAGTTAACATTCTGGAATCATATCAGCAAGATTGCTGATAGGGCTGCAAGGATTGTTAACAACTTGTCGCGGCTCATGGCTAATATTGGCGGCCCTTCACCATTGAAGAGGAAACTGCTGATGAGAGTGGCGGAATCAGTTATTGTTTATGGTGCAGAGATTTGGTCAGTAGCTCTTGGCTCTGAGATGTATAGGAAGCGGATAAACTCTGTTCACAGAAGAGCTGCCCTCAGAATAACTTCTGCCTATCGTACAGTGTCTGGACCGGCAGTGCTAGTAATAGCTGGGGCGATACCCATTTACATCCTGGCCAAGGAAAGGCGCCGTATATACTTGCGCAAAGACGAGCATTCTAAGATACGCGTGAAGAGGGAGGAAAGAGACAGATCTCTTCTGGAATGGCAGGAAGAATGGGAACGTGAAAATCGTGGAAGGTGGACCGCTAGGCTCATCAAGCAACTGAAGCCATGGTTGTCGAGGGAACATGGTGAGGTTAATTATTACATTACCATGTTTCTCTCTGGCCAAGGTTATTATGAAGCATACCTCCATCGAATGGGAATTTCACCGAGTTCACGTTGTCGTTATTGTGATGATCAATGGGACGATGTTCAGCACACATTCTTTGCATGCTTGAGGTGGAGAAATCTTCGAAGGCTTCTGGAGACAAAAGTAGGTGTCATTACACCAGACAATGTGGTGGATAAAATGCTCAGCAGCAGAGAAAGTTGGGCACAGATTGCAGTCTACATCTCTGAGCTGCTGAAAACAAAAAAAAGAAGAGGAACCGAGAAGATTGGTTGCTGAAGACAGTGAATATGATGATGAGTAATTTCATTATCATCACATTTAATGAAATTGACTGAGACTTCTGGTCGTAACAGAGGCTCCACCCTGAAGTAAGGCTGAACAGGCAGTTCCGGGGTGGCCTTAAGCCAAGTATAGGGTTTGTGGGTTTTTAGTAGGTAAGAATCCTGCACAGTTGTAAGTCCGGAAGCTTGCAATCTGTATTTTGAAGATTTCCCCACGTTTCCCTCGAAAAACTAAAAAAAAAAAAAAAAAAATATTATTATTATTATAATTATTATTATGAACAGTGTTTGAACTTAAATATCTCATGATGATACAATTTTCTCCCTACTTTCTCTTCTCTTCCCAAAATATCTTCATCCTTTGACTGTGCACCTGTTTCCGTAGTTCTGTCCACAATATTCTTGTCTTCATCTTCCCATTTGCTTAACATTTTGTATTCTTAATGTTGTTTCTGAATTCTCCTCTGTCCTCAATCATTCGCCTGTCGCTCCCCGCCTGCCTTAAGCCTTGCTCTATTTCATGATACCAAATAGTTTTCCTGCTTGAGCTGTTTACTACATCAAAGATCTTCTTTGTAAGTCTGTGTGTGCTCGTGAAGAGTTGGTCTGCGTTATTTAGTCTACTTATTTATTTACTTATTTATTTATTTATTTATTTATTTATTTACTTATTTATTGAGTTGCCACGGTGGGTGAGTGGATATCGTGTAAGTCTACTAATCCCAAGATTGCAGGTTCGCTCCTGGCAGTGGTAAGTGATTTTTGAAAGGCGGCTAAAATACGATACGCATGTCATACGATGCTGGCATGTTAAAGAACCCATTTGAATTCTGTAGGCCGTGTTCATAATGGCAAAATTAATCTCGGGAGTTTACGCCAACACAGAGTTCCTCATTTCTCTACTTTTTTTTTGTCGTGTGGCCTCCTGAGAGGCCGAGTGCAGGTCTTTCCAGTCGATGTCCATGGGCGACCTGCGCGTCAGGATGAGAGATGGAATTGATGAAGATGAATGAAACTGGGCAAGGATGTGGAAGGAAGCGGCCGTGGCCTATCAGAAGGTACCGTCCCAGCATTTGCCTGGTGTTGAAAATGGGGAAACCACGGAAAACCATTTCAAGGATGGCCGACGGTGGGGCTCGAACTCACGCGTCTACCGAGTCTGCAGAGAGCTTGGCCCCACGAACTAACGCTGCACATTAGCCAGCGTAGCCACTGCTGTCGGTATGTCTCTACTAGAAAGCGTTAAATAGTTCAAGGAGCTTAGATACCTAACATCTAACCTCCTTGACTTTCATAGTCAAGGAACAACGAAATTCGACATGCAAGCTACCCTCTGGGTGTCAAATAACAAAGCTTGCACCCGGCACCGAGGCCATACGATTTTATTATTATTTATTTATTTTCTTATTTATTTGTTTATTTGTTATTGATTTACTTATTTATTTACATTTATTTACTTTTTATTTGTTTATTTGTTTATATATTTATTTATTCATTTACTTTTTTTTCTTCCTAATTTGGCCGCCTGTGGACCGCACGGAACCTAAGGCTTTCTGGTTAATCTCCTCTTCTCTTCCCAAAACCTCTTCATTCGTTCACTTCTGATCTTTCGCTCCTCCTCGGATATTACCAGTTTGGCTCTAATTTTAGGTGTTTTCTCCTCGAACATCTTGATGTTGTCAATTCGGTTTCTAAACTCTTTTCTGTTGTGGATCACAGCTACTGTGAGTCCACTTTCCTTGGCGTCTCTTTTAACCTCTTCTACCCACTTAGTTGTAGCCTTCAGCTCTGTAATATACTTGAATATCCTCTTAGTCAGTCGGTTCTCGTCCATTCTCACCAAATGTCCGTAGAATTTCAACCTTCGCTTCCGCATTGTGACAGTAATTTTTTCAGTGTGTTTATAGAGGTCATCATTCCTTCTGTTCTTCCATGTCCCTATTTATTTACTTATTTATTGCGCTTACACACTCTCAGCATATTTCCCGAAGAAAAAACCATTACATTTATTAAGTACGAGGCAAGTTCCGAAAGTAAGTTAGTTATTGTTTTAAGGGGCGGAACTACGAGGTCATCTGCCCCTAATTCCGAAAGTAAGTTTTGTATTTTTTTTATCGCGCGAGCAGATGGTAAGCTACATCAGGTGACAAACAATCCACACCCGTGGCAGGTTCAACAACGGAAGGAGCGTCAGTGGAGGGGGAATGACGCATGCGCAGAGAGAGGAGCAGCAGACCGGAGTGCCCGATATCATTCGAGTACAACTCGCGATGGCAGACAACGTGATCACCAATGGAAGTGCGTGCTGTATGAATGAGCACGTGTCAGTCTACAGATCATGTATGGTGAAGTGGGTATGTCTCGTCAAATGGTCGGTCACTGTTCAGTGAAGGACGGCAGAGTGTCCCTCCACATCCGCGAATGATAACAACATTGCTCGAGTACAGGACAGGCGCATAATGGTAGCGTCCACACAGCGTATTGGTAATGCACAGACCCATCACATGCTCCATGTGGTGTCGGATTGCCCAAATGTGTCTGCAAGTTGGGTACCGAGAAACCTGACCCCGGAGGACAAGAGTGCAAAAATGGGCATCAGCCTCAATCACTCAATAATCGCACTAGTGGCTTGTATCTAGCAACACTGCCTTCTGCATTCAGGTGATGAGATGTTCCTCTAGGCCCGTTGCCAGAACCTATGGAACCACTCCCGTTGCTGGCATTACCAGGGGGGAAAATTCTCACGCCACTTATTCCTGATTTCTTCCACCATCGATGGGTATTTGATGATTTTTTGTACCGGAGTGTTCTTGAGGTTCTGGCTTAGTGGTACCGCCGCGATGCCTATCAGATAAACCTTTTGGCTTGTTTTGTTAAGGTAGACGATCATCATAATCGTCATTTTCCAGCTCCAGTTTCGCGCGTGTGTGATATACAAGCGCTCGCCATCTCTTTCTGTTCGAGTAGAGTTTCTGTTCTTGATGGGGACCCAGTCCTGTGGGGTATAACACAGGAAGACGTGTGAAGACCTCAACGGCGGTGAACAGAGAAAGTCTGTTGCCATGACGACAGAACAGAGAAAGTCTGTTACCATGACGCCAGAACAGAGAAAGTCTGTTGCCATGACGCCAGAACAGAGAAAGTCTGTTGCCATGACGACGGAATGTCTCGTATCCTTATGGCAGACATTGAAGAAGGCTGGTTAGTTCCTCAGTTTAGGGGCTGCGAAAACGCGATCATGTATCCCCGTGTACTTTGGGTGTGTGTAGAATCTGTCTGATAACCGAGGTTAATTGCGATGGCTGTAATAGTGTGTGTTATCTGTAATTCAGGTAAAGACTGCAGATGATCAATTTCAAGTAGTTCCTGCTTTTGCTACCAAATACTACCGTCAACGACACCCAACTGTGAACTTGGCTACTATATACCACCGCAACCAGCACCTGGTGGTGAACGTTGGGACTTGTAGAGCATTAATCAATTTTAACCTACACATTTCGCTTCACACAATTGTAGTTATTGAAAGGTTCTTGTACATGCCATAAATCTGTGACATGGGTTTCACCGGCTTTACTTCCCCTCCGAAGGAAGGCATACTGAGGGATTTTTAACGCTCTTGGGGATAAAACTTGATCCAATTTAGGCCCCCATTTTGTGAGGAGTGTTTTTTTAAGAATATAAATAATTCATGTATTTTATTTCAGGCACTGGGAAATTAATCGTAGTACCTCGCTCGATCTAATTGTTCACGCAAGTGTTAACCGACTGAAAAGCTTCTTATAATAGATTACTTGGGCTTCCAATATTTCACTGACAAGCATGGATAGTCAAGTTCTCCCAATCCACAACGACGTCAGTCAACCTTCTACATCCAGGTTGAAATCACGGAAACCAGGCTACAAGACGGCTATGGAACTTCCTTCTGCTCCGTTCGACCCCCGAAAGTTGAATGGTCTACCTCTCCACCTCGTGGCATACGAAGTACTTGATCCTATCATCAAACTACCTGGATTCCATCTCCCTCAAGCTGTCTGGTCCCGTCTCAACAGAATTCGATGTGGCACTGTTCGAACTAGAGCAGCCTTACATCAGTGGCGTTAGATAGACTCGCCTCATTGTGAATGTGGATATGAAGTGCAAACCATCAAGCACATAGTGCAGGAATGCCCTCTGTACGGTATATGTACTCTGGGACCTTACAAGAGCTCCATGCAGCCACTCAACAAGCTCTTGAATGGATTCAAGATGAACGGTCCTAATGCTGAAAATTGTTTATTTTGTAAATCTCTACTTAGTATAAAACAAAGTCCCCGATTCTTGGATGTCACGGGTAATCTCGAGAACCACTGGATGGATTTTGATGCGGTTTTCACCATTCTGTAAAGGATATCTCGAGGAAGGTTTCTGTAGAAAATAATTTATTTATGACCAAAGAGAGTCAAGCACTAAAGATTTCAGTGAAAATGTCAACAAAAAAAAAACTGGCCTCCGTGCGCTTTTTAAGCTTTACGCTGGGCAAACCGTTAAAAATATCTATATATTATACTATGGGTGTAAGAATTGTTCAGCATGAAAAGTTCTAAAAAAAACGGGAGAGCATATCTCTATCTTCAATACATCGCCTACTATAAGTGATTTACTTTTTCATTTCTTCCAACAATCTCCATTCAGTTACTGAGGCGACAGTTTACGAGTTATCTAGGGGCGAGTCTGGTTGGTTGGTTGGTTCTTAAGTTTAGGGGCTGCGACAACGCGGTCATGTAGCCCCGTGTACTTTGGGTGTGTGTAGAATCTGTCTGATAACCGGTGTTAATTGTGATGACTGTATTAGTGTGTGTTATCTGTTATTTTAATTTAAGTACTGCAACTTAGAATTTTTCAAATAGTTCCTACTTTTGCCGCCAAGCACCACCGTCAACGACTACTAGGCTAAGTTCACAACTCAGCAGGGGCGAGTCTATCACCCCAGTTACAGCTTAGCTAGCGGACGAGCTTATTGCCCCAGATACAGCCAGCAGCAAACTGTCGAGTCGTGTTGAGTTAAAAACTTCAGAGAATAGTGGTTGTGTTTGGAGTTTCCCTGGAAGTGCAATTCGGCTTTTCTTCATTTCTCCTGTGAACTTTTCGTTCCGCAAAATTCACAGTCAAGATTGGACGGAAGGGGGATTTGTGTTTCATGCACCTCGCCATTCTTAAATTACGTATGACTATAATTTGTTGCACATGCATCTCCATGATAATATAATTAATAGTCCAGTCAGTGATTTTAACCCATCATTCCGAGACGTAAAACGGATAGGCCTATTGGTCGCTGTTCATTGACACGTAATGCATTCATAACTGTTCCCGGGCGAAGCCGGGTCAGGTTGCTAGTTTTGGCTATATATATAAAGTACTGTCTTGTATGCATCAAACTCTAAATAACTGTCAAGCAATTCCAACACACACTCGGGAAGAACAAATGTAAAACAGCGGGAAGGCAGACGGAGGAATTTGAACCCGTCTATCTCGCAAACTCTGTCTTCCCCTGCCAGCGCCTCATCACGCTGAGCTAAGTTAATTGGTGTAGTATGGTAAAAACATAAATTATGATTTTTCCAGATTCTATACAAATCAAACGCTTAAAACCACACATAGGGTAAAGTTAAGTAACTCCGTGATACTAAGCTTATTTTGTTGTTACTATTTCAGAAATTTTAGATTTCAGTTATTTCGATTCGTTTCATGTTTAAGAAGGATACTCTACGGAACATTTCTTGCATATATCTTACAAATATTCATAAGTTATTTCAAGGTATTAATTGACAAAATCCGCTAGTAGAAGTAGGTAACGCCGTGATATTCAAGTTACTCCGTGATAGTGTTCAAGTTACTCCGTGATAGCACGGTGTTCACCATTCAGTGTACTTTTTAATCGTGAAAACTAATGTTTAAAGTAATAAAAGTGTTCAAATCGTATGTAGACTATACGTTTCTATTACCCCCATATTGCCCATATTGAAACATTTCACTTCACAGTTTTTTTTAATAGAAAATAACATTCTATTAAAAATATTCCATTAAACATATCTTAAGTCTTCTTAGTCACTATCAGATTCCCCACACCCATCACACCTAAAATAGACATTATAGGTACCAGACATTACAAAACTGATAATCAATCTATTCGGCTCCATACTTCCTCTTGGTGTCATCCGCTAGGGGAGCCACCTCACGCACCACAACCATCATCGACCTTGTTCTGGGGTCTAGAATTAGGCCAAGACCGATCTATTGTGTCGATCTTGACACACTATCTTCACTTCAAATTCAGGTGACACAAAGAGTGGCTTTCCAATTTTTGCAAGGGTTGCACTTCCTGGTTCGGCTGAATATTTTGTAAAATAATCCTTTAGTGTATTCCACGGGTTATTAAAACGTATAC
This sequence comes from Meconema thalassinum, assembly GCA_946902985.2. Classification (NCBI taxonomy): domain Eukaryota; kingdom Metazoa; phylum Arthropoda; class Insecta; order Orthoptera; family Tettigoniidae; genus Meconema; species Meconema thalassinum. Next base: position 292,662,162 of record OX336396.1, on the reverse strand, counting down.
TGGCCTTGTATACTCACCATCCTTCTTCCTTCATCGACCTCAATGCTTTAAGTGTTTCAGCTGTGTTGGAGCGAGCCTCCTTATTCCGTTTTGGCGCCATTTCAGCGTCCAACCTAAGAAAAACGTACTTATTGCTAACCTCACACGCCTTGCATGCGTACCACTACATGCATGTAAGTTGTGTATGCGAATGGTCTGCATCTTACCTCTGACTGGTGTTAAAATGAAACTTATACAATGAAACAGCTGTTTATAAGAAATTAAAAACTTCACCACAGATTTCACGGGCTGTGGATCACTTGTAGAAATGTCAACTCTCTGTTAATATATTTTTTAAACCTCATTGAGTTGGTCAAAAATAGAACGCAAGGGCTTCCTGGATTCCTGGTTTCTACTGCCATCTGTTGGTAAAAACTTAGAACTTTCGAAATTGAACCTACGTTGTGATAGAGGAAATACGCTTTATCACGGTGTTACTTGATATCACGGAGTAACTTGACCCTACCCATTACTATTCAAAGATGTGTACAGATTAGTCTATATGGAAAGATAGGGCCTGATATCCAAGATGTCCCTAGTCGCTAAAATGAATAAAAAACAACCTTCCCTGAGATCGTCGTGAAAGAAGGATTCAAGAGTTATCTAAGTGCTGGTGACAGCTCTTTATTTATCTTGGTGTCCGGAGCTCTAATCCCGTACAGGTGGCGCGCAGTCTCGAGCCAAAGAAAACTGCAGGCTTCGTGGGGATTACTTACTTGTTGACACCAGTGCTTAACACTGTAGCTGGATATAGCGCTGATCAACAGAGCTGTCTCAGCAGCAAGTGCCGTTTCAGAAAATGATTGCAGCCATGGAATATTCTTCAAGTGTAGGCTGTTTAGTATCAAATCTACAATTTTAGGAGTTTGCAAGAGTTTAGTGCTTTTCAGTCGATCAACACGAAAGTACCCAAAAGAGCAGGGTTATGCCCTAATCCTGAAATAAATTACGTGAGATTAATAAATACACCAGGATCACCAGTTTCGATCGTCAAGCGATCATCATCAGATCCATTACACTTAGGCTATAAAATCTATGTTTGAAAATACAGGTGAAAATATTTACAATATGTGCAATTATTTAGTTGCAGTACTGGTACTGCAACTGTCGGTGTAAGCTAAATGTAGTATACAGGGTCTTTCATATAAAATACTGCAGTGTCCTTGGCCGAGCTTGTGGCGCGCCACGGCCCCCTGCTTTAAGCGTGTGTACAATCCTATATGAAATATTACCTTATAGAAGTTGCTGGAAGTGTCGTCCTTCCTGGGTTATACAGGCATTGTATCTGGTAACCACATTCTGGCTGACGCGAGTGAGCTCTGCCACTGTAATGTTTCTGAATTTTATTTTATATATTTTATTGAGCATTGAGTCAGTAGTGTCAAACTTATTTTCAATTACGTGAATCTGTGCTAGTGAAGGTGGCACTTCATCTGGAAATTGCTGAACAAATGCATCTCGTACCCGCCGAGTCGACTCGTACTTAAAATTAGGTTTACTTACAAAAATACGATGTTGTAATGATAACTGTCTCTCCTTGTTAGCATCTGAGGTTAAGACTGGCGACTGAACAACTGCACGCTCATTGCAAGGTCAAGTATATACTATGCGCGCGCTTTCAATACCACAGCAGGGGGCCGTGGAGCGCCACAAGCTCAGCCAAGGCCACTGTAGCAGCGGATAACAAATCCACCGCTTGCCGTTCTTACTTTATATGAAAGACCCTGTATTCTGCATTTAGCATACACCGACAGTTGCTATATAATTGCACATACTGTAAATATTTTCACCCGTATTTTCAAACATAGATTTTAACCTAAGTGTAATGGATCTGATGATGATCGCTTGACGATCGAAACTGGTCATCCTAGTGTATTTATTAATCTCATGTAATTTATTTCAGGATTAGGGCATAACCCAACTCTTTTGGGTACTTTCGTGTTGATCGACTGAAAAGCACCAAACTCTTGTTTACTAAGGCAACACTGAACAAGATGTTCAGCAAAGAACATATAGCCTACTTTCTCCTAAATGTATGGGTATCTTTATGACTCTTTGTCCTCATCCCTAAAACAATCACCCCAACCACAATGTATTGTTTGTTTTCTTTTATATTGATAATAAGCCAGTAAGTGTCAAGATCAATATTATATACTTTATGATGATTGAATAACAAAACTACTAACTTATTGTAATGCATTCACGTCCGTTAATCTCTATATTAAGCCAGCCTGCAAAATTAAGAATCTTCCGCCCCAATCATCTTCCGCCCCAATCACAGTAGGTGGTGCTGCGACCTATCAGTGAATTAATCTTTATCTTGTACGCCTATGCACTGCCATCGTAATGTACTACGATGGCAGTGTTCTATGGGTGTTGAATGAGTAGGCAGTTTAAAGTAGCCAAGAGGGAGGCGATCCAGCTGGCAGTGTTTAAAGGTATTCGGAGCGCGATCATGGCTAATAGTTGAACTATCAGTATTACAAAATTGCCATACTTCAGGAGGCCAGCTCAGGCATTTACACAGCGTTATGTTTGGAACAATATTACCCACATAACCCACAAGAGGGCAGCACCGTACAGAGGCATTAAGAAGGCTGTGGTTAATGACAACGTGTATCTAGTTCTTCTATTCTCCTTTTTCTAATGTCTTCTGTTTATGTGCGATGCTGGGACTGTGATTTTATTAATATACGAGTGTATACTTTATCCTCTCCTTTGAGCTAAATGACATTTTATTCAGTATCTGTGGGAAAAGCTCGTGCACATCATTTGTAAAAGAATTCAAGAAAAAAAACCTAACTGTAGCAGTATTCGATCCCCAGTCAACTGCGTGTCAGACTAACATGCTAGCCCAGAGCTAAACGTATCCATGACGTCAGGTGATCTTAACTGACATATTAGATACAAACTGTTGGCAAATAATGACTTTAAATAAACGATTTCTTCACTGCAGTACATCTTCATTAAAGATCATTTCATACAAAGTTTATATTATTGTATCAGTACGGTATATCACATACAACATACTAAAACTACTGAAATATAAGACAGGCACATGAGGACAGCTGCCATCTTGTCGTGTGACACAAACGGCTCAGCTCTTTTAAGCCACTCATACTGTATAATATTATAATATTAAATTATAATAAATAACGGATCACGACCTTCAGGATAGCTTAAACCCCCCTAGGCTCGATAATCGGAATTGGTGAGTCTTAAGCTATTTATTAAAATGGTTGCATAATTCACACGGCCGCCATCCTGAAATGGCATGGCCGATGATCTTGAATTTTGGGTGAAAGACGCGTCCTATATAAGGGTATGTTGTCACCAAATTTGGTAGAGATCGGATGATTAGTTTAGCCGTAATTTGATTTTACGTTTTGAACATTTGAGTGGCCGCCATTCTGTTTTGGTAAAGATCGCGGCGATATAAAGTATGACACTGAGGTGTCCTTTACTAGTGCTACCTCTGTACCAAATTTCGTTCAATTCGGTTTCACCGTGTTCGAATTGATAGGGGGGGACAGACATTCAGAGTACACACACTCACACACACACAGACACACACACACACACACACACACACACACACTCACACACACACATACACACACACACAGACTCACACACACACATACACACACACAGACAGACACACTTTTTTCGCCCTGTGTTGATCTCATAAGTCTACTTTCATTTTTTGCAAAAATCGAAAGTAGGCTAAAAAATGGCTTCAAACCCCACAATGTTTAGCAGTTTGGTCATAAATGTACCTTTTGATTAATATTTTGCATTTTTAACAATTGATTAATTGTAATGTTGGTAACAGTGAATGATATTGCCTTTTCAGTAACTTAACTACGTATTTTATCATATAAAGGTTGATAAATTTTCATAACAATTGATTCAGCAGAGAGTCTCCGTGGCTTAGGCGGCAGCACGCCGGCCTCTCACCGCTGGGTCTGTGGTTCAAATCCCGGTCACTCCATGTGAGATTTGTGCTGGAGAAAGCGGAGACAAACAGGATTTTCTCCGGGTACTCTGGTTTTCCCTGTCACAATTCCACTATGATTTCATTTCATCTGTCATCCATTTAATCATTGTCCCAGGGTAGTGCGACAGGCTTCGGCAGCTGTCACAGTTCATATCCTCGCCGCTAAATGGGGGCTTCATTCATTCTATTCCCTGACCCGGTCAGTCGACATGAAGCAAGCTGTGGATTTTCATTTTAAATATCGATTCAGCAGTTTGTGTGGTATCAAGAATCTGTTTTGCTCAACTATTCAGTAAATAAGTAAAGACCTAACTAATAATAGGTCTGGTTGTATTGGAAGGTGCAGTGCAGTGTGTAGTCTCTACTTGTGGAGCAGGGTGTGCTGTGCAGGACACTCGACACCGCTCACCGTCAAGTGCACAGACAACACAAGCCAGAGCACATATCTTATATCTGCGGGATCGCAGCCTACAAGTGGCTGTCACCGCAAGGTGCGGGTTCGATTCTCAGCGCTGGAACGAGAGTTGGGTTCGGTTCCCACCTTAACCCGCGAGGGTATTTCTAACCCTAGGATTAAATAATACTGTACTCTATATTTTCGTTTTGGTCATCCCTTATTTCCTGTCGCTTACCGCACCTTCCAGCTTGCCACAGTGGGTGAGTGGTTATCGTGTCGGACTACCAACTCCAAACTTGCAGGTTCGCTCCTGGCCATGGTAAGTGATTTTTTTGAAAGGCGACAAAAATCACGGCATGCATGTCATACGTTGTTGGCATGTTAAAGAACCCATTTGAATTCAGTAGGCCGTGTTCATAATGGCAAAATTAATCTCGGGAGTTTCCGCCAACACAAATGTTCCTCATTTCTCTACTAGAAAGCGCTATAGTATCAAGGAGCTTATATATCTAACCTCCTTGACTTTCATAGTGCTTCAAGGAACATCTAAATTCGACATGCGAGCTGCCCTCTGGGTGTCAAATAACAAAGCTTTCACCCGGCACCCGAGGCCATACGATATTATTATTCCTATACCGGGTGAGTTAGCCGTGGTGGTTACGGCATGACTGATGGCAGTCACTCACATCCGGGAGGCGAGGAGGTTCGAATCCCCCCGCCGGCAACCTTGAAGATGGTATTCTGTGGTTTCCATCTTCTTTCCAGGCAAATGCCGGGGTTGGTCCCTAACTATAGGCCACAGCCGCTACCTTCCAACTCCTCGCCCTTACATCCCAACTTTCCTCCCCAACGGTACTTGTAGCTCACCCATTGGGTGTCCGTCTCGTAGCAGCTACAAAACTGGCGAGCCGAACATGTCCTCGGACACTCCCGGCACTAAAAGCCATACGCTAAAATAAATATATATATATATATATATATATATATATATATATATATATATATATTCCTATACCTTCCTTCCTAGCCTTGAACTTAATCCAGCAAAAGAAACGTGTCCCTAGCTTTTTGAACACTCAAGTTATTTCTATATTATTTACTGTCGGGTCAGATTTACCCATGGCGCCAGTCCTGACTTGAAAATTTTCGACTTACGTTAGTCTGAACAATCTGTAAAAAATAAGGGGGAAATCCACCTATTTTGGTGCAGCACGATCACTTAGCTCACGTTCTTGTTGATCCATGTTTAGGGTCAAGGGACACCTTGGTCATCAGCTCCTTTGTTAAAAAAATCGAGACGACTGCTTTACCGCCACAGTTATGAAAACTATTGTCATTTTTCTGCAAGTTAAATCTGAAAAATATAAATAAGCCTCATTTTACATTGGGAATAGTTCATAGGAAGACACCGGGTGTAAAATTACTTTATTAAAATACGTACGACTACGACAAAAAGGGAATGACCAACCATGGGTCAAAATGGCCCGGAGTCAGTCCTCGTGTTATATTTCTTCACGCCAGTTCAAGGGTTAAGACGGGCAAAGAACGGGATGTTTGCTAAGGCCACGGCCTCCTCCTCACAACATTCACCTGAATTATGCAAACACTAGTTTGAACACTACACTAACATATGTTATCAGAAACATGGGCAAGAGCACAAGACAAGACGATGGAATTAGCTTATTAGCTTGCCACGGTGGGTGAGTGGATAGCGTGTCGGTCTACTAACCACAAGATTGCAGGTTCGCCCCTGGCCGTAGTAAGTGATTTTTTTGAAAGGCGGCAAAAATACGATACGCATGTCATACGATGTTGGCATGTCAAAGAACCCATTTGAATTCAGTAGGCCGAGTTCATAATGGCAAAATTAATCTCGGGAGTTTCCGCCAGCACAAAGTTCCTCATTTCTCTACTAGAGAGCGCTATTGTGTTCAAGGAGATTAGATATCTAACATCTAACCTCCTTGACTTTCATAGTCAAGGAACTACGAAATTCGACATGCAAGCTACCCTCTGGGTGTCAAATAGCAAAGCTTGCACCAGGCACCCGAGGCCATACGATATTATTATTATTATTATTATTATTATTATTATTATTATTATTATTAGCTTATTAGTGGTGTAGGGACTAGCATTCTTGGCTGTCATCCTGGAGGTCCGGGTGCGATTCCTGGCTCTGCCTAGAAATTTAATTCTGGTCTGAGGGCTGGAACGGGGTACATTCAGCCACGTGAGGCAAAACTGAGAAGAGGCGGATTCGATTCCAATCTCAGCCATCCTGAAAGTGCTTTTCCGTGGTTTCCCACTTCTACTACAGGCAAATGTCGGGATGGTTCCCAACATGAGGCCACGACCACCTCCTCCAAATCCACATCTGAATTACAAATACACATGGTACTACATAGCTTACACCACAATAACGCGGGTTATCAGACTATCTTACTTTCTTTCTTTCTTTCTTTCTTTCTTTCTTTCTTCCGTCCTTTATATACACCCAAGTACACGGAGATGTATGATCACGATGTCCAACCCCTGAAATTAACCAACAACAGTTTAATACTTTGGTGTTTCTCTGAATCTCCACGTTTCTTCATTGGAGCCGTTAGAACACACACTTCAGTTGTTGTTGAGGGGATTTCCCCGTGTACTTGGGTGAGTGTGTGATAACCTGTGTTATTGTGTGTATTTATATTTCAGGTGAGGATTGGAAAGGAGCCGGTCGTGGCCTGCAGTAGAAGTGGGAAACCTCGTAAAACTAATTCCCAGATGGCTGAAATGAGAATCGAACCCGCCTCTTCTCTGATTTATCTCTCAAGGTTGAGTATAGAGTACCCAGTTGCAGCCCTCAAATTAGAATTTAATTTCTTGACTGACCCGGGGATCGAACCTTGAGCTCTGGGGTGACAGCTAAAGGCTTGCAACTCTTTTGTGCCAAAGATTCAGTCTGAAGGTACGCAGCGATGGACCCCGTTCAGGTGCCCCGTGGGAGCCAATGAATACGACCCTCACTTGCGGTACGGAACGTTCCACTTGGCTGCCCAGCTTTGGTGAGAAGGACGAACAAAAGCGAACACATGTTGCTGCATAAAAAGCGCTAACTTGTCGCCTCATTAGTTCTGAGAACTGCCACGTGGCGCACTACATGTCGATACAACTGGGGGGAGTCAAAAATAAGATGCATTAGCAACCTTTACATATTGTGCGAGGGGGAAGGCCTGACAGCCCAAGTTTACGCTCTGTAAAGTAAGGTTTTAGTTTCCTTGACTGCGGTATTTAAAGAATAATTACATAATCAATGGTTCATTGAACTTTTCTTTTGAGTTTGGGATGATTTGCAATGTGATCACATGTTACGTTGAAATAACATCAGTAACATCATTACACCAGTTCCACATAATTGACACTTCCACTTCGAACTGTCTTTTCAAGAGAATTATCTTCCATCGTTAATCTAATTATTGTAACAGATATGATTTTTCGTCTTTTACAGTATTTTTAGCCTACTTATCAAATTTTGCACAAAAAAAAGTAGACTTATGAGTCCGATCCGGGCAAATGCGTGTCTGTCGGTCTGTGTTTGTCCCCACCCCTATCAACTTCCAAACGGCTGCAGCAATCGAAACCAAATAATTTGGTATGAGTGAAGATCTATACCTGATTATCTCAAGCCCTTATTTGAAAATGACGTCAGTGCTGCCAACTGCTGAAAAACCGTAATTGAATTTTGAGCTCCATGTTGGATATCTTGGACGGTATGCATGGGAGCTATTCCAAAATTGGCACACATATAGATAATAATATTTCAGTTTAATTTCCAGGAGGCCATATATAGCAGTGTTGCCAAAATATGACTGTGCGTATTCTTAAGAGCCACCTGGGCTGCCAACTTTTAATAAATGCTCTCTCTCTCTCTCTCTCTCTATTTACTTGTCCAAATACCAATATATCAGAAAGCATGCAAGCCGACAGATTTAAAGTATGCACACGTATAGTGCCTGACATTCTAGATTAATTTGTAGTAACCAATATAGGCTACGTCAGTGCTACCAACATGATTCTAAGCTTGCTGATAGGACCAATTTTTAAATACTTGTAACTTTTATACTATCAATTGGATTTCAACCAAATTTCGTATGTGTTATGTGTATCAAAACAGATATGACCATGCGTATTCTTAAGAGCAACCAAGGCTGCCAACTGTTATTAAATGCTGTCTCTATTTTATTTTTTACCCTAATATCAATATATCAGAAAGTATGCTAGCCAACAGCTCTAAACTTTGCACACGTATAATACCTGACATTCTAGATTAATTTGAAGTAATTAATAAGCGTCAGTGCTGCCAACATGATTCTAAGCTTGCTGATAGGTACAATTTTAAAATGCATGTAACTTCTATACTAACAAATAGATTTCATCCAAAATTGGCACAGCAATAGATCATAATATATCGGATTATTTCTGACCAACACATGCATGACATTGTTGCCAACATGATTTTACGCGTGCTGATAGATCCAATGTCTAACTGCATGTAACGTCCATGCTATCCATTGGACTTCAACGAAAGTTTGTATTATGTACCTTAAGAGATGGAACTAAGAATATATTCAGTCACCAGGGCTACCAACTGTAGGCTTCACTATACCAGGTATATTTAGAACTGATTACAAATTTCGATATTACCAACTTAATTTCGTCATTATTCTAGATAGGTCCATATAGATTAATCATTGGCATGAATCTTAAATTTTAAGAAAAGTAGGCTCTTTAGTTCGACACGGAACTTCTTGTTAATCAATTAAGATAGTATAGTTATATATATTATATATTCGGTCGTTTGGACCACGGTGCTTGTGTTTTAGCTCTTGTCTGCCACTTCTGGTGCTCTTGGTGGATTGTTTGGCGACTGCTGGAATCCTGAGCCTTTCTATTGGACCAGTAATCTTTCATTTTCTTGCTGAACTCTATCTTACGTTCCTCGGAGCATTTCCTGGACGCGTTGTGGTAAACTTCTGTAATGGATGTGAGGGAAGGCCTCCTGTCATTTATTGTGTCTTGCTGAATATTAAGTCCTTCTCAATTTGTTTGATCCACAAGGACCCAGTGGCTTGACCCTTGATGGCTACCTTGAAGATCTTATAAGGCAGTCTGTGGTGGTCCATTCTGTACACAAGGTCGTAGAAAGCCAGGCGTCTCCTTCTGATGGCATCGGTGATGTTTTGCTGGTGTTCGTACAGTTCGCAATTTGGTTTGTACCATCGTCTTCCATCTGGCAAGATACATGGTCCCACTATTTTCCGCAAGAATTTCCTTTCCTGTACCTCGAGGACCCTTAGGCACTCAGCTGCGTAGAGGATTGATGGTCTGACTACTGCATTGTAGTGCCTTAGGTTGACATTCATCGACAGAGGTTTTGAGGCGTACAGTTTTCTGCAAATTTAGATAGTATATTGGAAATAATTTTAATTTTAAATTTTATGTCATTCTTGCAACTTCATTTGAGCTTGCCACGGTGGGTGAGTGGATAGCGTGTCTGTCTACCAACCCCAAGATTGCAGGTTCGCTCCTGGCCGCGGTAAGTGATTTTTGAAAGGCAGCAAACATACGACACGCATGTCATACGATGTTGGCATGTCAAAGAACCCATTTGAATTCAGTAGGCCGTGTTCTTAATGGCAAAATTAATCTCGGGACTTTCCGCCAACACAAAGTTCCTCATTTCTCTACTAGGAAGCGCTATAGTGTTCAAGGAGCTTAGATATCTAACCTCCTTGACTTTCATAGTGATTCAAGGAACAACAAAATTCGACATGCAAGCTACCCTCTGGGTGAGCTTGCACCCGGCACCCGAGGCAATATGATATTATTATAACTTCATTTGCATCAACTGCTGTTTGCTGAGGAAGGTTATAATGTAACAATGTACTCAAGAATTACAATTTTTTGGTTTACGGTATTATCTTCCTATTTCATTAAACTTTGTCAATAAGGAATTTGTGCAGAAATGGTCGTTTGTATTTTCGTAATATCAATTATTTAGCAATTGATACGTTTAATCGTTTATGGGATAGCGGTCTCTATATTCTAAAAGTCAAATAGTATACTGTATAGCATACGTAGGCCTATCTACTTGACGTAATGTGTTGGATAAAAAAACTTAAAACATTAACAATTAAAGTGTAAGTATAATGTAGAAATAAAAATCACAAAAATGAAATTTTAATAATAAATGAAATAAAATAATAAACACAACTATAACAAATTGTAAGAATCAATTCGAAATTATTTAATTAATCAATTGAGTTAGAATATCAAAATTAAATCTATAAGAACATAAATTGAAAATTGAAAATACATATATATAAACATTAAATAGCATTATTAATAAAATAATAATTAAAATAAAATAAAATGTAACAGAGAAACTGGAAGTGAAAGAAAGAAAAATTCTAAGAAAAATCTTGGGTCCGGTAAAAGAAAATGGGGAATATAGGAGACGGCACAACCACGAACTTTACACCCATGTGGAAAAAATAACTGATACCATGTGGAAAAGGAGAATTGCCTTTTACTGTCATATAACAAGAATGATAATAATAATAATAATAATAATAATAATAATAATAATAATAATAATAATAATAATAATGTTATTGGTTTTACGTCCCTTTTAACTACTCTGGCTTTTAGAGACGCCGAGGTGCCGGAGTTTTGCCCCGAAGGGGATCTTTAACGTGCCAGTAAATATACTGACATGGCTCCCTCGCATTTGCGCACCCAGGATGCGAACCTGCAACCTTGGGCTCAGCAAGCGAGAACGTTACCGCTGAGCCACGCAGCCAGCCAATACAAGAATGAACCCAGCACGATTGAGAAATATAATTTTCACCTACTTTCTCAAAAAGAAAACCAAGGGAGCTTGGTTCACTGAGGTGGACAAAGCTTTACAATAAGTGGGAATTACATGCAACGATATTTGGGAACGTGCCACCCTTAAACAAAAACTAACAGCACACCGATGTTGCCAAGAAAAGCCAAAGCTTCCAACTGGCAAGAAGTGGACTGCAGAAAGGAAACAACAGCATCGAGAACTAATGCGAAAATACTGGGAGGATGTTAAAGCTCGATGCAACAAGAAGCAGTTGAAATTACGTGGTCCTTAGGTGGCCGAATCGAAAGTAGAAGAAGAAGAAGAAGAAAATAAAATGTAAAAACTCATAAAAGATTAGTTTTGCATATAAAGGGTCAAAGTAGCCTATATTTACCTGCTAGGGGAAAATCTAGTAATTTCACTAAACTTGGCAATTTTAACATATCCACACGTCAAAACTTGGTGTTAATGTCCCAGTAAATCTACTGACACGGCTCCCTCCCATTTGCGCACCCTCAAATGTCAACTGAGCGCAACAGTATTCTATCCTGCAATCTTGGGCGCAGCAGGCGAGAACGTTACCGCTGAGCCAGACAGCCAGCCTAAGAGAAAGAAGAGTTCTGATCCCTGGGTATCAGGGAAGAAAAGAGAAGCTTTATGCGTTGGAGATCTTGGGGTTTGGAAGAGAACAAGAGTTGACCAAGGGAGTTGACAAGAAATACGAGAGAGAAAGCCGGGCACAAGTAAGTGGAAGAAATGCCGGCCCCAGCTGGGGTCCGACGGTCACTAACGCACTTGAAATGCTAAAAATAAAAGCAACTTTTGGAAATGGCTCAACGTCTCATTCCCATTACAACATAACAAAGTGAATTAAAACTCAGCAATGTTTCTAGGTTTGTGCCGTGTCTTGTGGCCCGCTGATGAGCCTAGCTTGGTGTCCAGGGTGAAACCCCACACCAGACACGGCACAAACCTAGAAGAATTGCTGAGTTTTAATTCACTGGCCGTGAAAGCTCATATAGCCTACCATAACAAAGTGGAATGTTCCTGAAAGAATTATGGAGGAATAGTCTACTGATGTTGTTGAGGAATTGAATGGACCAGCTACCGTATTTAAACCCGTCGTGAGACGATTGATGTTCTGACCTCAAGCAGAGGAAGGGACACATGTGAAGGAGCATTTCCTGGCCACCCCAGACTGATATATTCCCACAACAGGTGTATCAAGGGTAGCCGAGCACTCCACACTCCAGGGTGCAGTCTAGTATCCCTGCAGCCTCGCTCACCATCCTTTATAGGGCAAAACATTTTTTTTTTTACATTGTAATTTATTTTACATTACATTATGCGAACCAGTCAAAACTAAGGACCACGCAAATATCATTTCATTTCCTTCTCATAGTTCTTTCTTCCTTTCTCTTCCTCCACACTTCCTTCATTCTTTCAGAGTGTTGCGTCTTTCTATCTTCCTCCCCCGCGTTCCTTCTTTTCTCCCACAAGAACTTTTATGTTGGAAAGTATTTCCCTGAATTGTGTCCTGTCTCGACAGTCGTCATCTGTAATTTCTAGCCTCCGGAGTTCTTCCTTAATCTGCTTGCTGTAACCCCCTTGGCTCTTCAGATTATATATTTTATTAAAAATTTGTTTATTTAATCTTGTTGGATCCACTTTAACCATATGTCCATAGAAACGTAAACGTATTTTCCTAATTGTTGTTTCCAGGTCTTCCACCCTTTCATATATCTCCGTGTTTGATCTTAATCCGTAGGTTCCCTGTACCACTTTTGGGCAGTAAATCCTCCGCAATATCCTCCTTTCAATCTTCAGAAGCTTTTCCAGGTTCATCAAATTTGTCGTCTCCACGCCATATAAGATCACCGGTTTTACCACTGCATTGTAGTGTTGTAGTTTGGTATTAAGGGAGAGGTTTTTTTTGTTGTATATATTTTTAGTGGAGAAGTTGAGTTTTTCTAGTTTAAGTATTCTGTTTTCCATCGACTCTTTGTCGAACAATATACCATAACAAAGTGAAATGATCCTGAAAGAATTCTGGAGGAATAGTCTACTGCTGTTGTATTAATAAAGTATTAATTATTATAATAATATCTCCTTTGAGAAGACACAATTCATGACAAACATAAAATCAGCGCCCAGAGAACTGGAGGTCGGACTAGGAAAAGTTCAGAAGGCAGAAAAGTTTAAATACCTCGGTGAATGGATAGAGCCTAACCTATCAGAGAAAGAAGCCTTCGTGTCACGCATTAATAAAATGGAAATGGCATACAACCTGACTAAAGACATCTACAATAAGAGATCGATATCCTTAAACGCCAAAATTAGACATTACTGCACTGTTATTCGACCAGAGGCTCTGTATGCGGCTGAGACTCTAACAATGAACAAGGAAGATCTAATGGAAAAACTAGAGGCGAAAGAAAGGAAGATTTTGAGGAAAATCCTGGGTCCTATCAAAGAAAACAGCGAGTACAGAAGGCGTCACAACCACGAATTATACAAGCACGTGGTGAAGATCAGTGACACGATTCGAAAAAGATGGATTGCCTTTTATAGCCACGTGACACGAATGAGCCCAGGCAGGATATCAAAACGGATATTGACGTACTTTCAAGATAAGAAAACCAAAGGGGCATGGTTCACGGAAGTTGAGAAAGATCTACGTGAATTGGAAATTTCTCCTAAAGATATCCAGGAGCGTGTTCCACTTCAGGAAAAACTACGTACGCTCAAAGGTTTCCAGGAAAAGCCGAAGCTGAAGACAGGGAAGGCGTGGTCCCAAAAGAGAAAAGAACAACACCGGAGACGAATGCGGGAACACTGGGCGGTAGTTAGAGCTCGGAAGAAGAGACAGTTGAACTGACGTGGTCCCTAGTTGGCCAAATCGAAGAAAGAAGAAGAAGAAGAATATTATTAATAATGTTATTTTTTGTTTCTCCTATTTTAATGTTCACTTATTTAATTTTAATTTTCAATGTATGTTCATATAGATTTAATTTAGATATTTTATTGTATTAATTAATTAACTAATTTCGATTTGATTTTTCCAATTATTTTCATAATTCTTTATAGTTATATTCATTATTTTATTTTTAGCCTACTTTTCACATTTTGCAAAAATGAGGAAAAAGTAGTCTTATGAGATCGATCCGGGAAAATGTGTGTGTGTCTGTCTGTCTGTCTGTCTGTCTGTCTGTCTGTCTGTCCTTCTGTCTGTCTGTCTGTCTGTCTGGCTGTGTGTGTGTCCCCCCCTATCAACTCCTAAACGGCTGCAGCAATCAAAACCAAATTTAGTATGAGTAAAGATGTGCACCTGAATATCTCACGTCCATATTTGAAAATGATGTCAGTGCTACCAACTGCTGAAAAAACGCACTAGAAATTTGAGTTCCATGTTGGACATCTCGCAAGGTAAGCATGGGAGCTATTCCAAAATTGGTACACATACAGATAATACTATTTCAGTTTAATTTCCAGGAGGCCAACAATACAGTGTTGCCAAAATAATTGTAAGCCTTCTGATAGGTCCAATGTTTAAATGCATATACCTTCTACACTATCAATTGGATTTCAACCAAATTTTGTATGTAATATCTGTACATAAACAGATATGATTGAGCGTATTCTTAAGAACCACCAGGGCTGCCAACTGTTAATAATTGCTCTCTCTATTTTTTTAAATCAAAATACCAATATATCAGAAAGTATGCAAGCCAACAGCTCTATACTTTGCACACGTATAGCACCTGACATTCTAGATTAATTTGGAGTAATTAATACAAGGCAGTGCTGCCAACATAATTCTATGCCTGCTGATATGTCCAATTTAAAAATACATGTAACTTCTATACTAACAAATGGATTTCATCCAAAATTAGCACAACAAGATATTATAATATTTCTGATTATTTCTGACCAGCACACGCGAGGTATTGTTGGCAACATGCTTTTACGTGTGCTGATAGATCCAGTGTCTAACTGCATGTAACGTCCATTGGACTTCAACCAAATTTTGTATTCTGTACCTTAAGAGGTGGTACTAAGAATATATTCAGTCACCAGGGCTGCCAACTGTAGTGCTCTATTAGGCTACATTTTACCAGGTATATTTTGAACTAATTAGATATTTCGATATTACCAACTTAATTTCGTCATTATTCTAGATAGGTTCATATCCTGTAGAATAATCATTGGCATGAAAAGTAGACTGTATAGTTCTTCACGGAACTTCTTGTTACACTTTCATTGTTAATGTTTTTAGTTTTATATTTTTTTAAATTTTATCCAGCACGTTACGTCCAGTAGATACGTATATAATATTTGACTCTTAGAAACACTAGCACTTCCGCATGAAAATTCTCCAAAATTTGGCTTAAAGATTCAACTCTCAGCATCTTTGAGAGCATAAACTGTTCTTATGACAAGTGGTTAATATATAGGTTTAATAACAAACAACTTAAATGAGAAAGCATCAATTCAAATAAGAACCAACAAGTTATATAGGGCACAAAAATTAGCATGGGAAACTTACAAAAAGAAATGCTTATCAATTAATGCAAAAATAATTGAACATAATACAGTCTTAAAAAACGGAAGCCACATATGCAGCAGGAACATTATTCCATCTAAATGAACATTCTAAAACCGACAGATTAGAGAAGATCGAAAGGCGAATTGGAAGAACTTGTATCAATAAAGGATATAAAAACGATGGGCAATGGCGAATAATACCTAACAATATGGTGTTTAACAACCTAGAACCCATTACTGATACCATGCGAAAGAAAAGACTAGGATTCTTTGGGTACATCATGAGAATGCCAGATTCACGTCTTCTAAAACAACTAGTACAGTACAATCTTGCTTCAAAAACACAACAACTGGATGCCGATGGTTAAAAGAAATCAGAGAGGACTTAAAAGAAATTGGCCTAACAACAGAAGATGCTGCAAATAAGAAAAGTTTAACTACAGCACTTAAAAATATGACGTTTCATTTTCTACTCACAAAAAAGAAAATTCCTACAAGAATATCTTCCACCCAAGAAATAAGCATGAAGAAGAAGGCCTACTGGGAGGACCGCAAGGCTCGTACGGTTCCACAAGTCGACGAACTAATGGTTGGTTAAAGTGATCCATTGTGGTTTCAAAAGGCGAAGAAGAAGAAGAAGAAGAAGAAGAAGAAGCAGAAGAGACCAGTATCCCATAAAGGTCTAATGTCACAATTCTCCCCTGATAGCACACTGCCACCTCTTACCCACACACTGGTATAGCCAACACAATAGCACAGTTTATCACACTAATCTCTTGGTTCTCGTAAGAACTTGAATTGATTGACTCATTGCGCAAATCAATAAATAAACAAAATAGCCTATGTGCAACTAATGAATAGCGGAAACACTATCGATAGTTATCAATGGTCTAAAATTATCGATGTTGACAAGTCCGCCTCGTTGCGCAACGGCAAGCGTTCTTGTTTTTTTTTACGTAACATACGACAAAACAGCCCGACAACCAAAGGTACTCCTTCCACCCCGTCAACATCCACGCGTACCAACCACCGTTTATTTTCCGTGGGCGCTCCCCATCCAGTTACGTTGCAATCCAGTTGCAATACGTACCCATGGCCAGTAGGCAGTAATGTTCGGTCTTCGAGGGTTAAAAGCGTTAGCGTAGAAATCGCAATTTTTAATTGGCGCTAAAACCTTAACACTCGTATGTGATCTGGAATGCCATAATGGAATATATGTACGATCTTTTGCGATTTCTACGCTAACGCTTTTAACTCTCGAAGACCGAACATTACTGGTATGTGTGTTTGAATGAGTGCACCTCTGCCCCTACATACATAGGTGAAAAGTGATATGTTGCCTGTGGCAACACTATGCAGTAAAGGGTTAAAATAAAATACTTCTACGCGTAGTATCCTCATGATTTATATGTCATTTAAAAGAGGAAACTCCACAGTTTTATATTATGCAAAAAAAAATGGCATTTCTTTCCAAAAATCACTTTCCGTATCCCCTTAAAGAGCACCGTGATGCTCGCGACCACCTTTTAGCTCGTATGACGACAGCACCACATTTCATTTAAAGAACGTCGTGGTGCTCACGAGTACCAGGTTGAAAATGCCGGCTCTACACAGTTCCTGGGCAGCTAGACACGCAATAACACATGTTATCTGACAGCATTCTCGGGCTTTAAGGAGACACAACATTCTGCTGTGTTTTAGTTTTTGTTCCACACAATGTTGCGATACGCACTGGATACGCGCTTGTGAACAGCGTTGCCAAATGGGCAATACTCTCCCCGACCGACTACGCGAATATCTAGTATTGTGTTTAAACTACTGGTTATAAGTCGCCTTGGAGAAATCATTCGCCGAGTGTCGGACCGTCATTCTCAGTAATTGATGTGGACAATAAAGTCGTGTGCTTTAGATGTCGCCGCGAAAACTCATTTCGTTGGCAATTAAGAAGTAATGGGGCGTAAGCTGTCAGGGCAGCAACCCTTCCTTATAATACACACAACAAATTACATTGAGGTCATCCCCTCTCCCAGGGGGATGAACCAACCCTTCTCCCTTAGTCATTTGAGCGTGAAACCAATCCCTTTATTTCTGTCCTAGCGCCAAAATTATTCATTGCAACACACACCAACAAGAATAGCCTTGCAGACTCCAAGACACTGATTATGCTACAGCCCCCCACCTCGCAGTGATCACAACTACCCGACCCAGCATTGCACTTCCAATTACATGCAACGAGCTGGTCTCTTCCCCGCTGTTCTCACTTGCTGGGCCCAAGGTTGCAGGTTCGTATCCTGGCGCAGTCAGCTGGCATTTGAGGGTGCGTGGGAGCCGTGTCAGTAGATTTACTGGCACGTTGAAGATCCCCTTAGGGGGAAAATTTCAGGCACCCCGGCGTCTCTAAAAGCCGCATTAGTTAAAAGGCTCGTAAAACCAATAACATTAAGTCGTCTAGCTCAGCGTTTCCCAAACTGTGGTACGCGCACCACTGGTGGTTCGCTCGTACTGCTGCAGTGGTACGCGGTAATGTTACGAAAAATATAAAAATATAAAAACATTGATATGTTGCTGGAGGACTTTATGGCCAAAGATAAGCAGCAGTTTTATGAATAGAATTGTGATTCAGAACTAAGGCGAAGTTTTTCAAAAATGGCTCTTGTGGACTTTGGGGTTGAGAGGCGTGCATACCATAGGTGACTAGGCGGAACAGTTTCTCTTTGGTTATATACTGAATCTGTCAATACAAAAATCACGATACTCATGTCATACGTTTTTGACATGTTAAAGAACCCATTTGAATTCAGTAGGCCGTGTTCATAATGGCAAAATATTAATCCCGGGATTTTCTGCCAACAAAAAGTTCCTAATTTCTCTACTAGAAAGCGGTATAGCGTCAAGGAGCATAAAATTCGACACGCAAGCTGCCCTCTGGGTGTCAATTAACAAAGCTTGCACCCGGCACCCGAGGCCATACGATATTATTATTATTATTATTATTATTATTATTATTATTATTATTAATATATCAACCGACAGTAGTGGCTACGCTGGCTAACGCGCAGCATTAGGTCATGGGACCAAGCTCTCTGCTGACTCGGTAGACGCGTGGGTTCGAGCCCCACCGTCGGCCGTCCTTGAAATGGTTTTCCGTGGTTTCCCATTTTCAACACCAGGCAAATGCTGGGACGGTACCTTCTGACAGGCCACGGCCGCTTCCTTCCACATCCTTGCCCAGTTTCATTCACCATCATTCATTTCATCTCTCATTAACTCCTCTCATGAGGTTGGCGTCAGGAAGGGCATCCGGCCGTAAAAATCATCGCCACAATACTTCCATCGCATCTCATCCCCGACCCCGTTGGAAAACGGGAATAATAAGGGGTAGACATACATACATTATTATTATATCAATACGCAAAGTGAACTTCTTTCAAAGCAGTTAGATTTTTACTGCCTTTCACTACTTCTTATTTGTTTGGGACTGCATTTTCTTCACTTGCTTGTCTCAAGAATAAATACCGGAATAGACTCCTTACAGTGGAAAACTATCTTTGTTTGAGACTCGGCAATCTTAGACCAGACATTCCTAAGTTGGCTCCTAATCTTCACATTGAAGTTGTTAGTTGAACTTTGGATTTTATGTTTCATTTTTCTTTAATCGTATCGGCCAACTAAGGACCACGTTATTTCAACTGGCTTCTCTGGGCTTTGATCTTTGCCCAGTGTTCCTTCGTACGTTGCCGGTGTTGTTCTTTTCTTTCTTCCGTCCACGTCTTTCCCGTCTTCAACTTCGGTTTTTCTTGAAAACCCTGGTGGTGGTGTAGTTTCTTCCTGAGGGGATTGCGTTCTTGAATATCCCCACAGGTAATTTCCATCTCTTGCAGGTCACTTTCCACCTCTTCGAACCAGGCTGGCTTGGTCTTCTTATTTTTAAAATAGTTAAAGATCCGGTTCGTCCGTGTGGGTTTCATTCTAAGCAAGTGGCCATAAAATGCAATCCTCCTTTTCCTCATTACATCAGAGATCTTCTGGGCATGAATATACAGCTCATAGTTATGCCGTCGTCTATATTCACCGTTGTCTTTAATCGGGCCAAGAATTTTCCTCAAGATCTTTCTTTCTTTCTTTCTTTCTTTCTTTCTTTCTTTCTTTCTTTGATCTCCAATTTTTCTACCAGGCCTTTCTTGTTCATGGTGAGGCATTCCGCTGCGTACAGAGCCTCTGGTCGTATGACAGTGCAATAATGCCTAAGTTTTGCGTTCAGGGATATTGACCTTTTGTTGTAAACGTCCTTGGTGAGTTAGTACGCCATTTCCATTTTGTTCATGCGCGAAGTGAAGGTTTCTTTCTCACATACGTTGGGTTCTACCCACTCGCCAAGATATTTAAACTTATCTGTCCGTTTGATTTTCCCCTGGTTTACTTTTAGCTCCCTTGGTGCTGGCTTGATGTTAGTTATGAAGTGTGTTTTCTCCAAAGAGATCTGAAGACCAACTTTTGTTGCCTGTACCTGCAGCTGGTTAATTTGTTTTGTGGCCATGTCTAAAGAGTCGGAGAAAATTGCAAGATCATCTGAAAAAGCTAGGCAATCAATAGAAAGGTTCAAGTTCTTGTAACCCAGTCGTACTCCATTTTGGACCCCATCGTTCATTTCTTTGCGCCACTCGCGGATGACTTTTTCAAGTGCACAGTTGAAGAGCAGGGGTGAAAGCCCATCTCCCTGCCTAACTCCTGTCTTAATTTCGAAAGAGTCTGAAATTTCTCCTCTGAACTTGACTCTGGAGGTTGTGTTAGCTAAGGTCTGTTGAATGAATGCCCTGGTTTTATTATCCAATCCAAATTCCTTTAGAATTTGAATAAGAGCTATTCTATCAATCAAATCATAGGCCTTCTTGAAGTCGACGAAGGTTACCACGAATTTCTTGTTCCTTTGCTTCAGATAGAAAAGGATGGATTTCAGATTCATAATTTGTTCGGCACATGAGCGCTCTTTCCTGAACCCTTCTTGGTACTCTCCTAATTGTGGATCAAGTTGTTGTTCTGCCCTAATCTGCAGAGCTTTTGAAATAATTTTGTACGTTATCAGTAGGAGGGAAATGCCGCGGTAGTTGTTAACGTCCGTTTTGTCACCTTTCTTATGCAGGGGATGAATCAAGGCAGAAGTCCAGTCACGTGGAAGTTTCTCAGTTTCCCAAATCTCCTTGATAATGTCAGTCAATTTATCAATCATCTTATGTTTCATTACTACATGTTTTTTATTAATATTATTTGTACAGTGTCATTTCTGAATGTTTGTATTGGATACTTGTTGTAATAAATAATAAAACAACTGGACACACTTTTTAACTATTTGAACTTTAACTCCAACAGTCTAACTCTAACAAACACAATTTACTGTGCAATCCATATTTTGGTCTGCTACATAGTGGTGGTGGTGGTGGTGGGGGTTATAGTTACTATATCTCCCAACCATTAGGTGGTACGCGAGAGATTAAAGTGGTACACACACACAAAAATTGTGAAACATTGGTAGCTCATGACCTACTGTACATATTCAATCTTGGATTGTATAGTTATTTTTACTGTACACTAATCCGTCATCTCTAAACCAGGATCTGACAGAGGTGACGATCAGCTTGATCACTCATGCTTCAAAGATTCTGACTAGAATAATTTACAAAACGATGGTAGAAACCGATTTGGGTGAAGACCAATGTGGTTTCAGGAGAAACGTACGAACAAGGGAAACTGTACTACTGTAAGCCTTGCAAGGTAGAATACGGAAAGATAAGAGAACGTTACTGTCATTTGTAGACTTGGAAAAGGCTATTGATAACGTTGATTGGACTAAATTGCTTGATATTTCGAAAACCATTGGAATAAAGTACAGTGATAGGGGGTGCTCTACAATCGAGGCTATACAGAAACCAGACAGCAGTCATTCGAGCCGAAGAACATGAGAGAGAAGCTGGTATTCTTAAAGGTGTAAGGCAAGGTTGCAAATTATCACCCATACGTCTCAATCTATACATTGAACAAGCAATGAAGGAAATTGGAGAAAAATGTAAAGTGGGAGTGAAGATTCAAGGAGAAATAATTTCAACTCTCAGATTTGCTAATGACATCGTCATCTTGGCCGACACACCAGAGGATTTGAATGAGCTTTTAAATGGTATGGACTCTGTCTTGAGGAAAGAATTCATGATGAAAATTAATAAATGTAGCCTAAAACCAAAATAATGGAATTCAGTCGGAAGAAATCAGAAGCTCCTATGTAACGTCAAATTGGCAGGTGAAAAACTAAAGGAAGTAGGAGACTTCTGTTACTTAGGAAGCAAAATAACCAGTGATGGACGAAGCAAAGTAGGTTGACTCTGGTAAGGAAAGCATTTCTACAGAAAAGAAATATGTTGACATCTTAATGTAGATTTAGAAATTATGAAGTCATTTTTGAAATCCTTCGTCTGGA
The DNA here is from genome assembly GCA_946902985.2 of Meconema thalassinum. Classification (NCBI taxonomy): domain Eukaryota; kingdom Metazoa; phylum Arthropoda; class Insecta; order Orthoptera; family Tettigoniidae; genus Meconema; species Meconema thalassinum. Next base: position 292,639,841 of record OX336396.1, on the reverse strand, counting down.
GTGTGGGCTCTATGGAAGTGAAACTTGGATTGTTGGTGCAAGAGAAAAATGGAGAATAGAAGGGTATTTGAAATGTGGTGTTACAGGAGAATGATGACGATCAGATGGGTAGACAGGGTAACAAAGGAAAAGGTATTAAGACGAGTGGGAGAGGAAAGATGTTTTTGGCGACTGCTAATGGAGATAAGAGATAGGTTGGTAGGACACATACTCTTAAAGACACCCAGGAATAGCAAGCATAGTTATGGAAGGATTGAGGACAAGAACTGTAGGGGTATATCAAGGTTAGAATATGTTAAACAGATTGTCTCAGCTGTAGGATGTGGTAGCTATGTAGAGATGAAATGATTAGCTCAGGACAGGGAGGCGTGGAAAGCTGCACCAGACCAATCAAATGACTGAAGACTCAAACAACAATAATCTTTGAGGCGGCTTCGGTGGCGTAGTTTGTAGCATGCTGAGCTTGTATGTCTATGGTCACGGGTTCAAACCCGGCCGAAGCTGTCGGACTTTTTAGAGCGTTAAAGATCCCTCAGTATGCCTTCCTTCAGAGGGGAAGTAAAGCCGGCGGTCCCTTGTCATAGATTTATGACATGTAAAAGAACCTACCACTAAATACACTTGTGTGAAGCCAATATGTGTAGGTTAGAATTGATAATGCTCTATTAGTTCCAACGTTCGCCGCCATGTGCTGACTGCGATGCCATCTAGTAGCCAAGTTCACAGCTAGGTGTCGTGGACGGTAGCATTTGGTAGTGAAAGTAGGAACTACTTGAAATTATTGTCTGCAGTCCTTACTTGAATTAAAACAGATAACACACACTAATACAGCCATCACAATTAACACCGGTAATATTTTCACTTAAAATTTCTAAAACTGATCACCATGTTAACTGTAACCTAAGGTGTTGCAGACAAACACTTCCATTCTGTGCTGGAATTTGATGTTGTATCGGTTGTCTGGACGAGGATCGATAACTGAGAGGCACTCCTAAGCTGAGCAAATAAACAGTCTGGGACAATGTTAGGTTAAAGGGCGCAGCCACCCCTAGGGGTGGCATCCAGTTGCTCTTAACATCGGTCAATAGCATCTGTGTTTCTCTGGCCCTGGGACTTGAAACATCGGCTATCAGCTCCTGTACTTGTCTGGTGACTGTAGTACTATGCGCTGGGACTTGAAACATTGGCTATCAGCCCCTGTACTTGTCTGGTGAGTGCAGTACTGTCGTGACCTTCAATGGTTTCAAAATATTGAGGTAGATGGAGATGGTGTCGCTTGGACATTAAGACTGTTGATCTTTGCTTTTCCGTGTTCTTATTCTTTGTTATGTTTTACACTCGATCTCTATGTTACATGTTGATAGTTAAAAAATAAGGTCAGAAGATAATTAGTTTCCATTCAATAACAGGTGCGTGCAATTCCCATTAATTTACCGTTCCTTATCATATAAAGATACTAGCAACCCGCTAGCTTCGCACGGAAACTGAAGCATCATTTATATAATTTTTGGAGGAATCATAATTCATAGCAGAATTCTCTTTATCGGACCACAGACCATTAACATTTCTTCCCTGTGTCATAGGAACTTTGGGGATGACTCCCTTTGTCTTTGTGAATTCTTTCTTTCTTTCTCTCTCTTGTGACAATCGAGAAATTATTCGCTGCTCAGTTTCATTTTTACGTGATAAGCGTTTTTTTTTTTCGATTTCAATGAACTACGACCTAGCCCATATCCTTTTTCTGCCTCAGCATGATGAGTTAAAATCACTGACTGGACTATTAATTATATTATCATAGCATGTGCAACGAATTCTTATCAGACGTAGTTTAAGAATGGCGAGGTGCATGAATCACAAATCCCTCTTCCGTCGAATCTAAACTTGGTTGTGTATTCTGCGCAACGAAAAGTTCACAGGCGAACTAAAGAAAAGCCGAGCTGCACTTCCAGGGAAACTCCAAACACATCCACTCTTCTCTTAAGTCTTGACTCGACACGACTCGACAGTGTCTGGGGTGATAGGCCCGCTTGCCAGCCAGCTAGCTCGTTAACTGTCTCGAAGCTAGTAATTGAATGGAGATTGTTGGAAGAAATGAAAACGTAAAAACACTTATAGTGGGCGATGTATGAAGATAGAGATATGCTGTCGCGGACTTTTATGTAGAGCGTTTCATGCTGAAAAATTCTTACACTCATAGTATATTGATATTTTTAACAGTTTGCCCAGCGTAAGCTTAAGAAGCGCTCACGCCAGGTTTTTTTTCCGACTTTCTCACTGAAATCGTTACTGTTTGGCTTCCTTTGGTCTTAAATAAATTAACTGGGCCGATAACCTAGATGTTAGGCCCCTTAAAACAACAATTATCATCATCATCATCATCTTAAATAAATTATTTTCTACAAAACTCTCCTCGAGAATCCTTTACAGAATGGTAGAAACCGCATCAAAATCCATTCAGTGGTTCTCGAGATTACCCGTGACATCCAAGAATCGGGGACTTTGTTTTATACTAAGTAGAGAATAATAAGTACTATGTCCTGGGATTTGAAACATCGGCCACTTTTCTAGGTTTATGCCGTGTCTTTTGTGGGGTTTCACCTAGGAACACCAAGCTGGTTCATCTTTTTGGAAGCCTTCATAGGGAGGTTAAGTCTGATTGAGCTTTTAGCTCTCACATTAAAGAGGTGCAGGTGCGCTTCATGAAAAGGGAAGTACCGTGCAGTTCGCTACTCCTGTGGGGGTCCGGGCACGATCACCAAGAGTCCGCTGATGAGCCAGCTTGGTGTACCTAGATGAAACCCCACAAAAGACACAGCATAACCCTAGAAACATTGCTCAGTTTTAATACAACAAATTTACATTAAATTTTAACATACTGTATAATGGTCAACATTTAAATTATTTAAATAATAGGGGGCTTCCTCTTTGCCTTGTCAAGTTTGGGATTTCTTAATTTATCCAATTTCAAGTTCAAGGCATATTCAACAGCAAGGAAGGCAAGATGACTAAGGCGATCCTTTTCATGCCCTTAAATAATCAGCATTGCCAATGTGCGACACCAGTTTGGCACCGTAAATACGGGCCTAGGCGTAAATATACTTGTGTAAGCAAGAAGTTTCTTTGTTGAACCTGGAAGCGTGGTTCCCTGTTAGAATGGCATCGAATTTGTAAAACGTTTTGTGAATTACTACGATGATAAATTATAAGTATTACGTTCATCATCGTTAAAGCAACACTAGTACAGGCTACATATTTTACTGTACAGAAAAAAATACATTAAGTCAAAGTAACAATAAATATAATAATAATAATTTATTTATTTTAATAAATACTTTTCTTCTTACAAATGTTTTCTTTTATTTTGTATAGGATAAGTTAATGTGCTGGCAGACACTGCTGTGTTAAGGGCATTTTATACTCAACTCTACTTCCACTCACAGTCTATGTACATATTTAGGATGCTGTGAAAATAAGGTCAAGGAACGAGGAGAGTATAGAAGACGACACCACGATGAACATTATCTACATGTGGAGAAACTAACGGACACCATACGCAAAAGAAGACTCTCCTTTTATGGCAATTTAGCCCGTATGAGCTCCGGAAGAATGTCCAATCAAATCTCTGCCTACTTTGTGGGAAAGAAAACCAAAGGGATCTGGTTTACAGAGGTGGAAAAAGACCTTCAAGAACTGGGGATAACTTATCACATAAGGACATCTTGCGAACACTGGGCCAATGTGAAAGAACGAGGGAGAAGCCAGTTGAAATAACGTTGTCCATAGAAGACCGAAACTATTATAAGAAATAATAATAATATAAAAAATAAAATAATGCAAAAAGAAGTTATCAAAGACCCTATAAGAGAAATGGAAATGGCTTGCCAATTGACGTAGGTCACTTACAACAAGAAAGTACAATCCTACGGGGCTAAACTAAAACACTGTCGTCAAACCCGAATGGCTGTATGCAGCAGAAACGTTGGTTATGATTGGTGGGCTTGAAAATGACAGAAAAAAGGGAGAAAATGCTTAGGAAAATCCTGGGCCCAAGGATAAAAGAATGAGAGAGAAGACTAACACCAAACAAAGAATTGTACCAGAAAACTAAAGGTGCGGTTGAACTAATGAAGAAGAGGATATTACAGTTCTATGGACACCTCTTGAGAATGGATGACAACAGACAGACAAAAAGAATTTTTCAATTTTTCAGGAACAGAAAGACAGAGATCAAATAGTTTCCAGAAGTGAGAACGGACCTGACCAATATAGGGGTACGAGAAGACGACATAGCAGAAAGGGAGAAATTTAGACGACTAATTAAGGAGTACAGAGGTTTCCAGGAGACGGGGGAGGAGCCAATGATAAAGAAAAGAACCTACACAGAACAGAAGAGGGAAACAGGGGAGAGGATGAGAAGATACTGGCAGAGAAGGCAAAACATAATGTAAAGCGTGGTCCGTAGAAGTCCAAGACGAAAATAAATAAATAAATAATAATAACAACAATAATAATAATAATAATAATAATGCACCTACACCTTGCTCAAAAGTAGGCCTACTTCTTATCTGAAAATACTTTGCCTTGCTATCAGTACTGTATGTTCCTGAGTCCGTTTTTGGAAAATCCCACTCACAAGTTGTTATGGGACCTATCAGTTATTAGTATTACTGATAAAACAATACCAGCAAAGCCGCCCGATATCGCTCTTGTGGACAAAGTACGGAACAGAACCTTTCTCATCGATATCGCAGTGCCCAATTCCCATAATATCCAACACACTTGCTGTGAGAAAATCACCAAGTATCTACCCTTGGCTGAGGAAATACAGCAAATGTGGAGATAGCAAAGTGTAGTGGTTCTGCCCATAGTCATTTATTCTACCGGCATCGTCCCTAAATCATTGGCTCGCAACCTGGAAATATTGGGAATACATCCTGGTCTACATATCAACATGCAGAAGGTCGTCTTCTGGGATACATGTTCCATAGTTCGCTCGTTTCTCAATGTGCCACCTTAAGAGAATTAGCCATACCGCCTTGCAAACAAGCCGACGGTATGTTGATTTGTACCCACTGATGTGGAGAAATGATTACGAGTTAATAATATTTATGTTCGACCCTGGCTATTATGTGTCGGAAAACTGTATCATAATGATGGTCATTATAACACTATTTTTCATTATGAAACAGTTTCTCCCACCAATCACAGCTCAAGAAACAGTTGTGTGGCCAATTAGATAAGGGTACCTTCGCGCATGCGCTCAAAATCCAACATATTTCTGTGTTGTCAAGAAAGTGAATGGTCTCTGCTTCCGGAGTGCCTTGACCACGCATGCGCTCTGTTCAGTCACCAAAGCCTAAAACTAAGCCTTGTTCACTAACTGAATTAACTGAATCCCACAGATATTTATGAATATTTATGTTAAATCATATAATACAGTTATAATTATCGTCGAACATAAACAGTCGTATGCAACTCGCCTATAATGGTAATTAAGACACTCGTATGGAAATTATAAAACTCGCATACGCTCGTTTTATAAAGATACTCGTGTCTTAATTATAGCCATTATAGGCTCGTTGCATAATGTACTATTATGTTCGACCCTGACTATTATGTGTCGGAAAACTGTATCATAATGATGGTCATTATAACACTATTTTTCATTATGAAACAGTTTCTCCCACCAATCACAGCTCAAGAAACAGTTGTTTGACCAATTAGATAAGGTTAGCATAGCACCTGCGTGGAGTTCCAAGGCCTTCTAAACTGCGTTGCCTAGTGTCATAGTGGGGTAATCGAGGTGGCCATGGTCAAATACAAGGCATTCTCTGCGTCTCATGTGCTCTGTTCAGTACATAAAACTGGCGAAATCTTGACAGATATTTATGAATATTTATCTTCGAACATAAAATAGTTATAATAATTATCGTCGAACATAAACAGTCGTATGCAACTCGCCTATAATGGTAATTAAGACACTCGTATGTAAATTATAAAACTCGCATACGCTCGTTTTATAAAGATACTCGTGTCTTAATTATTGCCATTATAGGCTCGTTGCATAATGTACTATTTTAGTGATTTAAGCCCACTAAGAAGCGCTTATGACCAGTGCTTCTGCGACGCTTCCTTTGTTCTCCAATATCTCCTCAGTCCAGCCAATAACTTGTCCTTCCTCTCCTGTGTGAGGGGTGGACTGGTCTTAATCACTTTGGGTGGCGGGGAACAAGAGTTAACACTATCACAACAGTTGGAACGGTCAAGAATATCACAGTCTAAAATCCCAGCGTTAAATAAGAAGTAGAAGAAGATTAAAAGCCAGAAGCTTTGTATGCAGTGGAATGTCTCGCCATGAATTTAAAAAAAGGCATAATGGAAAAACTGGAGTGCAAGGAGAGGAAGATTTTGAGGAAAATCCTGGGTCCAGTCAAAGAACACGGCGAGTTCCGAAGACGCCACAACCAAGAGTTATGCACACACGTGGAGAAAATAACTGACGTGATGAGGAAAAGGAGGATTTCTTTCTATGGACATACAACTCTTATGAAATCAACACGGCTATCCAACCGAATTTTTGCTTTTCTCCGTGATATAAAGACAAAGACGGCTGCCCTGTGTCGGAGACTATCCACCATATTACGTCTGGATGTATAATGTTATCGGGTACAGAATACAGACGAAGGAATGACGCAGTGGCCAAAATCTTGCACCAAGAACTGGCTGACATAATTCAGCTTCTGGGACGTCTAAAATTCAATACTATCAGTTCTTCCCAGAGTGCATCACGGAAAATGAAACCTACTTCAGTGAAGTAGAGAGAGATCTGTTGGATATTGGGATAACATGTGAAGATATCCAGGAGCGTGGCCCACTTAGGGAAAAACTTCATGAATATCGGAGTTTCCAACCTGGGCCGAAACTAAAAACCGGTAAGGCGTGGATGACGGAGAGAAAGGTTACAAATGAAAGAGTACTGGGCCAACATTAAATGCAAAAGAAACAGTTGACATGACGTGGTCCTTAGTTGGTTGTAACGAAGCAAGAAGAAGACTAATAAAAATGATAATCTAAGGAATTGTAGTGGCGATACAAGACCAGGTCATTCCAACGCGTAATTATTTGAGGTTCATTGTTAAAGATGGAAGTCTTCAAGATGATAGGTGTCGCTACGGGTGCCCTGTGTCGGAGACTATCCACCATATTACGTCTGGATGTATAATGTTATCGGGTACAGAATACAGACGAACGAATGACGCAGTGGCTAAAATCTTGCACCAAGAACTGGCTGATATAATTCAGCTTCTGGGACGTCAAAAATCCCGTTTCGTCTCAAAACTCACGAGTTTCAAAACTCACGAGTCTCAAAATTCACGAATTTCAAGATGAGGGTTACTAAAAGTAGATTCTTGGCCATCTATAGAGTTATAGGTAGCCATGGCCGAGCCAGTTCATTGGGAAAAGGTCCATTGTTAGAGCCAGCCAGAACTGCTTGCCCTCTTGTTATTGGCACACTCTCATCAAGATGTTGTTGTTGATTCTTTAAGGGTCTTTGCGACATCGTGGTCATGTACTTGCGTGGGCATAGCATTTGTCTGATAACCTGCGTCACTGTGACGTCTGTACAATACAAACGAAATCCCATTCTAAAACAGGGTGGACAGACATGGGTTGCTCTCCGGAGTCGTGAGTTTTGAGACTATTATTATAATGTTCATTCCGCTACTAGTTTATTGTCGTGAGTTTTGAGACTATTTGTTACTATTATTAGCTTGTGAGGTTTGAGATTCGTGAGTTTCGAGACGTAACCAAAAATTCGATACTATCAGTTCCTTCCAGAGTGCATCACGGAAAATGAAATCTATCGTCTCTATTGGGTTCGTACTATATTGACCTAGTGGACAGTCTGCCTTAAGAAGCCACATATTGTAGTCATCAATAAGAAGGTTAAGGGAGCCATGTTGGTTGATGTTGCAGTTCCCTATAGCAACAACTTAAAGGCAAAACACGATGAAAAGACCTCAACATATTATACAGACCAGGAAGCAATGGTAGATTGGAAAGGTGAAGATCATACCAATTGTCATCTCAAGCAAGGATTCTACTGCAGGGACTGAATGAACTTGATGTAGACACAAATTTATACAAGAGAATGCAAAAAGCAGCCATCATTGCGAAAACCAGAATACTGTAGTTAGAACATTCATGGACTTATGGAAATGTGTTTTTTAAGTCGGTGATTATGTTCTGATTTCTTATAAACAGTATAGTTGCCACATACTTACCAGAGAATGTTATGTGAGTCAAGTAACATAATAATAATAATAATAACAATCAATCAAAACAACAGAACAGTATTCAAACATCGAAACTGATATTAAGAAAAGTCGAATGAAATTCTTTGATCACTCACTAGACTACAAGAAAATCTATTGACGAAAAAGATAATAGATTATGTAAACTTACTCAAGAACTCAACACCTTGGCTAGAAGAACTTCGAAAGGACCTCAAAAACGCAAAAATAAGTTCAAGAGACATTTCATAAAGGGACACCTTCAGACACAAAGTAAACAATTGGGAAGTTACATCAGAGCGACCAAACAAAAACAGTACAGACCAAAGTGGTAGGAAGAACGTAAACAAGCCTTCTAGGGAAGAAAGGAAGCCTTTTGGAACAACAACAACAACAACAACAACAAGAACCAAAAAACAGACAGTCATTCTGAAAGACTGGACTTTATATCATTTTAAATGCAACAAATGCTGAAAAATGCTAGAAAGGCTGGAGGCTTCTCGCTTCGCTCGAAGCCAAAGACTCTTGACATGTTAGATGATCAAGAAACAATCAGAACCCTAGAAAGTTACAAGTCATGAGGGAGCTGGAGCGCGCGGTGAAAGGAGGGAGCTGGCTGGATGACGTCACGCTCACCGTGTCGTTGCCGTCTCGTAACACCAGAGCTCGCCAGTAAACTCAGTACACATGCACCAAGCGGTACTATGACGTCACACACCTCAGTGCATTCTCGGTACATTTCGTGACGTCGCCGTAACATAACGACGAAGTCGACTGGATAGAAGTTGATAGAGTTATTTGCTTAACGTCTTCCATTTAATGGGAGAATTCACTTGAAATGAATGAAAATCCACAGCCTGCTTCCAGTCTCCGACCGGGTCAGGAATGGAATGAATGAAACCCCCATCTAGCGGCGAGGATATGGACTGTGCCGGCTGCCGAGGCCTGACGCACTCCTCTGGGGCAATGATTAAATGAATGACAGATGAAATGAAATGATAGTGGAGAGTGTTGCTGGAATGAAATTTTGACAGGGAAAACCGGAGTACCCGGAGAAAAACCTGTCTGCCTCCGTTTTGTCCAGCACAGATCTCACATGGAGTGACCGGGATTTGAACCACGGACCCAGCGGTGAGAGGCCGGCGTGCTGCCGCCTAAGCCACGGAGGCTACTTGGGAGAATTCACTTAAAATAAATAAATAAATAAATAAATAAATAAATGATAATAATGCGCAGAAAAGTTTAAATACCTCGGTGAATGGATAGAGCCTAACCTATCAGAGAAAGAAGCCTTCGTGTCACGCATTAATAAAATGGAAATGGCATACAACCTGACTAAAGACATCTACAATAAGAGATCGATATCCTTAAACGCCAAAATTAGACATTACTGCACTGTTATTCGACCTGAGGCTCTGTATGCGGCAGAGACTCTAACAATGAACAAGAAAGGTCTAATGGAAAAACTAGAGGCGAACGAAAGGAAGATTTTGAGGAAAATCCTGGGTCCTATCAAAGAAAACAGCGAGTACAGAAGGCGTCACAACCACGAATTATACAAGCACGTGGAGAAGATCAGTGACACGATTCGAAAAAGAAGGATTGCCTTTTATAGCCACGTGACACGAATGATCCCAGGCAGGATATCAAAACGGATATTGACGTACTTTCAGGATAAGAAAACCAAAGGGGCATGGTTCACGGAAGTTGAGAAAGATCTACGTGAAATGGAAATTTCCCCTAACGATATCCAGGACCGTGTTCCACTTCAGGAAAAACTACGTACGCACAAAGGTTTCCAGGAAAAGCCGAAGCTGAAGACAGGGAAGGTGTGGTCCCAAGAGAGAAAAGAACAACACCGGAGACGAATGCGGGAACACTGGGCGGTAGTTAAAGCTCGGAAGAAGAGACAGTTGAACTGACGTGGTCCCTAGTTGGCCGAATCGAAGAAAGAAGAAGAAGAATGCGCGTCTTACGTTCCTTTAAACTACTGTGGCTTTAGAGGCGCCGGGGTGCCGGAATTTTGCTCCGATGGGGATCCTTAAAGTGCCAGTAAATCTACTGAAACGACTCCCTCGCATTACAGCACCCTCAAGGGCCAACTAACTAGGCCGAGGCTGGAAGCCGCTACCTTGGGCACAGCAAGTAAGAATGCCCACTATGTCTATTTATTACATTTTAACTTCAGGAACCGAAAAATAAAAATACAGGCTATACTGAAATTAAGTCATTGTGAGACGAAAATAGCAGCATATAGGCCTATCAGTATAAATCAGGATATTTAAAAACAAGATGTTCATATAGCCTACTTTCTCCTAAATGTATGGCTATTGTTATCCCGCCAGGAGATGGCAGTTCAACACGCTGCGACGAGGTGCGGGGGTCTTGCAGTACGCATGTGTGGCCCACCTATTCCAAACCTAAATATATCGGTTTCCCACATGCCAATGGTTGTTATCGCAGCAGATGACACGAAGCCAGTGAAAGAAGGAATGTGCTGAGTGAGTGAAGTAAGTAAAGATCAACTTATTTTGGAATGCGCGATATCCAGTGAGTGGGAAGACATCTGCAGTTAAAACCCAACTGCCATCTCCCGGCGCGATATCAATATAGTTATAACTCTTTGTCTTTTTTGATTCTTCAGTGTGTAAGTACTCACTGTAGGTTGGACGATCAATATCAACTTTTCAATCTCACTGAACTCTACTGCATTGACATTTAATTCAGGGTGGTGGGGGTTAAACACCGTCACAATGCTAATAACATGGATATACATTCACACTTAACTATAGATGGTTGGTTGGTTCCTCAGTTTAGGGGCTGCGACAACGCGGTCATGTAGCCCCGTGTACTTTGGGTGTGTGTAGAATCTGTCTGATAACCGGTGTTAATTGTGATGGCTGTATTAGTGTGTGTTATCTGTTTTCAATTCAAGTAAGGCCTGCAGACATTGAATTTTTTCAAGTAGTTCCTACTTTTGCCGCCAAACGCAACCGTCAACGACGACTAGTTTAGAACTTGGTTACCAGATGCCACCGCAGTCGGATCCTGGTGACGAACGTCGGAACCTAAGAGCGTTTGTCAAATGTTTAACCTAACCTAATTTAGCTTTACACAGGTGTAATTAGTGGAAGGTTCTTTAACATGCCATAAATCGATGACATGGGACCGCCGGCTTTACTTCCCCTCCCTAACTATAGACTACTATGGAACTTCTTGAAATAAAAGCTGATATATCTGGTAAAAACATGAATATATTCTATAGTAATGGCAACACACTCCCTTGGACCTAGGCGATGATGAATTTTTGGTACTCACGGTTTGATGATCTCTGGAACTTATGACTACGGTATTCTACTAGTTCTGGGGTAGATCTCCCAAAGAACTAGTCCTATTAACATTTGTACTGAAAATCTGCATAAATTCACATGCTTCCTAACTTGATACTTTATGAACTGGCTCTTCTGACAAGCCGTTTGAAATATCGCCCGTGTTTCATAGATTAGTTTGGGGGAGGAAGACTGTTTGTTGATGGGATCGTCATTTCTAAGTTTTACAACACTGAAATATTCGGGTGCTTAAAGCCTTAATGAGAATGAAAATCCATAGCCTGCTTCCAGTCTCCGACCGGGTCAGGGAATGGAATGAATGAAGCCCCCATCTAGCGGCGAGGATATGAACTGTGCGGGCTGCCGAAGCCTGTCGCACTCCTCGGAGGCAATGATTAAATGAATGACAGATGAAATGAAATGATAGTGGAGAGTGTTGCTGGAATGAAATTTTGACAGGGAAAACCGGAGTACCCAGAGAAAAACTTGTCTGCCTCCGTTTTGTCCAGCACAGATCTCGCATGCAGTGACTGGGATTTGAACCACGGACCCAGCGGTGAGAGACTGGCGTGCTGCAGCCTAAGACACGGAGGCTTAAATGCTTTAATAATAATTAACACACTTACTGCGTGTTCAGACGGGTTTTCTTGTATTTTGTTTTAGAGGGCAGAGACATGTCTGTGGGTGTCACTGTAGGTTTGATAATGTTTTGTAGAGATATTTCTCTCGCATATTTGGATCTGATGATGCTCGCTTGACGAAAGAAATGTGTTATCCCTTAGTTTTCTTCTTCTTCTTCTTCAATAGTCCATAACAATATACAGGGTGTCTCTTATTAACGTTTAAAACTCTCCCTAGCGTTTTAGATGGCATTGAGACAAGTAATTTGATACAGGACACATGCCACGGTGGGTGAGTGGATAGTGTGTCGGTCTACTAACCCCAAGATTGCAGGTTCGCTTCTGGCCGTGGTAAGTGATTTTCTTGAAAGGCGGCAAAAATACGATACGCATGTCATACGATGTTGGCATGTCAAAGAACCCATTTGAATTCAGTAGGCCGAGTTCATAATGGCAAAATTAATCTCGGGAGTTTCCGCCAACACAAAGTTCCGCATTTGTCTACTAGAAAGCGCTATAGTGTTCAAGGAGCTTAGGTATCTAACATCTGACCTCCTTGACTTTCATAGTCAAGGAACAACGAAATTCGACATGCAAGCTACCTTCTGGGTGTCAAATAACAAAGCTTGCACCCGGCACCCGAGGCCATGCGATATTATTATTATTATTAGCCTATAACGTCGCAAGTGTCCGGAAATACCTTAAAAGTGAACCACAACTGTTAAACATATGACGTCATCAGGTGACGGCTCATCTCGAGCGGTCAGGCCCACGCTCCTTACGCACACCAAAGTAAACGTTGAATATCATATCACTCTGGTCCCGTGTCTTAATGTCAACAAACAATCTGCTTCCATTTGAAGGGAGAAGAGAGAGAACAAAGAAAGCTGATGGACAGGCCTCAGATTTGAACCTCGAACCCCACGCGCCCGAGTTGCACACGCAGACCCGAAGCCAGAGTGATATGATATTCAACGTTTGCTTTGGGGTGCGTAAGAGAGCACGGTGGTGTATTCTTTGGAATACACGGTAAGACAGAGTAAGCTTTTGCTTCTCTTTGCTTTATTTCATTACTTCCTTTTTTTTCTCAAACACCAACAGTGATCTCCTGGTTTCTCTTTGTTGGTATTCTTTGCTTATATTACCTGTGAGTCTGTTCTAGATATATATCTTCCATGACCTACCTAGCGTCATCTAGCAGCGAATCTCAGAAGTTCCTCAATTTTTCCATGTACAAGAGGTCAATCTGGCCACCAGATCTCGTCGCCATCGCCCGCTATTATCTCCGTGATCAAGAGGACTTCGTCTACTTTCTCATCCACCAGGCTTCGCTAGTGACGCCTGCTATCAACTCTTTGAAGACAATTTCATCAAGAGAATTAATTTTTACGATGTTGGTTATTCTTATGTATATTCCTTTGTCTCCTACCCCCACTCTTTTCCCTTCCCTGGCCTCTCCGCACTTCATTGAGCTGGCCTCACTTGTGCTACAGTCGTCAAGACTTCCAGTCGGAGCTTACCTAGAGCTCGTCTCCTCTCCTCGAGAGACAAACTTTTAAATTGGACGTCATGTCCAGATCGTAACTAACGGTCAACTAGGAGAATCGCCGTTCATCAGAAATGAGCTAAGTACTAATTCAACGTTCTTCAACTCATTTTAATTGCTTTTAAATAGCTACATGCTTTTAACCACCATTTTACACACATTGTGAAATTGCTAAATGTGGGGCAATAACCATCCTTCGCGGGATTTTCGATGTTGGGCTTTGTCTATCTAAGCTAGTCTTAACATGAAGCAGCATTTCTTAGCAAATTAACTGAGATAATTTCTCACAACATGGGACATCTTTAAATTATCCACTGTCTGTAGAAAACTTAGCTCGTTCCACCGCTGGACTTTTTCTGCCAATTTCAACAGTTATGATTATTCTGGAATTTTCCATGCCAAACAATTCATCTATAAGTTAAACCTTCTAGTATTTTCCACTCACATATGGGAATACTTTTTCTAACCAATGAATTTTCCTTATTAAAAGCTAATCAACACCTAATTTTTCTTCCTCCGTTGGAATTTGTCTGCTGCATTTAACTATAACCTACAAGTTTTTCAACGCAATAGACTCTCGCAAATCTAGTGCAACTAGTTATTTTTCACCATTGCAATAACTTTCCTTGCTATAAACTTTCTGTGCTACAATAGTGAACTTTTCAACCACGTCAATAGACTATAGTGAAACAGTGCTATTCGATTTCTCATCCGCGTCGCGCTCGTCCGAAATAAATAAAATAGGCCAAGAACTTTCTCTACAAAGTTCCTATTTCCTCTTCCTCAACCCCTCTTTACTAACAAATTAGGTTAATCTTTAAATTTATGTTTTTTGCAACGAGGCCTCGCCAAACCATAGGCGCCCTCCCAACTTTCTCCACTTACCACGTATTCAATCTGTATAAATATCAGCAGTTAGAAACTGCTTATTAATCTATTTCTTTTCTTGCTAGGACAAGAATTGGTTATTGTCTACCAAACCTTTCATTAATCTCTTTAATTCAGGTTTCACGAAAGGGTAACTGGCCCCATTTTTTCCTCGTGATCCTGTTTAAATATAGAAGTTCTAGAAACTTCCTTTTAATTTTTCTCTTCAGGTTTCACAATAAGTGACCGGCCCTATTTGTATAACCTCTAAAAGTAATTCTGTATCAATATAAGAAGTTATAGAAACTTCTATTTCATGTCTCCCTGTTTTTGTTGTTGTTACTTTTGAAGTTGTTATTTGTTCATATTTCTAAGATACCCATCTAGAAATCCTTAAAGTACACATCTTGTACTTGATTTATTGTTTAACTTTAATTACGTTAATTACCTTTAAATTTTCTATTTATTAATCTTAGCACCATTTCAAAATCTTACGAAGATTTTACTGCTTATAAAAGGTTCCAAACAAAAAAAAAGTCAATTGCCTGGTGCAAGCTTTAAATGATTCAGGAGGTCTACGACCCCAATTGTTTATAAAATCAAATTACATATGTGTCAAATTGATTACGCTTTCTGCATTGTTAAATAAATCCAGATTTATCTTTTTGCTTTATCATCTATATATATAAAAATCAATGTAACGTGATAGTTTGTCTGTGGGTGGGTATGTATGTCTCCTATGCGTTCATATACCATTCGTCCGATTGCGATGAAACTTGGGTGAGATGTTGAGTACACTCCAAGGAAGGTTTCTGACTGAGTAAATCCATTTTACAATAGGTAGCGCACGCGTAGATTCAACAAATGAGCGACGATGCGCGAAGCATTTCAGCAAAGTCCCGTATGTGTTCATATACCATTCGTCCGATAGCGATGAAACTTGGGTGAGATGTTGAGTACACTCCAAGGAAGGTTTCTGACTTAGTAAATCCATTTTACAATAGGTAGCGCACGCGTAGATTCAACAAATGAGCGACGATGCGCGAAGCATTTCAACAAAGTCCCGTATGTGTTCATATACCATTCGTCCGATTGCGATGAAACTTGGGTGAGATGTTGAGTACACTCCAAGGAAGGTTTCTGACTTAGTAAATCCATTTTACAATAGGTAGCGCACGCGTAGATTCAACAAATGAGCGACGATGCGCGAAGCATTTCAACAAAGTCCCGTATGCATTCATATACCATTCGTCCGATAGCTATGAAACTTGCGTAAAATGTTGTGTACACTGCAGGGAAATTTTCTGGCTTAGTACATCCACTTTACAATAGGCAGCGCACGATTAGATTCAACAAATGAGCTACGACGCGCGAAGCATTTCAACAAAGTCACGTTTGCGTTCATATACCATTCGTCCGATAGCGATGAAACTAGGCTGAGATTTTGTGTGCACTCCAGGGAAGGTTTCTAGCTTAGTAAATCCCTTTAAAAATAGGTAGAGCACGAGTAGAATCAACAAATGAGCAACGGCGCGCGAAGCGTTTCAACAAAGTCCCATTTAATTTCATATACCATTCATCCGATAGCGATGAAACTTGGGTGAGATGCTGTGCACATTCCAGGGAAGGTTTCTGGCTTAGTACATACATTTTACAATAGGTAGCGCACCAGTAGATTCAACAAATGAGCGATGACACGCGAAGCGTTTCAACAAAGTCCCGTATAAAGTCATATACCATTCGTCTGATAGTGATAAATGTTTGGTGAATTGTTGTGTACACTCCAGGAAAGGTTTCTGGCTAAGTAAATCCATTTTACAATACGAAGCGCACGTTTATGTTCAACAAATGAGTGACTACGCGCGAAGCGTTTCGACAACGTCCCGTATACGTTCACATACCATTCATCCGATTGCGATGAAACTTGGGTGAGATGTTGTGTACACTCCAGGGAAGGTCTCTGGCTGAGTACATCCATATTACAATATGTAGCGCAAGAGTAGAATCAACAAATGAGCGACGACACGCGAAGCGTTTCAACCAAGTCCCGTATGCATACATGTACCATTCGTCCGTACCTATGAAACTTGGGTGAGATGTTGTGTACACGTCATGGAAAATTTCTGGCTTAGTAAATCCCCTATACAATATGCAGCGCACAAGTTGATTCAACAAATGAGGGACGACGCGCGAAGCGTTTCAACAAAGTCCCGTATAAGGTCATATACCATTCTGCCGTTAGCGGTGAAACTTGCGTGAAATATGGTTGACACTCCAAGGAAGGTTTCTGGCTTAGTAAATACATTTCACAGTAGGTAGCACACGAGTAGATTCGACAAATGAACGACGATAGCGATGAAACTTGGGTGAGATGTTGTGGACACTTACGTGACGGTTTCTAACTTAGTAAATACATTTTACAGTAGGTAGCACACGAGTAGATTCAACAAATAAGTGACGGAGTGCGAATCGTTTAAACAAAATCAGGTATGCGTTCATATACTATTCATCCGATTGCGATGAAACATTGATCAGTTATTTTGTACCCGCCAGGGAAGGGGACTTAGTAAATCCATTTCACAATAAGTAGCGCAAGAGTAGACGCAACAAATGGGTGACGACGCGCGAAGCGTTTCAACAAAATTCCCTATTGCGTTCATATAACATTCTTCGATTGCGATGAAACCTTGATGAGTTATTGTGTACACGCCAGGGAAGGGCTTCGACTTAGTAATACATTTCTCAATAGGTAGCGCACGAGTAGATTCAACAAATGAGTGACAGCGCACGAATCGTTTAAACAAAAACCCCTATACGTGCATATACCATTCATCCGATTGCGATGAATCATTGATGAGTCATTGTGTACACGCCAGGGAAGGGTTTCGACTTAGTAAATCCATTTCACAATAGGTAGCGTACGATTAGATTCAACAAATGAGTGACAGCGATGAAACTTTTTGAAAGTTGTTGTGCACGCTCCCACGAATGGTTCTAAATTAGAAAATCCATTTTATGATAGCTTAGAGGCAGTTAACATGTTGTGTATCCAAAAGCACTTCAAGAAACAGAATTTCAACGCCAACACTTTCTTTGATTGGCATTGCAACGCATGCCGGGTACAGCTTGTTTCCTATAAAATAACGATTAGGCAAGATCCTGTCTTCCCCTACTCTTCCTATGGGCTTAAATTTAAAAACCTCACAAATAAAATTAACATCGGTTCCACTTTTTGTTGCATTTGAGCAAGAACTCTTAGTCACAAACTTATTAAAGCCTCTCTTAGCTTTGATAGCTAATTCTAACTGGCCAGTAAGGCAAGCATAGCTCGCTCCGCCAGTTTCCTGCTTGTTGAGATTTTCTCTACAACTTATGGTTGGTTTTCCAAATGTAAGTTTTTCTCACTGTCTAAAGTTTTAGTCGGCGCTTTGCTGGGTAAAAGTTTAGTCATTCCTAAATGCAACCATTGGTGCTCTTACCAAAATTATTCCCAAGGGTATCATTGCTTCATCCCTATACTTCTTGGGAACATTCGGTCGCTTTTTAGAAATTCTACAATTTCAAGAATCAAAACATCACGGCCAATTCAAACTATTTGTATTCTTCAAAATATTTGTTTGAAACAAACTACTTTAAAAAGATACATAGGAAACTCATCATTTCTTTCTTTGCCAGAACACCACCCTTCCCCATAGTAGCCGAATCTTGACTTGGAAGGGAAGGTACCACCTCCTCTCGTCCGCAAATAGCGCAAGCTCTGGCTGCGTTTCCTGTTAGCTGTGTTCGGGTCCCCACTCACTTTAGTGATTTCAGGGGCTTTGCGGTGACACTCTTCTTTAAAATTTGTTTGTATTTGGTGTTGGACTTTCTTCCTATTATCCACACTTGTTCCTTAGTCCGAAACTCACTTCCCTTTACTTCTCTCTTCATCTTCCCTTGTGGGTAAGGTTAATTCTAAGTTGCAAAAACCTACCCAAAATGTGGTCCCAGAAACCCGGGAGAGTCCATTTGTCAATATTTTGCAAATCATTAATATTTACTTTGAATTTTTCAGCTATAACTTCGCAGTGCAAAGCTGGTGAGGTGGAAAGGGGTTGCTTCTGTCTCCTTTGGTGCATTTCTCCCTTTCAACTTGTTTGCTGCTGCCAGTCTGACAGCTTTTACAAGGTTCCACAGTTGCGTAAGTTATACCTCAATTTACCTATTTCACCATGCCTTCCACAGATCAAGATAAGTACGGCAAGGATGAAAAACTTACTTCCAAACGAGCTTCTTATAAAGGGCAACTTACCCGATTCCGAAAATACATCAAGGAATTAGATCCCTCAGAAGCTCAATTAGATTTGTTAAAACATCGCGTAAAGGACCATGAACGTTCTTATGAAAACTATTGTACTATTCAAACCGAAATCGAAACCTGCATGCTGAATCAAACTGATGATCGAGTAGAGGTAGAAATTCAATACTACGACGATATAGCCTCCGCCTTTAAAATAATTCGCCAACTTGAGGAGGAGCAGAAAAGGGATGGTTCCGTTCTTGGTTCCCTTCACGAACAACAAACCTCTTCTCGTGAGGGCACTCACAAGCCCAAACCAATTCTACCTAAGATTAATTTACCCCACTTCTCAGGAGACGAATCTACTTGGGATTCTTTTTACGAACTATTTTGTTCTCTAGTTCATGAAAATGAAGATATCCAAATCATTTACAAGTTTCATTATTTGCGATCTATTCTACAAGGTCAAGCCCTGCAGTTAGTTGAAGCACTCTCATTAAGTGCCGAAAACTACCCCATTGCCTTTAACCTGTGGAAAGAAAATACGGTAATTTACGGCTACGTATTCAACGCCACATGAAGGCTCTATTCAATTTACCTGCGTCACTGCACAATGACGTCACTAGTCTGCGCACCCTCATTGATACAACACAACTTCATGTTAAAGCTCTATCCCTATTAGATCAACCCACTGATCACTGGGACACTTTCCTAATACATTTAGTTGTTCTAAAGTCGATGTTGCTACCCTCAAAGCTTCGGAAATGGAACTT
The DNA here is from genome assembly GCA_946902985.2 of Meconema thalassinum. Lineage (NCBI taxonomy): Eukaryota > Metazoa > Arthropoda > Insecta > Orthoptera > Tettigoniidae > Meconema > Meconema thalassinum. The sequence goes on along the minus strand of OX336396.1, from coordinate 292,620,133 downwards.
TCCAAAGACGACAATTACTCGTATGAGCATTTAGTCACCTTCATAAATGCTAGATGCCAACTCTTAACTGTCCTAGCTAATCAAAGTGAACCCTCTTCTCCTAGCTCTAAACTTGAATTACTGTCTCTTAAATCTAAAACCGAACACGTAGCGTCTAGTACCCCAAAACCCGGGTCCAGCTTGTCAAAACTAAAGTCAAACGCCACTGGTTACCCAACTAGGTCTAGTGAACGCCGTATTGCCAGTTCTCTCGCCTTAAACACTCAGAGCGAACCCCGTAAAAGTTTAAATGAGCCATTAAAGTGCATACTTTGCAAGGATTCCCACGCCTTGTATCTGTGTAAATCTTTTAAAGAACTGTCAGTCGACGACAGAAGATAATTAGTTTCCCCAGAATAAACATTGCTTTAACTGCCTAGCACCCAAGCATTCTGCTCCTAATTGTAAGTCTTCAAGACTTTGTTACCACTGTGAAAAACCGCACCACACTTTACTGCATCGTCGTGATCAATTGAGGTCATCAGCAGCATCTACTTCTCAGAAGAATGATAATACTGGCAATTCTTGTGCGTCTTCTTACATTCAAACCGCTAAGTCTTTGCGTAGTGCTCAAGTATTGTTATCCACTGTTTAAGTCGAAGTCCAGGACAAATTCGACAACTGGGTCAGTGCTCGCGGTCTTCTTGATTCAGCGGCAACTCATGATTTTGTGTCCCATTCTTTGATTAGAAAATTAGGCCTACCTGTAAACCCTACTTCAATCAATGTATCAGGCATTAACAGCTCAAAATCGCAAGCTTTACAGTTTTCAAAGCTAACCATAAGAGACACTTGTCACAGAAATAACTTTCTCAAACTGAATTGTCTCATTCTCAATAGCATAGGAGAAGACACTCCAAGTCACTCTGTCGATATTTCAGGTTTAAACATTCCCTCGCATTTAAGGTTAGCTGATCCTCTGTTCAATGTACAAGGCCCCATTGACATACTCTTTAGTGCCAATGTTTTCTGGAATTGCCTTCGTTAACAGGTTCGTAAGTTATTCTCAAACGTGGTTGCCAGAGACACTAATTTTGGATGGATCGTTACTGGTCAACTTCCTCATTATTCTCCCCAACCCGTATCTCAATGTTATTTTGCTAATACTGATTTGGAACAGTTCTGGATGCTCGAAAGCGTTGATTCTCCTAACGTAACCTCTTCAGAAAACGAATTCTGTGAGCAACTTTTCTTGAACACTACCACTCGTTCTCCTGAAGGCCGGTTCATTGTTCAAATGCCAAGATTACTCAATCCCCCCAAACTTATTAATTCTCAACCTAAAGCTCTAAAAGCTCTCTTTGCTATCAATAGCAAATTCAAGAAAGAACCTCTTGTTAAACAACAGTACACTGATTTCATGGATGAGTATGAAAGCCTAGATCATATGGAAGTTGTCAGCAAATCTGATGACGAATTGCACCCCCCAAGCGAAACGATTTTCTTAAACCATCATCCCGTGTGGAAAAACCCTCTTGTAAAGGATAAAATCCGAGTCGTTTTCAATGGTTCATCACCTGACGTTAATGGCAACAGTCTTAACGATACTCTTTACTCTGGTCCCGCTATTCAGTCAGATTTATCTGCTATACTCTTAACTTTCGATTATTTCCCATAGCTGTTATAGCGGACATCAAACAGATGTACCGTCAGGTTTTAATTCAGCCTGAACAACAAGATCTCCAAAGAATCTTGTGGCGCGACGAAACAAGCAAGCCCATTAAGATATTTCGCTTAAATACGGTTCCTTATGGCTTAAAACCTTCCGCTTTCCTTGCTATCCGATCCCTACATTTGTTAGCCTCTCAAGATGGTCATTTATTTGATTCTAAAACTTCCAAAGCACTAACTACATCATTCTATGTTGACGATTACTTGCAGTCCTTCCCCACCCTGGAGGAAGCTTCTTTCGTGTCACTAGAACTTCAGGCATTGCTAAAGAATGGAGGATTTCCAATTCATAAATGGAATTCCAATTCAGCGAAATTTCTCGCCCAGTTTCCTATTGAAGATGTTGACCCCTCCTCCGTTGAAATTTGTGGAAATTCCGAATCCATAAAAACTCTTGGAGTTCATTGGTGCACTAGCACTGATACTCTCAGTTATAAAGTCTAGCTTGCCGCAGAGCTCCCTAGCACAAAAAGGCAAATTCTCTCTGAAATTGCAAAAATTTTTGATCCGCTTCAATTCCTTGCTCCGGTTATTGTTATAGCCAAACATTTCATGCAAGAGCTATGGTCGCTCAAATGTGAATGGGACGAAACTGTTCCCCTTTCTTTTCTTAATAGATGGCTCTCTTTTCGTAGCAATTTGCTTGATCTTTCTCTTATTGAAATTCCTAGGAATTTAATTAACGATCATCCTAATACATCTTTTTTCCTTCATGTGTTTGCAGACAGTTCCTAAAATGCTTACGGTTGCTGTGCATATTTGGTTTATCGCGGTTCGTTAAATGGATCTTCAGTTTCCAACCTTGTTTGTGCCAAATCGAAGGTTGCTCCTCTTAAAACAATTACTTTGCCTAGGCTTGCATTGTGTGCTGCACTCATGGCCGCAGAACTTGTTAAGAAATTACGGGAAGTCTTAAAAGTCGAATTTTCACAAACCTATCTGCGGAGCGATTCCATGATCACTCTTTCTTGGATCGCCAAAAACCCCGTTCATTGGCAAACTTTTGTTGCAAGCAGGGTTTCCAAAATTCGAACTCTTTCTTCGGGATGTCAATGGAAACATGTGCCCAGCGCTGACAACCCCGCCGACATAATTTCTCGTGGATGTTTACCTTCTCAATTACTAGCATCTCAGTTACACTGACATGGGCCCTCGTAGTTAATCGAAGACTCTTCTTGTTGGCCTTCTAAACCTCCAGTTACAAACTCCAACTTGCCTGACGCTAAAGTATCTAAATCTACTGCTTCGTGTCTTGTTTCCAACGTTTCGCATCCCTTGTTGTCCCGCTATTCTTCCTTTCACAAATTAATTCGAATTTTTGCCTATCTTTTCAGATGGAAATATCTTGTGGTTGACCAACCTCTTCTCCCCAAACCACACCTTACCAATCATGAATTGAATCTTGCTACCATTAAGGTTTTGCAACTAACACAGCAAGAATCCTTTTCTTCTGAATTGTATTTGCTTTCTGCTAAAAGGGATCTTCCGAAATCCAGTCGTCTTCGTGCCTTAGCCCCGTTCCTTGATGACAATAGGTTACTCAGGGTAGGTGGTAGGCTCTCGCAATCTTTGCTTTCTGAGGACGAAAAGCATCCTGTTATTTTGCCTTCTAAACATCACGTAACTTCTTTAATTATACGTGACTTTCATTATCGTAATCTGCATGTTGGTACACGCACACTGCTTTGCTTCTTAAGGGAAAAGTACTGGATCATAAATGGAATTCATGAAGTTTCCTCTGTAATTCACAAATGCATTCCTTGCTTCAAAGCGAAACCTCAAGTCAATACTCAATTAATGAGCTATCTGCCCTCTTTCCGCTCTTCTCCTATACGTCCTTTTGCTTTAACTGGTGTGGACTATATGGGTCCGTTCCAATATCAATGCAATTCCCCTGAAGCTAAACGCAAATTGTTTGGTAAGCTCTATGTTTCTCTCTTTGTTTGCATGGCTACTGGCGCGATCCATTTGGAACTAGTAACAAATGCCTCCACTTCTTACTTTTTGTCAACCGTCTCCGGCTTCGCTGCTAGGCGTGGTGTTCCTTCTGAGATGTTCTCTGATAACGCTTCCACCTTTCAAGGCACAGCTTCCTTGTGGAAGAAAGCTCTCACATCTTCTCCTGCCATGGAACAGTTTTCTAATTTTTATAACTCAAAGGGTTTCAAATGGCGTTTTATACCTCCCTACGCCCCTCATCACGGTGGTAGGTGGGAATCCTGCGTAAAGCTTACTAAACGTCATCTAAGAAAGATTTTAGTTAATCGCATTCTGACTTACGAAGAATTTAATTCGCTGTCTATTCTGATTGAAGGTGTTGTTAATTCTCGCCCTTTAACTCCGCTTTCCAATGACCCTGATGACCTGCTTCCACTCACACCTGGTCACTTCCTTATAGGCACTTCTCTTTCTGTCCCTCCTCCCCTTCCCAACTCTTACAGAGATTCTAATTTTCCTATTGTTTGGCGTAAACTTGAAGCACTCCGTAATTCAATCTGGAAAAGGTGGAATTTGGAATACTTAACTTCCTTGCAACGGAGACAGAAGTGGTTTCTTTCTAATCCCGACATTAAAGTGGGGGACTTGGTCCTGGTTAGGGATGCTTCTCCTCCCTTGGTCTGGATCTCTGGTAGAGTGACCGAGTGTTACCTTGGAAGGGATGGGAGAGTTAGGGTAGCCAAGATCTTGACCACTAATGGGCATATTATAAGACCACTGTCTTTAATTGCTCCTCTACCTATAAGTTCTTAATATCATGTCTCTAGTTCTCTGTTGGTGTTTGACCCTCCCAGCTTGGTGTATTCTTTGGAATACACGGTAAGAAGGGTAAGCTTTTGCTTCTCTTTGCTTTATTTCATTACTTCCTTTTTTTCGCAAACAGCAACAGTGATCTCCTGGTTTCTCTTTAATGGTATACTTTGCTTATATTACCTGTGAGTCTGTTCTAGATATATATCTTCCATGACCCACCTAGCGTCATCTAGCAGCGAATCTCTGAAGTTCCTCAATTTCTCAATGTACAAGAGGACTTCCTTACCAATCTGGCCACCAGATCTCGTCGCCATCGCCCGCTATTATCTCCTTGATCAAGAGGACTTCGTCTACTTTCTCATCCACCAGGCTTCGCTAGTGACGCCTGCTATCAACTCTTTGAAGACCATTTCATCAAGAGAATTAATTTTTACGATGTTGGTTATTCTTATGTATATTCCTTTGTCTCCTACCCCCACTCTTTTCCCTTCCCTGGCCTCTCCGCGCTTCGTTGAGCTGGCCTCACTTGTGCTACAGTCGTCAAGACTTCCAGTGGGAGCTTACCTAGAGCTCGTCTCCTCTCCTCGAGAGACAAACTTTTAAATTGGACGCCATGTCCAGAACGTAACTAACGGTCAACTAGGAGAATCGCCGTTCATCAGAAATGAGCTAAGTACTAATTCAACGTTCTTCAACTTATTTTAATTGCTTTTAAATAGCTACGTGCTTTTTAACCATCATTTTACACACAGTGTGAAATTGCTAAATGTGGGGCAATAACCAACCTTCGCGGGATTTTCGACGTTGGGCTTTGTCTATCTAAGCTAATCTTAACATGAAGCAGCATTTCTTATGCAAATTAACTGAGATAATTTCTCACAACATGGGACATCTTTAAATTACCCACTGTCTGTAGAAAACTTAGCTCGTTCCACCGCTGGACTTTTTCTGCCAATTTCAACAGTTATGATTATTCTGGAATTTTCCATGCCAAACAATTCATCTATAAGTTAAACCTTCTAGTATTTTCCACTCACATATGGGAATACTTTTTCTAATCAAGGATTTTTCCTTATGAACAGCTTATCAACACCTAATTTTTATTCCTCCGTTGGAATTTGTCTGCTGCATTTAACTATAACCTACAAGTTTTTCAATGCAATAGACTCTCGCAAATCTAGTGCAACTAATTATTTTTCACCATTGCAATAACTTTCCTTGCTATAAACTTTCTGTGCTACAATAGTGAACTTTTCAACCACGTCAATAGACTAATAGTGAAACAGTGCTCGTTCGATTTCTCATCCGCGTCGCGCTCGTCCGAAATAAATAAAATAGGCCAAGAACTTTCTCTACAAAGTCCCTATTTCCTCTTCCTCAACCCCTCTTTACTAACAAATTAGGTTAATCTTTAAATTTATGTTTTTTGCAACGAGGCCTCGCCAAACCATAGGCGCCCTCCCAACTTTCTCCACTTACCACGTATTCACTCTGTATAAATATCAGCAGTTAGAAACTGCTTATTAATCTATTTATTTTCTTGCTAGCACAAGAATTGGTTATTGTCTACCAAACCTTTCATTAATCTCTTTAATTCAGGTTTCACGAAAGGGTAACTGGCCCCATTTTTTCCTCGTGATCCTGTTTAAATATAGAAGTTCTAGAAACTTCCTTTTAATTTTTATCTTCAGGTTTCACAATAAGTGACCTGCCCTATTTGTATAACCTCTAAATGTAATTCTGTATCAATATAAGAAGTTATAGAAACTTCTATTTCATTTCTCCCTGTTTTTGTTGTTGTTACTTTTGAAGTTGTTATATGTTCATATTTCTAAGACACCCATCTAGAAATCCTTAAAGTACACATCTTGTGCTTGATTTATTGTTTAACTTTAATTACGTTAATTATCTTTAAATTTTCTATTTATTAATCTTAGCACCATTTCAAAATCTTACGTAGATTTTAGTGCTTATAAAAGGTTCCAAACCAAAAAAAAAAGTCAATTGCCTGGTGCAAGCTTTAAATGATTCAGGAGGTCTGCGACCCCAATTGTTTATAAAATCAAATTACATATGTGTCAAATTGATTACGCTTTCTGCATTGTTAAATAAATCCAGATTTATCTTTTTGCTTTATCATTTTCTATAAAATAACGATTAGGCAAGATCCTGTCTTCCCCTACTCTTCCTATGGGCTTAAATTTAAAAACCTCACAAATAAAATTAACAACGGTTCCACTTTTGGTTGCATTTGAGCAAGAACTCTTAGTCACAAACTTATTAAAGCCTCTCTTAGCTTTGATAGCTAATTCTAACTGGCCAGTAAGGCAAGCATAGCTCGCTCCGCCAGCTTCCTGCTTGTCGAGATTTTCTCTACAACTTATGGTTGATTTTCCAAATTTAAGTTTTTCTCACTGTCTAAACTTTTAGTCGGCGCTTTGCTGGGTAAAAGTTTAGTCATTCCTAAATGCAACCATTGGTGCTCTTACCAAAATTATTCCCAAGGGTATCATTGCTTCATCCCTATACTTCTTGGAAACATTCGGTCGCTTTTTAGAAATTCTACAATTTCAAGAATAAAACATCACGGCCAATTCAAACTATTTGTATTCTTCAAAATATTTGTTTGAAACAAACTACTTTAAAAAGATACATAGGAAACTCATCATTTCTTTCTTTGCCAGACCACCACCCTTCCCCATAGTAGCCGAATCTTGGCTTGGAAGGGAAGGTACCACCTCCTCTCGCCCGCAAATAGCCCAAGCTCTGGCTGCGTTTCCTGTTAGCTGTGTTCAGGTCCCCACTCACTTTAGTGATTTCAGGGGCTTTGCGGTGACACTCTTCTTTAAAATTTGTTTGTATTTGGTGTTGGACTTTCTTCCTATTATCCACACTTGTTCCTCAGTCCGAAACCCACTTTCCTTTACTTCTCTCTTCATCTTCCCTTGTGGGTAAGGTTAATTCTAAGTTGCAAAAACCTACCCACACGGGCCTGACCACTCGAGCGTAGCCGTCACCTGATGACGTCATATGTTTAACAGTTGTGGTTCACTTTTAAGGTATTTCGGGACAATTGCGACCCTAAGTGTCCTATATCAAATTACTTATCTCAATGCCATCTACGTCGCTATAGAGAGTTTAAACGTTAATAAGAGATACCATGTGTAAATTTTAATCACGTGTAATTGTATGATTTCTGTGTTCACTGACTGAATTAATTATTAAAAAAAGGTTTGGTGTGATCACAAGGAAGTTTTTTTTTGTTGGTTCCTTAGTTTAGGGGCTGCGACAACGTGGTCATGTAGCCCTGTGTACTTAGGGTGTGTGTAGAATCTGTCTGATAACCGGTGTTAATTGTGTTGGCTGTAATAGTGTGTGTTATCTTTTTTTAATTCAAGTGTGGACTGCAGATGATAATTTCATGTAGTTCCTACTTTCGCTATCAAATGCTACCGTCCACGACACCTATCTCTGAACTTGGCTACTGCTAGATGCCATCGCAACCAGCGCCCGGTAACGAACGTTGGAATTTAAGAGCATTGGGCTAATCAAACTCAACTTACACATTTTTGCTTCACACAAGTGTAGTTAGTGGAAGGTTCTTTTACAGGCCATAAATCTATGACATGGGACCGCCGGCTTTACTTCCCCTCCGAACGAAGGCATAGTGAGGAATTTTTAACGCTCTTAAAAAAACGACCACTTCGGCCGGGTTTGAACCCGCGACCATGAGCATAGAAGCTCAGCATGCGACCGACTACGCCACCAAAGCCGCAAGGAAGTTTGAATGTGCTTATAATACTCTCTCAAAATAAACAAGCATATTGGGATATTCGCAACAGCCTCCGTGGCTTAGGCGGCAGCACGCCGGCCTCTCACCGCTGGGGTGAGATTTAAGAAAACAGATAACACACACTAATACAGTCATCACAATTAACACCGGTTATCAGACAGATTCTACACACACCCAAAGTACACGGTGCTACATGACCGCGTTGTCGCAGCCCCTAAACTTAAGAACCAACCAACCAAGGTTCTGAGAGAGTCTTGCTGAGATTTGGAGCGAGAAGTTAGAGATGCGGAGTGCTGTAGGCTAATACTGGTCGATAAAAATGCATTCTTGTTATTGGCCGTGAAGAAGGCTCCTTCATTCTGTGTACTTGACGTAAGTAAGTTGCGCCATAAATTGTTTTTTCAGCACAGTGGATCGCCTTTGTGGTCCAATAATTCAGTTCTTGGCTGTTCCTTCTTCCCCACCGCCTTCTTCCGAGTTTAATTCTCATTCTCGCTATTCTTTCTCCTTCTCCACTTTGCTACTTTAATTTATTAGCTAGCGTCCCGCCTGGCAGAGCCCCCTGGATTAGTTCGCCTGCGCACCGCCAGGAGAGGAGCGAGGCGCGGCGTGAAGAATTTTCCAATTGTGGCGGTTGGTCGGGCGGCCCGCTACCAACTTTGTGAGCCAGCCGGAAGTTTAGGGGGCTTTGTTCGCCAAGCACTCAATGAGCTTTTATAATAGGCTCCCGTGAGTGCCGAGTAATTCACATTAGGATGAGGCAGGGACTTAACTTGATAAGCCATGAGTTAATGAATCACACAAGTCTTGTAAGTTTGATCGCCCCCCAACTAATTGCGACACCTTCGGGGTACGAGAAAGAATGGTTCATAAACACAGCCGTCTTGACTCAGTACTACCAAAGACGGGCATCTTTGGTGGATATCCCGTGATAATCGGTGATAATATGAACCAAAGATGTAGAAAGATCGAAAACACAAAGTTTCTTGTAACTTGACGCCTGATCTAAACAAATGCACCATCATCTCACCCATTGTGACGCAGACTGGTCTAGAAATAGTATGGGAAAACCTCACAATCAGCGATCTCTAGAGAGCGTCAAGTCGCGATTCTTAAAATACAGGTCAAGAGGAATAGTAAATATTTTAGGAGGTGGTAGTATAGATGAATTGCTATAAAAAATCCATATAGCATGTGTCGCACTTGTATTGCGTACAGAGATACAGCAGGTAGTATTTGACCCAAACATATGTAAAGCCAAGGCAAATGAGGACGTTCAAAGTTGATTTTCAAAACTTCCACCTCCAATTTCAATGCATTTTGCAGTTCTCTTGATAACACCTGTGTAGCTCTTCGGAGGGCGTTTTGGCGTTCTTTGATGAGGGGTGCACTATGCATGATACGAACGACCAACTCGGCTCTTGTATTAAACGTTTCCTTGTATACTGCACCTTTCAACCAACCCCACAGGCAAAAATCCAAAGGGGTAAGGTCCGAGAACCTTGGTGGCCAAGAAACGTGCCCATATCTCCCGATCCATCTCCCGGGAATGTTAGGTTTAGATGTTGTATCACCATATCGACAGCTGGCTACTGCACCAGAGTCACGCAGTGCATTGTAAACACTCTTTAATCTGGTTGTCTGCGGTTAGGAAATCGCATTCCGTACTCTCTACTAGCAGCATTAGCGTTTCCATTACAAAACCCATGCGCAAATAACATATCGGCCTTCTCAGCATGATTGTGTAAAAACGTGCGGCATGTTTAAACGATACAGTACAGACAACTTGATCAACAAAGCACACTGACAGGTGAACACATTCAATGGAAACTAAAGTACAACTTCACAATGTGAACATCAACACACGAAACGACAACAACCCTAGTTACATACCAACATCTGTATCTCGGTACGCAATACAATTGGACACATGTTATATGGAATATTGTATTGCATTTCGTCTATACTACCACCTCCTAAAATATTTACCATTCCCCCTGAAACACCCTGTGTGTGCTAACAAGGGAAGTATCAGGTAAGACAGGTCGAAACCTATCTTGAAACTTTGAGGACGCAATCGTTGTACTATAAGAGGACAATGTGTGGAAAATCAGCCGCCAGATTGAACTGCAAGACTCCGAAATCATGTGGCGAATCTCTCATATAAATCGATGGGAGGTAGCGAGTACCGCACATGTTGGAATGGACAACCCTGACCGCCCAAGCACTCAAGGCTAGTGGGAAGGAACCGCACGCTCCAGTCAGCCTCACTACTACCCCGAGTGTTACAGAGATGTCCAGCTCCTCCAGCCGTCATGCCTGCGTACCAGAGCCTTGCAGTTCAACCTGGCGGCTGGTTATTGAGTCCTTTTATCCTACTTATCCCGGCCATGTTGGACCGATCGCAGCGCCCCATGTGATATTTTGAGTTGAATAGAGTGTAGAAAAGCAAAGAGAGATCGACCCAGACTTCTATATCAATGACGCCATGATGGACAGAACGCGGACCAATGATAATCAAGAACAAAGACTTACAACAATAACAAGACTCGCCGATCATGGCTTTCTTCGTATTTGCTTAACCAGATCTTACCATAGCCCGAGTGACAAATGTAGGCTATATTTGTACTGTGCGACGGAAGGTATTACAAATACCATAAAACGACTTGCTGCATAAGAACAAAGACACTTAAAGACCACAATAAAAATTAATGTCCATTCGGGTGATCCTTCTTCCTATATTATGTGTTAAATTTAGTTGTTTAGGTAATTCGAAAGACAACCAGAAGGCATTTGCACAGGCGCTGGATATGCTGCAAATGTACGCAATATACCTATGTTTGAACTTGTACGTGGTGTTGTTGCATTGAATAGCCTATGCTTGTTGGCACTGCCAAGTTAAGTATTATATGAAAACTAAATTGGATTCGGTGGCGTAGTCGGTAGCATGTTGAACTGCTATGCCCAAGATCGCGGGTTCAAAACTGGCCGAAGTCGTCGGATTTTTAAGAGTATTAAAATCCTTCAGTGTGTCATCCTTCGGAGAGGAAGTAAAGTCGGCGGGCCCACGTGTCATCTTCAGTATGTCTGTGTAGTCCATCATACGTAAACCGTACTGCAATCGTACGTAAATATACGATAATGCGCTTATTATGAAATAATTCGTTCCTGTGATCATTGTTCAGTCGACCAATGGCGTTGTGTCATGTAGCCTATTAAAGATGTTGAAGTACCTAAGATTAAGCATTGAAAAGGGACTCAAGAATATAAGCAGCAATGATTTTCAAGTCGGTTAAACTATAAGAGTAGTCTAGTACCCATCAATGATGTGAGAAGGGATGACGTAAACAGCATCCCTGGGTAGACCAAAGCGTTAAAGTTATCTTGGACGCCTTCGTAAATCTTTGCTGCTTCGCCCCTTAAAACATATTATGCATTCTAAGTAAATCCTTAGGATACCAGTCTCGCAGATGATTTAAACTACCTTATATACTCTCCGTGCGTCAGGCCTCGGCAGCCGGCACAGTTCATATCCTCGCCGCTAGATGGGGGCTTCATTCATTCCATTCCTGACCCGGTCGGAGACTGGAAGCAGGCTGTGGATTTTAGGTAGATTTCATTAGAAAGCTAACTATTGCAATGGGTACCATGTTTCGACTTCCGGAAAATTTCGACAAATCTTCGCGTTTCACATCCCCCAGACCCCAAAACCACCGTCAGTTCAAAAGTTTATATATAATTTATGTATATATATATATATATATATATATATATATATATATATATATATATATATGTATATCAGTTTCTTGTGGACACAATAACTGCCGTAATTTTGCACCAATCACTGAATTTTTTTCCGAATATGTATACCTATAAAATCTCGGTCGAGTTCGTTACAGAGCTAAATCGGTCGAAGGGGGTGAAAATTGAGGGCTTTTTTCGAAAAAGTGAAATATTGCTATAACTCTCTTAATATGTGAAATATCGAATCCGTTCAAAGTTCATACTATGTGTCGGATAAAGCCCGAAAATTTATGTTTGAAGAGTTTTTTTATAGCACCAACCATTGACCAAAGGGGTGGGAAAAAGTGGGTTTTTCGGGAAACATTAATCATATCTCTCTTAATAGGCACAATATCAAAACCGTACAAAATGGACAATATTCCCCTAATAATTACCTAAAACTTTTGTCTGAAAGAATTTTTGATATGACCCACCATTACGCCAAGGGATGAGAAAAATGATTTCGGAATTATAAGAAAATACCAAGAGCTATCAGTGGTTGCCATGGCAACACTACTAAATTGATGAGGGATGAGCCATCAGACGTTGCCATGACAACGCACTTGCACGAGATCAGATTCGATTTCCATCTAAGTGTGAAGCGGCTTCGGTGACGTAACTGGTAGCAAGCTGAACTACTATGCCCAAGGTCGCGGGTTCAAAGCCGGCCAAAGTCGTCGGATTTTCGAAGAGCGCAAAAAATCCCCCAGTATGCTTTCTTTTTGGAGGGGAAGTTCCAACGTTCGTTGCGAGTTGCTGGTTGCGGTGGCATCTAGTAGCCATGTTCATAGCTAGGTGTCGTTGACGGTAGTATCTGGTAGCAACATTAGCAACTACTGCTTGAAATTGACCGTCTGCAGTCCTTACCTGAATTACAGACTAATACAGCCATCGCAATTCACACCGTTTATCAGACAGATTCTACACACACCCAAAGTACACGGGGTTACATGACCGCGTTGTCGCAGCCCCTAAACTGAGGAACCAACCAAAATCTCTGCGGGAGATATAATTTTGCGTGAAGAAGTAACAGACCGTTACATAGTTACACATCAGTGTCGAAACCTTGCATAAGGACAGTGTGACCACAAGTATAACAAGTAGTTCCGTGAAGAACTATACAGCCTATTTTCATATAGCCCACTTATTGCAACTATCAACATACACAATTTCAGTTTGATTGCTGTAATAGATTCGTAGATATTGAGAACCGACTAAATAATTCGGATGGTCGCCATGTTGGATTTTATATATGTAGGTCCTAGAGTTATGTACTGTTACATGCAGATTATTGTGTACGTGTAGTATTCAAACTTCAATCGCATAATTAGGACACTAGAAGTTACAAGGAGATTTTAAAATTTCGCACAGCTGCCATCTTTAGGTTATGGAAACAATCGAAATAAATTAGACGCTAGTGGAATACCATTCATATAAGGATTTACTGTACCAAGTTTCACTGCTCTCGGATGGTTAAATTGCGATAAACGTCCATGTGATTATTTATACATCGCGTCGCCGCCATGTTGGATTTGTGATCACCAGGTTATTTAAAGTCCTATAAGTGAACTTGAGTTCATAGCCCCTATGAACAATAAAAAATTCAGTTTGATTGCTACAATAGATTCGTAGATATTGAGAGCCGTCTAAATATTTCGGATGGTCGCCATGTTGGATTGTTAAATGTATAGGCCATAGAGTCATGTACCATTATAGGAAAATTATTGGGTAGGTTCATTATTCAAACTTTCACTTCGATCGCATGACTACATCACAAGAAATAAAAACTTAATTTTAAAATTCGCACAGCCGCCATCTTGAGGTTATGTAAACAATTGAACTAAATTAGATACCAGTGCATTACAATGTGAATAAATATTTCCTGTACCAGATTTCAGTGCGTTTGGAGCATTAAATCGCGAGAAAGGTCTATTTCAAATTTTCTAATTCGCTTGGCCGCCATGTTTGTTTTGTATATAACCGTTTTTTTTAAGTCGAATAAATGGACTTCCAGTAGTGCCCTTTATCTCCGTACAAAACTTCAGGGAGATACCGCTAATAGTTTCAGAGATACAGAATGCCGGTGAAATATTTCGCACATCCGCCATCTTGTGGTTATGTAAACAAATGAACGAAGTTATGTGTCGGTGCATTACAATGTATATAAACATATACTGTACCAAGTTTCATTGCGTTTGGTTGGATAAATCGCGAGAAACGTCTATTTAAAAGTCGCAAATTCGCTTGGCCGCCATGTTAGTTTTGTAGTTACCAGGTTTTCAAAGATCACATAAGTGAACTTATAGTAGTTCCCTTTATCACCATACATGATGTCAGGGTAATATCGGTAATCGTTTCGGAGATATTGAATGCTGTTGAAATATTTCGCACAGCCGCCATGTTGGATTGGTGAGTCGTAACAAAATTTGAAGGGCACGGTCGAGGTCGCCCGGAATAGTGCTATGAACTTACCGAGTTTCATTGAAATCGCTCCAGCCGTTTAGATTTTATTAGGGGGGGACGACACACACACGAATCACACACACACACACGCACACACACACGGACAAAAGGTGATCTCATAAGCCTATGTTTTCAAAATTGAAAATAGGCTAAAAATGGACTCCAAATGACAAGAAGGTTACCGTCATCATAAGACACTAAATTTTTAAAATAAGCATAAAATGACGAAAAACAAAGTTAATTATTCTCCAATTATAAAATACTTTCTCGCAATAAATGAGGTCTGATCCTCTACGAAAACCTGCATATTCTGCCTATTTTCGCCTATCCCCAAGTTTGTCCGGTGAAATCTACCTCCGCCTTCCGGCGTGCCGAGAGGACTTTTTATTTTCATATACTCTCCGAATTACGAGTATAAAGTCAGTGAACTGCTGTTCTTGTGGTTATGGAGGAAGTTCCCCCATTAACTCTCACTAGCACTCTCAGTGGTAGAAAAGGCAAACTGATCTGATGATGATGATGATGATGTTGATGATGATGATGATGATGATAATTGTTGTTTTAAGGGGCCTAACATCTAGGTCATCGGCCCCTAATGGTTTGGGTGATAGTGAAAGATGAGATGAGAATGAAAACTATAAGGCAGGCTGCACACCGGTACGACACGACATATGTCGTCAGACAAGCGCGGTACGCGATAATTGTATCAGAAGATAGACATCGCTCGTGCACGTTCAAACTATTGGGAAATGAGCCAACAGGTGCACACCAGTACGACTACGACATCTATCGAAAGACATGTGTATTAAGCGACATGCTCTGCTAGTCTCTTCGCCGTAGTATCGTACGACATTTCAAGTAAAAATGGAGCAAACAAGGTTGAAGATATAACATTCTTAATTTCTTTCATTAATAGTGTTGAAAAGTATCCTTGTTTATGTTTATGAAAGATTACAGTAAATCAGAGGTGACGAGTTTGGCCTGGAAGACAATTGCAGTTGAATTTAAAGACACAGATTCTAGCCATCCATGGCTTTCACCACTCCCGGCACGAAAAGCCATACGATAGATAGACAGATAGACCACAAGTTATGTAGCAATAGGAAATTCCATCTACCAAACGAAAACTGCTTGTGTTCACTCAGTGGAAAATGCTGCGGAAAATATATTGTGTTGTGTTTAAAATGGACCAAAAGCATACCTCAAATTAGCAAAAAATTGTTTGATGTAACTTACTTATTGTATATGCCCTTTCGCGTGCTATTCCTATTAACAATACAGTAATAATAAAGACACAGGTTAGTGACCTAGTGACTAACATAGATTTTATTTACCACTGTCAAGTATCGGCTACAATTAATTTAATTATGGTTTACACCAGCAAATTTCCATTGAATGGGGATTGCTCCTCCTGGCTTTAAAAAGTAATTCAGTAGTCTATTTCGCATTCTTATGCCTGGCGATCTTGTAGTATTATCCACTTCGTTATTGGCTAATATGGGCACATAGTCACTTGATTTAAAATCAATCTCATCATAGAGCTTTCCTTCTCGTAAACTGGTAAAATTATGCAGGACGCATGCTGCCTTTACGATGTTCACTGCACATTGCTCGTTAGAAGAAATTGGTCGCTCAAATACACGAAATTTTGATGTCAACATTCCAAATGCGCATTCTACGCTTTTTCTAGCTCTGGACAACCGAAAATTGAAAATTCTTTTTGCATCTGTCAACACTCTTCTGGGATACGGTCGCATTAAGTATGGCAACAAAGGGAAGGTTTCGCCACCCACGACGTAGTGGGAAAATAGACTAATCTTCTCATCACCCGGCAAAGGAGTAATAAAAATTGAAAACTGCCGCGGCTCATCCTATAAATTTCCTTGAAATTTTCTTCGTGTTGAGATAACCCTCTTGCAACTACTGCGGAACTGTGTCGCACATTCATGATGTTATACGGATGTATCCAATAATTTCTTCTCTGCTTTAAATACAAATACATCGCGACTACGTCATCTTCACTCGACGAGCTCATTATTGAAACTCACTAGGAAGTGCGTCATGCAGAGATCGCATCGCTCTGGTGTGCAGCCTGCCTAACTGATACTAACTACAAACTTACAAACTAGAAGAAGAAATGGTAAACAAATAAAGGATAAGGTAAATAAAAGGCAGGAAGAAAATAAATGCCCTCAACCCTCGAAGAATGAGGATTGAGGGAGTTGGAAGGAAGGAGAGCCATGAAAGGCAGATAGGAAAGGGAAAGAGAAGAGGGCCCGCCCCAAGATCAGAAAAAAGGGGACGAAACGGACCCAGCTCACGAATCCCTCGGGGTCGCCAACTCCCAAACTCACCAGCCGTGAGCCCTTGAGGGTGTAGCACTATCCAGGGTGCACCACAAGTGGTGGGGCTACATACACCCTGCCTCCTTAAGGGCCTTGTGCAGAAGGCAGGAGATAACATGAAAAGAAAAAGAGGTCTGACCCCTCGCAGAATGAGGGTATCAGGAAAGACGCGACAAGGGTCAATTAAGGCGGGAAAGCGAACGACCTAGACCTCGGATACCCTAATACCGTCGGGGTTGGAAGAGAACAAGAGTTGACCAAGAGAGGTCGACAGGAAAGAAGAGGGAGAGGAGCCCGGCACAAGTAAGTGGAAACAATGCCGGGCTCAGCTTGGGTCCCGTGGTCGCCAACCCACGTCCCACTAAATGTGAGCCCCAGGTAGGAAACTGCTAATCTAATCGACTGGATATGGTTGAGTTTCTGGTGAACAATCGTCAGTCTACCACCGGGTGAGTTAGCCGTGGTCGTTACGGCGTGGCTGCAGGCAGTCGCTCACATCCGGGAGGCGAAGAGGTTCGAATCCCCTCGTCGGCGACCTTGAAGATGGCCTACTGTGTTCTCCCATCTTCCTTCCAGGCAAATGCCGGGGTTGGTCCCTAACTATAGGCCACAGCCGCTACCTTCCAACTCCTCGTCCTTACATTCAAACTTTCCTCCCCAGACAACACTCCACACGCGACGGTACTTGTAGCTCACCCCATGGGTGGTTCGCATAGTAGCAGCTACAAACTGGTGAGCCGAACATGTCCTCGGACACTCCCGGCACTAAAAGCCACTCGCTAAAATTAAACAAAAAAACAAACAAAAATCAATCTACCACGTGTCTACTTCGTAAGAAACGTTGAGTGTTCTTTGCGTTTGGAAAAGTGGAGAAAACAACAATTACTTACAAATGCACCACAAAAGGAATCGTGTTCACGGGAGGTCTAGTCTATGACATTGGTTGGTTCATCAGTTTAGGGGCTGCGACAACGCGGTCATGTAGCCCCGTGTACTTCGGGTGTGTGTAGAATCTGTCTGATAACCGGTGTTAATTGTGAGTGTTATCTGTAATTCAAGTAAGGACTGCGGACAATAATTTCAAGTAGTTCCTACTTTTGCAACCACATGCTACCGTCCAGACACCTAGCTTATGGACTTAGCTACTAGATGGCATCGCTGTCAGCACCTGGCAGTGAACGTTGGACCTAATAGAGCGTTATCAATTCTAACCCACCAATTTTGGCTTCACACAAGTGTAGTTAGTGGAAGGTTCGTTTTCATGCCATAAATCTATGACATGGGACCGCTGGCTTTACTTCCCTTCCGAAGGAAGCCATAGTGAGGGATTTTAACGCCATTAATAAATCCCACGACTTTGGCCGGGTTTGAACCCGCGACCTTGGGCATAGAAGCTCAGCATGCTACCAACTACGCCACCGAAGCCACCAACAGGTCTATGACATTAAAGGATGTTTTCAACATTAGATGCTTACCTGATTTTGTCTGTGGATTTTAGTTTGATTTCATTAGAAAGCTAGGCTAACTATTGCAATGTGACCGGTACATTTCAACATATCTCCGCGTTTCACATCCCCCAGGCCCCAAAACCACCGTCAGTTCAAGCGTTTATACATAGTTTATATATCACTTTCTTGTGGACATACCCCCAGGGGCTCACATCTAGTGGAACGTGGGTTGGCGACCACGGGGCCCCAGCTGAGTCCGGCATTGCTTCCACTTACCTGTGCCAGGCTCCTCTCCGTCTTCTTTCCTGTCGACCTCATTTGGTCAACTCTTGTTCTCTTCCGACCCCGACGGTATTAGGGTATCCGAGGCCTAGGGAGTCTCTTCCTTTCCTGCCTTAATTGGCCCTTGATTCATCATTTCTGATACCCTCCTTCTGCGAGGGGTCAGCCTTATTTTTCTTGTCATGTTATCTCCTGCCTTCTGCTCAAGGCCCTCAAGGAGGCCGGGTGTGTGTAGCCCCACCACTTCTGGTGCACCCTGGATATTGCTGCACCCTCAGGGGCTCACGTCTGGTGAGTTCAGGAGTTGGCAACCCCGAGGGATTCCTGAGCTGGGTCCAGTTTTCTCCCTTTTTTTCCGTTACCTCTGGGGCGGACCCTCTCCAATTTCACTTTCCTATCTGCCCTTCATGGCTCTCCTTCCTTCCAAGTCCCTCAATCCGCTTTTTTCGAGGGTTGAGGGCATTTCTTTCCTCCTGTCCTTTGTTTGGCTTATTCTCTTTTTGTTTTCCATTTCTTCTTCAAGTATATAAGTTAGTAGCCTAGTTAGTTTTAGTTATAGTTTACCTTTCATTATCATCTTCACGATCACCCAAACCATTAGGACCCGATAACCTAGATGTTAGGCCCTTGAAAACAACAATTATCATCATTATCATCTTACTACTGAAGAGAAAGTGTTTTTTGGTGGAATACGTTTTTCGCAAAGGCGATCGGTTTACAGAAAATGTAAAATTAAAATTTCAGGCGCGGTTTGCTAATTCAAAATGTTCAAACCGTGATACCGTTCGGAATATGATAAGTAAATTTCGTGTGACCAGCTCAGTTCACGATGTACCGGGAACAGGCAGGCTTACGCTTCGAATACAAGGACAACACTTTCAGCATCTGTTATGAATGGCTGTGGTGAGTACAGAGTTTACTGTTTGTTTGTTTGTTTGTTTGTTTTGATACAAGCGACAATAGTGCTACCAACGTAACTACTGACTCTCGCAGACGCATGTAGGCACTGCGGAGAACATTTCCTGGCGCCCTGTATATCTATTATATATTGTACATGGTTCGACCTGACATTGAGGTCTTCTTCAGCTCAATTAAGAATAAAAATAAAATTGAAAATACAGCACTATAGAACAGTAATTAAACCAGAATGCTTATATGGCCAGTGAATGTCTAATACTAAATTATAAATTGAATAAATTAGAAGTATCAGAAAGAAAAATTATACGCAAAATTCTTGGTTCATTAAGAACTACAGAGTTTTGGAAATTAAGAAGTAACGAAGAAATATATCGGAACATTGAAAACATAACGGGGCGGCTTTGGTGGCGTAGTCGGTAGCATGCTGAGCCTCTATGCCGAAGATAGAGGTTTCAAACCCGGCCGAAGCCGTCGGATTTTTTAAGAGCGTTAAAAATCCCTCAGTATGCCTTCCTTCGGAGGGGAAGTAAAGCCGGCGGTCCTAAGTCATAGATTTAAGGCATGTTAAAGAACCTTCCACTAATTGCACCTGTGTAAAGCTAAATTGGATAGGTTAAGAATGTAAACAACGCTCTTAGGTTTCTACGTTCGTTGCCAAGAGCCGACTGCGGTGGCGTCTAGTAGCTAAGTTCTGAACTTGGCCTAGTAGTCGTTGACGGTGGCGCTTGGCGGCAAAAGTAGGAACTATTTGAAAAAATCTAAGTTGCAGTACTTAAATTTAAAAAAAACAGATAACACACACTAATACAGTCATCACAATTAACACCGGTTATCAGACAGATTCTACACACACCCAAAGTACACGGGGCTACATGACCCCGTTGTCGCAGCCCCTAAACTTAAGAACCAACCAACCGAAAACATAACGGAGACAATAAAGAAGAGGCGATTGTTATTTTTCGGACATTTATATAGAATGAATGATTGCAGGTTAACCAAACAGATTTTTAAATATCTTTGGAAAAAGAAATCGACAACAGCCTGGTTTCATAATAATGTAATGTTATTGGTTTTACGTCCCTTTTAACTACACTGGCTTTTAGAGACGCCGGGGTGCCGGAATTTTGCCCCGAAGGGGATCTTTAACGTGCCAGTAAATCTACTGACACGGCTCCCTCGCATTTGCGCTCCCTCAAATGCCAGCTGACTGCGCCAGGTTTCGAACCTGCAACCTTGGGCTCAGCAAGCGAGAACGTTACCCCTGAGCCACGCAGCCAGACAGCCTGGTTTCAAGAAGTAAAAAAAAAACCAATGTAAGAGAAGAAGATACACTCGGGAGATACATTTTCAACAAAAAAGAAAGGTATTGGGAATGGAAAGAAGGCAATATAAGAAAACAGGCTCAAAATGGTAGGAAGAGAGAAAGAAGACACACGGCGAAAACATGAAGGAGCACTGGAGGAAGAAGAAAGACCAACATAGGACTAAACATTGAAATTGGTTCGTGGTCCTCAGAAGACCCTGACGGAGAAAGAAGAAGAAAATACTAGAGGTGTACTTAAGTCTAATCTTTGTTTGATGTGAGAAATGTTTTTGAGATAAATTGTAATTAAAAGAATAAAATATAATAAAATAATAAAAATGAATATCCTAACTAACTACCAATCACGTTTACGCTTATAAATGTAAAATACAACCATTCCAAATCTTGGTTGTGTTCGTTAAAGGGCAAAATCGCATCCCGAGGGATAGAGAAATAGGGGGAGGGCCTTTCTCGCTATAACTTTCTTAATATGAGAAAAATCGTATCCATTCAAAGTTCATACAATTCTTCGGATACGGGCCACAAATTTACGAGGGCGAATCGAATGAAAACCTTAAAAACTTAATAAAAATTCTATGTCTCCCGCCTTTGTTCTGTAGGTTGGCAGTAGGCCTACTATTCCCAATGCTTTAAAAAATGCCCAACAGGTAGCAGCATACTGCGGACAAGCAAACTGTCGTCACAAAACCAGTTTAGTCAAGTTTTATCATAGCACCAACCATTGACCAAAGTGGTGGAAAATGTTGAGTTTTTTTTTTATTTAGAAAAATTATATATACCTCTCTTAATAGGCACAATATCAAAACCGTTTTAAATGGTCAATAGTCCTCTATACTGTAACGGCTACCTTTGTCGTTGGATATCGCTCTACAAGTTGGGCGATCATTTATAACGTTTCTACAGATATTACACTCAAGACTCCTTAAAACCACCTCATCGTTCTTATTTAGCATTGGCCTGTCTAGACAGACGACATACACTTTATTAATTTAGATTTACTGGGCGCCAGTTATCGTAAAGATAACACATTAAAATTTTATTTAGCCACGGCCGCTCCCTTCCTTGAGCCAAGATCTATCATCGGAGCGTAGGGCAATAAACTTGCTCTGTGAGATACTCTTTGCATTCCAACTATCCTATATATTCAACTCCCAATGAACAAGACATTTTAACTAATACTGGTTTATTTACAACAAAATTATTAACATTTGATCTGAGGTTTCGAGCTGTGTACAATATGTGCATTAATATTCCCTAATTGCGGGGCAATATTGACTGTCTTCTCGCTAGCGCTGATCTTCTGTGTTGATAATAACTCGGTCCACATACCTGGTGCCTTGTGGTTCAAAGTCCATCTCGTTGGTCTGCTTGCAGTCTAATTTGAGATCTTACGCCAACACACGTTTATTGACCTTTGAAAACATATGTTTTCTTCTTGTTGTTGTTGTTGTTGTTGTTGTTGTTGCTGCTTGTTTCTGAGTTTGATCACCATGGTAAGCAAATTTGAACAAACCAGGCTAATTGAATTCACTAAGTCCCATCTTACTGAGGGACTGACAGAGTCTACGACTCACAAAGTCAATGAGTGAGTGCGTGATCGAATATGTGAATGACAGAATAGAATCTACAGAATCGCCAGTGCTGAAGTCGCGCTGGGCTTTTATACACTCTGAATGGTCCCGATGTTTCGCGGCATAAATTTGCCCGCGACCCATCAGACCAATTATAGCAAAGCATTTCTCAGTCCTCAAGCGACGCTGAAACTTCTCCGAGCGGGAATACAGGCCCGCGTACTTCAAATATTCCACTCAGAACCCGCTATTCCTCTCGTTGCGCATATATATATTCCACCCAAATCTTTCTCCAAGCCCTTGTCTCCAGTCAGCGTGGCTTCGTTCCAGAAATACATTTTCTTGCAATATGTTGCTTCACCGTCCGTAACTTCTTCCAACCATGCCCGTCCTGTCTTTACAATTTAACTAATAAAACAGCCCTAGACCTCTATAAAAACCCTGTTTCTTAATCTAAGCACTTGACAATATTATATATGACTATGGTAATGACGTGAATATGGTATGGCCCCTCCCTTGATATTAATGGGTGAATAAAACGATATAACTTTGATATTTCAATAATAATAATAATAATAATAATAATAATAATAATAATAATAATAATAATAATAATTTGTACCGTAATCAAGATTACGTTACAATACGTTACTAACAACTTTTGTCCGAGAGGTTTCTTGACATGACCCACTCTTACGCTAAGCGATAAGCAAATTGTTCTAAATAGATTGTCATGTTCCTCCGGAAAGAGCAAAGCCGAAGATAGGTGTCACAAATTTGTACTACGGATTGATAAATTGAAACTCCGCCTGATCAATACTAAGAGAAGTTCTTTAATGAAATATTGTTACATGTTTCGGAATATCAATGATTCCATCCCCAGCGTGAAAAATATTACAGTCAGTCTGAGAGACTAGACGTTATATCATTTCAAATGACAAATGCTACACATGTTAGAAAGGCTCAGGAGGGCTCTTTCAACAGACTCCATTACCCATTAACTTAGGCTTCCCGTTCGGGCACCTCTTTAAGGGTCACCCATTATTTGAATCTGATATCTCGCAAACCTCTTTAAGGGTCATCCTGTATTTGAATTGAATCTAACATACTGTACACCTCGTTAAGTGTCACCCTGTAATTTGCTCTGACATCCTGCACACTTCTTTAGGGGTCACCCTGTATTCTTCTCTGGCATCTTGTATATCTCTTTATGAGTCACCCTGTATTCTTATCTGGCATCTTGTATATCTCTTTAGGATTCACCCTGTATTCTTGTGTGACATCTTGCACACCTCTTTAGGAGTCACCCTGTAATCTTGTCTGACATCCTGTGCACCTCTTTAGGGGCCACCCTGTATTCTTCTCTGCCATCTTGTACACCTCTTTAAGAGTCACCTTGTATTCTTATCTGGCATCTTGTATATCTCTTTATGAGTCACCCTGTATTCTTATCTGGCATCTTGTACTGTATTTTGCTCTGATATCTTGCACACCTCTTTAGGAGGCACCCTGTATTCTTGTCTGACATCATGTGCACCTCTTTAGGAGTCACCTTGTATTCTTCTTTGCCATCTTGTACACCTCTTTAAGAGTCACCTTGTATTCTTATCTGGCATCTTGTACACCTCTTTAAGAGTCACCTTGTATTCTTATCTGGCATCTTGTACACCTCTTTAAGAGTCACCTTGTATTCTTGTGTTCGCTTCGCTCAAAGCCCCAGGTCGGTCGACGCCCCAGGACTCTTTCAACAGACTCCAATAACCATTAGCTTCTGCTTCCCGCGTGGCTGCATGACGGTCACTTCCGTCTCCGTCTCCGTAACGCATAACGTTGGACCCAAGCATAACGAAGAAGTCGACAAGATCATTTGTAATGATAAAATATTACAGCTTAAAAACTATTTAAAAAATGTAAAATAATGGATATCCTTACAATTATTGTTAATTTAAATGTGCACTTAGCCTGTTTACCATCTCTTGATGGATGTTGGCACAGGCTAGAGTAAAATGTGGCTTTTCACAGATGTCTCAGCCTCACTCATGGCTGTGCTGCTTAGTAATGGCCTCAGGGCAAAACTAGTGTCTGTGGATGCTGTGAAAGGTCCTGCTCGTAGGGTTGGTACTGCTGTACCGACTCAGTGAGGAAAGCAATGGCAAACTACTTCACCCCTCACCTTGCTTAGTACGCCTCATTATAGTGCTCCCTTTGGTTTTTGTGGGTTTCAGCCCACATAACCAATAGTGGGATTCTTTGAGGATCCAACCATCCTCCGAGCTGACTAACGAACAGACGAGCCAAAGATAGCGTTGTCTCCAACTCCTGTCCGGATGGTCGGCAGTTGTGCTAGTGCAAGGTATTGTTACGGCTGCAGGGTTGCTTCATTCCCTTGCGCGTGGCTCACAGCCGCCCGAGGCTAACCCCGGGTTCTGTGTCGGCCGGCCGCCTGCCCAGCGAGAACAAAAGGGATGGACCAGAATGTTCATGGCCCAAATAGTGTTGGAATTCTCGAGAGGGTGTGAACCCTGGTCTACTCTAGAAACATCAGTGAGTCATCAGCCCCGATATATAAAGACCGATCCTGGCCGGTGACGACGGAGAGTGTTTTTGAGCGAGTGTGTTTCACTGTGCGACAGAGGTTATTGTGGTGAAGTGCTGTGTGAATTGCGAAAGCCAGTGGACTGTTCCCTAGCCTGCGGACCACGAAGCAGTGTGCGGTATTCAAGCATTTAGTGGTGAGTGCCAGACTATCGTAAATAACTGCAGCTTGTGTACTCAAGGAAGTGATGCAGGTACTTCTACCGAGGACACCGGCCTTATTAGCGAGGGAATAACTGCGTGAACAAGTGAAAGGGTGAGTGTCCTCCATAAGGGAGCAAACACGAAGAAAGACAGCTAATTGTTTCTATTTGCTTATTGTGTGGTGTAACTCTCTGACCTGCAATAAAGCTAATATTTCTTTAAAGGACCATTTGTATTGTGCTTTACCTACACTTTGATCCAATTAACGAACTTCCTACTAGGGGTAGCACATATCACTATTATATGATGCTGCTTCTTGTTTGCTAAACATGTGGAACGCTTTTAGGTATACAACAATATTGGTAAATATAGGTAATTCGAATTCTTTTTCTTAGCCCGGTAAAATCTACAGGGCACCAGGAAATGTTCTCCACAGTTTTGTTGGCAGCATGGTGTCCTTGACGAATCCCACACGTGTGGACTGTAGGCTGTCGAAATCGTCCGTGTGTATTGCTATTAGCGAGCGTGTGTATCATCAGCACTTCCAGCATCTGTTATGAATGGATGTGGTTACTATAAAGTTTACTGTTTGTTGGTTTTAATACAAGCCACAGTCGTGCTGCCAACGTAACTACTGATGTTAGCTCTCACAGACGCATGTAGGCACTGGGAGAACATTTCCTAACGCCTTGTACCTCCGCCTTCCGGTGTGCCGTGAAGAAATTTTTAAAATTCTTACAGCTTGCAGTAATAATGTAATAATGTAACTATTGTAAGTGTTGTGAGTACCATGTCAATGTTGTGTTGATACTGTATTACCTGCTAGAGTTGGTTGGTTTCTCAGTTTAGGGGCTGCGACAACGCGGTCATGTAGCCCCGTGTACTTTGTGTGTGTGTAGAATCTGTCTGATAACCGGTGTTAATTGTCATGGCTGTATTAGTGTGTGTTATCTGTGATTCAGGTAAGGACTGCAGACGATCAATTTCAAGTAGTTTCTACGTTTGCTACCAAATGCTACCGCCAACGACAACTAGCTGTGAACTTGGCTATTAGATGTCACCGCAACCATCACCTGGCGGAAAACGTTGGAACTTAATAGAGCGTTAATCAAATTCAACCTACAATTAATTAACCTGCACACAA
This sequence comes from Meconema thalassinum, assembly GCA_946902985.2. Classification (NCBI taxonomy): domain Eukaryota; kingdom Metazoa; phylum Arthropoda; class Insecta; order Orthoptera; family Tettigoniidae; genus Meconema; species Meconema thalassinum. The sequence continues at coordinate 292,593,859 of OX336396.1, read as the reverse complement.
TTCACGGTAAATGTGAGATGTTGCTTGTCTGGCTACTTTACAAAATCTTCTATTTACAGTTGATTTACTACTCTTCTTACGCTAAGAGCGAGTGGTCAATGGGTTATATCGTAACGTAGACTATTATAGTGTCGCTTGCCTTCTAGTAATCCCCACACGTTGGTTCCTTTGCATGTTTTAATCTACTGGCGAGGTTTTAGACACCTCCACGAGAGGCCATACCTTCGGTGGCGTAGTTGCTAGCATGCCCAAGGTCGCGGGTTCAAACCCGGCCGAATTCGTCGGATTTTTTAAGAGCGTTAAAAGTCCCTCAGTATGCCTTCCTTCGGAGGGGAAGTAAAGCCGGCGGTCCCATGTCATAGATTTATGGCATGAAAAAGAACCTTCCACTAACTACACTTGTGGAAACTAAAATTTGTAGGTTAGTTTGATAACGCTTTATTAGTTCCAACGTTCGCTGCCAGGTGCTGACTGCGATAGCATTTAGTAGCCACGTCCGCAGCTAGGTGTCGTGGACGGTAGCATTTGGTAGCAAAAGTAGGAACTACTTTAAAAAGTTAATCGTCTGCAGTCCTTCTACTTGAATCACAGATAACACACAATAATACAGTCATCACAATTAAAACCGATTATCAGACAAAATCTACACACACCCAAAAGTACACGGGGCTACAAGACCACGTTGTCGCAGCCCCTAAAGTAAGGAAAAATCCTACCAAGAGTTTTATCTATTACTTCAGGCAGTTATTCTCATCGTGGCTTATTCCGATTGCTTACTCACCCCGTGGCGTTGCCTCGCACCCAGAGGTCCAGGATTCAATTCCCGGCTCCGTCAGGGATTTTAGAAACTGACGCGAGGGCTGGAACGGGGTGCACTCAGCCTTCTGAGGACAATTGAGTAACTATCTGACAGTGAGGCACAACCCCGGTCACGAAGACCAAGATTGACGGCCGAGAGGACCCGACGCGCTAACCACGCGTCACCCCGTAATCCGTAGGCTGAATTGCTGGGCAGTGGTCGGGCCTTTCTTGGGCTGTATTGCCACGGGGTTTGCTTTGGTATTCACTCCGCGTGTGCTCGGACAGTAGCCTACTTCAGTACACGGGGCACGTATTGCCCTCCTAGTTCCGAATCTGTCAGACTTGAACTAGCCTACTATTTGTAGTTACCGTACTTAAATAAAATCAACATAAATCGCCGAACAGCTTCGCATTCAACCATGAAAATAGAGACTGATGTAGCCCCTTAGGTGAACACGAAGAAACTGGACAAATCTATTGGTCGCTGCTAGGTTAGACAACAGTCAGGATCAATCCATTGGTCACTACTAGGTAGACAACGGTCTGAGCGAAACCATTGATCGCTACAAGGTTAGGCGACTGTCTGGGTGAAACCATTGGTCGCTACTAGGTTAGGCAACAGTCTGGATGAGTCCATTGGTCGCTAGTAGGTTAGACAAAGGTCTGAGCGAAACCATTGATCGCTACTAGGTTAGGTGACGGTCTGGTTTAATCCATTGGTCGCTACTAGGTTAGACAACGGTCTGAAGAAACCAATGGTCGCTACTAGGTTGGATGATGATATGGAAAAATCCATTGGTCGCTACTAGGTTATACATCGATCGGAGAGAAACCAATGATCGCTACTAAGACCAACATTACTGCTTGAACTACAAGCAAAGGGGTCTGAGGCGTAAGTCCCAAGTTAGGCTTGTGTTTGTAGGCTATGTAAAGTCTTATTAATACACAGAATTTAACATGCTTGCATCGTTTACATTTTTCGTATCGTCCATGATATCATAGATGCCGCCATTGTGTGTCTACGGATTTTTTTTAGAGTAATCTATCGCAATCTGTACTAGACTATTCCCACAAACGAACACATGGAAGTGCTCTCAATTGCGAGTGGCAATTATCATTCTTTAAGTCGTTCATCATTTCATAATATTTCTACCTTATAATAAATAGGCTTCGTACTGCGGATACAAAGCAACTATTACCAGGCCTACTACTACAACCGTAATAATAACAATGTATGTCTACCCCTTATTATTCCCGTTTTCCAACGGGGTCGGGGATGAGATGCGATGGAAGTCTGTGTGGCGATGGTTTTTACGGCCGGATGCCCTTCCTGACGCCAACCTCATGAGAGGAGTTAATGAGAGATGAAATGAATGATGGTGAATGAAACTGGGCAAGGATGTGGAAGGAAGCGGCCGTGGCCTGTCAGAAGGTACCGTCCCAGCATTTGCCTGGTGTTGAAAATGGGAAACCACAGAAAACCATTTCAAGGACGGCCGACGGTGGGGCTCGAACCCACGCGTCTACCGAGTCAGCAGAGAGCTTGGCCCCATGACCTAATGCTGCGCGTTAGCCAGCGTAGCCACTACTGTCGGTATGTAATAATAACAATAATAATAATTATTATTTGTCGATTTCCAAAAAGCATACGACTCGATCGATAGACAATCACTCTTCCAGATCCTTGAAGAAAGAGGATTAGATCACAAAACACGGAAACTCATTGAACAAACGCTGACGAACACAAAATCCAAAGTAAAATTTATGGGGGAAATCTCCGAACCTTTTGAAATTCAGACAGGTGTGCGACAAGGAGATGGTCTTTCGCCTCTCTTGTTCAACATTGTCCTGGATAAAGTCATGGAAGAATGGGAAAAAGAGCTCAAGAAACAAAATGTCTGGAAACCAGTTACACTTGGCTATCGTAAAAACAATATCTCTTTACCATGTCTTGCCTTCGCCGATGACTTGGTTATACTAACAGAAAATCAAGAGACCGCAATAAAACAAATAGAAACACTCCAAGAAAAATGAAAATCCACAGCCTGCTTCCAGTCTCCGACCGGGTCAGGAATGGAATGAATGAAGCCCCCATCTAGCGGCGAGGATATGAACTGTGCCGGCTGCCGAGGCCTGACGCACTCCTCTGGGGCAATGATTAAATGAATGACAGATGAAATGAAATGATAGTGGAGAGTGTTGCTGGGATGAAATTTTGACAGGGAAAACCAGAGTACCCGGAGAAAAACCTGTCTACCTCCGCTTTGTCCAGCACAGATCTCACATGGAGTGACCGGGATTTGAACCACGGACCCAGCGGTGAGAGGCCGGCGTGCTGCCGCCTAAGCCACGGAGGCTTGCAGAAACACTCCCAGAATGCACCGAAAAAGTGGGACTTCAAATATCCTTCGAGAAAACTCAAGTGCTAAGTCACAAAGGCGACAACATGCAAACAAAATACGGAACCATCAAAAGAGTCCCACATTTCAAATATCTGGGAGAATTTATCGAACCAACTGGATCCGAAAATATCTCACAACAAAACCGTCTCCAGAAAACCAGGAGAGCACTCGGACTTATCCAAAACCTCTATAACAAAAAATGCATGTCAAGACAAACCAAACTTCGACATTACAACACTGTCATCAAACCGGCAAGTCTCTACGCAAGCGAAACACTTACACTCAATGAGAAATATGAACTTGAAGACATCAAGAAAGAAGAAAGAAAAATAATTCGGAAAATACTGGGAGCAAGACTCACTCCTGACGGGAACCGACTACAGTCAATCAGGACAACTGAAAAATACTCAAACATCGAAGTCGACTTCAGAAAAAGACGATTGAAATTCTTCGGGCACATAAGTAGACTGCCGAATACACGAATAACCAAAAGAATACTAGATTACATATCATCACTCAAAAGTACAACACCATGGATGAAAGAAGTACAAAAAGACATGCGAACTGCTAACATACCCGAGACATCAGACAGAGACTCCTTCCGTCACAAAGTGAACAACTGGGAAGTCCAACCAGAGCAAGCAAACCTACACCTTACAGACCTCTATGGTCTGACGAAACAAAATTGGCATTCTCCAACAGAATGAAACAATATTGGCAAAATAAGAAGAACGTCAAGAATTGAGTCTAAGTGCTTAACGCTTTCCAATATTGGGAAAATACGCTGTAAATAAATAAATAAATAATAATAATAACAATAATAGGATTCTGGGGAGTCTTACCACCTGCATACAAGATGAGTCGGAGCGTCTTGAAACACCTTCCAAATTGAAATTCAAGAGGAAATACTTCATCGGGACCATTAACGTCAACTCACTCCTGCGAGTCGGAAAACAGAAAGAATTGGAAAAGCTCCTGGACGACCAACAAACCCAGATTTTGGCTGTACAAGAGACTAGATTCCTAGGTGACCACATCATGGATATAAAGCACAACAGAGTATTCAAAGGAAAGCCAGCAATAAAGATAATGGCTAACACCCCTCTCCTTGGGACTGCCTTCTACATAAACAAAACCATAGTGGATTGTGTCACAGACTTTTCATCTAAATCTGAAAGATTATCCCTATTGACAATCAAGTGCAAAAACAGGAATTATACTCTCATAAATTGCCATGCTCCTATCAACGAAGACAACAAGAAGAACCCACAGAAAGTCGATGCCTTCTGGGACCTCTTAGAAACAGAAATCGCTCGGATACCTGTGAACCATGTAAAAATCCTTCTGGGAGACTTCAACGCGCAAATAGGGACAGAAAGAAAATACAGAGATATATTAGGAGACTATCCAGCACACAGGAGGACAAACAAGAATGGCGAACGGCTCCTTGGACTCAGCAAAATCTTCCTGTTGAATCTCATGTCGACTCATTTTCGGAAACTTCCAAGAAAAGCAAAGACATGGGTATCTCCAAATCCCAACCTAGGAGAATTCCAATTAGACCATGTAGCAATATCAAGGACAAATACTAGGGAGGTGATGAATGTTAAAGTGATTAGAAATGGTAAATTTGACTCTGATCACTATCTCTCCCTAGTTAAAATACGTTTTCTTCCACCAAAACAAAAGAAGGATCCACCTAAGTTGAAAAAATACAACACCAATCGAATGAACATCAATGGAGATATTATAAATAACTTCAGAGAAGAAATCCGCTCTTCTAGAACAAAGACCTGGCAACATCTTTGTACAAAGATCAATGAAGCCGCTAAGAAAACATTCGGACTGGCAAAGAGGAAACGTACAATCTGGTGGAATGAAGAATGTGAGAAAGCACTTGAATAGAGATCCGACACATGGAGAAAATGGAAATGTTCAAGAGATACGGAAGATTTGGAACAATTCAAAACCCAAAGGAAAGAAACATCAGGGGTATTCCGCAGGACCAAACGATCGTTTGAGAATGCAAAGTTACATAACCTCCAGGACGACTTCACTAAGAATAACACCAGAGATTTTTTCCAAACCTTCAAGGACAAGCTTAGAGGATACCAAATTCCAAGTATAAGTTTCAAAAACGAAGAAGGAAAAATTGGACTGAACAATCAAGAAAACTGCAATATATTGGCCAGATACTTTGAGAAACTCCTCAACTGCCCGCCTCCAACCAACAAACTAGAATTTCAGACTCATCCTATAAACTCAGAAGATGATACGCCACCAACAAAAGAAGAAATAAAGGAAGCCCTGAAAAGTCTCAAGAACAACAAGGCAAGCGGGGAAGACTCCATATCAGCAGAAATGTTGAAGTGGGCAGAACCGGAAATCCTAGACGACCTGCACCATATCTTCCAACAAATATGGGAGACGGAAAAGCTACCAGACGAATGGAAAACAGCGCTGATCCACCCACTCCATAAGAAAGGGAACAAACAAGATGTTAACAACTACAGAGGCGTGTCGCTACTCCCAGTCACTTACAAAATCCTCTCAAGGATACTTCTGAATAGAATAGAAGGAATCCTAGATAAGCAACTTGGAGAATACCAAGGTGGGTTCCGGAAAGGCCGCTCCTGTGCCGAACAAATCCTAAATTTGAAATCAATAATTCGCCACAGAGCGCTGAACGGCAAAAGTATAGTGGTTTCATTCATTGACTTCAAAAAAGCCTTCGACTCGGTGCACAGAGGGACCCTAGATAAGATCATTAGAGAATTTGGAGTCAAAACCAAACTGGCCAATATTATCAGAGAAACCTTAACAGCCACAACTTCTAAGGTGAAGTTCATGGGAGAATTGTCTCAGTCATTTGAAATCAAGACAGGTGTGCGACAGGGTGATGGATTATCACCATTACTATTCAACTGTGTCCTCGAGAGGATTGTGAGAATTTGGAATTCCGAACTTGAAAATCAAGAGATAGCCCCGATCTGCCTAGGACGAAAAACGGGAGGAATCAAAGTCAATTGCTTGGCTTTCGCTGATGATTTTGCGATACTTTCAGAAAACCTAGAAGAAGCGGCCATACAGATCAACCTCTTAGAAAAGATCGCCAGCAAGACAGGACTTAGGATCTCGAAAGAGAAGACCAAGTTCATGATGAATGACAAACATGGACCACAATTCCTTGAAACAGAGATTGGACGGATTCAGAGGGTGAAAAAGTTCAAATACCTCGGTGAAACCATACAAGAGAACGGCCTAGAGAAAGCTGCTGTAGAAGATCGTATCTCAAAAATGGAAAGAGCTTATGGGCTAACTAAAAATATCTACAACAAGAAATGCATCTCATGGAATGACAAACTAAAACATTACAACACGGTAGTAAAAACAGAATGCCTGTATGCCAGCGAATGCCTCTCGATGAATCACAAGTTGGAGAAGCTAGAGATCCTAGAAAGAAGAATACTACGGAAAATCATGGGCCCAGTCCAGACTGAAACCGGCTGGAAACTTCGGAGCAACAATGAAGTCTATAAAAATGTGGAGAGAATCTCAGAGACCATGAAGAAGAGGAGGTTATCGTTTCTCGGACATTTGTACAGAATGGACAAAACTAGACTAACCAAACAGTTATTCGACTACCTGTGGAACAAGAAGACAACAACGACATGGATTAAGGAAGTTCGAAAAGATCTCGAAAATTCCAACATCCAGGAAGTTCAGATGTCAAACAGGGAAACATTTCGGTACATAATTCAAAATTTGGAAGGGTTTCACGTCACAAGAACCACAAAGAAGGGAAGAGCCTGGACGGATGAGCAGAAGAAACAGCATAGCGCCCATATGAAGGAGTACTGGAGGAAGAGGAAACTTCAGGCAAAGAAAAAATGAAATTGTAGCGTGATCCAAAGTGGTCAATTCGCAAAAAAAAAAAAAAAAGAACAAATAGTCATGATTGCTTCGCGTGGTCTAAATGGCCTGTAAAGTGTGAAATAATATTAATAATAATAATAAATCCAACACCCTGATTCCCTAATTTGTGAAATCTCTTTGCTTATGTATTTCACCATTTAATTTGCTGAAATTGGTATCGAGTAGATGATAACGAATTAAAAATCAATTCCACAATTATGCCAGCACATTTTATTTGTTTTCATTAAAAAAAACATTCCTGAAAATCCTTCCTCATTCGATCAGTAGCTACATTTCCTAATAATTTCAGTTTCTATGGTTGGTTGGTTCCTCAGTTTAGGGGCAGCGACAACGCGGTCATGTAGCCCCGTGTACTTTGGGTGTGTGTAGAATCTGTCTGATAGCCAGTGTTAATTGTGATGGCTGTATTAGTGTGTGTATCTGTTTTACTTCAAGTAAGGACTGCAGACGATCAATTTTCAAGTAGTTCCTACTTTTGCCACCAAACGCCACCGTCAACGACTACTAGCTCAGAACTTAGCTACCAGACGTCGGCTCTTGGCAACGAACGTAGGAACCTAAGAGCGTTACAGTGGGCTTTGACTTGACGAGAAGCGGCGTGAATGAGAATGATAATATCCCTTAAATCGACGCTGTCGACAACGTTGAGAAAAGAAGAGATCCAGTATTATCGAGACTAAGATTTTCACTCAGCGGATAGACCTGACCGGAACGACAGCTTATTTGCAATGCTCTATATTAGGTTTTAATTACAATTTATCTCATAAACATTGTTCATATGAAACAAACATTAGACTTAAGTACATGTCTAGTATTTTATTTTTATTCTTAATTGATTTTATTCTTAATTGGGCTGAAAAAAGACCTCAATGACAGGTCGAAACATGTACAATAGGCTATATAATAACTTATATATATTTGTGTGAGTATTGATTGGCGTATTATTACCATTTTAAATGATTATGTCGACTTTATCTGGGGTCTGGCGTTACGTTACGGTGACGGGACGAAATGTACCGACAATGCACTAAGGTGTGTGACGTCATAGTACGATGTAGCAGCCGAGTACCAAGAAGGTAGTGCGAGAACAGAATTTCAAGAAGGCAGTGCGAGAACAATCAAGTAGGCAGTGAAGAAATAAAATAGAATCTTGAAACTCTGTTCGTGCACTGCCTTCTTGGTACTCGGCTGCTAGAATTTAAAATGATATAAAGTCCGGTCTTTCAGACTGACTGTCCGTGTCTTTTTTAAACTTTGAATTCATCCTTCAGTACGGATATCTACAAACATGTGTGCTATCAATGGCAAATGTATTTGCATTCTAAGAAGAAAAAGTATCATTAGCAAAATAGCCTAAGTTCTAACGATGTAAATCAAATAATCAAAATAATTAAAGAAACAAAACAATCAAATATAAAATAAAAAAACGTGGTAAACTGGAAAACACAGAAACCTTTTTAGCGAGTGTTGCCTGTGCCCAGTCTAATGTTCTACGGAAATAATATCCACAATGAAAAAAATCCACAGCCTGCTTCCAGTCGACCGACCGAGTCGGGGAATGGAATGAATGAAGTATCACATCTAGCGGCAAGGATAGGAACTGTGCCGGCTGCCGAAGCCTGTTGCACTCCCCTGAGGCAATGATTAAATGAATGACAGATTAAATGAAATGATAGTGGAGAGTGTTGCTAGAATGAAATGTTGACAGGAAAAACCGGAGTACCCGGAGAAAAACCTGTCTGCCTCCGTTTTGTTCAGCACAAATCTCACATGGGATGACCGGGATTTGAACCATGGACCCAGCGGTGAGAGCCCGGCGTGCTACCTCCTAAGCCACGGAGGCTCCGGAAATAATATTCACAATGCCGGAGTTAAAATAGCCTGTCGATGATTCTGAAAGCTAATGGGTGTGAATCAACGGCCACAATTCGTGGCTGGATGAATTTCACATTGAATTCTAATGACGTGAACTTTTGCATGTTATCATTCCACGTGCATTTGAAAATCTCCTGAGAATACAGTTGCTGTGTGTACATGACATGGCTTCATTAAGCGCAAGTCTCTTCTGGTTCAAATATCGTTTTTATCGTCTCCAACAGTACATTCAATTACTGGCGCGCTGACAGACAGGACAATTTCCCGCCTGGCTGAGCCCATCTCACCAACGCGTGCCATGAGGGGGCTCGTTCCAAGCTGCACCATCACAAAACGTTTGTATTGTATCATCCTGCGAATATCAGCAGACGATGAAATTATCAATTCTCACTGAACGTACTGTTAAACAAATACTTGTGGTAAAAACCATTAAACGCCTCAATAGTGCGATGCACCGTTATTGATTGGTAGAATAAAAACACGTCCGAATATTCGTATTAGAGCAACACAATTTCTCTCACAAACAATCATAGGCACTACGGCAGGTTTACCTATAAATGTAGAGAACATTTAACGTAGTCTGCACGAAATAAAGCAATTACGGTGATGGTTCGATGATTATTTTAGGTGCTGCGACAACGCGGTCATGTAGCCCCGTGTAATTTGGGTGTGTGTAGAATCTGTCTGATAACCGGTGTTAATTGTGATCGCTGTATTAGTGTGTGTTATCTGTTTTTAATTCAAGTAAGGATTCCAAAAGATAATTTCAAGTAGTTCCTACTTGCACTACCAAATGCTACCGTCCACGACACCTAGCAGTGAACTTCGCTACTGCTGTATGCCATCGCTACCAGTGCCTACAAAGTTTGGCTTCACAAAAGTGTAATTAGTGGAAGGTTCTTTTACATGCCATACATCTATGACATGGGACGACGGACTTTACTTTCTCTACGAAGGAAAACATTCTGAGGGATTTTTAACGCTCTTAAAAAAGTGACAGTCAGTCTGCAAGACTAGACTTTGTATCATTTTAAATGCTACAAATGCTGAAAAATGCTAGAAAGGCTGGAGGCTTCTCGCTTCGCTCGAAGCCAAACACTCTTGACATGTCAGAAAATTATCTGCATAATACTTATCTTGCTTTATAATACTTTACCTTGTTTCAAATTACTCGCGAACGGCAAGTGCAAACCAAGGGCAAAGCAAGGTCAAGCGTGCGGGATGACTTCACCCTCACCAAAGCGCGCGGGGACGTGCTCCTTCCATCCAGTCTAAAAACACTTATAGTGGGCGATGTATTAAAGATAGAGATATGCTCTCGTGGACTTTTTTTGTAGAACTTTTCATGCTGACCAATTCTTACGCTCATAGTATATTGATATGTTTAACGGTTTGCCCAGCGTAAGCTTAAGAAGCGCACGGACGCCCAGTTTGTTTTCGACTTTTTCACTGAAATCGGTACTGCTTCCTTTGATCACACATACATTATTTTCTACAGAATCTTTCCTCGAGATATCCTTTACAGAATGGTGAAAACCGCCTCAAAATCCATCCAGTGGTTCTCGAAATTACCCGTGACGTCCAAGAATCGGGGATTTTTGTCTTACTGTACACTATCGAAGTAGTGATTGTCCGGGTACACATGCACCAAGCGGTACTATTACGTCACACACCACAGTGCATCTGTCCGTCCGTCACCGTAACGTAACGCCAGACCCCAGCGTAACGACGAAGTCGACAAGATCATTAAAAATGATAAAATCCGACGACTTCGGCTGGGTTTGAACCCGCGACCTTGGGCATAGAAGCTCAGAATGCTACCAACTACGCCACCGAAGCCACCCAATTACGGTGACAGCGGATATTTTGAACGATTGTCAAGGATTCAAAGGACACTTCATCAAAACGGACCATATCCTCATATAGGCTATCTGAGGATGTCCAGTAATAGACTACTATTTACTTCGGGTTACGTTCCACAATATCAGATGTCGCTAGCTGCTTTAAGGCAACAACTCTGTATTACACTCGGTGCAAGGATTCTCTCAACATGCTCGTTCCTTACCTGGAGGCTATGTAGTATTATCTATTGTGTGTAGGAAACGTTCGTGAGTCAGCGGTGACCTAATCCGTCCTTCTACGACAACTTGGATATTTCGCGTATTTTAGACTATTCTAGCGCATGATGAGTGCCAGAGGGCCGAAACCTGGATAATAATAATAATAATAATATCGTATGGCCTCGAGTGCCGGGTGCAAGCTTTCTAATTTGACACCCAGAGGGTAGCTTGCTTGTCGAATTTCGTTGTTCCTTGAATCACTATGAAAGTCAAGGAGGTTAGATATCTAAGCTACTTGAACACTCTAGCGTTTTCTAGTAGAGAAATGAGAAACTTTGTGTTGGCGGAAAATCCCGAGATTAATTTTGCCATTATGAACACGGCCTACGGAATTCAAATGGGTTCTTTGACATGCCAACATCGTATGACATACGTGTCGTATTTTTGCCGCCTTTCAAAAATCACTTACCACGGCCAGGAGCGAACCTGCAATCTTGGGGTTAGTAGACCGACACGCTATCCACTCACCCACCGTGGCAAGCTACCTGGATAATATCACATAGACTACTACGAAATGGCAATATTGTCCAATGCTTTTTTCTGGTGTATAAACTATGTGGGTTGAGTAGTTTGAGCGCCCCCACGATGGACAGCTGTAACAACAACAGCGGCCATCCACTTCCCAGGCAATTGCCACGGTAGTAAGTCCCGAGGCACATATACAGTCACCACAGAATCGCAGGTTATCAGACACACCCAAGTACACGGAAGTGAGCTGCAAACAGGCACTGTACCACAAACTCAAGGGTAATTGGTTATGTTTCCACCCAGATAATGCTTTAGATACAAAACTACCACTTTCGCCCGGGCCAACACCAGACATGAGTAGGCCTACCCGAGTTATTCCTGGGAGCAAAGTAGAGGTTGGTCCTCAATATTTAAAGTTTATAGGCCTTTTGTCTTGAATCAGACACTCATTTTAAGTCTTTCTGTGTTCTTTAGTTCTCGAACCAAAACTCGAAGGAACTCAACGGATCTTAGGTCCCGGGACCACATTCTCTGATCTCTACAGCCACACAACCGACTTTTCTCACGTCACTATAGGTTAATAGTGACTTGCTTGCCACGGTGGGTGAGTGTCGGACTACCAACCCCAAGCTTGCAGGTTCGCTTCTGGCCGTGGTAAGTGATTTTGAAAGGCGACAAAAATCACGACACGCATGTCATACGTTGTTGACATGTTAAAGAACCCATTTGAATTCAGTTGGCCGTGTTCATAATGGCAAAATTAATCTCGGGATTTTCCACCAACACAAAAGTTCCTCCATTCTATACTAGAAAGGTTAGATATCTAACATCCTTGACTTTCATAGCGCTCCAAGGAACAACAAAATTCGGCATGCAAGATGCCCTCTGGGCGCAAATAACAAAGCTTGTAGCCGGCACCCGAGGCCATAGGATAGTCTATTATTATTATAACAGTGACTTGTCCGCTAGAGTGGTTAGCCTAGGTCCCGGGACCATATTCTCTGATATCTGCAGCCACACAACCGACGTTTCTCACGTCACTATAATAGTGACTTTTGGTTATGGTAGGCTTGGCCCGGAGGGTTCCGACTGGGCCATGGGGAGTCATTCACGTGGGTCAGAGACTTGGTGCGAAGTCGTCGGATTTTGTAAAAGCGTTAAAAATCCCTCAGTATGCCTTCCTTCGGAGGGGAAGTAAAGCCGGCGGTCCCATGTCATAGATGTATGGCATGTTAAAGAACCTTCCACTAATTACACCTGCGTGAAACTAAATAGTATAGGTTAAGAATGTAAACAACGCTCTTAGGTTCCTACGTTCGTTGCCAAGAGCCGACTGCGGTGGCGTCTGGTAGCTAAGTTCTGAAATAGTAGTCATTGACGGTGGTGTTTGGCGGCAAAATTAGGAACTATTTAAAAAATTCAAAAGTCTGCAGTCCTTACTTGAATTTAAAAAACAGATAACACACACTAATACAGCCATCACAATTAACGCCGGTTATCATACAGATTCTACACACACCCAAAGTACACAGGGCTACATGACGGCGTTGTCACAGCCCCTAAACTGAGGAACCAACCAACCAACCAACCTATGGCAGATTTTATGTTCTCATGGGAGGAGTCATTGAGATATGAACTAAATGAAACGGAAAGGGAACATGCCTTAGCCTATTATAGGACACCGCTCTATCAAATCTTGGAGTGAAGTTTGGGACACCATGGACCATGGACGGCGGATGGTTGGGTTAGAACCCAGACGTCTCCGAGTCTCGCGGCCGAGCTTCGCCTTTACTTTATAACATGGATGGGCACGACGCAGAGAAGGGCAATTTGGTGTTATGGCGGCGCGCTGCGGTGATTAGAGGAGGAACTTAGAGGTCATTGGCCCCTATGTATTTACGTATTATGTTTGCGATATAGTAGATTGTTTGGCGAGTCGAAAGATAGATCAACAATGTTATAACAAACACGATGTAGTTCGTGTAAATTGGAAACTAGATTTCTGTCCCTCAATTAGACCGTTCTTGGAAATTATAACCCAGTCACTGAATTCATACTTGAAATAAAGTTGTCTATCACACGAAACAGAATCAACAATGTATATATGTGGATAGGCCTGTTTCCTAGTTACTTAAGTTTGCTATGTAATAATTCCAAAATCGGTGTTTATATTTGACATTAGATAAAATTCAGATTTAGTTTTTATATTATATTTCGATTAAGATTTTTAATGCTACGCATTTTGATCTGTGTAAACTTCCTAGTTTTAATAATTACATTTATATATTAATAGTTAATGTAGAAATACCTGGAAATGTATTTTACTGTGGAGGTGTGCACTGTTATTGGGGCGCACACTGAACCCTGTTGTGTACCATCAACAAATAAATAAATAAATAAATAAATAAATAAATAAATAATGAATGTTTGAAAACTGAAATATAATTTAGATAGTGTATATGCTACAGGAAGTTGTCTGCAAAACAGACAGTGTTCAGCATTGTAAGCAATGGCTAGAGACAGTCAAAATTCTTGAGTGAATTTGAAAAATTCTTGAGTGAAATTGAGCTTTTCACACTGTTTTATTAAATTATTATGTCAGAAATAATTAGTTATATACGAACCATTTCAACTCTACCATCTAGCGACAACATTCCAAACCTTGTGGATTTCTTTCAGATATGACAAGGCAGGAAACAGTTATTTTGGAGCTTGGGCAATAAATATCATGAAAAAACAATCTAAAATGTTCAAATCTAATTAATTTATTTATTAATTGGCGAGAAATTCCGAATAACGACAAAAGAAGAGATGCTAAATTCGCGAGTCATAGATATTTTGCGATTTTTCACGAGTAATCCGCGAGTTGAAACGTGTAATTATATGATATTTTTATGTAAAGCATGTTCTTAGCCAATGTTTATTTCTTTTAATTCTTTTTGTGATTTCGCGTGTCGCGAATTTTGACTGTCTCTAGCAACTGCTAGCCTTGTTTGAGAGACTATACCACTTATTGCTCAGCCTGGTTAATTAAGATCTTTTTTCTTTATTCAAGTTCATTTCATAGGATTCTTTCTATGAAATAACGGCATTCCAATCCCAGGGCACATTCTGGCTGTACCACGAGACTTTAAATCACACTTTCCAATTCTCGTATAAGGGTCCTCAGATCTGGTTATACTCCTTTTCTTACCTTAAAGAGCCAATGCAACTTCCATGAACGTTTCTCCCTATGTTCCCTCCCCATATTATTCTGCTAAGGTCCCATTCTAGTTTTGTACTGAAAATAAGGTCCCATTAACACCAACCTACACATATGGGGTGCCTACAGGTTCAGCATAACCCAATGCGTAAGCGAAACGCACTCACTTACTCTTTAAATGCCTCACAATTAAATAAATACCTTAAAACATGTACATTTACAATGAAATAGTGAAATAGTGAAAGAATGCAACACGGTAACCATGGTAACAGAATCTCACAGGTCCATCTATTTCTGTAAGACGCAATGCAATTCCAATTATTACATTACTGTGAAAGTTTCCAGACGATTATAAAGTTATCACTGAACCAAATTAAGCTGTAAAATTCATCAATACATACAGTATAATGCGCTTAAGGGTGTCAAGGGGCACTCTAGAATTTTTTCACGCAATTTTCACGTGTGCGTGTGGTACGAAAGGTCTTTTCACCCGACTATAAAGGGTCTCCGAAAACCACATTTAAAGGCCCTTAAATTAACAGTGTCTGTGATATTCCCAGAAAACTAACTTCGCTCTGATATATCTATGAAGGAATGGCAAACCCCTAACCACTGCACCAGTAGCTGAATTGATAAAGTCTTATTATTCATACCAAGGATAAATCAGTCATAGCATTCATGAATGAGATTTTGCTAGGTGCACTCTTTACAACTAGAATATTCGCGGACGAAGCCGCGACGGGTAATGCTAGTATATTATAAATCAAGCCGACAATTCACCACGTCCAAATACAACCTGAGACAAGGAACACAATGCTTGTTAACATCATCATCTATAATAATATTCTCAAGCCATGCTGTTGGTAGAATTGGCAACGTATAGAAGAGTCCGTAAGTGCTATAAACACGTAAGACCACATGCTAAGTTTTATTCATGACAGCATCTAAAAGCAGTTCGTACTAACTATTTCAACACCAGTGAAATTCCTCGTGGTAAATCAGACGTGCTGAAAGTTGTAGAAGTGAGTATTACCCGTATTAAGTTGCAAGTGTAACAAATACCTGGTAATGAATTTAACCATCAAATTCTTCATTAATATTTCATTAAACTATTTCAGATGCCTAGGAAGTGTTGTGTGCCTGGCTGTAAGTCAAATTATGCCAGCACTATTAAAATAACTGGTTATGTCACTACGTTTTGATCACTACAGCGAGGAGGACTTTCAGTGTCTAGTAATTTAGTTTTGATATATATCTTATATCTGGCCTCTATATTGCAGTACATTATCAACTGTCAAAATATATATTTAAGACTATTTTTACGAACTTCGTTGGCAAGTGCCTTTAGATAGATTTCATTAGAAAGCTCGTAAAAATAGTCTTAAATATATATATATATATATTGAGCGCGTCAATGACGGCAGTAAACTTAGCAACAAGAAAAGGAAACTTCCGACATTGGGACACATTATTTATTATTATTACCTTATCGGGAATCGACATTAGGCCTACATAGCATGATAATGTGTATCCTTTATTTGTGATAGACTATTTGTGTATAGATTTAGCGGACGTTATATTCTGTTGTATTTTCGGAAACAATTGGCGTCAAAATCTATGTGTTTACGCAGTACACGCATCAAAACTGGTGCTAGAGTGAACACGAAACTGCTCGAAGTTCCAGCCAGGAAGACAACCGGATAAGTATCAGCCCGTATTATTGCAGTATAACCATAGTTGATTTTTATAACCATATAATCACCCCAAACAGACAAACTCCGGATTTTTATCACCATTTTAGCATTTCACCTAACATTAGATATACTACATTTAGCATACACCGACAGCTGCATTACCAATACTGCAACTAAATAACTTAATTGTACATATTGTAAATATTTTTCACCTGTATTCTCAAACATAGATGTTATAGCCTAAGTGTAATGGATCTGATGATGATCGCTTAACGATTGAAACCGTTTATCCTAGTGTATTTATTAATCTCATGTAATTTATTTCAGGATCAGGGCATAACCCAGCTCTTTTTGGGTACATTCGTGTTGACCGACTGAAAAGCACCAAACTTTTGTTTTAATTACCATGTGCTTGCGTTAGGCCACCCAGGTGACAGATGGGTGGTGTTGCAAAACGTTATGACACGGCTTGACAATTGTAGACAGCGATGTTGTTAATCAATCCAAACGCTGGCATGATAATTTGTGGATTAAACTAATGATGTATAAGAATCAAGGTTTCAGTAGAGAAAGATTGCGGTGGAAAAGTGACTTCCTACATTTAGCAACCTTTGGCACATGTGCTATTTTGTGTGCATGTGGATGTTCAAAGAAGAAAGAACTCTTGAGTCAATTAAGGTTATCTATTATGTAACTTATCTTACGTCATTAACCAAACAGTTACATCTTGCTATCCACTTTTATTCGCAGATAGTCTACATGAGGCAATCTAATAGACCAGCAGTAGTTCAAGAGTGGTGAAGATGAACCTTCCACAAAACTACATACATTAGCCGAAGTACATTTTTAGCCTATTTTCATTTTATGAAAACCTACCCCCCCCCCTAATAACTTCTAAACGGCTGGAGTGATTTCAATGAAACTCGGTAAGATCATAGCACCATTCTGGCCGACCCCGACCGTGTCCTTCAAATTTTATTGTGTCTCACCAATCCAACATGGCGGCTGTGCGAAATATTTCACCAGCATTCAGTAGGCTATCTCCGAAACTATTACCGATATCACCCTGGAATTGTGTACGGTGATAAAGGGCACTACTAGAAGTTCACCTATGAGACTTTCAAAAACCTGGCAACTTTAAAACCAACATGGCGGCCAAGCGAAGTTGAGACTTTTAAATAGACTTTTCTCGCGATTTGACCAACCAAACGTAATGAAACTTGTTACAGCAAATGTTTATACACATTTTAATGCACTGGCGTCTAATTTAGTTCAATTGTTTGCATAACCTCAAAATGGCGGCTGTGCGAAATATTTCAATGGCATTCTAAAGCTCCGAAACAATTACAGATATCATCCTGAAATTTTGTACGGTGATAAAGGGCACTGGTACAAGTTTATCTATCCAACTTTCATAAACCTGTAAAGTACAAAACGAACATGGCGGCCCAGCGAATTTGAAATATTTTAATATACTTTTCTCGTGATTTAACTCTCTGAGCGCAGTGAAATGTGGTACAGTAATTGATTATAAGCTACATATTGTAATGCACTGGCATCTAATTTAGTTCAATTGTTTAGATAACTCTCAAGATGGTGGCTGTGCGAAATTTCAAAATTATGTTTTTATTTCTTGTGTCGTAATCATGCGATCGAAGTGAAAGTTTGAATAATGAAGCTACGCAATAATTTTCCTTTAATGGTCTATGGCCTATACATATAACAATCCAAAATGGCGAGCATCCGAAATATTTAGACGGTTTTCAATATCTACGTATCTCTTACAGCAATCAAACTGTTTTTTTTTAAATGTTCATAGAGGCTATGGACATAAGTTCACCTATAGGACTTTCAGTAACCTGGTGAGCACAAATCCAACATAGCGGCGACGCGAAGTATAAATATTTAAATGGACGTTTCTCGCGATTTAATCGTCCGATTGCAGTGAAACTTTGCACGTTAAATGCTTATGCAAATGTTAATCCACTGGCATCTAATTCAATTCAATTGTTTTCATAACCACAAGATGGCAGCTTTGCGAAATTTTAAAATCTCGTTTTTACTTCTTGTGTTCTAATCATGCGATTGGCATTTGAATACCACAAGCACACAATAATCTTCATGTAATAGTACATAAATAAAAATCCAACCTGTTGATAGAGGCAATTAACATAAGTAGGATATGTGAAAATAGGCTGTATAGTTCTTCACAGAACTATTTGTTTAATAATGTGGAAATGCTGTGTTAATAGGCCTAAATGTGTTCTCCTCCGCTGTCCATAACCCACCCACCATCCCCTTTTTAGATCACGATTTATTTAGTAAAATTCGAGTGAAATCCGCCTTTACGTGCGTGAATTATTGACAAATACAGCATTGCCAACCACTTTTGCCTAGACCAATATTTCCTAGGTATCGTGGCCCGGCCAATACAGTGTATACACCCCTGGATTTTGTCACGCACTGTGGGAGTACTCACGCATCAATAACCTTTATGAAGACCAATCGCTTTGCCAATGAATGCTTTTTCACATAATTACAATGTGTATTTTGTATCCCATATGTTGGTAACATTAATGTGACGTCAATATGTGCACATCGGTAACAGTTGAAGAGACAAAAAAACAAAAGTTTGATGCTTTTCAGTCGGTGAACAGGATTGTACCCAAATCCTGAAAAAATAAATGATATTAATAAATACATGTAATTTGAAATTTTCAGGATTAGGGTACAACTTATCTCATTTGGGTACAATCCTGTTGACCGACTGAAAAGCACCAAACTTTTGTTTATTAAGGCAACACTGAAAAATGGCTTCAACCACCATAACATTACAGGTATTTTTTGTCTTGTGGCATCCTGAGAGGCCGAGTGCAGGTCTTTCCAGTCGACGCCCGAGGGCGACCTGCGTGTCGGGATGGGAGATGGAATGGATGAAGGTGAATGAAACTGGGCAAGGAAGTGGAAGGAAGCGGCCGTGGCCTGTCAGAAGGTACCGTCCCAGCATTTGCCTGGTGTTGGAAATGGGGAAACCACGGAAAACCATTTCAAGGACGGCCGACGGTGGGGCTCGAACTCACGCGTCTACCGAGTCAGCAGAGAGCTTGGCCCCATGACCTAACGCTGCGCTTTAGCCAGCGTAGCCACTGTCGGTAACATTACAGTTGAAGAGACCTGATGAGCCAAACAAACATGGCAATTGTCGTTGAATGAGCAAAATACAAAAACACTTATTTAATTAATTTAGCTCGTATTTCCAGTGCAGTAGTGATAATGGACTGTAATAGCAATTGGTAATGACTCCCAGAATATGAAATAACGTATGCAAATCATGAAAACGACCTAGGCCTATAATATACAAGTGCAAGTGTAGTCTAATAATTATTATTTAGCGTAGCGTATGGCTTTTAGTGCCGGGAGTGTCCGAGGACATGTTAGGCACGCCAGAGACGGTAGCTGCTTCAGGACACCCATGGGGTGAGCTACAAGTTCCGTTCAATGTCAAATAGTTCCAACTTTCACTCCTTTCACTGAAACCTAGTGGTGAACGTTGAAACTTTGACAGAGCGTTTCAAGGAAATCTAACCTGCAATTTAGCTTCACACAAGTTTAACTAGTGGAAGGTCCTTTTACATGCCATAAATCTATGACATGGGACCGTCGGCTTTACTTCCCCTCCGAAGGAAGGCATACTGAAGGACTTTAACGCTCTTAAAAAAATCCGATGACTTCGACCGGGTTTGAACCCGCGATCTTGGGCATAGAAGCTCAGCATGCTAACGACTACGCCACCGAAGCCGCTAGTCTAATAATAATAATAATAATGTTATTGGTTTTACGTCCCTTTTAACTACTCTGGCTTTTAGAGACGCCGGGGTGCTGGAATTTTGCCCCGAAGGGGATCTTCAACGTGCCAGTAAATCTACTGACACGGCTTCCTCGCATTTGCGCACCCTCAAATGCTTGCCGACTGCGCCAGGATACGAACCGGCAAGTGTAGTCTATTTAGGGGCTTCGGTGGTGTAGTTGGTAGCATGCTGAACTGCTGTGCCCAAGATAGCGGGTTCAAACCCGGCCGAAGTCGTCGGATTTTTTAAGAGCGTTAAAATCCTTCAGCAGGCCGATGCCTTCCTTCGGAGGGGAAGTAAAGCCGGCGGTCCCACGTCATAGATTTATTGCATGTAAAAGGTCCTTCCACAGACTATAGCCTACTTGTGTGAAGCTAAATTTCTAGGTTAGATTTCATTGGAACGCTCTATCAAAGTTCCAACGTTCACCACTAGGTATCAGTGACATCTGGTACCGAAAGTTGGAACTACTTGAAATTGAACGGAACTTGGGTGTCCGCTTGAAGCAGCTACAGACTCAGGCGAGCCGAACATATCCTCGGACACTCCCGGCACTAAAAGCCATACGATAAATAAATAAATAAATAAATAAGTAGCCTACTCATTACACGACCCGCGGGCTTCATGTGGGTCATTTATTGTGGCTGTTGGATTACTTTACTTAAATTACATTTACATCTGCATTCTAAGTATAATTATATAGGCCCATTTATTGATAGGCCTATTCTACAATACTTTAGATAGGCTATCCCTGTAGCTATCACCCCAAGCAGCGCACGTGCTCAACAATGCAACGTATTCAATTTCTATGTCCAAAGTCTATTGGTTTTTGTACTTTTGACTGCCTGAGTGACTTAGCGGTAAAATTCTCGCCTGTTGTGCGCATGGTTGTAGGATCGATTCCTAGCGCAGTCTGCAGGCATTCAAGGGTGCGCAAATACGAGGGAGCCGTGTCAGTAGATTTTCTGGCACGTTAAAGATCCCCTTCGGGCAAAATTCCGGCACCCCAGCGCCTCTAAAAGTCGAAGTAGCCTAGTTAAAAGGGACTTAAAACAACTATTTTCTTTTTGGTACTTTTGCTTGACAAACCGTTTAAATTTCTTCATTAACCACCTAAGAGCCTCCGTGGCTTAGGCGGCAGCATGCCGGCCTCTCACCGCTGGGTCCGTGGTTCAAATCCCGGTCACTCCATGTGAGATCTGTGCTGGACAAAACGGAGGCAGACAGGTTTTTCTCCGGGTACTCCGGTTTTCCCTGTCAAAATTTCATTCCAGCAACACTCTCCACTATCATTTCATTTGTCATTCATTTAATCATTGCCCCAGAGGAGTGCGTCAGGCCTCGGCAGCCAGCACAGTTCATATCCTCGCCGCTAGATGGGGGCTTCATTCATTCCATTCCTGACCCGGTAGGAGACTGGAAGCAGGCTGTGGATTTTCATTTTCATTAACCACCTCGTGGTGTATTGGCTAGCGTTCTTGGCTGTCGCCCCGGAGGTCTGGGATCGATTCCCACTACAGCCAACCAGGAAGTGGTTTTCTGTTGTTTCCGCACTTCTACTTCAGACAAATGCCAGGCTGGTAACTCACCTAACTTAAGGCCACGACCACTTCCTACCCAAATCTTAACTTGATTACAATTACACGCACTACAGACATCACAGTGATACAGGCTACCTGACAGCTTCTACGCACACCCAAGTACCCGGGTCTATATGACCACGATGTCACAAAGCCTTTAAGGAAGAATCAACAGCAAAATAAACTGAGCCCGCCTCATTGCGTAGCGGCTACCATTATTGGCTGTCACCACAGAGGCCCGGGTTCAATTCCTACCTCAGTCATCCTGGAAGTGGTTTTCCGCAGTTTCCCCCACTTCGACACCAAGATGGGATTGTTCCTAACTAATCGCCACGGCTGCTTACTCCCCAATTCTATCCCCAATTTACAAATTCACACACTACTGTAGAACCGTACAGGCATCACAAAAACACAGGTTACCACACAAATTCCACACACACTTATTTAGTCGCATGTGACTTCAATTAAACCAATTAGTGGCTTCGGTGGCGTAGTTGGTAGCATGCTGAGCTTCTATGCCCAAGATAGGGGTTCAAACCCGGCCGAAGCCGTCGGATTCTTAAGAGCGTTAAAAATCCCTCAGTATGCCTTCCTTCGGAGGGGAAGTAAAGCCGGCGGTCCCATGTCATAGATTTATGGCATGTTAAAGAACCTTCCACTAATTACACCTGTGTGAAGCTAAATTGTATAGGTTTGGAATGTAAACGACGCTCTTAGGGTTTCTACGTTCGTTGCCAAGAGCCGACTGCGGTGGCGTCTAGTAGCTTAGTTCTGAACTAGGCCTAGTAGTCGTTGACGGTGGCGTTTGGTGGCAAAAGTAGGAATTTTTTGAAAAATTCAAAGTTGCAGTCCTTACTTGAATTAAAAAGCAGATACACACACTAATACAGTCATCACAATTAACACCGGTTATCAGACAGATTCTACACACACCCAAAGTACACGGGGCTACATGACCGCGTTGTCGCAGCCCCTAAACTGAGGAACCAACCAACCATCACTCCAAATAAACCAATTAAAATAGAAAATAAAAATTATGTTCTTACTGCAGTTCATGAAATAATATTGGGATAATAACCTGAACTTTCTGATTTTCTTACATTCTGGTAGGTTGGTTCCTTAGTTTACGCGCGGTCATGTAGCCCCGTGTACTTTGGGTGTGTGTAGAATCTGTCTGATAACCTGTGTTAATTGTGTGGCTGTATTAGGCCTAGTGTGTGTTATCTGTGATTCAGTTAGAAGGGCTGCAGATGATTAATTTTTTCAGCTTTACTCCCCTTCCGAAGCAAGGTATATTGAGGGATTTTAACGCTCTTAAAAATCCGACTGCTACGGCCGGGTTTGAACCCACGATCTTGGGCATAGAAACTCAGCATGCTACCAACTATGTACGCCACCGAAGCCGCTACTTACATTCTACTGTATTTGTATGGATTTGAAGCCATATTTTTCAGTGTTGCCAATACAAAATTGTTAATTTGTGGCTCTTCAGTCGGTCAACACGATCGCAGCCCGTCACTAGAGGGCACGAGTGCACGTCACGTGACGATATAAAGCGAGCAGCAGCATGCATCAATCGTCCGACGCTGCCAATCGCATTGCAAACAGTGACATGGAGGCGTCAACCGAAGAGAAAAAAGGTGTTGTTCGGTTTCTGACTGCGGAAGGAGTAGGGGGAACGGAAATTCATCGCCGAATGTCACAAGTGTACGGCGAACATGGCATGTACCTTGCAAGGGTCAAGGCGTGGCACAAGCGCTTCAGGGAAGGATGGGTGTCGTTAGCCGATGATGCCCGGTCTGGAGCAGCCCCCTGCATTACCGATGACAACGTCCAGCTGGTTGATGCACTCATTACACACGACCGCCGAGTGACAGTGAACGCCAGAGCCGGCTTGGTCGCTCCACGACAATGCACGACCTCATACGGCCAACACAGTCGCGGCACTCCTGCAGAAATTCAAATGGGAGGTTCTCGGCCACCCTCCATACAGTCCAGACCTCTCTCCCTGTGATTACGCCATGTTTGGTCCCCTGAAAAGGGCTCTGAGGGGCCAACGATTCACTTCGGACCCCGACGTCAAGCTGTACGTGCGGAACTGGTTCACATCGCAGCCCAGGGAATTTTATGAGAGCGCCATTCACCGCCTCGTGTCACAGTGGGACAAGTGCCTCAACAGCCAGGGCCAATACTTCTAACATACAGGTACTGGTTTCTGTAATTATGCCTCCGGCTCGTTACTTTTTGAACGCACCTTATAATTAATTCATTTATTTAATTTAAGTTGCTACTACTCGGGTCCAAGCTCTGCTAACTTGCGGGGTGAGTGGAAGGGGCAGGGAAGGGTCAGGTGAGAAGAGAAGTGTCTGTCAACAGTCCGCTGTGTTATCGGTAGGGGCCGTAATTTTTGGTAATAGCGATACGCGCGAACTGTTTTCATTTCTTTTTTCTTGCCTTCTAGGTACTTACAATACCGTATTTTAGCAAATTGAATTCGCGAAATATCACGAAAACCGATTTATTGGGCGAATTGCGCAAATTATATCACGAAATATACTCCACTTTGTACGAAAAATGCTAAATATTAGCGAAAAAGCTCTCCAATATCTGCTATCGATTACATCAAATGGCGTTGTGGTCGTAGATACAGCAGTGTGAGTTTGCGACTGATAACATTTTCACTAACGTATTTGGTTGTTCTAAGATTTAATAACAATGATACATTAAAAGAGTTTTCTTTAAAACCTCTCATCACACAATTTGTTAGATTTACCCCATTGCAGAAGAAACATCGATCATTATGACAATTTATTTCGCGAAATACCCACCAAAATAGCGTCAGTTTTAACACCGAAAACAACAGTTTTATTTCACCATAAAATAAGGCCCTTAGTTATCTGGCATACCTGTCTATTCCAATACTGCCAACACCACTGTGGTGTTACGAATGAGTGAGTGAGTCACCGACCAATGTTACTACTACGCATGTACCGGAAACCCTCATCACTCGTCATCATCACTTCTCACAGTCCGAGATCCACATTCCTCTCTAGTTCACGCAGCTTGGACCCGATCAGTTATACGGTATTGTAGTAGTTCATCTTGGTTGTATTCGTTCAACTGTGAATCCCGTTTTTGTCTTGACGGTTTATTTTATGATTTACGTAATAATCGTAATAATATCGTATGGCCTTGGATACCGGATGCAAGCTTTGTTTTTTGAAACCCAAAGGGTAACTTGCATGTCGAATTTCGTTGTTCCTTGAAGCAACTATGAAAGTCAAGGAGGTTAGTTATCTAATCTCCTTGAACACTATAGCGCTTTCTAGTAGAGAAATGAGGAACTTTGAGTTGGCAGAAACTCTCGAGATTAATTTTGCCATTATGAACACGGCCTACTGAATTCAAATGGGTTCTTTGACATGCCAACATCGTATGACATGGTGTCGCAATTTTTGCCGCCTTTCAAAAATCACTTACCACGGCCAGGAGCTAACCTGCAAGCTTGGGGTTAGTAGACCGACACGTTGACCACTCACCCACCATGGCAAGCTACTTGCGTAATAAAAATGTTTAAAAATATATACACACGTGTGTACAAATAATATAGTAGCAAATCAACAAACAAACGAACAAAATACTAAATGCACTGCACTACCTCGACTTGTGAAGTTGCACAGTGTTGACTTACTGCTTGGCCTATCACAAGCAATTCTATTTGTTGGATTCCTTGGAGGGATATTAGATTAATTAATTAATTATTTAATTAATTAATTAATTTATTTTAGGCTACTTTCCAAATGCAAAACAGATAAACATTGACATTGAAATGTTACAACTCTGTGACTCATCTTGCGTTAAGAGAGTTACCGTAACGAAATTCGTGGTTGGTTCCTTAGTTTAGCGGCTGCGAAAACGCGGTCATGTAGCCCCGTGTACTTTGGGAGTGTGTAGAATCTGTCTGATAACCAGTGTTAATTGTGATGACTGTATTAGTGTGTGTTATCTGTTTTAATTGAAGTCACCTAGCTGTAGCTGTGAACTGTCTATAAGTCTATAATTATTAATAAACAAATTACGAGGATAAAGGAAACAAGAGGGAGGGGACTAATGAAACAGAGAGAAAAAGCTTCAGAATCTCAGTAAATAAGCGCACATTTATCAGCAGACTGATACAAAATGGACAGAGCAACACAGTGAGTTGGGAGTAGAATAGGCTAAGGCAAATATCATCATGTTCCAACGCGCTGCGCTCTATTAATGGACATAACGAGGGAAGAAGAAGAAGAAGAATAAATAATAATAATAATACAGTATACAATAAAAAGTTAATTATTACATTATGCGAACCGGCCAAAACTAAGGACCTCGCAAATATTATTTCATTTCCTTGTCATAGTTCATTCTTCCTTTCTCCTCCTCAACACTTCCTTCATTCTTTCAGAGTGTTGCGCCTTTCTCTCTGCTGTCCATCTTCCTCCCCTGCGTTCTCTCTTTTCTCCCACAAGAACCTTAATGTTCGAAAGTATTTGCCTGAATTGTGTTCTGTCTCGACAGTCGTCATCTGTAATTCCTAGCTTCCGGAGTTCTTCCTTCATCTGCTTGGTGTAACCCCCTTGCCTCTTCAGATTATATAGCCTAGTCTATTTTATCAAATATGAGTTTATTCATTTTTGTTGGATCCATTCTAACCATATGTCCATAGAAACGTAAATGTTTTTTCCTATTATTATTTATTTATTTATTTATTTATTTATTTATTTATTTATTTATTTAGCGTATGGCTTTTAGTGCCGGGAGTGTCCTAGGACATGTTTGTCTTGCCAGAGGCTGTAGCTGCTTCAAGCGGACACCCATAGGGTGAGCTACAAGTTCCATTCAATTTCAGGTAGTTCCAACTTTCGCTACCAGATGTCATTGACACCTAGTGGTGAACGTTGAAACTTTGATAGACCACTTCAACGAAATCTAACCTAGAAATTTAGCTTCAAACAATTTTAGATAGGCTAGTGGAAGGATCTTTTACATGCCATAAATCGATGACATGGGACCGCCACGCCGGCTTCACTTACCCTCCGAAGGAAGACATAGCCCTACTGAAGGATTTTAACGCTCCTAAGAAACCCGCTATCTTGGGCACAGCAGTTCAGCATGCTGCCAACTACGCCACCGAAACCACTAACTATTATTATAAAAATCAATGACAGTTATCAGTAACGATTTTTTTAATCCACAAAATATGTAATATGGCTGTTTGTTTGAGTACGTTACTGGTGCTGCTCCCTGACAGATACGATTTCTTATATTCGGCTCTCTTGTAATTGTAATAGACTATTCTTTTCTATGTGTAACAGTAAACAATAGGTCATTTGATTAAATGGTTCCTCTGGGTAATTTTGCTATGGAAATAAAGAAACTAAAGAAATAACAATGTAACAAACCGGTTCGTTATTTTCCTGCGTAAACTCACTCTTGGATCTTCAAGAACGTGAGTCGACAAGTAAAAATGCTAGGCTAAATGTCACTTGTTTACAAATTAGATTCATGATGTACGATTCTTCAAGATAGCTCAGAACACAAAGTGTACCAATAACAAACACAGTCATATTTGAAACAAACTTAGCCTATAGACATTTTCCAAATTCAAAACTGTCAGTCGCTTTGAGCTGTTTCCATTTCCATACTGGACAACCTGAAGGCTACTACCAAATAAATAAATAAATAAAACATTCATCGCTAATAGAATCAAGTACCAGTAGCAGATCTATAACTTCAAGAGCTTTCACGAAGAAGGCAAGCTGAACAGTCGGTGGTCAGTGGAAAGCAGACAGGCTGCCGGGCAAAGATTGCAACGATACTGGGCTTGTAAGAATTACTTAACGTGGTCTTTAACAGCCGCAAAAATAAATCAATAAATAAATTGGTAGATGGATTGATAGACAGGATAGATTGATAAATATTGTAATTAATTATAGACTAGCCTATATCAACAAATTTCATATGAGGAAACAGAAACAATGCCAACCTTCAAAGTTCCAGCACCCGCTATTCTATTAAACAATAACAAACAAATTACAATTGTAAATAAATTTCAATATCTGGGGGAAATTCTCACTAGGAACTCCAATGAAAAATCGTCAATAGAAAGTAGAACATTAAAATTTTAAAAAAGCACAACGAATTACTCTATTTGGCCAACATACAAGAAGAAATCTCTTTCGATAAATGCTAAATTTTAACATTACTGTTCCATCGTTAAACCTGAAGTGACTTGCGCTTGTGAAACACTATTTCAATTAAACACAACGTCGACAGATCAACTGCAAAAGGTTGACGGAAGGATAATCAGAACAATCATTAATTAAAAATACCAGGTGGATGGACAATGGAGATTGTTGCCTAATGCAGTTGTCTACCGGGAAAGCTATTCAATAATAGACACGATGAGAAAAAGGAGAATTGTCTTTTCCTGTCATTTAGCGTGACAATAGACTACTAAAACAACTATTTAAATAGGCCTACTTTTGAAAGAAAAAGAAGTGGTTCAAAGAAGTTCAAAATGATTTAGATGAGTTGAATATTACAATGAAGAAAATTGAAAATTGATAAGAAAAAAGTATTTTGAAGAATAAACATATGAAGACTTACATTATATTAATCAACGAAAACAATGTCATATTGTTGAGGAAAGGGCAGCCAGAATGAAGAGGTTTTGGGAGAGGAGGAGGAGGATGATGATAACTAAATTCCCTGTTAATCCGTAGATGGCTTAAATGTATTGGGTTTGATTTAAGTGCTCCAATGTGGGCGTAAACTATGTAAATAAATAAATAAACAAATAAACAAATAGATAATTAATTAATAAACTATTAAATTATTTATTTATGTATTTATTTATTTATTTACTTATTTATTTATTCATCATATGGCTTTTAGTGCCGGGAGTGTCCGAGGACATGTTCAGGTCGCCTGAGTCTGTAGCTGCTTCCAGTGGACACCCATGGGGTGAGCTACAAGTTCCGTTCGATTTCAAGTAGTTCCAACTTTCGCTACCAGATATCAATGATAACTAGTGGTGAACGTTGGAACTTAAATAGAGCGTTCTGACGAAATCTAACCTAACAATTTGGTTTCACACAAGTTTAGTCTGTGGAAAGATCTTTTATACGCTATAAATCTATGACATGGGACCGACGGCTTTACTTCCCCTCCGAAGGAAGGCATAATGAAGGATTTTTAACGCTCTTAAAAATCCGACGACTTCGGCCGGGTTTGAACCCGCTATCTTGGGCGCAGCAGTTCAGCATGCTACCGACTACGCCACCGAAGCCGCTCACTAATAAATAAATAGGTAGATAGACAGATGAGATAAATATATAGACAATTAAAGAAATTAATATAGGCCTATAAACTTCCCTGACAAAAGATTGATGCTTTTCAGTCGGTGAACACGATTGTGCCCGAAGGAGATGGGTTATTCCCTAATCTGGAAAAAGATTAGGCCTAGGCCTACATGAGATCAATAAATACGCTAGGATGACCAGTTTCGATCGTCAACCGATCATCATCAGATCCATTAGACTTAGGCTACAAAATCTGTATCTGAAAATATAGACCACAACTAACAAATAATGACGAGTTGCATTATCTCAACTAATACTGCAACTAAATAAGTGTAGACTACATATTGTAAATATTTTCACCCATATTTTCAGACATAGATTTTATAGCCCAAGTGTAATGGATCCGATGATGATCACTTGACGATCGAAACTGGTCATCCAAGTGTATTTATTAATCTCATGTAATCTTTTTCTAGATTAGGGAATAACCCATCTCATTGGGGTACAATTGTGTTGACCGACTGAAAAGCACCAAACATTTGTTTACTAAGGCAACACTGAAGAATGGCGTCAAACCCCATAACAAACTTGCCTGAGTGAGATGCACTTATAAAAGAGGGAACATTTTGGAAATTTAATAATAGTACATTATGCAACGAGCCTATAATGGCTATAATTAAGACACGAGTATTTTTATAAAACGAGCGTATGCGAGTTTTATAATTTCCATACGAGTGTCTTAATTACCATTATAGGCGAGTTGCATACGACTGTTTATGTTCGACGATAATTATAACTTTATTATAGACTATGTTTTAACATAAATATTCATAAATATCTGTTGAGAGTCAGCTACTGGAATTTTGTGATCGCAGAGCGAGCGTTGGGTGTTATATCTTTGTCTTTCAAGAGCTTTGAACGACCGACGCATGCGCTCTGTGGGCTTGCAATGCCATATGCAGCCATATGTTTACATCAGCCGTCCCTCAGTAATATTGTCACCGCAGTCATTTGAAGACAATGCGCTGTGTAGAAATTAGTGTTGCTGATTTTAAGGTACAGTGCTATTTCTTGTCTCATATTCGCCAGTTTATTTACGCGAACATATGGACGGTGGGTATTCCATGTCGGTAATTTATTATAGTTCGATGTTGTGTTTATGTCCGACATGTTGGATTTTGAGCGCATGCGCGAAGTTATCGTTACCTAATTGGTCAATGAATGAGCTCTGATTGGCTGGAGAAACTGTATCATAATGGAAAACAGTGTTATAATGACCATCATTATGATACAGAGGATAAAGGAGATGTACAAGGGAAGCGTGAGCTGTGTGAAAGTGGGAGGAGAGAGATCAGACTGGTTGGAACAGAGAAACGGCCTGAAACAAGGAAGTGCCTTGTCACCATTACTTTTCATTGTGGTGATGGATGACATAATGACCCGAGTGGCACAAGTAATTGGGGAAGGAAAGATGAAAGCAATGGTGTTTGCAGATGATTTGATGATTTGGGGAAACAAGGAGGAGGAGGCACAGGAACAGTTGAACGTGTGGGAAGGAATAATACAAGGATATGGGATGAAATTTAGCATAAATAAGAGTGAGATGGTGATCACAACAAGGAAGAAGGAAAGAACCACAACGGGAATAACAATTGGTGGGGAACAGCTGAAGAAAGTGGAGAGTTTCAAGTATCTGGGAAGCCTGATACAAGAGAATGGAAGAAACGATAGAGAAATAAATGAGCGGGGGAGGCAGGCAGAAGCATTTCGGAGGAGTGTGAGAAGCATGTTATGGAGCAAGGATGTCCCTCAGAACAGCAAAAAGATCATATATCGGACGTACTATGTCCCTATCCTGACGTATGCCTCGGAGACCTGGGTTATGAAAGGAAGGGAGAAGAGCAAAATACAGGCCAGTGAGATGAGGTTCTTGAGAAGCAGTATTGGAGCTACAAAGAGGGACAGAATAAGAAATGAGAGGACCAGAGAATTAATGAAGGAGGAACCATTACAGGATGGTATAGAGAAGTCTAGACTTAGATGGTATGGACATGTAAAACGAATGGAGGAGAAGAGGATACCCAGGAGGATACACGAGACGAAGTGGGAAGGAAAGAGACCGAGAGGAAGACCGAGAGACAGGTGGCTGAAGGGGGTGGAAGAAAGCGTGAAGAAGAGAGGAGAAGACTGGACAAGGGTGGAGGCTGAGAGATGGTGGGAAGACAGAAGACGTTGGAGAGGCTTGTGTTCCAAACAGACCCGGCCAGTGGCTGGAAACTGTGCAAGATGATGATGATGATGATACAGTTATCTGACACATAATAGTGAGGGTCGAACATAAACATAATTAGTCGACTGTACAGTTGACGCCTCGGTTTTTGACTGGTGAGCCCGGATTGCGCAGTCGTACAAAGGGCTGGTGGTAAATCTCAGGCTTGTGCAATTGATACGAGAGTTGCTTTCCACGCAACTGAAAACTCACGTATCAATCGCACAAGCGTGACTGTCCTCTCTCCTCTGTACGACTGCGAAACCGAGACTGACCGGCCAAAAACCGTGGCGTGAACGTAATATTGTGAAAAATTAGGAGTTTCGTTGTACAGGCAGAGTCTTTGGTTCATTAACCTGAGTCTCTTATTGGTGTCTTTTATGAGCAAACATCTAGGTTATTATAGCCTATAATACGCTAAGTTCATCCGACAAAAAACTTAAGCTCCTGAACCAGAAGGAGTTAGAAGGTGCGTTTTGTGCCAAAATATTCCAAATCGTCTCAATAGTAGTCTATAGGATAAATCTTACATTTCTTGAAAAGCCAACGGAAATATAGGCTATTTGTTTAAAAAGAGTGTTTAAACAAATAAACAAGACGATAGCCTCTGGCAGAACTGTGTCGTGTCTTGTGTGGGGTTTCACCTAGGACACCAGGCTGGCTCATCGGCGGGCTACTCCTATGGTGGGCCGGGTGGGGACACCAACAGCCCGCTGATGAGCCAGCCTGGTGTCCTAGGTGAAACCCCACACAAACACGACACAAAACTAGAAACATTTCTGAGTCTTAATTCACTGGTCATGAAAGCCAATGTAGGCCTACCATCTTTTTGGAAGCCTTCATAGGGAAGTTATGGCTGCTTGAGCTTTTAGTTCTCGCAGTGAAGAGGCGCAGGTGCGCTTCATAAAAAGGAGGGTAGTGCGCAGTTCGCTACTCCTGTAGTGGTCCGGGCTGAGACACCAAGAGCCCGCTGATGAGCCAGCTTGGTGTCTCAGGTGAAATCCCACACAAGACACGGCACAAACCTAGAAAAATTGCTGAGTTTTAGTCGACGTTGCAATTTTAAACTTTGTATTTCTGCGGGATCTTTACGGCCGGATATCCTTTCTGGCCCCAAACTCTTCATTGAGTTATGAGAGATGGAATCGAGGAAATACGGCCGGCGCATGGTTCAGTCATTTGCCGGGAGCTGAAAATGGGCAAACCACTTAGTTTTTCACATCGAAGGTCCTTCAGCTTATTTCTGATCCATTTCACA
This sequence comes from Meconema thalassinum, assembly GCA_946902985.2. Classification (NCBI taxonomy): domain Eukaryota; kingdom Metazoa; phylum Arthropoda; class Insecta; order Orthoptera; family Tettigoniidae; genus Meconema; species Meconema thalassinum. The sequence goes on along the minus strand of OX336396.1, from coordinate 292,561,063 downwards.
GGGCGGTAGAATGTGCTCTTAACAGTGGCCTACACTGAGATTACAATGCGCATTTCAAATGACGAGTGTCTGGGTAGTCCTCACGGATCTTCCTTAGTCTGCCATTATTGTCCCCTCTAATAATAATAGACTAATAATACCGGTAATAATAATAATAAATAAAGAATAGATTTATGTTAATAACTGACATAAGGACCAGAGTGACGTTGAAACACAAACACAAATAGCCTGTCTGACGTGTAAGAGAGATCGTTGTTGGAAACGGAGACTCGAGTATGTGAAGCGGCATCTCTGACAAAAAGCGTGTCCACCAGTGTTAACCTATTATTATTATTATTATTATTATTATTATCATTAATAGCTATAGCCTACGTCGCATTAAAAACTAAGTTATTACCTAAATAAACATTAACTCATAACATAAACTTATTATGATAACTACTACTGTATAACTTACTGTAACTTGACTACCCAACAGACTGACTGTACCTTAACTATTTGTGTCTTTAATTCTTTACATTAATATTTTTCTCATTATCGCATAACATGTTAAATCAAATTATCGGTATAGCCTACAGTATATGAAAATCCACAGCCTGCTTCCAGTCGACCGACCGGTTCAGGGAATGGAATGAATGAAGCCCCGTCTAGCGGGGAGGATATGAACTGTGCTGGCTGCTGAAGCCTGTCGCACTCCCCTGGGGCAATGATTATATGAATGACAGATGAAATGATAGTGGTGGGTGTTGCTGGAATGACATTTGTGACAGGGAAAACCGGAGTACCCGGAGGAAAAAACCTGTCTGCCTCCGTTTTGTCCAGCACAAATCTCACATGGAGTGACAGGGATTTGATCCACGGACTCAGCGGTGAGAGGCCGGTGTGCTGCCGCCTGAGCCATGGAGGCTTAACCGGTATATATATGAAATGAAAAAGAAAATAATATTAAAAGAAAACAAAATTTTGAAAAAGATAAATAATTAAGTTATACATTAAAATAAATAAAAAGAAAACATTTTTGCATGCACTCTTGTTTTGAAATACAATCTTTATATATGTTGTAAATAATAATTAATATGTCTCACAGATAAACTATAAGTTAGAGGATTTGCCGTCAGATTCGTGAGACATATCACAATACTGTAATATCAGTCCTATTTAATAAATAAATTAAATGAAATTAAATTCATACAGACCGAATGTAATGAAGAACATAACCATACAACACACAAGTTACTCTAAGGTTACTTCAGCTTCAGAATATTCGGTACCGTACTGTAGGTTTAATTTCACTTCATAACGCTCACATAAACCGACAAAGCACTAATAAGCAAATATAGTCTACAGTAATTCGCTGTCTAAGGAGGAAAGTTAGGCCCCAAACTCCAGCACATCGAATAGGTTACATTATTTTGAAAGGGAATTGTGTAAATGTAGCAAGAGAAATATAGCCTAATCTACATTAGAGGTATCGATAATATCCAACCCTAATAGATCTGTTTGTTTCTTTCGAAGCAAAGAATGCGAATGTGAATTTTGGAATTTGGAATATTAGGCTACTTCTACCCCATATTTGATGAGGAGTTCTCGGCAGTGCCGTAATATTGTAGAATAATCCTGCACAAATTCAACGAGCAATCAAGTGAAGACGACCAAGGGTGAAATGAGTTTTGGTTTCGAACAGTCAATTAATACTTGTAAATGAGAAACGCCTGTCAATATGAGGTTAAAGAAGCAAATCTATTCAACGTTTCAACTCACAATGGAGCCATCTTGCACGGATAAACAAAACGTTATCCGCATTCGCACGACTGTTATCCGCATCCACCCCGTATCCGCACAACTGTTATCTGCATCCACCCCATATCCGCACAACTGTTATCCGCATCCATCCCGTATCCGCACAACTGTTATCTGCATCCACCCCGTATCCGAACAACTGTTATCTGCATCCACCCCGTATCCGCACAACTGTTATCTGCATCCACCCCGTATCCGCACAACTGTTATCCGCATCCACCCCGTATCCGCACAACTGTTATCTGCTTCCACCCCGTATCCGCACAACTGTTATCTGCATCCACCCCGTATCCACACAACTGTCATCTGCATCCACCCCGTATCCGCACAACTGTTATCTGCATCCACTCCGTATCCGCACAACTTTTATCTGCATCCACCCCGTATCCGCACAACTGTTATCTGCATCCACCCCGTATCCGCACAACTATTTTCCGCATTGCCACGTTTGTTGTACGAATCTACTGGCATTACAATAATATTTTAATTAGATAAAGCATAAATTACTAAAGCAACATATTTAGACATTTGAGGAAAACGTCGTTCCCTTAGGATTTGTAAGTCAAGTGCTATGTTGAAAATGAATGTTACACAGCCAGAATTGCAACCCTTCCTGTTCGGAGTGTTAATTATGCGTAATGACATAGGCCTAATTTGAGTAACATTAGCTTGAATCTTCATCTTACATTTGTTATGAAAAAAACATAACGGAAAAATAAGATTTATCATAAACATCCAGGTCCTAATAATGGTATTAAACAAGTTCGGATTGTATTCTAAAAAGTATCCACAAATTTTCTCCAAACATTATCCGCAGCTTATCCGTTATCCTCCCAGCAATGCTAAATATAGCCTATCCGCTCGGCGAAAAAGTTTGCGGATATCCCATCAGCGCAGGGCTTTATCTAGCCTAGTCTATATGTTATAGGCTATTGACGAATTACCATCATTAAAAGATTATTGTAATCTAAGAAACTACGAGTATTTTAAGTTAAATGATCTATAATCTATGATGAAAATGAAAATCCACAGCCTGCTTCCAGACGACCGACCGGGTCAGGGAATGGAATGAATGAAGCCCCCCTCTAGTGGCGAGGATATGAACTGTGCCGGCTGCCGAGGCCTGTCGCACTCTCCTGGGGCAATGATTAAATGAATGACAGATGAAACGAAATGCTAGTGGAGAGTGTTGCTGGAATTAAATTGTGACAGGGAAAACCAGAATAACCGGAGAAAACCTGTCTGCCTCCGCTTCGTCCAGCATAAATCACACATGGAGTGACCGGGCTTTGAACCACGGACCCAGCGGTGAGAGGCCGGCGTGCTGCCGCCTCAGCCACGGAGGCTATCTATAATCTATGATAGCCTATCTTTACAAAATCAAAATTAAAAAACAAAACTGAAAATGAAGTAGGTATCATTCTTCAAAACAAATTTCAAAAGAGCAAATAAACTTTAAAAATGAAGCTGCCGTATTATATTTGAACCTTGAATTAGGCTATTTCCTGTGGTAGATGATTATAGGTCAATACGAATAATTTACATCAACAGGTAGCCTAAACAAGCGTCGAAAAACCTGCTGACTGGATAGTAGAAGAAAGCCTGTGTGAAGATTGAATGCACATGCAGTAAATGAGGTGCCTACCAGGACACCAATGGTAATAGGCTAAGCGAATTAAGTAGGCTACAGCATAAATTGGGTAGATTGGTTATTTCTTGAAATTGCAGGTTAAGGGATTCCAATAATAGGATATCTTGAATAATTTATGGTATGGTCCTAAACCACATATAAATGGTGTTAAATTGTGATAGATTGGTTATAAACGTCTTGAATTGTACGAATAGGCTACCTATGATCAGATCATTTACTAATACGTCCAGAAATCTGGGCTAGAATTATGTATTATTTATATGGACTACTCGATGTTATATTTAGGAAATTGCGTTCAAAAACAACTAGGATATCGTACTTTATGGTTCCTTGTAATAAAGTAGTTGTTTCTCAACGCAATTATTGCAATCTCTTAACCTACAATTTCAAGAGATAACAAAATATACAATTAATTGATGCTGGACACCTCATTTACTGCATATCTTCACATAGGCTAATATCTTCCACTATCCGCTCAGCACTTGTTCGTCGGTTGATTTAAATTACCCGTGTTGATCTGTTATCATCTACCTTGAGGAAAGAATTCAAGATTCAGTTATAATACGGCAATTCTATTTTTACAAGTTTTCTTGCTTTTTGAAATGTATTTTGAAGAATGATACCGGTACCTACTTTGTAGTTAATTTTCCCGTTTTAATTTTGATTTTGTAAGGATATCCATAGATATTATAACTTTAAAATATGTTTAGATTAGAACAATATTATTGATTGATTGATTGATCGTTGAATGGGGTGGAACAGGGAGGTCATCTGTCCCTAGGGTTGCCAGACGTTCCGTATTACCCGGAACAATTCCGCGTTCCGTTTCAATCTTTAACGGAACGCCAAATATTCCGTTTTATAGTTAATTTGATAATAGCCTATTTTCAATTTCGCACCAATTTTCAAATATTCCGCTTGAGAATTGATTGTAAAATCTAGCTTGTTTTCTGGTGATAACAGGTGCAAGTTTGAGAGAGAAAATGATATTTATGTCTGTGGCAGATATATGGTAGGCCTACATGTTATAGATTTATTAGGGGCAACAAAATTAGGGAATATCTTAGTTCTAGTGAAGTTCATACTCAGCATTTTCCCGTCCAATGCTTTTACGGAGAGAGTTTCTTCTGTCATGAATATCAAATGGCGAGATGATAGAAACAGAAGCTCGATTAGTTTGATAAAACAAGAATTGTTCACATATTACAATTATGCCGAAAATTGTAGTGAATTTTATCAGAAGGTACTTACAATAAAAAATCCTTGCAAAGGGTCGTTCAAATGAAAAGCATTTGTAAGTTGCTGGCGTCATAGGCCTATATGATATGTCAGCAATATCTAGTTTTAATTGTGTGTAGGCTATTTGATTATGTAATGTTTACGGTATTTAATACATAGGCCATGTGTATTATTTATTACAACAATTAACAACCTTGATTAAAAAAAAGCAATGTTTTGGGACGTGTGTTCCGTTTTTCCATTCTTGAAATCTGGCAACCCTACTGTCCCTAGAATAATAATATGCTACTTTAGGGATGGACCACTGTGTACTCTTGAGCATCTGAATTGTGTACATTATCAGGCATCATTCATTGTACTGAGCATTTTCTCGATTTGTGGTAACGCCATGGCTAAGATGCTTGTACCGTGTAAACAGTAGCTTCTTCTGAACTGGTTCATATCCTTATGATGATATTTTGAGGTTAGAAAATAAGGAAATAGTAATTGTAACGAAAGATAATTCATAGAAAATTATTGAAGAACAGTTATCTCAGTTGTTTTTTAAGCAAATGCTGTGCACGTTTTTCTCACCCTGAGAATAGCTAACTACAGAATGTTAACCTAACCTATTAAGTTAGTCTAATTAATATTAGAATAGAATCAAAGGAAAAAATATCCCAACCAAGTTAGGCTACTTATTTCTTAATTGTATTTTAAATGTAGCCTAGGCTATTTGTTTCTCGGCTTGCTTGCTAATATTTTATTAAAATTATTTTAGGTTACCGTATCATTGTGAACATTAGCTATTCTCAGTTTTGCAAAATATTTGGGGAGTATTTGGTTGTAAAACAACATGTTCTGAATAAACCAATGTTACTTTACTTTCTTTTCGAATTTTCTTGTGTTAGAAATTGTATTAATTTTATAGATTTTCTTACGTTAAAATATAGCCTAATCAAATGGTTAAAAATCAGTTCAGAATAAGTTAAGTTCCTTTTTTCAAGTTACGAGAATCTTAGCCATGACCAAATCTCCAAACGTAAAAAGCATAGACTAGTAAAATGATGTCTTATAGTCTAATGTAACCTGCACAATGCACATGCTCAAGCATACACATTAGGATCCTTAAGATGTTAGTTAGTGATTGTTGTTTTAAGGGGCGGAACTACGAGGTCACCTGCCCCCGATCCTTAAGATGACATAAAAATGATCATGATAGCCCGATTCCTTATTGACAATGTAATTATAATAAAATTTATATAACCATAAGTCGATAGGCTATATGTTGTAGGCTACATTAAAACCGTGCCGGTTTCAGTCATCGCGTAACTATGTAAATGCGGGAGAACAAACTCTTAACCCTTGAGAAATGGCGTGAAAATATATAACACTGACGCCGGGTCATTTTGACCCATAGTGTGTCACTCACTTTTTGTCGTAGTCGTACTTTTTTATGAAGTAATTTTTCACCTGTTGTCTTCCTATGAACTATTCCCAATATAAAATGATGTTTATTTATATTATTCATATTTAACATGCAGAAAAATGACAATAATTTTGTAACAGTGCCGGCAAAGCAGTCATCTTAATTTCTTTGAACAAAGGAGCTGATAACCAAGGTGTCCCTAGACCCTAAACATGGATCAACAAGAACGTGAGCTATGTCATTGTACTAAACCAAAATAGGTGGATTTTCTCCCTTATTTTTTACATATTCTCTCGACTAACGTATTCCAAAAATTGTCACGCGAGGACTGGCGCCATGGGTAAATCTGACCCGACCGTAAATAACATGAGTGTTCAAAAAGCTATGGACATTTGTCTTTTGCAGGATGAAGTTCAAGGCTAAGAAAGAAGGTACAGTATTAAGCGACAGGAAATAAGGGCTGACCAAAACGAAAATATAGAGCGTTATTTAAGCCACGGGTCAAAATTACTCATGCGCCAGTCCTCGCGGGTTGAAATAAATTTTGCCATAACAGAAGATTCTAAAAATATTCTTGTTCCAAATGCTCACAAATTAAAATTAAAAAAAACACAGATGTTACAAAATGTGTTAAGAAAAATATGAAAAATCTTGATAAAACCAGCGTGGAATAGAAGAGATGTGGATGTGAAACTAGATAAGTTGAAATAGTTAGGTTATAACTGGTAGCCTACTGCAGTTTGGTATGTATTTGCGAGGTAGAGAAATAATGGAATGAATACGTGTTACGAGGTGAGCTTTCGGAACAAGAATGTTTTTAGAATCCTCTGTTATGGCAAAATTTATATTAAGTTATTATATTATATTCTTACACATTTACATAGTAACGCTGAGGAAGGTCAAAATGTGACGTAAACCGATACGGTTTTAATGTACAACATGTATGGATTTACGGTTATATAGGCTGGTCTATATTTTATTATCATTATCCTTAAGTCAAGAAACTTTTAATGGTAATAGGCTATTTCGTTAATATAACCTATAAACTATGTGAGTTGAAACATGTAGGCCTAGGCTACATCATTGAATATGTATTTCTTCAGCCTAGTCGTTTATAATTTACAATTAATAATTGGAGAGAAATATTCATTAGCTAATATGGTTAATGTATTTTGCTTTCAGCCACTGTGATCAATAAACCCAAACAGTTTTCTTGAAACGGTGTTAATGTAGCCTAAAGTTAGTCACTGTGTGCAAGAGACCCATCAGTCCCTTAGAGGTTTCTATAGCATAGCCGAAGCTAATCTCCGGCATTCGAGTAGACTACACATTTTAGTAAATAGACCGAACTCTCACTGGAGATGGCATAATTGTGTTTAATGCATAGGCTAAGCATTAGGCCTAAGTTACAAGAAAATGATTCGAATCTTGGAATTTTATGGCGAAAGTAGGTCTATATGCTAAGTATTTTGAAAGGAGAAATGTGAACTGACTAAGTTAAGGACCAGAATGACGTGGAAATACAAATAAGTGACTGTCGTCTAGGCTAGGTTACAGATCGTTGTTGGAAACGAAGACTCGAGGATGAGAGGCTGTATCTTTGACAAAGACCGGGTCTACCAGTGGACTATTTGCCTATTATTATAATAATAATATAACAGATCAAAATAACAACAATTATTCATATCAAGGTCGTTGGACTGATGGTTAACTCTTTGTAAACGAGGTATCCGTGACGAAATATTTCGTTGTGTTGCATTAGGGGCAATGAATCATGGCTCATAGCTTTATTGTTAGTGAGACGAGTATTGAAGGATGGTGTTGCCATAGTCTATAGCCTACTTTAAACTGGATAGGCCTAAATGTTGGCAACAATTGGAAGAATCACAAATAAGCAAATCCATCCTAATCTTATTGAGAGAGTACGACCAAGAGTCGCGGACTGCTACCATGAGCAGGATTGTTAGGCTCCTTAAAACAACCATCATCATCATCATCACGAGAAGGAAATCGAATCGATTAATATTTTGAGAGAAAATTTACATGTTTTACAAGGAAACAATTTGAATCTTGAAGTTTTGTACAAAATAATTATATAGCTTATCTTAGGTCGACATGTTAGGGTGAAGATTTCGACTCAAGATGAACACATGCTGAATGAATATTTTGAAAGGAGAATTCATACCTCGCTTGAGTTTCTCGAGTGGCTCGTGGTGCAGAACTGCGGGTGCACATGGGCCATGGTGGTGGCTCTCTGTCACATGGTGATGGTGGTTGAGTAGCACCGGGTCGTGGTGGTGGTGATGGTGGTGCTGTTGATGGCTGTCACTTGCTGTGGACGTCGCAACTCCCGATACCAAATCCTGCAGGCACAACCCCGGGTCCGTCAGCGCTTCCATGCGTTCCATCATCTTGTCTTCAGTAGCACATTCTCTGTCGCAGTCGTCTGTGCTCAACAAATCTCGGTTAAAAATCACTCAAGCCACCCTTGTAAAAATCCACTTACTACCTCGCTTTAGCCAGGGCAATACTGTTATAGCCGCCGAGAAAAAAGAAGAGCTTAAAACGGCTTTTTGTGGTTTAACGCGTAAAGCTTGCTTGTGCCGGGTTGTATAGCGCCTACACGGTCGTGGCTTCCGGAAGCTGCTAAAGCTCCTAAGAGCCGTGGGGTGCGGGCCAATAAGCTCCCTCCTCCCCCCTTCCCCCCTCTGACGGTGGCACCCCTGGACCACACGTGAATCCTCGCTCTCTTTTCCTTCAGGTCAGCTGTGATTATAAGCCGAGCTAGTCCGCGGATTACGAGCGGATGTCTTAGTCAGTAGGGCCCGCGCCTCCGCGATGCAAGGTCACGGTAAGTAAGACACTGAACGTTTTTTACTGACGTTGTAAGTGAGTAATCTTGCTAGATCCCTGGCTTGTCTTGATCCACATGCGGTGGTTTTTACTCTCTATTATAAAAATCCCGCTGCAGTCTGTCAGTCCAGTTATCGCTGGCGGACCACAAGCGAACGGCCTAATCTCGTCGACTTCCCAACGCGATTTAAACCTTAAGTCCCCGGTCTATATATCATCCACCCAAAAGTCTCTGCGAGGGGAAGAGAACCCATACCCCCCACCCCTACCGCCTGCTGCGCGCGACCAACCGAGTGCCGTGCGGACAGAGATAAGGCTATACCACCCTCTCTCTCACTCGTGTGAGGGGAGGAGTTACTACCAGAGGAGGGGTGGGCGACCAAGTCAGGAGAAAGAAGTCTTTTTCCGACATTCTTTCTGCATGGACGTGTGTTCGTATGGGCTCCACGCTCGCAGCAAGATATCTAAACAAACTAGTTTTCTACGCTACATCTTCTGAACGAGAAATGTGAATAGTGTGCATTGGTGGGGTGTTTTCTCTTGTGATGGGTGACGTAGTGTAGTGTGATTTTTAGTGCAAGTGATGCGACCGCTACTTCAGGCGCTACATATGCATCTTATCGTCGCCAGCCAGCGACTCAATAGTCTCATGTGCTAGCCCCGCCCTGCGCGCCATCTTGTGGCCAATGGCAGCCAAGCCAGGGCGGAGTTCTCACCCAATACCAACATGGCGCCCACACTGCACAGCCTCCCGCAAGTTTTCATTCAGTTGGTGTGGCGCGCCGCGATCGTCTTTTGTCTGTTGTGAATCGAATTGTTTGTTGTTTTATTTTCTTTTTGTTCTGTTAGTAAATGATTTGAGTAATTTTCATTAAATGTGACATGTACACGTGTGTAGCATCTGCCTGGTAACCTGTGTTATTGTGTATGCGGAACCTATTTGTCAACCGGAAAAGCATTCGACAGGAGGCAGCCATGGAGATGGCTGGGAGTAGAAATGGAAAACCATTTCGAGAATTTTGTTACCCCGTGTATTTCTGGTTGTGTGTGTGAGGGGGAATTTGTGTGATAACCTGTGTTATTGTGATGGCCGTACTAGTGTGTGTAGTTCTATTTGTAAATGGGGTTATGATTGGGTAGGAGGCGGCCGTGGCCTGTAGTTTGGAACCATCCCATCATTTGCCTGGAGTAAAAGTGGGGGAAACCCCAGAAAAACACTTCCAGGGTGGCTGAGGTGGGAATCGAACCCTCCTCTTCTCAGTTTTGCCTCGCGAGGCTGAGTGTACCTCGTTCCAGTCCTCACACCAGAATTAAAATATCATGGTAGAGCCTGGAATCGAGCCTAGGCCCCCAGGTTGTCAGCCAAGAACGCTAACCGCTACACCACGAGGTGGTCCATTTCGTGAATGGATGAGCTAGCTGACCCGGGACTTGAAATAGCCTAAGCTAGGTCTACTATCGCAGCATTTGCTTAGAATGAGTGAAAAAAAAAACGGAGAAATCCGTGACTGTCAGCGTCTGGATTGGAACCCAGCCTCTTGGCTTCCAACTAATAAGTTCAGAGTGTACGATAGACATTTCGGACAGCAGCCCCGTGCACTTGAGTGTTTGGGGTGAGTGTGTAGGCTAGTTAATGTCCCGGGATTTCACTACCATCCCAGCATTTGCTTGAAAGGACTGTAGACAAACCACACTCTGAATGGCGATCCTCAGATAGGCCTACAGGGTTGTTATTACTGCAATTCATTTACCCCCCGTGTAGCCTACTTGGGTAAGTTATATAGAGAGAAAAAGAGAGTTAGACTATTGTTGTTTTAAGGGGCGGAACTACGAGATCATCTGCCCCTAAAGAAAAAAAAGTTGCCTGTTAAACTGTGTTATGGTGTATTTGTAATTAAGGTGAGGATTGGGAAGGGGGTAGCCGTGACTTAAATTAAGTCAGGAACCATCCCGGCATTTGCTTGGTGTAGAAGTGGAGAAACCACGGAAAACCACTTCCATGGTGACTGATGTGGGAATCGAACCTACCTCTTCTCAGTTTTGCCTCACGAGGCTGATTGGACCCCGTTTAAACCCTCACTCCAGAATTAAATTTCTTGGCAGAGCCGGGAATCCAACCCGGTCCTCCGGGGTGACACCCAAGAATGCTAACCACTACACCAGGAAGTGGACGATGCGATTGGATCTTCACAATGAGGAGTGTGCCCGGCGCGACGGCACCATCCAGCCGCAAACACTTGGTTGTTTAAGCCATGGGGTGCAACTCAATTGTCTCTATGATGATGACTGCTCCGAGTAGTCTACTCTCTTCAATGTTCTTTGATTTATTTTTATTTATTTTAAAATAGGCACCTGAGCCGTGGTTCGTGATGGTGCAGTGCATAGCAATTATGTTTGGTGACAGAGAAAATAATTACATGTTTTTATTAGGCTATTGGACTAACTAAGGACCGGATTTTGAGGTGTTTAAAAGTGTCATTTTAGGTTTTCAAGAGCATAAAATAGTTCTTTTTAAGGTTTTTAATACCGGTAGGTAAAATAGTTTTTCAACGTGTAGCAAAATAAAGTGCACAAAGCTTACCATTATAATAATAACTCCTGGCACTACATCCCGTGAAGGGCCTAGGGCTACCAACCGACCGCTGCCCAGCCATTTGGCCTACAGATAATTTATTGGGGTGACGAGTGGCCCCCTCGGCCCTTAATCTTGGTTTTCGTGACCGGGACGCTGCCTCACTGTCAGATAGCTACTCAATTGTCCTCACGAGGCTGAGTTCACCCCGGTCCAGCCCTCACGTCAGTTTCTAGAATCCCTGACGGAGCTGGGAATCGAACCCGGGGGTCCGGGTGAGAGACAGGCGCGCTACCCCAACACCACGGGGCCTGCCCGTAAAGCTTACCATTAATGCCTAATTGTTAGTAAAAGATCTGATTGTAACGAGAGTGTAAATATTTTACACAATGATACGTCTTTTATCAAATCATCACCGAGAACTTCACACACTTAGCCTAAGCAATATTTGCTGTTGTTAAATATGTAAATTATTGAAATTCAATAAAACCAAGGATGTCAGAGGTGATCTTCACATTCGTTCCCGTTTAATTAACTGTGTTTATTTAGAATATAGGAAACTTGGCACTGCCAACTAAACTCCGGCTCTCACCTAGCGTAGCAGTTCCAGTGCCTACGCACTGCGGAGAACATTCCCTGACGCACTGTAGTAGAATACTAAGCGAGTATGATCCTTTTATTTATAATTCATGGCCTGTTTGCCATCTCTTGATGAATACAGTACATTTGCATTTGTCAGTTGGCTCAGGCTAGAGTAAAATGTGGCCTTTCACCGATGTCTCAGTCTCACTCATGGCTGTGATTATATGGAAGCTACTGAGGTGTGGGTGGTGCTTAGTAATGGCATTCGGGGCACAGTCAGTGCCTGTGAATGCTGTGAAAGTTTCTACTCATAGGGTTAGGACTACTGTTCTGACTCAGTGAGGAAAGCAATGGCAAACTACCTCACTCCTCTTCTTGCCTAGAACGCCTCAAAATAGCGCTGCCTTGGGTTTTTGTGGGTATCTACTCACAAAACGTAACGGCGGTACTTTTTGAGGATCCAACCAGCCTTCGGGCTGACTACCTAACAGACAGGAAACAATAAGATATTTATCCCCACTTTCGTGATAGTAAATAACAAAACAATAAGATGTAGCCTTTTCAGCCGGTCAACACAAATAGCATAGCCTATCCTATAAGCTGAAAAGTGCTGAAAGCTTATTAAAATTTTCTGGCAGGTAGGATTTTTCTCAATCATCTAGAGCTAGGAATAATTGTGGTTTACTTTTTAAAATTATGGACTAACAATTCAAATTAACTACAATAAATGGAACAAAACTACAATTAGTATTTTTAGGTAGCCTACTCGCATATCATTTAACCTACTAAAGATTTCATGAATACGGCTACGGCTCTTTTGAGTGTGATTTGGAAAAGTAATTAAAGTATTTTTCTGTATTTAGGAGTAAGGAAACTAAAAGGTAAAAACGTAACAATCCGGCTCCTAAATATAGTTATAACATAAATGAACAGAAGTAGGGACAAAACTGTATACACGTGTAGCCTATAATTTCAAGTAATTAAAAAGATTTCGTTTACATTCTGGAACAGAAGAAGCCTCTCAGGGAGACACTGCCACAACCATACTTGGACGAGTGAATGGGGTTACAATTTTGTTAGCTCCTCTTGTTTCATGCGCATGCAAATCAGAGTTCAACTTACACAATCTAGCTTATTGTAATGAGCTACCTTATTTTTCATTTTATACAGCATGATTGTAGGAGATTTATTATGCTACGGAGATTATTTACAGGCAGCACATTACGGTACTACATCGGTGTATCATTTTGCTTGCTCTTTTATGCAATATGTTGACCTTTTCAAAGCAATCTTAAATACAGTATGCTCAGATATGAGTAATTTGTGTGATATGGGCTTCAATGAGTGCTTGAAAAAATATACTCGAGAGAGTTTGTATTTCAGTCGACTTAAAATACCAATGGCTGGAACTATCTTACCACAAAAGGTTGCAACATGGTCATTCCAAGATAGTAAGACCAAGAAATGTTGTTGTTTTAACTCGGAGTATCGTGTCATAATAAAGTTTCAAAGTTATGTCTTGTAGTTAGTTTTAATAGCCTATGATTAACTCTTAGTCGATTTACAGTGAGCCATGTCTATATCAATTTCATATCGTGCTGCATTCTTTCTCGAAGACTTCTTCAAACAGAAACTTAACCAACCAGAGATAATTAGGAAACAAGTTGACGTTTCGTGAATTTTATTTCATTATTTTTAATTTAATTAACACGAAGACAGTTTCATTAGTCTACCACACGGGAGTTTGTGACTTCTCAATAAAAGTTTAGGCTAACGGTACACTAGTCGGGGAAAAAGTATAGGATAGGCTACTCGAGTTTAGATAGGCCTATCAATACAACGTTTACCCGTAGTCTAATATAGGTTATAAAAATACTAGCCTACACCAACATTTCCCTTATTTTATTCTGTTTTTAACTAAGTTATATAGGCCTAGAGTAAACATGTGTATTATATCCTCTTAACGTTTTATAGCAGATTAAACAAAGAAAGTGCCGTGTTATTTTTAGTAAGTCCAACGCTCACCTAGATACATTAAAAGTATTGATCTGATCGTTAAGGATTGATGAATTTGGTTTTTGTTTTTCACTTTTTTCACTTTTCACTGCTTAATTTTCTGATAGTTTTAATGAAGTAGGCCTATTACTATTTATATTTTATAAACATTATTATGATTATTATTTATAACTAGTAGGCCTACTTACGATTTAAAATTTATTTTCAAATATATTTGTGCGATATTATTTAGAAGGAAAATTTCACGTAATATTTCAAATATGGCATTTCATATCTCATGAACTAGTTGATCTACAAGGCAGTGGTCTCACTTGTCCCATAATATTGGCTACACTGCCACTAATAATAATAATAGTAATGTAGCCTATGGATACTGCTCGGGTCTAAGCTCTGTTAACTAGCGGGATGAAGGGCAGAGGCAGGGAAGGAGCAGGCGAGAATTGAGAAGCCTGTCGACAGACCGCCGTGTTACCTGACATTCTCGTCTATTCCAATACTGAAACCAGTGTGGCGTTGCGAATGAGTGAGTGAGTCACCGAGTAATGTATTTGCTTCTGTTAGTACGCAAAGACCGAGGAACCTCATCACTCGTCACCACCACTTCTCATAGTCCGCGATTCACATTCCTCTCAGGTTCACGCAGCTTAGACCCGAGCAGTACAAGCTTATTATAAAAGAAGTGTTATGAAAAGAGACATAGGCCTATAATTTAAGGAGTGTATAAACATTATTATTGGTAGCCTATATTGACTTTCACGGCTAGTGAATTAAAACTCAGCAATTCTTCTAGGTTTGTGCCGTGTATTGTGTCAGGTTTCGCCTAGGACACCAAGCTGGCTCATCAGCTGACTCTTGGTGTCCCCACCCGGACCCTCACAGGAGTAGCGAACTGCGCGCTACCTCCCTTTTTATGAAGCGCACCTGCGCCTCTTTACCGCGAGAACTAAAAGCTCAAGCAGCCATAACCTCCCTATGAAGGCTTCCAAAAAGATGGTATAGTCTATTGGCTTTCACGGCCAGTGAATTAAAACTCAGCAATTCTTCTAGGTTTGTGCCGTGTCTTGTGTGGGGTTTTAATTCACTGGCCGTGAAAGCCAATATACCATCTTTTTGGAAGCCTTCATAGGGAGGTTAAGGCTGCTTGAGCTTTTAGTTCTCGCAGTCAAGTGGTGCAGTTGCACCTTATATAAAGGGAGGTGGCGAGTAGTCCGCTACTCCAGTGGGGTTCCGGGCGGGGACACCAAGAGTCCGCCGATGAGCCAGCTTGGTGTCCTAGGCGAAACCCAAAACAAGACACGGCACAAACCTAGAAGAATTGCTGAGTTTTAATTCACCGGCCGTGAAAGCCAATATACCATCTTTTTGGAAGCCTTCATAGGGAGGTTGAGACTGCTTGAGCTTTTAGTTCTCGCAGTTAAGTAGTGCAGTTGCACTCTATATAAAGGGAGGTATCGCGCAGTTCGATACTCCTGTGGGGGTCCGGGCGATGACACCAAGAGCTCGACGATGAGCCAGCGTGGTGTCCTAGGCGAAACCCCACACAAGACACGGCAAAAACCTAGAATTATTACTGAGTTTTAATTCACCGGCCGTGAAAGCCAATATACCATCTTTTTGGAAGCCTTCATAGGGAGGTTGAGGCTGCTTGACCTTTTGGTTCTCGCAGTCAAGGAGTGCAGTTGCACTCTATATAAAGGGAGGTATCGCCCAGTTCGATACTCCTGTGGGGGTCCGGGCGGGGACACCAAGAGCCCGCCGATGAGCCAGCTTGGTGTCCTAGGCAAAACTCCACACAAGACACGGCACAAACCTAGAAGAATTGCTGAGTTTTAATTCACCGGCCGTGAAAGCCAATATACCATCTTTTTGGAAGCCTTCATAGGGAGGTTAAGGCTACTTGAGCTTTTAGTTCTCGCAGTCAAGTAGTGCAGTTGCACTCTATATAAAGGGAGGTACCGCGCAGTTCGTTACTCCTGTAGAGGTCCGGGTGGGGACACCAAGAGCCCGCCGATGAGCCAGCTTGGTGTCCTAGGCAAAACCCCACACAAGACAAGGCACAAACCTAGAAGAATTGCTGAGTTTTAATATCTCAAGAACATTGTCAAGGAGATGGAATGTGACTCGTATGCCCAAGTGAAGAGAACTGCTGAAGACCGTAAGAAATGGCTGCAACGACATGGCTTTTAGCCTCTCGAAGCCGATATATCATATAATTTTCATAACAAACTTTCATAATTATACTTAAGTAGGCTACATCATTAGTGTTTTCATTTCTTAATTGAGCTGAAGAAGACGTCAATGTCAGGTCGAAACATGTAGCCTACAGTAATATGTAAGAGATATATTTCAATTCAAGTATTGATTGGCGTTTATTTTAAACATTAGAATTCATCTATCAATAGCCTACAGATATAAACAAACAATTTGCAATCATGGCAAATAATATAGGCTATATTATTTCAGTAGTATAGATCCCTCTTGCGGCCTTCACAAGCAACCGATCGTGACAAATGAGCATTCAAATTAAAGATAATATATATTAGCAGAGACGTATTGCACTAATTTTATAAATAACTATAATTTCTTTTAAAAATGACTTAAAAACGTACGAAGTGTTCGATTTACATTTACTTCTGCTGAAGGAAAATACGGTCCATAATTGCTGTTCACTTCACATTTTGGCCACTGTGACGCATGTTTCATGTCATTTTAATATTCTGAGGCCTTTCCTTTATCATTTTGCATGGATTTCAGAAACAGTAAATCAAAGAAATGATTACTCAAATCGTATAATTTCATAAATATCGAATAACCGATGAGTGTTATGATGATCCAATTTCCAGTGATTGCCTTCTTAAGTTAGGGAACGTAGAACTTGGATTCCTAACTGAAATGTAAACAGTGTTGGCTTCTATAATCATTTGGTTGAAATGAAAACATAACAACCTTCCTCCTTAAGTCTCTCATTATAAACCTATTGGGGAAAGTGTGGTTCCTCTCATGGGTCCGCTAGTATATTTGTATTCTAGGAATAATTTACAAGGCTAAACCAAGAACTACCTACATTTCATGTAGGGCCTGTTCTACGCAGACCTCTGATCCATAGAAAAAGTGAAGCCAAGGATTCTTAAAAGAGCTCTCTGTGTTGGAATAACCACATAGTCGAGACTGGTAGGCTATATGAAATCGCCAAAGAGACTTTCTATATTGATGACATAAAGGCAAGGTTCTTGCTACCATCCACTCATCCAAGGTACTTGAAGAGAGAAAACACAAGAGGGAGGATATTTGGCTTGAATGTTATTGTACAGACGCCAGGTGGGACCGACAATGGACGGAGGCGAATCAAGAATTAAGGAATGTCATCACAAGTTTAGTGGTTCATGGATATCACCACAAACTATGTGAGACCACACATTTCCATCAAGTAGGCTAACCAAGGAGAGTGTGTGTACTTTGTGTGCGGAAGGATGTGAACGCTATCACATCAACCGATGCAAAAATAGGACAAAATCAGTTTTGGAGTATAGTAAAGATCTTTAGACTAAAGAACCAACAAGAACGGTATTTTGGCCATTCGGCTGCAATTAAATTTAATTAATTAATATTCTACACGTGATTCATGAATAAAATAAAATGAGGGAAATCTTGGCGTAGCTTGTTTTATATAAGACCACGGTGAACGTTGCATTGTCATCTAAACTCGAGTATCTAGAATAGCCTATACTTTATTCCCCGACTAGTCTACTATTAAACGTTTATTGAGAAGACGTAAACTCAAAGCAGTCACGGTACACACGAGTGCATTCAGTATCATAGGGACAGTTGAGTTGCACCCCATGGCCTACAACCAAGGTAATGCGGCTGAATGGTGCGCGTTGTGTAGACCTAATCACAAGGTTATTTTACTCTAATAGTATCGTCCACTTCTTGGTGTAGTGGTTAGCATCCTAGGCTGTCGGGACATCTTCTCGGCTCTGCTTGGTCTGAGGGCTGAAAGGCGGTAGTGAATTAAAACTCAGCAATTCTGCTATGTTTGTGCCATGTCTCGCGTAGGGTTTCACCTAGGACACCAAGCTGGCTTATCAGCGCGCTCTTGGTGTCCCCACCTGGACCCCCACAGGAGTAGCGAAATGCGCGCTACCTCCCTTTTTATGAAGCGCGCCTGCGCCTCTTCACTGCGTGAACTAAAACCTCAAGTAGCCATAACCTCCCTATGAAGGCTTCCAAAAAGATGGTATATTGACTTTCACGGCCGGTGAATTAAAACTCAGCAATTCTTCTACGTTTGTGCCGTGTCGTGTGGGGTTTCGCCTCGGACATCATGCTGTCTCATCAGTGGGCACTTGGTGTCCCAGCCCGGACCCCCACAGGAGTAGTGAACTGCTCGCTACCTCCCTTTATATGAAGCGCTCCTGCGCCTCATTTCTGCGAGAACTAAAAGCTCAAGCTGCCATAACTTCCCTATGAAGGCTTCCAAAAAGATGGTATATCGGCTCTCACGGCCAGTGAATTAAAACTCAGCAATTCTTCTAGGTTTGTGCCGTGTCTTGTGTGGGGTTTCGCCTAGGACACCAAGCTGGCTCATCAGCGGGCTCTTGGTGTCCCGGCCCGGACCCTCACAGGAAATATAGGCTGATTGCGCTGCGAGTAGCCAATAATTCAGTAGCGTTACCAACATTGGGGCAAGACGGTTGTGGATAATCACTTGTAATAATTTAATGAGTGCAGCCAATGGCCGAAATGTACAGTAGATATGCCAGTTAATATAAACTTATATAGGCCTATATTTTCTTTTAACATTTGACACATGGTATCTTTCAGAAAATACGTCACAGTGATCGCACGCACAACCTGGACTGGGGTCACGTCTTCGTCCAGCATGACTAGCCTATCCGGATTTCTGTTTTCGTCTGATGCAGTTCTTGGAGGTCTAGTAGGCTACGTAGCTTGGTGAAGAAGGTAGAAACATCGACAGTCTGAGCTCCTCTATGAGAAATGCCTCTTTCCAAGGGGTGTCCATATATTTTCTAATTTTCACAAAATTTCGTCAGCGACACCTCTCTGCACTTGCACGTCCTCACGTGGTATCTGTCGCAAGGACCCTTACAAAGCTTGCACACGCATAGTTCGTCTGGTTGGTGATAGACGTCTCTCATGCAGATCCGGTGGTGGAAACCATGGACCGCAAAGCGCGTCAAGTTATGTCTCAGCTCGTAGGATCCTTGCATCCAGTCCTGTGTAGTCATAGCGTCCGTCGTATAAAATTCATGCCAAATGCCATTTCTCTTTGCTGTCATGAGACGTAAATACTCCCCAAATCCCAATGTGTGCGGCAGGAGCATCTGTAATCTGACTTCTTCCATGAAAGGTAGTTCCCCTGTCATGACATACACAAGCCGCGAGGGCGTGAACTTGGATAGGCATAAGTTAAGGCTCTTTTTAGATACATTGTCTTGATCCTTTCCAGCGTTGCCAGATGTCTGTGCCTAAGATGTTTCCAAATAATTTCCAGGCCATAGATGGCGACTGGTGCTATTTTTAACCAAAAAAGTCATATTGCCGTCTTTAGGGATAGGCTGCGTAGATGCTCGATGTCGCTCATAGCCGTCAGTGCAGCGTCCAGCCTCTCTCTCACGTGCATCGTGAAGACGTTCCCAGATGTCTGCATAGTCACCCCCAGGTACCGGAAATGGGAGATTGTAGTCAGGGGGGTGTCTTTTGTAATGAAACGTCGCGGGCTTTCCGCACCTTCTGAAGGACATAGTGACTGTCTTCGTCTCGTTCAAACTCATTTCGTTATCTTCGGCCCATACTGCTACATTGTTCACGGCGATTTGTAGGTCTTCTGCACTTGTAGAGGTCATTACCATATCGTCTGGGTACACATAAATTTTGACATTGGGTGGAATTATTGAAGTGACGTCAGCTGTTGCTATTGTAAACAATATCGGACTGAGAGGATCGCCTTGAAGGGCCCCGTTCGTTTCCTCGATTGGTTCAGAAGAGACGATGCCGTCAGTGATTTCTATTTGGTAACTACTTAACAGATTCCTAATGAATCTAGCTAAGTAACTTAACTAAACTCGCCTACCAATTTCTGAAGTTTGTCGATGATAATTTGTCTGTTAAGGGTGTCAAAAGCTTTTTTGTAGTCAATGAATACAGACTGCAGTTTCCTCCTTGGTAAAGTTAAAGCTTCCTCAATATCTAACTGTAAACATTGGATGGCTTGTGTGGCAGATCTACCCTTTCGAAACCCGAATTGTTCGTCAGGTATCCACTCTTCAAGTGTGGACGTGAGGCGTTCGCAAATTAATTTTGTGAGGATTTTCAATAACTAGCTCTCAAGGGCAATCCCCCTGTATGAGTTCGGGTCCCCGCTGTCGCCTTTCCCTTTGTACAACATTTTAACTGTCGATTTCCTCCAGTTCACGGGAATTGTACCTTTCCGTAAATAGAGAGCTTACACATCTTTTCAATTGTGTTGTGGATTCTTTCAGATGCTCATTGAAGATGTTGTCTGGCCAACAGGCTTTATTGTTCGTATTAATGGTAATGGCTTTCAACACCTCTTCCTCGGTAAAAAAAAAGTTCCGGTTCTTCTGCTACTGTAAGGTCGCGGAGCGGGGCGAGTGTCCCGGTCGTGAAGGACCAACGCTAAGTGATTACTTGTGGCTGTGACGTCAACTGGACACCTTGAGAGAGATCAGCCGCTGGCGGCGCCTGAATTCGAACCAAGGATATCCCATCGCCAGCTACGCAGTGCAATTCTGAAGCGGACCTGAGTTGCTGGGATAATCTATGCTTTTAAGAAGACTTGACACCTGAGTGATTAGCCAGACTGTTATTAGGCTATCATCGGACATCTTACACATTTAGCCTAGGCTAATTTTTGTTGGAACATCAGTAGCTTTCAGTTGGTCAAAACAAGATAATCCCAATTACCAGAATGTTCAGTAAAGGACATAGGCCGATAGCCTACTTTCCCCTAAATGCATGGGAATTGTTATAACTCTTTGTCCTTTTCAAGGAGTAAGTTACGAGGCTCGTTTTTAAAGTAATACCCGTTGTAATATAACGCCATTGCAGCGCTGCGGTCGGCATTCCGTGCAGGTGCGCTGTGTACCTGCATGTATTGGCAAGGCTGAGTCGCCATTACGGCAACAGTCGCCCATGTGTGGGTGTGTTGACAAGCTTTTGAAATAGCATCGTCGATCGCGAGTGCCGCTGACTCGTAGACAATAGAGAGAACTCCCCTGTAAGATATGCTGCCATTTGGCCACCACTGTCTGGCAAATTGCGTATGTGGTCAGGAGAACTCCTAAACATACGATGTTCTCCTGGTTCTCTCTTGTCTACTAGTCGGCGGGACTCTCGATCGGCGATGCTATTTCAATAGCTTGTCAACACACCCACACATGAGTGACTGTTGCCGTAATGGCGACTCAGCCTTGCCAATAGCTGCAGGTACACAGCGCACCTGCACGAAATGCCGACCGCAGCGCTGCAACGGCGTAATATCACAACGGGTATTACTTAAAAAAACGAGCCTCGTATAATAAATTGCTGGTTGTAGTAGCTTGTTGAAATACAACGTGCTATACGGATATTAAACGTTGATTGATTGAATACTTGCCTGAATTATATATACACACACAAATACAGCCATCACAATAACACAGGTTATCAGACAAAATTCAACACTCACCCAAGTACACGAGGCTAAATGTCCATGATGTATATGCATCTCAAATGAAACAACAACAACAACAACAACAGCAGCTTCCTACCCAAATCCTTCCTGCAAACTATTGGGCTGATGACCTTGTAGTATGGTCAAAAGACGCTTCCCACATGTAGGTATGTTGTTGCAAAATTTGGTAGAGATCAGATGCTTAGGTTATTCGTAATTTAATTTTAAGTTTTGACCATTAGGGAGGCCGTCATTACGTTTTGGTAAAGATGGCGGCAATATGAAACATGACACTGAGGTACCCTTTGCTAGTGCTACCTCTGTACCAAATTTCATTCAATTTGGATTCACCGTGTTTGAATTGATAAGGGGGGGGGGGGACACACAGACATGCAGAGTACACACGTCACATACATGCACACACACACACACACACACACAGACACACAATTTTCGGCCCTGTGTTGATCTCATAAGTCTACTTTCATTTTTTGCAAAAATCGAAAGTAGGCTAAAAACCTGAAATAAATGACATGTGATTAAGATTTATCCTATAGGCTATTAAACTTATTCATGCTTTAGGGATGTTGCCGTGTTTGCGTTTAACATTTAAAACTCTAAACGTTTCGAAAGAAACCTTGTCTCCGTTTTCAATAGAAAATATGGCGCGTGTTTTTCTAGAGCAGACGCAAGAAAAGCTTGCCGTTACTCAACGAAGCGCATAGGCCAATATCAATCGGCGTATGCTCATTGCGGGGCTCCTGTGTGTCCCCCGAATGCTGATTACCGGGCTCACTGCACACTCCATTCTTCAACAACGCGGCTCGCTCCGAGACGCGGTCTACAGCTGTAAACCACGCGTAAACCCAGTCACAGTTCAGCCTGCCAAGCCTGGGCAGACGATCCCTCCGTTCAGAACTGCTGCTAGCGAGCTACTGCCGCGAAGTGGGAGGGGCGTTGTATGCCATTACCGAGCACACCCGAACATCCGAATATGGCCGAAGATCTGCGCAGCATTCTTCGGCAAGCTTTCCTTGCGTCTCCTCTACCAAACTCCACATAGCAGTTTCTGGCTGCTCTCTGGTGACGAACAGAGTCTGTAGTGTGTCTAAGCTCATTGCCACACATTCTTTGGCCCCATTGTTTTAATTCTAACTTATTGAAAACGGAGGCAAGGTTCCTTTCGAAGCGTTTGGAGTTTTAAATGTTACCCGTGCGAGAACTCTCGCATGAGTATAAACCACCCGCCTGACTTTACTGCTATGCGAACTTCTATAAATATGTTCATTTGTTTAAACTCACTTAAAAAAAAGAGTGATAGTCAGTGTGAAAGACTAGACTTTATGTCATTTTAAATGCTACAAATGCTAAAAAAAATTGCTGGGTGAAAGCCTCATGATCATGCAGCGAACAGCAAGTGCAAACCAAGGTCAAAGGAGGTAGCTGGCTGGATGACGTCACTCTCACCGGAGCGCGCGGGTAAAGGAGGAAGCACAAGCAGTACTATGACGTCACACACCTCAGTGCATTCTCGGTACATTTCGTCCCGTCACCGTAACGTAACGCCAGACCTCAGCGTAACGACGAAGTCGACAAGATGATTTAAAATGATAAAATGGGTTGTATGCGCCCCATATGTACAGACTACCCGGCCGGCTATAGTGCTATGCGGGCAGGACGCGACACAGTTCTGCCAGGGGCTATCGTCTTGTTTATTTGTTTAAAAACACTCTATAAACAAACAAATATATTTCCGTTTACTTTTCAAGAAATGCAAGATTTTACTTGTATGGAGACGATTTGGAAGATTTTGGTACAAATCACACCTTTTAACTCCCTCTGGTTTAGGAGCTTGAGCTTTGCGAAACATACACCTTAGCGTATCTATATATATAAAGCACAAAGTTTGTCTGTCTGCCTGTCTGTCTGTCTGTCTGTTATGTATACAAATCTACACCGTTTCACCGATCTGAACCAAAATGTGTATACTTACCCTTTGGGACCCTGCGGGTAACCATGTCAACATTAAATTTCGGACAGACCACCCCATGCCCTGCATTTAGGCCCTTTTGCACAAATCTACACCGTTTCACCGATCTGAACCAAAAGTTGTATATTTAACCTTTGGAACCCTGCGAGTAACACTGTCCACTTAAAAATTCGGACAGACCACCCCATTCCCTGCATTTAGGCCCTTTGGTTCAAATCCACACCGTTTCACCGATCTCAACCAAAATTGTACATTTACCCTTTGGAAACCTGCGAGTAACACTGTCCACTTAAAATTTCGGACAGACCACCCCATTCCCTGCATTTAGGCCCTTTGGTCCCAATCTACACCGTTTCACCGATCAGAACCAAAATTCGTATTCTTACCCTTTGGTACCCTGCGAGTAACACTGTCTGCTTGAAATTTCGGACAGACCACGCCATTCCCTGCATTTAGGCCCTTTTTGCACAAATCTACACCGTTTCACCGATCTGAACCAAAATGTGTATACTTACCCTTTGGAACCCTGCGAGTAACACTGTCCACTTGACATTTCGGACAGACCACCCCATTCCCTGCATTTAGGCCCTTTGGTCCAAATCTACACCGTTTCACAGATCAGAACCAAATTTCGTATTCTTACCCTTTGGTACCCTGCGAGTAACACTGTCTGCTTGAAATTGCGGACGGACCACTCCATTCCCTGCATTCAGGCCCTTTGGCCCAAATCTACACCGTTCCACCGATCTCAACCAAAATTTGTATACTCACCCTTTGAAAGCCTGAGAGTAACACTGTCTGCTTGAAATTGCGGACAGACCACTCCATTCCCTGCATTCAGGCCCTTTGGCACAAATCAACACCGTTTCTCCGATCTGAACCAAAATTTGTATACTCACCCTTTGAAAGCCTGCGAGTAACACTGTCTGCTGGAAATTGCGGACAGACCACTCCATTCCCTACATTTAGGCCCTTTGGCCCAAATCTACACCGTTCCACCGATCTCAACCAAAATTTGTATATTTACCCTTTGGAACACTGCGACTAACACTGTCTGCTTGAAATTGCGGAGAGGCTACTCCATCCCCTGCATTTAGGCCCTTTGGCACAAATCTACACCGTTTCACCGATCTGAACCAAAATTTGTATACTTACCCTTTGGAACCCTGCGAGTAACACTGTCCATTTAAAATTTCGGACAGACCACCCCATTCCCTGCATTTAGGCACTTTGGCACAAATCTACACCGTTTCACCGATCAGAACCAATATTCGGAAACTTACCCTTTGGTACCCAGCGAGTAACACTGTCTGCTTGAAATTGCGGACAGACCACTCCATTCCCTGCATTTAGGCCCTTTGTCCCAAAACTACACCGTTTCACCGATCTCAACCAAAATTTATATATTTACCCTTTGGAACACTGCGACTAACACTGTCTGCTTGAAATTGCGGCGAGGCCACTCCATCCCTTGCATTTAGGCTGTGTGGCACAAATCTACACCGTTTCACCGATCTGACCCCAATTTTATATATTTACCCGTAGGAACCCGACAAGTAACACTGTTCACTTTAAATTTCGGACAGACCACACTATTTCCTGCTTTTTGGCCCTTTGGCAGAAAACTACACCGTTTCACCTATCTCAACCATATTTTACATAATTACCCTTTGGAACTCGACGAGTAACACTGTCCACTCTAAATTTCGGACAGACCACTCCATTTCCCGCATTAAGGCATTTTGGTACAAATCTATATCGTTCACCGATCGAAAACAAAGTGTGTATACTTACCCTTTGGAACCCGATGCGTAACACTGTCCACTTGAAATTTCTGACATACCACTCCATTCCTTGCATTTAGCTCAGGAATTCCTCGGGGTTGCCAGCATCCTAACTCACCAGTCATGAGCCCTTGAGGGTGTACCAGAAGTGGAGGGTCTACACACACCCTGCCTCTTTGAGGGCCTTGAGCAGAAGACAGGAGATATTATGAAAAGGAAAAGAAGGCAGACCCCTCGAAGAATGAGGGTATCAGGAAAGATGAGACAAAGCCAATTAAGGCGGGAAATTGAAAGACTCCCTAGCCCTCGGATACCCTAATACAGTCTGGGTCGGAAGAGAACAAGAGTTGACCAAGGGAGGCCGACAGGAAAGAAAACTGAAATGAGCCCGGCACCAGGAAGTAGAAGCGATGCCAGACTCAGCTGGGGTCCCGTGGTCGCCAACCCACGTCCCACAAGTTGTAAGACCCTGGGGGGGGGGGGGGAGGTCAGTTGTTAGATTAGCTTGCTGATTCATCGCGAGGTGACTTGAGAGTACTTTCCAGAGCCCGCCGTGTTATCTCCTGCTGTCTATGCTGATGCCAGCACAGGGCCGTTGCGAAACAGTGAGTGATTCCCGGTCAATCTAAATAGGACGGGGAACCCCGAACGTGTGTCATCATATTTCGTCATCATCTGCGATCATCTCAGGTTCGTGCAGCTTGGACCTATATGTCTTTGCCGAGCAGTACGATCTTTCACTAGACGCATCGAGTACAGGCCTAAGCCAGAAAATAAGGTAGAGACTTTGGAAGACATCGAAGCTAGACACCTGAATTACCTATAGGCCTATCAGTTTTAAAATAACACCATGTTCGTTTAGTAGTCATTTTTTCATTACCTTATTATTATCATCATAAGTGCAAAAGTATTTCTCGACTGTGATTTTTAAAATATTTATTTTTGGTTGGTTGGTTTTTAAGTTTAGGGGCTGCGACAACGCGGTCATGTAGCCCCGTGTACTTTGGGGGTGTGTAGAATCTGTCTGATAACCAGTGTTAATTGTGATGACTGTATTAGTGTGTGTTATCTGTTTTTTAATTTAAGTACAAACTGCAACTTAGAATTCTTCAAATAGTTCGTACTTTTGCCGTCACGACTACTAGGCCAAGTTCGGAACTTAGCTACTAGACGCCACTGCAGTCGGCTCTTGGCAACGGACGTAGACATCTAAGAGCGTTGTCTACCTATCCAATTTAGCTTCACACAGGTGTAATTAGTGGAAGGTTCTTTAACATGCCATAAATCTGACATGGGACCGCCGGCTTTACTGCCCCTCCGAAGAAAGGCATACTGAGGGATTTTAACGCTCTTGAACCCGCTATCTTGGGCATTGAAGCTCAGCATGCTACCAAATATGCCACCGAAGCCGCCATATTTTAATTACAGTACATTGTGTACATTATAAGTTGAAGTGTCAATTCAATACCGGTAGTAGTTTCCCTTATCATCCTCATCATAAGAGCAAATGACCTACAGTAGATGTTACGCCCATTACACCATTAATCACCACACACAATAAGTCTTCCTCGCCTGTGAATTTTGATATATGTATTTCTATTACGGTAGTTTGTAAGTTTGACGTGTCAATTCAACAGTAGTTTTTATTATCATCCTTATCAAAAGGGCAAATGACCTAGATATTACTTCCTCGTTGTCTTTGGGGGCAAATGACTTAGATTTTAAGTCCATTATATTTCTAAGGAGACCTTAAAACATTATCATCATTCCACCGGGCGAAGCCGGGTACTACTGCTAGTCTACTATATAAAGCTCAAATACCACTCACTCACTCACTCACTGATTCATTCATCACGATATCTCAGAAACCACCAAACGGATTGGAATGAAATTTGGTATGCCGCTTCCTCAAGGGTCGCAAACGCGCACTAAGAAAGGATTTTTGGATATTCAGGTTCTAAAGGGGTGTTAAGGGGTTGGACCTGCATTTCATTGAATAGCAATATCTCCCGATTGCTTTCATTGGGGGATGTGACACTCGGCATATGACACGTGTCTGAGGGTTTTTCGATGTGGTGTATATTATGAGATGAAAGGGGTGAAAAGTGGGGGTAGAAAGATTCCTAACGGAGCGTGTATCTCTTAAACGACATAGGCGAGGAGTTTGAAACGCGGAGAAATTAATCAGCTTAAAAATTAATAAATAAATAATTAAAATAAATAGGTGTTCGACCGTTTTTTCATAAATCCAATATAAGGGTCCTATGGGGAGGGGTGAAATTCTGGAAGAAAAACGTCCACTAAGGAAGGATTTTTGGATGTTCACTCTCATCGACCAACCAAAACTATTAAAGTTAGAAGAATGATATTTTCGGGATTTGTTTGTTGTGTGTCGAAAACGTCCACTAAGGAGGGATTTTTGGATATTCAGGTTCAATAGGGGTGTTAACGGGGTCAAACCTGCAATTCATTGAATAACGATATGACATGACTATGACGTGAGCGAAGCCGCGGGTACCTGCTAGTTAGGCTATACAGTATAATTAAGATATTTTCACATGGCAATAGGCTATGCCAAAAGCATAAATAATTTTAATAATATCATATAATATTACGGACTATTGAAGAGGAATAATAATAATAATAATAATAAGAAGAAGAAAACTAACAGAAGACATGTTTCGCTCGACAAGCGAGCATCATCAGATCCAAATAGGGCCTATGCAAGACAATTAGCTTTACAAAACACTACCAAGCCTACAGTGACACCCACAGACATTCTCTGCCCTTCAAATACGAAAGAATAAAATAAGGAACCTGTCATAAATTTGTTAAGAGCATGATAATTATTACTATAATATTAGCATCCGAAGAAGGAACTATTTATTTTAATGCAGCAAAATTTAGCAGGCGGCTTCTGTGCGTAGTTGGTAGCATGCTGACTTCTATGCCCAAGATCGCGGGTTCAAACCCGGCCGAAGTTGTCGGATTTTTTTAAGAGCGTTAAAATCCCTTAGTATGCTTTCCTTCAGAGGGGAAGTAATGTCATCGCGTCTGGAGATGGCAGTTCAACACGCTGCGACCGGGTGCGCCGTCTTGCAGTACGCATGCGCGGCGCGCATATTCCAAACTTAAATATATCGGCTTCCTGCATGCCAATCGTTGTTATCGCAGCACACGACACGCAGCCATTGAAAGAAGGAATGTGCTGTGTGAGTGAAGCAAGTAGTAACTAACTCAATGTTTTTGGAATGCGCGATACGCAGTGAGCGGGAAGACATCTGCAGTTCAAACCCAACTGCCATCTCCTGGCGCGATATCAGTAAAGCCAGCGGTCCCATGCCATACATTTATGACATGTAAAAGAACCATCCACTAATTAAACTTGTGTAAAGCTAAATTATAGGTTTGATTTGACTAACGCTCTTAGGTTCCAACGTTCGTAGCCAGGAGCCGACTGCGGTGGCATCTAGTAACGAAGTTCAGAACTAGTCGGTCGTTGACGGTGGCGTTTGGTAGCAAAAGTTGGAACTACTTGAAAATCGTATGTCTGCAGTCCTTACTTGAATTAAAAACACATAATACACAGTAATACAGCCATCAAAATTAACACCTGTTATCAGACAGATTCTACACACACCCAAAGTAGGCTACACGGGGCTATATGACCGCGTTGTCGCACTCCCTAAACTGAGGAAGAAACCAACCACATGTATCGGGTGATGGTTGTAACAGGCCTAAATACTAAGTTACTCTCACCACACTCGGGCTATCCGAGATTTGGAACAGAGGGTTTTCTATTCTATTCTATTTCGTAAGTTTCAGCGCCGTGCGGTTGACCAATGGCACAACAATGTCTTGCGAACACCACCACGCCATCAGTCAAGCGCTCTGAAGTCAAGTCCGCTCATTCGTTAAATCAGGTATAAAGTGTTTGGCACATTATAACTTATATGGCAGAAAATTCAAGTGATTTAAAATTAATCATAATATTCTTTTAAATAATTCTGCCAAGTTTTCTATTTTATCTACAAATTTTATGCATTGTTTTTAACATGTGCATAATTAAATGTGTGTATGTTTTTTAACCTAGTCAGACATCTTCTATCTATATATATAAAGCTCAATGTTTGTCTGTCTGTCTGTCTGTCTGTCTGTCTGTCTGTTATGTATACAAATCCACACTGTTTCACCGATCTGAACCAAAATTTGTATACTTACCCTTCGGAACCCTGCGGGTAACCCTGTCCACTTGAAATTTCCGACAGACCACCCCATTCCCTGCATTTAGGCCCTTTGGCCCAAATCTACACCGTTGCACCGATCTCAACCAAAATTTGTATACTTACCCTATGTAACCCTGTGAATAACACTGTCCACTTAAAATTTCGGACAGACCACCCTATTTCCTGCATTTAGGCCGTTTGGCAAACATCTACACCGTTTGACCGATCCGAACCAAAATTTGTATACCTACCCTTTGCAACCCTGCGGGTAACCCTGTCCACTTGAAATTTCGGACAGACCACCCCATTCTCTGCATTTAGGCCCTTTGACCCAAATCTACACCGTTTCACCGATCAGAACCTAAATTTGTATACTTACCCTTTGGTACCCTGCGAGTAACACTGTTTGCTTGAAATTGCGGACAGACCACTCCATTCCCTGCATTTAGGCCCCTTGGCTAAAATCTACACCGTTTTACCGATCTGAACCAAAATGTGTATACTTACCCTTTGTAACTCTGTGAATATCACTGTCCACCTAAAATTTCGGACAGACCACCCCATTTCCTGCATTTAGGCCCTTTGGCAAAAATCTATATCGTTTCACCGATCCGGACCAAAATTTGTATACTTACCCTTTCGAACCCTGCAGGTAACACTGTCCACTTGAAATTGCGGACAGATCACCCCATTCCCTGCATTTAGGCCCTTTGGCACAAATCTACACCGTTTCACCGTTCAGAACCAAAATTTGTATACTTACCCGTTGGTACCCTGCGAGTAACATTGTCTGCTTGAAATTGCGGACAGACCACTCCATTCCCGGAAAGAGGACAGGGTCCGTCCCAAAGGCAATGGAAAAAAAGGGTAAAACCGGACCCGCTCAGGAAACCCTCAGGGTTGCCATCTCCCGAACTCACCAGCCATGAGCCCTTGAGGATGTAGCACTATCCAGGGTGCACCAGAAGTGGTGGGGCTACACACACCCTGCCTCCTTGAGGGTCTTGAGCAGAAGACATGAGATATTAAGAAAAGAAAAAGAAGGCTGACACCTCGAAGAATGAGGCTATCAGGAATGATTAGACAAGGGCCAATTAAGGCGGGAAAGTGAAAGAGTCGCTAGGCCTCGGATACCCTGATACCATCGGGGTCGGAAGAGAACAAGAGTTTGACCAAGGGAGGCTGACAGGAAAGAGAACTGAAAGGAGCCCGGCACCAGTAAGTAGAAGCAATGCCGGACTCAGTTGGGGTCCCGTGGTCGCAAACCCACGTCCCACAAGTTGAGAGACCCTGGTGGGTGGAGGGGGGAGGAGGAGGCCAGGTGTGAGAATAGCTTGCTGATTCATCGCGAGTTGACATGAGAGAAATGTCCAGTCCCCGCCGTGTTACCTGGTATTGCTGACTATGCTGATGTTCATACAGGGTCTTTGCTCAAACCACTGTCGTGTTACGAAAGAATTAGTGATTCACCGGTCAATGTGAATAGGACCGGGAACACCCCCCCCCCCCCCCCCCCCCCCCGAACGTCTGTCATCATATATCGTCATCATCTGCGATTCGTGCAGCTTTGACCCGGGCAGTACTCGATAAGCTATTTCACTACACGCATCGAGTATAGGCCTAAGCCAGAAAATAACGTTCAGACATCGAAGGTAGAAATCTAAATTGCCTATATCAGATTTAAAATTACACCATGTTCGTTTAGTAGTCATTTTTCATTACCTTATTATTATCATAAAGGCAAATGACCTAGATGTTACGCCCATTATACCACTAGTCACCACACACAATAAGTCTTCATCGCCTGTGAATTTTGAAATTTTTCTTTCTATCACGGTAGTTTATAAGTTTGTCGTGTCAATTCAACAGTAGTTTTCATTATCATACTCATCAAAAGGGCAAATGGCCTAAATGTTACGTCCATTATACTACTAAGTAACACCACAGTCTTCATGGCCTGTGATTTTAAAATGTGTATTTCCATTAGTTTGTAAGTTTGATATACCCGTTCAGTAGTAGTCGTCTTCATTATCATCCTCATCAAAAGGGCAAATGACCTAGATGTTACGTCCATTATACTACTAAACAACACCAGAGTCTACCTAGCCTGTAAACTTACCCTTTGGTACCCAGCGAGTAACACTGTCTGCTTGAAATTGCGGACAGACCACTCCATTCCCTGCATTTAGGCCCTTTGTCCCAAATCTACACCGTTTCACCGATCTCAACCAAAATTTGTATATTTACCCTTTGGAACACTGCGACTAACACTGTCTGCTTGAAATTGCGACGAGGCCACCCCATTCCCTGCATTTAGGCCCTTTGGCCCAAATCCACACCGTTGCACCGATCTCAACCAGACAAGCTCAATGTTTGTCTGTCTGCCTGTCTGTCTGTCTGTTATGTATACAAATTCACACTGTTTCACCGATCTGAACCAAAATTTGTATACTTACCCTTCGGAACCCTGCGGGTAACCCTGTCCACTTGAAATTTCCGACAGACCACCCCATTCCCTGCATTTAGGCCCTTTGGCCCAAATCTACACCGTTGCACCGATCTCAACCAAAATTTGTATACTTACCCTATGTAACCCTGTGAATAACACTGTCCACTTAAAATTTCGGACAGACCACCCTATTTCCTGCATTTAGGCCGTTTGGCAAACATCTACACCGTTTGACCGATCCGAACCAAAATTTGTATACTTACCCTTTGCAACCCTGCGGGTAACCCTGTCCACTTGAAATTTCGGACAGACCACCCCATTCTCTGCATTTAGGCCCTTTGGCCCAAATCTACACCGTTTCACCGATCAGAACCTAAATTTGTATACTTACCCTTTGGTACCCTGCGAGTAACACTGTTTGCTTGAAATTGCGGACAGACCACTCCATTCCCTGCATTTAGGCCCCTTGGCTAAAATCTACACCGTTTCACCGATGTGAACCAAAATGTGTATACTTACCCTTTGTAACTCTGTGAATATCACCGTCCACCTAAAATTTCGGACAGACCACCCCATTTCCTGCATTTAGGCCCTTTGGCAAAAATCTATATCGTTTCACCGATCCGGACCAAAATTTGTATACTTACCCCTTCGAACCCTGCAGGTAACCCTGTCCACTTGAAATTGCGGACAGATCACCCCATTCCCTGCATTTAGGCCCTTTGGCACAAATCTACACCGTTTCACCGTTCAGAACCAAAATGTGTATACTTACCCTTTGGTACCCTGCGAGTAACATTGTCTGCTTGAAATTGCGGACAGACCACTCCATTCCCGGAAAGAGGACAGGGTCCGTCCCAAAGGCAATGGAAAAAAAGGGTAAAACCGGACCCGCTCAGGAAACCCTCAGGGTTGCCATCTCCCGAACTCACCAGCCATGAGCCCTTGAGGATGTAGCACTATCCAGGGTGCACCAGAAGTGGTGGGGCTACACACACCCTGCCTCCTTGAGGGTCTTGAGCAGAAGACATGAGATATTAAGAAAAGAAAAAGAAGGCTGACACCTCGAAGAATGAGGCTATCAGGAATGATTAGACAAGGGCCAATTAAGGCGGGAAAGTGAAAGAGTCGCTAGGCCTCGGATACCCTGATACCATCGGGGTCGGAAGAGAACAAGAGTTTGACCAAGGGAGGCTGACAGGAAAGAGAACTGAAAGGAGCCCGGCACCAGTAAGTAGAAGCAATGCCGGACTCAGTTGGGGTCCCGTGGTCGCAAACCCACGTCCCACAAGTTGAGAGACCCTGGTGGGTGGAGGGGGGAGGAGGAGGCCAGGTGTGAGAATAGCTTGCTGATTCATCGCGAGTTGACATGAGAGAAATGTCCAGTCCCCGCCGTGTTACCTGGTATTGCTGACTATGCTGATGTTCATACAGGGTCTTTGCTCAAACCACTGTCGTGTTACGAAAGAATTAGTGATTCACCGGTCAATGTGAATAGGACCGGGAACAACCCCCCCCCCCCCCGAACGTCTGTCATCATATATCGTCATCATCTGCGATTCGTGCAGCTTGGACCCGGGCAGTACTCGATAAGCTATTTCACTACACGCATCGAGTATAGGCCTAAGCCAGAAAATAACGTTCAGACATCGAAGGTAGAAATCTAAATTGCCTATATCAGATTTAAAATTACACCATGTTCGTTTAGTAGTCATTTTTCATTACCTTATTATTATCATAAAGGCAAATGACCTAGATGTTACGCCCATTATACCACTAGTCACCACACACAATAAGTCTTCATCGCCTGTGAATTTTGAAATTTTTCTTTCTATCACGGTAGTTTATAAGTTTGTCGTGTCAATTCAACAGTAGTTTTCATTATCATACTCATCAAAAGGGCAAATGGCCTAAATGTTACGTCCATTATACTACTAAGTAACACCACAGTCTTCATGGCCTGTGATTTTAAAATGTGTATTTCCATTAGTTTGTAAGTTTGATATACCCGTTCAGTAGTAGTCGTCTTCATTATCATCCTCATCAAAAGGGCAAATGACCTAGATGTTACGTCCATTATACTACTAAACAACACCAGAGTCTACCTAGCCTGTAAACTTACCCTTTGGTACCCAGCGAGTAACACTGTCTGCTTGAAATTGCGGACAGACCACTCCATTCCCTGCATTTAGGCCCTTTGTCCCAAATCTACACCGTTTCACCGATCTCAACCAAAATTTGTATATTTACCCTTTGGAACACTGCGACTAACACTGTCTGCTTGAAATTGCGACGAGGCCACCCCATTCCCTGCATTTAGGCCCTTTGGCCCAAATCCACACCGTCGCACCGATCTCAACCAGACAAGCTCAATGTTTGTCTGTCTGCCTGTCTGTCTGTTATGTATACAAATTCACACTGTTTCACCGATCTGAACCAAAATTTGTATACTTACCCTTCGGAACCCTGCGGGTAACCCTGTCCACTTGAAATTTCCGACAGACCACCCCATTCCCTGCATTTAGGCCCTTTGGCCCAAATCTACACCGTTGCACCGATCTCAACCAAAATTTGTATACTTACCCTATGTAACCCTGTGAATAACACTGTCCACTTAAAATTTCGGACAGACCACCCTATTTCCTGCATTTAGGCCGTTTGGCAAACATCTACACCGTTTGACCGATCCGAACCAAAATTTGTATACTTACCCTTTGCAACCCTGCGGGTAACCCTGTCCACTTGAAATTTCGGACAGACCACCCCATTCTCTGCATTTAGGCCCTTTGGCCCAAATCTACACCGTTTCACCGATCAGAACCTAAATTTGTATACTTACCCTTTGGTACCCTGCGAGTAACACTGTTTGCTTGAAATTGCGGACAGACCACTCCATTCCCTGCATTTAGGCCCCTTGGCTAAAATCTACACCGTTTCACCGATGTGAACCAAAATGTGTATACTTACCCTTTGTAACTCTGTGAATATCACCGTCCACCTAAAATTTCGGACAGACCACCCCATTTCCTGCATTTAGGCCCTTTGGCAAAAATCTATATCGTTTCACCGATCCGGACCAAAATTTGTATACTTACCCCTTCGAACCCTGCAGGTAACCCTGTCCACTTGAAATTGCGGACAGATCACCCCATTCCCTGCATTTAGGCCCTTTGGCACAAATCTACACCGTTTCACCGTTCAGAACCAAAATTTGTATACTTACCCTTTGGTACCCTGCGAGTAACATTGTCTGCTTGAAATTGCGGACAGACCACTCCATTCCCGGAAAGAGGACAGGGTCCGTCCCAAAGGCAATGGAAAAAAAGGGTAAAACCGGACCCGCTCAGGAAACCCTCAGGGTTGCCATCTCCCGAACTCACCAGCCATGAGCCCTTGAGGATGTAGCACTATCCAGGGTGCACCAGAAGTGGTGGGGCTACACACACCCTGCCTCCTTGAGGGTCTTGAGCAGAAGACATGAGATATTAAGAAAAGAAAAAGAAGGCTGACACCTCGAAGAATGAGGCTATCAGGAATGATTAGACAAGGGCCAATTAAGGCGGGAAAGTGAAAGAGTCGCTAGGCCTCGGATACCCTGATACCATCGGGGTCGGAAGAGAACAAGAGTTTGACCAAGGGAGGCTGACAGGAAAGAGAACTGAAAGGAGCCCGGCACCAGTAAGTAGAAGCAATGCCGGACTCAGTTGGGGTCCCGTGGTCGCAAACCCACGTCCCACAAGTTGAGAGACCCTGGTGGGTGGAGGGGGGAGGAGGAGGCCAGGTGTGAGAATAGCTTGCTGATTCATCGCGAGTTGACATGAGAGAAATGTCCAGTCCCCGCCGTGTTACCTGGTATTGCTGACTATGCTGATGTTCATACAGGGTCTTTGCTCAAACCACTGTCGTGTTACGAAAGAATTAGTGATTCACCGGTCAATGTGAATAGGACCGGGAACACCCCCCCCCCCCCGAACGTCTGTCATCATATATCGTCATCATCTGCGATTCGTGCAGCTTGGACCCGGGCAGTACTCGATAAGCTATTTCACTACACGCATCGAGTATAGGCCTAAGCCAGAAAATAACGTTCAGACATCTAAGGTAGAAATCTAAATTGCCTATATCAGATTTAAAATTACACCATGTTCGTTTAGTAGTCATTTTTCATTACCTTATTATTATCATAAGGGCAAATGACCTAGATGTTACGCCCATTATACCACTAATCACCACACACAATAAGTCTTCATCGCCTGTGAATTTTGAAATTTTTCTTTCTATCACGGTAGTTTGTAAGTTTGTCGTGTCAATTCAACAGTAGTTTTCATTATCATACTCATCAAAAGGGCAAATGGCCTAAATGTTACGTCCATTATACTACTAAGTAACACCACAGTCTTCATGGCCTGTGATTTTAAAATGTGTATTTCCATTAGTTTGTAAGTTTGATATACCCGTTCAGTAGTAGTCGTCTTCATTATCATCCTCATCAAAAGGGCAAATGACCTAGATGTTACGTCCATTATACTACTAAACAACACCAGAGTCTACCTAGCCTGTGATTTTAAAAATATGTATTTGCATTAATTTGTAAGGTTGATATACCCGTTCAGTAGTAGTCGTCTTCATTATCATCCTCATCAAAAGGGCAAATTACCTACATGTTACGTCCATTATACAGTACTACTAAGCAACACCACAGTTTTCATTGCCTGTGATTTATAAAATGTGTATTTCCATTAGTTTGTAAGTTTAATATACCCGTTCAGTAGTAGTAGTCTTCATTGTCATCCTCATCAAAAGGGAAAATGACCTAGATGTTACGCCCATTATACTACTAGGCAACACCACAGTCTTACTCGCCGGTAATTTAAAAATATGTATTTCTATTAGAGTGTAAGTTTATTATACCCGTTCAATAGCAGTCGTCGTCAGTATCATCTTCATCAATGACGTTGAGTGTTAAGGAGACTGAAATATTATCATCATTCCACCGGGCGAAGCCGGGTACTACTGCTAGTTATTAAATAAAATTTAGATAATAATAGGTGTATAATTTGTACCTAAGAAAATTCATTCGATATCAGCTTCGGATGCTGAAAATACTGTTTTCCAGCCTAGAACGGAAAAATCAGCTGCATTCAAGAATTCACTCATGCGTTGCATAAGGTGTTTGACCCGGCCCTTGGTATGCGAGCAGGGGGGTTATGACATTTGTTTACATCATTGGGGATAACCCCTTTGCCGACCCCTTGTCAAAGCCTGAGCGGAGTTGAGGAACTTATTTTTGGCTCCCTTGGAGGACGGAGGGGAATTAAGGAAAATCGAGCGGAATTGATGTTCGACCGCTTGCAAGGGACACCGCCCTGATGGTGAAAGAAATGTCCACCTCACCCATTTCTTGGAATGCCAGGCATAAAATACTGTTATCTCGTTATCTGTTGCTCATAAAGTTGCTTACAAGGGATGTCCAACGCGCAGGCGATAACAATTTTGTTCAAGATGTTTGATTTAAACTTAATTTCAAATATATATGCTAAAATATGCTGTTATGTTCTCAATATGCAATAAATTCAATAAACTCACAAAATATGTATTTCCATGTGCGCATATGCATTATCAAACAAGTAGTTCCGTGAAGAACTATACAGCCTATTTTCATATATCCTGCCCATGTTAATTGCCTCTATCAACATACAAAATTTCAGTTTAATTGCTGTAACAGATTCGTAGATATTGAGAACCGTCTAAATATTTCAGATGGTCGCCAGGTTGGATTTTTATTTTTGAACTATTATATTAAGATTATTGTGTAAGTGTGTTTTTTTTAGCGTATGGCTTTTAGTGCCGGGAGTGTCTGAGGACATGTTCGGCTCGCCAGTTTTGTAGCTGCTTCGAGACGGACACCCAATGGGTGAGCTACAAGTACCGTTGGGGAGGGAAGGAGGGAAGTTGGAATGTAAGGACGAGGAGTGGGAAGGTAGCGGCTGTGGCCTATTGTTAGGGACCAACCCCGGCATTTGCCTGGAAGGAAGATGGGAAACCACAGAAGACCATCTTTAAGGTTGCCGGCGGGGGGATTCGAACCTCCTCGCCTCCCGGATGTGAGCGACTGCCATCAGTCATGCCGTAACCACCACGGCTAACTCACCCGGTTGTACGTGTGGTATTCAAACTTCAATCGCATGATTAGAACACAAGAAGTAAAAACGAGATTTTAAATTTACGCACAGCAGCCATCTTGTGATTATGCAAACAATTGAAATAAATTAGATGCCAGTGGATCAACATTTGTGTAAGCATTTAACGTGCAACGTTTCACGGCACTCGGATAGTTAATTCGCGAGAAACGTCCATTTAAATATTTATACTTCGCGTCGCCGCCATGTTGGATTCGTGCTCACCAGGTTACTGAAAGTCCTATAGGTGAACATATGTTCATAGTCTCTATGAACATAAAAATTTCAGTTTGGTTGCTGTAAAAGATTCATAGATATTGAGAACCGTCTAAATATTTCGGAAGCTCGCCATTTAGGATTGTTATATGTATAGGCCATAGAGTTATGTACCATTCAAGGACACTTATTGCCTAGGTTCATTATTCAAGCTTTCACTTCGATCGCATGATTACGACACAAGAAATAAAAACTTAATTTTAAAATTTCGCACAGCCGCCATCTTGAGGTTATGTAAACAATTGAATTAAATTAGATGGCAGTACATTACAATCAGCAAAATGATTTACTGTACCACATTTCACTGCGCTCAGAGAGTTAACTCACGAGAAAAGTCTATTAAAATATTTCAAATTCGCTTGGTCGCCATGTTCGTTTTGTACTTTACAGGTTTATGAATTATACATAGGTAAACTTGTATTAGTACCCTTTATCACCGTACAAAATTGCAGGGTGATATCTGTAATACTTTCGGAGATATAGAATGTCAGTGAAATATTTCGCACAGCCGCCATTTTGAGGTTATGTAAACAATTGAACTAAATTAGACTCCAGTGCATTGCAATGTGTATAAACATTTGCTGTGCCAAGTTACATTACGTTTGGATAGTTAAATCGCGAGAAAAGTCTATTTAAAAGTCTCAAATTCGCTTGGCCGCCATGTTGGTTTTGTAGTCACCAGGTTTTTGAAAGTCTCATAGGTGAACTTCTAGTAGTGCTCTTTAATACCGTACAGAATTTCAGGGCGATATCGGTAATAGTTTCGGAGATATTGAATGCTAGTGAAATATTTCGCACAGCCGCCATGTTGGATTGGTGAGTCGTAACAAAATTTGAAGCGCACGGTCGAGGTCGCCGGGAATAGTGCTATGAACTTACCGAGTTTCACTGAAATCGCTCTAGCCGTTTAGATTTTATTAGGGAGGACGCACACACACCTCACACACACACACACACACACACACACGGACAAAAGGTGATCTCATAAGCCTATTTTTTCAAAATTGAAAATAGGCTAAAAATAGCGGTCCCTACTTTTAAGTCCCTTGTGGTGTAACCTGTGTTTCAGTGGTGACTAAGAATGGGATAGGAGGCACGGCGTTTGAAATAAACCAGAGCAAATGTTCGCTCAGGATTGACACTGCCAGCACCAAGATTCTGCAAGTTCCAGCTCCCTTGGACAGTTTATAGTATATTGCGCCACCGGTCGTGGAGGAATGTGTACAGTAGGCCTAGAGGAAATGAGTGGAGTCAGGATGCACGATGTGAAGGGGAGGCTGCAGGTCCGGAGATCAAAGGTTCCAGCTGCTATTCTCGTCTCCCAAGTTAGGCTACACACTGTCACACAAATTTCACTGACGGAGCTGATGACCAACGTACCCCATGTCCTTAAAAACCTGTCCTTGTGTCCGGAGAAACTTGGTGTGTTTGTTGCTGTCTAGAACACCAGCTGTACTGATTTATACAAGAGGCCCACGGTTCCAAAATCCACCTTATCCGTTTTGGCAATGTTTTCAGGAGACGAAAAAAATGTTTCTTGTTCAACTTCAGTGATACATACACCCTGCCTCCTTGAGGGCCTTGAGCAGAAGGCAGGAGATAACAGGAAAAGAAAAAGAAGGAGGGAATCAGAAGAGATGAGACAAGGGCCAATTAAGGCGAGAAAGGAAGAGACTCCCTACTACCGTCGGGGTCGGAAGAGAACAAGAGTTGACCAAAAGAGGTCGACAGGAAAGAAGACGGAGAGGAGCCCGGCACAAGTAAGTGGAAGCAATCCCGGACTCAGCTGGGGTCCCGTGGTCGCCAAACCACGTCCCACTAGATGTGAGCCCCTGGGGGGAATCGAAATTGTTTTAATGTTTATGTTAATAATAATAATAATAATAATAATGTTCATGACAAATGACAAACATGGACCAAAGTTCCTTGACACGGAGATAGGACGGATTGAAAGGGTAAAAAAGTTCAAGTACCTAGGAGAGACTATACAGGAGAATGGGTTAGAAAAAGCAGCTGTTGGAGATCGAATTATAAAAATGGAAAGAGCGTATGGATTAACAAAAAATATCTACAACAAAAAGTGCATCTCCTGGAATGCCAAAATAAGGCATTATAACACTGTCGTAAAAACAGAGTGCCTCTTTGCCAGTGAATGCCTCTCGATGAACTATAGCCTCGAAAAGCTAGAAGTCATGGAAAGGAGAATTCTTAGAAAAATCATGGGTGCAGTTCAGACTGTAGATGGATGGAGACTGAGAAGCAACGGAGAAGTCTACCAGAACGTGGAAAGAATCTCCGCGTCTATGCGGAAGAGTAGGCTGACATTCCTCGGACATCTCTATAGAATGAACGACCATAGATTAACTAAACAAATATTCGACTATCTCTGGAAGAAAAAGACCACCACAACATGGATTAAGGAAGTTAGGAAAGATTTAGAAAAGTTAAACATCACAGAATCTCAAATGCTAGAAAGAAATGTATTTAAGAGCAAAGTGAACAATCTGGAAGGGTTTCAAGATGAAGGAAGACCTAAGAGAAGTGGACGAACTTGGACAGAAGACCAAAGAAAAAATGCCAGTGAACGCATGAAGGAATATTGGAGACAGAGGAAACTCCAGGCAAAGAATAAGAAAAAGAAATAAAGTTGTTGCGTGATCCTAAGTGGTCAATTCGCTTGAAAAAAAAAATGTTCATTTAAGGTCATTAAAAATGTTTATCCAGAAAATAAGTAGGCTAATGTGCATGTAAAAACTGGCGCGAAATAATTGGGAACAGTCTTGCCACCAGTTTCAAAGAATACACACTTACACAGTGTACATAGAACATCATAGCGGTGGCGTAGTTGGAAGCATGCTGAGCTTCTATGCCCAAGATAGCGGGTTCAAACCCGGCCGAAGCCGTCGAATTTTTTAAGAGCGTTAAAAATACCTCAGGATGCCTTCCTTCGGAGGGGAAGTAAAGCCGACAGTCCCATGTCATAGATTTATGGCATGTTAAAGAACCTTTCACTAATTACACCTGTGTGAAGCTAAATTGTATAGGTTAAGAATGTAAACAACGCTCTTAGTTTTTCTCGTTCGTTGCCAAGAGCCGATTGCGGTGGCGTCTAGTAGCTAAGTTCTGAACTAGGCCTAGTAGTCGTTGACGGTGGCGTTTGGCGGCAAAAGTAGGAAAAAGTCAAGTTTGCAGTCCTTACTTGAATTAAAATACAGACACACACTAATACAGCCATCACAATTAACACCGGTTATCAGAGAGATTCTACACACACAGAAAGTACACGGGGCTACATGACCGCGTTGTCGCAGCCCCTAAACTGAGGAACCAACCAACCAAGTAACAACTAAACTTCATAAATATCGTGCTGACGCCTTCTTCATATAGTATTCTTTGACATACTGTATGTCCCACTTGCGGTGCCACATGTATGGATAAGGCGGATTTTGGAACCGTGCGCCTCACATAATACTGTTTATTAATAATCATCAAATCAGGGATCATCATTATAATGTTTCTGTTCTTTTTTTAAATTCATTTTTGACAATTGACAAAGAGTCTTTATGTTTTTTCTTTTCTCTCCACTGCCTTCTAGATACCGCCACATCTTTAATAGCATTGCCTTGTGATGTGCTTTGTTGACCACCTCGTTACGTAGGTTAGTGACTAGCATTCTTGTTTGACACCGTGGAGGCCCGGGTTTGATTCTTACCTCAGCCATCCTGGAAATGGTTTTCCGTACTTTCTGATTTCTACTCAAGGCGAATGCTGGGAAGGTGCCTAACTTCAGGCCACGGCCGCTTCCTACCCAAATCCTACCTCAGTAAATAGCCTACACACACTAGTACAAAGTTCGGTTGGTTGGTTGGTTCCTTAGTTTAGGGGCTGCGACAACGTGGTCATGTAGCCCCGTGTACTTTGGGTGTGTGTAGAATCTGTTTGATAACCGGTGTTAATTGTGATGTCTGTATTAGTGTGTGTTATCTGTTCTTAATTCAAGTAAGGACTGCAGACATTGAATTCTCTAGTAGTTCCTACTTTTGCTACCAAACGCCACCGTCAACGATTACTAGTTCAGAACTTGGTTACTAGACGCCACCGCAGTCCACTCCTGGTGACGAACGATGGAACCTAAGAGCGCTATTCAAATGTTTAACCTATAATTTAGCTTCACACAAGTGTAATTAGTGGAAGGTTCTTTAACACGCCATAAATCTATGACATGGGACCGCCGGCTTTACTTCCACTCCGAAGGAAGGCATACTGAGGGATTTTTAACGCTCTTAAAAAATCCGACGACTTCGGCCGGGTTTGAACCCGCGATCTTGGGCATAGAAACTCAGCATGCTACCAACTACGGCACCGAAGCCGCCTAGTACAGACATCACAGTGACACAGGTTATCAGACAAATTCTACACAGGCCCTAATACACGGGGCTACATGACCACGATGTCGCAATGAATCAACAACAATAATGATGCAAGCCCGTGACTGAATTGGAAACCAGCAGTCGAGCGTGATCTACGCCTCTGAGGAAAGGAAGCGAAGAGTAAAGGAGCAAATCAATGATAGCCCATCCTTTGCCGAGAACAAGCCAGTGCAGTGGCGTGCGTGTTTGTTTTATCTTAGGGGATATAACAGACCAGAGGCAGGCGCCTAAACTCATCCCCATCCTTGAATAAAAAGATTAGGAACAGAGAATTAGCTGTAACGTCAGATTTGTGAAGTTCATAATTATACAATAATAGCCTAATATATATATATATTTTTTTTTGTAGCGTATGGCTTTTAGTGCCGGGAGTGTCCGAGGACATGTTCGGCTCGCCAGTTTTGTAGCTGCTTCGAGACGGACACCCAATGGGTGAGCTACACGTACCGTTGGGGAGGAAAGTTGGAAGGTAGCGGCTGTGGCCTATAGTGAGGGACCAACCCCGGCATTTGCCAGCAAGGAAGATGGGAAACCACAGAAGACCATCTTCAAGGTTGCCGGCGGGGGGATTCGAACCTCCTCGCCTCCCGGATGTGAGCGACTGCTGCAGTCATGCCGTAACGACTACGGCTAACTCACCCGGTAATAATAATAATAATAATAATAATAATAATAATATCACCTAACTAAATATGTCTCCCTCCTCGGGCTCAAGACTAGTGGGACATGAGTTGGCGACCACGGGGCCCCAACTGAGTTCGGCATTACTTCCACTTACTCGTGACGGGTTCCTCTCCGTCTTCCTTCCTATCGACCTCCCTTAGTCAACTCATGTTCTTTTCCAACCCCAACTGTTTTAGGGTATCCGAGGCCTAGGGAGACTTTTCCTTTCCCGTCTTAATTGGCCCTTGTCTCATCTTTCCTGATACCCTCATTCTTCGAGGGGTCAGCCTTCTTTTTGTTTTCATGTTATCTCCTGCCTTCTGCTCAAGACCCTTAAGGAGACAGGGTGTATGTAGCCCCACCACTTCTGGTGCACCCTCGTTTGTGCTACACCCTCAACGGCTCATGGCTGGTGAGTTCGGGAGTTGGTGACCCCGAGGGATTCCTGAGCTGGGCCCGGTTTTCCCCCCTTTTTCCATTGCCTCTGGGGTGGACCCTCTCCTCTTTCACTTTCCTATCTGCCATTCATTGCTCTCCTTCCTTCCAAGTCCTCAATCCTCATTCTTCGAGGGTTGAGGGTATTTCTTTTCCACCTG
The DNA here is from genome assembly GCA_946902985.2 of Meconema thalassinum. Taxonomy (NCBI): domain Eukaryota; kingdom Metazoa; phylum Arthropoda; class Insecta; order Orthoptera; family Tettigoniidae; genus Meconema; species Meconema thalassinum. The sequence continues at coordinate 292,516,653 of OX336396.1, read as the reverse complement.
TCCTTTATTTGCCTCATTGTCCTTTTGTTATCCATTTCTTCCTCTAGTCTGTAAGTGTGTAGGCTAGTTAGTTCTAGTTCACCTTATTCTCATGTTCCACCATTAGGGGCCGATTACCTAGATGTTAGGGCCCTTAAAACAGCAATTATCATCATCATAAATATGTCTAACTTACAAGAAGAAATCTATATCCATTAACGCCAAGATACTACATTACTGCACAGTACTGCATATGCACCGAGTCTGAGTTCACTCCTGGGCTACGGCGTTATGCGATACGGAGACGGAGAGCGTATGGCGTCATGATGTTGTTCAGTGCATGAAGAGAAAAAAATGAAGACCTTTACCGAAATGTGGAAAAAATTACAGACTCAATTAAAAGACGGAGATTACGATTTTATGGTCACCTTCATAGAATGGATAGCAGCAGGCTAACTAAGAAAATTTTTGACTACATCTCCATATTAAAAAACACCACTAGATGGCTGGAAGAGATACGGTGCGATCTGCAAAAACTGAAGATCACAAACAACATCATTTCTAATAGGGTGGAATTCCGGCGACTGATCACTACTGCAGATTTTTCGATTCTGCAAGTTCCACATCAACCACGGAGAGTGTTATCAGCGGAACAGAGGCAGGCCATCAGCCAACGTATGAAGAAGTTTTGAGAAGAAAAGAAAAAACGAAACAATGTACCGTAGTCTTAGGTTCAAAGCGATCTATAATTGGCCAAATTCTAAATATATATATAAGACCGTAGGCTTTATACGGTGCCGAATGCCTTGCTATGAGTAGAAAGGGTATGAAAGAGAAGCTAGAAATAAGTGAAAGGTAGATCTTGAGAAAAATCTAAGGTCCAATCAAAGAAAATGGTGAATTCAGAAGACAACACAATCATGAAGTCTACTCACAGACACCATTCGTAAGAGAAGGAAAGTTTTAAATGGCCACATTGCTCGTATGAGTTCTACAAGGTTGAGCAATAGGATCTCCTGTTTGTTTTTATCACTTCAAATGATCTTGTCGACTTCATCGTTATGCTTTGGTCTACCGTTATGCGTTACGGTTACGGAGGGGAAATGTACTAAGGTTGCACTTGAGCGTATGACGTCATCATGTTGTTCAGCGTGGCCGACGAGAAAGACAGGCCATGGCGCGGATCTGTGACGTCAGAGGAGTGGTGTCGCTCGCTCGCCTCGCCGCATTGATTGCACCAAGGTATTCTCATCTATAGAAGCCTACCAATAGCCGAGTAATTTGTTATTGTGAATTTAAGGATACTCAAAAATAAAGTTAAAAGCTGTGGAAGAAATCCACCCCTATCACTAGCTCAAAACCTTAGAGCAGTAGAATATTAAGCAGTGTAATACAAACGTTGAATGGATGTTCCAGTTTATGCAGATATACAAAACTGTACATATTATCCTCTTATCTTCGTTCATCAATAAGTTGTTTCCATATATACCAGTTTACATGTGAGTTTAACTTTAAAAGCAGCTGGAATTTTAAAAAAAAGAAGAAACAACCAAGCAATGCATTAGGAGAAAGTATTCAGTGCTTCATTTATTGCAAGGGAAGGGTCATTCATGCCCCAAAATAATAAAAACGAATATAAGAAATTTGAGCCTACACTCGTGGTTTTTAGCATTTTGCTTTTTTGAGAAGGCCTACCATAAGACAATCTTTTTCAACAACAAAAATTTAATGCATAGGACTACTTCAGATACATATATGAATTGCTGAGATTATACTTACCTCCTTTAGCAGAGAGCCTTTTATCTGACACCAATCCCCTACAGTGGCAGGTTTACTTCTTGTGGCAACTACCTTCATGTTGGACATGTTTAACGGTTCTCTCCCGTTCCCAGTTAGGCTTAGGTCAAATTTATGGTTTTATGGGCTCAAGATTTTTATAACGAAGTATATTACTACAAATGAAGGACCTTGGAAACTTATTCATTGTGAGTTAATCCAGTGGATTGAAATGTCGTGGATATCAGCCCCATGCACTTATGTGTGTACTGTACTTGTAATAGAAAAGGATATGGTAGTGGTTTTCAGTTAGCTTTTATTTACAGTTGAGTTGGGAAGACACTTCCAGGATGCAAGGAGTGGGATTCAAATCATTCTATCAAGAGCCTTTGTGCGAAGCTTTGAAGACTAAATCCTATATCAGGTTTCAAATACTCCTTCGCAAAACAGGTCATCTGGACAAGAAGCCACTTTACTTACCCCTACTCCATGTAGGTGGAACTGTTCCATTTATTAAAATTAAAGAAAGACCATACTTGCCATTGTAATTTGGATCTATGCTGGCTACACGGACATGGTATCTCCCTCCCAATAAGATGTCCAAGATCTCCACCAAATGTCAAACGAGACCCTTCAAATTATTCAAATGAAAGCATTCCTCAACTTTTAATTATTTTTTCTATTTTTTGTTTCACCCTGGTGGTCTAGGGATGAAGAATTTTATAACATACCCAGTCCCCCCCTTCCCCTTCCTCCCAGAAAATATCGCATAATCCTCACCACATCCATTCCCCCTGAAAAAGAACATGGGCATCCTGTTAACATAAGCAGTTAACAGTACTACACACTGGGTAAATCGGTTTGAAATGGGTAAATCTAGAGCTTTAACAGAGAATTATGGATGTGGTGATTGGTAGGGCCCTGGAGTACAAAACTATGCCCGTATCTTCAAGAACACTAGCAAATTGCAAGTAATCTTCCTCCAATGACACAGTAATGTTTACACTAAATTATAATAAGCACACACAAAATGTATTACAGACATTATTTTATTTAGGATATTGGTTATAAATATAAGCATCTCAAGCACATTAACACATTGTCTGGAAGAATCTTAGAATGTAGAAAATGAAGTTTGCAGGTTTCACCAAGTAGGCTATAAAGGTGATATCTTGCTGATCTTGGATATATTACTGACGATTATTAGGATCTAATATCCTCCAGCTATTAATATTCTCAAAAAATCCTGCACTGCACATAGGGCCTACAGCCATTATACCCTGCTGATGATTCATGATCTCTTCAGGATTTTAAATTTTTCTGACACCATTTCTCAATCTCACTGGAGCTTAGTGGGTTACAAATTCATCGTTACAAAGATGCATGAACACAATTTGAGGACTGGACATGTCTAACTTGATTCCAGCTGCCTTGCTACTGTTTCCTTATGCAGTACAAAATCACTATCAATTATATTGGTATCTTGCAGCCTTGGCAACGATAGAGTCTTGTATTAACTCTTGTACTATTTTCATCTCTAATTTATCTCAACAAAACAAGCCTGCCAACTTGTGTCAATAGCTTTAATGTGGACATGGAATGGAATTCACACTTACAAAATTCCCCTAGACACAAAATTGCATCTTCCATGACAACGTGGACAACACTTAGGGTTTAAACGCTGCATACATGTTAAATTCTATGTGTTATACTCTGATTTACAAAATATGAACGGTGCAAGCTGCCATCCGCTTGAATAGTGAGGTGAGGAGTGGAGACAAGAGGGGTAACGGTGTCCATAGCAACAGCGAGCAGTGTTGCAATGAATGCTGACACAACAGTGAGCACATGGTTTGACGCAGTGTTCTACTGTGAACTAACTCGTCACTGCCATTAGTAATATCCCGTGTATATATTGAAGTGCATTTGCTTATTCTTTCATAGGCTACAGTAAACGTTATCCTTCTGTTTTTGTTGGAAGCGTGTGTATATACAGATTTTGAGTTTATTTCTTTTATTTGCATCATCGTGTCTATTTTCGTTGTGTAAAAATGGCATCGGTACATGCTCGCGGAAGGCCCAGGATCCATTCTCTGCGACAGAACAACTTCAGGCCGTGGTGTGACTCTCCATAGCCAAGTAAAGGAGATGGTATGTGCGGTGAGGAATTTTATGGAGGAAGAAGAGGAAAGTATGCACTTACGGGAGAAACCTCTGATTCCATTTGTTCAGGTGAGGAAAAGAATTTCCAAGACTCTTGGTGTGAGTGAAATCACTGCATACTGAGTGACGGAAGGGAAGTTCCTGTCTGATGATGCTGGCCCGTCTAAACTATCAACTCCAGGGAAGAAGAGGCATAGAGAAGGGGTGGTCACTAATTTAGATGGCTTTCAACAAGATGCTGTTAGACGGCATATTTATAGATATTATTTTAGGGAAGAAATTCCAACATGTCGCAAACTTCTTGTTTTTGCTAAGAGAGGCACAATTATTTCAAGGAAGCCTTTCTTCACTGAAAGTGTTGCACGATCTGGGATTTAAATATAAGAAAATTAATGGGGGGAAGGTGATCATGGAGAGGCCAGATATTGTGGCTTTGAGGTGTCAGTTCCTACATGAAATGGGGAGACCCTACTGAGTTGTAGGCCAAAAATTACAAACAAAAAACCAAAATCTGGTTTCATGCCCTAGAAGTTACCTTATCACTTGGGGCACTTAAATATACATTTGTTTTTTATGTACGGCCATTTTTAAATCCTTACGGGGGCTTTTAAAGAACACGTGCTTAGGTCTTGATATGGGCAACGCCTACTTCCTAGAACCAAAAACCCCCTCAATTTTGTTGTAATTTCATACTCTTGGCCAAGATTATCATGCCAATCATCTGAATACAAGCTTATGGTGCCATCTGTTGGTCAATTTATCAGTTATGAGTAACCTAGGCAATGTTTGTCAAGTGTGAAACTTTTCTTACCGTACATGTTATTTTCTTATCCCATATAATTTTTAGCTGTATGGCATTCACTAAAAGAATATCATTACTATACACATGCACATATTTAACATCGAACAGAAGTATTTTGGTTTGTAGTAAAGTATAGGCCATTTTGGATACATAGTGGAACCATGCGTCTTTGTTTATTTTGATGGTCAGTGGCTTTAGTGAAGTTTATTCGCAAGAATTATATTTTTATTGGTTTACTGTGAGTGGTGGAACTTGTGTAAGTTAATGGTATTTTAGAGATTTGTGTGCAGTTTATTAGATATATTCTGTATCTAGTCGATGGCGTAAACCGAAAGTCTGTGAAACAAAGAAATGGAATAGTGCTATTTTGAATGTTGACAAACAGTGGGGTGATATTACATGTGAAGTTAAGTAATGCAAGTTCAACAGCTGCAACTACTTCTTCTGCCAGTGTCAGAAAACTGGAATAGGCCTATTTTAGTGAGGAGAATACTGTTAGACCTAGTGTTAATGACAAGCACATTCTCATTCATATATGGGTGCCCTCCAAAATTTGTTTACAGAACTGTGTGGTGAATGTGGCAGTAAATCTTCGTGTCAACGTCAGGGAGAAAGATGGGTTTAGTAATAAGTTACCTCTGAAGTGTGGGAAAAGTGATTTGTCAACTCAGGGAAGTCTTGATGCAGGAAATTCCACTAAAATACTGTTTTTCTTAATAAAGTTAGGTTTTTCTCAATACTATATTTTTCAGCATTTTAAATGTTCCAGTTGCCTGCCTTTTGATCCCATTACCTTCAAACTTGTTTTGCACATACAACTTTGTGGTCTTAATAATGTGTGGAATCCATTTTGAAAAATATTAATAACTTTCAGAAATATTTAGGTTCAAATTTGAAAAAAATGACATATTTTAACAGAACAACAGGTCATTCTAAGATAAAAACATTTTAATAATAAACCATTTGCACTGATTTTAAAAGTAATACCAATTTTTATTTGTAGACCATTGATGATCATTCCATAGAAGTTTTAGATTGATAACTTTAAATTTGATGTACCTGGGACATTTTCAAAATTTGCATATTTATTACATAAAATGTTATAATTTCTAAATGACTGAACCAAATAGCTCCAAAGTTTAGAATTCCCTTAATTATGCTCACTTTAAAGAACCTTCAAAATTTGGTGAAAATTGGGTGAAAATAGGCTACTGGAAAATTCAAAACTTAAGTTAATAGGGCAAAAATGTTATCGATATTGTGTGGTTAGGTGAAATTAGGGTCAATGCTGGTCACACAGTATCTAAGGGTTGGAGTGACAACTCAGTTCAGGGGACAAGGAAGGGCCGTCAGGCAGAGGGGGTCGATTTATTATTCTATATGCCGGGCTATCACACGGATTTGTTAATAATACACTTTTGCTCTTTAGGTCGAAAAGAACTCGTGATTACCATGAAGACATGGACTAAAATGGTTCCAGGAACAATTGTTACCCAACATCCCTGAACACAGTGTTATTGTAATGGACAATGCTTCGTACCACATAGGTCAGATAGAATAAGCTCCAACAACTTTAAGTACGAAGTCACGAATGTTGGAATGGCTGGACCACCATCGTGTAACCTACCATGCGACAGCTCTCGGACAAATGGAATCCTTCTCGGTAGTGCTGAATGAACATAGAACGAGCGATAACATTCTATATAATACATGAATTCGCCAAAATACCTTATAAAAGGATGAGAAATAAATCAGGAAGCAATGTTTTAATAGATGTTTCCTCCTCCGCCGTCTGTGACACACCCAGCCATTCCAAATATAGCGAAAATTACAGCAGTGAGCGCCATTGTTCAAATCAATCTTCAAAAAAGTACCATAACAGTACTGCCAACCTCGCCCTTACGGTACTATGTGAAACAAAAAAGTGCCCAATTTACTCTCTAGTGGGCATCATTCGTTCGCTGCACTCAGTTCACGACTCTAATTATGCTAGTGTGTGCAATATTTCGCATCTCTGTACGGCTGAAATGAGTGTTTTTTGTTATCTGCTCTGTAATAACTATGCAGTATATCGCTCTCCTGTAATAAGTATGTGTATTTTTTCCCGCACAACTGTGGTTTTGACAAAGGTTACAGCCTAACGCGCCCAGATCAATGGTTTTGTGTCAACCATGCCCCGCTAGTAGCGCGCGGCCAAGGCTGCACCTACACCCGACCATTCTTACCTACACTTTGTCCAATCCAATGGTTTTTGACAATGGTTACAGCCTAACGCGCCCAGATCAATGAATTTTGGCAATGGTTACTGCCTAACGTGTCCCGATGATTCTTTTTTTTATCAACAGTGATTTTGCATCCCACTTCTTTCTATCAACAGTGATTTTGTATCTCACATGTGTGCCTCGGTGCGTGCTGCTAGAGTGAGCCTTGATGACGGTTAAACGAGATCAAGTGCTATCGAAGCATGGCAGCTGTTTTTAAAATAGCAAAAAACAAAAACACATATTTACGTACTTTAGCACATATATGAGGTTCAGTAGTAAGTTTTAATTAGGGTTCCTAATTTCAATACGTAATATCGCCCAAAAAATGAAACAAGGACACAAGGTATGTAAAAGTACATTCATGTCTGCTACAAGTGTATAAGCCGCGTTCCACTTTCATTCAGAATTAATATCCTTCTCAACCTTATACAGCAGCGCAAGCCTAAACCCATGTAGGCTACCACGTGGATGAACTGGCGAGAAAGCATGGCCATGAGATCATCACGCTGCCCCATATCATTGCCACTTCAATCCTATAGAAATGATATGGGGTCAAGTGAAGGGTTATCTAGCACGGCATAATAAGAATTTCACACTCCGTGAGGTTGAGAAGCTTACCGTTTAGGCTATTAGGGAAGTGACTTCATAAAACTGGAAGCGTTTTGTGTTAATAGTGCAACGAGAACTGGATGAGGCTACGAAACGTGAATGTATACTCGATGATAGGGTAGATTGGTTCATAGTTTCCCTGGAAAGCAATTCCAGATCCAATTCAGACACAAGTGACGAAGAGGGGGCGATGAAAGGAATAGACCCATAATTAAGTTAGTAGCAGCTAGAGCGATTAGGCAACTAAAAATTCCCCTAAACTCGCGTGCATCGCAATGTTTAATTGACCCTTCACACGAATACGGCTGACACACCACAGATCCCAGTATTTGTGTCTTCCTGGAAACTTCTTGGAATGTTATGAGTCATGATCTGCCTCAGTGGCAACGCAGCATTTCCTCACGTGTTAGCTTTGACAACTGCCAGTGCTCATTATTGGTACCGGCAATACAGAGTATTCTTTGCGTACAAACACAAACCTAACCCCAGACCTCCTTGCTTGTACTAGGCCTACTAACAATAATTTTGGTCCAGATAGTCGCCTAACCAAGTAGCGACCAATGGCTTTGTCTCGCCATGACTTTAGAAGAGTACAGTTCAACTTTTCCATTAAAATGAACTACGGTAAAAGTAATTTATGAACATTCATGATCTTTCAAGAAATTATTCTTCTTTAGACTGAGATAGGCTACTCAATACTCCCAATAATGTCAAAAGTACTCAAATCAAACTTACCAAGCAACTTTTGAAGATTTGATGGATGAGGCAGATAAATATGACCACTCCGATGTAACTTTTTGTACACTGATGACAATTGAACATATTATATGGAAGCTGCCAAGAGTAACGTGTCTCCACTGTACCTACGATTGTTTACCTAACATCTAAAAAATTAATTTGCTCTATTAAAAATTATAAGGGTGTGCAATCATCACTCGAAAAACTTCTCTGTAGGGTGTTCACAGGAGCATTCACTACTGACAACTTTCTTCCATTTTCATCGCACTCAGAATTTTCAATGAACTGAAGTAGGCTAGTTCATCAAATGAATTTTTATCAGTAATGCAAAGAAAGTTTTGTGGAACTTAATGTTTGGGAATCTGCAACCCATTGACTCAATGCTGAGGTTATTTAGAATACACACAGAACCTGTAATTATGGGCACTGCATCACTCAAATTCTTCAAGTACTTCACCAACTTGTCTTCTGTCTTGATATGTGTCCATTCCTGCTTAAATTTATTCCTGTTGGAGGAGAAGTGTTCAGATATATCCGATAGACTGTGCACAGAATTCTCTTCTTCGTAGTGTCTGAAGTCTTCCAAGCTCGCTTCTATGGCTTTATCCGAGATTTTCTACCTCTGCATCACACAGTCTTCTAGAAGAAGGCCCAGGAATGGATAGCTATTCTGGCAAATTCGAAAATATTGAAGATACTGCATCAGGATTCAACTTCGGGTAACTCCTAGCAAATGTCTTTATTTCCCCATCAACTTGCTCTGTCCTGAAAACAGAGCTATCAGGAAAATGTTTTATACAAATTATAGGCTTGCTCACTTTAGAGAAGTCAGTGGGAATTTTTCTAGGCCATATATTTCTTAATTTTTCGTCCTTTGGGAGAGAAAATGTAGAAACATTTTCATGCTGGGATCTGTAATTGTTCTTACAGCCAGCCACATTACAGCATCTCGGCATTTTGATTTCCTGTAAAGAGACACATTCATTAAATATCTAACTTTAACTCAGATAATTAACTTAGCATGCATTCTAATAGTCCTTAACATCCACAATATTAGGCTAACGTAAGTTCGTACATAACCTGCACCACACTTGCGTTTGATTAACCTGTGTCATTAATGAGAAATAAAGTGTTAACACTTACCCTGTAGGCTACGTGATTATTGCAGCTACATGATGCACCACAACACAAGTTGGATGTAAAGTTGGACATGACACTTTATAAAACACTAACTATTCTCACACTGCTATTCACAAACAAGTCTTCTCAACCGGAGTCACTACTTCGCCTACGTCACAGACAAGATGGCTGCTCGCACTGGGGCCAGTATCTTTCGTGGGCCACGGTTGTTCAGTGCATATGCACCGAGTCTGAGTTTACTCCTGGGCTATGGCGTTATGCGATACGGAGACGGAGAGCGTGTGGCGTCATCATGTTGTTCAGTGCATATGCACCGAGTCTGAGTTTTCTCCCGGGCTATGGCGTTATGCGATACGGAGACGGAAGGCGCGGGACGTCATGCAGCAGAGTGCACCTCCCGCTCTCCGTTTCCCGCGCGGGAAGCCTAAGTTAATGGGTAATGGAGGCTGTTGAAAGAGTCCTGGGGCTTCGAGTGAAGCGAGAAGCCCTCCTGAGCCTTTCTAACATGTGTAGCATTTGTAGCATGCGTCATTTGAAATGATATAAAGTCTAGTCTTTCAGACTGACTGTATCTTTTTCTTTCAAGAAAACCAAGAAGGCGTGGTTCACCGAGGTAGAAAAAGACCTGCGTAAAGTGGGGATAACCCAGAAACGTGTTCCGCTGAATTCGAAAATCCAAGAACACCATGGTTTCCAAGAAAAGGTAAAATTAAAAACTGGCAAAACATGGACTGAAGAGGAACCATATGAGGCTGCCCTTCATGGTACTGCAAGTATCGTACGTAAGATTTTGTGTGGTATTTGCGCCTTTTGTCAGCCCCCGTATTCTGTAGTTTGGTCAAATGCTTCCCACATGAAGGTATGTTGTTGCAAAATTTGGTAGAGATCAGCTGTTTAGGTTAGTCGTAATTTGATTTAAGCTTTGAACATTTGGGTGGCCGCCATTACGTTTCCGTCAAGATGGCGGTGATATAAAACAAGACACTGAGGTGCCCTTTGCTAGTGCTACCTATAGGCCTATACCAAATTTCGTTCAATTCGGTTTCACCGTGTTTGAATTGATAGGGGGGGGGGGGGGCAGACATACCAAATTCCACACACATACACAGACACACCATTGTTTTGTCCCTGAGTAGATCCAATAAGTCTACGTTCATCGAAAGTAGGCTAAAGCAACATCGAGAAAGAAGAGTGACAATAAGAAACCGGGGTTTGAATGAAATAGAAGTCACTTGAAATCCATAAAAAATACAGATTCCATCAGAAAGGAGACTGAAATGTTATGGTGACATTATACAGAATGTTGTAGACTCTAGGAGTTATCATCAGCTTCAGTGTAACCATCATGCAATGTTCTAGAGGTACACACAGCGAATTTTGAAAGAACCTCCCTGTTTCAGACTGTACACGTGTAGAAGCCGCACGTGGTAACGCGAAAATCTCCCGGAGCAGGTAATGTCTGATTCGGGAATTAGTTGTCTCGAACCCGGATCCTGCTCGCTGCGAGTTATCTCTAAGATCATGTCTGCATAAAGAATCACGTTCCATTGGTTGGATTACAACTATAGGCCGGGGTAAACAAGGGGTAATCACGGCGGTGGGTAATTCACAAAGCTTCCAGTCAGTGAATCCGGCACGACACGGCTGTTACACGTGTCATTCAGCTGACCTAGAGCAGTCCTCGACATATTTTACCCTATTGACAAAGGGTCAGATTTGACAAGCGCTGGGGGATTTCGCAGATCGCTAGCCGGTGGTCTCCTGGCTTTAGGTGAGTACTACATACAGCAGACGCTGGGAGTAACACTCCCAGTTGACGCAGACAAACCCTCCACGTCGACACCGGTTTACACGATCAGTGCAACATTCAAGCAGTGGCGCCCGGTGGATAATTGTTCTGGTGGGTGTTGCACTGTTTTCAATAAGAGGTAGGGTAGGGTAACATACTGATTGATATCAGAGAAAACTGTATTCAATTGCGCGGTAAAATGGATGTACTAATGCCGCAGTTCAGAGAACATCACATTGTCACCAGATTAAATGGATGATAAGTAGAGCCCGGATGTTGATGACATGTCATCTTTTTACTGAGCCGTCTAAAACAATGCTGAAGTACATAGAAACTCCGGACGGGCCACCCCGTCTCCAAATATGTCATTTATATTTTGCATCGTTTTGCATTTTTTTGCTACTTTCCATTTCAAGAGCATTTTTTAAGTTTGGTAGATTTTTTTGGTCTTATTTTAGAGAAATCGTCCTTTTAAGGTCGTTTTTTTCTTCAATTTAGCCATGTCACAGCTTTATATGAGGGAGTTACGTCTCTCAGAGTTAAGGAGAAGCTAGTAGCTGATACAAGATAGTGTAAAATATTGAAATATTGATTCCATTTCCTTAAATAACCGGGTAGAAACTAGTCTTAGCAACAATCGTCGCAAAATTGCTGCGGGTATTGCAACAAAACTGGACAAAAACACCGAGTATAAAACATTATGCAAAATCTCAGACGTTCTTTCTGGTGAAAATTACTGCATGGATGGGATTGAGGAGGATTTAGCAGCAAACGACCTTCCTCACTTCAAGTACGTTCCGATCACATCAGTTGATGTTGAACGCAGTTTTTCGAGATATAAAAAACTTGTTGGCTGATAACCGCAGATCATTTACATTTGACAACATCAGAATGACATTCGTAGTGCAGTGCAACTGAGACTAAAGTGAACATAAACCTTTTGTTAAGTGCTAGAAATATGTTTTGATTGACTTTTCAGTTTGAGCTTAAGATGTAATTTTTGAAATATTGGTGAGTTTATTATTATAAGATCATTTTCTCGATTTTATAATGCATTTTTAAACGTTCTTACGGCATCGACATCCGGGCCCTAATGAAAAATTTCACGAGAAAAAAACAAAGTAAGTTATATAATAAGACGGCAAGTGTCACAAGTACGCGCCTCGGCTCCTTTGTCGCAATCAGCGGGCAACGCCCAGCCGAGTTAACTGTTGGGATAGGACTTACTCTGCCAAACCCTCCACTATTGACGTCTGGTCGGTGCTTGAGCCTGGCAACGCCCAGCTGAGTTAACTGTTGGGATAACACTTACTCTGCCAAACCCTCCACTATTGAGATCTGGTCGGTGCTTGAGCCTAGCAACGACCAGCCGAGTTAACTGTTGGGATAGGACTTACTCAGCCATACCTTCCACTATTGACGTCTGGTCGGTGCTTGAGCCTGGCAACGCCCAGCTGAGTTAACTGTTGGGATGGGACTTACTCTGCCAAACCTTCCACTATTGAGGTCTGGTCGGTGCTTGAGCCTGGCAACGCCCAGCTGAGTTAACTGTTGGGATGGGACTTACTCTGCCAAACCTTCCACTATTGACGTCTGGTCGGTGCTTGAGCCTGGCAACGGCCAGCTGAGTTAACTGTTGGGATAACACTTACTCTGCCAAACCCTCCACTATTGAGGTCTGGTCGGTGCTTGAGCCTGGCAACGCCCAGCCGAGTTAACTGTTGGGATAGGACTTACTCAGCCATACCTTCCACTATTGACGTCTGGTCGGTGCTTGAGCCTGGCAACGACCAGCCGAGTTAACTGTTGGGATAGGACTTACTCAGCCATACCTTCCACTATTGACGTCTGGTCGGTGCTTGAGCCTGGCAACGCCCGGCTGAGTTAACTGTTGGGATAGGACTTACTCTGCCATACCCTCCACTATTGAGGTCTGGTCGGTGCTTGAGCCTGGCAACGCCCAGCCGAGTTAACTGTTGGGATAGGACTTACTCTGCCAAACCCTCCACTATTGACGTCTGGTCGGTGCTTGAGCCTAGCAACGCCCAGCCGAGTTAACTGTTGGGATAGGACTTACTCTGCCATACCCTTCACTATTGAGATCTGGTCAGTGCTTGAGCCTGGCAACGACCAGCTGAGTTAACTATTGGGATAGGACTTACTCAGCCATACCTTCCACTATTGACGTCTGGTCGGTGCTTGAGCCTGGCAACGACCAGCCGAGTTAACTGTTGGGATAGGACTTACTCAGCCATACCCTCCACTATTGAGGTCTGGTCGGTGGTTGAGCCTGGCAACGCCCAGCCGAGTTAACTGTTGGGATAGGACTTACTCTGCCATACCCTCCACTATTGAGATCTGGTCGGTGCTTGAGCCTAGCAACGACCAGCCGAGTTAACTGTTGGGATAGGACTTACTCTACCAAACCCTCCACTATTGAGGTCTGGTCGGTGCTTGAGCCTGGCAACGCCTAGCCGAGTTAACTGTTGGGATAGGACTTACTCTGCCAAACCCTCCACTATTGACGTCTGGTCGGTGCTTGAGCCTAGCAACGACCAGCCGAGTTAACTGTTGGGATAGGACTTACTCTGCCATGCCCTCCACTATTGAGATCTGGTCGGTGCTTGAGCCTAGCAACGACCAGCCGAGTTAACTGTTGGGATAGGACTTACTCTGCCAAACCCTCCACTATTGACGTCTGGTCGGTGCTTGAGCCTGGCAACGCCCAGCCGAGTTAACTGTTGGGATAGGACTTACTCTGCCAAACCCTCCACTATTGAGGTCTGGTCGGTGGTTGAGCCTGGCAACGCCCAGCTGAGTTAACTGTTCAGATAGGACTTATTCTGCCATACCCTTCACTATTGAGGTCTGGTCGGTGGTTGAGCCTGGCAACGCCCAGCCGAGTTAACTATTGGGATAGGTCTTACTCTGCCAAACCCTCCACTATTGAGGTCTGGTCGGTGGTTGAGCCTGGCAACGCCCAGCCGAGTAAAATGTTGGGATAGGACTTACTCTACCAAACCCTCCACTATTGAGGTCTGGTCGGTGCTTGAGCCTGGCAACGACCAGCCGAGTTAACTGTTGGGATAGGACTTACTCTGCCAAACCCTCCACTATTGAGGTGTGGTCGGTGCTTGAGCCTGGCAACGACCAGCCGAGTTAACTGATGGGATAGGACTTACTCCGCCAAACCCTCCACTATTGACGTCTGGTCGGTGCTTGAGCCTGGCAACGCCCAGCCGAATTAACTGTTGGGATAGGACTTACTCTGCCATACCCTTCACTATTGAGATCTGGTCAGTCCTTGAGCTTGGCAACGCCCAGCCGAGTTAAATGTTGGGATAGGACTTACACTGCCATACCCTTCACTATTGAGGTCTGGTCGGCCCTTGAGCCTGGCAACGCCTAGCCGAGTTAACTGTTGGGATAGGACTTACTCTGCCAAACCCTCCACTATTGACGTCTGGTCGGTGCTTGAGCCTAGCAACGACCAGCCGAGTTAACTGTTGGGATAGGACTTACTCTGCCATACCCTCCACTATTGAGATCTGGTCGGTGCTTGAGCCTAGCAACGACCAGCCGAGTTAACTGTTGGGATAGGACTTACTCTGCCAAACCCTCCACTATTGAGGTCTGGTCGGTGCTTGAGCCTGGCAACGACCAGCCGAGTTAACTGATGGGATAGGACTTACTCCGCCAAACCCTCCACTATTGACGTCTGGTCGGTGCTTGAGCCTGGCAACGCCCAGCCGAGTTAACTGTTGGGATAGGACTTACTCTGCCATACCCTTCACTATTGAGATCTGGTCAGTCCTGGAGCTTGGCAACGCCCAGCCGAGTTAAATGTTGGGATAGGACTTACTCTGCCATACCCTTCACTATTGAGATCTGGTCAGTGCTTGAGCCTGGCAACGCCCAGCCGAGTGAACTGTTGGGATAGGACTTACTCTGCCAAACCCTCCGATATTGAGGTCTGGTCGGTGGTTGAGCCTGGCAACGCCCAGCTGAGTTAACTGTTCAGATAGGACTTACTCTGCCAAACCCTTCACTATTGAGGTCTGGTCGGTGCTTGAGCCTGGCAACGCCCAGCCGAGTTAACTGTTGGGATAGGACTTACTCTGCCATACCCTTCACTATTGAGATCTGGTCAGTGCTTGAGCTTGGCAACGCCCAGCCGAGTTAACTGTTGGGATAGGACTTACTCTGCCATACCCTTCACTATTGAGATCTGGTCAGTGCTTGAGCCTGGCAACGCCCAGCCGAGTTAACTGTTCGGATAGGACTTACTCAGCCATACCCTCCACTATTGAGGTCTGGTCGGTGCTTGAGCCTGACAACGCCCAGCTGAGTTAACTGTTGGGATAACACTTACTCTGCCAAACCCTCCACTATTGAGGTCTGGTCGGTGCTTGAGCCTGGCAACGCCCAGCCGAGTTAACTGTTGGGATAGGACTTACTCAGCCATACCCTTCACTATTGAGATCTGGTCGGTGCTTGAGCCTGGCAACGCCCAGCCGAGTTAACTGTTGGGATAGGACTTACTCTGCCATACCCTTCACTATTGAGATCTGGTCGGTGCTTGAGCCTGGCAACGCCCAGCCGAGTTAACTGTTGGGATAGGTCTTACTCTTCCATACCCTCCACTATTGAGATGTGGTTGGTGCTTGAGCCTGGCAACGCCCAGCCGAGTTAACTGTTGGGATAGGACTTACTCTGCCATACCCTCCACTATTGAGATCTGGTCGGTGCTTGAGCCTGGCAAAGCCCAGCCGAGTTAACTGTTGGGATAGGACTTACACTGCCATACCCTTCACTATTGAGGTCTGGTCAGTGCTTGAGCCTGGCAACGCCCAGCCCAGTTAACTGTTGGGATAGGACTTACTGTGCCATACCCTCCACTATTGAGGTCTGGTCAGTGCTTGAGCCTGGCAACGCCCAGCCCAGTTAACAGTTGGGATAGGACTTACTCTGCCATACCCTTCACTATTGAGATCTGGTCAGTGCTTGAGCCTGGCAACGCCCAGCCGATTTAACTGTTGGGATGGGACTTACTCAGCCATACGCTCCATTATTGAGGTCTGGTCGGTGGTTGAGCCTGGCAACGCCCAGCCGAGTTAACTGTTGGGATAGGACTTACATTTGCTTCTACCATTTATATCTTGGCCGACTTTAGCAGTACCTGTGACTCAATCCTAGTACAGAGACATCTCCTCCATGTACCCGATTGTCATCATGTGGACCATGTGTTCGTATCCCAACTAACTCACGGTCTTTCGAGGTATGGGACGTTCCTGCCCACTATACGACCACATGCTCAGGATTTGAGTCTACCAGGTAACTACTCTACAGGAAATACACAACATTTTCCTAAAGATAACACATTTACTGGTCTAAAATCATGGCTATACAACAAATACAAATAAAGGACAAATTATATTTAATTCCCACAAATCAAAATAGGGTTATTCTGTGAGCTTTCTTCTTAAAATAGTGCTACACTGCACTCAAATCTAACTCTAGCATCCTGTCAATGATATTTTTAGACTTCCATGGGTTTTCATAGCGTTCATCAACTGACACAATTTTAGTTAATGGGAGTATCATAACACAAAAATCACATATCACATAAAAATGATGTTAATAAAACATTACTCCGTTTCTTATGGCATTTACCTTGATTAGCATGAATTCATTATTTTCTGCAATCATTAACAAATATTTGTTGTGTCGTGTGAATCATCTTCCCTCTTTCCATCCATATGAACGCTTTAAGAAAAGTGGTACTTATCCCTTCCAAAATAAACATGGATAGAATATTTTATAGTTTCACCATATAACGATTTTCTGGGTCTTGTCGGGCTTATCATCGTTACAAATGTGTCATGTTCTGGGAAAACACATACCCGTCTGCATAAATTAGCAGGAACTGTCAAAATGCACTCTAAAAGAAGATGCCTACATTATTTTGGTTCAGCTTTCCTCCTCAGAGAATAACTGAGCCTAATATTATCTGATTTCTATGACCCAACAACGTATGTGAGTTGCAACCCACCGTTCAATTCAATTGGCATCAACCTACATTCAAACCTTAATTGCATATTGAAATATCGAGATTCCTCAGTGTCCTATTGTGACTCTAATTTCCAAGGGACCGGTCGAACGACCTTCCACCCCCTCAGCAGGCAATACAATTCGTTCCAGCTGGCTAGCTAAGATGGCCGCCGCAGAAGTGGTCTATGACCCCTCCTCTCTCTGCCGTCAAGATCAAGGTCAGGTTTGTTTACAAATTGCAGTACTGGAGTAACGCTAAGTGTGGCTCCTAAGTAATTGAGTCATTTAAATATTTAGCACCTATCTTTATATTGTCTTGGGCTCAACTGGCTCCTTAATTAACATTCATGGCTGGGGTGGAATTCTAGTGATAGCCTTGCCGTTCTATGGTGACTACTAGTGGCTTTTAGACGCGCATCATAGTGAAAATCCACGACTTTCACCAGCAGCTGTCAATAAAATATAAGGAAATCTGCGTTCCTAAACGACGAATATGATCCTTACCTCAGGGTAGGTCATTAATACACACATGCTCACTGCGTCTCGACGGACGACAATAGTGGCATAATTCAAGCAAGCGTTGGATACAGACAGGCTCTGTCCAATTCGCTGCGTATAATACAGTATGCTCAAGGGCGATACTACTCGTAGATTTAGCTAACTTCTCACCTAACGCGCAAGCTATACTAGTTTGTCCCCGCAATATTTATTACGTAAATCACTGGATTCTACGTTAATTCTGCACGCTTACATGCGGCTCAAACAATACTTCACATAGATGACTTTACATTAATGGTCCTCAAACATAATCCTAAGGATTGACCATATCAAATATTCATTCATATTTCACTGACACAGAAAAAGCTCTCGTATTTCTCTATATTTCACGTTACACTCTCACTGTTTACCAAATACAGTATCTTTATATTAGACATGACACTATTTGAACATTATTTAGGCCAAAAAATGCCTATTACTTTACTGTTGCCGACCCCATAATATTATTATTATTATCATTCAACGTTACCGTTACATCCATCATTATTTTTGCCTGAATGGCCTTAAACAAATCACCTTCCAAGCCATATTTTATTCAAGACGAGTGGTGAAAACTCGTTCAGTAAGTAACTATTACATCTTATTCTCAAAGTGATAAATCGTTACATGGTGAACTATTTAGTTATAATGACATTATAAAAAAAATGGGTACTCACTTTTTCTCTTTGCTGGATAGTGCCAGCGCCTCAGCTTTAGCGCTACCATAACGCTTGACTTAAGCCATCATGTTATCCTTTACACAACACTTAGATTCATACACTTTCCACATGATATACATATTTTTATCAGTGGCCTTTATCACTGTTACACACTGCATATTAATCACTATACACATGAACACTTTTAAATCACGATTTCACAATTTATATACATTTATCCACTACATCACATGTAGATCCTTAAATTGGATTTCTCCTACGCCTGATCTCAGAGATGCGATGCAATTATGACAACCGCTGGTCTCCGTGGCAATCTAACAGCGTTTTACGGACGTTCGATCCTCGTTCCCTGCAATCTTGTTCAGCTCACTATCCAGATTAGGTGGCGATGATTTCCAAGCTCCCATCACTGTAGTGATCCTGATGATGATGTCATATATAATTCAGACAATACCTCCCGGTATAAGAACTGTTCAAAAACATTATAAGTTCCTTTTTCGCTGTGGCGAATTTATATTTGCGTCAGATAATAGGTAAATATCTGTATTAATTTACTTTCGACGCACTTCATGATTATTTATGAAGCTTATAACTTGCTTCTATTGTTCTTTAACGGCGACGCGTTGATACTTTAACAATTGGCGTGCTTACTGGCAGCGTCTTAGTTACGTGTATACTGTAGAACAACTGTAGAACAACTGTAGAGCAACTGTAGAGAAACTGGTGATGACTGGAGAACGACTGTAGAACGACTGGCTTGGCTTGCCTTGCTCCCCCTATATAAAGGTTTCTTGTACAAAATAGTCCACTGGACACATGAGAGCGACTCCTTTCTTGAAATAATACCTCTTCAGCCGAAATGGCATCTACATCTTGTTTATGTAGGTGTGGAGGTTTCAAAAACATTCGCGTGCCGGCGATCGCTTCGGCCAATTAATTATAATTAACTGCCTTAGTTCAGCGCGTGGGTACGCCATCGTGGTAATTCCCCGTTGACTGGTCACAAAGTCACTGCTCTCGAGTGTAGGCTAGGTTGTAATTCGTTCATTTGGAGATATAGGCCTTAATTTAGGTGAAAAACCACTCCTAAATTACCTCTCCGTGAATATATTCACCTGGGTGTATATTTCAATGCATTTCAATATTCCACTTGGCTGTGATTAATTTCCATGAGCCATCATCCCTACCCTCAGTTTCACCGTTGTCAAGCGGTGGATACCCGGGTCATTAATTTTGAGCTGTCTTCCTGCTCCAGACGTAAATAGTACGGTTGGCGCCTAGGCTCTCCGCCCACTTGCTAAGGGTCATTTGTAAAACTTCAAACTGGCCTCCTCTCATTTTCGTATGCTCTGAAAATGTATATTTCCTTGCATTTGGCTACAGTTCTTCCCTTAAATTGCTATGATATTCACCTATAGATCGTGGAATCACGCTACCTTGTTATATGCCAGTATACCTCTCATTGCTCTTTGGGTTCCCTGAATCGCTCCCCCGCAGAGATCAATGGTTCGACTCTAGGCATAACCATGTGCCTGGTCTTCTCTGATGAGACCTGAGTTCGATGCCAGACTGCCGTGACTGATTGGGCACAGTACTTGTGTTCATCATTTAATTTTGTATGTGGTATTTTATTAGAATCTTATATCAGAAGTCTGTAGTTTTATGAATTTGTATATTTTCCTTAAGGGATGGTATAGCGTACCCTAGGGGTACAACACTGCCATACCCTCCACTATTGACGTCTGGTCGGTGCTTGAGCCTGGCAACGACCAGCCGAGTTAACTGTTGGGATAGGACTTACTCTGCCAAACCCTCCACTATTGACGTCTGGTCGGTGCTTGAGCCTGGCAACGCCCAGCCGAGTTAACTGTTGGGATAAGACTTACTCTGCCATACCTTCCACTCTTGAGATCAGGTCGGTGCTCGAGCCTAGAAACGACCAGCCGAGTTTACTGTTGGGATAGGACTTACTCTGCCAAACCCTCCACTATTGACGTCTGGTCGGTGCTTGAGCCTGGCAACGCCCAGCCGAGTTAACTGTTGGGATGGGACTTACCCTGCCATACCCTTCACTATTGAGATCTGGTCAGTGCTTGAGCTTGGCAACGCCCAGCCGAGTTAACTGTTGGGATAGGACTTACTCTGCCATACCCTTCACTATTGAGAT
The DNA here is from genome assembly GCA_946902985.2 of Meconema thalassinum. Taxonomy (NCBI): domain Eukaryota; kingdom Metazoa; phylum Arthropoda; class Insecta; order Orthoptera; family Tettigoniidae; genus Meconema; species Meconema thalassinum. The sequence continues at coordinate 292,495,958 of OX336396.1, read as the reverse complement.
CTGGTCAGTGATTGAGACTGGCAATGCCCAGCCGAGTTAACTGTTGGGATAGGACTTACTCAGCCATACCCACCACTATTGAGGTCTGGTTGGTGCTTGAGCCTGGCAACGCCCACCCGAGTTAACTGTTGGGATAGGACTTACTTTGCCATACCCTTCACTATTGAGATCTGGTCGGTGCTTGAGCCTGGCAACGCCCAGCCGAGTTGACTGTTGGGATATGACTTACTCTGCCATACCCTCCACTATTGAGATCTGGTTGATGCTTGAGCCTGGCAACGCACAGCCGAGTTAACTGTTGGGATAGGATTTACTCTGCCATACCCTCCACTATTGAGATCTGGTCGGTGCTTGAGCCTGGCAAAGCCCAGCCGAGTTAACTGTTGGGATAGGACTTACTCAGCCATACCTTCCACTATTGAGGTCTGGTCGGTGCTTGAGCCTGGCAACGCCCGGCTGAGTTAACTGTTTGGATAGGACTTACTCTGTCATACCCTTCACTATTGAGATCTGGTCGGTGCTTGAGCCTGGCAACGCCCAGCCGTGTTAACTGTTGGGATAGGACTTACTCTGCCATACCCTCCACTATTGAGATCTGGTTGGTGCTTGAGCCTGGCAACGACCAGCCGAGTTAACTGTTGGGATAGGACATACTCTGCCATACCCTCCACTATTGAGATCTGGTTGGTGCTTGAGCCTGGCAACGACCAGCCGAGCTAACTGCTGGGATAGGACTTACTCTGCCATACACTCCGCTATTGAGATCTGGTCGGTGCTTGAGCCTGGCAACGCCCAGCTGAGTTAAATGTTCAGATAGGACTTACTCTGTCATACCCTTCACTATTGAGGTCTGGTCGGTGGTTGAGCCTGGCAACGCCCAGCCGAGTTAACTGTTGGGATAGGACTTACTCTGCCAAACCCTCCACTATTGACGTCTGGTCGTTGGTTGAGCTTGGCAAAGCCCAGCTGAGTTAAATATTCAGATAGGACTTACTCTGTCATACCCTTCACTATTGAGGTCAGGTCGGTGGTTGAGCCTGGCAACGCCCACCCGAGTTAACTGTTGGGATAGGACTTACTCTGCCAAACCCTCCACTATTGAGGTCTGGTCGGTGGTTAAGCCTGGCAACGCCCAGCCGAGTTAACTGTTGGGATAGGACTTACTCTGCCAAACCCTCCACTATTGAGGTCTGGTCGGTGCCTGAGCCTGGCAACGACCAGCCGAGTTAACTGTTGGGATAGGACTTACTCTGCCGTACCCTTCACTATTGAGGTCTGGTCGGTGCTTGAGCCTGGCAACGCCCAGCCGAGTTAACTGTTGGGATAGGGCTTACTCTGCCAAACCCTCCACTATTTACGTCTGGTCGGTGGTTGAGCCTGGCAACGCCCAGCTGAATTAACTGTTCAGATAGGACTTACTCTGCCATTCCCGTCACTATTGAGGTCTGGTCGGAGGTTGAGCCTGGCAACGCCCAGCCGAGTTAACTGTTGGGATAGGACTTACTCTGCCAAACCGTCCACTATTGAGGTCTGGTCGGTGCTTGAGCCTGGCAACGACCAGCCGAGTTAACTGTTGGGATAGGACTTACTCTGCCAAACCCTCCACTATTGACGTCTGGTCGGTGCTTGAGCCTGGCAACGCCCAGCCGGGTTAACTGTTGGGATAGGACTTAGTCTGCCATACCCTCCACTATTGAGATCTGGTCGGTGTTTGAGCCTAGCAACGACCAGCCAAGTTAACTGTTGGGATAGGACCTACTCCGCCAAACCCTCAACTATTGACGTCTGGTCGGTGCTTGATCCTGACAACGCCCAGCCGAGTTAACTGTTGGGATAGGACTTACTCTGCCAAAACCTCCACTATTGAGGTCTGGTCGGTGGTTGAGCCTGGCAACGCCCAGCTGAGTTAACTGATCAGATAGGAATTACTCTGCCATACCCTTCACTATTGAGGTCTGGTCGGTGGTTGAGCCTGGCAACGCCCAGCCGAGTTAACTGTTGGGATAGGACTTACTCTGCCAAACCCTCCACTATTGAGGTCTGGTCGGTGGTTGAGCCTGGCAACGCCCAGCCGAGTTAACTTTTGGGATAGGACTTACTCTGCCAAACCCTCCACTATTGAGGTCTGGTCGGTGCTTGAGCCTGGCAACGACCAGCCGAGTTAACTCTGGGGATAGGATTTACTCTGCCAAACCCTCCACTATTGACGTCTGGTCGGTGCTTGAGCCTGGCAACGCCCAGCCGAGTTTACTGTTGGGATAGGACTTACTCTGCCATACCCTTCACTATTGAGATCTGGTCGGTGCTCGAGCCTAGCAACGACCAGCCGAGTTAACTGTTGGGATAGGACTTACTCTGCCATACCCTTCACTATTGACGTCTGGTTGGTGCTCGAGCCTAGCAACGACCAGCTGATTTAACTGTTGGGATAGGACTTACTCAGCCAAACCCTCCACTATTGACGTCTGGTCGGTGTTTGACCCTGGAAACGCCCAGCCGAGTTAACTGTTGGGATAGGACTTACTCTGCCATACCCTTCACTATTGAGATCTGGTCAGTGCTTGAGCTTGGCAACGCCCAGCCGAGTTAACTGTTGGGATAGGACTTACTCTGCCATACCCTTCACTATTGAGATCTGGTCAGTGCTTGAGCCTGGCAACGCCCAGCCGAGTTAACTGTTGGGATAGGACTTACTCTGCCAAACCCTCCACTATTGAGGTCTGGTCGGTGGTTGAGCCTGGCAACGCCCAGGTGAGTTAACTGTTCATATAGGACTTATTCTGCCATACCCTTCACTATTGAGGTCTGGTCGGTGCTTGAGCCTGGCAACGCCAAGCCGAGTTAACTGTTGGGATAGGACTCACTCTGCCATACCCTTCACTATTGAGATCTGGTCAGTGCTTGAGCTAGGCAACGCCCAGCCGAGTTAACTGTTGGGATAGGACTTACTCTGCCATACCCTTCACTATTGAGATCTGGTCAGTGCCTGAGCCTGGCAACGCCCAGCCGAGTTAACTGTTGGGATAGGACTTACTCAGCCATACCCTCCACTATTGAAGTCTGGTCGGTGCTTGAGCCTGGCAACGCCCAGCCCAGTTAACTGTTGGGATAGGACTTACTCTGCCATACCCTTCACTTTTGAGATCTGGTCGGTGCTTGAGCCTGGCAACGCCCAGCCGAGTTAACTCTTGGGATAGGACTTACTCTGCCATACCCTCCACTATTGAGATCTGGTCGGTGCATGAGCCTGGCAAAGCCCAGCCGAGTTAACTGTTGGGATAGGACTTACTCAGCCATACCTTCCACTATTGAGGTCTGGTCGCTGCTTGAGCCTGGCAACGCCCAGCCGAGTTAACTGCTGGGATAGGACTTACTCTGCCATTCCCTCCACTATTGAGGTCTGGTCGGTGGTTGAGCCTGGCAACGCCCAGCTGAGTTAAATGTTCCGATAGGACTTACTCTGCCGTACCCTTCACTATTGAGGTCTGGTCGGTGCTTGAGCCTGGCAACGCCCAGCGAGTTAACTGTTGGGATAGGACTTACTCTGCCATACCCTCCACTATTGAGATCTGGTTGATGCTTGAGCCTGGCAACGCCCAGCCGGGTTAACTGTTGGGATAGGACTTACTCTGCCATACCCTCGACTATTGAGATCTGGTCGCCGCTCGAGCCTGGCAATGCCCAGCCGAGTTAACTGTTGGGATAAGACTTACTCTGCCAAACCCTCCACTATTGAGGTCTGGTCGGTGCTTGAGCCTGGCAACGCCCGGCTGAGTTAACTCTTGGGATAGGACTTACTCTGCCATACCCTTCACTATTGAGATCTGGTCAGTGCTTGAGCTTGGCAACGCCCAGCCGAGTTAACTGTTGGGATAGGACTTACTCTGCCATACCCTTCACTATTGAGATCTGGTCAGTGCTTGAGCCTGGCAACGCCCAGCCGAGTTAACTGTTGGGATAGGACTTACTCAGCCATACCCTCCACTATTGAGGTCTAGTCGGTGCTTGAGCCTGGCAACGCCCAGCCCAGTTAACTGTTGGGATAGGACTTACTCTGCCCTACCCTTCACTTTTGAGATCTGGTCGGTGCTTTTGCCTGGCAACGCCCAGCCGAGTTAACTGTTGGGGGTAGGACTTACTCTGTCATACCCCCCACTATTGTGATCTGGACGGTGCATGAGCCTGGCAAAGCCCAGCCGAGTTAACTGTTGGGATAGGACTTACTCAGCCATACCTTCCACTATTGAGGTCTGGTCGGTGCTTGAGCCTGGCAACGCCCGGATGAGTTAACTGTTTGGATAGGAATTACTCTGCCATACCTTTCACTATTGAGATCTGGTCGGTGCTTGAGCCTGGCAACGCCCAGCAGAGTTAACTTCTGGGATAGGACTTACTCTGCCATTCCCTCCACTATTGAGGTCTGGTCGGTGGTTGAGCCTGGCAACGCCCAGCTGAGTTAACTGTTCAGATAGGACATACTCTGCCATACCCTTCACTATTGAGGCCTGGTCGGTGCTTGAGCCTGGCAACGCCCAGCCGAGTTTACTGTTGGGATAGGACTTACTCTGCCATACCCTCCACTATTGAGATCTGGTTGGTGCTTGAGCCTGGCAACGCCCAGCCGAGTTAACTGTTGGGATAGGACTTACTCTGCCATACCCTCCACTATTGAGATCTGGTCGGTGCTCGAGCCTGGCAATGCCCAACCGAGTTAACTGTTGGGATATGACTTACTCTGCCAAACCCTCCACTATTGAGGTCTGGTCGGTGCTTGTGCCTGGCAACGCCCGGCTGAGTTAACTGTTGGGATAGGACTTACTCTGCCATACCCTCCACTATTGAGATCTGGTCGGTGCTTGAGCCTGGCAACGACCTGCCGAGTTAACTGTTGGGATAGGACTTACGCTGCCATACCCTCCACTATTGACGTCTGGTCGGTGCTTGAGCCTGGCAGCGACCAGCCGAGTTAACTGTTGGGATAGGACTTACTCTGCCAAACCCTCCACTATTGACGTCTGGTCGGTGCTTGAGCCTGGCAACGACCAGCCGAGTTAACTGTTGGGATAGGACTTACTCTGCCATACCCTCCACTATTGACGCCTGGTCGGTGCTTGAGCCTGGCAACGCCCAGCCGAGTTAACTGTTGGGATGGGACTTACTCTGCCATACCCTTCACTATTGAGATCTTGTCAGTGCTTGAGCTTTGCAACGCCCAGCCGAGTTAACTCTTGGGATAGGACTTACTCTGTCATACACTTCACTATTGAGATCTGGTCAGTGCTTGAGCCTGGCAACGCCCAGCCAAGTTAACTGTTGGGATAGGACTTACTCTGCCATACCCTCCACTATTGAGATCTGGTCAGTGCTTGAGCTTTGCAACGCCCAGCCGAGTTAACTGTTGGGATAGGACTTACTCTGTCATACACTTCACTATTGAGATCTGGTCAGTGCTTGAGCCTGGCAACGCCCAGCCGAGTTAACTGTTGGGATAGGACTTACTCAGCCATACCCACCACTATTGAGGTCTGGTCGGAGCTTGAGCCTGGCAACGCCCAGCCGAGTTAACTGTTGGGATAGGACTTACTCTGCCATACCCTCCACTATTGAGATCTGGTCGGTGCTTGAGCCTGGCAAAGCCCAGCCGAGTTAACTGTTGGGATAGGACTTACTCAGACATACCTTCCACTATTGACGTCTGGTCGGTGCTTGAGCCTGGCAATGCCCGGCTGAGTTAACTGTTGGGATAGGACTTACTCTGCCATACCCTCCACTATTTAGGTCTGGTCGGTGCTTGAGCCTGGCAACGCCCAGCCGAGCTAACAGTTGGGATAGGACTTACTCTGCCGAACCCTCCACTATTGAGGTCTGGTCGGTGCTTGAGCCTGGCCACGCCCAGCCGAGTTAACTGTTGGGATAGGACTTACTCTGCCATACCCTCCACTATTGAGGTCTGGACGGTGCTTGAGCCTGGCAACGACCAGCCGAGTTAACTGTTGGGATAGGACTTACTCTGCCATACCCTCCACTATTGAGGTCTGGTCCGTGGTTTAGCCTGGCAACGACCAGCCGAGTTAACTGTTGGGATAGGACTTACTCTGCCATACCCACCACTATTGAGGTCTGGTCGGTGCTCGAGCCTGGCAACGACCAGCCGAGTTAACTATTGGAATAGGACTTACTCTGCCATACCCTTCACTATTGAGATCTGGTCGGTGCTTGAGCCTGGCAACGGCCAGCCGAGTTAACTGTTGGGATAGGACTTACTCTGCCATACCCACCACTATTGAGGTCTGGTTGGTGCTTGAGCCTGGCAACGACCAGCCGAGTTAACTGTTGGGATAGGACTTACTCTGCCATACCCTCCACTATTGAGATCTGGTCGGTGCTCGAGCCTGGCAACGCCCAGCCCAGTTAACTGTTGGGATAGGACTTACTCTGCCATACCCTTCACTATTGAGATCTGGTCAGTGCTTGAGCCTGGCAACGACCAGCCGAGTTAACTGTTGGGATAGGACTTACTCTGCCATACCCTCCACTATTGAGATCTGGTCAGTGCTTGAGCCTGGCAACGACCAGCCGAGTTAACTGTTGGGATAGGACTTACTCTTCCATACCCTTCACTATTGAAGTCTGGTCGGTGCTTGAGCCTGGCAACGCCCAGCCGAGTTAACTGTTGGGATAGAACTTACTCTGCCATACCCTCCACTATTGAGGTCTGGTCGGTGCTTGAGCCTGGCAACGCCCAGCCGAGTTAACTGTTGGGATAGGACTTACTCTGCCATACCCTTCACTATTGAGGTCTGGTCAGTGCTTGAGCCTGGCAACGACCAGCCGAGTTAACTGTTGGGATAGGACTTACTCTTCCATACCCTTCACTATTGAAGTCTGGTCGGTGCTTGAGCCTGGCAACGCCCAGCCGAGTTAACTGTTGGGATAGAACTTACTCTGCCATACCCTTCACTATTGAAGTCTGGTCGTTGCTTGAGCCTGGCAACGCCCAGCCGAGTTAACTGTTGGGATAGAAGTTACTCTGCCATACCCTCCACTATTGAGGTCTGGTCGGTGCTTGAGCCTTGCAACGCCCAGCCGAGTTAACTGTTGGGATAGGACTTACTCTGCCATACCCTTCACTATTGAGGTCTGGTCGGTGGTTGAGCCTGGCAACGCCCTGCCGAGTTAACTGTTGGGATAGGACTTACTCTGCCATACCCTCCACTATTGAGATCTGGTCGGTGCTCGAGCCTGGCAACGCCCAGCCCAGTTAACTGTTGGGATAGGACTTACTCTGCCATACCCTTCACTATTGAGATCTGGTCAGTGCTTGAGCCTGGCAACGACCAGCCGAGTTAACTGTTGGGATAGGACTTACTCTGCCATACCCTCCACTATTGAGATCTGGTCAGTGCTTGAGCCTGGCAACGACCAGCCGAGTTAACTGTTGGGATAGGACTTACTCTTCCATACCCTTCACTATTGAAGTCTGGTCGGTGCTTGAGCCTGGCAACGCCCAGCCGAGTTAACTGTTGGGATAGAACTTACTCTGCCATACCCTCCACTATTGAGGTCTGGTCGGTGCTTGAGCCTGGCAACGCCCAGCCGAGTTAACTGTTGGGATAGGACTTACTCTGCCATACCCTTCACTATTGAGGTCTGGTCAGTGCTTGAGCCTGGCAACGACCAGCCGAGTTAACTGTTGGGATAGGACTTACTCTTCCATACCCTTCACTATTGAAGTCTGGTCGGTGCTTGAGCCTGGCAACGCCCAGCCGAGTTAACTGTTGGGATAGAACTTACTCTGCCATACCCGCCACTATTGAGGTCTGGTCGGTGCTTGAGCCTGGAAACGCCCAGCCGAGTTAACTGTTGGGATAGGACTTACTCTGCCATACCCTTCACTATTGAGGTCTGGTCGGTGGTTGAGCCTGGCAACGCCCTGCCGAGTTAACTGTTGGGATAGGACTTACTCTTCCATACCCTTCACTATTGAAGTCTGGTCGTTGCTTGAGCCTGGCAACGCCCAGCCCAGTTAACTGTTGGGATAGAAGTTACTCTGCCATACCCTCCACTATTGAGGTCTGGTCGGTGCTTGAGCCTTGCAACGCCCAGCCGAGTTAACTGTTGGGATAGGACTTACTCTGCCATACCCTTCACTATTGAGGTCTGGTCGGTGGTTGAGCCTGGCAACGCCCTGCCGAGTTAACTGTTGGGATAGGACTTACTCTGCCATACCCTTCACTATTGAGGTCTGGTCGGTGGTTGAGCCTGGTAACGCCCTGCCGAGTTAACTGTTGGGATAGGACTTACTCTGCCAAACCCTCCACTATTGAGGTCTGGTCGGTGCTTGAGCCTGGCAACGCCCAGCCGAGTTAATTGTTGGGATAGGACTTACTCTGCCATACCCTTCACTATTGAGATCTGATCGGTGCTTGAGCCCGGCATCGAGCGGCCGAGTTAACTGTTGGGATAGGACTTACTGTGCCATACCCTTCACTATTGAGATCTGGTCGGTGCTTGAGCCCGGCATCGAGCGGCCGAGTTAACTGTTGGGATAGGACTTACTGTGCCATATCCTTCACTATTGAGATCTGGTCGGTGCTCGAGCCTGGCAACGACCAAATGGACGAGCGCTCCTAGATGGTGTGCTTCGCTTTCTCAGACAGTTCACAGTAACTTCTATAAGATTTCAGGAATCATTAAAGAACAGAATTATGAAATCCTATACATATACAGCTTTTATTACTAAAAATATTATTACGGTATTAATTGTTTTTCTTAAAGAAATCTGGTCATTGTGCAACAATGCAACCTTATTACCGGCCACATTCAAGCATCTTCGGTAAGAAGGAGTCGGCCACACACGCGAGACAGCTGTGCTTCTGAGGGTTCTCCAGCGCCTGTCAGTGTGTCTGTCTGTCCTTCTGTTTGTGTGTGACCCCACCCTATCAATTCCTAAACGGCTGCAGCTGTCGAAACTAAATTTGATCTGAGTAAAGATGATGATGATGATGATGATGATGTTGTTTCAAGGGACCTAACATCTAGGTTATCGGCCCCTAATGATTTGGATGATAGTGAAAGATGAGATGAGAATCAAAACCATAACTAATACTAACTACAGACTTACAAACTAGAAGAAGAAATTGTAAACAAATAAAGGATAAGGCAAATAAAGGACAAGAAGAAAAGAAATGCCCTCAACCCTCGAAGAATGAGGATTGAGGGACTTGGAAGGAAGGAGAGCCATGTAAGGCAGATAGGAGAGGGAAGAGGAGAAAGACCGCCCCAAGGTCAGAGGAAAAAGGGGACAAAACGGGCCCAGCTCAGGAGTCCCTCGGGGTCGCCAACTACCAAGCTCACCAGCCGTGAGCCCTTGAGGGTGTAGCACTATCCAAGGTGCACCAGAAGTGGTGTGGCTACACACACCCTGCCTCCTTGAGGGCCTTGCGCTGAAGGCAGGAGATAATATGGAAAAGAAAAAGAAGGCTGACCCCTCAAGGAATGAGGGTATCAGGAAAGATGAGACAAGGGCCAATTAAGGCGGGAAAGGAAGAGACTTCCTAGGCCTCAGATACCCTAATACCGTCGGGGTCGGAAGAGAAAAAGAGTTGACCAAGAGAGGTCGTCAGGAAAGAAGACGGAGAGGAGCCCAGCACAAGTAAGTGGAAGCAATGCCGGACTCAGCTGGGGTCCCGTAGTCGCCAACTCACTTCCCACTGGATGTGAACCCCTGGGGGATCTGAATATCTAACGGCCATATTTTAAAAGGACGTCAGTGCTACCAACTGCTGTAAATTAACATTGAAACCTGAGCTCTTTGTTTGATATCTCAGAAGTTATGCATGTGAACTGTTCCAAAATCGGCACATACGTAGAAAATAACATTTCAGATTTATTTTCAGGAGCACATATATGACAGTGTTGCCAACATGATTCGAAGCCTGCTGAAGGTCCAATTTTTAAACTCATGTAGGCCTAACTTCTATTCTATTCTTTACAGCCACCAGGGCTGCCAACTGTTGATGAATGCTCTCTCTATTATTTTATCCTAATCTCCGTATATCAGAAAGTATGAAAGCCAACATTTCTAAACTTTGCACACGTTTAGTACGGTACCGTACCTAAGATTTACCATTAATTTTGAGTATACCTACCCGTTATACGACAGTGCTAGCAACATGATTCTACGCGAGCTGATAGGTTCAATATTTAGACTAACCGCATGTAACTTCCAAACTAACAAATGGATTTCTTCTATGATTGGCACATGTATAGATCATAATATTTCATAATAATTCTGTGCAACACATACATGGCATTGTTGCCAAGATGATTTTATCGCATTCTGGTAGATTCAATGTCTAACTGCATATTATCCATTGGATATCAACCAAATTGGGTATGTGCTTCCTGTACCTTAAGAGATAACTTAGAACTAAGAATATAGTCTACTCAGAGTCACCGGGACTGCCAACTGTTGAGCTCTATAATTGTGAACCTTAGGCTCAGTAGATCAGAAAGTACCCAGGTTAACAAATCAAAGTTTTGATAACTAATATAACATAATATTACAGATTAATTTTCAGTAAACCAGAGACGATAATGTTGCCAACATGATTCTATGCATGCTGATAGGTGTAATGTTTAACTGCGCGATATTTTCATACTGTCGAATGGATTTCATCCTTATTTAGTACGTGCAATGTTGCTTTAGGACGTATAATTGTGCTGAGTCAGCAGGGCTACCAACTGTGTACCTAAGTCTTTTGAACTCTTGACTCAATATCTCGTAAAATGGTCCATATTCTATGCTAGCGTATAAGATGAACGTTCAACTGCATGTAACCTCCATAATAACAAATTGATTCCAACCAAATTTCATACCGGTAGGCCTATGTGTAATGTATATCTCAAGATTGATAACTCTGCATACTTTTGGAGTCATCAGGGCTACCAACTGTTGATAAATGCTCTCCATAACTTTGAACCCTAGTCTCAATGTAACCAGATGAACAGTTCAAAATTTGGCACATGTGCATAGATAATGATTTTGCAGATACATTTTGAAAGCCTCAGAAATGCTGAAATAGTGAGGGATTCACTGTTCACCAGGCATGCTGCAACTGCTTGCATGACTCATGCAGGTACGATACATTTACGTGTGGACAGTCGAGTCAAATCAGCATCTTTCTTGTTACTCATAAAAAAGAGATGTTCAAATTGATTTAAAGTAGGCTAGATTAGAAAGTCCTATTTTACAAAATGATTAAATTTCTGACTGTCAAAAGTTGTAATGAAAACACAGGTTGGAGGGTTCCTCAGTTTAGGGGCTGCGACAACGTGGTCATGTAGCCCCGTGTACTTTGGGTGTGTGTAGAATCTGTCTGATAACCGGTGTTAATTGTGGTGACTGTATTAGTGTGTGTTATCTGTTTTAATTCAAGTAGGGACTGCGGACAATAATTTCAAGTAGTTCCTACTTTTGCTACCAAATGTTACCGTCCACGACACCTAACATGCGGACTTGGCTACCAGATGGCATTGCAGTCAGCACCTGGCGGTGAACGTTGGAACTAATAGAGCGTTATCAATTCTAACCTACAAATTTTGGCTTCACACAAGTGTAGTTAGTGGAAGGTTCTTTTTCATGCCATAAATCTATGACATGGGACCGCTGGCTTTACTTCCCCTCCGAAGGAAGGCATACTGAGGGATTTTGAACGTTTTTAAAATATCCGACGACTTCGGCCGGGTCTGAACCCACGATCATGGGCATAGAAGCTCAGCATGCTACCAACTACGCCACCGAATCCGCTAATGAAAACACTATTATTCCAAAAAGATGGTAGAGGGCCAGTGATTTAAAACTCAGCTAGGTTTATGCCATGTCTTGTGTGGCCACGGTCACCAAGAGCCCGCTGATGAGCCAGCTTGGTGCTCCTAGGTGAAACCCCACACAAGACAAGGCATAAACCAAGCTGAGTTTTAACTATTATTCCGGTTTGTGCAACATAATTTTAATTGGAGGACGGATCTCAGGTTGGCACAAGGTTGAGCGAGCCTGTTCTAGATCTTGATGTTTCGCAGGTCTGAGGCATGTTGCACTAGCAGAAGAATGTTCTTTAGGACACAATGTCACATGTACAAGCCGGACGTTTGTTGTAGACGATTGCCCTTGACCTTGAAGCTTGCGGGTGAGCCTGTACTACTCGGCCAGCGAATTGTTGCCGGTGGTGGAAATCGGAACTAACGCGCTCCATCCAGCCACGCGCCCGGGATAGACGTGTAGTTGTTTCCAGCGAAACCTCATCGCATGTCGTGTGTGTGCATGTTTCATGCTGGGTCATGCACCGTGCGGTGTGTTCTCATTGTATTAGCGTTCCTCCTCTTGCCCCGCACCAGCCATAACGTGGCGAGCTAACGTAATGTATACACAACAGCCCCGCTCCACGTCTAGCGGTAACAATTCCCTGGCAGGGTAGTACACAGTATCTCAGCTTTATTCGACTCCATAATCGAATCCATTAAGCCCGTATTGACAAGAATTGTGGCATAGTACACAGTATCTCTCTCACCCTATCGCTTCACAGTTGTCACCACCGGGCTGATTATTATTATAATTTTCGTACGGTACGAATGATCTACATATATTGTACCCTTTTATCATCATATGGAACTTGTGTTCGTATCCCAGCTAGTTCACGGTCTTTCGAGGTATGGGGCGTTCATCCCACTATACGACCACATGTTCAGGATTTGAGTCTGTCAGGTAACCACTCTACTTGAAAGAAACAACAAATTCCTAAATATATCATTTAATGGTATTATTCATGGCAAAACACAACAAAACACAATAATATCATAATTACTTTCCTATAACACAAAAACAAAATTTATATGTGAGTCTCTTCTCATAAAGTTTGGCGCTCTTCCGCACCCATATCTATCCCAGATATCCTAACACTGATACTCTTCGACTTTGACGAGCGTTTATAGTGTCTTTCACATGGCACAATTTAACATAAATTTGCATATCACAACACAAATTATGTGCAATTATTAAAATACTTGTCCGTTTTGAAATGGAACATTTACTTTGAATAACATTGATTTCATCTTATTCCTTGCTTAACATGCGTTGCTTTTCTGCGCACATCGTTTTCCTTTCCCATGGATTTCATACGCTGAAGTGATATACCTTCCCCTCCAAAATACACATAGTTATTGAATTTTAGCTTCACCATACAACAATCTTCTGGGTCTGGTCATGTCATTACTATCATTACAAACGTGTTATATCGTTAAATTATGCTACCCATCTGAGTAAATTAACATAAACTAGGTAATTACTCTTTGCAAAATGCATTTATTTATTTATTTATTTATTTATTTGGTGCAGTTAATATGTCCTCAGACAATAACTTGGCCAAATCTTACCCGATTACTTTGATCCAACATTCCATTCAAATGTATTTAATGCATATAATTCATTTGATACCATAATATCAAGCATATTCCAATTACTTTCAGAGATAACGAGATTCTTCAGTGTACTAGTACAACCTTAAAAGAACAAGTAAAAGGGTCGCGGTCAATTGATTCCCTTCGGTGTGAACACACAAATGAGTCGTCAAGTTCCGCCCTCTTCGAGATGGCTACCCGGTCGGCTGCCCTCATCTGCCTTCCTGACCGACATTCTACTAGTAAACAAGCCTGGTCATGTGCCCACCCTTGGTGCAGCTCTCTCAGATGAACATGATGTGTCGTGACATTATGAAGGGAGTCGATCCAAGTATTTAACACCTACACTTAGGGTATTTAATGGGCTAAATTCGGCTCCTAATTAGTATTCATAGCTAGGGATTGATCTCCAATAGATTCACCGTTTTTATGGATGTAATCAGTGGCTCTTGGACGCGTACCAGCCGAGTTTCAAATTGTTATCTCGCGCTGAACGGGTACGAATATATATTAAGGAAATCAACCTGTTTCCTATTCGAAGAAATTGTCTTACCTCCATGGGTAGATCAATTATTACACTGGCTTACCTAGGGTGTCTCATTGTTTTCCCTGGCAGCGAAGACTCTGCTAACAGTGGGTCACAGATGGCATCTGCCCCAACTCTGTTGCGAATATACATGTATGCTCTGAGGCGATACCACATCGTTGATTCGAAGATTGGCCTACTAGATTCATCAACGCGTGAACTATTCTGGATGGTCCCTGCAATTATTGACGCAAATCTCTTGATTCTACGTTACATGCTCGCTAGTAGCGGCTAAAACAATATTTCTTTTAGATGACTCGATTCGTAACGCACTCATGTCCTCCATTCAATTAATTATAAACCAAGGCTTTACATAGCTCTAAAACATGTATTAATTTACTGGCACTTACATTAACTACCTTAATGACTCTCAAACACAACCATGTAGCATTTAACATTATTTAATATTTCAATGACACTGAAAAACTCTCTTTATCTGGCTATTATATCTCTCTTTCTCACTTTTCATAATAAAATTGTATTCTTTCATTGGATATGACACAATTTGCACGTTCTATAGGCATCAATATGCCGATTTATACATTTATGATTGACCTCGACCTAAGATTATTTATTATTATTATTATTATTATTAGTTAACTTTACCGTTACTTTCATCAACATCTTACGCCTAAATGGTCGTAAGTTTATCATCCTCAAAACAATACATTTATTAAAATACGAGGAATGTGAACTCGTATACATATGACTGCAAATTCTTAGTATTTGAGGGAGTGACATTGTTGTATGGTGAGCTCTTAAATCATATTAACATATTTGGATGGTACTCACTTTCAATTTTGCTGGATTTATCCAACACGACAGCAATTCACCCACCATTTTGCTTTTCTTCTAAGCCATCATAACACTTTTTACACAGAACATTGAATATGGTTTGCACATGGTAATTACATCTTGTAATACCGGCATTTTACACTTTGAAACACTATACATTATTTTAACACACAACTTTAGACACTTTTAATTATCACTTTTATCACTGACTATACAGGTAATTTACACACGGAGCCTTGCTGGGCTTTCCACTATTGCATGACTTCAGAGATGCGACGCTGTAAACTTCTGACAACCGCCTGTCTCCCCCGAAAGTCTACCTCGAGTACGTGTGCTCATCTCCCGTCTCCTATAACTCCTGTCTTCAATCTTGTAGTGTGCTGCTCAATTATATATCACAAATACTTGTGATGCCTTCCAGGTTCCCGTAATCTGTAGTATCTGTTACCATTACATATGATACTTTAAAGATCATAACTTTTCCTGTGAATAAGTTCATTGTCTTTCAAAATAGTACTGCAATATCTCTACGCTGTAACGATTACTAGTCGCGTATACTGCCTGCTTATATGTCTGCCGTATAATGTTTATAATATTACTGCAGAATTACATGTACTATGCTGCCTAATGCACCTTTCATTGTTCATCACAAAAGATTCTGTTCGTACGACTTGCTTAACGTGCCCACTTTTCCGTGTGGCTGGACAGCATGTCGTCCCACAAGTTGAGTTAACGAAGAACTGAACTCTCTTCTCCTTCCTCCCCCATATAAGGATTTCTGACGAAAAGTAGTCCACTTGCATCTCAGGAGATACTCTTTTCTGAAATATCGCTTTTACTGACAAGGTAAAGCGTGATTCTTGGTCGTCTTTTCATGGAGGTTCCAGATCCACTTGCGTGCTGGCAATTCCTTCGTTCAATTAATTAAAATTAATTTCTTTCCTCCATGGCGTGGTAACGCTATCTTGGGTGAATCCCCTCTTGCTACGAGACTGACCAATGCCCCTCCGCAGAATGAGTGTGAATATGCTCATAATCACATACATGCCTTAATTTAGGTGTGCCGATACTCCTAAATTACCTCTCTTCGAATATAAGTATCTGGGTGTAAGTCTCATCAGTAGGTAGGCTGGGGGGGTTTTGACTCAAATACCGTTATTTATGCAAATTAGGGGGGCGTGGCAAGGTCAATGACCTTGAGGTAGGTCATGATCAATGACCTTGAGGTAGATCATTGACCCCAAGGTTGCCGGGACCCCGGAAGGTAAACAAACCTTGGAGGGTCCAGGAACCGGTTTGAGGGGGTGTGGGTGGAGGGGGGGGGAGGAGTGGGGGTGGGGAGGGGGGAGGGGAGGGGAGGGGGAGGGGGGGGGGGGTGGCGATGGTGGGGGATGAGGGGGAAGGATGGAAGAGGCTCTGCACGAGACCCTCCTCGACCCAGTCTCTCTGTTGGACTGAGCGCCTTCTCTGATATTATCCTGGGCTATATAGCTTTGCTTTATGCCCGATGAGATCCGAGTGTTGCCGAAGGTTTCCGAATCCTTGGTTGTGAATGAATTGTCAGAGAATTGAACGGTCAACAGGTGTGTGTGTGTGTGACGTCACAGCAGATTACGGGATGTGGGGTAGGTCATGAACGGGAGTGTTTTGAATGGAAAACATTAGTGTAACTGGTGTGTGTGTGTGTGACGTCACAGCAGATTACGGGATGTGAGGTAGGTCATGAACGGGAGTGTTTTGAATGGAAAACATGAATGGCGGTGGATGGCGGTGGTTGTTGAACCCTGACGTGGTAGGTTGGTTAGGTGTGAATGGGTCTGAGAGACAAACAAGATGGGGTTGAAAGCGCTCAATGGTAAACAAACATCAATGGTATCGGGAGTAGTGAATGGAATTGAGAGAGAGGGGGAATGAACTGGTTGTTGAATGTGCTCAATGGTAAACAAACATCAATGAATCTGGAGTAGTATTTCCTGTAAATGGTAGGGTGGGGGTAGGATACAAATCGCATGGCATGTTGAGTCGGCCAGCTCGACATGAAATAAAAACAAGAAGGTGTACACCAGATCTGATTTATTAATCCATGAATTATATGTGGCATTAAAACCTAGCCACTTAACAAAAAGTTTATTGCCATGTTTTTGTACAATTTTTTCAACAAGATAATGCTTGGGATATTGCGTCCTTTGCAGTTCCTCCATGTAGAATCCTCCTTGGATTGGCTGCTTGTTGAGGTCATCAAGTAAATAAACAACTGGATTAGAAAGTTTTACCTTGCGAATACGAACTATTTCTGTGCTCCAGTTTGGTGTGTATCCTTTGGCGAAGATTGTTTTATGTTTACTGATGCGCACATAATCACCAATACGTAATTGATGACGTCGTGGATCTACTGTTTTGATTTTGTGATGAATGCGATCCAATTGCGCAATGTTCTTGGTTACAAGGCGTGGTTTCATTTTGATGGTTCTATGTTTAGTGTTGTTGTAACGTGTCACCAGGTCGCCTACAAGTTCAAGCCAGCGATAGGATCCTCTTGCTGTAAATTGTTCCCACATGCGCGTCTTGAGTGTGCGGTTGAAACGTTCTACAACACTTGCCTTTAGATTGCTAAAAGTGGAATAGTGATGGATGTCAAGTGATTTGAGATAAGCGGAAAAAGTCTTGTTGAAAAATTATTTGCCTTGATCTGTTTGAAGCAAACGAGGTTGTCGTCTTGACCGCTGAACGATGGTCTTGAATGCAGCGGTGACCAGTTGTGCAGATTTATTCCGAACAGGTTCAACAAAGGCCATTTTGGAATAAACGTCGATGACGGTGAGCAGATAGTTGACCCCGTTGTTAGCTTTGGCATAGGGAATCATTTCAACCAGATCAGCTTGCCAAAGATCGTCAACGCCCCGTGTGATGACATGACGACGATGGTAGAGACGACGAGCTGGTCTATGCAACTCGCGAGCAATGGCAGCCTTAACAGGCGAGGGTGTATGAACACGTTGACTCATTAGACAATAATGCCAGCATGACGAAGCTCCTCTTCTATTTCTAAAACTTCCGCCTCGTGTCCGGTATGACCAGCCTGTTCCGATGCACGCAACAGTTGCAGACGTTTAACCAACTTATTTGGATTGTTCCAATAGGCGAAATCGATGAATGGTTTCAAAGTATTAAACGTGATACCGGACGCTGAATTTGCACGGCGAACACTTGCATAGGTGGGAAACAATTTTGATATGATGGTTTTATATTTGAAGCCCTTATTAGCATTTATTGCTTCAGAACGTTTATAATTACGTCTAAAACCATTTGTAGCCATCAAGATGTCTTTATACTTTTCAAGATCTTCTTTATCATAGTCCTCGGTAGAAGGTGTACGTGAAAATAAAAGTTCTAAAAGACCTGGCGTCAATTTGTAACGAACTGTTTTAACAATCAAAACATTGTCACTTATCTTGATTGCTGAATCGCCAATTCGAAATCTATTGTTTTCATAGCGAACACCATAGGTAGTATCAGTTTTCTTAGTAAAAAGATCTTCAAGGAAGGGGGTAACCAACGCACCATAATTTTGTAGTAAAATGGATTTTAACCGCACATATTGTTCGGGCGTATTCAATATTTCTTTAAGAGTAGGCTGCTTTTCTTTGGCTCTAGTGGGTGTTTCAGCAATTACTGATGTTTTCAAAAACTGG
The DNA here is from genome assembly GCA_946902985.2 of Meconema thalassinum. NCBI lineage: Eukaryota > Metazoa > Arthropoda > Insecta > Orthoptera > Tettigoniidae > Meconema > Meconema thalassinum. The sequence goes on along the minus strand of OX336396.1, from coordinate 292,477,427 downwards.
GGCAGCGGTGATTCTTTGGAGCCAGAAGACGGAAGCAATGGAGAAAAAACATCCTCAGGTTCTTCATCATTTTCTTCCTCCTCCTCCTCTTCAACTGTTTGTGTTTCTTTTGAGCGTGTACTAGGCTTTGTTGTTCCTTTCAACACAGCTTCCAGAGGTGATTTCAAATGTTTTTCGACAAACAGTTCACTGTCGGCATGTGCACGTTTTAGATAGCGAAACTTTTGTCGAATGCTATTTCGCGCACGGATTATGTGCTTTTTTAATTGACTCCCTGTTGTCGCCATGACATCTGAACTAATGATGTTCAGAAAAGCGATGCAGCTACTTAAATACGAATGAAATGATCAAATCCCATGCGGTAGCGTCCATTGTTGATGTTGCTCTGCTTATCAATAACAAGACAACTGTGGTGATGAGCGTTCCAACACATGGCACACAACTGTGTAAAGGCTTGAAAGGTCATGTCTGGGTTCACGTGATCATCGTAGACGTGATGCATGTTGCGCTCATCCTGACGGAAGAGAACAATCACGTTGGCATTGTCACGAATCAACTGTTTTGGTATTCGCGAATAGGTTTGAGCGAGATAAAAACAATCAATATATTTATGACGTCCCATGCTAAAGTAAGCCTGAATAATGCCCTGTCGTTCTGTGGCCACATCATCAAAAATCATAAGCGAATGGGGGCGAACATTGTCTGGAGAAATGACATCTTCGTGCGCTGCGAATGTGAAGTAGCCCATGTTGCGCAGACCTGACATGACCTGTTCCAAGAACACATACAGCGGTTGATACAGCGATTTGGCAAAAATATAGATATTTTGAAAGCGCACTCCGTTTAAGGAGGTGATGAGGGTAAGCAGAAGATTGGTTTTTCCACATCCCGACGGGCCGGCGATGAGACAGCGAATGGAGGATGGGAAGAGTGATCCATGACGTTGTTCGGACGATGTTGAGAAGAGGTGTGAAACCAAGTCTCCCACCGGAAGTGAATGTTGTTGCTTAATATTCTGCATATCAACTAAATGTGAAAGGGGAAGAGCTGGTCTCTATATACATGAGGCAAACGGGTGTTTCAGTTCCAGTGTAACCATGGACGCCTTTGGAAGAACTCTCAAAACAAATGAACGATTTGCTTTGACAAACGATCCAAAACATGATACAGATCCGGCTACTAAACGATATGTCGATGCTAATGTATTGTCACGCACTACAGATGGCAATTACAACTTTAATGGAAAGCGATTGACCAATATAACAGAACCCGTATTACCCTCGGACGCATGTTCAAAAAAGTATGTAGATTATTACCGATTACGACGTATCAAAGGAGATTATGAGGCTCAGAATAAACGTATTACGGGCGTTGCAGATCCTGTGAACGATCAAGACGTGTGCACAAAAGCCTATGTGTTAACCAATGCTGTGGTGTTAACAGAAGCAAAGGACTATGACGTACACCAACGTCGAATCACTCAGCCGGCTCTTCCAACAAACAACACGGACGCTGCTCGAAAGGACTATGTAGATAACAAGGTGAAACAGGTGCTCAGTATTGTGCCCACCCTAACTGTAAAGGGCTATACAGCAAATAATGCACGACTTGTGCATGTGGCCGATCCTGAAGATGATCAAGATGTTTGTACAAAACGGTTTTTAAACTCTGAAATGGAAAAGGTGTGGGAAATTAAGGAGAACGCTCTACAGATGAAGCGAAGACGAATAGCCGAAGTTGCTGATCCTGTGCAACCTCACGACGTGACGACCAAACGATTTTTGGAACAACGGTTATCGCTTTTTATTAAATCAATACCCTCTATATTTCTGCTTCACATTGTAAACCAACAACCGGTAAAAGATCCCAATAACCTCGCCTACATACTACGTTCGGGGTATGACAATTACCGTTTAATGTATGATGGTGCCATTCGTGTAATTGAGTATGCACCAGATTTGAAACATTTAGAGGTACGATTAAACGGTAGTGTTCAACCACTTATTGATCAACCGGTGAAAGCCGGAGACAAATTATTCTTTCACTTGAAACTCTCGTCTGAAGAAAAAGAGGCGGGGAAAACGATGAACGATTTTCCTCTGTATATAGAACTTGAATATACAGCCACCATTGAATAAATAACTACAGGTTCCCTTCCTGAGGAGCGTTAGTTGTGTTCTATACTTTGCGGTGTGAGGTTGTCTTGTTCTTTGGTCGCGATGGTGAAACAGAGATATGTGGTGAAGAAGAGGAAGAAGTTGTCCAGAAAGGGAGGTTTTAAAGCTATTCTTCATGCGGCACGTCAAGCTTCGCGCGGAGAAACAAATAGTGAGTTGGCTATTAAGAAAGCACTCCGAGCAGCACGATTGCATGCGAATCCCAAAAGTAAACTACGTTTTAGAAAACGTGCCCGAGTTATTCCTGTGCCGAAACGTGGTGGATTTTTACCTGCACTGTTTGCTGGACTAGCAGCCCTGGGTTCACTTCTTGGAGGAGCAAGTGCGGTAGCACGAACGGTGAAAGCTGTTGAGGAGGCGAAGCAACAGTTGAAGGAAAGTGAAAGGCATAATAAAACTATGGAGGCCATAGCACTGCGCGGCAAAGGTGTGAACATGAAGCTAGCACCCTACAAGAAAGGACTCGGCATTTACATGTCGCCAAAAAACGGTTAATCGATGCACTGCCACGAAGAGCCATGACGCATGAGGAAGTTATAAGATATGCAAAACAGCTTAAGATCTCCCACTTTCGAGGCGTGTTTATGCGCAACCAACTACCGTCTCGACCACGGAGCCATGAAAGTGCAGTTGTCAATTTGGATGACAGTCATGGACCGGGAACGCATTATGTGGCCTACATAAAGCATGGGCGAACCGTGTGGTACTTTGACAGTTTTGGAAATCTTCCTCCTCCGACAGAGCTTGTTCGCTATTTTGGAAGCAGTGCAACAATACACTATAATGTGAAACGAGTGCAAAATTTTAACACGCAACAGTGCGGTCGTCTATGTTTGACTTTTCTATATAAGACCGAGCACGGCGGGTGACGTGGTCATTATGACAACAGAAAGTAGAACGTTTACAGTGCACGGACAAGGTGCGGAAGTAACTGTTGACTTTTATCCTCCTATTGAATTGGGACGACGACCCTACGTGCTGGGACTTGTTTCGTTTGAAGGCTATAATAGAATCTGCAACATAATTGAAGACGTCAATGATAAGTTCTACTACGATGACTATGTGTTAACTCTACCGTCTGGCAGCTACACCGTAGATGATATTCACGATCACATCTACACAACTCTCACCAAAGAATTTAGTCTGAAAGCATTTCTGGACGAGACACGCAAGTTTGAACTCATAGCCAACAACGTGACACATCGCTGCAGTATTCTTTCTTCTTTTAGGATTGATTTTAAATCTCAACCAGATTCGATTGGGTCATTGTTAGGCTATTCACCACAAGTGTTAGTACCAAACGTGATACACAAGTCTGACCAACCGGTGAAAATAATTGAAGATCATCACATATCTGTCACGTGTAATATTATTACAGACGTCTACACCAATCAAGATCCCTCGCATTCGCTTTATGATTTTATTGTTACTTCACCTGGTGGTTATATCATCCGCGAAAACCCGTCGGTGGTGCTCTATCATCCTGTGAGTGTGACCAACATCAGGAATATTACCTTAAGACTGGTGAATAGAAACCAACGTCTCATCCGGTTAGACCCTCATACACCTGTGACCTACAAACTGTATTTGAAGCCAGCATGAAACAAGTGTATAAAGCGGCAACGCTGTCAAGAGCAGGTGTTAGTTGTGCTCAACGCGTGTACAGGTTAACACGTGTCAACAAGCAGATCCTACAACAACTTGGTTACATCTTACGTCATGAATTCGATTCTAGACGTGACAAACCCTGTCGAAGTTCAGGAGGGTATTGTAAGAATTGAACACCATTCGTACCAACCGTATACTCAGGGACTAAATAATAATGATGAGATTCGAATTACTATTAACCAACAAGATATCTACACGCTTCCACATGAAAGTTACATCCAGATTGAAGGGCAACTCACCAAATTGGATGGTACCATTCCAACAACGTCAAAGTTGGCCAACAATGCTTTGGCCTTTTTGTTTTCTGAGGTTCGCTACGTGATCAACGGTATTGAAGTGGATACTACTCGAAATGTTGGCATAACAAGTGTCATGAAACTTTATCCCTCGTACGGAAGCGAAGAGAGTAAAGCTTTTTGTATGGCTGGTTGGTGTCCCAACTCAACCAACGACTGGATGATTAACGATGATGGTACATTTACTGGACATTTACCTCTAAAATGAATACTAGGCTTTGCAGAGGATCATAAGCGCATTGTTGTGAACGCAAGACAGGATCTGATTCTTGTACGAGACAGGAGTGATTATAATGCGCTAAAGGGAGCTGATACAGCGCCAATAGATACAAAAATTCTACTGCAACGAAGTCTATGGAAAGTACCGCACGTTACTCTATCAGATCAGAAAAAATTGAGTCTGCTCAAGATTGTGGAGAAGGATACAGCTTTACCCATTCAATTTAGAAGCTGGGAGCTGCATGAATACCCGGTATTACCACTCTCCGATACACATACTTGGTCTATAAAAACCACACGGTATACAGAGCGGCCACTCTACGTCCTGGTTGGATTTCAAACAGATCGCAAATATCAACAGAATAAAGATGCATCAAAATTTGACCACATCCAATTACGAAATATACGACTCTTTTTGAACGGAGTTACCTATCCCTATGAGGGAATGGATTTAAACTTTAACAAGAACAAATATGGTAAGCTCTATGACATGTTTGTAAACTTTCAGTCTTCCTATTATCAGAAAGAGGCATGTCCGCTATTATCACCACAAGACTTCAAGTCCAAGGCGCCTCTGGTGGTGATGGACTGTTCGTATTTGGAGGAGTCGATGAAGGAAACAACAATTGATATCAGACTAGAATTTGAAACATCGACAGTTATTCCAGAAAAAACAACAGCCTATTGCCTTATTGTTCACGAGGCGCAAGTGTTTTATCAACCGCTGTCCAATATGGTGACCAGAGTATAAATAGCATGTCTTCCTGTATTGCCCTTCACAGTCATGGAAAGCTACGATGAAGTCACAACCCCCTCTGCGAGGTGGGTCTGCAAATGTGAAAGTGATTCACCAGGTTCAGATGAAGATTCAAGGTTTACCATTTATCGCGCCCTAGTGAGTGAAGCTATAACTGCCTATCACAAGAATCATACTGTGCTTAGAATGCCGCCGCATCTGGTTCACTATTTACCAGATGGATTCATGTCTACGTTTGGTATTCATGACAGGGGCTACAACAACAAGCCCATCACTAATCAAACAAATAATGTGGACGATGGCGTTGCCAAAGCTTCATCTTGTCATGTTGGAGAGCGGGTAGATTGTATGGACTGCAAATGCGATCGTTGCTCAACAAGTCGAGACGCTGATGCAGCATTTGAGATTTATCGCACCCTGGTGAGTTTAGCAATACGCGCCTACCATAAAGCACAATTTCTTCGTGAAATGCCGCAGCATCTGATTGCCTATTTACCAGCTGGATTTCTGACCGCGTACGGTGCACACGACATTGACCTTAATTGGGATAAGCTACCATTACACCTCCGTATGTCGGCGGATGTTGCAGCCTGCCGTCCTTGTCGTAGACACTTTATGCATCGAGGAGATTCTCACTGTGATTGGGATGGTCCAAATCCTATGATAAAAAATTGTAAGCGATGTACTGATAACTTTATGAATAAAATTGTGTAATTGATTCTTTGTGTGTATATTATTTTCCCGCTCCTATCCAATCAGTTAGTTGTTAAGAAGCAGCGGTGGTGGAAGGTGTGATATCCGTCGCCATGCCGAAAACATTGATTGTCGACGTGCAGGGTTTCAAGGTGAACGGAAACAAGTTTGTATTTAAAGAAGTAGGAATTATTGACTGCACAACCATGTGGGCACCAAGAGTAACCAGTTTTGTCTTTGAACCACCGTTTCCATTGCATTTGCAGTCAGACGAGGACAGAAGACAAACAGAGTGGTTGCAACGCAATTTGGGACTAGTCTGGAAAGAAGGAGACATTCCTTACCAGCATCTATCTCTTGTTCTGAAAGCTCACTTGTTTGGTGCTGACCTTGTATTTGTAAAGGGAAGTGAAAAAAAGGAATGGTTGCGTCAGTATGTTAATTCAACATGTCAACTTGTTGACCTTCATGATCTGGGATGTCCTGCACTGTACAACCTGTCCGTGCCTGATGAACCTCTACAAAATAAAACACTTCAAAATGTTTGGAAGCTTTTTGATTGGCTAGCTCGCAGAGCATGTCAAAACTTGCATGTTGAGTGCAAAGCGTTGTAACGTCAGCTTCAGTGTGAGACATACCAGTGATCAGTGTGGACGTGTAGTAATATGGCAGCAATTGAAGGTTTGGACTCAAACCCCACAGAGCGAGCTATTGTCAAGTTTTTTGCCTGTAAAAAAAGCTTGACAGTTTCACAGATGAGGAATTGAACGCTTTGCCCAAGGCGTTCCTTTTTTATGTTGCTTCAAACGCGGTGAAAAATATTTGGCACAGTGTACCTAGTGAATGGAGCAGAGATCCTGGTCTGCGTGAACTACAACCATGCACTGACTTTAGTCATCACCAGCAAGTGTCTATTACTAAAATGCCATCCATTAGACAGTGTGGAACGTGTCAGCTCATCAAATTGTACCACGGCCATACAAATATACCGTCCTGTAAAGACTTTGATTCATCATTCCATGGTTGCGATGAAGAAGAGGAAGAAGAGACAGCAGCGGCAGTATCGCCAGCACCAAAAAGTAAGACAACGATTGAAAAAGATATATCGGACCTTTGCTGGTCATGGTCTAGTTAACAAGGCCATTGATGTACTTCCCATTGAACTGCATATTCCCGGCTATCAATTTTGTGGACCTGGGACTAAACTAAACCAACGTCTAGCACAAGGTAATTCTGGAATCAACAAATTGGATGCTGCGTGTAGAGATCATAACATTGCTTACAGCGACAAGAATGCAGAAGTACGTCGAGTTGCAGACCACATTCTTCTAAGAAAGGCTGTGCAGCGCGTGACATCATCTACTGCTTCCATTGGTGAAAAGATTGCAGCCTTGATCGTGGCAGGAGCTATGAAGTCAAAGCTAATGATTGGTGGTGGTTGTGGATTAGCGAGGAAAAGGACAAAGAAATAACCATGAATCAAATATTGTTAAGTATTTATTTGAGAGTCAGTCCACCAGATTACAGCATTCACAAAAGATGTTTTGGTTTCTTCTTGTAAAAACATACAATTGTAATAAAAAAGAATTGAAAAATGAAAGTGTGTTCTTATTTACTAGGTGTGGAAATGTCCAAAAGGCAAGCTATTTACACCATCCCACAACCGTTTATTGTCATATGTAGACAGCGATGTTTTATTTTGATTTACTGTAAATATATTATGGTTCTTTGAAAGAATGCGTGTTTGCTGGTACAAGCGAGAGGTGTTTGTGTAGAGTACACATCGATATTCCTCAACATTGAGGAATTGTGTGACGCTACGGAGAACACCCTTCGCTTTGCATTGACCTTTATTCTTTTGTGTTGAAAATGCGTACATTTTCGGCGCCAAAGCCACAAATTCCGTCATAACATCACCAGCACACTCATCCTTAAATAGACCAATGTGTTTTTTATTCATGGGAATTATGCAAAACATATTGTTAACCTCATAGTTTGAGGTATCAAAGTAACTTGGATGTTCTCTCATCACAGAGTAAATATCCGTCTTATTGGTTTGATAAATAAGACTGTCTGTATCCATATACAGTAATTTTACATCTCCAAACTTTTGTTTGGCAAACTCATAATGAAATTGATACATTACAAATTTTGAATAGTCAAGTATTACCATTCCTAAGTAAATTGGTTTGTTATACATGATTTCTGTCTTTGACAATTCAATGGTTACTAAATCAGTTTCAATAACTCGTACTGAATGGAAATTGGGCATAGCAATATATTTTCGTGCGCCATATCGACCATCCCAGTGGTTTACCAAATGAATAGTTCTATGCTTTCTAATATTTTCCATAGATTTACCGTAGCATGCATTGTTCATTAATTTATAAAAATTTGACTCGAATGTAGTCTTGGCGTGCTGCCGATAATGAGTATTTAATTGCATGTACGGTTGTAACCATGGTTTCTGGTCAAAACAAATAATGCGGTGAATGGTTTGTAGCTTCAAACCGTGTTTCAAACATTGCATTAAATTTTCGATGTGTATGACGTAGCGATTTTTCGGATTTAACGTTGCCAGCAACTTTTTATTGTTGGAACGTGAACTGGGAGGTTGTAGTTTTTCAACACAAAATGGTAGATCAGAATGATCATTGTGTATCTCGCGGGGATATAATATGTCAACTTCTAGAACATAGCCACGTGTGTTATTGCTCAACGCGTCCTGTAAATTAAAATTTGAAACTTCATCTGAAGTCAGCCATCGAAAATTTTGATACGGAAGCGGTTTTTCCATAGCATATCCGTATAAATTGTTACAATCCAGGTAGGTGAGGTATGTTGTAGGTTGGTTTGGTTTGTATGTATCCATATATGGATTATTTGCTTTGGCATGCTTTTGCACAAGCGATACAAGCCCGCCACGTATCCCGCGTTCAAAAAAGAGCAACATGTCGATGTCAGTTAATAGTTCCAGTTCTATTTCAGTCACCTTCAACATACAGTCCCAACTGTATCCGGCAAGGGTGTAGTAATGGGCTGGATCTAGATTGTAGATTTCAAGACACAGTTTGCGAAAGTGTTCAAACACGTCTGTCAAAAGTAGTGTATCAATTTTGAGGTATAAATCAGCATACTCGCCCAAAGTTGATATCTTGAACACGTCCCATACTTTTTGGGCGTGTAAATAGTCTTCTTCAGAAATATGACTTTTTGTTAAGTCATTGTAAAATTTATCCTTTGAAGGGAGTGCAGTTTCCTGCAAACATGCCCAATTGTTTACATGATTATAGGGAAACACCCCTTTTCGAATGCATAATTCAAATTGTTCGTCACCAGTAAAGTTTTGACGTACAGAATTCAAATTGTTTGGGTGATGCCCTTGAACCAGCGCATCCAATGATGATGCGAGGAATCTATACGAATCTAAAAATCGTATACTAATTCCATTTCGCCATTTTGTAAACGAAATAAAATTTTCATGATTTTGTGGAATTAAAGTAAACTTTTGGTTTTCAAGGTTAACAAATTCCTTAATAATTAGATGACTGTCATACCGAGACATGTTGTGCAAGAAACAAGAAATATAGCGTGCTCTTTTATAGGCCAAATTACATGCACTATGAGCCGCTCCTCTAAATTTGCCAGTGTACCGATTATGGTCCCTCACCGGCGTGTCACAAGTTGCTATTGGTTTTTGACAAATGTGGCAAGTGGTTGCTGTTGCAAAAGCCACCTCGTCTGCATCCAACATTTGAAGCGGAATTGGGTTTTCCAGGATATTGTACACCCGATCTGCCAAGGCGTCCAATTCATTTAAAAACCAAGCAGCAGCATTTGCATCGCGATAAAATTTGAAGTAAGAAAGCGAAGGGTCATATGAGCAAATCACGTTTAGAGCACAACTGAATGGCACATGTTGCTGTACTTGTTGAGTGTACGGGCGTGCTGGATCCGGGTTACATGTGTCAATGGGTGTGGTTAAACATTCAAAATCTGCATATACTGTAAATGGAAGCGGTTCTTGACGAGACACATTTTGAAATTTCATACTGGCTTTATCCTTTTCTGGGAATGTAATTTTTACAGCTGGTTGTGTAATGCAATCAATAGTATGGGCTGTCAACTTTTGATTGCTAGTAAAATATTGCAAACAGCGATCACATATATATACCCTATTTTTACTCTTTGTAACTTGTGAACGAACTAGTCTGGAAAGATCTTTGATATAACAATAATGGTTGCACAATTCCCCTTCAATGTACAATAAATTAAAATGCTTTTCTTTTTTTTCCTTTGTCACATAGAGTGGCCCAATAACTTTGTCCCCTTCAACTCCGTATACATTAATGGAGTAAAGCAGATTTTTAGATTCAAAACGAGAAATGGCGTTGAGGTCCATTGGGAATTCTATGTCTGCTAAATTTAGACTGATCATTAATTCCATAAATTTCTGGTGATATTTGCCCATTCTGTGAACATTTTTACTTGCAGAACATAACCCAGCAGCCAGGGACCAAATAAAGCAGAAAACATCATTATTATCCACATTGATAACTGCGTGACGGTTTTCCAACTGTTTAGGCAAATTAACATGAGATGACCCACTATTTATGGGATCAAAGGTGCATACATTAATTTTAAGATGATTGATAGCTTCCAGCGATTTGCCGCTTTCTAATTCTTGAAACTCAGCAAAGCGTGTTGTGAGTGTATCAACAATGTTTTTACTATACCAACTGTGTATATTATCAGTGCGGTATAATTTAGTCATGTGTGTGTGTAAATAGATTGGCTGTATGATCTCCTCACCTTGTTTCAAAACAGCAAAGTCACATAATAATTCAGCGTTAACCTTTAACGCTACATGTTCTCTTAAACAGTCTTGTATTTTGTTTTGAAAAATGTTGTAACTAGTGTTTAAATATTCATTGAGATCTAAAATGTTTGCATCATTATTGACTTTAGTGCAACAGATATTGTTATTGAAACAACTATCCACATCTTGCCAACTTTGTATCGGTGGCGACATGATGTCCCTTAGTACTTAACAATTACAAAAACTGAACGGTTTGCAGAGAGAGTGAACCAAAGTTTATTTTCCCTGCAAATTCCGTTTTTACATAAACTAATTTTAAATTTTATTTTTTTCTTCTATGAATTCCACAAGACATCTTTTATTTTCCAGTCCCATGTATTTTAAATAGATGGTCCCTTTGTTGAGATCGGCTACATCTTCCTCGCTGAGTTCCTTGAATCTCGACGGTAGAAATACTGTAAAGTCCTCCAGTTCACAAAGAATACGTTCCCCAAATTTCGTCTTGACTCCACGAACAGCAGTTACCAAATAAGACTCGTTTACCTGCAGATCCTGTAGTCGTTTAGTCTCTGGTCCAGCATCTTTCCCTATGGAATTCGCATTTTTTATTGCCGACATTCTGAAATCGAATTTGATATCTATAATAGTGTTTTAGTATACCTAAGCCATTAGCAAATATGTATATACACACAAAAGTTATCAAAACCCTTCTACACACCCATTATCGCTAGCCACTAATTTAATTGTCAGCAGCTTGCGTTCACCATTTTCCTACTTATCCTCAATCCATTACAAGAACACAGGTTATCAAACAAGTTATACACCCAGGTGCTACATGGTCAGGAGCTGATGATTTAAATGGCCATGACTGTACTTTGGTGAAGCCGGGTCAGATTGCTTGTATAATTTAACTGTTCCCGGGCAAAGCCGGGGCAAACTGCTTGTGTAATTTAACTGTTCCCCGGGCGAAGCCGGAGCGGGTTACTAGTATAATATATAACTGTTCCCGAGTGAAGCCGGGGTGAATTTCTTGTATAATTTAACTGTTCCCGGGCGAAGCCGGAGCGGGTTTCTAGTATAATATATGACTGTTCCCGGGTGAAGCCATGGCAGATTGCCTGTATAATTTAACTGTTCCCGGGCGAAGCCAGGGCGGATTGCTTGTATAATTTAACTGTCCCCCGGGTGAAGCCGGAGCGGGTTTCTAGTATAATATATAACTGTTCCCGGGTGAAGCCGGGCAGATTGCTTGTATAATTTAACTGTTCCCAGACGAAGCCGGAGCGGGTTTTTAGTATAATATATAACTGTTTACGGGCGAAGCCGGGGAAGATTACTTATATCATTTAACTGTCTCCCGGGCGAAGCCGGAGCGGGTTTCTAGTATAATATATAACTGTACTTGGGTGAAGCCAGGGCAGATTGCTTGTATAATTTAACTGTCTCACGGGTGAAGCTGGAGCGGGTTTCTAGTATAATACATATCTGTTCACGGGTGAAGCCGGAGCAGATTGCTTGTATAATTTAACTGTTCCCGGGCAAAGCTGGAGCGGGTTTCTAGAATAATATATAACTGTTCCCGGGCGAAGCCGGAGCAGGTTTCTAGTATAATGTATAACTGTTCCCGGGCGAAGCCGGAGCAGGTTTCTAGTATAATATATAACTGTTTCCCAGGCGAAGCCGAAGCAGATTGCTTGTATAATTTAACAGTCCCCCGGGCGAAGCCGGAGCGGGTTTCTAGTATAATATATAACTGTTCACGGGTGAAGCCGGAGCTGATTGCTTCTATAATTTAACTGTTCCCGGGAGAAGCCAGAGCGGGTTTCTAGAATAATATATAACTGTTCCCGGGCGAAGCCGGAGCGGTTTTCTAGTATAATCTATAACTGTTTCCGGGCGAAGCTGGGGCAGATTGCTTGTATAATTTAACTGTTCTCGGGTGAAGCCGAGGCGGATATTTTTTGTATAATTTAACTGTCCCCCGGGTGAAGCCGGAGCGGGTTTTTAGTATAATATATAACTGTTCACGGGTGAAGCCGGAGCAGATTGCTTCTATAATTTAACTGTTCCCGGGAGAAGCCAGAGCGGGTTTCTAGAATAATATATAACTGTTCCCGGGCGAAGCCGGAGCGGTTTTCTAGCATAATCTATAACTGTTTCCGGACGAAGCTGGGGCAGATTGCTTGTATAATTTAACTGTTTTCGGGTGAAGCCGAGGCGGATATTTTTTGTTTAATTTAACTGTCCCCTGGGTGAAGCCGGAGCGGGTTTCTAGTATAATATATATATCTGATCCCGGGTGAAGCCGGGGTGGATTGCTTGTATAATTTAACTGTCCCCCGGGCGAAGCCAGAGCGGGTTTCTAGTATAATATATAACTGTTCCCGGGCGAAGCAGGGGCGGATTTTTTGTATAATTTAACTGTTCCCGGGCAAAGCCGGGGCAGATTGCTTGTATAATTTAACTGTTCTCGGGTGAAGCCGAGGCGGATATTTTTTGTATAATTTAACTGTCCCCCGGGTGAAGCCGGAGCGGGTTTCTAGTATAATATATAACTGTTCACGGGTGAAGCCGGAGCAGATTGCTTCTATAATTTATCTGTTCCCGGGAGAAGCCAGAGCGGGTTTCTAGAATAATATATATCTGTTCCCGGGCGAAGCCGGGTTGGGTTTCTGGTATAACATAACTGTTCCCGGGCGAAGCCGGGTCGGGTTGTTTGTATATTATATCTGTTCCCGGGCGAAGCCGGGGCAGGTTGCTTAAATAATTTACCTGTTCAATACACCCAAGTGCATGGGGGCTACATTAGTCGGGTGGTGATGATTTAAATGTCCTTAACTAAATAGGTTACTTAACCTGGAGCTGATGTATAGAAGTGAATGCATGTTTAGGTGCTAATGTTAAATATATCCTTCACCTTTGCAATACATAAGAGATCTCTTCCGTGATTGTGTCGAGCAATGTAATTATCCCGCAGACTATGCAGTGAAATCGGCAACATTTAATTGGATAATAACAGTAATTATATATAATTGAGCTGCATTCATTTTATATATCCCAGGCAGCTAGTGGTTTAAGATGCATGTCACGTTAAAACCAATCTTATTACATGCAATGAATTCTGCTCGTTTCATACTTGAAGTAATTATTGCTTGTCTGATTCATACCGTCTAACTTTTAAAACAGCTTTGTCAATAGGCCATTATACTATTAAAATTCTAACATCTTCATGTGGATTTAAACCTACAATCTCATCATTTACAAGTACTGTAATGTACAGTACAATCACTTATTTTGTAAACCATCCGGCTGAGTTAGTCTCCCAGTAGCACATAGTCAAATATATACACTAGGATATACTTTAAAGTTATATACTTAAGTATGTTGAATATTACCTGATAGACAAGGATCCAATTGCAATCTGGTGTGAACGCTGTAAGCTCGCAGTTAACTCTACTTTCATTTCAATTCTGCTCGACTATTTATACCCAGCCGAATAGAGGAAACGCCCATGGATTACCGTTCCTTTCACACAAAAATGACCTCCATACGGCATTACCCTGCATTAATACAGGAATCGTTACTGACCTTCCTTTCCCCAGAATTAGCTCCACACTGTATAACCCTGCACAACTACCTTAAACACTCCTAATTAATCCACCTTTCACCAGAAAACACAGTATATAAAGAGGTTGTTCCTTTTCACAACATATCATTCGCTGCAATGTCTGCCAAAGAGACCAAGGAAATTATGGGGCTGGATGAAGAAGAAAACGATGAGGATTTGACGCTTGATGTGTTAATGTAAGTATTATTTACTTTATTTACTAAAGCCTTATGTAGCAGCACGCCAGTCTCTTGCCGCTGGGTGCGTGGTTCAATTCCAGTCACTTTATGTTAGATCTGTGCTGGGCAAACCAAAAGCACACAGGTTTTTCTCTGGGAACACCAGTTTTCCCTGTCAAAATTTTCTTCCGGCAACACCCTCCACTATCATTTCAATTTATCTGTCATTCATTTAATCATTGACTCAAAAAAGTGAGACAGGCTTTGGCAGCCAACACAGATCTTTCTCGCCGCTAGATGGAGTTTAATTCATTCCATTCCTGATCTGGTCAAATACTGGAAGCAAGCGGCGATTTTTTTTCTTCTTCAAAATGATTAGAAATACTGAGCGTAGTTACCGCCTTTGTAGCCCATGTTTACTTGGGTGTGAGTAGAATTTGTCTGATAACCCGTGTTATTGCGATGAATGTATTAATAAAGAAAGGATTGGGAAGGAAGTCAGATTTTTTTAAGTGTGTTAAAAATCCTTCAGTATGCCTTCCTTTGGAGGGGGAGTAAAGCCAGTGGTTACATGTTCTCACTTTATGACATGTAAAAGATCCGTCCAGAGACTAAACTTGTGTGAAGCTAAATTGACAGGTTAGATTTTGTCAAAACAAGTTCCAACATTTACCACTAGATGGCATTATTATCTGGTAGCAAAAACTTGGAACTTGTAGCTCACCCTAAAGGCGTTCGCTGGAAGCAGCTACATACTCAAGTGAGTCACACATGTTCGTGAACACTTCCAGCACTGAAACCCATACTCAAGTTCCAACATTCACCACTAGGTATCATTAATATCTAGTAGCAAAATTTTGGAACTACTTAAAAATGAACAGAACTTGTAGCTCACCCTAAGGGCGTCCGCTGGAAGCTGCTGCAGACTTAGGTGAACTGTACTTGCTCTCACACACTCCCAGCAATTCACAATACAATATTTAGATAAACAAGCGTTATAAAACAATTTTGTTGTACTCTTTATTGTATACATTTTTTATAGCTTTGGAAATGATCCAGTTTTGGTGGTTTTTTTTGCTGATTTAATGACAGCGATGGAAGGGCGTGGGAGAGGTGAAGAAGATGAAGAAGAAGAAGATGATGATGATGAAGAGGAAGATGAAGAGGAAGAAGAAGAAGCTGGTGATAAAAGGCAAATTAAATTGTAGTAACAGTTCACTAAATAAAACATAATTTTACTTTTTTTTGCTTCTGGTTTTATTTGTTTTTACATTCAACCTACCAAGCAAGCCAGAGTTCAACACCCACCATCCATCTCCATTCATGATTCAAACACGTTTACCTCATCATTTGTCCCGCACCCTCTCAATCACCGTAAGGTCATTCCCAGACATGACCTACCATACAACCCGTTGTCAATCTCAGGATTAGTCAATCCCATGTGACGTCACACACAGGTTAACCGTTCAAATCTGTTTATTCATTCACACAAACACCTATGTTCATTAAACATCCACCCACGCATCGATGTTTGTTTACCATTGAGCGCTTTCAACCCCATCTTGTTTGTCTCTCAGACCCATTCACACCTAACCAACCTACCACGTCAGGGTTCAACAACCACCGCCATCCACCGCCATTCATGTTTTCCATTCAAAACACTCCCGTTCATGACCTACCTCACATCCCGTAATCTGCTGTGACGTCACACACACACACCAGTTGACCGTTCAATTCTCTGACAATTCATTCACAACCAAGGATTCGGAAACCTTCGGCAACACTCGGATCTCATCGGGCATAAAGCAAAGCTATATAGCCCAGGATAATATCAGAGAAGGCGCTCAGTCCAACAGAGAGACTGGGTCGAGGAGGGTCTCGTGCAGAGCCTCTTCCATCCTTCCCCCTCATCCTCCACCATCGCCACCACCCCCACCCCCCCTCCCCTCCCCCTCCCCACCCCCACTCCTCCCCCCCCTCCTCCACCCACACCCCCTCAAACCGGTTCCTGGACCCTCCAAGGTTTGTTTACCTTCCGGGGTCCCGGCGACCTTGGGGTCAATGACCTACCTCAAGGTCATTGATCATGACCTACCTCAAGGTCATTGACCTTGCCACGCCCCCCTAATTTGCATAAATAACGGTATTTGAGTCAAAACCCCTCCAGCCTACCTACTCTCATCCCATTAGAATGTTTCATTTGGCAGTAATTAATTAATTTCTGTAGATGACCATCCCCTCTTCTCTCGTCTGCCTTGTTGAACGGGGGTTTACATGGCCATTATTCACTGTCTTCTCACTCCACTGTCGCCAAGAAATAGTTCGCTGGCGTCACGTCTGCTCCTCCCACTTTTAAATCCAATCTATTAGCTGTCAAGTTGGCTCTGTTTCTGTAGTTCTTGTTAGCATGTTCATATATTGGCTTGCAGTTTACTCAATATTCCAACTTTTTACTGCCTAAAATTCCCGTTCTGGACGTGGAATTAAGCTTTTATTATTATATGCTGTTATATCTCATTGCTCCTTGGGTTCACTGTGGCTGTTCCCCCTCGGAGATCAATGGTTCGATTCTTGGGAAAATCATGGACCTGATCTTTCCTCTATAGAGACCCCGATTCGATGCCATTCAGCCTTGTCCCAGTGGGCACAATATATACAAATATGCACATAACAATCAAAAAAAGAACATCAAGGCTCTTCAACCAGGAAAGCGCTGGAGCTGATGCTTTCATGAACTCTTCCCATTCACCTGCGGGCTGATGTAATGAAATTCCAGACTTGAGAACGTGATGACACCACCGTCCAGAACAGTGCAGTCCACGTCGAAGTATTGTGTGACGCGGAAGTTCACAAAAAACAGAAAGCCATTATATTTTCCAATCACTGTCTTTCAGCAGTAGCATGAGATAGTTTTGTCTATCATCGGATCGCATGGGGCAGCTGACAACAACACAGGTGTAGTAACTCGCCTCCAGGCTTCCATTAAGATTTTCCAAACGTCCGGCCTGTATTACCCATTTAAGATTTGATTGCCGCTGAGCGTGGCTGCGCCAGTGTTGGTTGTTTATTGTAGCAGCTGCCCCGCGGGACGAAGCGGGGAACACAGCGATGACAGAGTGCATTCTGCACATAAGTCAAGCAGCATTCCGCGTCACAGGAGTTCATGTCACTACGGACAGTTAAACGATGACTGATGCTACTGCAGCTGAGTCATATCCTACTCGAGCAACTGAACCTGTCAACGAAGCATGCTGACGTGTGACACAAGTAAAGAAGGAATTGTTCCCATCTCGTCTGCCGACAATCAATTCGTGAAAGGGTAATACACCTCTGCCTAACCGTCGTTCCCCAAAGAAAGAAAAGTGCGATGCGAAAGCTTGCTGACTAGTCTTGGGAAACAACTGTGTAACAACTGAATGAACACTGCAGAGTAGAGGAGAATTTGTGAGAATAACTCTTGTAACCTCACCTCTATTGGTAGAGACTGTAACTATGCCAGCAGACAGAAATGTGGAAAGTTTGAAGCTTGGAGCAAACGGCTTACTTTGCTGTCTGCAATAGAAGAGGTGGTATTGAGTGCAGTAAGCCTACCTGCCCTTGATAGGCACTGTTGTCTGTTCTATAGCACGGCATTTCAGGGTGTCTCACTTGGCACATTTTGTATCATTTTCATAGCATAATTATTATATTGACACAAAGTGAATAGGCACGAGGTTTCTCATGTATTTAGCATACAATCAGATTTGTTTGCTAGTATTTCCTGACAAAATGTGAGGGTGGCACATTTGAAGGTATTTTTTGGCACATTAATAATTGTGCCATTGCCTTTATTTGCAAGTATTTCTTGGAACGATGAGAGGGTGGGATATTAAAGAGGGTGATACAACAACGTATGGTAAGTAGAACAGGCTAACCATGGTGAGGAGATATGCCACTATTGATCATCTCAACAGCTCATTTTCCCCAGAAGTCGCTGTCTTCCTGTTCAACGGAACACCTCACCTCCTCTACAACTCACTGTCTTCATGATCATCTGAACAGTGGTGTATTTTTTGGAATACACGTCTAGTTAGAGTTAGCAATTGCTGCTCTTTGCTTTCTTTCTTTCATTGATTCTTTCTATCTTTCTTTCTTTCTTTCTTTCTTTCTTTCTTTCTTTCTTTCTTTCTTTCTTTCTTTCTTTTCTTGCTGACACCAACAGTGACCCTCTGTATTCCATTTTTCACCAAACATGTGCTTAAGTTGTTTCTAAGTTTGTTCCAGATTTGTATCTTCTATGAAATCTACCTAGCGGTATCTCGCGGCAACTCGTCGAAGCCATTGAACTCAGCAATTTCAAGATTGGATTCATTCCACTCAAGCAGAGGTCATCGTTGTCGCCATCTGTCATTTCCATGAAGATAATGTCTATGTATCGAAGTTCAAAATGATGAATCTTTTGTCTTTTTAATGTTTCCCACTCTGCTATATGTTCCTTTGTTTTCTTCCCCCTCCTCCTCGCCTACCTAGCTCCCTCGTGTGCTTCTCTGCTCGTTCTCACTTATCGTCCGGACTTTTAAGTGAACAGTTCAGTCTCCTTTCAGAGGCTTTCTTTCTCTTCAAATGAAGAAAATTTAAATTCGACGCCATGTCTGATTTCTTCGAGTAACGGCCAAAGGAGGCTTCAACTTCAAAACACCATGCAAGTTAAGTAACCATCTACATTGAATTTTAAACCATTTTAAATGGTTTTTAATCAACATTTGGAATACTTTTACTAAAAGTTATAGGTAGTGTTGGGAATTTCATAAAATTGTGCAACATCTGCCACTCGAGCGAATCGCTTTTCTTAGCTAACAAAGCTTTCTAATAGTCATGAAATCTAGAATTTTCTATACCAAGTAAGGGAATACTTTCCCGCAACTAGGGCTTCATGTCAAATTAACCGCTGTCTAAAACTTAACTTGTTTCCGCCGAGGGATTATTACTGCATCATTTAACTGTCACTACACTTCTGGAATTTTCCATTCGAAATAAACACCAAACCGCAAAGAACTACGCTCAATACTGTCAAATTGCTGAAAACCTCAAGTTAACTGGAACTATTATTAGCAACTTAAAACTTGTATAACGCAAGAGACATGTTAAAACTCAACTAAGTGCACATACATAAACCCAAATAACCTTTCTCTTGTTCCACGAACTTTCAGTGCTTCAATAGTGAATATTTACAAACTATCAGAGGCGTAGCTCTATAATACGCCGATACGCCGGGCGTTCCCTGATTTAAAATGTGTATTCATCAGAGAGTAAAATATAACATTGTTTTTATTTGATATAAATGTGGCGTTAGCATATTACATGGCGCTTAGTTATTTTATATCCGTACCCCCCATATAACTAGTCTTATTAGCCCGGCCGCGGTCTACTGCTGGGCGTTGCTCTTCTTGTCTGTACGCCTGACCTTCTTGGCGTCAAGTGCAGTGTACCACTCTGGCCAGGCCACGCTGCAGCGCATGCGCCAGTTCATACTTGTTTCTCGGAAGGGAAGCGCTACCGTACGCTGGCGTTTGCTGGCGTTTGAATTGTATGATCACTGTTCTGTTAACTCAATAGCCCAATCGCTGCGCTAGTGCTATAGTTCGAACTGTAGAAGTGTAGTTTCTTTTAATTGTGCGTGTGTGTGTTTAATGCTGCCAATATGACTGAAGTAAGTTCACCTCACTCTAATGTTATTAATTTTTTAAAGGCAACTCCTTTGAGCACTTTATCATATGAACAGCGATGTGAATTAAAAACAAAAATACCAAAGCCAAATTTATCAATTAAAGAAGTCGGTAAAAATCGCACACGGAGTTTTCAGCTTTCTTGGTATGACAGGTTTTCCTGGCTAACTGGGTGTGTTGAAAAAAAAAGTTTTGTTACGTTTGCCTTATGTTTGGAGCGAAAGATACTGAATGGTGCACGGAAGGAATTTCGGACCTGAGTAATTTAATTAAAAAGGCTGTAAAACACCAGTCTTCAAAACACCACTTGTTACATTGTGAAGCATTTCATCTGCTAGGTAAAACTCGCTTTGAGCATGCATTATCTGAAGCTGCTCGACTACAAGCAGTAAAACATAATGAGATCGTGTCTTCGAACAGGCAGTATGTGCGAAGACTCATTCAATCAGTAGTATTTCTCTGTACACAAGAACTAGCCTTCCGTGGCCATAGAGAAGATGAAAGTTCTATTAACAAGGGGAATTATTTGCAATTGTTGAACCTGCTCGCTCAAAATGAATCTCTAGTTAGAGACCATTTACAGTCATCATCATTATTAAAAGGAACATCTCCAGACATTCAAAATGACTTGATAGAAGTTACAACAATTGCATTAAATGAAAAAATCAAATCAGAAATAAATGAAGCCCCCTTTCTCTCCATACAAGCGGATGAGACATTAGACGTATCGTGTAAGAGCCAGATGAGCATAATATTTAGATATTGTGTGGATGATAGAATAGAGGAGAGATTCGTCGGCTTTTATGACTTTTCCAAGAATAAAACAGCTGCGGGATTATCAGAAATCGTGCACAAAGTTTTACTTGACTGGGAAGTAAATGGAGAAAAAGTTGTAAGCCAGACATACGATGGCGCAGCTGTAATGGCAGGCAGACAAGGAGGAGTTCAAAAGCTAGTGAAACAGTTTTGCCCATATGCTCTTTTCGTCCATTGTTACGCCCACCAATTAAATTTGGTACTTCTGTATGGCTCAAAAACAATAAAACAGGTTCGTTTGTTTGTCTGTGCCTTGACTGCTTTTCATAGTTTTTTCGGCAAGTCTTCTAAAAGGTCGGTTTTGTTGACTGAAAGAGGATTTAAGCTTCCACAAGCTAGCAATACGAGATGGAATTTTCATTCGAGGACAGTTTTCACCATTATGAAACATTTCCAAGAATTGTATAGTACTTTTGATGAAATTATTGATGATGAAAATAGTGAATGGGACGACGACTCTGTGAACTGTGTCATTGGTCTCAATAGACATATGGATGACCCTACCTTTGTATATTTTCTGGGTGAATTCGAAGCTTGTTTCATTTACACTGATCATCTTTTCAAATTGTTACAACCATCGACAGTGAGTATTGTAACTTGCCATAATGAGATAGAGGCTGTCGTCGAAAGAATAGGAAACTTAAGAAATGAAGATTTCACTGACAGATGCGTTCAAAAAAGCATCCAGTTGAATGAAAACGTAATGTATGATGGCAATAAAAAGAACACTTTGAGAGTGCTAACTTTTGAAATAGTAGATTCACTAACAGCTCAAATGAAAAGTAGATTTGAAGATCTTAATCATCTAAATTTCATTGAGTTAGTACAAGAAAAGAAGTTTAATGAATACACTGAAACATTCCCCCAGGGAAAATTGGATATTTTGGTAAAACAGTATCCATTCTTTAATGTTAACCAATTACTAAATGAACTTCACATCGTTTATGGAGATCAGACAAAGCATTTAGCTCCAAAAGAGCTTTTAAAATATTTTGTTGCCAACGGTCTCGACTCCATCTATCAGGAAGTAACTAAACTACTACGCTTAGTACTGACTATTCCAACTACTACAGCTAGTAGTGAACGCAGCATGAGCACGCTGAAAAGAATTAAAGCATACCTTAGAAATTCTATGAGCAATAGTCGCTTGTCGTGTTTAAATTCACTGGCCATTGAAAAACAGTTATTAGGTGAGCTATCATCAGAGCCGGCATTTCTTGAACACATCATTGACATTTTCGCAGAAAAGAAGAAAAGACGAATGGAGCTGATGTACAAGACTGTGTGAGGTATGTGACTGTATCTTTCATATTAGCTGTTTGAGTTTTTCCTTAGTTTGTCGTTATAAACTTTGGCGTCCCCAGTTCAAAAGTTCACGCTACGCCACTGCAAACTATCAACAAACTTTCGTGCTACAAAAAGTGTCCGTTCAACAAGCTACAGCGTCGCGATTCGTTCATATTAATAAAACAGGCCAGGGCTCAAATCCCATGCTGCCTACACTCCTAATCCCCCTTACTAACAAAATTTGTATAATTTAAACTAGTTATTACTCTACGAGGCCTCGCTTAAATTTAGGCACCCTCACATAATTGTTCCACTTATAACTTATTAATTCTGTTTAAATAATAGAGGTTATGGAAACCTCTTATTAATCTCTTTCTTCTTATCCTGCTTGCACACGAATTTATATAACCGTGGTTACATCCACGCTTTAATAAGCATTTTTGTCCTGCTGCAATCAGGAAGTTCTAATTTTCCAATTGTTTAATGTATATCTAATTGTGTAATCCAGGCTTCACAAAAGGTGACCTGCCCAATTTGAATGTATCACGTATTCAATTCTGCGTCAATAGCAGTAGTTATAGAAACCATTTATTAATCTTCTTTTTTCTTATCCTGCTGGCCCAGGAATTGGCAATCTTCTAATTGCTGAACTTTTGTACCGTTTTTTTTAAATCCAGGCTTCGTTAATACGACCTGACCCTTTTGAATGTAACATTTATTAACTTCTGTTTAAATAATAGCGGTCACCTCCGCTTGTAAATCTCTTCTTTTCCCCTGCTACGATCAGGAATTTAATCTATTTGTTTATAGCCTTTTCGCTTGTCATAAGGGCATTCTATTCGTGCTGGTATCCTACCTAACTAATTTAACAAAATGTTTTACTGAATTGTAAATCTTTTATAATTAACCCAACAGGTCTAAAATCTTTTAATTATACGCTTGTTAAATAACTCTTGTAAGTTTTTTTTTTGTACAAATAGGGGTCTTAGACTTCCAAGTTGTTAAACCAAAATTTCTTTTTTTAGCTTGAAATAGCTAAATTGTTACTATTCACAAACTTTCTCAATTTGTTAAATAAATCATTCATTATTTTGTTTCTATCTCTCTTGCTAGAGTAACTGTTAGGCAGAACCTTCTCTTCCCTGATTCTTCTAAAATTACTTTCTATTCAAAGAAAAAGGCAATCACTGAATTAATAAAAATCTATCACTTGTTGCGTTTAAAACACAACTTCCAATAAAAACATTTGCAAAGTTTCTCTTAGCTATTACAGCTAATTCTGGTAAACTATTAAAGCAAGTATAGCTCGCTCTGCCAGCTTCCTACTTGTAGAGATTTTCTCTCTGACTTATAATTTGCCGTTCAAATTTTGGTTTTGTTTAAGTTATGGTTTGAGGTTCTTCCTCTGTTCTAAACTTTTAGTCGGCACTCTGCTGGGTAAGTGTTTAGCTTGCTTTGGATGCAACAATTGGTACTCTTTAAAGATTCCACTAATAATAACAAAACCATTGCTAAAAGCACTAGAGTTGCTTTATCTCTTCCCACGTTGGGGGCATTCGGCCGTTCTGTCGGGGATCTGACAGTGTCCAGTAATAAAAATATTACGGCAAATTCAAATCCCTCAAGCATTTCAGAATGCTTTCTAAAATCTCGCCCTTTCGAAGGGAAAGTGCCTAAATCCTTTCCTTATGGCATACCTTGCCTCGCCAGAGTATCACCCTTCCTCCCATAGTACTAGAATATCTGCTCGGGAGGGAAAGAGCACTTAGCGAAAGCTTGCCGGTAACCTCAATTCATTCTGCACTCTCCGTTAGTCTTGCGCAAGCCCCCGCTCAAGTTAGGTATTTCATAGGCTTTGCACGGCAAAATCCCTCTTTACATCAATATTTATTAATGGCTTGGTTTCGGATTCTCCTCCTCTCTGCCTAAAATTGTTTCCACTCCAAAATCCACTTCCTTTTCTCTTTCATCATCTTCCCTTAGGTAGTGTTAACACTCAGTAATATCCTACCAAACAACTCATGGCCCATAGAAGTTATTGCCATTCTGATGAACTGAACAACTCATGGCTCCCCAATGTCACTGCCGTCCTGATCATATGAATTGCTCATAGAAGTTATTGCGTTCCTGATCAACTGAAAAACTCATGTCTCAAAATATCACTGCCTTCCTGATCATGTGAATAGCTTATAGCCCATGGAAGTTATAGCGTTCCTGATCATCAACTGAACAACTCTTGTCCTCCAAAAATCACTGCCTTCCTGATCGTGTGAATAGCTCATAACCCATGGAAGTTATTGCGTTCCTGATCAACTGAACAACTCATGTCTCCAAATACCACTGCCTTCCTGATCATGTGAATAGCTCATAGCCCATGGAAGTTATTGCGTTCCTGATCAACTGAAAAACTCATGTCTCAAAATATCACTGCCTTCCTGATCAAGTGAATAGGTCATAGCCCATGGAAGTTATTGCATTCCTGATCAACTGTAAAACTCATGTCTCAAAATATCACTGCCTTCCTGATCAAGTGAATAGCTCATAGCCCATGGAAGTTATTGCGTTCCTGATCAACTGAAAAACTCATGTCTCCAAATATCACTGCCTTCCTGATCATGTGAATAGCTCATAGCCCATGGAAGTTATTGCATTCCTGATCAACTGTAAAACTCATGTCTCAAAATATCACTGCCTTCCTGATCAAGTGAATAGCTCATAGCCCATGGAAGTTATTGCGTTCCTGATCAACTGAAAAAATCATGTCTCCAAATACCACTGCCTTCCTGATCATGTGAATAGCTCTTAGCCCATGGAAGTTATTGCATTCCTGATCAACTGTAAAACTCATGTCTCAAAATATCACTGCCTTCCTGATCAAGTGAATAGCTCATAGCCCATGGAAGTTATTGCGTTCCTGATCAACTGAAAAACTCATGTCTCCAAATATCACTGCCTTCCTGATCATGTGAATAGCTCATAGCCCATGGAAGTTATTGCGTTCCTGATCAACTGAAAAACTCATGTCTCAAAATATCACTGCCTTCCTGATCATGTGAATAGCTTATAGCCCATGGAAGTTATAGCGTTCCTGATCATCAACTGAACAACTCATGTCCCCCAGATATCACTGCCTTCCTGATCGTGTGAATAGCTCATAGCCCATGGAAGTTATTGCGTTCCTGATCAACTGAACAACTCATGTCTCCAAATACCACTGCCTTCCTGATCATGTGAATAGCTCATAGCCCATGGAAGTTATTGCGTTCCTGATCAACTGAAAAACTCATGTCTCCAAATATCACTGCCTTCCTGATCATGTGAATAGCTCATAGCCCATGGAAGTTATTGCGTTCCTGATCAACTGAAAAACTCATGTCTCCAAATATCACTGCCTTCCTGATCAAGTGAATAGCTCATAGCCCATGGAAGTTATTGCGTTCCTGATCAACTGAAAAACTCATGTCTCCAAATATCACTGCCTTCCTGATCATGTGAATAGCTCATAGCCCATGGAAGTTATTGCATTCCTGATCAACTGTAAAACTCATGTCTCCAAATATCACTGCCTTCCTGATCAAGTGAATAGCTCATAGCCCATGGAAGTTATTGCGTTCCTGATCAACTGAAAAAATCATGTCTCCAAATACCACTGCCTTCCTGATCATGTGAATAGCTCTTAGCCCATGGAAGTTATTGCATTCCTGATCAACTGTAAAACTCATGTCTCAAAATATCACTGCCTTCCTGATCAAGTGAATAGCTCATAGCCCATGGAAGTTATTGCGTTCCTGATCAACTGAAAAACTCATGCCTCCAAATATCACTGCCTTCCTGATCATGTGAATAGCTCATAGCCCATGGAAGTTATTGCGTTCCTGATCAACTGAAAAACTCATGTCTCAAAATATCACTGCCTTCCTGATCATGTGAATAGCTTATAGCCCATGGAAGTTATAGCGTTCCTGATCATCAACTGAACAACTCATGTCCCCCAGATATCACTGCCTTCCTGATCGTGTGAATAGCTCATAGCCCATGGAAGTTATTGCGTTCCTGATCAACTGAACAACTCATGTCTCCAAATACCACTGCCTTCCTGATCATGTGAATAGCTCATAGCCCATGGAAGTTATTGCGTTCCTGATCAACTGAAAAACTCATGTCTCCAAATATCACTGCCTTCCTGATCATGTGAATAGCTCATAGCCCATGGAAGTTATTGCGTTCCTGATCAACTGAAAAACTCATGTCTCCAAATATCACTGCCTTCCTGATCAAGTGAATAGCTCATAGCCCATGGAAGTTATTGCGTTCCTGATCAACTGAAAAACTCATGTCTCCAAATATCACTGCCTTCCTGATCATGTGAATAGCTCATAGCCCATGGAAGTTATTGCATTCCTGATCAACTGTAAAACTCATGTCTCAAAATATCACTGCCTTCCTGATCAAGTGAATAGCTCATAGCCCATGGAAGTTATTGCGTTCCTGATCAACTGAAAAACTCATGTCTCCAAATATCACTGCCTTCCTGATCATGTGAATAGCTCATAGCCCATGGAAGTTATTGCGTTCCTGATCAACTGAAAAACTCATGTCTCAAAATATCACTGCCTTCCTGATCATGTGAATAGCTTATAGCCCATGGAAATTATAGCGTTCCTGATCATCAACTGAACAACTCATGGCCCCCAGATATCACTGCCTTCCTGATCGTGTGAATAGCTCATAGCCCATGGAAGTTATTGCGTTCCTGATCAACTGAACAACTCATGTCTCCAAATACCACTGCCTTCCTGATCATGTGAATAGCTCATAGCCCATGGAAGTTATTGCGTTCCTGATCAACTGAAAAACTCATGTCTCCAAATATCACTGCCTTCCTGATCATGTGAATAGCTCATAGCCCATGGAAGTTATTGCGTTCCTGATCAACTGAAAAACTCATGTCTCCAAATATCACTGCCTTCCTGATCATGTGAATAGCTCATAGCCCATGGAAGTTATTGCGTTCCTGATCAACTGAAAAACTCATGTCTCAAAATATCACTGCCTTCCTGATCATGTGAATAGCTTATAGCCCATGGAAGTTATAGCGTTCCTGATCATCAACTGAACAACTCATGTCCCCCAGATATCACTGCCTTCCTGATCGTGTGAATAGCTCATAGCCCATGGAAGTTATTGCGTTCCTGATCAACTGAACAACTCATGTCCCCCAGATTTCACTGCCGTCCTGATCATGTGAATAGCTCATAGCCCATGGAAGTTATTGCGTTCCTGATCAACTGAAAAACTCATGTCTCCAAATATCACTGCCTTCCTGATCAAGTGAATAGCTCATAGCCCATGGAAGTTATTGCGTTCCTGATCAACTGAAAAACTCATGTCTCCAAATATCACTGCCTTCCTGATCATGTGAATAGCTCATAGCCCATGGAAGTTATTGCGTTCCTGATCAACTGAAAAACTCATGTCTCCAAATATCACTGCCTTCCTGATCATGTGAATAGCTCATAGCCCATGGAAGTTATTGCGTTCCTGATCATCAACTGAACAACTCATGTCCCCCAGATTTCACTGCCGTCCTGATCATGTGAATAGCTCATAGCCCATGGAAGTTATTGCGTTCCTGACCATCAATTGAAAAACTCATGGCCCACAGATTTCTCTGCCGTCCTGATCATATGAATAGCTTATAGCCCGTGGAAGTTATTGCGTTCCTGATCAACTGAAAAACTCATGTCTCCAAATATCACTGCCTTCCTGATCATGTGAATAGCTTATAGCCAATGGAAGATATTGCGTCCCTGATCAACTGAACAGCTCATGGCCCATAGAAGACTTTGCTCTCTTGATCAACTGAACTGTTCATAGCAGAGTATATCCACTTTTATACCCAGATTCTATGGCATTGCGCTGCGTTTGACAAAGCTTGGTCCCATTACCCAGGTCGGGAATAACAAAGATATCGTCTTACAGAGCGTGCGGCCAGTCACACCAATCATGGAGCAATATGCCATCACATCACTAAACCCTGTTGACATCTGATGGTGTAATCCCCTCGGGCCACGTGGCGCGCTATCGGCAAGGTACACGTCCGATCCAATTAGCAGTCCCCTGGGTGGGGAGGGTGATAGGCTACATCTCCTTACAGCTCCCGCGCGTCATATCTACACATTTCGTACCCCTCTTCCTATTAAGTGAAAGATCGCAATTTGAACAAATATTTTTCGGAAGTGGTGGTGGACGTTCCCTAATAAATGGTGTAACAGGGCCATATGTAGGCCTACTGACTCGTGGAAACAACTAATGTCGTATATTACAAAGAGTGTAAGCTATTACGTCATGTTGTCTACAGCCATTTTTGGCACTCGGGCAGTCTAAAATAGTCAAAATATCGAGATTGCCATGAACCAGACACATATCATATTATATATACACCTCAATGTAAGAAACAATTTTATAATTTGAGCTTAAATAACTGTTTTTCTTGCTCTTATGCGTATTTAAAATTGTTTGTCTTATCATTTTATAGTCTACTTTTTCTGGCATTTTTCAGTAGGAGTGTAGTACTTTATTTATTTATTTATTTATTTATTTATTTATTTATTTATTTATCGTATGGCTTGTAGTGCCGGGAGTGTCCGAGGACATGTTCGGCTTGCCTGAGTCTGTAGCTGCTTACAGCGGACACCCTTAGGGTGAGCTACAAGTTCCGTTCAATTTCCAGTAGTTCCAACTTTCGCTACCAGATATCAATGATACCTAGTGGTGAACGTTGGAACTTTGATAGAGCGTTCCGACGAAATCTAACCTAACAATTTAGCTTCACATAAGTTTAGTCTTTGGAAGGATCATTTACATGCCATAAATGTATGACATTGGACAGCTGGCTTTACTTCCCCTCCGAAGAAAGGCATACTGAGGGATGTTTACGTTCTTAAAAAATCCGACGACTTCGGCCGGGTTTGAACCCGCTATCTTGGAAAAAGCAGTTCAGCATGCTACCAACTACGCTTATATAGAATGCTTAGAAGAGTTGTTATTATTTAATCTTCGTTAATTGAGGTTTGAATTATATTAATTTTAATTGTGCCCAAATTGGCAGTTAAGGAGTGATAGCCTACGGATTTCCGCATAAATTTTCAGTGACCTTGTCCTCTTTAAACAGAATTCGAAATGATAAGCTTCACACTTCTGACCTCATACAGGGTGTATCTAAATTCCCATTACAGACTTTGAGGGCTTGTGGTGAGGACCAAGACGGTTACGTTTAGCGTAGGAACTTGTGTTCCCATATAATATAGTACCGTATACACGGCGGCTTCGGTGGCGTAGTCGGTAGCATGCTGAGCTTCTATGCCCAAGGTTGCGGGTTCAAACCCTGCCGAAGTCATCGGATTTTTAAGAGCGTTAAAAATCCCTCAGTATGCCTTCCTTCGGAGGGGAAGTAAAGCCGGCGGTCCCATGTCATAGATTTATGGCATGTAAAAGAACCTTCCACTAATTACACTTGTGTCAAGCTAAATTATAAGTTAAATTTGACTAACGCTCTACAGGGTCTTTCATATAAAGTAAGAACGGCAAGCGGCAGTTTTGTTATTCGCTGCTGCGGTAACCTTGGCCGAGCTTGTGGCGCGCCACGGCCCCCTGCTTTAAGCATGTGCACAATCCTGTATGAAATACAGTATTATCTTATGAAAGATGCTGGAAGTGCCGTCCTTCCTGGGTTATACAGGCATTGTTTCTGGTAACCACATTCTGGCTGACGCGAGTGACTTCTGCCACTGTAATGTTTCTGATTTGTAATTTTATGCTTTTTATTGAGCACTGAGCGAGTAGTGTCAAACTTATTTACAATTACGTGAATCTGTGCTAGTGAAGGTGGCACTTCATTAGGAAATTGCTGAACAAATGCATCACGTACCCGCCGCGCCGACTCGTAATTAAAATAAGTTTCACATTAAAAAATACGATGTCGTAATGATAACTGTCTCATGTTAACATCTGAGGTTTAGACTGGTGACTGAACACCTGCACGTTTATTGCAAGGTCAAGTACAGTATATGCGCCTATGCGCGCGCTTTCAATACTACAGCAGGGGGCCGTGGCACGCCACAAGCTCGGCCAAGGTTACTGCAGCAGCGGATAACAAAGCCGCCGCTCGCCGTTCTTATTTTATATGTAAGACCCTGTATTAGTTCCAACGTTCGTCACCAGGAGCCGACTGCGGTGGTAACTAGTAACCAAGTTCAGAACTAGTTGTCATTGGTGGTGGCGTTTGGTAGCAAAAGTAGGAACTAGTTGAAAATTGAATGTCTGCAGTCCTTACTTGAATTAAAAACAGATAACACACACTAATACAGCCATCACAATTAACACTGGTTATCAGACAGATTCTACACACACCCAAAGTACACGGGGCTACATGGCCACGTTGTCGCAGCCCCTAAACTAAGGAATCAACCAGCAGTAAAAACAATCTTCGTTGGGGTGATGCCAAGAACACCTACTACAGTAAATGAAATACTGCAGCTTGCCAAAATACACATAGTATATTGTCACATTCCTCCTTCCCAAGTTGAAGCATAACAATTTTCCTTCTCTCTGTGCATAGCTTAAGCTACTATGGAAACCGTAGACAGTCACTCGTGTTATAGGGTACGGTTTCGCTACGGCGATGATCGCTGGCCATTTCGTGAACAAAACAATAACGATAAAACTCTCAATCTCTGTTATAGGCTTTCCAGTTGTGTCCTTAATATTACAGCACTAAGTCTTCTTTTCCCCAAAATTATTCTTAATGCTTCGATAAGCTGTGTCTACTTTTCCTAATTTCAGACAATTTTCTATACCTGCACATTTCTCTTTCAACCATTCTTCTTTCGCTTCCTTGCACTTCTTGTTAACCTCATTTCTCAGGCGTCTGTATTCTGCTTTCTCCCTTTCATCTCTTACATTCTTGTGTTTCCGCCTTTCATCCATCAATTCTAGTATATCCTGAGTGATCCACGGTTTTCTACCTATTCTCTCTTTCCTACCAATGTTTTCTTCTGCGGATTTTGTTATTTAATTCTTCAAAAGTGCCCATTCGTCTGCAATTGAAGTTGGTTTCGGGGTTTTCATTAGTCCTTCTTTTATACTCTTCTTAAATCTTTCGTTTACATCCTTCACTTTCAGTCTGTCGATTGCCCACCTTTTTGACTTTTGACTTTTCTTCAGTTTTTTCAACTTTAATCTGCATTTCATAACAACCAGATTGTGGTCAGAGTTTATGTCAGCACCAGGATATGTTTTGCAATCCAAAATCTGGTTTCCAAACCTCTGCTTGACCATAATGAAGTCGATTTGGTAACGCCCTGTATCTCCTGGTCTCATCCATGTGTATATTCTTCTATTGTGGTTATTGAATAAGGTGTTAGCTATAACCAACTCATGCTCGGTGCAAAATTCCATCAGCCTGCTTCCTCGATCATTCCTTTCACCTAATCCGAAATCTCCTACTATCTTCCCTTCTATGCCTTTTCCTACCACAGCATTCCAATCTCCCATTACTATAATATTTTCATCACCCTTGATATACCTCAGAATTTCATCTATTTCTTCGTAGACCTTTTCAACATCTTTATCATCAGCTTCACTGGTAGGCACATAGACTTGTACCACTGTGGTGCACGTAGGTTTAGTATTGATTTTTGCTACAATAATCTGTTCACTATATTGCTCATAATATTGAAAGTTAAAAACTTCGTAAGTTTAATATCCCTCCCTATATTATTTCGCTAATGTCCCATTCCAGTTTTGTACCGAAAATAAGGTCCCATTAACACCAAACTACACATATGGGATACCTACAGGTTCAGCATAACCCAATGCGTAAGCGAAACGCACTCACTTACTCTTTAAATGCCTCACAATTAAATAAATACCTTAAAACATGTATATTTACAATGAAATAATGAAAGAATGTAACACGGTAACCATGGTAACAAAATCTCACAGGTCCATCTATTTCTGTAAGACGCAATGGAATTCCAATTATTACATTACTGTGAAAGTTTCCAGATGGTTATAAGGTTATCACTGAACCAAAGCTGTAAAATTCATCAATACATACAGTATAATGCGCTTAAGGGGGTCAAGGGGCACTCTAGAATTTTTTCACGCAATTTTCACGTGTGAGCGTGGTATGAAAGGTCTTTTTCACCCGACTATAAAGGGTCTCCGCAAACCACTTTTAAAGACCCTTAAATTAACAGTGTCTGTGATATTGCCAGAAAACTAACTTCGCTCTGATATACCTATGAAGGAATGGCAAACCCCTAACCACTGCACCAGTAGCTGAATTGATAAAGTCTGATTATTCATACCAAGGATAAATCAGTGATAGCATTCATGATTGAGATTTTGCTAAGTGTACTCTTTACAACTAGAATATTCGCGGGCCAAGCCGCGACGGGTAATGCTAGTTTTCATTAATTGGCTCTGGGGGGATAGATCCCCTGATCACCCACCGTAGTTACGCCACTGGCCTTGAGTATTCCATAAATTTTATTTGGACACTGAGCAGGTGTCTATGAATCAGTGCATTAAATATCCTTCTGTACGCCTAGTTTTGTATATGTTATTATTTATTTATTGGCTACAGAATGGAGCTCCAGGGGGGACATCGCTCACCACTATTAGTTTGGAGCCTCTTTCGCTCCAGGCACATACAGTATACTTAATTCGATCATCATCTCCGCTTTCTCCTCTAAAAGAAGCAATATTGACGCTGATGTAATTCTGCTTAAGGTCATTCTGGCAACGTTATATTATTTCAGTCTATAATCTGGTGATTATTATTTTCCCCACGAACATGTATAAGCAAAGAGTAGGCTTCTGAGCTGTTGAGAAGTGAAAGAGATCCTGTTGTAGGAGGCAGTGGACGAAGGACGATGATCGCCGGCTAGGGAATCCGCTTTTCTGACTTTGTGCGCCGGCGATCATCGCTGTAGCCAAACCGTACCTTTACTGTAGTTTGCCTTTGTCCAGCCTCTAAATGTCAATGCGGCAGTGGTGGAAATATCCGGATCTATCTTCATTCTTTCCTTAGCCCTATCCTCCAAAAAATTTTTTTTTTACAATTGCAGTAATTGGCAATAAAAGTTTCCATCTACCGAACAGCTCATGGACCCTTCATGGTTTCTATTATGGCAGTTGTGACGTCATTGTTCTCTATAATTGTTTTATTATGCGGTAGCGTTTTATTGAGAAATGTGTGTAGTTCATTTGGCCTTCTTTGATGTTAGAACTCAGCCAAGACCTTCAGTCTTGCAAGATGATCTAATTTGTTCAATGCGTATCGTTTGTTCTGTTACTTACGAGATATTGTAATCTGTGGTAACCTATATTTTGAAGACACTATGGCTCACTTTTTTTATCACCATTCTTCCAAATTGACAGTGATGCAAACACTACAGTGCAGCGGTTTTTCGTGGTTTCTTACTCAGTTGTGGATTAGGTAGAGGCATTGTGAATTCAGAAGCAGAAGCCACTCAGTGCTAAGGACCGTTTGTATCAACGCCAATAATAATTCATCATTAAAGGTCATTTAACTTTGCACGAGCATTTCATCAAACAGAAAAGCTCGTTAACTTACCAGTAACAAGCAATTACGTTAAATGGCCAAATCTGACCTCTCAACTCTCGAAAGCATCGTTAAAGTGGAGGGAAGCAGCCAAACTCTACCTCGCGCATCTCAATGGTGGTTTGTTTCCGAGTTTCACACAAAATTTCATTCATATGAATATAAAATATGTTTATGACAATGAAATTATAAATGATCATACATGTTACTAACACCAAGAAAGAAGAATACGGAAATTTTACAAAGACATGTCCGAAGTGCGATTTGAACTCCTTACAGCTATGCATAATGAACTGCGAGTCAACGAAGACAACGGGGAGACTGTGTGTGTGTCCTAAGTAAACAATGTATTAAAACTCAGCAATTTTTCTAGGTTTGTTCCGTTCCTTGCGTGGGGTTTCCCCTAGGACACATCAGTGAGTCTTTGGTGCTCCCGCCCAGACTCCACAGGAGTAGCGAACTGCGCTTGTACGGGCGCGGACACCAAGAGCCCGCTGATGAGCCAGCTTAGTGTCCTAGGCGAAATTCAACACTAAACACGGCACATACCTGGAAAAAATGCTGAGTTTTAATTGACTGGCCGCGAAAGCCAATATACCACCTTTTTAAACAATGTATTAATTAAATTCTTTGTTCATATCATTTTAAGCTTTTGCCATAAATAAGATCTTTATAAATATGTTCCAGAAAATCTCAAGGAAGCATCGCAAACGACACACTTCTTGTTCTGTCCGCCATACCGAGTCCACGCGTGTGCAAGCGCCGTAAAGCGCATTTAAGTAATTAGGAACCCGAATTGCCTCGTGAAATACACCGACAATAACCATGCATTAACTCTCCTATTTAAGATAAATAGGGATTCACTAACTAATCGTTATAATAATAATAATAATAATAATAATAATAATAATAATAATAATAATAATAATAATGAAAATGAAAATCCACAGCCTGCTTCCAGTCTCCTACCGGGTCAGGAATGGAATGAATGAAGCCCTCATCTAGCGGCGAGGATATGAACTGTGCCGGCTGCCGAAGCCTGTCGCACTTCCCTTGGGCAATGATTAAATGAATCACAGATGAAATGACATGAGAGCGGAGAGTGTTGCTCGAATGAATCTGTGACAGGGAAAACCGGAGTACCCGGAGAAAAACCTGTCTGCCTCCGTTTTGCCAACACAGATCTCACATGGAGTGACCGGGATTTGAACCACGGACCCAGCGGTGAGAGGCTAAGCCACGGAGGCTTCCAATAATAATAATAATAATAATAATAATAATAATAATAATAATAATAATAATAATAATAATAATAATAATATCGTATGGCCTCGGGGGCCAGTTCAAGCTTTGTTATTTGACACCCAGAGGGCAGCTTGCATGTCGAAATGAGTTGTTTCTTGGAACGCTATGACAGTTAAGGAGATTAGATATCTAAGCTCCAGGGGCAGATGACCTCGTAGTTCCGCCCCTATCTAAGCTCCTTGACACTATAGCGCTTTCTAGTAGAGAAAGCAGGAACTTAGTGTTGGCGGAAAATCCCGAGATTAATTTTGCCATTATGAACACGGCCTACTGAATTCAAATGGGTTCTTTAACATTCCAACAACGTATGACATGCGTGCCGTGATTTTTGTCGTCTTTCAAAAAAATCACTTTATACGGCCAGGAGCGAACCTGCAAGCTTGGGGTTTGTAGTCCGATACGATAACCACTCACCCACCGTTAATAAAGAGTTGGTGAAAACGGCCCTAAGGACGTGAAGTCGCTGCGGCTGGGGTAAGGTCACAAGGTTTACTGTGTTCAATTCCCAACTAATGCATATAAGATTTTGCAATTTGGATGACACATCCGGTGGTTCAGATTCCACGTAAGAACTATGTCCCGTGGGTTAAACACGTGAGATTATCCAGCAGATACGTTTTCACTTAGTGATATGCTGAAGGTAATCGTTGGTGATGACAAGGGACCGGATTTTTAGCCTAATTTCATTTATGATAAAAATAGGCTTATGAGATCACCTTTAGACCATGTGTGTATAGGCTATGTGTTTGTCCCCCCCTAATAACTTCTACACGGCTGGAGCGATTTCAATGAAACTCAATGAGGTCATAGCATCATTTTGGCCGACCCCGACCGTGCCCTTCAAATTTTACTAGGTCTTACCAATCCAACATGGCGGCTGTGCAAAATATTTCACCGGCATTATATAACTCCGAAAGTATTACTGATATCACCCTGAAATTTATTACGGAGATAACGGGCAATGCAATACTACAAGTTCATATATGTAACTTTCAAAAACCTGTAGAGTACAAAACAAACATGGCGGCCAAGCGAAGTTGAAACACGTTAATATACTTTTCTCGCGATTGAACCATCTGAGCGCAGTGAAATCTGGTACAGTAAATGTAAATACACATTGCAATGCACTGGCATCTAATTTAGTTCAATTGTTTACATAACCTCAACATGGCGGGTGTGCGAAATTTTAAGATTAAGTTTTTATTTATCTAGTCGTAATCATGTTTTTCTCCGGGTACTCCGGTTTTCCCTGTCGACCAGTGGCGGTTCTTGCTATAGCGCAATGGCGCAATGAACCCCCATTAAATTTGACAATATATTTAGCATTTTGTCCCTATACGTAACAGAAATATTTGCCAGAAAACAGCGCGGAGTTCAAATGCAGTTAACGAGCGCGAGGAAGTGAAGCCGGCGCAAGATCTGGTTTGAACCCCCAGTCTCGGCCAATCTTTCCTGCAGAGAATAGGCGAGTAAGGTAGAGCGTAGGCACGGGACATGTAGCGGGTGTTAGAAGGGAAGGGAACAGTGGATACAAGCCAAACTTGTATCCGTCCTACACGCATGCGCAATAAGATTGCTGAATTCGTTCACTAGTCCAACGACACAAGCCCTTCAAGGTTGCGGTAAAGATACACTCCGCCATCTCTTGACGTG
Organism: Meconema thalassinum; assembly: GCA_946902985.2. Lineage (NCBI taxonomy): Eukaryota > Metazoa > Arthropoda > Insecta > Orthoptera > Tettigoniidae > Meconema > Meconema thalassinum. Next base: position 292,440,614 of record OX336396.1, on the reverse strand, counting down.
TTTGTAAAATAAATGCGGCCAATGTGAATATACAGCGAAAGTGCTCACCAGGGGCGCTTTTGAAAGGGTGTTTCAGGGCTGCCACATTAGACTGTTTATATGCATCCGTAATTTATCCATGAATGTATCTATATAAAGTAAACTACCTAGATATTTATTGCATTTGAAGGCTAATTAAATAAACGATTCAGTTAGATTGAAATAATACCAATAAAATAGCGGAAGAAGGTGTCTTGTTAGTTGTTACGCTCTGGAGTTATCCAACTCACTACTGTAGTTCCACTATTTTCTCAGGTTTAAGTTAGTCACACTGTCAAGTGCTGGAACGTAAATCACTTTCAGTATTTCCTTGAGCCTATTAACTGCGTGAAATTAGTGACTGTGTAATTCGATTATTTTTTCCGCGTCCTCCAGGGGCTCACATCTAGTGGGACGTGGGTTGGCGACCACGGGACCCCAGCTGAGTCCAGCATTGCTTCCACTTACTTGTGCCGGGCTCCTCACTGCCTTCTTTCTTGTCGACCTCTCTTGGTCAACTCTTGTTTTCTTCCGACCCCGACGGTATTAGGGTATCCGAGGCCTCGGGAGTCTTTTCCTTTCCCGCCTTCATTGGCCCTTCTCTCACCTTTCTTGATCCCTCATTCTTCGTGGGATCAGCCTTCTTTTCATTACAGTTCCTTTTCTGTTTAGGATTCCTGACCTGTTTTTATGAATTGGCTCCCGGTATCTCTAAATTACATTTTGTGAGTTTTTTTTCACTCAACCACATTTTGTAAGTTTTTTCAATCTACATTGCACTTTGCAAGTATTTTCGACCTAAACTCCATTTTGTAAGTATTTTCAATCTCAATTGCGTTTCGTAAGTACAGTATTTTGAATCGCGGGCTTCCACATATTGAGTATTTTGAATCTACCATACATTTTGTAAGCATTTTCAAATTCAATTTCATTTTGTAAGTATTTTGAATTTCAATTGCACTTTGTGAGTAATTGAAATCTGAAACGGCCTTTTTCAATCTCACTTGCAGTGTGTATTTTCAATTCCAATTGCATTTTGTAAGTATTTTGAACCTCACTTGCATTTTGTACGTATTTTCAATTTCAATTGCAATTTGTAAATATTTTGAATTTCAATTGCATTTTGTTGAGTATTTCGAACCTACATTGCATTTTGTAAGTAATTTGAACCTAAACTACATTTTGTGCCAATCTAAATTCCTTTTATGAGTATTTTCCTTCTAAATTACCTTTACCTTTTATAAGTATATCCATTCTTCATTTTGTGAGCCATTTCAATCTGATACTCGATTGCTGTAAGATTTGAAGTGTTGCATGTTCTTAACCAGGCTCATTACCAGACGGAGCCTGTCATACAGGTGCGTGATTGTGCGTGTGTTTGAGAGAGAGAGAGATAGAGACAGAAATCTTTGAGCTTCACTAATAATGATGATCCAGGGTTCAAGTTCTGGTTGAGGCGAATGATTTGAACTCACTGTGATTGAAATAGCTCATTGTAATGTTCATAACTATCTGTACGAAATTTTAGGTACCACATGTATACTGTTTATCTTTGTAGTAGATTAAGGGTCCGCCATTGAACCCCCAGTCCAGAAAGTCACGAGCCGCCACTGCTGTCGACATTTCATTCTTGCAACACTCTCCACTATCATTTCATTTCATTTCATCTGTCACTCATTTAATCATTGCCCCAGAGAAGTGCGTCAGGCCTCGGCAGCCGGCACAGTTCATATCCTCGCCGCTAGATGGGGGCTTCATTCATTCCATTCCTGACCCGGTCGGAGACTGAAAGCAGGCTGTGGATTTTTTATGCGATCGAAATGAAAGTTTGAATAATTAACCTACGGAATAATTTTCAATTAATGGTACATAACTCCGTGGCATATACATATAACAATCCAACATGGTGACCATTCGAAATATATAGACGGATCTCAATATCTACGAATCTATTACAGCAATCAAACTGAAATTTTGTATGTTGATGGAGGCAATTTACATAAGTAGGATATATGAACATAGGTTGTAAGTTCTTCACGGAACTACTTGTTAGGTTTTTTAAATTGCCATTTTAGGTTTTCAGAAATATAAAATAGGTTTTTGTTAGGTTTTTAATAGGTAGCATAGGTTTATAAATAGGTTTTTATGTTTAAAGTGTAGCATAGGTTTACAGAAACTACGCAAAGCTTAAATTTAATGTAAGGGGCACATGACCTCGTAGTTCCGCCCCTTAAAACAACAATAACTTACTAACTAAAGTTAATGTGTAATTGTTAGTAGAAAATCTGATTGTAACGAGAGTGTAAATAATTTACTTAATGATACGTCATCAAATTATCACCGAGAACTTCACACTTTTAGGCAATATTCGCTCTCTTTAAATATGTTACTAATCCAAATTCAATAAAACCAAGGATATAAGAGTTTGTTTACACTCTAGCGCGTTTAATTAACTTTGTTTATTTAGAATAGGCCTATAGGGAACTTGGAAATAATAAGAGGTTTATTCCCACTTTCCTGGTAGTAAATAACCAAACAGTGAGATATAACCTGAAAAGTGCTCAGAATATTTGAATTTTCTGGCAGGTAGAATTTCTTTCAATCAACTGGAGCTAGGAATAAATATTATCTTCAGATTTCTCTAAAAATTATGGACTAATTATTCAAATATACTACAATAAATGGAACAAAACTGTTTTTTTTAGGTATAGGTACTACAGAATTCATGAATATGGATCCTTTGAGTGTGATTCGGGAAAATATTAGAGTATTTTTGTATTTAGATGTAACGAAAAAATAGGCAAAACTTAAGAATCCGGTCCCACGTAATGACGTATGAAATAGTACTTTTACACGGCGAATTCTGCAACAAACTAGAAACAATCAGAACGCTAGAAAGTTACAAGTCATGAGGGAGTTGGAGCGCTCGGTGATAGGAGGGAGCTGGCCGTGGCCGACGAAAGATACTGGCCCCAGTGCGAGCAGCCATCTTGTCTGTGACGTAGGCGAAGTAGTGACCCCGGTTGAGGCGACTTGTTTGTGATTTTCCTGTGAATAGCTGTGTGAGAATAGTTAGTGTTTTCCAACTTTACATCCAACTTGTGTTGTGGTGCATCATTTAGCTGAAATAATCACGTAGCCTACAGGGTAAGTGTTAACACCTGCGATACTTTATTTCTTATTAATGCTACAGATTAACCAAACGCACGTGTGGTGTAGGTTATGTACGAATTTACGTTAGCCTAATATTGTGGATGCTGAGGAATATTGTAATGCATGCTAAGTTAATCACCTGAGTTAAAGTAAGAAATTTAATGAATGTCACCCTTTACAGGAAATCAAAATGCCGAGATGATGTAATGTGGCTGGCTGTAAGAGCAATTACAGATCTCAGCATGAAAATGTTTCTACATTTTCTCTCCCAAAGGACGAAAAATTAAGAAATATATGGCTTAGAAAAATTCCCACTGACTTATCACAAGTGAGCAAGCCTATAGTTTGTATAAAACATTTTCCTGATAGCTCTGTTATCAGGACAGAGCAATTTATAGTTGATGGGGAAATAAAGACGTTTGCTAGGAGTTATCCGAAGTTGGAGCCTGATGCAGTACCTTCAATATTTCCGAATTTGCCAGGATATCTATCCACTCCTGGGCTTTCTTCTAGAAGACTGTGTGATGCAGAGAAAGAAAATCTCGGATAAAGCCATAGAAGCGAGCTTGGAAGACTTCAGACACTATGAAGAAGAGAATTCTGTGCACAGTGTATCAGATATATCTGAACACTTCTCCTCCAACAGGAATAAATTTAAGCAGGAATGGACATATGTCAAGACAGAAGGCAAGTTGGTGATGTGTTTGATGAATGTGAGTGATGCAGTGCCCGTAATTACAGGTTCTGTGTGTATTTTAAATAACCTCAGCATTGAGCTGGCTGTCAATAGGTTACAGATTCCCAAACATAAAGTGCCAATAAACTTTCTTCGCATTACTAACAAAAATTTAATTTGATGAACTACTTCAGTTCGTTGAAAATTCTGTGTGCGATGAAAATGGAAGAAAGGTGTCAGCAGTGAATGCTGCTGTTAACATCCTACAGAGAAGTTTTTCGATTGATTACAATTTTTAATAGAGCAAATTAAGTTTTTAGATGTTTCGGCAAACAATCGTAGGTACAGTGGAGACACGTTACTCTTGGCAGCTTCCATATATGATCACTAGTCATCAGCATATAAAAATTTACATCGGAGTGGTCATATTTATCTGCCTCATCCTTCAAATCTACAAAAGTTGTTCGGTAAGTTTGATTTGAGTACTTTTGACATTAATGGGAGTATTGAGTATCTCAGTCTAAAGAAGAAGTACTTGAAAGATCATGAACTATTAGTGAATGTGCTCTTGGACGAGATTTACATTGAACCCCGGTTGACATTTAAAGGTGATACGATATTTGGTGTCAGTAAGAATAATAAGGAAACTGCTGCTAAGACTTCTCAGGTCTTCACGATATCCAGCGTTGTCTCCAAATATAAGGATGTTGTAAGCATTGTACCTGTCCATAATTTAACAGCTGATAAGCTGAAAAGCATGTTATTGCATGTTGTTAGGGAGATAGAGAACATTGGCTTAACTGTCTTGTCACTCGTGTCTGATAATAATGCTGTAAATAGGAAGGCTTTCGAATTACTGACACCGAATCGTGTTTTACAGCCGTCTATTGTGCATCCTGTTGATAGCACACGGAAGCTGTTTATAATTTTTGACAAGGTACACATATTGAAGTGTGTACGCAACAACTGGATTGCTAAAGGTGAAAGATGCTTGAAGCATCCTGTCTTCGATGACTTTGAAAAAATTGCTACAGCAGATTTTAAGCACTTGTAACAGCTGTACAAGAAGGAAAAGGAACCTTAGTAAAATATGGGCATTTACTCTCCTTTAAGGTATTATATCCTTCAACTATCCAAAAGCAAAATGTTAATCTGGCCCTTAAGGTTTTTGATGATAGAAATGTAGCTGCTCTCAAATGTATGTCATCGAAGGACACAAACTTTGCAAATTGTGAACATACTGCGGCTTTCTTGGCAATAATTTGTAACTGGTGGCATATAGTCAATGTGAAGAGTGCATTCGAGGGTCAGAGATTCAACAATGTTTTCAGGGAACCAATTAGAGCTGACAGTATATTACAAGTGGATTTATTGAAGAAAATGTCATTGTGGTTGAATAATTGGAGACAAAGTGTCCCTAAATGTGAGAGTTTAAGCCCTCAAACCTTTCAGTCATTGATAAACATGATTGAGAGTTTTCTTCTTCTAATCCCATACCTTTTTCAGCATCATAAAGTTAACTACATACTGTTGAGTAAGTTTCAGAGTGACAATTTAGAAGGTAGTGAACCCTTGCAAAGAAGCATATGAGACTCAATTTCGGGGGGTGTAACAGTCTATTTCGTAAACAAGAGTTTAGTGCTTTTCAGTCGGTCAACACGAATGTACCCAAAAGAGATGGGTTATGCCCTAATCCTGAAATAAATTACATGAGATTAGGGCATAACCCATCTCTTTTGGGTACATTCGTGTTGACCGACTGAAAAGCACTAAACTCTTGTTTACTTAGGCAACACTGAAAATATGGCTTCAAACACCACAATGCTATTTCGTAAAGTTGTTGTTAAGCGCTTCTTATAACATGCAGGGTAACATATAACAAAATAACATGCAGGAAAAAGTGAATACCAGGATTAAAACATTTGAATTTTATAACAGATCAACAAATTTACACTATTTACAACAAAAACACAAGGATTCCCAAATGACACCCTCTTGAATTAATAAAAATGCCAAACTAGGCCTGATCTCAGGAGAGATCGTAAACATCTGGACCAAATGTCCCAAATTACTACAATGACATGTGCGTGTGCGGCTTTTCTACATGCGGCACGATGTGTACAAATTAATGCGAGATTCGTTACCATCCAGTAAACCTTCAGGGGACGAATCTGCATTGTCTTAGAGCTAGACAGACACGAGGAACCAACTAAACACTAATTAAACTAATCCGACACTTCCTACACTAAATAAGACAAAAATAATTTCCGCATGAAATTGGAATCAAAGAACTGCCGTAGCAAACAACATTAACGCCAAAAATTAGGACTTTTCAAATCAACACGTGACCAATCAAGAAAAATACACATATGGCCGCTTGCCATTTTTTACAAGAAAAATACAAAATACACCCAACGGTGTCACAACAGACAAAATCTAACAATATAAACAAATGAAATGAGTCACAAAAAATCACTAGGCTCAAAGCCAACATTTACATCATAAAACAAATATTTCATTTCATACGATATGCGGTAATTCGTGACGGACATGGCGAACTCCCAATTTAATATTATGATCCAATGACCATTAAAAGAACAGGTTTGCTACAGATAGCTTACAGGGGTCAGTCGGTCAGCTGGACTTCCTAAACGATGAATCATCAGACATAGACGGGCGCAAGGTGGAATCTGCACATCTGTCAACCCAAGTGTCAATTACCTCGACCTGCCGTAGCAATGGCTCGAGTCTCGAAGAAGCGTGCTCCCAATAGCACATAATATACGTGTGTGTGTCAAAATATCTTAGCATTTCCCAAGGAAATCCAAGAATCAGCACAGGACAAGGTACATTAGCCTCGAAGAGCGCTCTGCCTTTCCATAAAAATACAACCACAATATTTGAGGGTGGTAGACACATTCTACCCCTCATCACGAAGAATCAATACACACACCTTTACACAATACACACACCAGAATCACACGTATGGGTTTGACAGAAACCTGAAATAAAGGACATGAATATTTTCCACCGACTTTCGCTCCCAATCTACTCCGTGACTGAAGAACCTGAAAAGGGATCTCAAAAAAAAATACTCAAAAAATATAGAACGAAGGTGTTCTACAGTGACATCTTAACGTGTTGCGCTCGGCAAACCTAGTATGAATAAAAACCTGTTCGTAAAACCTCTAACAACTTTTACCCCCTTCTCCTACTTAAAATGAATTTGAATAAAAGCACCATTTAACGACCATGACGAATTTCGCATTCGCATGAATAAAATCAAAATACACGCGCCGTGCATACTAATAATGACTCATAAGAAAAAAATACAGTCAAACAAAATAGTTTGGCCACGTGCCAACGTAAATTTAAATATAACAGTGTCGGCGCACGAAAATCTAAAATACACAAGAAAAACCATGAATAAATTATTTACAACGTTCCCGCGTCTAATCTAGCTACATATTGAATAAATCAATGGTTTGTACATCACCGTGCAGCTTGTAGAAAATCAACCTCCATCCCAATGCATTCCCCCACGGGAAATCTACTCCGTCATCGTCGACATTCTGGTAGAGGCGTAGCACATCATTCCACCAATCGACCTTCCTGTAGATATCTTGGCGTGGCTTCTTGAAAAGAAATGTTCAAAATTAATATTCTACCTAGCTAGAATCGCTATGAGCTACTGAATTTCACTCAAAAGGTCCTGGGCGATTACTCAACGTTGAACTGGCCCTATCTAAGCATTTGATTACTTCACACGCACATATACATCATACAAAAAAATATAACACAAAATTTACAGAAAATATTACAACCTTAGTCCGCCACGCAACTGGCTTTTAACAAGTCTCACAAATTACGTATGCCGAGTAGCGCTTATTTCAACTAGAGATCTCCCCTCCGCTAGGCATGAACTCTGCTCCCAAGAGCACAATAAAATTTTCGTTCAGACTGACGTGAAGTATGCTCACCAGAGCCTGATAAAAATCGTGTCTCAAACCGGAGTGAACGATGCTCCTCAGAGCTCGATAAAGTTGTGTGTGAAACTACTCATCACCGATCAATTTATTAGAAACTGACAGAATGGAGTGGAGTGGAGTGGAGTGGGGGCAATCTGTGAAAATAAACTGTAATTTTCAACTCAGAGACTTGGGACTAGTATCAAACTTCTTCTTTTTATCTAAACGTCTCAATGCACTCACGCGGAATCCTATCGCATCGGCGGTTCTTCATATACGTGTTTTTAGCGCCTGTTTTTGGTACGCAAATCTCCGCATGGTTTAGGCGTCCTCTCTCCTGATTTGCTGATTCAATCGTGTATCGGTTGGAAATTCACCTCCGGCACGCCCATAATGACGCCAACTTGGATGCGCGTTCACCCTGAATTTGTCCTTGTGCTGGGCTTACTCGGTCATCCCCAAGAAAAACTACCACGCTACCTCTGTTGCAAGCGTTGCGACACACTACCTGTCTTCCCGTAGCAATCTCCAACATGCACTGCCTGGATATCAGTAATAATAATAATAAAAATCATGAAGACTTATTGTTCGGCAAATCAATAAGAGTTCAGTAGATTTAGTTCCTACCGTCAGCTCAGTGGTGCCAACTACTACATATGTTATATGCAGTTGTTTGAAAGTGAAAGAAAATTAAGATTTAAGGACACATTGTTACTTTGCTCCCAAAATCAGCATGTACCTTTGAAAACCCTCCTACCTTGCTCAGACCGAGTAGTGGTTTTGTGACAGTTCAAATCCCACCTCCACCTCCCCACCTCACAAGATGGCGGCGGTGTGATATCTCTCGAACGCATGGTCGGATTTTGACGAATGAGGTATCATTGAACTCGGGCTGATACCCCCTTTCCAATGGACAACATATTTCAACCCCAAAATAAAACCTACCCCTACTAGGGGGTGTAATTGTATTTTTTTTAGAAAATCTCGCTTTCCAAGTGCAACATGTGAGAGTTTCAATGCCAATATGGAATTAAACGTTGTTCCGCAAACCAATAATCAAAGAGGGGCATGTTAGGCCTTGAGGTGAGGGCCCCTGTCATTGTTGACGAGTCCCTGTGGATGGGTCCTTGTTGACAGGTCATTGTTGGCGGGTCATGGTTGACAGGTCATTGTTGACAGCTCCTTGTGGACGAGTCCTTGTGGACAAGTCCTTGTGGACAAGTCCCTGTGGACAGGTCCTTGTGGACAAGTCCTTGAGGACAGGTCCTTGTGGACAAGTCCTTGTGGACAAGTCCTTGTGGACGAGTCATTGTGGACTAGTCCTTGTGGACAAGTCCTTGTGGACAGGTCCTTGTGGACGAGTCCTTGTGGATGAGCCCCTTTGGACTGGTTCCTACGGACTAGCCCATGAATTTATTTAAATTATGTCAAAGGGCCTAACTACATTTTGCGTGTAAAGCAGTGTGTTGAACTGACGTTGTTCACTAATCCCCCACTATTATAATGGGATAACGATATGAAAGGAAAGTGACGAAATACATGTGAACACGTGTGAGATGTCATTATTAGCATCCTCCTTATGAAACAAGTCACATCGTGTTTTGGTTCATACGTGAGAAAATGCAAGTTCATGTGTAATATGACCTAACACACCGGTGTTCACCTGTACACGTGCACGATAAGAGCTAACAAGTCACAACCTGTTTTGACAGTGGTGGGAGGTGAAGGGGGGGGGGGGGAGAGGGGGAGAGTCAGTGTAAGAGAGAACACAAGTGAAAAGAGAAAGAAATATGTATTGCTCATAATACATGAGGAACTGAGGACTGTACACAGGACTGTAGGTTAAGTACAACATGAGTGAATAAATAAATACAAGGCACACAGTTTCACACAACATGTAATTTATTAATCCAAGAATTAAAGGTTTTGTTTCAACACTTTTTCCACAAGGTAATGTTTAGGAAACGCTGTCTTTTGGAGTTCTTGGAGATAAAACCTGCCTTTTATGGGTTGATGGTTGAGGTCCTCGAGTAAATAGATGACTGGACTGTCCAAGTTGACTTGACGAATTCGAAATAGTTCAGTCCCCCAATTTCGTGTGTAGCACTTGTCGAAGACGGACTTGAATTTGCTCACACGAACATGGTCCCCAATGTTAAGGCGATGACGTTTAGGGTCTGCTGTTTTTATGGGGTCAAACAGTTTATCCAGTTGTGGAATATTTTTGGTCACAAGTCGTGGCTTGGTCCCAATGGTTCTGTGTTTGGTGTTATTGTAACGTGACACTAACTCAGGTAACAAGTCCAACCAGCGATAAGTGCCCTGAGCGGTAAACGCTTTCCACATATGGGTTTTCAATGTTCGGTTGAACCGCTCGACCACGCTGGCTTTGAGATTGCTGTACGTGGTGTAATGGTGAATATCCTTAGATTTGAGAAAACTGGAGAAATCCTTGTTGAAAAATTCTTTTTCCTGATTGGTTTGTAGCAGCTGAGGTTGACGTTTGGATTGTTGAATAATATGTTGAAAGGCCGTGGTGACTAGTGGACCAGACTTGCGTCGCACAGGTTCAACAAACTCCATTTTGGAATAAACATCAATGACTGTCAACATATAGCGTACACCATCGTTAACTCTAGTATAGGGAATCATTTCAACCAAGTCTTCTTGCCAATGTTCATCCACACCCTGTGAAATCACCTTGAGTCGCTGATAGTGACGTCTAGCTGGACGATGCAACTCGTGAGCAATACCCATTTTAATGGGAGAGGGCTTAAACAAAAATTTTGGCATTTCGAAGTTCTTCCTCAATTTCTTGAATTGCCCAATCGTGACCAGTATGGCCGGCTTGACGTGAAGCATGCAACAGCTGTAGTCGCTGGAGGAGTTTATTGGGATTGTGCCAGTAGGTAACATCCACAAGGGGTTTTAATGGTTTAAATGTCACTCCTGAAGCGGACACTTTACGACGACCACTTTGACTAGTGGGTAACATTTTTGCAATGATGGTTTTATATTTTTGAGATATATTGGCATTCACTTGTTGAGTGGGATCATACTGTCTTTTGTGGGCATGGGTGTACAATAAAATGGATTTATATTTACCAAGGTCCTCTAGCGTATAATCTTGGGATGAGGGAGTCCGAGAGAATAGTAACTTTAACAGTCCTGGTGTTAATTTATAGTTGATCTTTTTATTGACAGCTTTAGTACGACTAAATTTAATCGATGAATCACCAATTTTAAAACTATCATCCTCATAGCGAACACCATACGTGGTATCTGTGTTTCCAATAAATAGATTGGTGAAATAGGGTTCCAGTGTTGATCCATAATATTTTATTAAAATGTTTTTCAGTTGAGCTTTATGTTGAGGGGTGGTCAAGACTTGTGAAAATGGAGACGATCTGGAAGGGCAAGGTGTTTCGAACATGACCAAGGATTTCTTTTTTCTTAAAAACTCTGCAAGGGGTGATGCCTTTTATTGAGGCGTAAACACTTGTTCCTCATTATCCTCAACTTCGCTAACACTAGTTAAATCTTCCTGTTCCTCTTCCTCAGGGTCCTTATGGTGCGTCTGAGTGGCTTGTGAAACGGTGGGTAGCGTTTCAGATGGCTTGAAAGAGGGTTTCAACATAGCTTTTAGCGGAGGGGCTTAATGTTGTTGAATAAACAAAGCAGGGCACGTGATCGTTTCAATTGACGGAACTTTTGGCGAATAATATTTTTTGCTCTAATAATATGCTTTTTCAATTGACTCTCTGCTAACGCCATGGTGTCGTGACAAATGACTTGAGAGGGAATGATACAGTGCCTTAAAGTAGGATAAATAAGCCGGTTCTGGGGCAGGGGCTAATGGGCAAGATGGCCGCCGCGCGCAATCACTCTATGTTATTCTTATGGAGGGGTCATTCAGAGCTGGCGTAAGGGCTAATGGGCAAGATGGCCGCCACTCCCCGAGACCGTGGGTGACGTCACAGGGGGAGGTCGGCCGTGTAGTTGTTAAAGGGAATATTTATTATTATTATTATTATTATTATTATTAGGTAATTATTGATTGATCATGTACAATCTAGACCAACCTTATATTGTACACCTCGTGGTGTAGCGGCTAGTAATCTTGAATGACACTGCGGAGACCCGTGTTCGATTCCTGGCTCTGTCAAGAAATTTAATTCTGGGCTGAGGGCTGGAAGGGGGTACACTCATTCTTGTGAGGCAAAAAACTGAGAGGAGCAGGGTTTGATTCCTACCTCAGTCATTCTGGACGTAGTTTTTTATGGTTTCCCAATTTAACTCCAGGCAAATGGCAAGAGGTACCGTAACTGAAGGCCATGACAGCCTCCTTTCCAATCCTCATTTAAATTACAAGTGCACACACTAATACAGCCATACAATAGCACAGGTTATTAGACAACACACACCCCAAGTACAGTATACAGGGCTACATGACCATGATATCACAAAACCCCTAAAGAATCAACAACAACAACTGATATTCATGAAACATCTCTTGGTGTAGTGCCTAGCATTCTTGACTGTCACTGCTTAGGCATGGGTTCGATTCCAGTCTCTGCTAATGATTTTAATTTTGGTCTGAGGACTGGAATGGGGTACACTCAGCCTCGTGAGGCAAAACTGGGAAGAGATGGGCTTGATTCCTACCTCAGCCATTCTAAGAGTTTTTTCTGTGGTTTCCCATTCACACACTAGAGGCAAATGCTAGGATATATCTTAAGTTAAGGCCACGACCACCTCCTTTCCAATCCTTATCTGAATTACTAATACAGCCATTGCAACAACACAGTTTATCAGACAACACACACCCCAAGTACAGTATACAGGGCTACATGACCATGATATCACAAAACCCCTAAAGAATCAACAACAACAACTGATATTCATGAAACATCTCTTGGTGTAGTGCCTAGCATTCTTGACTGTCACTGCTTAGGCACGGGTTCGATTCCTGGCTCTCCTAAGAAATTTAATTTTGGTCTGAGGACTGGAATGGGGTACACTCAGCCTCGTGAGGCAAAACTGGGAAGAGATGGGCTTGATTCCTACCTCAGCCATTCTAAGAGTTTTTTCTGTGGTTTCCCACTCACACACTCTAGGCAAATGCTAGGATATATCTTAAGTTATGGCCACGACCACCTCCTTTCCAATCCTTATCTGAATTACTAATACAGCCATTACAAGAACACAGGTTATCAGACAACACACACCCCAAATACAATATACTGTGCTACATGACCATGATATCACAAAACCCCTAAAGAATCAACAACAACCAACAACAACAACTGATATTCATGAAACACCTCTTGGTGTCGTGGCTAGCATTCTTGACTGTCACTGCTTAGGCATGGGTTCGATTCCAGGCTCGGCTAAGAAATTTAATTTTGGTCTGAGGACTGGAATGGGGTGCACTCAGCCTCGTGAGGCAAAACTGGGAAGAGGTGGGCTTGATTCATACCTCAGCCATTCTAAGAGTGTTTTCTGTGGTTTCCCACTCTTACATTCTTAAGCAAATGCCGGGATGGTACCTAACTTAGGGCTACAGCTGCTTGCTACCCAATACCTACCTCTATTACAAATACATACAGTAGTACAGACACAGGTTATCAGACAGCTTTTACATACACTCAAGTTCATAGGGTTACAAACGAAGAGGTATTAAGACTAGTGGGAGAGAAGAAATGTTTCTGGCGACTGTTAATGAAGAGAAGAGATAGTTTGTTAGGACACATACTAAGACACCCAGGATTAGCAGGCTTAGTTATGAAATAAAGGGTTGAAGACAAGAACTGTAGGGGTAGACCAAGGTAAGAATATTTTAAATAGATTTCCTTGAATGTACTGTAGGTTGTTGTGGTAGCTATATAGAAATGGAACGATTAGCTCAAGACAGTGATGGATAAACAATTGTTTCAAACCAGACAAAAAAGAAAAAACTAAAAGCACAACAAAAAATAGCAAAGTCTGTAAAAAATACATCATTAGCTTACCTCTTATTACACACTGGTCAATCCGCTTGGGAATATCACTGTTTTACACACACAGTCATTGTAACTTAGCCAAAATATAATTATTATATGAAAATACTCTTAAGGCGTATAAAATTTACAACTCACACACTCAAGCACACGGGGCTGGTGACTGAAAATGCACTAAAAATACACACTGTTTAATAATATCGTAATGTTCGCTAGCAACTCAGTACCTCCAGTGACCAGCTAGTCTGGGAGAGCTAACAGAGATTGCTGTGACAGTTGAAATGTTATCCTGTATGATAACGCGAAGCACGTACACATCTGAAAGACTCTTTTTTATAGAGATCTAGCTACAGAGTATGGATATTTAGATTACTTTAAATGTTGTAACATTTTCATTTTATTATCGTTTGATGTATTTTTGCAAAAGTGTGGGCTTGATTCCCAACTCTGGGGACTGAATCGGAGCACTGTATAGAAATATAGAGCTTGATGGCGTAGTGGTTAAGCAGTTTAACTTTCACTGCGAAGACCAGGGTTCGATCCCCAACTCTGCCAAGAAATGTAATTCTGGTTTGAGAGCTGGAACGGGGTACACTTAGCCATGTGAGGCAAAACTGAAAAGAAGTGGGTTCGAGTCCTACCTCAGACATCCTGGAAGTGGTTTTCTATGGTTTTCCACTTGTACTTCAGGTGAATACCGGGATGATTCCTAATTTAAGTGTGCGCCTGCATCCTTCCCAATCTTCATCTAATTACAGATACACACACTACTGCAGCCATCACAATAACACAGGTTATCAGACAAATTCAACACACACCTAAATACGCAGGACTAAATGATTACGATGTCTAAGCCCTTCAAAGCAACAACGACAACAACGTAACATGAGACTGTACAAGGTAGACTATCATAAGAGTCCACTTCGTTGTGAAGTGGCTAGCATTCTAGGTCGTCACCTTGGAGGCCTAAGTTTGTTTTCCGGCTCTGCCAAGAAATTTAACTTTGGTCTATACTAGGCTTTGTAAGGAAAACCGAAAAGAGGTGGGGGTTCAACTTCCAGCTCACCTATCCTGGAGAGGTTTTCCGTGGTTTCCCACTTGTACTTCAGGTGAATACCGGGATGATGCGTAATTTAAATGTACGCCTGCATCCTTCCCAATCCTCATCTAATTACAAATACACACACTACTTCAGTCATTACAATAACACAGGCTATCACAAAATCCTATACACCAAGACGTCTAAACCCTCAAACGAAATGCATATGTACTTTGAATTGGCAGGTGAAAAGCTAAAGGAAGTAGGAGACTTTTTGCTACTTAGAAAGCAAAATAATAGTAATGGACGAAGCAAAGAGGATATACTATGAATTGCAGCCAATGGCCATAGCTGTGCATTTTTTATTTGACGCCTGAGGTCTCCCAACAAGTTCAATTTCATGTACGTCTAACTTTGGTTATCAAATGCTACTGTCACTAACTCTAAGTGGCGAACGTTGGAACTTATTAGAGCGTTACTAATTAACCAAATATAGCCTATAAAGTTTACCACACACTACCAATTGCAGTGCTAGGTTCTTTTAAGTGGAACAAATGTATGACATGGGACCGCAGGCTTTACTCCCCCCCCCCCCCCCCTCCGAAGGAATGCATACTGAAGGAATTAGTGCTTTCAAAAATCCGACGACTTTGGCCGGGTTTGAACCCGTTATATTGAGCCCAGCTATTAACTACACCACAGAAGCCGTTACATTGACATAGGCAATCACGCATATTCCAGAAACATTATGTACATGGGTTTTAAATAGCCACAATATCGGATAAGCCCTAAAGTGTGACCCTGAGGCTAATTGGTTAGCATGGTAGACTTTGACCTTATGAGATTTAGCTTTCACTCCTAGGATTTTAATGTGTTATGGAAATAGGAAACATAATTATGGAAAGAAAGGTTGAGGCTAAGAACTGCAGTGTAGTTCAAGGTTCGAATATGCTAAACAGATTGTCTTGGATGTAGCTTTATTTAGCATGAGCAGGGAGTAACTACCAACCTTGTAAAGAAAACTGAGACGTGATAAACTCATTTCTACCTCAGTCATATTGTTTCATGGTTTTACCACTTTTATTTATGGCAAATGCATGGATGATTCTTAACTTAAGGTTATGACTGCCTCCTTCCCAATCCTCACTTAAGTTTAAAAATCTGTACACCAATAACTATGCGGGAATCATTTATCTATTGGTTCTTTGTTATTGGAGTCGTTGCTCACAATTTGACGCACACGACTAGTTCATGTTATAACTACATAGGGTTACAAACGAAGAGGTATTACGACTAGTGAAAGAGGAGAGATGTTTCTGGCGACTGCTAATCAAGAGAAGAGATAGGTTGGTAGGACACAAACTAAGACACACAGGAATAGCAAGCTTAGTTATGGAAGGGAGGGTCGAGGGCAAGAACTGTAGGGGTAGACCAAGGTTGGAATATGTCAAACAGATTGCCTCAGATGTAGGGTGTGGTGGCTATGTAGAGATGAAACGATTAGCTCAGGACAGGGAAGCATGGAGAGCTGCATTAAACCAGTCAAAAGACTGAAGACTCAAACAACAACGTGTTTTTGATTTAGTCAATGTCAAAAGTTCATGATTGCGAAACACGATTTTATCATTACATATACCTTATCCCAAAGCATATGTATTTACATTCAATTGTATACAACCTCATAAACTACACTAATTTACACTTAACCTAATCAGGAAATAGTTTTTTTTATTTTCATTTTTATATTTCACACAATTGCAATTTTACAATTTTCCATTTTCAGTTTTTAAAAATGTCAGTTTTACGTTTTTGAACTCTGTCAATATGGAAACATGGATTTTCCAATTTGTTATTTACACATTTGTCAATTTTACAATTTTCCATTTACAGTTTTTAAAAAAGTCAGTTTAATTTTTTTTTGAATTTCATAATATGGAAACATGGATTTTCCAATTTGTTATTTGTCAATTACACAATTTCCCATTTACATTTTTTTTAATTCAGTTTATAGTTTTTCAATTTTTGTCAATATGGAAACATGGATTTTCCAATTTTGTGTTTTACATGTTTTTCATTTTTGGTCCTTGTACAAAAGTTCATATTTGCATTAGGAGTGGGAGGTGGGGTAGTAATTAAAATGTATAAGCAGTGACCATACAATATTTCTTTATTAATTCAAATACATTTACAATATGTACACATATTACATTTGTTATTTTTGTTTTTTCTATGTTCTATTTATTTTTAAGTATGAATACCATTTTCCCCCATTGCATGTTATAGTAAAAAAAAACTTGTAGATCTTTTTTCCATGGTGAACAATAGGCATGAAAACGTCATTATCAACATCATCATTATCAGCATGATCATAAGCAGCATCATTATCACAATCTTTATCACTAACATTATAATCACCATGATCATTCTCAACATCACTAGATCTGTCCAATTACTCTTGTTCCTCTTTCACAGGGTCCTCGTGTAGAGTTGGTGTTGCTTTTGATAGTGATAAGGGGTTTTTGAACGTTGAACTATCTTGAGCAGCAATATTGTTTTCTCGAACTTGCTTTTTAGTATTTTCATGATTGTTTGTAAGCAGTAACCGTGGTTTGTTTGGAGCACTACATTGATGATCACTGACACTTAAAACCTTTCCATTTTTACTTTTTAGGTCACCGCGACACCCTTTCGACCTCTCTTTTGAGCATTGCCAGAATATTATTCCATGCACATTCTGACGATTATAGTTATAAGAGTAGCCTTGATAGAGTACACGTTGCCTACCTTTGTTGGTTGTGGTAAGTTCCATAGTGGTAACGGGCCTGTCAGTATGATGTTCACACTACAAAGGTCACAACTGTTCTGGTAATGGAGTGACGATATTATTGCTAAGGGCCTCTAATATATCCTAGTCAAGACCTACAGCTACTTACTGCGTATGACAAAGCTTTTGTTAGCAAAAATATTGTCAGTTGACTACTACCTCTTACAGAGCTCACATCGTGAAAGACCGTCTCACACCCACCATTGTACAGCTTTGTCATACGCAGTAAGTAGCTGTAGGTCTTGACTAGGATATATTAGAGGCCCTTAGCAATAATATCGTCACTCCATTACCAGAACAGTTGTGACCTTTGTAGTGTGAACATCATACTGACAGGCCCGTTACCACTATGGAACTTACCACAACCAACAAAGGTAGGCAACGTGTACTCTATCAAGGCTACTCTTATAACTATAATCGTCAGAATGTGCATGGAATAATATTCTGGCAATGCTCAAAAGAGAGGTCGAAAGGGTGTCGCGGTGACCTAAAAAGTAAAAATGGAAAGGTTTTAAGTGTCAGTGATCATCAATGTAGTGCTCCAAGCAAACCACGGTTACTGCTTACAAACAATCATGAAAATACTAAAAAGCAAGTTCGAGAAAACAATATTGCTGCTCAAGATAGTTCAACGTTCAAAAACCCCTTATCACTATCAAAAGCAACACCAACTCTACACGAGGACCCAGTGAAAGAGGAACAAGAGTAATTGGACAGATCTAGTGATGTTGAGAATGATCATGGTGATTATAATGTTAGTGATAAAGATTATGATAATGATGCTGCTTATGATCATGCTGATAATGATGATGTTGATAATGACGTTTTCATGCCTATTGTTCACCATGGAAAAAAGATCTACAAGTTTTTTTTTACTATAACATGCAATGGGGGAAAATGGTATTCATACTTAAAAATAAATAGAACATAGAAAAAACAAAAATAACAAATGTAATATGTGTACATATTGTAAATGTATTTGAATTAATAAAGAAATATTGTATGGTCACTGCTTATACATTTTAATTACTACCCCACCTCCCACTCCTAATGCAAATATGAACTTTTGTACAAGGACCAAAAATGAAAAACATGTAAAACACAAAATTGGAAAATCCATGTTTCCATATTGACAAAAATTGAAAAACTATAAACTGAATTTAAAAAAATGTAAATGGAAAATTGTGTAATTGACAAATAACAAATTGGAAAATCCATGTTTCCATATTATGAAATTCAAAAAAAATTAAACTGACTTTTTTAAAAACTGTAAATGGAAAATTGTAAAATTGACAAATGTGTAAATAACAAATTGGAAAATCCATGTTTCCATATTGACAGAGTTCAAAAACGTAAAACTGACATTTTTAAAAACTGAAAATGGAAAATTGTAAAATTGCAATTGTGTGAAATATAAAAATGAAAATAAAAAAAACTATTTCCTGATTAGGTTAAGTGTAAATTAGTGTAGTTTATGAGGTTGTATACAATTGAATGTAAATACATATGCTTTGGGATAAGGTATATGTAATGATAAAATCGTGTTTCGCAATCATGAACTTTTGACATTGACTAAATCAAAAACACGTTGTTGTTTGAGTCTTCAGTCTTTTGACTGGTTTAATGCAGCTCTCCATGCTTCCCTGTCCTGAGCTAATCGTTTCATCTCTACATAGCCACCACACCCTACATCTGAGGCAATCTGTTTGACATATTCCAACCTTGGTCTACCCCTACAGTTCTTGCCCTCGACCCTCCCTTCCATAACTAAGCTTGCTATTCCTGTGTGTCTTAGTTTGTGTCCTACCAACCTATCTCTTCTCTTGATTAGCAGTCGCCAGAAACATCTCTCCTCTTTCACTAGTCGTAATACCTCTTCGTTTGTAACCCTATGTAGTTATAACATGAACTAGTCGTGTGCGTCAAATTGTGAGCAACGACTCCAATAACAAAGAACCAATAGATAAATGATTCCCGCATAGTTATTGGTGTACAGATTTTTAAACTTAAGTGAGGATTGGGAAGGAGGCAGTCATAACCTTAAGTTAAGAATCATCCATGCATTTGCCATAAATAAAAGTGGTAAAACCATGAAACAATATGACTGAGGTAGAAATGAGTTTATCACGTCTCAGTTTTCTTTACAAGGTTGGTAGTTACTCCCTGCTCATGCTAAATAAAGCTACATCCAAGACAATCTGTTTAGCATATTCGAACCTTGAACTACACTGCAGTTCTTAGCCTCAACCTTTCTTTCCATAATTATGTTTCCTATTTCCATAACACATTAAAATCCTAGGAGTGAAAGCTAAATCTCATAAGGTCAAAGTCTACCATGCTAACCAATTAGCCTCAGGGTCACACTTTAGGGCTTATCCGATATTGTGGCTATTTAAAACCCATGTACATAATGTTTCTGGAATATGCGTGATTGCCTATGTCAATGTAACGGCTTCTGTGGTGTAGTTAATAGCTGGGCTCAATATAACGGGTTCAAACCCGGCCAAAGTCGTCGGATTTTTGAAAGCACTAATTCCTTCAGTATGCATTCCTTCGGAGGGGGGGGGGGGGGGGGGAGTAAAGCCTGCGGTCCCATGTCATACATTTGTTCCACTTAAAAGAACCTAGCACTGCAATTGGTAGTGTGTGGTAAACTTTATAGGCTATATTTGGTTAATTAGTAACGCTCTAATAAGTTCCAACGTTCGCCACTTAGAGTTAGTGACAGTAGCATTTGATAACCAAAGTTAGACGTACATGAAATTGAACTTGTTGGGAGACCTCAGGCGTCAAATAAAAAATGCACAGCTATGGCCATTGGCTGCAATTCATAGTATATCCTCTTTGCTTCGTCCATTACTATTATTTTGCTTTCTAAGTAGCAAAAAGTCTCCTACTTCCTTTAGCTTTTCACCTGCCAATTCAAAGTACATATGCATTTCGTTTGAGGGTTTAGACGTCTTGGTGTATAGGATTTTGTGATAGCCTGTGTTATTGTAATGACTGAAGTAGTGTGTGTATTTGTAATTAGATGAGGATTGGGAAGGATGCAGGCGTACATTTAAATTACGCATCATCCCGGTATTCACCTGAAGTACAAGTGGGAAACCACGGAAAACCTCTCCAGGATAGGTGAGCTGGAAGTTGAACCCCCACCTCTTTTCGGTTTTTCCTTACAAAGCCTAGTATAGACCAAAGTTAAATTTCTTGGTAGAGCCGGAAATCAAACTTAGGCCTCCAAGGTGACGACCTAGAATGCTAGCCACTTCACAACGAAGTGGACTCTTATGATAGTCTACCTTGTACAGTCTCATGTTACGTTGTTGTCGTTGTTGCTTTGAAGGGCTTAGACGTCGTAATCATTTAGTCCTGCGTATTTAGGTGTGTGTTGAATTTGTCTGATAACCTGTGTTATTGTGATGGCTGCAGTAGTGTGTGTATCTGTAATTAGATGAAGATTGGGAAGGATGCAGGCGCACACTTAAATTAGGAATCATCCCGGTATTCACCTGAAGTACAAGTGGAAAACCATAGAAAACCACTTCCAGGATGTCTGAGGTAGGACTCGAACCCACTTCTTTTCAGTTTTGCCTCACATGGCTAAGTGTACCCCGTTCCAGCTCTCAAACCAGAATTACATTTCTTGGCAGAGTTGGGGATCGAACCCTGGTCTTCGCAGTGAAAGTTAAACTGCTTAACCACTACGCCATCAAGCTCTATATTTCTATACAGTGCTCCGATTCAGTCCCCAGAGTTGGGAATCAAGCCCACACTTTTGCAAAAATACATCAAACGATAATAAAATGAAAATGTTACAACATTTAAAGTAATCTAAATATCCATACTCTGTAGCTAGATCTCTATAAAAAAGAGTCTTTCAGATGTGTACGTGCTTCGCGTTATCATACAGGATAACATTTCAACTGTCACAGCAATCTCTGTTAGCTCTCCCAGACTAGCTGGTCACTGGAGGTACTGAGTTGCTAGCGAACATTACGATATTATTAAACAGTGTGTATTTTTAGTGCATTTTCAGTCACCAGCCCCGTGTGCTTGAGTGTGTGAGTTGTAAATTTTATACGCCTTAAGAGTATTTTCATATAATAATTATATTTTGGCTAAGTTACAATGACTGTGTGTGTAAAACAGTGATATTCCCAAGCGGATTGACCAGTGTGTAATAAGAGGTAAGCTAATGATATATTTTTTACAGACTTTGCTATTTTTTGTTGTGCTTTTAGTTTTTTCTTTTTTGTCTGGTTTGAAACAATTGTTTATCCATCACTGTCTTGAGCTAATCGTTCCATTTCTATATAGCTACCACAACAACCTACAGTACATTCAAGGAAATCTATTTAAAATATTCTTACCTTGGTCTACCCCTACAGTTCTTGTCTTCAACCCTTTATTTCATAACTAAGCCTGCTAATCCTGGGTGTCTTAGTATGTGTCCTACCAAACTATCTCTTCTCTTCATTAACAGTCGCCAGAAACATTTCTTCTCTCCCACTAGTCTTAATACCTCTTCGTTTGTAACCCTATGAACTTGAGTGTATGTAAAAGCTGTCTGATAACCTGTGTCTGTACTACTGTATGTATTTGTAATAGAGGTAGGTATTGGGTAGCAAGCAGCTGTAGCCTTAAGTTAGGTACCATCCCGGCATTTGCTTAAGAATGTAAGAGTGGGAAACCACAGAAAACACTCTTAGAATGGCTGAGGTATGAATCAAGCCCACCTCTTCCCAGTTTTGCCTCACGAGGCTGAGTGCACCCCATTCCAGTCCTCAGACCAAAATTAAATTTCTTAGCCGAGCCTGGAATCGAACCCATGCCTAAGCAGTGACAGTCAAGAATGCTAGCCACGACACCAAGAGGTGTTTCATGAATATCAGTTGTTGTTGTTGGTTGTTGTTGATTCTTTAGGGGTTTTGTGATATCATGGTCATGTAGCACAGTATATTGTATTTGGGGTGTGTGTTGTCTGATAACCTGTGTTCTTGTAATGGCTGTATTAGTAATTCAGATAAGGATTGGAAAGGAGGTGGTCGTGGCCATAACTTAAGATATATCCTAGCATTTGCCTAGAGTGTGTGAGTGGGAAACCACAGAAAAACTCTTAGAATGGCTGAGGTAGGAATCAAGCCCATCCCTTCCCAGTTTTGCCTCACGAGGCTGAGTGTACCCCATTCCAGTCCTCAGACCAAAATTAAATTTCTTAGCAGAGCCAGGAATCGAACCCGTGCCTAAGCAGTGACAGTCAAGAATGCTAGGCACTACACCAAGAGATGTTTCATGAATATCAGTTGTTGTTGTTGATTCTTTAGGGGTTTTGTGATATCATGGTCATGTAGCCCTGTATACTGTACTTGGGGTGTGTGTTGTCTGATAAACTGTGTTGTTGCAATGGCTGTATTAGTAATTCAGATAAGGATTGGAAAGGAGGTGGTCGTGGCCTTAACTTAAGATATATCCTAGCATTTGCCTCTAGTGTGTGAATGGGAAACCACAGAAAAAACTCTTAGAATGGCTGAGGTATGAATCAAGCCCATCTCTTCCCAGTTTTGCCTCACGAGGCTGAGTGTACCCCATTCCAGTCCTCAGACCAAAATTAAAATCATTAGCAGAGACTGGAATCGAACCCATGCCTAAGCAGTGACAGTCAAGAATGCTAGGCACTACACCAAGAGATGTTTCATGAATATCAGTTGTTGTTGTTGATTCTTTAGGGGTTTTGTGATATCATGGTCATGTAGCCCTGTATACTGTACTTGGGGTGTGTGTTGTCTGATAAACTGTGTTGTTGCAATGGCTGTATTAGTAATTCAGATAAGGATTGGAAAGGAGGTGGTCGTGGCCTTAACTTAAGATATATCCTAGCATTTGCCTCTAGTGTGTGAATGGGAAACCACAGAAAAAACTCTTAGAATGGCTGAGGTAGGAATCAAGCCCATCTCTTCCCAGTTTTGCCTCACGAGGCTGAGTGTACCCCATTCCAGTCCTCAGACCAAAATTAAAATCATTAGCAGAGACTGGAATCGAACCCATGCCTAAGCAGTGACAGTCAAGAATGCTAGGCACTACACCAAGAGATGTTTCATGAATATCAGTTGTTGTTGTTGATTCTTTAGGGGTTTTGTGATATCATGGTCATGTAGCCCTGTATACTGTACTTGGGGTGTGTTTTGTCTGATAACCTGTGTTATTGTAATGGCTGTATTAGTAATTCAGATAAGGATTGGAAAGGAGGTAGTCGTGGCTTTAACTTAAGATATATCCTAGCATTTGCCTAGAGTGTGTGAGTGGGAAACCATAGAAAAAACTCTTAGAATGGCTGAGGTAGGAATCAAGCCCATCTCTTCCCAGTTTTGCCTCACGAGACTGAGTGTACCCCATTCCAGTCCTCAGACCAAAATTAAATTTCTTAGCCGAGCCTGGAATCGAACCCATGCCTAAGCAGTGACAGTCAAGAATGCTAGCCACGACACCAAGAGGTGTTTCATGAATATCAGTTGTTGTTGTTGTTGTTGTTGCTGTTGTTGTTTGTTGTTGTTGATTCTTTAGGGGTTTTGTGATATCATGGTCATGTAGCCCTGTATACTGTACTTGGGTGTGTGTGTTGTCTAATAACCTGTGCTATTGTATGGCTGTATTAGTGTGTGCACTTGTAATTTAAATGAGGATTGGAAAGGAGGCTGTCATGGCCTTCAGTTACGGTACCTCTTGCCATTTGCCTGGAGTTAAATTGGGAAACCATAAAAAACTACGTCCAGAATGACTGAGGTAGGAATCAAACCCTGCTCCTCTCAGTTTTTTGCCTCACAAGAATGAGTGTACCCCCTTCCAGCCCTCAGCCCAGAATTAAATTTCTTGACAGAGCCAGGAATCGAACACGGGTCTCCGCAGTGTCATTCAAGATTACTAGCCGCTACACCACGAGGTGTACAATATAAGGTTGGTCTAGATTGTACATGATCAATCAATAATTACCTAATAATAATAATAATAATAATAATAATAAATATTCCATTTAGCAACTACACGGCCGACCTCCCCCTGTGACGTCACCCACGGTCTCGGGGAGTGGCGGCCATCTTGCCCATTAGCCCTTGCGCCAGCTCTGAATGACCCCTCCATAAGAATAACATAGAGTGATTGCGCGCGGCGGCCATCTTGCCCATTAGCCCCTGCCCCAGAACCGGCTTATTTATCCTACTCCTTAAATAGCAATAAAATGATCAAACCCTATGCGATACCGCCCATGGTTGAGTTCACTTTGTTTGTCAATCACTAAACAGGCATGACGTTGTGTGTTCCAGCACTTGCCACACAATTCTGTAAACATTTGAAAGGTCATATCCGGATTCACATGTTCATTATAAATAACGTTTCCCCCCCTCCCCCATAATTTCACCCCTTCCCATGGGCCCCTTAAATTGGATTGATGAAAAAACGGTCAAACACCTATTTACTTATTTTTAATGCTGATTTTTTCCCGCTGAGTTCCAAACTCCTGGCCTATGTCGTTTAAGGGATACACGCTCCGTTAGGAATCCTTCAACCCCCACTTTTCACCCCTTTCACCTCATAATATACACCACATCGAAAAACCCTCAGACATGTGTCTTCTTATTTTTAATGATGAGTTTATATGCCAAGTATCACATCCCCCAACGAAACCAATCGGGAGATATTGCTATTCAATGAAATGCAGTCCTACCCCCTTAACACCCCTTTAGAACCTGAATATCCAAAAATTCTTTCTTAGTGGGCGTTTGCGGCCCTTGAGGAAGCTGCATACCAAACTTCATTCCAATCCGTTCGGTGGTTTCTGAGATTTCGTGATGAATGAATCAGTCAGTCAGTGGTATTTGAGCTTTATATAGTAGATGTAACGACTGTTTCTCTCGTCCTGGTGAAATAAAACAATGATATTGGCATTGTCACGAATCAACTGTTTGGACATTTTAGAATACGTTTGTCCAAGATAGAAGCAATCGATATGTTTGCGTCGACCCATGCTGAAAGAGCTTTGAATGATGCCTTGTCGTTCAGTGGATACATCATCGAAAATCATGAGTGAATCAGGCTTTACCTCATCCGGTGAAATAAAATTTCTTGCATGGAAAATGTGAAATACCCCATATTCTCATTTTGTAATCCAGACTTGACTTGATCCAGAAACACGTAGAGGGGTTGGTAGAGAGGTTTTGCGAAAATATAAATATTTTGAAAACAGAGTCCATTGGGCGCTGTAATAAGTGTCAGCAAAAGATTGGTCATTCCACAGCCGGAAGGTCCCACAATGATGCAGCGAATGGAAGATGGAAACAGTGAACCATGACGTTGTTCACGTGATGTGGGGCAGAGATGGGAAACCATGTCCCCCACGGGGAATGACTCTTGCTGCTTAATTATCTTCATTTCAAATAAGGCTTAGAGAGGCTAGCAGGCTGTCTATATACATCGCACCGAGCCTTGTCATAGAAACAGTAGACTCGTACTACAGGTTGACGATGGATGTCTTTGGACGTGCGTTGATGGTCAAAGCTAGGTCTGTTCCCATACATGATCCTAAACAAGAAACAGATCCTGCTAATAAACACTATGTGGATAGGTCAGTAGTGCCACGCACAAAACAAGGAGATTATGACTTTAAAGGAAAGCGGTTAACCCATGTAAAACATCCTCAAGTGTCTACAGACGTTACTACAAAAAAGTATGTGGATAACAAGGTGTATGAGTTTTATGATAAAGTGCCTCAGCTTACGGTGGATGGCTATAGCGCTAATCATCACCGCATTATTCACGTGGAAGACCCACAAGAAGATGATGATGTCTGTACCAAGCGATACGTGACCTATGAAATGAAAAGGCTTTATAAATTTATCCCATCTGTATTTTTAGTGTATCTGACAAATGTAAAACCTGTGAATGAGAGAAACCATATACCGCTAGTTCATGACCAACACTAGACCTATGTGCTTGCTTCGGGTTTAAGCCACTATCGATTACACTATAATGGAACCATTTACATCAAATAAGCCATACCTGATGAGAACCATTTACAAATAGAGATAAATGGTCATAGGATGTTGGTCCTTAACCATGAAATGGTCAATTCAGGAGACGAATTATCCTTTCATCTCATGTTGACATGGGATGAAAAGAAAGCTGGAAAAAACATAAACGATATCCCACTTTATGTAGAATTGGAATATACAGTCATGAAATAACAATCTGACGTTAGTTGTGACTTAAACTTTCTTGTGAAAGGTTGTTGCTCATCATCATCATGGTAAAACAAAGATATGTGGTGAGAAAGACAAAAATATGACCCTGTCCTTGGTAAAGCCTGGGCTTAAGACATTCGTGGACAAGCCCTTGCAAAAGAAAAAAGAAAAAATAATGTGTTGACCATAAGGAAAGCTCTTCGAGCAGCACAGAGACATGTTATTCCAAAACGTCAGCGACAGGGTTCAAAACAAGGGCGAGTGATCTCCGTCCCCAAACGAGCGGGATTTTTACCTGCATTATTCGCTGGTCTGGCTGCTCTAGGTTCACTTTTAGGCGGCGCCAGTGCAGTGGCAAAACCCATTAAAGCCGTGCAACAGGGCAAGCAACAACTCAAAGAAAGTCAGCGACACAATGAAACGATGGAAGCCATTGCTATGGGGGCAAGAAATGTCAATTTGAAGCCAGCCTTTTATCGACAAGGATTTGGAATTTCACCTTTTCGAAATAAAATAAAAACATCTTTAACCTCAGCCATAGCAAGACATGCCCTGACGCATCAACAAGTGTAAAGCTATGCTAAACAACTGAAGCTTTCTCATTTTCGAGGTGTGTTTATGCGAAACCAATTACCCTCACAACCCTGGAAACATGAACGTGCTGTTGTCAATTTGGATGATCACCGAGGACCTGGAACACTTTATGTAGCTTAAGTCAAAGAAGGATCCACTGTATGGTACTTTGACAGTTTTGGGAATTTGCCCCCGCCCATGAAATTAGTGGTCTATTTTGGAAACAGGATCAAGATATATTATAATGTGAAACGTGAGCAAACGTTTAACAGCCAAGAGTGTGGACGTTTGTGTTTATTTTTTTAAATATAAGACGCAGCATAAGCAAAAACGTCAACAGTATGTCGGTGGAAAGTAAGACGTTTACACTGCATGGACGTGGACCTGAAGTGAGCCTAGACTTTTACCCATCTATCGAATTGAGTGAAAAACCTTATGGTTTAGGACTTGTTTCACTTGAAACGTACAATAGAATATACAACATACGTGAAAATGTGAACAACAAGTTTTACTATGATGATTCTGTGCTCACCCTGAACTCTGGTGGATACACGATAGATGACATTTATGAACACATTTATGTGGTGTTGATCAATGAATATGGTTTAAAGTCATTTCTCGATGGAACGCGCAAGTTTGAACTTGTAGGAAATACCAACACACATCGCTGCAATATTTTTTCTACATTCAAAATTGACTTTAAAACACACCCCGATTCCATTGGTCCATCACTAGGATTTAAACCACGCGTGTTAGAGCCCAACAAAAACATGAACCAGACCAAGAAGTGAAATTCATTGAGGACCATCATGTGTCGGTGATGTGTAATATTATTAGCCAAGTGTACACCAATCAAGAACCGTCGCATTCGCTTTATGACTTTATTGTAACATCGCCCAATGGCTATATTATTCGTGAAAACCCTCCAGTGGTGCTTTTTCATTCTGTGGCTGTCGATGGTATTAGTAATATAACATTAAGACTGATCAATAGTGAGCAACAACTCATTGATCTAGATTCTACCACACCAGTGACTTACAAGTTGGTGCTAAAGCCACTATGAAGTTTGTATATAAAGCAACAGCACCGTCAAGGAATGGTGTTAGTTGTTTACCACGTGAATACACGTTAACATCTCAGAACAAGCAGATTTTACAGCATTTGGGTTACCACGTCAACCCCCGCGATGAATTCTATCCTAGAGGTAGCGAACCACATCGAGGAGCAACCAGGAGTGGTAAGAATTGATCTCCATTCTTATCAAGCTCAAACACCTGGACTCAATAACAATGATGAAATTCAATTTGTTATCAACAACCAAGATATTTTACACTCAACCGCGCCCCGTGTGGGTGCGGGTTAGAATACACCCACGGTATGCCCTGCCTGTCGTAGGAGGCGACTAATAGGGCCGACATGGCCGAATAACTTGCCAGTTTTGATTTGTTCAGACCCCCTGTGGATGGGGAGGGCAGAATTCATCCACGGTATCCCCTGCCTGTCGTAAAAGGCGACTTAGAGGGGGCCTTATAAAGGTCGATTTTGGTTTTCTGGTCCCAGCTCTGGTTTGACCAATAGAAACAAACATGCATGCTGTTAGGGGAAGGGCCACCAGCTTGGCCATCTGGCCAGAAAGCCTAGACGGTATGCCCCATCCCGTCAGGTGGGTGCGCCATGTACCCTACAGTAGTATCCGCCTTACAACGAAGGTCCCTGCATGGCCGAATACTGGAGCTGAATAAATCCTGTGCATGCCGAGGGGGAAGTGCCTGTTCGAGGCACTGGGACCCCGGGCAATATCTGCTATGCCAGGTAGGTATTGCCTTGGCTGGGTGGCGCCCACAGTGATAGCCCCCGTTCGGAGTGGGCAGTATTCGGGGAGGATTTCGTCCGGGATGCCATCAAAGCGATCACGGACACCTGTACAGGGTGGCACCCTTAAAAAGCCGTCTCTGGAGTGTCGAGCTAATCCCAAGGTGTATACGCCTTGGGATGAAGCCTTTAATAAACGATTTGCGACAGACAGATCACCTCGCTACCTGGTAGCTACCAGGACAGACGGGGATGATTTCAAGCTCGTAAAATCGATCATTTTTGCTGAGGAAATCGAGGGGAAATTTGGTGATCTTAACGGGATTTCCAAGCTCCGGAACGGGCAGCTCTTGCTGCATACCGTTAGCCGGCAGCAAACCGAAGCGTTGCTGGAATGCACGCAATTCGGCGAAATCCCCGTTAAGATCACAAAGCACGAAACGCTGAATGAGGTCCGTGGAGTTATTTTCCATCGTGACCTCATTTTGAATAGCGATGCTGAACTGTTGCGGGATCTGGGGAAGAGAGGCGTCACAAAGATTAGGCGCATCACCCGAAAGATTGGGGAAAGGAGCGTCGATACCGGCGCTTTTATTCTCCATTTTGAAGGTGATGTTGTACCTAAGCAGGTGAAGGTCACATCGTACAACTGCGATGTGCGACCGTACATCCCTCCACCTATGCGCTGCTACCAGTGCCAGAGATTCGGGCATGTTTCCGCCAGGTGTACTGCGAAGGCCGTATGTAGAGAGTGTGGCAAGGGGACACATGAGGGTGACGAGAGGTGTACGCCTCCCCCGATATGTCCCAACTGCCAAGGAAGTCACTCTCCACGGTCAAAACAGTGCCCTGAATTCATTATGGAAGCCAAGATCCAGGAAATCAGGACTCTTGACAGGCTTTCATATCACGACGCTCGCAAGAGGTACCGTGATATGAATGCCCCCGAATTTCGGGTATCGTTTGCAGCTGCAGCGACGCCCTCAATCACCCCTGCAGTTAAAGTTTCCAGTGCAGTACCCTCGATGTCCTCTTTTAGCACGAGCTTGAAATCTCCCCTCGCTGTACCAGCGAGCACTGTCAGCCCGAAGGAGGTCCCAAATCCTTCTTCGGCCACGGTTAAGAAGGCGCCGGTTTTAACACCTAAACCGGCGAATTCGGAGAAGAAGTCCTCTTCTTCTCCGAAACGGTCGGCGAACAAGTCTTCCCCAGCTAAAGGGGGAAAGAAGACTTTGCCGACCAGGGCTGGTCCTTCTTCCAGCCCACCTAATACGAAAAATATAGGGGAGAAGAGGGAGACGGTTCGTCGCCGTCTCTCTCGCCCTCCTGCTGACGGGGTGGCTAATGTCTCTGCTGGCCAATCCGCTCCCACTACCACCAAGGGAGCGAAGCCTGCTGAAGCCAAGCCCGTCCGTATGGAGGAACTCCCCTATAGAAAAGAAAATAGATCGGCGGAGGAGAGGGGAACGGTTCAGCGCCGTTTCTCTTCCTCTCCTAAAGGCAGGGCTGCTCACGTATCTGCTGGCCATCCCGCTCCCACCACTACCAGTGGAGCGGTGCCAGCAGGAGCGACCTTGTTTTATAAGGACCCGGCGTCTGTGGGGAAGGGACCATCTACTTCCCCAAACACACGTCGGCGCCGATCCAAGAAGAAATCTCTTCGGGGCGTGTCGGGGACAGACACCCAGTCTTCGGACCGGGAGAAAGTCCCTCGACACCGCTCTCGCTCTTCCCCAAGAGCGAGACTCGTGAGGTCCGACGACGACCGCGCGCAACCCAGGAGAGCGCCCGCTCCATTTTCTTCGTCTTCGGACGGAGATGTGGAGATTGAGGTGTGCTCTCCTGCCCCATCATCTCCAACTAGAGATGGGGAAGGGTGGCAAACGGTCAAGCATAAGTAGAAGACCCACTTCTACTTAAGTCCACACCATGGCACTATTACAATGGAACTGTAATAGCTATTCTGTTCATCTCGCTGAGTTACGACAATTAATATCTTCGTTTTCGGCTACCATTGTCTGTCTTCAGGAATCCAGGTTTCGTCCTGGACATGAGACAACAATGCGTCACTTCAAACTCTTCTCTAAAGACCGGATGGACGGAGCTGTGGCCGCTGGTGGCGTCTGCACTCTCGTCCACTCTAGCCTCTTTAGTGAAGAGGTGCCGTTGCGTACTCAGCTAGAGGCAGTTGCAGTTCGTACTTCGTTGCCAGTAATGGCAACAGTATGTAACGTGTATATCCCGCCTGATTCTCAGCCGGATTACGACCAGCTGGTGGATCTAGTCTCTCAGCTCCCCCCTCCTTTTCTCCTTCTGGGAGATGTTAACGCCCACAACACCATCTGGGGCTCCGCTACCACTAGCGGTAAAGGGAGAGATTTTGAGAGGCTGATCAGGCGGCTGGACCTGTGTCTGTTGAACACAGGGGAGCCTACGCACTTCTCTATTGCACACGGTACTTATTCAAGTATCGATATTACCCTGTGCAGTCGTGCGCTGGTTCCCCTGCTACAGTGGGGTGTACACGATGACCTTTGTAATAGTGACCATTTTCCAATTATCGTTACTCTTCCGAACCAGAGAGCCATCGAGTTACCAAGTCGATGGCTTCTCCGTCGGGCTGATTGGCCAACTTTCACGGCACGTGCGGTGTTTGCCGCAGATACCTTTGAGAGTGTCGACGATCATACCATTCACATAACGAATGGTATTTTGACTGCTACTGAGGAAACAATACCTTCCTCATCCGGCAACTCACGCCGGAAGCTTGTCCCTTGGTGGACAGCCGAGATTGCAGCAGCCATTAAAGATCGTCGACGTGCTTTCAAATGCTATCGGAGGCAAAACACTATGGCCAACCTTATCACCTTCAGAAGGATGCGTGCTAGAGCCCGATATCTGATTCGGGAGAGTAAGAAAACGACATGGGAAAAGTATGTGTCGTCCATGACGGCGCATACTCCTTCATCTCAAGTGTGGACTAAGCTTCGTCGGATCTCCGGACACCCGACATCACTATCGATACCCGGAGTGTCCATCAATGGAGACATCATCACGGACCATCTCGCCATTGCCAACAGCATTGGCTCGCACTTCTCCGATGTATCCTCCTCCGGGAGTTACGATCCTACATTTCTGACTCTGAAGCGGGAGGCAGAGACTCACCCCTTGTCCTTTGCCACTGCTGCTTCGGAGTCCTATAATGTACCATTCTCTGAATGGGAACTGCGCAGTGCGCTTGCACTGTGCAGGGATACGGCTCCTGGACCGGATAACATACATAATCAAATGTTAAAACATCTGTGCGAATCCAGTATAAAAAGACTGTTGATCCTCTTCAATCGTATATGGATTGAAGGGGAGTTTCCATCTCAATGGCGAGAGGGGATCGTGATACCGATTCCCAAGGCTGGAAAGGATCCCAAGTTTGTAAGCAGCTATAGGCCCATTTGTTTGACAAATGGCCTATGTAAGCTGCTCGAAAAGATGGTGAACCGTCGACTGGTGTGGTTCTTGGAGGATCAAGGTCTCCTGTCTGAGTACCAATGTGGATTTCGCTCTCATAGGTCCACCACTGACCATCTGGTGCGACTTGAGAGCGCCATACAGGAGGCTTTTTTCCGAAAGCAGCACCTAGTCACTGTTTTCTTTGACCTCGAGAAAGCCTACGACACCACGTGGCGCTACGGGATCCTTTCCACCCTTCACAAGTGGGGACTCCGTGGTAACTTACCGACTTTCATTGCGAATTTCATGTCCGTCCGACTCTTCCGTGTAAGGATCGGTAGGACATTATCGCAGTACTATACCCAAGAAAATGGAGTTCCTCAGGGTTCAGTGCTGAGTGTCACCTTGTTCGCGATTGCCATTAATGGCATTGTTGCCGCCGCCGGGTCCGCGGTAGTTCCATCGCTGTATGTAGACGATTTAGCTCTGCATTACAGCTCTGGAAGTATGGCAGTCGTGGAACGGCAATTGCAGCTAGCCATCAACCGGGTCGACAGGTGGGCTCACGACCGGGGTTTTCGTTTTTCAGCAGCGAAAACCTCCGTCGTCCATTTTTGTCGGCTACGGAGGCTACATTTACACCCTGAACTACATCTCAGGGATGCTGCGTTGCCGTTGGTTGACACTTATCGCTTCCTGGGGCTCCATTTTGACAGCAAGTTAACGTGGCAGCACCATATACGGCAATTGAAAATGACATGTCTCAGGAAACTGAACATGCTCAGGTTTCTTAGTGGCACTACGTGGGGGGCTGACCGTGCGGTGCTGCTACGGTTCTACCAAGCCCTCGTCCTGTCCCGGCTAGACTATGGTTCTGCGGCATACGGTTCAGCAAGGCCGGCAACCTTGAAAATGCTGGACAGTATCCACCATAGTGGCGTTAGGCTGGCTACCGGTGCCTTCCGGACCAGCCCGATACCCAGCCTACTCGCCGAATCGGGTGTTCCACCTTTAAATTATAGACGCCAACATATGCTTTTAGCATATGCTGCCAATGTGCGTCAAATGCCGCAACACCCGACCTATCAAGCTCTCTTCGGTACCCAAAACCACCAGGGGTACGCCAACCGGCCTCGTGCCACTCGGCCGGTTGGTATTAGACTTGATAGCTCGTGTACTGAAATAGGAGTGGCTGTAGGTCCCTGTATGATCCGGACATCTAGCGAGGTGCCTCCGTGGCAAGTCCCGCGTCCGGAAATTCGGTTAGATCTGCACCGAGGTCCTAAGGTGAACACTGATGCTTCCGTTTACCGGAGGCAGTTCCACAGCATAGTTCACCAGTTTCCGGACGCTGGCATTCTATACACGGATGGTTCGAAGGTGGACGAGAAGGTGGGTTGTGCTTACGTTATTGATGGTGCAAATACCAAGATCTCTTTGCCTGAGGCCTGTAGTGTGTTTACTGCGGAGCTCGTTGCCATCTATGAAGCTCTGCAGTTTGCACTGCAGGATGATCGAATCCACTTTCTCGTGTGTACCGACTCTTTGAGTTCGTTGCAGTCAATTGCTACATGTTTCCCGCAACACCCCCTAGTGCAGCGAATCCACGACATACTAGCCGGGCTGTGCCACGCTGACACTCGAATCACCTTTCTGTGGCTTCCAAGCCACATGGGAATTGCGGGAAATGAGTTAGCGGATCAAGCTGCAAAAGAGGCGGTATCACTACCACCTCGACTAATGGAGGTACCCGCTAGAGATATTCGCTCTCAGTTACGCCTACAAGTTCTGGCTTTTTGGGAGAGTCAGTGGCTAGCTGACCCACTGCCCAATAAACTGAGAGCGATCAAGGGAACTACTCGCGTGTGGCGGAGCTCCTTCCGGGCCCGGAGAGAGTCCGTCATTTTGTGTAGGCTAAGGATAGGTCATACAAGATCCACCCACTCGTACCTAATGAGAAGGGAAGACCCCCCACTTTGTACCTGTGGAGCCGTATTCACCGTGGCCCACATTTTCACCGAGTGTGTGGATCTTGCTGACTTACGAAGAAACCTTGGTTTGCAGACGACACTCAAACTTATATTAGCCGATGACTCGGTGGCTGCTGATCGCGTTATCCGCTTTATAAGTGAGAGTGGGTTAGGGCCAGCAATCTAAATTTTCCAGTGAACATTGACTCAACGACTTGTTCGTTTTTGAATGATAATGTTTTGTTTTTCCGTAATTTTTGTTTATTTTTATAATTTTTATTTTTTTACTTAATTGTTTGTTTTTGTTTTATTAATTTTTGGTCTTTTTAAATTTAGATGTCCACCTCAAAATTTTAAATTCAATTCAAAATTTGTATTCTTTAATCTGTGTTAAGAGGGGCAGATGACCTCGTAGTTCCGCCCCTTAAAACAACAATAACTAACTAACTAACACTCAACCGCATGAAAGTGTTATTCAGATTGAAGGTCGGCTCACCAAAGCTGATGGCTCTACATCCACCACATCCAAGTTAGCCAACCATGCTTTCGCCTTTCTGTTTTCTGAAGTGCGTTACGTCATTAACGATATCGTGGTGGATAGCACTCGAAATGTGGGTATTTTCAGTGTCATGAAACTATATTCCTCTTATAGTGAGGAAGAAGCTAAAACCCTTTGCATGGTGGCTTGGTGCCCTGACTCGATCAATGACTGGATGGTACACACCGATGGCAACTTTACTGGATATTTACATCTTAAACTGATTTTAGTCTTTGCTGAAGATCACCAGCGCATTGTGGTCAACGCAAGGCAAGTGCTTTATCTGGTGAGAGACAGGAGTGATAATAATGCACTCAAGGGAGCTGACGATGCCCCCATTGATTCAAAAATTCAACTACAACGCTTGCTATGGAAAGTACCTCATGTGACCCTTAACGATAGCAAAAAACTGGACATACTCAAAATGGTAAAGAGAGATATACCCATGGAATTTAGAAGCTGGGCACTCCATGAGTACCCGCTATTGCCCACCACCAACACACACAGTTGGTCTATAAAAACAGCCCGCTATACAGAGAGACCTCTCTACATGATTGTGGGTTTTCAAACGAATCGCAAGTATCAAAAAACCAAAGATGCCACGCAATTTAAACACCTGCAATTGAGAAATGCACGTCTTTTCCTCAACGGTGCTGTGTTTCCCTATGAAGAACTGGATTTAGATTATTCAAAAAATTAAGTTTGGCCCTCTGTACGACTTGATTTCTAAATTTAGATGGTCGTATTATCAAAAAGAGAATTGTCCTATGTTGTCACCCCAAGCTTTTAAGTCAAGGGCGCCACTGATTGTCTTTGACTGTTCCTACTTGGAAGAGTCTGTCAAACCATCCAATATTGACATTCGACTAGATTTTGAAACGCATGACAATGTTCCAGGCAATACGACGGCCTACTGTTTGATTATTCATCACAAACAAGTCAACTATTATCCACTGTCCAACCAAGTGACAAGTGTATAAATAGCAGGTCAACCCTCATCAAACCGCTCAGTCATGTCTTGCTTTCAAGCCTCAAGAGAAGTTACATCCATGAATTTAAAATCTGAGGAACAACGTTTCAAGACCTTTGCGACGTGGCCGGTGCCTTTTATAAACCCTCAAGCCTTAACGGCCGCTGGATTCTACTTTTTTTAAACAAAAGATGAAGTGAAATGTGTGTTTTGTCCCATCATCTTAGACCAATGGCAAGAAAGTGATGAACCCATGCAGGAACATCAGCGCTGGTCACCTGCCTGCCCCTACCTGTGCAGAATGGAGGTGGGTAATATACCCTGTCATTCAAGTTACCCCTCACTCATGCCTCTGAGTGATGAAAAAAGTTATGATACGTGTGGACTTTATGGTGTCAACAGTGCTTCAGTGAGCAGCTCACAGTCAAAAACACCCAGTTTAGAGACATTAGAATATCATCGGTGTTATGGACACTATAAAAACAAAAGACTTTTTTGTTGTATGAGATGGTACCGCCTCTATCCTAGAATGAAAAAAGAATGTAAAACTTGTTATGCTAATAAAATAATGTAATAAAAAATTGGTTGTTTTTGTTATATTATTATTTCTTGTGCCCCCCTGTCATATCCTAACCATTTTTTTACTAGAATGGAATGTAAGTAAATGTCATGGGTACACTTTACTGAACAATCGTCAGTCTGTGGTCAGTTGGACTTGATCCAGACAAGAGAGAACATGTTGCGTACACTAATTGTCGGCTGTCAAGGGTTTAAAATTGGAGATAACAAATTTATATTTAAAGAAGTGGCCATCATCGATTGTTCCGCTTTTTGGATATCACAAGCTACTCATTTGGTGTTTAAACCACCTTATGCGTTTGATTTATTGTGTGATACAGACCGTGAACAAACCCAGTGGATTGAAACTCATATGCAACTAGACTGGAAGCAAGGAACCATTTCATATAAGCACCTGGACATGGTCATGAAAGCCCACTTGTCTTCTGCCCATGTAGTATTTGTGAAAGGTAGTGAAAAACGTCAATGGCTACAACCACTTTTGACGTCTTACTGTCAATGAATCGATTTAATGGACATGGGCTGTCCCTCGCTGCAAACACTCATGGACCGCTGCCCCTGTGACAATATTACCCATAAAGTCCTGGCACAGGTGTGGCAATTGTTTCATTGGCTAACCACCAATGCCTGCTGGGAGTTGTTAAATAAAATTAAAACTGAAGGTTTACCTGTGGATGACACCAGTGAGATTTCTACAAGCGACGTGTAAACATCAACGTGATACCACGGAGAAAGGGGATGCTACCGATAAAGCGATTGGAAAATTCTTTGTGTGTAAAAAGAAACTAGACAGTTTTACCAAAGAAGAATTATTGGCTCTTCCAAAATCATTCATTTATTATGTCGCAGCAAATGCAGTGAAAGAAATCTGGCAACATGTACCAAAATCATGGACTCAAGACCCTGTGTTAAGTGAATTGCAACCATGTACGGATTATGATCACCATAAGCAAGTGGCTATGGCAAAAATACCCTCTATGCGACAGTGTGCTACTTGCCAGCTGGTCAAACTGTATCACGGTCATAAAAGTCAGTGTAAAGACTATGTTTCCTCATACCACGGGTGTGATGAAGAAAAAAAGCAGCAACAACAAACATCATCCACAGAGGAGGAGGAAGATCAAAATCGATGGGAAAGGATATGCCAGACCTGTACTGGCAATGGCGTCATTGATAAAGTCATTCAATACTTGACTTTCGAAATCTACCTACCTGGTTATTATTTGTGTAGTCCTGGAACTTGTCTTGAAGAAACTTTGCAGCGTGGTGATATACCTATTAATCCTTTGGATCAAGCATGCACCTTTCTTATCACCACAGTCATCCTGCATTAAGACGTGTAGTGGATAAAGTATTGTTGAAAAGCTAAACAACGTTTGACATCCTGTGATGTCTCAGTGGGGGAGAGGTTGGCAGCCCTCATTGTGATTAGTGCTATAAAAGGAAAATTTAATGATGAGTGCACATGAACATTGAAAAGGATTGAGGAATTGGTATTTCTTTGTATTCTATTTTTGCAAAGCTCTATTTGTTGTGAAATAAAACAAGGTTTACAAGATCACAATGTCTTATAATTTTAAAAATGGTGATAGCCATTTCTTCATTTTCATTTTTTTCTTACATGAATATTTACAATTTCCACTTCCCCTTTTTTACATTCCCCTTGTTTAGTTCACACATTCTGTACATTTTTTGATGTGAAATAAAAATAAGGTTCACCAGATCACTACATCTTTTAATTTAAAAAAAATGGTGATAGCCATTTCATTTTTTCACACATGAATATTTACAATTTCCACTTTCCATTCTTTTACATTCCCCTTGTTTAGTTTACACATTCCGTATATTTTTGTTGTTGTGAAATAAAAACAAGGTTTACCAGATCACAATGTCTTTTTAATTTTAAAATGGTGATAGCCATTTCACTTTTTCACACATGGATATTTACAATTTCCACTTTACATTTTTTAGATTCCCCTTGTTCAGTTCACACATTCTGTAAATTTTTTAAAATCTTTTTTGTAATATACAATAGCAAACATTTTACACTAAAATGTATTACTTATCTTATTTTTACTAAACTACAGTAGCCTAACATTATACATTCTACTTACAGTTTTTACAAAAAATATTACAATATAAAACACACTACAAATATTACAATATAGTGATAATTAGACTTAAGTAAAGTAATAGTCATCAAAGCGACTGTTTCCCCAAGCAAGAGTATCAAATGTGTTGGGTATAATGAATCGTTTGTTGTCTTCATTACTTAAAGCAACTTTGTTCAGCAAATTGGTATGTAGCTGATGATTTTTACTTCTAAATACACACATTTTCTTATATGATACAGGTGGGTTACTAACTATACAGTTTTTATAATCACTTATATCTAACTCTTTACTAACAACATTCTTTTTCACTCCTTTTATTTTTTTTACTACTACATCATCAATTGTCATATAGCTGTATGATTTAGATTTTGTGCCTACAAAGGTGTCTATAATAACACCAGCACATTCATCCTTAAATTTCCCAAGAACCTTTTTGTTTACTTGAGGAAAATGGTAAATATTATCCTCGGGATAGTCACTTGTATCAAACCTATTTAGCTCAGTTTTGATATCCTCATAAAAATCATCAGTTTTAAACTCATAAATAAAAGAATCTGTGTCTGTGTAGAGTAATTTAGCATTATCAAGATAGTTTTTCTTTACATAATCATAGTGAAATTCATACATAAGTGTTTTTGACAATTCCAGAATGGTGTAACCCACATATATGGGTTTGTTGTAAGTTAATTTAAGACGATTCATTTGTATTACAACTAAATCCTCATGAATAATTGAACAGCTATGAAAGTTAGGCTTGCTTATTAAGTTGCTCGCACCATACCTTTTACCATCATTCTCCCACTTTGTTATCAGCTTTACATCAACTCGTTTACCAACATTCTCCATAGTCTTTCCAAAAACACTATTATTCATGAGTTTATAAAAATCTTTTTCAAACGCGTTTGTTGACTGTGTTGTTAAATTATTGTTTAGATCAATATACGGTTTGAGCCATGCTGACTGATGAAATTGCAATACGCGATGAATTTTAGTTAATTTCAATCCATGCTATAGACACTGTTTCAAGTTTTGATAATGTATTACATATTTACATTTATCATTTACATTAGCAATTAACATTTTTGTTCGTGATGTGATGTATGGAGATTTCATATTCTCAGGACAAATTTGGTAAATCATTATGATCATCGTGCAACTCTTTAGGGTACTCAAGATTTACCTCTAAAATATATCCTTTATCATCGTTATCATTAAGAGTGTCAACATGTAAGACATCAATTTCGGGTTGTGTCAGCCAGCGAAAATCTTTCAGTGGTAGATATTGACTCATAGCCCAACCATATTTGTTATTTGCATCGAGGTAGACAATATACTTTGACTCTTCACAAGGGTTGTAGCTAGGCATGTATTTATTATTCGCTTTAGAGTACCGTCCACTACATTGGCTTAATCCACCTCGAATTGAAGATTTTATAAGATTGAACATGTCTATATCAGTCATTAATTCTAAATTTACTTTTGTTTTTTTCAACATTGAACTGAAACTTAACCCAGGAGCAGTGAAATACTGACAAGGATCAAGGTCATAAGTTTTCATACAAACATTCCGAAAATTTTCAAAAACATCTGCTAATAATAACACATCTGTCTTCAAATATATGTCTGAAAATTCTCCTAAAGTTTGAATGTGGAACTGTGTCCATACACGTTGTGCATGCAAATATTCCTGTTCACTGATATGACTTGTGTTTAAGGAACTGTAAAATGCATCTTTCGGTGGTAAAGAACACTCCTCAAGACGTTCCACACAGTTAATATTATACCCTTTTGACGAATCAAATTAAAATCATCTTCTTTAGGAAAGACACGTTGAATTTCATGAAACTGATCTGATTTTAAATTACTAGCCAGCTTATCAAGACTACTTGACATAAAGCGGAATGAATCTAAAAATCTCATTTTTATAGTTTTCTTATTGTCAGTTTTGATGTATTTTGTGAACGATATGTATTGTTCCCTATTATTTGCAATCACATCAATTTTCACATCTGAAGCTCCAAATTTTTTTACGATAAAGTGGTTATCGTATTTGCTATCGTTATGTAGAATGACCGGAATTAATTTACTTACTCTATAATTTAAATTACATTCTTGGTGAGCAGAACCTCGATATATTCCTGTTAAATGGTCATGATCGCGAACCCTATCTGTATATAAA
The DNA here is from genome assembly GCA_946902985.2 of Meconema thalassinum. Classification (NCBI taxonomy): domain Eukaryota; kingdom Metazoa; phylum Arthropoda; class Insecta; order Orthoptera; family Tettigoniidae; genus Meconema; species Meconema thalassinum. Next base: position 292,399,525 of record OX336396.1, on the reverse strand, counting down.
CATTCACCACATATAAAACAATTAGTTTCAGTTTCAAAATTCATTTGCTCTGATGAAGTTAGTGGTTCCATTGGAATGATCGTATTTAAAATAGAGGATATATGGATGGCATCTTTCTCAAGCCTTTCCATAAAAACTTTAGGTGCATCAGGTCCTCTATAGAACTCAAACTTATTTAAAGAGTCATCATAACTACATTTAATATAATATGCAAAGCTAAAAGGTTCATGAATGTGAGTAGTGTTGGTAAAAGATTGGGCTGGATTCGATGAACATGTATTAATTGGTTTTAGCAAAGCCTCGAAGTCAGCATATATAACAAATGGTACTCGAAGCTGTTTCTCATAATCCTTAAATTTTAAAATGTTATTTCTAGGAGTAGGTAATACCGTACAAACATGATTAAATCCCCATTTTTGATGTTGAATTAGTTGATCCTCTTTCTGGAAATGTAGCAAACAACCATCACACAACCACGTTTTACCATCGTGTTTTGGAACCTGACTACTGACAAGTCTACTGAAATGTTTTATCCAGCAATAGTGAGCATTTTCACCTTTGGTTATGTATAGTAAATTTACATGAGCATCCTTTTTTCCTGAGTATAATATAGAGGACCTACTATTCTCTTATTTTCAATTTCATAAACATTAATACTTACATTGTTCAGCTCTTCAAAACGTTGAATGTCTTTTATCGCCATAGGAAATTCTATTTCTTTTAAATCTAACACTGAAGAATAGTGAGGATAGGATGATGTTCTCATCGTGTCCCTCACGGCTGGATGGAGAGCTGAGGTGACAGCCCACGCAAAACATGCTTGATCACTATTCAAAACATTCACAACAGCTCTCTTTCGTTTGATCCATACAGGTAAATCAATATATGATGATGCTCGAAGGGGGTTATATTTATTCATGTTGGTTTCTAAATAAAGTACTTCACTTAACGCCCAGGCTGACTCCCTTTCCTGGAACTCTTCACTCTTCACGATGATAGCACTTGAAATGTCTCGGTACATATCACTAATATTAGTTGATTCGCTAACAATTATGTTTTTTGTACTAAAGGATTTGATATCCGTAATTTCACCTTCACTCCCAGTTTTTACATAGAGTCCAAAAAGTTCAAAATTCATTTTAATTGTTTTATGCTCTACTAAAACATTTTCTACTAAGCCAAACACAGTAGGTTGAACATTCTGTAACAATGTTTCAATACTTTGAGTTTTTTCTTCACTATAAAGTCTGTAACTAGCAATTCGACTTTTAAATGCACTACCAATTTGTTGAATATTTCCAGAATTTCCTTCATGGCAAGCGTTGTTTTTGTGATTAATACTGCGTAAATGTCCATGAATGATTGATAAAGGTATATCAATATTACATACATCACAATGGGTTTTCGAAGGTTCACCATTCTTCTTTCTTTTTGTAGCATGACTATTTTCACAATCTTGAGAACGCTTACGCTTTTGAGCATCACATTCATTTAAAGGTTCCGTGCTAGTTGATGGTTTTACAGATTTAATTCCTGTTGATCTCCATGCACTTCAACCATGTGGCATTGATATCGCTTTACAGCAGAAAAACCAAGTTCGCAAACTGAACACGAAAATGGTGCTGAACTAACATGCATTAAATTTACGTGACGTGCAAGATTATCTTGTCTGTTAAATGTGGTAGCACAATGACTGCACACAAACATTTTAATGTCATGTTTAGCATTTGCATGTCGTTGAAGGCTGTCAGGTCTTGAGAACTGTTTCTTACATTCACCACACTTGAACATGATGATCACTTTCGAAATTACCTATAAAAGAAAGAAATCATAAATGTTAATAAATGATAAAACAAAGTAAAATATAAATAGTTTAATTACATTCCAGGCAATGGTTATAGCAGGGTATTTAAATCGATCATCTGTGAACTCCTAGCAAGTCTAACTTCATGTAGTTCTAATTGGGGGTTACTATATACCACTGTCACTGACACCTAGCGGTGAACATTGGAACTTGATAGAGTGATAGAAACCAGTGATCGCCAGTTAAGTGAGCTAAGTGTGACGTCATAGCCGGTCTTAAAACAAGTCTAAACTTGTAGAACATGTCACGTGATAGAAACCAGCGATCGCCAGTTAAGTGAGCTAAGTGTGACGTCACAGACAGTCTTAAAACAAGTCTAAACTTGTAGAACATGTCACGTGATAGAAACCAGCAGCCACCAGTTAAGTGAGCTAAGTGTGACGTCATAGTCAGTCATAAAGCAAGTCTAAACTTGTAAAACATGTCACGTGACAAGGTTAAGTTAGGTTATGTTATGTTAGGTGAACTGAGGTTAAGTCTTTAAATATTCCCTCTGTCACTGACACCTAGCAATGAACATTCAGACTTAATAGAGCGGTAATCAAAATCTAACCTACAAAATTAGCTTTACACACCATGGTCAAGTAGTTCCAACTTTTGACTGCCAAATATACCATTTTCACTGACATGTAGTGGTGAACATTGGAAAATATCACTCTAACTGTTTAAAAGTTATTAGAGGGGGCACTTACCTTCTTATAATTTATCAACTGCTGTCACTGAATGAACAGATTGTAGGAATCTGGTAACCTATAGGTACCCAATTATCTGTAAACAAATCAATCAATCAATCAATAAATACATTCCAATCAATGACTTCAAAATCAATTAGTAATAAAAGACTACAATCCATTAATAATAAGTACTTACCATGCAAAATAATTTTATGATTTTCTAACAAAAATGCTTTTTTTCAACTCTTGAGCAGTAATAGAGCACTGTTCACTCAAAGCGAGTAATAAAGACTGACAGTAGGGAAATATATGACACCTCTCTTATATAAACTCTCATCGCTCGTGTCAGCAGTTTTTTTTTGCAGATCATTGCAATTCCTTTCCCAATACAGCTGAGAGTCCAAAGTACACTAGGAACACCTGTGTGGTATCCAATTACTGCTGACTTTGCATGATCATCACCCATTGTCTTTATCAACACCTGAAGTTTCAAATTACTGCAGCGTCAGTTATTGCAACAGCAGTGTGCGCTCTCTGGCATGTCAGCAACATGACACCGGAAGGAACACTTGTGTAATATCCAATAACTGCTAACTTTGCATGATCATCACCCATTGTCTTCATGAACACTTGCGGTTTCAAATTACTGCAGCGTTAGTCATAGCAACAGATCTGCGCGCTCTCTGCGATGTCTGTTATATGACACAGGAAATATAACAAGAAGTCTTACTGCACGTACCATCTCCACAGTTTTAACATCTTAAGAACATGTATTATTCTCTTTCAACTACAAATGACTCGTTAGAACACATCCATCCACCAAGTTAGATCCCTTGTATGTTCACATGTATTTCGTCACTTTCCTTTCATATCGTTATCCCATTATAGTAGCTTGGGATTAGTGGACAACGTCAGTTCAACACACTGCTTTACACGCAAAATGTAGTTAAGCCCTTTGACATAATTTAAATAAATTCATGGGCTAGTCCGTAGGAACCAGTCCAATGGGACTCATCCACAAGGACCTGTCCACAAGGACTCGTCCACAAGAACTTGTCCACAAGGACCTGTCCACAAGTACTTGTCCACAAGGACTTGTCCACAAGGACCTGTCAACAAGGACTTGTCCACAAGGACCTGTCCACAAGGACTTGTCCACAAGGACTCGTCCACAAGGACCTGTCTACAATGACCTGTCAACAATGACCTGTCAACAATGACCCGCCAACAATGACCTGTCAACAAGGACCCATCCACAGGGACTCGTCAACAATGACAGGGGCCCTCACCTCAAGGTCTAACATGCCCTCAATGGTTATTGGTTTGCGGAACAACGTTTAATTCCATATTGGCATTCAAACTCTCACATGTTGCACTTGGGAAGCGAGATTTTTCTAAAAAAAGTACAATTTCACCCCCTAGTAGGGGTAGGGTTTATTTTGGTGTTGAATATGTTGTCCATTGGAAAGGGGGTATCAGCCCGAGTTCAATGACACCTCATTCGTCAAAATTCGACCATGCGTTCGAGAGATATCGCACCGCCGCCATCTTGTGAGGTGGGGAGGTGGAGGTGGGTTTTGAACTGTCACAAAACCACTACTAGACAGCTTCAATAAATTTGTTAATATTGAGCAGTACTCCAGTGTTCTAGAATGCAATTTTGATATGTTGGAAATTCCTGACAATGTTTTGCCTATCTTGGTGTATATATCTGGTTATTCAGTCAAAAAAGAATTGTTTCTGAAGAAATGTTCCACATGTTCATTTTGGATGCAGACAGGAAAGTTGAAATTTCCATCCCCAGTGACTTTCTGGTGGAGTGTGGTGTTTGTACACCACACCCAAAACAATTGAACTAAGAGTACTACATTGATGTGCAATTGCAACGATAGTGCATGTATATATTTATTGTGTAAGGGTAATATAAAATCATATGTTCATTTTCATCCATTCTTGTAATTAGACGTCGACCCGAGATTTCAAACCGTAAATTTACAACCCCTCCCCCAATAAATATATTTCTTGAGCTCGCTTGTGGAACTAACAACTGACAATAGATACCGCTTGAACCGTCATAAACCGCTTATGAAGAGGCAGGAAGAATGGAAAGGGAGCCACAACCAGGAGTGACCCTCGGCAGCCAACCGGCTAATTCTAAAATATGTCGGAACAATGGACCCTACAGCTTTTTAGAATAAATTGTTTTACGACGAGAAAACTGCAACATTGTGATTTTTAAGGAAGATACCGCTACATGACACCAATATGGAAGTGTGTCACTGGGGGAGAGACCTTCACCCCAATATAGCCACTTGGTGCGTGATAAAGGACTTACTTCGGCCAATAAGGAAGGAGCGTCACTTTCTGTAGACAATACTTTGATATTGCAATTGGCAGATCCCCTACTGCTGGTGGGAGACATAATTGCCATATATAAGCCGGAACAGAGCTGTATGGAGAGGAAGAATATTATTATGTTTTCACTTGAAAGCACTCCAAATTCTTAATTTGGACCTCACTTGTTGAGATTCAAATACAAAATTTCATAAAGTTCAACTAGTAAACTCAGTGGAGATCTAGCTAGGATATTTCCAGCATTGCGCTGAATATCGAAGACGAGTGAAACCATTCTATTCACTCAGCTAGGAGACAGTATCTGTGCAATTAGTGGGAAGATAACTTTATCAGGTAGGATTGGTAATTGGAACCATGGAAGACTACGCGAGATGTCTACTTCAGGAACGAGATACCTCCGCCAACATCGCCCAGGAAGATCTACAACCCGGTGAGCTCATGCATATTTGTCAATTGCAAGTCGGACGTAAATACTATTAACTTGAATAATTTAAAGAAATAACTTCCCCTTTGTATTTTATCCGTTTGAAAGGTCGCAAGACGTCATTCATCTCATCCTGTGTTCTTAATAAATTATTTTTACAATCTATAACTTTCTGTCAAGATTTACCCCATGCTAGACTTCCCAGAGGTCAAAATAAATAGAATAAGGTGTTTTTCAGCTAGCCACTGTTGCCCCTCCCCCGAAAGTAAAGAATCTCAATTTAATAAATATAAATTTATCTCTCAACCGTCTGTTGGAGATTGGCGCCCTATTAACCGAGCTATTTACTGTACTCATTTTCTATCACGAGCTATGAAACGTTACAACATGTCACCCAAGCATGGGGCAAGCTGTGCACTAGCCGCGAAACGTTACAACATGGCACTTCAACGTGGAGCTCGAAAGCTATAAAACACCTTAAAGAAATAAATAAAATTAGTAAATTGCATTTGGAAATAAATTAATTGTTTTTCATAATAATAAAGTATATGTAAAGTGAATCATGGGAGATGAGAACGAGATGATGACGTTACGTAGTGGTAACACAGTTAAGGGTACCGAGGCAGAGGTAGTGGAGAAAGACTTAGCTAGCGGGAGTAACAATGTTCAGAGTTGCGGCGAGGTAGACAAGTCGGTTGAATCACAGAATAGTACGATGGGGGGCGCGGAAGACCTAGAAAAGGGCAAAAACATAAAAATAGAATCAGATACATTGGAAGAAAGGTTAATGAAGATGACGGGAGATATGCTCGCAAAACTAGATCAAAATAAAACAGAAGTTAACCAGAAATTAGATCAAAATAAATCAGAAGTGAACGAGAAATTAGACCAAAATAAACTAGCGTTGGAGACGTTAATAAAACAGAATGTCGAATTCAACCAAAGATGGCAGGTGCTGGACAAGGAAAGAGAAGAAGATAAGAAGCTAGAAATAGTCAATAGTAGTTTATGTGAGAAAGAGCGAGAGGTAGAACAGAAAAGGGAGGAAGTGAATGGAGATGAGAGTAGATTAGAAATACAGAATCAGGAGGAGGAAAGATTAGCTAAAATGAGATCAGAAGTAGAGCAGAAAGTAGACATTGGTCATGACACATTTTGTAAGCCTAATAATCAGTTAGAGGAGAGAGTTGAGGAACTGGAGGAAGAGATGATAGATCAGAGAATGAGAGAAGAGGATTTGTTTGAAGAACAGTTAGGAGTAGAAATATGGGAGGTAGAGAAATCAATAGGTACTCAGGATAGTAGAATCCAGGCAGTTGTTAAAGAGGAAAACAATCAGGTTGGAGTAAATGTTGAAAGTAGGATAGTGGAAATAGAGCAGGACATTAGGAAAAGTCTTCCTAAAGTAGGGGCAGTTTCTAGTAACGTAAACTTAGCTGAGATGGAGATGCGTGTGTTAGCACAAAGCCAGCAGGTAGATTACAGTGAACGAGGAAAGCAGATGACGGAAGTTAAAATTGGTAGGAGTAGGACAAAGCGGAAAAGCCAGGTCACATTGTTAGATGAGATTAGAAAGAGATATAAAGATAAGGATGAAGATTACTATTTGGAATGGAGGTTAGAAGTAGAGATGTTAGGTGAGACGTTAGGAGGAGAGACTAAGAGTAGCTTTACTATAAATAAATATAGGCCTAGTAATGAGGAAGTAGAGACTATTATTATGAGAAGAGAAGAAAGAGTAACAATGACACCGGGGAGAAAGAAAGAAATGAGAGCAATTGTACAAGGAATCATAAACGAATAGTGGAGTGTAAAGAGAGGTCGGAGACTTAGTCGTGTAGTTAAAGTATATTTGAAAATCCATAGCCTGCTTCCAGTCTCCGACCGGGTCAGGAATGGAATGAATGAAGCCCCCAACTAGCGGCGAGGATATGAACTGTGCCGGCTGCCGAGGCCTGACGCACTCCTCTGGGGCAATGATTAAATGAATGACTGATGAAATGAAATGATAGTGGAGAGTGTTGCTGGAATGAAATTTTGACAGGGAAAACCGGAGTACCCGGAGAAAAACCTGTCTGCCTCCGTTTTGTCCAGCACAGATCTCACATGGAGTGACCGGGATTTGAACCACGGACCCAGCGGTGAGAGGCCGGCGTGCTGCCGCCTAAGCCACGGAGGCTCCCAAAAAGTGTATTTATTTAATGTAATTAAATTAGGGAATTATGACGTAGATATTGAAGTATATACTACAATAAGGAGGTAAAGAGTATTAATAGCGATTAAGGTAGTGGAGCATTTCAGCCCGTTGTTTAAATAGAAGTGTGGGGGGCGTAGAATTAAATTTTGGTGGATTCTTGAAGCCTGAAATTGTGTATCAGTTCAGAGTTGTATGAAACAGTGAGGGAGCAGCAAATAAAAGCTTATGCTTATAAACTAGGTAAAGACGGTGAACCGCTTATCGATATATAATTATATACTGGATTAAAAGGTGCGTAGTCTGCAGAAGTAAGTATCCTAGGATATCTGAGAAAGTAATAAGAGAAATGGTAAGTAACCTAATGAAAGAACTATTATGACAACCATAATAAAGTAAAGAAATTTCATTTGAGAACAGCGAAGTCATCAGTGACTACAGTTGGAGAAATTTAGAAGTGGTTTAGAAGTGATGGATGGTAAGGCAGGGTGTGAAATAACCAACATATGATGGAAATAAGGAAGTATTAAACTATAGGACATCTGGTACTTGGAGATGGATGTGTGTGTAAGTATGTGTGTGTGTGTGTGTGTGTAAATTTCACGAAAATGACGTGAGTGAGGTAACAAGTAAGGATGCCAGCGAGGTTTAATGCCGTTGAGCAATGAGGTTTCAGGTTGGTAAGTGGCCAAATGAAGTTATGGTGGAGGAAGGTTTTGGAGAAGTAAGTATGCCAGAGGAGATTAATAACTCTGAGCAGGAGGTTTTTGTGGTGTCTACGTGAATACGTGAAGTACTCGTAGATGTTGGGAGTTTTGAGGAGGTTTTTGTGGTGTCTACGTGAATACGGGAAGTACTCGTAGATGTTGGGAGTTTTGAAGTATAAAAATAGCGAATGTATGCACACAAGGAAACAGAGTAATGAGGGAGTACACCCAAGAGATGATCCAAGTTATAGTTTCAAGATCTTAATACGCAAGTTTTGGAACTTAGCCAAATATATTGCAAGGCTAAATACCCAGTTAAACCACTTGTAAATGTTACTGATGATGAGCGATAGCGAATTGATGGTGTGTTGTGTTGTTGTCCGGCACACATGAAAGTAAAACTAATAATAATAATAATAATAATAATAATAATAATAATAAATGGTTGGCTTAATATTTATAAGTTATTGAAAGGAATTTGTTATAATTCGAAGTTAATTGAGTTAAAGGTGGTAGGATTCAAGGAAGAGAAAGAGGTAAATAAAATACGACTTATTCGTGAGAAATTTAAATTGAGTAGCGGTTTACCAGTAGTTTGAGAGAGAAAGCATTGAGGGCTACTGAACTCTGAAGTTATGTCAGAAGCGATGACAGTAATTAGATGAGGCGGAGAAGAATTGAGGGTGTTTTTCATATAATAATGATTAAGATACAGGGTGTGAATATGATTTAGATTTGTGAGTAAGATTGTGTAGGATGGTTATAATAATATTGTTAGATAAACAGTAATGGTTACGCATTGAAATAATGTAAGGATATATAAGGCTGGTAGGAGCGCAGGTAGTTGGTTAGATACAGTGTACCACTATGTCGCTAAGTTGTCTAATTTTGATATCATGAAGTTTTGTTAAGAATAAATTTTCTGTAAGTAGTGACTACTGGGAAGAGTAATGTTTGTTGAAAGATTGTGTTACACAAGGCAGAAGACATATCTTATCCTCCGACTTGTAATTGCATTTTGTAAGAGCAAACACTTTGCGTGTGTATGCGTGTGCAATTATCCGTGTAAAATTCAATATTCTACAGTTGAAATGCTGTATGCCATAAAGAACGCCCTTCAAGTGAAATAAGTTCAGACAAACTGTTTAACAGGACACATTGAAAGAAATGACATTTTAAATGTATTGTTGATCTGAAGATTTGAGAGTGTTGTGTATATGTATTTAAGTGTTGTGTAATTGTTTTCAGGGGATGAGTCATTCTCAAAATTGGGAATTTATTCGTCGACTCATGGGGGCGATTGTGGTGTTTGTACACCACACCCAAAACAATTGAACTAAGAGTACTATATTGATGTGCAATTGCAACGATAGTGCATGTATATATTTATTGTGTAAGGGTAATATAAAATCATATGTTCATTTTCATCCATTCTTGTAATTAGACGTCGACCCGAGATTTCAAACCGTAAATTTACAACCCCTCCCCCAATAAATATATTTCTTGAGCTCACTTGTGGAACTAACAACTGACAATAGATACCGCTTGAACCGTCATAAACCGCTTATGAAGAGGCAGGAAGAACGGAAAGGGAGCCACAACCAGGAGTGACCCTCGGTAGCCAACAGGCTAATTCTAAAAGATGTCGGAACAATGGACCCTACTGCTTTTTAGAATAAATTGTTTTACGACGAGAAAACTGCAACATTGTGATTTTTAAGGAAGATACCGCTACATGACACCAATATGGAAGTGTGTCACTGGGGGAGAGACCTTCACCCCAATATAGCCACTTGGTGCGTGATAAAGGACTTACTTCGGCCAATAAGGAAGGAGCGTCACTTTCTGTGGACAATACTTTGATATTGCAATTGGCAGATCTCCTACTGCTGGTGGGAGACGTAATTGCCATATATAAGCCGGAACAGAGCTGTATGGAGAGGAAGAATATTATTATGTTTTCACTTGAAAGCACTCCAAATTCTAAACTTGGACCTCACTTGTTGAGATTCAAATACAAAATTTCATAAAGTTCAACTAGTAAACTCAGTGGAGATCTAGCTAGGATATTTCCAGCATTGCGCTGAATATCGAAGACGAGTGAAACCATTCTATTCACTCAGCTAGGCGACAGTATCTGTGCAATTAGTGGGCAGATAACTTTATCAGGTAGGATTGGTAATTGGAACCATGGAAGACTACGCGAGATGTCTACTTCAGGAACGAGATACCTCCGCCAACATCGCTCAGGAAGATCTACAACCCGGTGAGCTCATGCATATTTGTCAATTGCAAGTCGGACGTAAATACTATTAACTTGAATAATTTAAAGAAATAACTTCCCCTTTGTATTTTATCCGTTTGAAAGGTCGCAAGACGTCATTCATCTCATCCTGTGTTCTTAATAAATTATTTTTACAATCTATAACTTTCTGTCAAGATTTACCCCATGCTAGACTTCCCAGAGGTCAAAATAAATAGAATAAGGTGTTTTTCAGCTAGCCACTGTTGCCCCTCCCCCGAAAGTAAAGAATCTCAATTTAATAAATATAAATTTATCTCTCAACCGTCTGTTGGAGATTGGCGCCCTATTAACCGAGCTATTTACTGTACTCATTTTCTATCACGAGCTATGAAACGTTACAACATGTCACCCAAGCATGGGGCAAGCTGTGCACTAGCCGCGAAACGTTACAGGAGTATGATAGAGGAAAATTGACTCTTCCCACTGAATGTTCTGTTCAAGTAGCTGGCCTTGCGTGGTTCATGATGGAAAGGATCCTAGGGTTGTTTTCTCAATGATGTTCAACAGCTTTCAGTTTTGCACAAAATATGTTGCTTGAAATTGGATGGATGTGACTTTCCAGGCCTCAACTTACAGGCCTCGTGTGAATGTAAGAGGACATTGAGTGACATACTGCGTTCATGCAAAATTCTCATGAATAACCTCACTAAGAGTACAATGACCTGGCAGAAGCTAGGAAATGCATTAGACAGTTGAAGAAGTTACGAACAACGTAGGCAACATTATTGGGTTCAAGTTTATATCGAGATATGTAGACTACTTGTCTAGGGGAATTTTTAGTGCAGTCGATGACGTCTCGGATAGCATGCTGACATTGATGTTTCGGCTTGAAATGCCGCCACGTTTGTCAGCTTTGTGAGGTTTCAAACAGTACGTCGTTACATGTCACAAGTTCAAATGAGAGATGTAGAGGTGAGTTATGAATGTTCATAAATTGCTTTTAACTTAGTTCAATTTAATGGAAAAGTTGAACTGTACTCTTCTAAAGCCATGGCGAGACGAAACCATTGGTCGCTACTTGGTTGGACGAAAATTATTGTTAGTAGTACAAGCAAGGGGGTCTGGAGTTAGGTTTGTGTTCGTATGTAAAACCTTACTATTCTCTGTATTGCCAATAATGAGCGCTGACAGCTGTCAAAGCTAGCACATGGGGAAATGCTGCGTTGCCACTGAGGCAGATCATGACTCTTAACATTCCAAGAGGCTTGCAGGAAGACACAAATACTGGGATCTGTGGTGGGTCAGCCGTATTCGTGTGAAAGGGCACAATCGATGCAACAGAATGAGAACACATTGATGATATTAATAATAATCATAATAAAATAATAATAAAAATAATGAAAATAATAAATAATGAAAGTTACCTAATCGCTCGAGCTGCTACTAATTATGGGTTCTATTCCTTTCATAGCCCCCACTTCGTCTCTTGTGTTTGAATCGGTTCCGGAATTGCTTCCCAGGGAAATGATGAACCGAACTATGCCATCATTGAGTATACATTCACGTTTCGTGGCCTCATCCAGTTCTCGTTGCACTCACAATACGCTTCCAGTTTTCTGAAGTCACTTCCCTAATAGGCTTAACGGTAAGCTTCTCAACATCACGGAGTGTGAATTTTTTATTATGCCATGCTACATAACCCTTCACTTGACCCCATATCATTTCTATAGGATTGACGTGGCAATGATATGGGGCAGCGTGTTGATCTCATGGCCATGCTTTCTCGCTAGTTCATCCACGTGGTAGCCTACATGGGTTTAGGCTTGCGTGCCGTATAAGGTTGAGAAGGGTATTAATTCTGAATGTAAGTGGAACGTGGCTTATACACTTGCAGCAGATATGAATGTGAATTTTACATACCTTGTGTCCTTGTTTCATTTTGTGGGCGATATTACGTATTGAAATTAGAACCCTGGTTACTACTAAACCTCATATAGGCCTATGTGCTAATGTACGTAAATATGTGTTTTTATTTATTGCTATTTTACAAACGGCTGTCATCTTTCGACAGCGCTTGCATCTCGTTCAACTGTTATCAAGGCTCACACTAACAGCATGCACCGAGGCGCACACATTGTTGCTAGCATGTGAAATACAAAATCACTGTTGATAAAGAGAAATGGGGTACAACATCACTGTCGATCAAAAAAAAAGTCATCGGGACGCGTTAGGCTGTAATCATTGTCAAAAACCATTAGTTTGGACAATACGAATGTTAGAAGGTTGGGTGTAGGTGTGGCCTTGGCCGCGTGCAGCTATCGGGGCACGGTTGACACAAAACCATTGTCAAAACCACAGTTGTGCGAAAAAAAACAATACTGCATAGTAATTACAGAGCAGATAACAAAAAACACTCATTTCAGCCGTGGAAAAAAATCATTACAGAGAAGCGAAATATTGCACACACTAGCCTTATCAGAGTGGTGAGCTGAGTGCTGCGCACGAATGATCCGCACTAGAGACTGAACTGTTTCACATAGTATCGTAAGGGCGAGGTTGATAGTACTGTTTTGAAGATGGTTGATTTGAACAGAGGCGCGCACTGCTGTAATTTTCGCTATATTTGGGATGGCTGGGTGGGTCACAGACGGCGGAGGAGGAAACATCTATTAAAACATTGCTCCCTGATTTAATTCTCATCGTTTCATAAGGTATTTTGGCTAATTCATGTATTATAGAGAATGTTATCGCTCGTTCTATGTTCATTCAGCGCTACCGAGAAGGATTCCCTTTGTTGGAGAACTGTCGCATGGTACACTATGGCGGTTGAGCCATTCTAACATTCGTGGTTTCGTACTTGAAGTCGCTGGAGCTTCGTCTATCTGTACTGTGTGGAACGAAGCAATGTCCATTACAATAACACTGTCTTCAGGGTTGTTGTGTAACAATTGTTCCTGGAACCATTTTAAAACCTGGATGTGGTCCATGTCTTCATGGCAATCACCAGTTCTTTTCGACCTAAAGAGCAAGAGCGCGTGATTAACAAAGCCTTGTGATGACCCGGCGTGTAGAATAATAAATCGACCCCCTCTGCCTGACGGTCCTTTCATTGTCCTCTGAACTGAGTTGTCACTCCAACTCTTAGACACTGTGTGACCAGCATTGACCCACGTTTCATCTAACTACACACTATCCATAACATCTTTGTCCTTAATTTCACTTAGGAACTGACACCTCAAAGCCACAATATCTGGCCTCTCCATGATCACCTTCCCGCCATTAATTTTCTTATATTCAAATCCCAAATCATGCAACAATTTATTCAGTGAAGGAAGGCTTCCTTGAAATTATTCTGCCTCTATCTGAGCGAAACAAGAAGTTTGCGACATGTTGGAATTTCTTTCCTAAAGTAATACCTATAAATATGCCATCTAACAGTATGTTGTTGAAAGCCATCTAAATTAGTGACCACCCCTTCCCTCTGCCTCTTCTTCCCTGGAGTTGAGAGTTTAGACGGGCCTGCATCATCAGACGGGAACTTCTCTTTCGTCACTCGGTACACAGTGGTTTCACTCACACCAAGAGTCTTTGCAGTTCTTTTCCTCACCTGAACAAATGGAATCAGAGGTTCTTCCCGTTAGCGCATACTTTCCTCTTCTTCCTCCATAAAATTCCTCACAGCACATACCATCTCCCTTGCTTGGCTATGGAGAGTCACACCACGGCCTGAAGTTGTTCTATGTCGCAGAGAATGGATCCTGGGCCCTCCGCGAGCATGTACCGATGCCATTTTTACACAATGAAATTAGACACGATGATGCGAATAAAAGAAATAAACTCAAAATCTGTATATACACACGCTTCCAACAAACACAGAACGATAACGCTTACTGTAGCCTATGAAAGAATAAGCAAATGCACTTCAATAGATACAGGGGATATTACTAATGGCAGTGACGAGTCAAGGCACAGTAGAACACTGTCTCTATGTGCTCACTGCTGTGTCGGCATACATTGCAACACTGCTCGCTGTTGCTATGGAGACCGTTACCCCTCTCGTCTCCACTCCTCAACTCACCCTTCAATCGGATGACAGCTTTCACCGTTCATCTTTTGTAAATCAGAGTATAACACATAGAATTTAACATGTATGCCGCGTTTAAACCCTAAGTGTTGTCCACTTTGTCATGGATGATGCCATTCTGTGTCTAGGGGAATTTTGTAGTGTAATGTATCTATACTATTCCCCAATATTGTATAATATTTGATCCTGTATATCTTTGTTGTTTTCGTTGAGAATAACTTCTTCATCCAAGTACAGAAACAAAATTCCTTACTGTTACAAATTAAATGGTCGCTACTGGGTTTGTCCACGGTCTGAACGAAACCATACATCTAGGCAGGTTGTATGTAAAGCCTTACTTATTATAAAACAAAATTCTTTTTACGTGCATTTCTTATGACCAGATGAGAGTTTCTGTTCTGCATTGTTACTGTATTTTTATGTTTGTCTTTCTACTTGCCTGCAATGTAGGACATAACTTGAGGTGTACTTTATTATTGTTACGGCTGTGAGTTTGTGTCATCGCTCGCCGCATGAGTCACAACTGCCCCAGGGCTGGGCTGCTCTGCCTCAGTATATTGCGTGCGCCTTATGCAACAGGACTACTAGGTCAAAGGGATGGTCCAGAATATTCGTGACTCAGCCAGTGAAGGAAGCCTCGAGAAGCCGTGAACCCTGGATGGGTCTAGAATCATTTATTGAGTCACCGGCCTGCTATATAAGAGCGACCTCTCAACCAGTGTTGTTGTGTTTTACGAGCTAGTGCGAGCGTTTATCCTGAGCGACAGAAGTGTGGTGACTTGCGAAACCCCTAGTGAAGCCGATTCTCTTGACAGCGAAGGGAGTGAGAAGCATACAGGGGACTGCCTGTGTTTTGAGCGAGTGTGCTTACCTAGTGAGACAGAGGTCATTGTGGTGAGTTGCAAAACAGTGAGTGACAGACTTAGTGCAGCAATTTCCAGCCAGCGTACGGGACCAGACTCATTAGCACGGATTAACTTCTGTGGTTTGTTGACGAGTGAAAGGGGTCATGAGCTCTCCATAAGGAAGATACTTGAGGAAACTGGAGTAAGGTAATAATTGCTTGTATTTGCTGATGAGTGGCGTATGTTCTGGCCGCAATAAAGTTAATTATTTCATTTAAAGGAACAATCTGTGTTGTGCTTCAACCCACCGTAATCCAGGAAGGAAGGAATGAAGCTTGTAGTTTAACATGACCGTTAATCTCGCGATCATAAGCCACGGGACCTCCGTTTTACGTGGAATCCGAACCACAGGACATGGCATTTCACATCGAAAATCTCACATGCATTGACCGGGAATCGAACCCGGCCCACCTTGGTGAGATACATATAGCTAGACCGCTGAGCCACCACGCCCCTCACCGTAATCCAGTTAACAGAAGTGCCACTAGGGAGGTGGCACGTAACAACTGGTGTCAGAAGTGGGATTATGAACTCAAGCACAAGCACAACACCTGGCGGTCCTGGTTTCAAAACCCGAGCAGGTCATTTTCTCTAATTTTCCTGTGAGTGCATGCCCTTTACAAGACAAACAACTAAAATGGAGGCGCAATTGGCAGCATTGCTAGAAAAGTTAAGTGGCATGGAAACCAAGATGGAAGACGGCCTGAAGAAGATGGAAGACGGCCAGAAGAAATTAGCCAAGGACCTGAAGGATGACCTGAAGAAGATGGAAGACGGCCAGAAGAAGATGGAGGACGGCCAGAATAAGATGGAGGATGGCCAGAAGAAGTTAGCAGAGGACCTGAAGGACGGCCAGAATAAGTTAGCAGAGGACCTAACCGCCAAATTTCTGGATGGCCAGAAAAATCTGGAAGAGTGTCTGCTGACGAAATTAGAGGAGAGCCAAAGGAAATTAGAACAGGGCCTACGTGAGGAAGTCGCAGCAGTGGAAAAGAAGTTCGACGCCTTACAAGTGGAAGTTGCCGAGTTGTGCCAACGCCCGCTGATGGGGGTGGAGGAGAAATTCAACGCCTTACAAAAGGAAGTTGCCGAGCTGTGCCAACGCCCACTGACGGGGGTGGAAGAGAAATTCAACGCTCTACGAGAGGAAGTTGCCGAGCTGCGCCAACGCCCGCCCACCGTTACACCGGGAATATCAGGAACGGAACATAGCAGAATGAAGCCCCCAACCTTCGACGGAAAGGTCCCGTGGAGCACCTACTTACGTCAGTTCGATGCGGCCTGTTCCATAAATAACTGGAACAACACAGAAAAGGCTACAGCTCTCATTGTAGCGCTGAGAGGTGACGCCCTTAACGTCTTTCAGGCCATCCCGACTGGATCCCAGGACTATGCTTCACTGATCGCCCATATGGAGTCTCGATATGGAGATAGCCATCTTCAGCAGGCCTACCAGATGCAGCTCCGGACCCGGGTACAGAAGAACGCGGAAACCCTGCAGGAGTTCGAGATGGACATCGCACGCCTCGTAAGGCTCGCCTATCCAACAGCGCCGGCTGACTTTCTGGAACAGATTGCGACGCAGACCTTCACCGACGGGCTACGGGACTCGGACACTCAACAGGCGCTGCGACTCGCGCGCAATAAGACCCTGGCAGATGCGCTGAGCCACGCACTTGAGTTCGAGACGGCAAAACAGGCATCTAGAATGCACGCGCGGGTGCGTCAAGTGGACGTCGACGAACCAGTAAAAACCAACGAGACCAAGCCCCTGGCCGACGAATTGATGGAGGCGCTAAGCCGTTTCTTCGATAGTCGCGGCACTACCAGCAACGACACAGCCGGAAGACAACCGGAGAGGCGGCCCGGAAGAGGACTACCGACCTGCTGGGCCTGCGGTAAGAAAGGCCACCTGAGCAAGGACTGCGGTGATCGCCGCCGCCGAGGGTATCCGACGGGAAATCAGTCGTCTGAAAACCACGCCGCCCAGGGAAACGAGTATTAGCCAGCCTTGGGGGGCAAAGGTTGGCTTGTGACAGTCGTCAAGCCCCGGCAGTCCAAGTGCGTGTGACGAAGTTACGGAGAGACAATAGCAGCCTGATGGTCGACGGAGTCGTCAACGGAGTGAGCTGGCCCATGCTGATCGACACGGGAGCGTCGAGGACCATCGTCAATCCCACCGTGATCCCGAAGTGGAGAGTGCAACCCACACAAAGGAACCTCTAGCTAATAACCGCGACCGGAGAGACCACACCGGTACATGGCGAAGCATCACTGGAGCTCATCATTGGTCGACGGGCGGTGAAGCATCCAGTGCTTGTGGCTGACGTATCAAACGAAGTGATCATCGGACTGGACTTCCTGGACCAGAACAACATCATATTGGACCTGAGTACCAACACTCTGCACTTCGGAGGTGAGGAACTAGCTTCGCAACCAGCACACGAGGCCGTCACCGCACGGCGAGTAAGGCTGAGAGAAGACGTCATCGTTCCCGCCAGGACGGAGGTCAGCGCCGCCGTAATTGTCGACGGAACTGCTGAGGGAGTGGCGGCTGTCATCGAGCCAAAATATGAGGACATCCAGACAAAATGATTGCTAGTTGCCAAGACCCTCATCAACACGACGCCTCGGCCGTACGTCCGCCTGTCCAACCTGAACGACTACGACATTACGGTTCACCGGGACACCAACCTAGGAGTCTGCGAGCCCGTTACCTGGATTGCCCGCATCACAGATACGACGGACGGACACCTGCAGACGGACAACCGAAGAAGACGCGCACTGCCAGAAGAACTACAGAAGCTGTACCAAGGATCCCAGGACCATTTAGACGAGGAACAATCACGCCAACTTCAGGACCTGCTATGCGAATTCCAGGACGTCTTCTCCGTGGGAAGCAAAGACTTCGGCAGGACAAGCTTGGTCCAGCACAGAATCGACGTTGGGGTCAGCGCACCGATTAGGGCCCCATTCCGACGTGTCCCGCTCGCCAAGCAAGCCGATGTCGACCGGATGGTAGAAGAGATGAAGGAGCAAGGGGTGATCGAGCCATCACATAGTCCTTGGAGTTCTCCGGCCGTGCTTGTGAAGAAGAAGAAGAAGGACGGTTCCATCAGGTTCTGCGTGGACTACAGGCGGGTGAACGACGTCACGAAGAAGGACAGCTACCCTCTACCCCGGATCGACGACACGCTGGACACCATATCAGGATCAAATGGTTCTCCACCTTGGATTTGAAGAGTGGCTACTGGCAGGTGGAGGTCCACCCTAAGGACCACGAGAAAACGGCGCTCTCTGTGGGCAGCGGGCTCTGGCGGTTCACCGTCATGCCATTCGGTCTGTGCAACGCCCCTGCGACCTTCGAAAGGCTAATGGAGTCCATTCTGATGGGACTACACTGGAAGACCTGCCTGGTCTACCTAGACGACGTCATCGTTCTGGGGAGAAGCTTCGAGGAGCACTAGAGCCACCTGAAGGAGATCTTGATGAAGCTACGGGCTGCCCAGCTGAAGTTGAGGCCCAAGAAGTGTCAGCTCTTCCAGAAGCAGGTCCAGTACCTTGGGCATATAGTCTCCGAGGAGGGGGTGCGCACCGACAAGTCCCAACTACGAAGCTTCCTGGGACTCTGCACTTATTACCGTCGCTTCGTGAAAGGATTCGCCAACATCGCCAAACCTTTACATCGACTGACTGAGAAGGACCAACTCTTCACGTGGACAGCAGAATGCCACAGTGCCTTCGAACAACTCAAGCAGGCTCTGTGCACCGCGCCTATTCTGGTCTACTCCAGACCTGGAACAAGGTTCATCGTCGATACCGATGCCAGCAACTTTGGCATAGGGGGAATCCTGTCGCAAGTAGTGGACGGCGAGGAGAGAGTAGTGGCCTACTTCAGCAAGGCCTTGTCAAAGCCAGAAAGAAACTACTGCGTCACCAGGAAGGAGCTGCTTGCCTTCGTGAAGATCATTGAACACTTCCACAAGTACCTGTACGGGCAAGAATTTCTCATCAGGACCGACCATGCATCCCGGCGGTGGCTCCTGAACTTCAAGCAGCCCGAGGGTCAACTCGCGCGGTGGTTAGAGAGGCTTCAGCAATACAACTTTGAGATTCAGCACAGGATAGGCCAACTGCATTCTAACGCCGACGCCCTGTCACGAAGACCGTGCCCCGAAGACTGCACCTTCTGTGCCCGAAGTGAGGAGAACACCGGGATACAGTGCCGAAGGACTACCGTGGAACTTCAAGGGAGCTGGAGCCGCGAATCTTTCATGCGGGCACAAGCAGAACATAATAACCTGGGACTGATAGCCGAATGGAAGAGGGCCTGTGTCCCCAGACCCGGGTGGAACATTGTGAGTGACTGCAGCCCAAAGTTTAAGTCCTACTGGGCGCAGTGGGACTCGCTGGTTGTGAGGGATGGCCTCATATGTCGTACCTGGGAAAGCACCGACGGGAAGACATCTTGGGAACAAGTCGTCGTTCCAAAGGCTATGACGGAGGAAGTCCTGAAGGAAGTCCATGGAGGATCATCTAGTGGACACCTAGGGATAAAGAAGACCCTGGATAAGCTGAGAGAGCGGTTCTACTGGATCGGATGCCGAACTGACGTAGAGAACCACTGCGCGAAGTGCCACGATTGCGCAGCCAGCAAGGTCCCAGGACGAAGACGACGGGGTCCACTGAAGACCTACAACGTGGGCGGCCCCATGGAGAGAGTGGCCATCGATGTTGCTGGGCCATTCCCGTTAAGCGAGGCAGGGAACCGCTACATATTGGTCGTCAGAGACTACTTTACCAAATGGCCGGAGGCGTATGCGCTCCCTAACCAAGAAGCCGCGACGATTCCAGAGACCCTGGTGAAGGAATTCGTCAGCCGGTACGGAGTACCCCTGGAGCTGCACTCCGACCAAGGGAGGAACTTCGAGTCGCAGGTGTTCCAGAACCTATGCCAGCTGCTGGGAATCCGGAAGACAAGGACAACGCCTCTACACCCTCAGTCCGACGGGATGGTAGAGCGATTCAATCGCACCATCGAGAACCATCTCCGAATAGTCGTCAGCGAGCACCAGAGGGATGGGGCAAACATCTTCCACTATTTCTCCTGGCCTACCGCGCCGCCGTGCATGAAGCCACCGGGTGCACACCAGCCCGGGCCATGTTTGGGAGGGAGCTCCGTCTACCTGTCGATCTTGCCTTCGGCCGACCTGGGAATGGTCCGGTCCCGGTAAGCCAGTATTGTCAAGAACTGGTCGACCAACTGGAGGACGTGCACGCGTTCGCGAGGAGGAAACTGCGGATCGAGACCGACCGAATGAAGACCCGATTCGACCAGCAGACGGATGCCGGCGGATTCCACGAGGACGACCTGGTCTGGCTCTTCAACCCATTACGGAAGAAAGGCCTGTCACCCAAACTGCAGAAGTCCTGGGAGGGCCCGTACCTAGTCGTGAAACGGATCAACGATGTTGTCTACAGGATCCAGCGGAGCCCGAGGGCGAAGATGAAGATCGTGCATCGAGATCGCCTGGCAGCCTACGGAGGGACACAGACGGACCAATGATTGATCGGGACGATCAGCCTTTTAGGAAGGGGGTGGTGTTACGGCTGTGAGTTTGTTTCATCGCTCGCCGCATGAGTCACAACTGCCCCCGGGCTGGGCTGTGCTCTGCCTCAGTATATTGCGTGCGCCTTATGCAACAGGGCTACTAGGACAAAGGGATGGTCCAGAATATTCGTCACTCAACCAGTAAAGGAAGCCTCGAGAAGCCGTGAACCCTGGATGGGTCTAGAAGCATTTATTGAGTCACCGGCCTGCTATATATGAGCGACCTCTCAACCAGTGTTGTTGTGTTTTACGAGCTAGTGCGAGCGTTTATCCTGAGCGACAGAAGTGTGGTGACTTGCGAAACCCCTAGTGAAGCCGATTCTCTTGACAGCGAAGGGAGTGAGAAGCATACAGGGGACTGCCTGTGTTTTGAGCGAGTGTGCTTACCTAGTGCGACAGAGGTCATTGTGGTGAGTTGCAAAACAGTGAGTGACAGACTTAGTGCAGCAATTTCCAGCCAGCGTACGGGACCGGACTCATTAGCACGGATTAACTTCTGTGGTTTGTTGACGAGTGAAAGGGGTCAAGAGCTCTCCATAAGGAAGAGACTTGAGGAAACTGGAGTAAGGTAATAATTGCTTGTATTTGCTGATGAGTGGTGTATGTTCTGGCCGCAATAAAGTTAATTATTTCATTTAAAGGAACAATCTGTGTTGTGCTTCAACCCACCGTAATCCAGTTAACAAAAGTGCCACTAGGGGGGTGGCACGTAACATTATTAAGCTGATCTGATGAGCATGACAATCTGAAAGTACTTTCAGGAAAAGTTAGTTTAGACTCAACTGAATTGTAATTATTAGGTCTATAAATAGTAGTTAGGGGTGTGTAATTCTTAACAGAATTGTTCTTGACCTGTTTATGAATGTAAAGACTTGGTTAATTTAAACAATCACTCTCTGGACAGAAGCATTGGTCGCTACTGCGTTAGACCACTTCCTGGATGAAACCATTGGTCGCTGCTGGGTTAGACCACTATCTGGACAAAACCATTGACCGCTACTGGGTTAGTCCACTGTGTGAACGAAACCATTGGTCTAGTCAGGTTCTATGTAAAGCCTTACTTACTATACACTTTGTGCCAAAGTCACAAGAAGGTTCGTCTCAATATCGGCTAGTGAAGCCTGTGCGGTATAGGTGACTCATTACAGTTCTGGTAGAAATGTGTTCATGACTCCCAACATTCAACTGGGTGGTGATCTGACTCACAGTAGCCCTTCGATCACCCCGTATGGTTCTGCTGAGACGATGTTATGTCCGTTTGTTAAACACTGTGCAGTGGTTCACGCAGATGGTAACATTATCTCTGTGATATTGAGGATCCTCCCTTGACACTGTTGATATCAGAAAACCGAATTTGTGTGTAATCTACGAAATGCTATGACCCTTGCGCCGATGATCATCCCACGTTCAAAGTTGGTTAACTCGCGACGTGTTGCCAACTTCACTACACTCAAACTGCTCTGCTCCGCCGCAGCTAGCTGCAATGCTCAGGAGTCACACACGGTACATTTTCTAATGGGATGACACTTCTCATGTTTTTGGCCACTAAGTGAATACAAAATATTTCTTCCCCCCCCCCACCCTTCCCCCTCTCCCAAATAGGCGGGGGTTGGCAATCCTGAGGTAATGTGATTGTTCTCACAAATTTCCTGAAATATTTCTCCCTTTATATTTTCTGCATCGTTACAATATTTGTGTTTCTAATTGCCTGCAACGTAGGACATAACTTGAGGCCTACTTTATTAAGCTGGTCTGATGAGCATGACATCCTGAAATTACTTTCAGAAATAGTTAGTTTAGACTCAACTGAATTGTAAATATTAGGTCTCATTGCCCTCATGTGGTCGCATTTTACTCGCAACTGTTTGTCTGTTCACGAGCTTCAGTGTTTCCGATCATGTTGTTACACAGCGTACCCCTATTATCTCATCTCGAGCCCTTCCCTGTTCACAGGGAGATTCTTGTTGCCTGGTTGCTGCTGTAGGACTACATAAATTAAGAAATTGATGGGTAGATATTGAGGAGAGGATTACACATAATTTACAGAAATACTATTATAGCACCTCATGCCAGGACCAAAGTTCTTTGCAAAGGTGGGAATCGAGCCCGGTCCTTAAGAGTGACCACCGGTAACACTAAACACTACACCATTAAGCATATTTAGGTCAAGTTCCATATGCACTAAACAACAAATTTGAAGGAAAAGTGTTTGTGAAAAGAGAATGTGACTTGAATGCAAAGGTGGTTTTAAGTTCTTGTCACATGTAAGTGTGAATTCCATTCCACATCCACATTAACAGCTATTGACACAAGTTGGTAGGCTTGTTTGTTAATATAAATTAGAGATGAAAATAGTACAAGAGTTAATACAAGACTATCGTTGCCAAGGCTGCAAGATACCATTGTAATTGATGGTGACTTTGTATTGCGCAAGGAAAATATTTCATTAATACTACAGTCGTACCGGTACCCATTTGGCAACCCCACATTCCTATACAACAGTGTTGCCTCCAGTCATCATAACAAGAAACAGTAGCAAGGCAGCTGGAAGCAAGTTGGACATGTTCAGTCTTCAAATTGTGTTCATGCATCTTTGTAACGATGAATTTGTAACCCACTAAGAACCAGTAGTGTGTTTACAGTTAGGAATAGGGCCCAATAATAACTTAAGATTGAGAAATGGTGTCAGAAAAATTCAAAATCCTGAAGAGATCATGAATCATCAGCAGGTTATAATGGCTGTACGCCCCATGTGCAGTGCAGGATTTTTTGAGAATATTAATAGCTGGAGGATATGATCCTAATCATCGCCAGTAATATTTCCAAAATCAGCAAGATATCACCTTTATACTTGGTGAAATCTGCAAACTTCATTTTCTACATTCTAGGATTCTTCCAGACAATGTGTTAATGTGCTTGAGATGTTTATATTTATAACCAGTGTCCTAAATAAAATAAATGTCTGTAATACATTTTGTGTGTGCTTATTATAATTAAGTGTAAGCATTACTGTGTCCTTGGATGAGGATTACTTGCAATTTGCTAGTGTTCTTGACAAGCCCCGGGCTAAGTTGATAGACGCCCTGGGCAAATGGTCTACTGGCGCCCTTTTTCTCATTTATATGTTATAAAAATAGGATAATAGTTTTTTTTTATTATCAACTGCGTTACAAATATTGTATCACAGGAAATAATAAGAAAAGTAAGTCGTTCATACAATTTTGTAGCCATTTATTGATACATTAATCACACTAAAAACCAACATTACAAATTCAAAAGTTAAATTTTAAAAGTACAATATACAGAAACATTTCAAATCAAAGGTTCTTTTCTGGCTTTTAACTTTGCATATTTATTTATGATGTCAGAAAAGTCTGTGCTAAGAGTTACGTCTTTTTCACAACACAATAGCAATAGAAAATTAATTTGCTGTCAGAAGGAGTTGATCTTTTCAAATTCTTTAGCCGAGTCAAAACAGAAAAACCTGTTTATGCGGAGCAGTTGGTGACTGGTAAAGTCAGAAATATTCTAGTTGCTTCCTGAAGATTAGGGAAAGTAGTTATCAAATCATTTTTATGACGTATTCATATATGTTCAAGATTTCCTTGTCGTACTGATTTTTAATTTTGGGATTTTTGGGTAAACCTTTTCTGCGTTCAGCGTTACTTAAATTTCGGCGCCCCCTAAAATTTGGCGCCCTGGGCAGATGCCCAGTATGCCCGTTTATAGCCCGGGGCCTGGTTCTTGAAGATACGGGCATAGTTTTGTACTCCAGGGCCCTTAATCCAATCGCCACATCCAGAATTCTCTGTTAAAGCTCTAGATTTACCCATTTCAAACCGATTTTTCAGGGGGAACGGATGTGATGAGGAGTATACGATATTTTCTGGGGGGAAGGGGTAGGGGAGGACTGGGTATGTTATAAAATTCTTCATCCCCAGACCACCAGGGTGAAACAAAGGATAAGAAAAATAATTAAAAGTTGAGGAATGCTTTCATTTGAATAATTTGAAGGGTCTCGTTTGACATTTGGTGGAGATCTTGGACATCTTATTGGGAGGGAGATACCATGTCCGTGTAGCCAGCATGGATCCAAATTCCAATGGCAAATATGGTCATTCTTTAATTTTAATAAATGGAACAGTTCCACCTACATGGAGTAGGGGTAAGTAAAGTGGCTTTTCGTCCAGGTGACCTGCTTTGCGAAGGAGTATTTGAATCCTGTTATAGGATTTAAATAGTCTTCAAAGCTTCGCACGAAGGCTCTTGATAGAATGATTTGAATCCCACTCCTTGCATCCTGGAAGTGTCTTCCCAATTCAACTGTAAATAAAAGCTAACTGAAAACCACTACCATATCCTTTTCTATTACAAGTACAGTACACACATAAGTGCATGGGGCTGATATCCACGACATTCCAATCCACTGTATTAACTCACAATGAATAAGTTTCCAAGGTCCTTCAATTGTAGTAATGTACTTCGTTATAGGAATCTTGAGCCCATAAAACCATCAATTTGACCTAAGCCTAACTGGGAACGGGAGAGAACCGTTAAACATGTCTAACGTGAAGGTAGTTGCCACAAGAAGTAAACCTGCCACTAGGGGATTGGCGTCAGATAAAAGGCTCTCTGCTAAAGGAGGTAAGTATAAACTCTGCAATTCATATATGTATCTGAAGTATGCATTACATTTTTGTTGTTGAAAAAGATTGTCTTATGGTAGGCCTACTCAAAAAAGCAAAATTTTAAAAACCATGAGTGTAGGCTCAAATTTCTTAAATTCGTTTTTATTATTTTGGGGCATGAATGACCCTTCCCTTGCAATAAATGAAGCACTGGCTACTTTCTCCTAATGCAATGCTTGGTTGTTTCTTTTTTTTTTAAATTCCAGCTGCTTTTAAAGTTAAACTTAGAAGTAAACTGGTATATATGGAAACAACTTATTAATGAACAAAGATAAGAGGATAATATGTACAGTTTTGTATATCTGCATCGTTGCCTACGTTATAATACAAGGCCGGGAGATGCCGCACCGCGACTGGGGGGCAACTGAGTTCAGCATTCAGCCGCTAGGATCGCATTGTAACACCCTCAATATGAGCGCACTATATGAATTTAGTATTGATATGAGAGAATAGCCGGGCTATTTCATGCACATTTACAAAATTGTGGTTTATCATTCATATCTATAACTCACCGGAATATTTTAAACAAGCAGTCTTTTCTTAGAGCTTCAGTATTTTCCTGTTCAGAGGCTTATTGTGAAGCTGTAAAAATCGTTCATTCCTGCTCGTGTGATTGAAGGCTAGGTTGTCCAGGAGCGGCTTCAGGAACTTTTTCAAAATCAGAATCGGAAGTTCAGAATCGTTGCATTGGTCACACTTAATTGTCTGACAGAACTTGTCTTTTAATAAAAGTGTGCAGTTTGTCAGTAAGTTCTTCCGTGGCAGATACTGGACAGCACGTGATACGCATTGCATAATTTGCTCTAGTAACACCAAAAATGATGTTTTGGGGTACCTCAGTCCTCCACGATCTTGAAATCGTATGAGGCTGAGGACCGGGCTTTAGCTTGCAGGGAGAGAAATATGTTGCAAACAACTAGTCTTGCGCATAATAGTTCGCGGCTGGGAGCGATCAGTTTAGTTCGCAGCTCCTTAGCGAACTAGTTCGCTCTTTTAGTTCGTTAGTTCCCATCTCGAAGACAGATCGTTCGCTCGCCTTGCTACTGCACGCACTCCTCGTTTTTTTATAGCAGTCTGTCACCACTCATTACTCGTCAGGCACTGGTGCGCGTAGTAGTTCGCGGCTGGGAGCGATCAGTTTAGTTCGCACTTTCGCAGCTCCTTAGCGAACTAGGTCGCTCTTCTAGTTCGTTAGTTCCCATCACGAGCCCTGAAAGACAGATCGTTCGCTCGCCTTGCTACTGCTACTGCACGCGCTCTTTTGCTTGTTATAGCAGTTTCTTTATAACGATCAGTGCAGTCAATGCCTGGATTATTACCCGTATTTTGGGTAATTAAACATCAAATGGGAAAATAAATCAGTAGCCTAATTTACACAAAATGTAAAATGGCATATTCAGCTATTCTGTTCTTATTAGCCTATTTTCAATTTTGAAAAAATAAGCTTATGAGATCACCTTTCGTCCGTGTGTGTGCGTGCGTGTGTGTGTATGTGTGTGTGAGGTGTGTGTGTGTCCCCCCCCTAATAAATTCTAAACGGCTGGAGCGATTTCAATGAAACTCGGTAAGTTCATAGCACTATTCCGGGCGACCCCGACCGTGCCCTTCAAATTTTGCTACGTCTCACTAATCCAACATAGCGGCTGTGCGAAATATTTCACCAGCATTCAATATCTACGAAACTATTCCCGATATCACCCTGGAATTTATTACGGTGATAAAGGGAACAACTACAAGTTCACCTATGTGACTTTTGAAAACCTGGTTACTACAAAACCAACATGGCGGCCACGCGAATTTGCGACTTTTAAATAGACGTTTCTCGCGATTTAACCATCCAAACGCAATAAAACTTGGTACAGTATATGTTTATACACATTGTAATGCTCCGACATCTAACTTCGTTCAATTGTTTACATAACCACAAGATGGCGGATGTGCGAAATATTTCCCCGGCATTCTATATCTCTGAAACTATTAGCGGTATCACCCTGAAATTTTGTACGGAGATAAAGGGCACTACTGGAAGTTCATCTATAAGACTTTCAAAAACCGGATAACTACAAAACGAACATGGCGACAAGCGAATTTGAAAATTTTAATCAGACTTTACTCGCGATTTAATGTTCCAAACTCAATGAAATCTGGTACAGGAAATGTATACACACATTATAATGCTCTGGTATCTAACTTAGTTCAATTGTTTACATAACCTCAAGATGGCGGCTGTGCGAATTTTAAAATTAAGTTTTTATTTCTTGTGTCGTAATCATGCGATCGAAGTGAAAGTTTGAATAATGAACCTACGCAATAATTTTCCTGTAATGGTACATGAATCTATGCCCTATACATTTAACAATTCAACGTGGCGACCATCCGAAATATTTAGACGGCTCTGAATGTCTACGAATCTATTATAGGAATCAAACTGAAGTTTTTTATGTTCATAGGGGCTATGAACTTAAGTTCACCTATAGGACTTTAAATAACCTGGTGATCATAAATCCAACATGGCGGCGATGCGAAGTATAAATATTCACATGGACGTTTCTCGCAATTTAACCATCCGAGTGCAGTGAAACTTGGTACAATAAATCCTTATACGAATGTTAATCCAATGGCATCTAATTTATTTCAATTGTTTCCATAACCACAAGATGGCAGCTGTGCGAAATTTTAAAATCTCCTTGTTACTTCTTGTGTCCAAACCATGCGATTGAAATTTGAATGCTACACGTACACAATAATCTTCATGTAACAGTACATAACTCTAGGACCTACATATATAAAATCCAACATGGCGACCATCCGAAATATTTAGTCGGTTCTCAATATCTACGAATCTATTAGAGCAATCAAACTGAAATTTCGTATGTTGATAGTGGCAGTTAACATAAGTAGGATATATGAAAATAGGCTGTATAGTTCTTCACGGAACTACTTGTTTTTTACTTTACATACATTGTGAGGGTACTCGTAGTATTTTAATTTTTAAATGGATTTGTTAATTTTTAAATTCTTTATTTTGTCTTTCAATTGTTAATTGGATGAAAGCGTGTTTTGTTTTCATTTGCCGGATTAAATTTCCGTTTGAAGAAATATTACTTATATAATATTCTAAATACGTTTATTTTAGTAAATAAAAATACCATTATATATGGTAACAAAAATACTTCTACTATTGGGTACAGGTTAAGTGGCTATGCCGCACAAGCAATATTACCAATATTAATAACCCTTGAAGGGATAGTGGTCTCTTTATTAACCACCTGTCACAAGGACAGTTTGTGCTTTCAAAGATGCTGATAGTTGAATCATTCAGCCAAATTTCTGAGAATTTTCCTGCCGAAGTGAAATATAGTTCGCCAATTTTCTAAATAAATGGAGATATTTTCAAATAATCCCGTATGAACAAGTTAAATAAAACCGTGGAATTATCCCCACATCTAAATCAGTTAACTATCAGTAACTTCAATTTATGAACCGCCACTGTATTACATTACAAATATAAGGTAGTTATTACCTGTTAGCGTGTTAGCACTAGTAGTGTGTTATGCTGTTATTACTGTATTATAAACCAACATTCAACATTCGCCGCACCGCGCCAAAACTTGACAATCTTGCAACTAACAATAGATACACCCA
This sequence comes from Meconema thalassinum, assembly GCA_946902985.2. Lineage (NCBI taxonomy): Eukaryota > Metazoa > Arthropoda > Insecta > Orthoptera > Tettigoniidae > Meconema > Meconema thalassinum. The sequence goes on along the minus strand of OX336396.1, from coordinate 292,370,129 downwards.
ATCAACTGCACCGAACTAACTGACTGAACGAACCAAAGCGCATGTGATTGTGCAATGAGTGGTGAGGTGACGAGCTACGGCGGTCCCGCGCTCTCGCGCTGTTAAAAGGATCGAACGAACTAACAAGCGAGGGATCTGGGAACTAGTTCGGTAGTTCGTCTGTGGGACCCGCTCTTCCGAACTAGTTCGTTCGCGAACTACACAAGACTACAAACAACCTTCACAGCTGGTATTCTTTTTCTGCTACGCGCACTAGGTAGCCTGCCACCATTGCGACTGCTATGTTGGATGCAGTAGCTGGATTTCCTAAAAATAAAACCAAATTGTTAAATACCGTAATCGTGTTTAGATAAAAATATAATGCAATGAAAATAAATGGGCAGGTTAAAAATATACCTTCAACGGGGTTTCCAACTATAGCAAGGACGTGTTCGGGAAGCTCCGGTACGAAGGCAGAATCCGTGACATGTCTTTCTTCACCTGGCTCTTGAAGTTGGTTCCTACAAAATAACCTGGACCTTACGCTGGATACTAAGTCTTCATTCCTTAGTTCGACGTTTCCATGGCTCGAAGCTGCGATAATTCCAGTGTGAAGGGTAAATTCAATAGCATGGATACAAGATCTCACATCCATCATATCATAGAACACCCCCCCCCCCCCCCTTTAGGTGACTGAAAAAGAGCTCGACATCGTCACTCGATAAATTCCTCGTTAGGACATAGTGGAAATTGATGCTTATTAAATATCGTATGCATGACACTGAAGAGAGAGTTGTCAACTCCAGAGCGTGGTAAGTCTCTTTAGTAAATTTCCTGAACAATTCAGGATGTTGCTGAATGTCCTCAATGTATGGCAAAAATACGTCCGTTAACCAGTGCAGCCTTTCATCGTCCATCTCACAAAAAATCATCTTATTGCCATTTCTGGAGTGCGTGCCATGGGATGTGTTACAGACATCATGGATGTCAAACCATTTCTGAAAAAGTTCCATAAAATGAATAGTCTCAAGTAAACTGCCTTTGTCATTAATTTTCTCAGAGCATACGACTTCCATACTTTTTAAGCCTGCGACAACTTCAGGTGAAAACACAACTTTGGCCCTGGAACATTCATCTTTTCCAAATTACTAGGATAAACCACCTTCCTGGAGAGTTTCCTGACAGGTTTTATCACCAGAGTTTTCTGAAGATTGGGGCGTGGTGGCTCAGCGGTCTAGCTGTATGCCTCTCACCAAGGTGGGCCAGGTTCGATTCCCGGTCAATGCATGTGAGAATTTCGAAGTGAAATGCCATGTCCTGTGGTTCGGATTCCACGTAAAAAGGAGGTCCCATGGCTTATGATCTACAGATTAACGGTCACGTTAAACTACAAGCTTCCTTCCTTCCTTTTTTTTCTGAAGATTATAAAGGATCTTCAAATGATCACTTGTCACATTGTTGCCATTTACAAAGAACTCCCTAGACAAGTACTGCGATCGTACATTCTTGATAATGTGACTGGGATCAAAACTTATCAAGAGCGGTCGATTTTCATCAAGAGGATGCTTAATTTCATGCGTTATACGACCCACGCATAGCGTTGCAAACATCGAAACATTCGCTTGACAGTTGTCAGTTACAATTCTTAACACTCTGAAACCACTGTCTTCGACTACCTTCATAGCATCTAATACCAATTTTGCCAAGTGCGCTCCAGAAATTGAACAAGTATAATAAAATGACACAGGAATTCTGTAAGAAGAAGATAGTCCCTTGAAAAGAATGCAAAGTAACTTGTTGGCTAGTTTGTCCTCAATACCAAGAGCGTCTAAGTCTGCGCCAGTCATGCCGAGAAACATGTCTAAATTCCTAGGCTTTATAGCCATTTCGTCAATGATAAGGGAGCCCAATTTTGCATTCTCGTGTTCCAGTGACTTTTCCTCTGCCATCAATCTTGCTCTGATCAATGAGGTGATGCCAGTCTCTCCTTTCGAGTACCCTACGTATGTCTTCAAAGTTTTGGGATGTGGTAGGTGCAAGATACTTAGTTCACGTAACAATCGATAGCCTGTCGGTGATCTAGTAGATAGAAGAACACAAATTTTAATTGTAGTTTTTTGGTACTTATATTTCTTCTTTCCAAATGCTTGCAGCTGTTCGAACAAAAAAAATGGCTTTGAGCCTACCTTGTTGGGCTTCATTTTGAATTGCAGACAGCTGCTTGTTCATATCATATTTCTTAGTTTTGTATTTCTTCAATTCGGCCTGAAGATCATGAAGTTTTCTTCGTAGCTTGTGAATTACAGCGTCTCGCTTAGCAGTTTTTTTCGTAGCACTCCGCAGTTTCTTTCGAAGAGACTTCCTAACAACTGGCCTTGAAATGGGTGAAAACTGTGTCCCTATACTTCTACAATTTATCTCGTCTTCACTAATAGGGACAAAATTACACACAGTTCATGGAGGGTCACATTTTCTTTTGGATGAAAGAGTGTCGTCAGTTTGACACTGTCGTCGTTTTGGTGGTTTCCTAGCTGTAGTTGTCACTTGTTTGTGCTGAGGGAAGTCTGTAAATACTGAAGGTATGGATTTAGGCAGAAGAAATCTTCTAGTTGTGCTCACACTGTAATTGTCTTCTCTGAAATGCCTACTACAAACTGCCGACCTTTTAGAAGGAGTCCAAACACTACCTGGCTTATCACCTCGTCGAGAAACAGCTATAATCCACTTATTTCTTAATTCCTGATTGATAGGAAACGAGTGAAATGAAACTGATTTGCACATTCCCTGCCGGGACGTAGAAAAGGGAACACAGCAGTAAACCATTTAAAAAATACTCATGTAAACAACCACTATTTGCAATGTCACTATTGAGTTATTAATCTGGCGCGAATGCTGGAACTAGGGTGGAACAAAGAGATCCTAGCGGTCACTGGCGGAACTTCATGGTGATTCATTTTTAGCGCAAAACAGCTTGCATTTCCCGATCTGCATAAACTGGAACATCCATTCAATGTTTTTATAACACTGCCTAATATTCTACTGCTAGTGATAGGGGTGGGTTTCTTCCACAGCATTTAACTTTATTTTTGAGTACCGGTATCCTTAAATTCTCACAAACAAATTACTCGGCTATTGGTAGGCTTGTATAGATGAGAATACCTCGGTGCTATCATTGCGGCGAGCGAGTGACACCACTCCTCTGACGTCACAGATCCGCGCTGTGGCGTCACCATCGGTGGTCACGGCTGTGGCCTGTCTTTCTCGTCGGCCACGGAGCTGGCTGGATGACGTCACGCTCGCCGTGTCGCTGTCTCGTAACACCAGAGCTCACCAGTGAACTCAGTACACATGCACCAAGCGGTACTATGACGTCACACACCTCAGTGCATTCTCGGTACATTTCGTGACGTCGCTGTAACGTAACGACGAAGTCGACTGGATCATTTAAAATGATGAAACTGTACGTTGTACGTATAATTAAGAGGAAACGATGTTTAACTTGCTACTTTCATGATGTCTGAAGCAGTTGAAAGTGATACATTGAACTACAGGTGTTCTCTATACACAGGTGGCCAAGTTATTATGGTTGGTTGGTTCCTCAGTTTAGGGGCTGCGACAACGTGGTCATGTAGCCCCGTGTACTTTGTGTGTGTGTAGAATCTGTCTGATAACCGGTGTTAATTGGATTGGCTGTATTAGTGTGTGTTATCTTTAATTCAAGTAAGGACTGAACGCGATCAATTTCAAGTAGTTCCTGATTTTTCTGCTAAATGCTACCGTCAATGACCCCTATTTGTGAACTTGGCTACTAGACGCTACCACAACTGGCACCTCGTGACGAACGTTGGAGCTTAATAGAGCATTAATCAAATCTAACCTACACATTTAGCTTCACACAATTGTAGTTAATGGAAGGTTCATTTACATGCCATAAATCTATGACATGGGCCCGCCATTTTGACTTCCCCTGTGAAGGAAGGCATAGACTACTGAGGGATTTTTAACGCCTGACGACTTCGGCGGGGTTTGAACCCGCGATCCTGGGCATAGAACCTCAGCATGCTACCAACTACACCACCCGAAGTCGCGAAGTTATTATGGTAAAGCTAGATAGAACCAAATTATTTGTCGTTACTTGATTCATAGAACCTTCAACAGTGTAGCCTACAGATTTACTGTACCCTGATGACGAGTTAGTGATTTGGGGAATCCTAACCAGATCAGCCGTAGCCGCTAACGCGACTAATTGAATTAATGGCTTCCAGTCGATGATTTGCTGTGAATTAACTCCTTGTATTTATGGTATGCTATACAATACAGTACTCATATGTAGCGTGAGGAATTCGTCATAAAGGCCTAGGCTACTTTTGTCCTCGACCCAGAATTGTGTACTCATCACTGGGGTTCGGAAGTTTAAGACCTAAAGAAGTACAAATTATGCAAGCAAATATGCCCTAAAATCTAGCTAAATATAGCTAAATATGACCTAAAAATTATAAAATATGACCTAAAACTATGAAATATCACATGAATTTTTGGGATTGGTAAAGTATCCGTAACATACAGTAAACGTCTTAAGGGACACTAGGGTTGAGTTTTTATGCAAAAATTACAAAATAACTGTTTTTTGTTTTTCCCATATATATATCTTATGGACCCCTGTGGATCATTTCAGTAAAACAGTTTTCATGCACCGCCATTTTTAAAGGCTCATCGCCAATTTTAAATCTCCTCTGCGTTAAAAGAAGATGGAAGGCAAATCATAGAAAGTAGGTTATACTATTAAAACTAGAAATCCTTGAAAGTCGTAGTTTATCTCAAACGATAGGTCTCTATGCTCTTTATCTCTACAACAAAACATTGCATTTTTCACATATTTTCCACAAAAGTTTCATTGGGTGAGCCAAGCTGGTTAATATAGCATGCGATTTTATAAAAATGCTTTTATCTCCAAACAACGTTTTTAGGTAATCAAAATGCTCCATGTGCATGAGGTATTCACCAATTTTACTAAAAAAAACTCTGAATATTCAGGAACACATGTGTTGCAAGATAACATTGCAATATCTCCAGCCACTTTGTAAAATACAGACCAAAAAAATTAAAAGCTATGAAAAATTATCAAAATTCATAAAACATGATGGCACATAAAGAAAAAACTAATCTGACAGCATACATGTATCACTTTCCTGAAATGTCTCAATGTTATAATATTTAGAACAGTTTTATGTATATGTCATGAAAATATCAAGCGTTTTACACATTTGTTGATGCGCATGGAGCATTTTGATCACACGGTATATTTTAATAATATAATTAGTAAAAAATCAATTACATTTCATCCAATGGTTTTCAAATTTGTTATGCGACTTAGTGTTACTATTCTAAGTATGCAGTTTAAATTTCAACTCATTCTAATAAAAAATGTGGAAGTTGAAAAACTCAGCCCTAGTGCCAAAACGTGATCAGCGATAATACACCAAACACATTTAATCATACAAATTGACAGAGAGCTACAGTACATTAAAATGTTCAGCATTCATTCAGTATCATAGCCTTGAGATGCAGTTCTTGCTCAGTTTTCCTAAAACACATAACATGGCATTTCCTTCTGAGCTAAATATATCTACTGGAGTGACATCCTATTGGAAGAGAGAAGCACACTATCGTCATGTTCCGTGACCTCATACGTTCAGTGTCGCAAACTAACTTGTCCAGAAAGATGTGCTAAAAGACGTCCGTAGAGGAGCGCCTTCTTGGAATCAGGTCTTCTAAACCTGCTATCTGCCTGTTCTGGGAAAAGAAAGAATACTGTATCTACTACACTATTCGGAAATCCTGTGTTTGAAACTCGACGCAGATAACACGCACCTTGTTAACGACGCCTCAATTTAAACAAAAATGCTGAAATTATAACCAAATATGACCTTATAGACCAAATATGACCAAAAAAATAACAATGGCCGAAATATGCATTTATAGGCAACATCAAATTGCTTTAAACGTGGCCAGGGACCCGTCATTCAAACTTATTTTTCAGATTTCGGGTAAAATGTGCCCAGGAAAAAAATATGACTTTTCCTTAACATCCGAACCTTACTCATAAGTCTAAAACCTGTTCCAGTCGATTTGCGAACGAAATACATGGGTTTTACAGTGCCAATAAATGCCTATTTCGTGTATTAATACCTATTTTGCATGTTCAGTGCCTAAAACGATCACACTGTGCCAACGCTACGATATGCTTTTTCAAAGAATTCAAGTGTGCAGCTTTGGACCATCTGCCGTTTAGTCCAAACCAGCACTGAATGATTTTCACCTTTTTCGAGATTTGAAGGAATGGCCTCGCCAAAAAGGAAAACCTTCAGGAGACTGTCCAGACGTACCCAACTCAGTGGCGGCAGAATTTTTGCCGAGGGCATTGGAAAGCTGTTGTAACGATACGACAAATGTTTCAATCGTTTTGGCGATTATGTTGAGACACAAGGATAAAACAAGCAAAAATTTAGTAGTAAAATAAGTTTGGTATGTCAATCATTTATTTTTATACAGTTCATCGGAACTTGAAAAATAAAACAGCCCTCGTACGTCCCTTTTAACTATTGAGGTTTTTAGAGACGGGGTGCCGGAAGTTTGCCCGATGGGGATCGTTAGCATGCTAGTAATTCTACTGACACGGCTCCCTCGCATTTGCGCTCCCTCAACTGACTGCGCCAGGATTCGATCATGCAACTTTGGACACAGCAGGAGAGAACGTTACCACTAGGCCATGCAGCCAGTCTGACGAGCTCACGATGAAGAGGGGTCACGCTTACCTTACGGAGAGAGACAGTGAAACTCGGGTCATGAAGGAGATATCACAACACTCCATCCGGCACGTGCGCCTTGTGCCCTTGTTGTTCTACATAGCACTCAGCACCAGAGGGTTTATTTTTAATGCTCACAATTTTAAAAAAGCAATCGCAGAACATATTGAGCGCTAAGCCATTTTTAAACAGAGTGATGGCAGGGAATTGAAATTCAATGTGTTTGAAAATACGACTGGAGTGAAACACTTGTTGGTCGTGCTTCCCACGGTGTTGAGACTATGAAGGGGGACGGGTGGGGGGCGGGGGGTGGGGGAGAGCGTCCACACTCAGAGCGAGAGTTGTTTAGAAAACCCCGTCTGTTTTCATTATAAGGCGTCGTGAAAAACGGCAGCAAGTCCGGAGTTCCCTTCTTCGAATCCCGGCGCTGACAGTGGCTATACTGAGAGTGCTTTTTCCCGGGGTCTACCACACTCCCTAACGGCTTTGGTGGCGTAGTTGGTAGTATGTTGAACTGCTGTGCCCAAGATCGCGGGTTCAAACCCGGCCGAAGTCGTCAAATTTTTTAAGAGCCTTCCTTTGGAGGGGAAGTAAAACCGGCGGTCTCATGTCATAGATTATGGCATGTAAATGAACCTTTCACGAACTAAACATCTGTGAAGCAAAATTTCTAGTTTAGATTTCGATGAAACGCTCTGTCAAAGTTCCAACGTTCACCACTAGATGTCAGTGACATCTGGTAGCGAAAGTTAGAACTACTTGAAATTGAGCTGAACTTGTAGCTCACCCCATGGGTGTCCGCTTGAAGTAGCTACAGCCTCTAGCGAGCTAAACATATCCTCGGACACTCCCGGCACTACAAGCCATACGCTAAGTAAATAACCACACTCCCTCTAGGCAAATGTCGGCGTACTGCCTTACTAGACTACAAGTCCCGTAGCGCCTACACCATCTCTGTCCCTAATACAGTAACGCACAGTAATACAGTCATCACATAAATATAGGTTATCAGACTAAGTTCAACACACACCCAACTACACGCGGCTGATGTTCAAGAATGTCCAAATCCCCTAAAAATGATTAAACAACAACCTATCGTACGGAAGCTAAAGGCACAAAATGATGCCCCTTAAAACGAACATCTGTTAACGTGACCGCACTTAAAATGCCTTCCTTTGACTTCTCTTCTGAGTAGACTTTACCCATTAGAATCCATCCTAAACGGGTCTCCATGGCCACCAAATCAGAACATACATCTTATGTTCTCATGTCAACAGTTTGCCCGCAATATCAGCTCCAATCAGTATTTCGATGGGCCCAAAAGACGCCTGGTCACTCAAAATAATGTTCTGACAATTAACCTTTGTGAACAGAAGGTATTGTTTGACAAATTTTGGATTGGTCCATCACCTCAAAATTACTCTGGTAGCTGGCATCCAAACTTGAAAGGTAAACAGCATACACATCATGATTGTGTACTCCCGTAGTTGTACCACCGAACAGCGAGTGTTGAAGATTTTCATGCCAGTTTGATATATCATTTCTACAGCGTGTTCTTTAAAATGTAGGAACCAGGCCCACGCCACATCACAGGGAGGTCCCTATTGGCCTGAAATCTGGCCTTCACCTTTGCACCAACATGTGAATAAATAAGTTAACCCATTGGGAATTTACTAGATTTCTTCTTATTGAAAGGAGGTTGGTACGAACTCGTGGTTGTGTCCTGATTGCGGTCATTCCAGATTGCGTTCACCTCATTAGCAGTCCAGATTGCGGTCACTTTCATTTTAGCGAAGAACTATAAACATTCCAGTGTCCAGATTGCGATCACTTTCATTTTAGCGAAGAACTATAAACATTCCAGTGTCCAGATTGCGATCACTTTCATTTTAGCGAAGAACTATAAACATTCCAGTGTCCAGATTGCGGTCACTTTCATTTTAGCGAAGAACTATAAACATTCCAGTGTCCAGATTGCGATCACTTTTCTTGCGAGACCGGTCCTTGGTTCTTGGTTCTTCCCGACTGACTCAAACTCTCCGTATGGTTTTAACTCCTGAGCTAATACCACGCGCATGACCGCAGTCCGCAGCAAGACAATGATATTGCTTATGGTCTCCCTGACTTGATTGGTATAATTTCTAGTGAAATTTGCAGGTTCATATCAGTTTGAATTATATTTCATTCCACAAGAATTTGAATTTGGCTGTATATTGCCGTTGAACGAACTGCTACTGACATGGTTTTATATTATGCCGTGCACCACTGCCAACAGATGACAGCACCAGCGTCGCACGGATTTCACCAATTTTTTTAGCCTATTTACAATTTTGAAAAAAATAGGCTTATGAGATCACATTTTGTCCGTGTGTGTGTGCGTGTGTGTGATTCGTGTGTGTGTCCCCCCCCCCCTAATAAAATCTAAACGGCTGGAGAGATTTCAATGAAACTCCGTAAGTTCATGGCACTATTCCAGGCGACCTCGACCGTGCCCTTCAAATTATGTTACGTCTCACCAATCCACCATGGCGGCTGTGCGAAAAATTTCACCAGCATTCAATAACTCCGAAACTATTACCGATATCATCCTGGAATTTTGTATGGTCATAAAGGGAACTACTAAAAGTTCACTTATGTGACCTTTGAGAACCTGGTAACTACAAAACCAACATGGTATGTAATTTAGTTCAATTGTTTACATAACCTCAAGATGGCGGCTGTGCGAATTTTAAAATTAAGTTTTTATTTCTTGTGTCGTAATTATGCGATCGAAGTGAAAGTTTGAATAATGAACCTACGCTATAATTTTCCTTTTAAAGGTACATGACTCTATGGCCTATACATATAACAATCCAACATGGTGACCATCCAGAATATTTAGAATCTACTAAAGCAATCAAACTGATTTTTTTACGTTCATAGGGGTTATGAACATAAGTTCACTTATAGGACTTTCAATAACCTGGTGATCACAAATCCAACATGGTGGCGACGCGGAGTATAAATATTCTCATGGTCGTTTCTCGTAATTTAACCATCCAAGTGCAGTGAAACTTGGTACAGTAAATCCTTAAACAAATGTTAATCCACTGGCATCTAATTTATTTCAATAGTTTCCATTTTAAAATCTCTTTTTTACCTCTTGTGTCCTAATCATGTGATTAAAGTTTGAGTACTACACGTACACAATAATCTTCATGTAAGAGTACATAACTCGAAGCCCTACATACATAGCGACCGTCCGAAATATTTAGACGGTTCTCAATATCTACGAATCTATTACAGCAATCAAACTGAAATTTAGTATGTTGATAGAGGCAATTAACATTAGTGGGATATATGAAAATAGGCTCTATAGTTCTTCACGGAACTACTTGTTTTGTGTGCTATTTTTACGGAAGATATTGATCAAATCTGGTTTAGAATTATATGGGACCACTTCGCACGTATATACACTCCATAACGGTACAAAACACGGTTAGTATACAGAAATATTGACCACTATGATTGCAGCTAATGATAGCGTATTAGGACCAAAGAGAACTGACACATGACATGTACCTCAACATTGGCAAGAGGGGTGGAAGTGAAAGGTGAGGAAATTCCCAGGGGAGTTACAACTGGACCGGTCTCCCAAGAAAAGTGATTGCAATCTGGACGCTGGAATGTTTATAGTTCTTCCCTAAAATGAATGTGACCGCAATCTGGACTGCTAATGAAGTGAACGCAATGAGGAAGACACCGAACTCGTCGGCCAAAGCCAATTACGTTAAGATGGTTACATGACATCTCTTGAGTTGTTGACTGAGTGAGCTTGGGTGTTTATTTGTGTATAGGCTACCGTATAATATGCTACACTTTCAGAAATGTGAAACATCGGGTTGCGATTCCTATTCGGACAAAGAAATGGCCACTGCTCTCTTCAGATTAGGGGCAGATGACCTCGTAGTTCCACCCCTTAAAACAACAATAACTAACTAACTCTCTTAAGATTATCTGCTAGTACTGTACCCGATAACCTGATAGTAGGCTGTCAGATATCCGCCCCCTCAATCGGATTGCCAATAATCAAACGCGCCGGCATAGCTACATCAATGAAAATGGCACTGACAGATACTATCGAGATTAGAGCACAATAGTTAACAAGAAAATTATTGTGGAACACACCAAAATATACGGGGGTTCATACTTACCTTTACTTACCTCTTAAATATATCTCGGGGACTGGGTTGTCAACTGGATCACTTAAAAGTATGTCCTCACAATAACCTCCACCACGATATTTAAAATGAACCAGAAACGAAGACAAGAAACTTTAAACTGCACAATAATTTATTTCACATAAAGAATGATTTTAACAAAAATGAAACAACAAAATATACGTGGCAATCAGAAGCCATCGACCACATAACCATGTCCTCCTGTAGGACCTGTATTCTCTACATATAATGTTTTAGCTTTCTCAAGCTCATAGCAACAAAAATATAACAATGCACTGGGAATGGAAACGGGATTTGGGATGAGACACATATATCAATTGCTTTGCGTGTTTATATACTGCACATTTTATTTATAGCCACAAGGCTATTATGAAACGCCCTTGGCCTCGGTAACACAGTTGTCCGGACCAGCTGCAAAGCACCTGCATTGTCAACGCGGACACCCGTTCGTTCAACCCTAGTATAAGCGTGTTACCTCATAGCTTGGCTCTCTTTCAAACACGTAAATGTTCACATCTCAACTGAAATATTATCACGCAAATGTCTTACATGCTTCCTTCAAACACCAGTGGATTCCTCCAACAATCCCAAATCATGATTATTTGTTCAAACCACTTGCTTAACTTGCATTGTTTAGAGTATAAAAAAACCTAAATGTTAATAACAAAAGTTCATTAATTATTTATAACAATAATAAATTGTTTATAACAATGTCAAATGACCATTGAAAATTTAATACACGCTTCTATTAATCACTATCATTTCAAATTATTTAACAAAGATATTTACAAAATTATTTTACAATATTAAATTGTTTATATTATTTATACAAGGAATACATTGAACCACACGTTTATCCGGTTGATAATTACTCACATCGTGTTGATATAAACGACCAATGAAGGTTAGTTATATTTAACTGTCAAATTCAGGTTTAATAATGTTTAATAATAATTATTAATATTTGTGACTGTAACCTCCATTCAAAATCTTTATCTCAAATTATTTAACACTCTTGTTAATTTTAACAGTATCTTCATATGAATAATCTTTCAAAGAACAAGAACAATAACATTCAGCGGGAAAATACTTCGCTCATAACGCACAAAAATGGCACAAAAATTGGCCCAAAATTCATCATATATCTTTATATATATGGCATAAAAATCTTCCAAACTACACACAAGAAACCTCCACTATTAATTCAACAACTTCATTAATTATTGTGGGAACCTCCTTCATTATTCAAGGGCATTACTCAACAGCGACTTTTACACGTCCACTGAACTGACGATTATACATCCATTGTTCCTCTTTAAAAATTCTTATATTCATCAATTGTAATAATGACTGTTATTATTTAACCTTCGAGGGTTTCATTCATGAATCGATATGAAGTAAAAATTTGCCAATCACAAATAAATTTAATAGCAAATACGATTAGACACTCCTGCCTGGTCTATCAAAATTGAGATTAACATCTTCAAAGTAACGCAGTATAAAAATACTCTCTTCAAACAAAGTTCAACTAAACTGCAAAATAGTCGAATAGAATACAATCAGATTGTGGAATGCAAACATTATTGTTCCAATCTAGAATTGAGAAAAACTCCTATCAAATGTTCATTACTATAGTGTATTCAATAAATTGTAATTAACGTTCATATTTCATAAAATTGTCTATAATGCAATGATAAATGTCTATGTTGCAATCATGTTCATAAGACGACTAGTATTTCAAAGATCGTCGATATCGTAAAAGATTTTAACGCTCTAAAATCTTTTAAATTATTCTTCTTTCTTGAGGATGACAGAAAATTGGTCAAAGTAATTAACTGATTAGAATTACTTTAATAAAATGACACGCTGTCTGAATTCAACTCTGCCATAGCAAATCATTAACTTTACAGTAAAATAGTGACTACAAAAATATGCAAATTACTGAAAGAATCTAAATCATCAGTCTCAACTGATCCAAAATTATTTAAGTATGCCAATGACATAACAATGTCTCAAAAATCGAAGAAAAAGGCATAAATCATCGAAGTGTACTGAGTACAAAAATATCAATCAATAAAATGGGGCAAAAGGTAGGACAGAAAATATGGGAAGAATGGTTGCTCAGATATCGCTACAAAACTCAAATAATACAAGAAACGTTCACGACTACCTTATCTGCCGATTGAAGTTCCAGAGGAAAATTCCCCAAAGAAGACTGCTGATGGATCCATTTCACCAACTTAAAGATGAGCTCCATCCTCGAAACAGGAATCAGCGTCCTCGGAGAATCGAACTGCTTCCTCCTCCGAAATTGCACTGCTCCGTGGATACGAAAAAACATCCTTCCGGCAAAATTCTTCATTGTGCGCCGGGATAACCCTGGCCTCTCTTGAAAGTTCTCTGAAGTTCTTGCAGGAATTCGTCATGAAGTTTAATGTAGTTATTTCCGCAGAAATATTCATAGTTGTGGAGTATGAAAATATTTCCACTGTTATCTGGTATAATTCAGCGATGGATTAACGATGCATGAGTGTAGTTGGATGTTCACTACATGCTCGCTTTTGTAGAAAGACGATTAACGAAGTTCCATGCTGTTACTTTACTCCAATAATATATGTCCCAATTGCATCAAAGCCTTAGCCTTCCATCTCAACTGCTGTTATAATCATCAAAAGCACTGCAATATTATAATGTTCCATAGTCGAATGTATCGTTGTAATACCAAACTGTTGCACTCCACGTGTCAGCCGTAGTGTATAATGTGGAATATAAAAGTGTTTCTCCTGTGGCGAGAAAATCACTTTTGTTGGCAGCCTAAAAGTTCCAATAACTTTCGAAGTATAACTGTGAAATCGTTCAAATCTTGTATACAGCTCAATGTTATACTGCCTAATAGAATTATCATACAGGCTGAAGTTAGCGCTTGATATCTTGACTGGTGGAAACGTTAATGTGCGCGTTTCAACTTCACCTAGTTTCGAGCAGCGTAGAATGGAACTGCTCCGAGTTCGTTCGATGCGGCAGGCTTTCACCTCACGCTAAAGACACCTTACTTCACTGAATCACTTGAAAATAACTCTATATCACCAGAAATATATATGCGATCACAAGTATGAGATCTGAGCGTATGAGATCTGAGTATGAGAGCTCCTCTCTCCTGTGCACGACCTTTTATCAACTTCTTAAGGGGCGTATCCATCCCTACCATAGCCTGTTGCTGCGTCATTGCTGGAAGTTTTAACTTTGGCTATACTTGACGGATTTTCAAAATTCAAAAACTCAAAATTAATTTCTTCAAAATTCCAAATCAATGCCATAACTGAAAATAGATTTCCACAAATCTGCATGCCAAAAGTAATCGAATATCGTAGTTTCAGCAATCTCCGTCTTTCTTCCAAACTATCGTTCATTGGTTCGCGTCTCTCCTCCAATAGCGTAGCTTCTTCCTTAGCACAATACCTTGTTTCCTGCGACTGCGTCGTAAATCTCTGATCTTTCTCGAATAAAATCATGACGTCACCAAGAATCTCAGCTCAATCAGCCTACTGGCATGAATTCTACGTCATCCGTGCCTACGTCATGAATATCCACGTCATAACTATGACATCCATAACTTTACTGATATTTTCCAATACAGCCATCGTGGTCTCAATATAATTCAATTTCCGGGGGCATTCTCCCTTCACCACGTTTTAAAAACAGTTGCAAATTGTTTTTAAACTCTGTGTTATACATATCTCAATTCACTTGAACACGAAATTGAATTATTATTGGCTTACTCTTCTATGATATTTCTACTATGTTCCTTAATCATAAGTCTATTCTTCTCTGGTTTGTGTGTGGTTAATGTATTCTCTCCTCTCTACTTTCTCTTCTGTCCTGAATTTCTGTTTTCCAAGTTCTGCTGACTTGTAGAAGGTCCAGGATCAATCACAACATCCTGCCTTTTCTTTTGATTTTCGGCTTCTTTTTCCCGTAACTCCTTCAGGTATTGCTGGCTTTCCTTCTCTCTTTCCTGATACTGATCGGGTGTCATAACCTGACCTTGAGAATCCTGATTTCTATTTTGGTTCTGGTTATTTCTATTATAATTTCTGTTATAACCATTATTGTTGTAATATCTGCCTCTTCCATTGTTGTAATTGCCTCGATTATAGTTCCAGCCTCTTCTCTGTTGATACGGACGGTAACCTTGCGATCTGTTATTCCGAAACTGATTATTCCTGTGAGGACCTACATTGTCAGTTTTCTCTTCATCTGGCTTGTCAGTTTGCTGAACTTGGTCCATATATACAGTATTTATTTCTTTGAAGTCATGCCTTTGACCTTTCTGTACCACGTTAGGCATTGGACTTGTGTAGTCTAACCTCCTCAGTAATTCGTCCATGCTGGTCAAATCCCTGATGTTTGACGAAATGATTAGTCTCCTCACCTCCACAGGCAGCATACGAGAAATCGCATCAATTAATTGCTCCGTTGACAATGGGGGTTGCAAAAATCTCAAGCGGGACAATTGACTCGTAAAGAAATCAGCGTACCGTGTTGGAAGAGTACCTGAGTATTTTCTTGAATAAACCTCCGCTCTTAACGAATTCTGCGCTTCTATGGACCAAAATCGTTTGATTAATGCCTCTGCAAACTCGTCAAAGTTACTGAATGTGTATCTAAAAGCTCTAAACCATTCAAGGGGTCCTCTAATCAAAAATCTTTCCACTATCTTCATCTCTCTCTCTCTGGGAATGTGAGCTTCGATGAAATAATCTTTGAGGTTCCTGACATATTCTATAGGCGTCAAACTATCAGTGTTGCTGAATTTTTGCGGTTTGTCTTCAAAATTCCTGATGACCGTTACATTCCTCGGATATGAATCCGGATAGTTTTTCCCACTATCTCGATAGTTCCACTCAGGTTCCCTATTCCTCTCGTCATCTTCCTCCCTGAATCTGGATATACGTTCTTCAGGAGTTACGTCTCTCTCTTCTGGATCTAGGTTATATCTTCTGGCATAATTCCTATTGGTTTCGCAAGCCAAGCCTTCTGTATCCTTGTCAGTGATTTACGTTAAGACTTTCCTGATTAACTCTTCTTTGTAGGTCTCCATCAAACGAGCTTCTCCTAGCTTCAAATTCTGCAGTTTGCTCGTCGTTTCATTTACATCAGAGACAACTTTATGAATCTGATCCTCTAACGCAGATTTTAATGCTTGCACATCCTGACCTATTTGTGTTCTATCTTCTACTTGTCTCTCGGATAGCGAATCCATCCTTACGCTTAAATCTTTCCTAATTTGTACTACTTCATTGTTAATATCTATTTGAGTACTGGCAAGTTTTCTTTCAATACGTTCCTGAATTTGGGTTACATGTTCCCCACTTGACCTATTCCACTCGTCTTTCCATACTGCTACATTTGCCGTTAACATTTCTGCTATGTCTACTTCGATATCATCTTTAAGTAATCTATTATGGTCTAATACCTGGGTTCTCATGACCTCTACATCATACTTTAAACCTGCTAAAGACGCTGTCGTTCTAACTGACTCATCAACTAGCCTAGTCGTTAATGCACTCATATTACGCGTACAAAGTGTTTTCGAATTTTCTATTTCTTCCCTGACTTTATTTACATCAGTTTGGACTTTAGCAATATCTACGAAAACTGTGTTGACTTCTACTTGAATCTTATTTATGTCACTTTGCATCTCATTTACATCCGAATGAATGTTATTAATATCAACCTGAACATTGGACACATCAGTTCTAACATTTTGGACTTCTCTTTGGACTTCCTCAACCTTGTCTTGGACAGTCGCAACATCATTTTTAACAACAACTACTTCAGCCCTAGCACAAGAAATATCACTCCGGACATTAGCAACATCAAGATTCAACATAGTAAGATCTTTTTGTACCTTAGACACATCAATTTTAACAACAGACACATCTTTATGCACATTGGACACGTCTGTGCGCATGTCAGTTACAGCATTCTCTATTCCTTGGGTATTAATCTGTAAACGCGACATATTATCCTCTAGGTTTGCAGAACTGGTCTGAATAACTTTCAAACTTTCATCCATTCTACTAGCATTCCTAGCTTCCATCTCCTCCATTCGACTAGTATTCCTAGCTTCCATCTCCCTCATATTGTTGGACATCTCCTCCAACATTTTCTTAATACTTTCATCTGCCATTTCAATAATATTTCAATAATAAACTGCTTTAGGGACATACATCAAAAAGAGTAAAATAACAACATCTGAGCAACATTCTTCACCATATATAAATTTGAGCAATTTTCTGTCTTAAATCTAACTTATAATTACCTTACAATTAACCTTCGTAGACACTTCATGTTGAAACAAACTCAAGCACATGTTCAAGTTTATTTGGCTCATTTTAAAATATCCTAACACAAATAATTTACATTTATAATCCAAATAGTTTAATTTTATCTTTAATATGACTATACATGTCATAAGCCGGTCAAATAAAATAAGATTCCAGATCATAGGCGATTTTTCTAAGTTTCCAGCCTATTTAACCTCTTTCAAGTCGTATAAGATCTGATCTTTTCTGAGTGTAATTTTCCTAATACAACACAACATTTAATCCCTATATAATCACACTCTCAAATTCTACAATTGGCTAAGACATCTAACAAAGAATCAACCTCTTTATTTGAGTCTTCACAATCCCTTTGACATCGATAACTTGGTAATCCAATGTTATTCGAACACTCCACAAAAATTGCGGTGTCAATTCTACTGCAATGACTTGTTAATCCAATTTTATTCAGTCGAACGTGCCAATCGAGACAATCGAGCCCCACCGAATTGCGGCAATCCTCCTGGTAATCCAGTTTTGTAGAACATGCCCCACGTTTCAGGGTCGCCAATCCTACTGTACCCGATAACATGATAGTAGGCTGTCAGATATCCGCCCCCTCAATCGGATTGCCAATAATCAAACGCGCCGGCATAGCTACATCAATGAAAATGGCACTGACAGATACTATCGAGATTAGAGCACAATAGTTAACAAGAAAATTATTGTGGAACACACCAAAATATACGGGGGTTCATACTTACCTTTACTTACCTCTTAAATATATCTCGGGACTGGGTTGTCAACTGGATCACTTAAAAGTATGTCCTCACAATAACCTCCACCACGATATTTAAAATGAACCAGAAACGAAGACGAGAAACTTTAAACTGCACAATAATTTATTTCACATAAAGAATGATTTTAACAAAAATGAAACAACAAAATATACGTGGCAATCAGAAGCCATCGACCACATAACCATGTCCTCCTGTAGGACCTGTATTCTCTACATATAATGTTTTAGCTTTCTCAAGCTCATAGCAACAAAAATATAACAATGCACTGGGAATGGAAACGGGATTTGGGATGAGACACATATATCAATTGCTTTGCGTGTTTATATACTGCACATTTTATTTATAGCCACAAGGCTATTATGAAACGCCCTTGGCCTCGGTAATACAGTTGTCCGGACCAGCTGTAAAGCACCTGCATTGTAAACGCGGACACCCGTTCGTTCAACCCTAGTATAAGCGTGTTACCTCAAAGCTTGGCTCTCTTTCAAACACGTAAATGTTCACATCTCAACTGAAATATTATCACGCAAATGTCTTACATGCTTCCTTCAAACACCAGTGGATTCCTCCAACAATCCCAAATCATGATTATTTGTTCAAACCACTTGCTTAACTTGCATTGTTTAGAGTATAAAAAAACCCTAAATGTTAATAACAAAAGTTCATTAATTATTTATAACAATAATAAATTGTTTATAACAATGTCAAATGACCATTGAAAATTTAATACACGCTTCTATTAATCACTATCATTTCAAATTATTTAACAAAGATATTTACAAAATTATTTTACAATATTAAATTGTTTATATTATTTATACAAGGAATACATTGAACCACACGTTTATCCGGTTGATAATTACTCACATCGTGTTGATATAAACGACCAATGAAGGTTAGTTATATTTAACTGTCAAATTCAGGTTTAATAATGTTTAATAATAATTATTAATATTTGTGACTGTAACCTCCATTCAAAATCTTTATCTCAAATTATTTAACACTCTTGTTAATTTTAACAGTATCTTCATATGAATAATCTTTCAAAGAACAAGAACAATAACATTCAGCGGGAAAATACTTCGCTCATAACGCACAAAAATGGCACAAAAATTGGCCCAAAATTCATCATATATCTTTATATATATGGCATAAAAATCTTCCAAACTACACACAAGAAACCTCCACTATTAATTCAACAACTTCATTAATTATTGTGGGAACCTCCTTCATTATTCAAGGGCATTACTCAACAGCGACTTTTACACGTCCACTGAACTGACGATTATACATCCATTGTTCCTCTTTAAAAATTCTTATATTCATCAATTGTAATAATGACTGTTATTATTTAACCTTCGAGGGTTTCATTCATGAATCGATATGAAGTAAAAATTTGCCAATCACAAATAAATTTAATAGCAAATACGATTAGACACTCCTGCCTGGTCTATCAAAATTGAGATTAACATCTTCAAAGTAACGCAGTATAAAAATACTCTCTTCAAACAAAGTTCAACTAAACTGCAAAATAGTCGAATAGAATACAATCAGATTGTGGAATGCAAACATTATTGTTCCAATCTAGAATTGAGAAAAACTCCTATCAAATGTTCATTACTATAGTGTATTCAATAAATTGTAATTAACGTTCATATTTCATAAAATTGTCTATAATGCAATGATAAATGTCTATGTTGCAATCATGTTCATAAGACGACTAGTATTTCAAAGATCGTCGATATCGTAAAAGATTTTAA
Source organism: Meconema thalassinum (assembly GCA_946902985.2). NCBI lineage: Eukaryota > Metazoa > Arthropoda > Insecta > Orthoptera > Tettigoniidae > Meconema > Meconema thalassinum. The sequence goes on along the minus strand of OX336396.1, from coordinate 292,350,238 downwards.
CGCTCTAAAATCTTTTAAATTATTCTTCTTTCTTGAGGATGACAGAAAATTGGTCAAAGTAATTAACTGATTAGAATTACTTTAATAAAATGACACGCTGTCTGAATTCAACTCTGCCATAGCAAATCATTAACTTTACAGTTAAATAGTGACTACAAAAATATGCAAATTACTGAAAGAATCTAAATCATCAGTCTCAACTGATCCAAAATTATTTAAGTATGCCAATGACATAACAATGTCTCAAAAATCGAAGAAAAAGGCATAAATCATCGAAGTGTACTGAGTACAAAAATATCAATCAATAAAATGGGGCAAAAGGTAGGACAGAAAATATGGGAAGAATGGTTGCTCAGATATCGCTACAAAACTCAAATAATACAAGAAACGTTCACGACTACCTTATCTGCCGATTGAAGTTCCAGAGGAAAATTCCCCAAAGAAGACTGCTGATGGATCCATTTCACCAACTTAAAGATGAGCTCCATCCTCGAAACAGGAATCAGCGTCCTCGGAGAATCGAACTGCTTCCTCCTCCGAAATTGCACTGCTCCGTGGATACGAAAAAACATCCTTCCGGCAAAATTCTCCATTGTGCGCCGGGATAACCCTGGCCTCTCTTGAAAGTTCTCTGAAGTTCTTGCAGGAATTCGTCATGAAGTTTAATGTAGTTATTTCCGCAGAAATATTCATAGTTGTGGAGTATGAAAATATTTCCACTGTTATCTGGTATAATTCAGCGATGGATTAACGATGCATGAGTGTAGTTGGATGTTCACTACATGCTCGCTTTTGTAGAAAGACGATTAACGAAGTTCCATGCTGTTACTTTATTCCAATAATATATGTCCCAATTGCATCAAAGCCTTAGCCTTCCATCTCAACTGCTGTTATAATCATCAAAAGCACTGCAATATTATAATGTTCCATAGTCGAATGTATCGTTGTAATACCAAACTGTTGCACTCCACGTGTCAGCCGTAGTGTATAATGTGGAATATAAAAGTGTTTCTCCTGTGGCGAGAAAATCACTTTTGTTGGCAGCCTAAAAGTTCCAATAACTTTCGAAGTATAACTGTGAAATCGTTCAAATCTTGTATACACCTCAATGTTATACTGCCTAATAGAATTATCATACAGGCTGAAGTTAGCGCTTGATATCTTGACTGGTGGAAACGTTAATGTGCGCGTTTCAACTTCACCTAGTTTCGAGCAGCGTAGAATGGAACTGCTCCGAGTTCGTTCGATGCGGCAGGCTTTCACCTCACGCTAAAGACACCTTACTTCACTGAATCACTTGAAAATAACTCTATATCACCAGAAATATATATGCGATCACAAGTATGAGATCTGAGCATATGAGATCTGAGTATGAGAGCTCCTCTCTCCTGTGCACGACCTTTTATCAACTTCTTAAGGGGCGTATCCATCCCTACCATAGCCTGTTGCTGCGTCATTGCTGGAAGTTTTAACTTTGGCTATACTTAACGGATTTTCAAAATTCAAAAACTCAAAATTAATTTCTTCAAAATTCCAAATCAATGCCATAACTGAAAATAGATTTCCACAAATCTGCATGCCAAAAGTAATCGAATATCGTAGTTTCAGCAATCTCCGTCTTTCTTCCAAACTATCGTTCATTGGTTCGCGTCTCTCCTCCAATAGCGTAGCTTCTTCCTTAGCACAATACCTTGTTTCCTGCGACTGCGTCGTAAATCTCTGATCTTTCTCGAATAAAATCATGACGTCACCAAGAATCTCAGCTCAATCAGCCTACTGGCATGAATTCTACGTCATCCGTGCCTACGTCATGAATATCCACGTCATAACTATGACATCCATAACTTTACTGATATTTTCCAATACAGCCATCGTGGTCTCAATATAATTCAATTTCCGGGGGCAGTACCAACATGGAAACGTGTACCATTTTCAAGAAGGTGCTTATTTATGGGAATATTACCTCTGTGTACTGTGAATTCTTTAAGTGGTATATGAATGACTTTGTGTAAACAATTCTACTGTTATCTCTGTAATGTTAATTGCTGTGACTAAATAAAGAACCGGCCGCGGTGGCCGAGAGCGCTCCGCGCTGGCATGGGGAGAACGTGGGTTCGATTCCCACCTCGGCCGTCCTGAAAATAGTTTTCGTGGTTTCCCATTTTCACCACCAGGCAAATGCCGGGACGGTTCCTTTCAATAGGTCCACGGCCGATTTCCTTCCAATATCCCTTCCCTGACCCGTCCTGAAAAGAAAAGTACATGGCCATTGGCTGCATTAATACAATTATTAATTAAGAACAAGTAGTTCCGCGAAGAACTATAAAGCCTATTTTCATAGAACCTACTTATGTTAATTGCCACTATCAACACACAAAATTTCAGTTTGATTGCTGTAATAGATTCGTAGATATTGAGAACCGACTAAATATTTCGGATGGTCGCCATGTTGGATTTTTATATATGTAGGTCTTAGAGTTATGTACTGTTACATGAAGATTGTTGTGTACGTGTAGTATTCAAACTTCAATCGCATGAATAGGACACAAGAAGTAAGAACGAGATTTTAAAATTTCGCACAGCTGCCATCTTGTGGTTATGGAAACAATTGAATTAAATTAGATGTCAGTGGATTAACATTTGTATAAGCATTTACTGTACCAAGTCTCACTGCACTCGGATGGTTAAATTGGGAGAAACGTCCATTCAAATATTTATACTTCGCGTCGCCGCCATGTTGGATTTGTGATCATCAGGTTATTGAAAGTCCTATAGGTAAACTTATGTTCATAGTCTCTATGAACATAAAGGATTTCAGTTTGATTGCTCTAAAAGATTCGTAGATATTGAGAACCGTCCAAATATTTCGGATGGTCGCCATGTTGGATTGTTATATGTATAGGCCATAGAGTTATGTACCATTAAAGGAAAATTATTGCGAAGGTTCATTATTCAAACTTTCACTTCCATCGCATGATTATGACACAAGAAATAAAAACATAATTTTAAAAATTCGGACAGCCGCCATCTTGAGATTATGTAAACAATTGAACTAAATTAGATACCTGTGCATTACAATGTGTATAAACATTCGTTGTATCAAGTTTTATTGCGTTTGGATCATTAAATCGCGAGAAAGGTCTATTTAAAACGATTGAATTCGCTTGGCCGCCATATTCGTTTTGTAGTTAACAGGTTTTTGAAAGTTTCATAGATAATCTCACAGTAGTCCCCTTCATCTTCGTAGAAAATTTCAGGGTGATATCAGCAATAGTTTCGGAGATATAGAATGCCGGAGAAATAATCGCACAGCCGCCATCTTGAGGTTATGTAAAAAATTGAACAAAGTTAGATGTCGGTGCATTAAAATACATGTATAAACATATACTGTACCAAGTTTCATTGCGTTTGGTTGCTTAAATCGCGAGAAACGTCTATTTGAAAGTCGCAACTTCGCTTGGGCGCCATGTTGGTTTTGTAGTTACCAGGTTTTCGAAAGTCACATAGGTGTACTTCTAGTGGTGCTCTTTATCACCGTACAAAATTTCTGGGTGATATCCGTATTAGTTTCGGAGATATTGAATGCTGGTTAAATATTTCGCACAGCCGCCATGTTGGATTGGTGAGACGTAGTAAAATTTGAAGGGCATGGTCGAGGTTGGCAGAAACAGTGTTATGACCTTACCGAGTTTCATTGAAATCGTTCCATTCGTTTAGATGTTATTAGGGACACACCCACACATACGCTCACACACACACGGACAAAAGGTGATCTCATAAGGCTATTTTTTACATAAAATGAAAATAGGCTAAAAATGTATGTATCATTATATCATGTTGCTTTGATCATTTCTTTAATTTTGTAAAGAGGGTGGGGATTACGATACTCACAAAGTGAGGTTATGGGTTAATTGTAGCTGAGAAGTGAGGTTATGGAAGTTCGACAATTAAGTTAGTAGTGAACTTCGTGGCTATATACGGGCATCGAGGTATTCAAATAAACTAAACTAAATTAAAACTCTGGGATTATGAGAAGGCTCTTCGTGATAAATCTTGTTACCAACCTTGCAAATCCTTAATGGTTAGTCTTCTTTAGTACCAGAAATATGTGTGTGTATTTCGTGCGAGGTTATATATCTCTGGAATGTCACAAAACGTGGAAGCCTCTACCTTCCACTACTCCCAGGGCCTCTATGGCCTGTACGGAGTTGGCTTTGCTTTTATATATCTCTGGAAGATAGAAGGATGAAATCCAGACTATACGCTATGTTTAACACTTACTCTAATCGGCCAGTATGGGGAGAAATACGCAAACGCCTGGGAAATCCCACCTACCTGAGCGGGGTGGTGTATTCCTTGGAATACACGTTCAGTTAGAGCTCTTGCTGCTCTTTGCTTTTTCTCATTGGTTTTATTTATTTAATTTCCCTCCTTGCAGACACCAACAGCGACCCTCTGTATACTATTTGCTTTGTACACGTGCTTAAGTTGTTTATAAGTTTGTTCTAGATGTGAATCTTCTATGGAATCTACCTAGCGGTATCTCGCGGCAACACGCCGAAGTTCTTCGGATTCATTGGGTCAAGATGACTTGCATACCACTCCGATAGGCTTCGCCGCTGTCCTCAGCTATCATCTCCTTGAAGACACTACTCCATGAAGAAAATTACATTGTATAAAGAGTGTTTTTTTAATGTTTCCCATTCTGATATATGCTCTTTTGTTTCCTTCCCCTCCCTCCTCGCCTACCTAGCTCTATCGTCTGCTTCTTTGCTCGCTCTCACTTCTAGTTCAGACTTCGAGTGTTCAGTTCGGCGCTCTCTCTTAGAGGCCAGTCTCCTGTCTCCATGAGACAATTTTAAAATAGACGCCATGTCTGTTTTTTAAAGTAACGGCTACCAGGAGCCATCAACCTTCAGCGGCTATGAAAAAGTTAAGTAGGCTACAAATCTTCAATGATTTTAAACACCTTTTAATGTTTTTAATTCATGCTGAATGCTTTTAACGAAACTTTATAGACAGTGTGGGGAATTACGCACTATTGTGCAATAACCGTCTTCGTGGGATTTTCTTTGCCATGCTTTAGCTATCCAAGCTTGCTTTAAAACATGAAATTATGTACTTCTTGTACGAAATAAAGGAGATACCTTCCCTACACCGTGGGATTTCTGCTAATACTCATAGCTGTCTATAAACTTAACTTTTCCCACCGTGGGATTCTTACCGCTCCATTTAACTGGAATTTCTGGAAATTTCCATTTGAAATAATCTCCAAACTACAAAGAACTATACTCAATACCGCCAAATTGCTGGAACCTCAAGTTAACTAGAACTATTAACTGCAATCCACAAACTTTCCAACCCAATAAACTTATTCAAGTCAAATTCAACCGAGTGTTCTCCATAAGCTGCAATAACTTTTCACTTTTTTCCATGAACTTTCAGTGCTGCAATAGTGAAATCTTCCAATCTATCAACAAACTTTAGTGCAAAACAGTGTCCGTTCAACTATCTACCGCGCCGCGTTCGATTGAGAGCAATAACAAGATGTTCAGTAAAGAACCCTAAATGCATGGGTATTGTTATAACTCTTTGTCCTTTTCAAGGAGAATAATTGAATGTTGGTTGTAGTAGCTTGTTGAAATACAACGTGTTATAGGGATATTAAACATGAATATGAGGTGCCCTTTGCTAGTGCTACCTCTGTAAAAAAAATGTCATTCAATTCGGTTTCACCGTGTTTGAATTGATATGGGGAATGGATTTGTACACATACATGACCGCTATTTGCAAACTATTGGGCTGATGACCTTGTAGTCAGTCATAAGATGCTTTCCACAAAAAGGCATGTTGTTGCAAAATCTGGTAGAGATCAAATTATTAGGATGGTCGTAATTTGATTTAAGCTTCTAATATTTGGGTGGCCGTCATTTCGTTTCCGTCAAGATGGCGGCGATATAAAACACGACACTGAGGTGCCCTTTGCTAGTGCTGCCTCTGTACCAAATTTTGTTAAATTCGGTTTCACCGTGTTTGAATTGATAGGGGGAATCGATTTGCACACATACTTGGCCACCATCTGCAAACTATTGGGCTGATCTTGCAGTTTGGTCAGAATATGCTTCCCACATAAAGATATGTTGTTGCAAAATTTGGTAGAGACTAGATTATTAGGTTGGTCGTAATTACATTTTAGCTTCTAATATGTGGGTGGCCGTGATTACGTTTCCGTCAAGATGGCGGTGATATAAAACATGACACTGAGGTGCCCTTTGCTAGTGCTACCTCTGTACCAAATTTCGTTCCATTCGGTTTCACCGTGTTCGAATTGATAGGGGGAATCGATTTTCACACAAAGATGGCCGCCATCCACAAAATATTAGGCTAATGACCTATTAGTTTGGTCAAAGGGTGCTCCCTCCATAAACGTATGTTGTTGCAAAATTTGGTAGAGATCGGATGATTAGGTTAATCGTAATTTGATTTAAGCTTTGACCATTTGTGTGGCCGCCATTACGTTTCCGTCAAGATGGCGGCGATATAAAACATGACACTGAGGTGCCCTTTGCTAGTGCTACCTCTGTACCAAATTTTGTTCCATTCGGTTACACCGTGTTCGAATTAAGAGGGGGAATCTATTTTGACACAAAGATGGCCGCTATCCGCAAACTATTAGGCTAATGACCTATTATATTAGTCAAAGTATGCTCCCTCCATAACGGTATGTTGTTGCAAAATTTGGTAGAGATCGGATGATTAGGTTAGTCGTAATTTGATTTATGCTTTGAACATTTGTGTGGCCGCCATTACGTTCCCGTCAAGATGGCGGCGATATAAAACATGACACTGAGGTGCCCTTTGCTAGTGCTACCTCTGTACCAAATTTCGTTTCATTCGGTTTCACCGTGTTCGAATTAAGAGGGGGAATCGATGTTCACACAAAGATGGCCGCCATCCGCAAACTATTAGGCTGATTTTGGAAATATCTGTTCCCGTAGGAAACAGGATGTAAAATTGTCCGATGGAACTATGTACATTAACAAATTCACAAAGAAATTTGAAACAATGATCCGGCTAGCTCAAAACGCTGGCAACTGTTTTGAGCTAGCCGGACCATTGTTTCAAATTTCTTTGTGAATTTGTTAATGTACATAGCTCAATCGGACAATTTTACATCCTGTTTCCTACGGGAACAGATATTTCCAATATGGATTAGCAAGGTAAGCTAATATTATTTTTGAAAGGAAGTTTTGACTTCCGTAGTACATTGGCGCTGCTCGTGGCAACATTTGTGCCTTGCAGCGGTCTTCACAGTATGTACTAGCCACGCGTCTTGGTGAGGTGTACCATAACCAACTGAAGAGCCCATTGGTACACTGGGGCGAAACGCTGGCAACTGTTTTGAGCTAGCCGGACCATTGTTTCAAATTTGTTTATGAATTTGTTAATATTAGGCTGATGACCTATTAGTTTGGTCAAAGGATGCTCCCCCCATAAGGGTATGTTGTTGCAAAATTTGGTAGAGATCGGATGATTAGGTTAGTCGTAATTTGATTTAAGCTTTGACCATTTGTGTGGCCTCCATTACGTTTCCGTCAAGATGGCGGCGATATAAAACATGACACTGAGGTGTCCTTTGCTAGTGCTACCTTTGTACCAAATTTCGTTCAATTCGCGTTCACCGTGTTCGAATTGATAGGGTGGGGGGGACAGACATTCAGAGTACACACACACTCACACACACACAGACTCACACACACACACACACACACACACACACACACATACACACACAGACACACAGCCAGACACACTTTTTTTCGCCCTGTGTTGATCTCATAAGTCTACTTTCATTTTTTGCAAAAATCGAAAGTAGGCTAAAAATAGGCCTGAACTATAAATTCCTATCTCCTTTTCCTCAAATACCTTTAACTAACAAATTTAGGTCAATCTAAATATCTAGTTACAACTCAACGAGGCCTCGCCCAAAGTTTGGCGCCCTACCATTTTTTCTCCATGTATCACTTATTCACTCTGTTTAAATATTGGTAGTTATAGAAACTACTTATTAATCTTTCTTTTCTTGTCCTGCTGGCTCAGGAATCGTTAATTTTCTAGTTGTTAAACGTTTGTACCAAATTTATTTTGATCCAGGCTTCGTTAATACGACCTGGCCTTTTTTGAAATGTACCATTTGTTAACTTCGGTTTTAATAATAGCGGTAACCTCCGCTTGTAATTCTCCTTTTTCCTCCTGCTACGAACAGGAATTTAATCTATTTGTTTATAGCCTTTTCGCTTGCCATAAGGGCATTCTAATAGTGCTTGTATCCTACCTATCTAATTTATCAAAGTTATAATTACTTTACAGTTGTCATTACAAATTTTAAACTTGTTAATTTTAAGCACATATTAAAACCTTAGTACAGGTTTAGTGCTCGTAATAGGTTCGAAACCATTTAAATTGTTTAAAATGATTTGTCAATTGTAAATGTCCAAATATTAGGTCTTAGACCTCGTAATTTGCAACAAAATAAAAGATGTTCTTAACTCAAAATATGATTCTAAATCTAATAATCGTTAATTTTTTCAAATTCTATCAACTGTTAAATAAATAATTTGTTGTTTTGTTGCTATCTTTATTACTAGAACAAAGGTTAGGCAGGACCTTCTCTTCCCTGATTCTTCTCCCGAAATTATTTCATCTTAAAAAATAAAATTAAAAAATCACTGAATCATTAACAACTTTACCACGTGTTGCGTTTAAAACGAAACTTCAAATAACAACATTTGCAAAGTTTCTCTTACCTGTCACAGCTAATTCTAGTAAATCATTAAGGCAAGTACAGCTCGCTCCGTCAGCTCCTTATTTGTAGAGACTTCTTCTCTAACTTGTGTTTTCTCTTCAAAATTTTAGTTTTGTTTAAGTTAGGTCTGTGGGTTTCCTCCGTTCTAAGTTTTTAGTCGGCACCCTGCTGAGTAAAAGCTTAGCCTGCTTTAAGTGCAACAATTGGTTTTCGTAAAAGATTCTCACTAATAATAGTAAAAAATATTGCATAAGGCACTAGAGTTGCTTTATCTCTTCCCACTCTGGGGGCATTCGGCTGTTCTGTCGGAGATCCAACAGTGTCTAGTAATAAAAATATTACTACAAATTCAAATCCTTCTAGTATTTCAGAAGGCTTTCCAAAATCTTACCCTTTTGAAGGGAGAGTGCCTAGATCCATTCCTTTTGATATACCTTGCCTTGCTAGAGTACCACCCTTCCCCCATAGTACCCGAATACTTGCTCGGGAGGGAAAGAGCACTTGGCGAAAGTTTGCCAGTAACCTCAATTCATGCCGCGCTCTCCGCTTGCCTTGTGCAAGCCCCAGCTCAAGTTAGGTACTTCATAAGTTTTGCACTACGAAATTCCGGTTTATATCGGTGTTTATTAATGGTTTGTGTTGGATTCTCTTCCTCTCAGTCTAAAAATTGTTTCCACTCCTAAACCCACCTCTTTTTCTCTCTCGTCATCTTCCCTTAGGCAGTGTTAACATTCAGTAATGACCTACCACAGGGCAGATCATCCACATAAAGTTAGGATCCGACCACAGCGTACAAATTATAGGAAATATTCTTTCATTAACCGTCGTATTGGAACTCATTACCTGCCTCAGTCTTAGAGCCTTTCCCCAAACATATTGATGTGTTTAAGAGAAGATTGACATTTTGTGTAAATACTACGATGTAATTACTATAGTTCCTAAATTTCGAATTGTGTATATTGAGTTTGATGTTATTGTTGGTGATTTTCTGTATTTGTACAATTTGCCACCTGGGAATTACCACCATTTGCAATTATTATATATAATGATGAAGAAAATATCAGTAATTGCAATTATTTGCAAAAGGGAAGTTGATTAACGAGTAGTACACTCGCACAGTGATTATTTTCTTAAGTTATGTTGAGTTTATGATGTAGGCCAAAATAGCTGAAAATAGCCTTGGGCTAGCCAATGCACGCCTTCCCTCCAAAAAACCTTATCTACATGAGTGACGCTTCTAATTAAGTTACGTTGTGATGCGGTATCAATCAATGCTCTCAGCTCTTGCCTTGGTCTCCCCAGTTGCGGAATACTGCTGCCCTGTGTGGCTTAACAGTGCACATACTTCAAAAGTTGACACCCAACTGAATGATAGACTACCATGAGGACAATATCTGGCACCATCAAATCGACACCTCTAAAATGGCTACCCGTTTAATCCAACATCCATCCCCCTCACATACGAAGAAAACTGGCTCTTGTAAGAGAATGGCAGAAGTGTCGTAGCATCCCTCAGCTGCCCTTACATCAGGACTGCAACCCTCAGAAACCGAAGAAATTAAAGTCCAGAAACCCATCATGGAAGCTAGGCGAGAAGCTCCTGGAAAAACATTTTGATGCTGATGAGATCTGGCATGAAGAATGGACCTCTTCAAATCCCGACCACCTGGGTTTAATCCATTATCCTTGTAGAGCTCCTCCTGGTTTCAACTTACCGAAGGGAATGGACATCTCTAAACAAAATCAGGACAAATCATGGCAGGTGTAAATTCTGACTTCACAAGTGGGGAAGATTTGAAGACCCATTCTGCGACTGTGATAATGTGCCCCAGACCATCCAGCACGTTGTTATGGACTGCCCAAAAAGAAGATTCAATGGATTTGTTCAAGAACTACATATTGCCTCTACAGAGGCAGTGGACTGGCTGAAAAGTCTGGACATTAAATTTCTAATGTTGACCTGTAAATAATTGTATATATACTGTAATTATAAGATATATGTATTTATAATGTATCCTTGTTTTGCCATACGATATAAATAAATAAATAAATAAATAAATAAATAACTCCGCCAACCTGGGCCCCACATGGGGAAGCCAGGCTCTGCCTGTCACAAGCCAGGACAAAGGAGGAGTGATTGAGGAGTAACACCTCACAAAAAAACCTTGGTTCACCTGGCTCCGGGTGATAGTACCTTGTGAGGGCCCCTTACCAGGGTTACGGTGAAGACCTCAACGGCAATGATGGCGGAGATGATGATGATCAGTACGGCGGAATTGGCGGAAGAGGCAATCCCTCCCAAGTGGGGTTGATCAGTTGGAACCACTGCCTTGTGGATAGAGAAGGGATTCTTAAAGGCTTGGGGACCCACCCCGAGAGAAAAGGGCTCTGGGGCTTACAACCTCAGTTCTATTTCTGAAAACAGGATTTCCTGTTTTCTCAATGACTTCAACAATTGACATGATGGAAACGTCTTCAATGACAACTACTCCAGGGGGCAGCCGGAAACGGAAATCCCCCACCACCATGAGTGGTGCAACCAGGCCTTTGGATTCTGGAGAGCTTGGATCGTCATGTAAGGAAGAGTCGGAGCTTCTTGGAACCCCATCACAGAAAATAAGATCTAAACAAAAACATCTGCTTGGAACACTGAACATTAACACACTCCGTCAAACAGGAAAACTGAGACAATTGACTACAGTGTTGAAAGAAAGAAACATATCCATTTTAGCGTTGCAAGAAACGAGATTTCTGGATGAAGACACAATGGAGTCGGATGGCTTTAGAATATACAAGGGCAAACCCGGGTATACAATCTCAAATGGGAGACTGCCAATTCTAGGAACAGCTTTCGTGGTCAAGAAAAGCTTAATGAATTCATTCACAAAATTTAGCTCACCGTCGGAGAGAATCTCATTCCTATCATTCAGATCAGGGAACAAATCCTACACAATCATCAATGCCCACGCTCCCATTAACCAAGACAATAAAAGGAACAAGGAGAAAGTGGAAGACTTTTGGGAAACACTCGAAGATGAGACATCAAAAATTCCCCTTGGAAATGTAAAAATCCTGGTTGGTGATTTCAATGCCCAGATAGGAAAAGAAAGAAAATACAAAAGGATTGTTGGAGAATATCCTGCACATAACAGAACAAATCGAAACGGCGAGAGATTAACCAACTTTTGTATGCAGTTCAACCTAAAACTTATGTCTACGCACTTCAAAGCCCTCCCAAAGAAGAAGAAAACATGGATTTCGCCCAATCCAATATTAGGCGAATTTCAAATTGACCACGTTGCAATTACAACAAAAAACAGATGTGAGATCATGAACGTAAAAGTGAGAAAAGTTTGAAAATCGACACAGACCACTTTCTGTCAGAAATTAAAGTAAAATTTCAACCGAATAGGCATCAAAAGAGAGGTAAAAGGAAACCAAGGATCGACACGGAAATTCTGAAACAAAACAAAAATATCTATCAAGAAGACCTGTCAAAGTTGGAAATGAATAACTGGGAAGAAATTAGAGAGTCGTTAACTAAAGCGGTCGAAAACGTGGGGCAGCGAAAAAGAAAAAAGAAACACAGGTGGTGGAACATACGATGTGACAACGCTGTTGACGAGAGGCTGAAGACATGGAAGAGGTGGTATTCCAACCCAACGAAGGAAAATTGGAATGATTTCAGTCAACAAAGGAAAGCCACTGCCAAGATCATCAGAGGAGAAAAGAGACAATATGATAAAGACCGGTTAGAAAGTATAGAAGAAGACTTCAAGAAAAATAACACCAGAAAGTTCTACAGAACTTTTAAGGAAGAATTACAACAATACCAACCTCCAAGTCTATGTTTTAAAAGGAAGGATGGTACACTCGCATTGAGTAACAACGAAAATTGCCACCTGTTGGCCAAGTATTTCGAAAGCCTGTTAAACTGCAATGAACCACTGGAAAAACTGAAGTTCGAGAAGCCACCAAAGATGAATCCACAGTCTAAACCACCAAGCCTCATAGAAATACAGAAAATCATTAAAGAACTCAAAAACGACAAAGCACCAGGAGAAGATGGTATAGTAGCTGAAATTTGGAAAATTGGAGGAGATAAGCTAGCGGAGAACTTACACCGTCTAATCTGTGATATTTGGGAAAATGAACAAATACCCAAAGACTGGAAAGGCGCACTTATACATCCGCTCCGTAAGAAGGGAGATCGGACTGACCCAAACAACTACCGGGGAGTTTCGCTACTATCTATTGCTTACAAAGTACTTTCCAAGGCGTTGCTAAACATCGTAGAAGAACAGGTGGATCATCAAATAGGTGAATATCAAGGGGGCTTTAGAAAGGGAAGATCCTGTGTGGAACAGATCTTTGGTCTGAAAAGTATTCTGAGAGTAAGAGCTCTACGAAGCAAAAACACCGTAGTTGTGTTCATTGATTTCAGAAAAGCATATGATTCCATCGACCGGCAGACACTCTTCAATGTTTTGGAGGAATTTGGAATAGATGGCAAAACGCGGGCAATTATAAAACAGACACTAACAGAAACCGTCTCCAAAGTAAAATTTCAAGGAGAAATCTCAGAGGCTTTTGAGATTAAGACAGGAGTCAGACAAGGAGACGGACTATCACCAATTTTGTTTAACATCGTCCTGGAAAAAATAATGAGAGTATGGAGGAAAGCAATAAAAGAAGAAGGTATAGAAGGAATCTGTTTAGGAACAAAAAAGCAAGGTGTAAAGGTGGATTGCTTAGCGTTTGCTGATGACATGGCATTGCTAGCCAAAGGAAAAGACGAAGCTCGAATAATGCTTGAAAAATTACATGAAATAGCTGAGAAGACTGGACTCAGGATCTCATACGAAAAAACAGAGTACATGGAGTACAAACACAATAAAGAAAAGCATCTGGAAACAAGATATGGGAAAATCAAGAGAGCTGATAAATTTAAATATCTTGGAGAATGGATCCAGCCGAATGGACTTGATAAAGAAGCAAATAGAGGAAGAGCTAGAAAGATGGAGCTAGCCTATAAATTAGTACAAAATAGATACAACAAGAGAACTATATCCTACAGGGCAAAGATAAGACACTATACCACGGTTGTCAAGCCAGAGGGACTCTATAGCTCAGAATGCTTGATATTGAATAAGAAAGGGGAAATCAATGATTTAGAGAAGAAGGAAAGGAAAATCTTGAGAAAGATCCTAGGACCTGAAAAACAAAAAGATTGTACATGGAGGAAGAGGAGAAATGAAGATCTCTACAGACAGGCAGAGAAAATCACAGACACCATCCGTAAGAGGAGATTGAAGTTTTATGGACACCTCATGAGAATGAGCGAGAGTCGACTAACGAAGAGAATCTTTAACTACATCACCAAGATCAAGGCAACTACATTATGGATAGAGGAAACGAGAAAAGACATGGAGGAAGTGGGGATAAATCCAGAAGACATTTGGAATAGGGATGTGTTTCGAGCTAAGATTGATAAATTCAAGGGGTTCCAGGAAAAGCAATGTAAAAGGGCCAAAAACATCTGGTCAGATGAGAGGAGGAGGAACCACAGCGAAAGGATGAAGAAATTTTGGGAGAAGAAAAAAATACTAACCAACAAATCAGTTGTTTTCCGTGGTCCACAGTAGGCCAAAATCGAAGGAAGAAGAAGAAGAAATAAATAAATGCTCTTGCTGGGCGCTCAACTCCTCGCCCTCAAACTTTGACAATTAGTGTGTGTGGTTTGACAAACTAACCAAGGCCACATCTTGTGTGATTGGCAGTGGCGGCTGGTGATATTGCTGCAGCGTTGCACAACTACCAATACTCTTACACCTAATTCGTCCTTTCTCTTCCTTTAATGTTTTAGTTTTATAGATCTAATGCACTCAAAAATGTATTAAAATCAACGATCTTTTATTATTATTTATCCTAATGCTTCACACTGTACCTATAAAAGCTGCCGCCTTCAAATCAAACTCCAGGGGATTAGCTCTCAAGTAGACAGAACGGCCGGCAGGGACGAGGTAAGCTTGTACATAGCATGCCGGCCAGCATGGGTTGTAGGGAGTTGCAGACGAGCTGCCAGCCTCCTGGCAATACTCGGTTCCACCACTCATTGGAAATGACAACACCCTCGATTTCTCTTACCCAGCGAAGGGTAGTTTAGTTAGCCTAGTTATCGTTGTTTCAAGGGGCGGAACTACGAGGTCATCTGCCCCTGAAGGGTAGTTTCTTTCCCACACCACTAGGGAATGCTACACCACGCACAACATTACAAATATCGGAATTTCATAGGGAGACATTAGTTGGTTCTCACCCAATTATTTTTAGAAGTTTTCTCATCATAAATTCATTTAATATTTTTGTCAATATTGTTCTGTGAAGTGAGCCTAAGAACGCCACTGTTGCTATAAGTAGATAAGTGGCTGAACTATTTTGCGGCGTATTGTTGGTGTTACTGTAGCGGATTGTGTTTGCTTTAACCACTCATGTTCTTGCGTGTTTTGAGTTGCGATTAGTCCTGTATTTGGTTGATTGAGTATTTTGGTTCCAGGCAGATACTTAACGGTGCATTGCTATTATTTGGAGGATTGTGATTAGGCCAATGCATTCACTACGAAATTTCTAGGCTAGCAAAATTTAGTGTTTTTTTTTAGTTTGCCTTTCACCTCACTTCCCAATATAGCGCCCAGATTTATCATTTGTGTATCTTGTAAGTTAGGGTTTTATTTTAACGGAATGTTTAGTTTGAAACATTAATTTTTCAAGGGCTAACATGTATTGTGGGGTGTGAGTGAAAATTAATAGAGTAAGTAATTTACTAGTTAGACTGTTTTTCCTTCTCCCTGATGACGATAAATTTACAGTAAAAACACTCGGTAGACCATTACCGGATAAGTATTGTCCAAAATATAAGTATACGAGGGTGTTTAAAGGAGATATTTAAGGCAATAATAATTGATTATATGAATGCGATATTAAAACGCTTTATTCTGTTTCCCATATCTGTTGGTGGATAATCCGCGTGGGTCAAAATAGGAGTTACGGAAATTAATCCCTTAAATAAAGAAACACGAATCTTCAGCTGTCTGAGATTGACACTTTTTGAAACTGTTAACGTAGCTGCACAATTGGACAGTGCCTATAGAAGGAAAATTGCGGAATAGCCTATAACGAAGAAGTTAGGCACAATAGATGTATGTTAAATATTGTAATAAACTGTATTCGTTTCTTCGGCTCATTCGAACTGGCCTTGCGTGGTCATGATGAAAGTGTAACATCAACAAATCCAGGTGTTTTCAAAGGACTAATTAATTTTAGCGCTGAGTTGGATGCTGAGTTAAAGGTCATTTGGTAAGGGCAAGTGTTTTCAAAGGAACGTCCAAAACAATTCAAAATGAACTTTTACAGATTATGTTGGAGGTTTGCAAAGATGAAGCATCAAAGCAAATAAAGGAATCGGAAATTTTAGCCATTAAAGCAGATGAAACTAGTGATATTTCAAACATATTTGAGATGGCTGTTGTGTACCGATACGTAGTAAGAGGCAAACCAGTTGAGCGGTTTTGGAGTTTCCTTTCTCCCTCAAAACATGATGCACACACATTAGCAGCGTGTTTACTGGATGAGTTAAAGAAGCAGACATTGAATGAAACTCCGCAAAAATGAATTGCGCAGACGTATGACAGAGCGCATGTCATGTCTGGTTCCTCTAGCGGGGTTCAAGCTATAGTAAAAAAAATCCTATCCTTATGCAGAATATGTGCCTGTCTTTGTTAGTAATAACATTCTTCGTTAACGTACAAACTTTTCTGTTACCATGTTTCTATGTTGAGAACTGGACAAGGCAGATGTGGTTACCTACTGCACAAATGGGGATGGGCTAGCTCTGCAAATTGTGACTGTGGTGCCTCCTTACAGACAATCCTTCACATTGTTGCTGACTGTCCTCTTCGAGCTTTCGAAGGAACGATAATAGACGTCCACCATACATCGAAGGGAGCAGTAGAATGGGTCAAACAACTAGACCTAGAATTATAAAATTGTACGAGCTTGTGACTGCACATTTGTCCATTCATTTTGTATATATATATATGTAAAATCCATCTACATGCATTCTTCATACGATAAATAAAATAAAATATGTTGAGAATGTATATTATCCCGGAAATTGAGAGCCAGCCGTAGACAACCTGCTGTGTTTAAAATTATTCCCATTAACTCAGGCATAGGGCATCGCTTAGTTACATACATCGGATTTTTGATGAATTCCTACAAAAAGAAGCCCAAAAAAGTCAGTAAAATTTGTTTATTTGTAGAGCGTGCAGTAATTTTGGAGAAAAAAACCTGTATTTCAGTTTTAATAGAAATGTAGTTTATCTAACGTTAATTTATTGTTGTTACTTCTGTAAACTTGAATACAAAATTGCGACATCAGAAAGTTTGGTGCAACACCCAGCTTTACTTCCCACCAGCCGCCACTGGTGATTGGAGACTTAATATGAGATTTGAGTAGGGTAAGCCTTTGGTTTTATAATGCCAAGTGTCCTCGGGATTGCTGCAAACTTCCACGCATAACCAAGACATGTCCTCGACCACAAATGATATACCTAGGTATATTGTTTGCACCTTTTGGCAATGTCTGTTCTTAAGGCAAGAAAGACAACATCGTTTGGTCTCAAGTGAAAGACGGCGTCCTGCAAAGTCATCCTTTATGGCGGTTTCCGTGGCGTAGTTGGTACCATGCCCAAGATCGCGGGTTCAAACACGGCTGAAGTCGTCGAATTTTTAAGAGCGTTAAAAATCCCTCAGTATGTCTTCCTTCGGAGGGGAAGTAAAGCCGGTGGGCCCATGTCATACATTTATGGCATGAAAAAGAACCTTCCACTTACTACACTTGTGGAAGCTAAAGTTTGTAGGTTAGATTGATAACGCTATATTAGTTCCAACGTTCGCCACCAGGTGCTAACTACGATTGTATTTACTAGCTACGTCCACTACTAGGTGTCGTGGGAAAAGTAGGAACTGCTTGAAAAAATTCATCGTCTGCAGTCCTTTTACCTTAATCACAGATAACACACACTAATATCAGCCTTCACAATTAACACCGGTTATCAGACAGATTCTGCACACACCCAAAGTACACGGGGCTACATGACCACGTTGTCGCAGCCACTAAACTAAGGGACCAACAAACAAAAGTCATCCTTTGTCCCGTAACGCAATCTTGAGATTTACTGTATGATTACCTGAGCAAAACACACACCACATCGTTTCCTTATTGGAAGTAGTAAGGAGACCTGCAGCAATAGGGATGTTCTCATTTACACTAATGATAGAATTTAAACCCTTACCAGTATCCTTTTTCTTCACACCTTACTTGGCAGCTACAGAAGATAAAACACCAAATCCTGACATAGCCAAAGGAATTTTCTGTTCCTGTTCCACTTCTGAGTTTAGAAATTGCATCAAACTAACCAGATGATTCTTTGAATACATATTCATTTCATAAGCACCAGTTTCCCAAGGTCCAACAGATGAACTACTGCTATAATATTATTATTATAATATATAATATTTGCAAATGAGGGTAATTCCCCGGTGACAAATTTTACAAAGAATGCAAACACATTTGCCATTGAAAACAAATGTTTTTAAATATCCGTATTGATGTTAGAATTGAAGCCTCCGTGGCTTAGGCGGCAGCACGCCGGCCTCTCACCGCTGGGTCCGTGGTTCAAATCCCGGTCACTCCATGTGAGATCTGTGCTGGACAAAACGGAGGCAGACAGGTTTTTCTCCGGGTACTCCGGTTTTCCCTGTCAACATTTCATTCCAGCAACACTCTCCACTATCATTTCATTTCATCTGTCATTCATTTAATCATTGCCCCAGGGGAGTGCGTCAGGCCTCGGCAGCCGGCACAGTTCATATCCTCGCCGCTAGATGGGGGCTTCATTCATTCCATTCCTGACCCGGTCGGAGACTGGAAGCAGGCTGTGGATTTTCATTTCATTGATGTTAGAATTAAACGTTTAAAATTATACGCCAAATCAATACATAAACAACTATATATTTTATATATTCGGACATGTTTCGACCTTCAATGAGGTCATCTTCAGCTTAAACAGAAAGTCAATTAAGAATTGAAAACTCAAATAGCATATATGACTTAAAACTAAATTAGAAATGAAAAATTAATGATAATAATTGTAACAAATAAAATATAGTAATAAAATGGATATCCTTACAAACGCAGTATTAATTAAATAAATATAAGATTGGTCTTTTAACAATAATTTTAGAAATAGTAGTTAGAATATAAGAACTAAAAATGTTAAGCTTTAAAATGTTTTATCAAAATATACGAACAAAATAATTTAGAAAAATCAAGTTCTAAAATAAATAAAACAATTCAATTCGGCGCTTGTTTTCAATTTTTGTTTTCAATTCTTAATTGACTTTCTGTTTAAGCTGAAGATGACCTCATTGAAGGTCGAAACATGTCCAAATATATAAAATTTATAGTTGTTTATGTATTGATTTGGCGTATAATTTTAAACGTTTAAATTGTACAAATACAGAAAATCACCAACAATAACATCAAACTCAATTCGCAATTTAGGAACTATAGTGATTACATCGTAGTATTTACACACAATGTGAATCTTCTCTTAAACACATCAATGTTTGGGGAAAGGCTCTAAGACTGAGGCAGGTAATGTGTTCCAATTATCAATACCATGGTTAATGAAAGAATATTTCCCATAATTTGTGCGCTGTAGTCGGACCTTGACTTTATGGGATGATCTGTCCTGCTCAGGTAGAAGGGATTTCCCAGACATTTGCTTAGTACTCACCATGCTGGCCAATTAGTGTAAGTGTTAAACATAGCGTATAGTCTGGATTTTGTCCTTCAATCTTCCAGAGATTCCCACTCTAGTTTCTCTATCATTCGAGTTACACTACTTCCAGAATGAAATAGTTGAGCACAAACCTAGCAGCCTTCCTTTGTAGCCTACCATCTCCAGCTCATCGATGAGCCCTACCTGCTATGGGTCCCAAATCGCTGAGCCGTATTCCAAGATTGGTCTCACCAGGGCCAAATATCCTAATTTCTTTTGCGGTAAAGCTACTGCCCTTTAATACCCTAATTACAAAATGAAGTTTTTTTATTTTTTTAATTAGCGTATGGCTTTTAGCGCCGGGAGTGTCCGAGGACATGTTCGGCTCGCCACTTTTGTAGCTGCTTCGAGACGGACACCCAATGGGTGAGCTAAAAGTACCGTTGGGAAGGGAAGTGTAAGGACGAGGAGTTGGAAGGTAGCGGCTGTGGCCTATAGTTAGGGACCAACCCCGGCATTTGCCTGGAAGGAAGATGGGAAACCACAGAAGACCATCTTCAGGTTGCCGGCGGGGGATTCGAACCTCCTCACCTCCCGGATGTGAGCGACTGCCAGCAGTCATGCCGTAACGACCGCGGCTAACTCACCCGGTACAAAATGAAGTGATTTGTACACTTTGGAGACGACACAACCCACTTGGGTACTCCATTTCATATAGTAGCGTAGCCAAGATCGACCAATGGGAGGGGTTATAGTAACTGGGAGGTAACAACGCTCTCCAAATAAGTGTTAATGTACTCAGCATTTTATACTTCCTCATTTATTTTTATTTTTTTATACAATGTTCTTCGGACAAAGGTCCTCTCCGTCTTCCAGTTGATACCATTTTAAAACCTTGGTAGTTGTTCACCAATCTTCTAAATGTGTTCCTGTCACGAATTTCTCGGTCTAAAATACCAATTTGCCTGAGATATGTTTCGCATTCCTCGAACCATCTCGGCCTTGTTGCCTTAGACTTGATGAAACTCCATATTCTTTTGGTTAATCGATCATCAGTCATCCTCAAAAGGTGGCCGTAAAATAGTAGCCGTCTCCCCTTAATTGATGCTGTGATAGGGTCTATGCTGTTGTATAAGTCGTAATTTGCTCTCATTCGCCACTGCCCATCAACCCATCTATTACCTAGGATTTTTCATAATATCCTACGCTCTCTTTTTCCAGTTGGTCAGCTTGACCTTTACTATTAATGGTCAAAGTTTCGGACGCATATAATCACTCAGGTTTTACAATTGTCGTATAGTCTCGGAACTTGGCCCCTATTATTTTTAATTAAAACTAGATTAATTTATATACAACTTCCCTCCCGCTAAGAAAAGAAAGAAGGCTAATTTCCCCGCTAGGCGGGATCTAATTTATCTGGGGGCTAGGATCAGTTTTAAAAAGACTATATTTAACGGGAAAAAAGCTAGATTGGCAACCCTGGGAGGACGGAGTTATGCATTGTCATGAAGACGTGTGTAGCCACAAATGGGGAGCTGGACGAAAGGCAACAATAGAATCCTCTGCAAGTGTAATTATTTAATTTAAGAAATATTTATTTAGCTTATTAATTATTATTAGTTCCTATTTTTCTTTTCTTTTATTGTAATATTTGGAAAATAAGGGGGGGGGGGGGTTCTAACACCCTGTAACACCCCCCTGACTACGCCACTGGTTTCATATCATTCCTTACATGGATGCCCAAGTAATTGCACGAGTCTTCTTCTATGGACTATATAGTGTAACTGAACGAGTTCTCTCCCAAGTTCGCAGAATCACTTCTAGCAAACATGACTCAACAAGTGGTAACAGCATAGAGTTAGTTAGTTAGTTAGTGATTGTTGTTTTAAGGGGCGGAACTACGAGGTCATCTGCCCCTTAACAGCATAGAATTACACTTTTCTGTTGTCACCCCAAGTGCGCCTAGACAGCTACGTGACTCTGAATCGTATCGTACAGGGATGAGAGGATTGTCTTATCAGAATTAACAGCAATTTGCAAAATCAAGCTCAGCAACAATCAAATGTACAAATATACAAGCAAGTAATCATTTCCATAATATGCTTTAAGACTTGATACAACTTAGTATAATTTTCACCCATAGCAGGAAAGCTCTCAACTAAATCTCTTGACTTGGATCCGGAAATGATGGCCTGCATGAGGCAGGGATCTAGCGGTGGGCCCGCGTCAATCCAGAAGGAGAGCCAGTCCCTAATTCACTACAATATTTTTTTTTCAGTTGTATAGTGGGCGGTTTATACGTGCGCTTTACTTGGTGGGTCGAGTTTGACTTAGCTGATGCGATTGATTGAAGGCTATGTTCATCAATAAATTTCGCGACAATTGTTTTCATCTGGTAAAATTCGAGTCTATATTCATCAACTGTTTTGGTTTCACTGTCCAACACGTCCTCATTCATATTACCGAAAATTGATGATCAATTACCTGTAATCTCCTGATACATTATCTCTAGATCATCCATTTGTGCACTAATATCCTATAGTTACTTCTCCTGCACGTTGAATATCTCCTGTAGATCTCAAAGAAAGATCGGAGCAACACTTCTCTAGACAGTTTCGCGATTCCTATGTTCGCAATTTAGCCTATTAGTTAAATGATAAGAGCAAAGTTTGTAGGCAAGTCAGATATAAACAGAATAGTAAGTGAGAATGAATATCAGACTTTAATAAAATTACTAAAAAGGGAATGGAGGAGGGCAGGTATTTTAGCGTTTTTCAGCCTATTTTCATTTTATGAAAAAAAATAGGCTTATGAGGTCATCTTTTGTCCGTGTGTCTGTGTGTGTGTGTGTGTCCCTAATAAATTCTAAACGGCTGGAGCGATTTCAATGAAACTCGGCAAGATCATAGCACCATTCTGGGCCGACCCCGACCTTGCCCTTAAAATTTTGTTGTGTCTCACCTATCCAACATGGCGGCTGTGCGAAATATTTTGACGGTTCTCAATATCTACGAATTTTTACAGCAATCAAACTGTTTTTTTTTAATGTTCATAGAGGCTATGAACATAAGTTCACCTATATGACTTTCAGTAACCTGGTGAGCACAAATCCAACATGGCGGCGACGCGAAGTATAAATATTTAAATGGACGTTTCTCACGATTTAACCATCCGAGTGCAGTGAAACATTGCACGTTAAATGCTTATACAAATGTTAATCCACTGGCATATAATTTATTTCAATTGTTTTCATAACCACAAGATGGCAGCTGTGCGAAATTTTAAAATCTCGTTTTTTACTTCTTGTGTCCTAATCATGCGATTGAAGTTTGAATATCACAAGCACACAATAATCTTCATGTAATAGTACATAAATAAAAATCCAACCTGGTGACCATCTGAAATATTTAGACGGTTCTCAATATCTACGAATCTATCACAACAATCAAACTGTAATTTTGTATTTTGATAGAGGCAATTGACATAAGTAGGATATATGAAAATAGGCTGTATAGTTCTTCACGGAACTACTTGTTTTTAATGTTATCAGGGGAATGTGGGATAGAGAAGAGACAGATGAGAAACACAACAAAGATGCATGTGAACCAAGTATACGGGTACAGGAGTTGTTAGCCTAAACTCTAAAACTTAGTTAAAGTCTAGGATAGCCTCTCTGTATCAACTAGGATAAGATTAAGTTAGTACATAATTATAGCCATTATTAGTGTTTTGATAATTGTTTATAACATTTAATACAATGTAAATTAGTTGTAGGTTTGTGACTTATGTTTACATTCATGTTGCGATTTATTAATCTTACGGAGAAGGATTTGTGTATTAGGCTATTAGGGATTCGCTGTAACCACTGTAATTATCACTTGTATCAGGTGATGGTTGTAATAAGTAAAACTCTCGTCTCAATCTTTGGCTATCCGAGATTCGGAACAGAGGGTATTCTATTTCAATTAATTAGTCCTGTCACATTCCCCAAAAGACGAGAATGCAGTACAGTGGAACTTCTATTAAGAGACTAGTGACGGTTCCTTGGAAAACTGGTCTTTTAGAGGGGTGGTCTCTTAATAGGGGTAGGCATTAAAAATAATCTTATACTGCATTATTAATAAAGTACAGTTGGAACACTGCATTGGTTCACATTTAGTACAAATTAATTACAATCAGTTATTTTCTGAGCTCTGTCATTTAAAAAAGTCACGAATTCATCTCTGTTTCAGATTAGCACACGTTTTTTTAACAATTTCACTTTCTAGAATATCTCTGAGTGAGTTCGAAAGTCCATTCATTTGTTCTGGGTTCGAACAATCTTCTAGGAGAGCCGTTTTTTGTATTTTTATACGTTACATAACACTTTTTCTAATGACATTGTATGCTGATGGAGTTCTGTGCCAACAGAACCATTGTTTACATCATCACCATCTCCAATGGGAAGGCAGACGAGAGTGGTCGTTTGAAAGAGGTCAGACTGAGAAAATGCCTGGTCTTTGGTCGGGGAGAGGGGTGGTCCTTAAATAGAGGTAACAAATACATTGACCTTATCAGGTTTCAATTCGGTTCCAAGAAAAATCGGTCTTTAAGAGGGGCGGTCTTTTAGAGAGGTTTCACTCTAATTGACTACAAAACAAGTACAATTATTAAGAAATCTCCTTCATTAACTGCACAGATAGAACAAGGACATGAAATATAACATACACCAAAAAACATAGCAAAAAATAAAATCCAAGAACGACTCGATCGATAAAAACCGATATCACTGTTCATATCGTAATCTCTAGTCTCCAACAGTAGTAGTACACGTTTGGAGGCACCAGTTATAGTTGTAGTACTCATATCCTGTAATAGCTTACACAATCTATACCCCAGAGTGCGGAAAGCGTTAGTGATAGCAGCTGCACAATAATAGATACCACAATCACCAAATATATTCTTTTATGTTCGACGAGCTCGAAATATAAACATTATGTGTCAGTAAACTGTATCATAATGAGACTCATTATAACACTATTTTTCATTATGAAACAGTTTCTCCCACCAATCAGAGCTCAAGAAACAGTTTTGTGACCAATTAGGTAAGGATAAACATATTTCTGTGTTGGCAAGCAAAGTGAATGGTCTCTGCATTCGGAGTGCCTTGACCCGCGCATGCGCTCTGTTCAGTCAGCAAAGCCAGCGCGCGTTCTGTTCACTAATTGAATTAACTGAATTTCATAGATATTTATGAATATTTATGTTAAAACATATAATAAATTTATAATTATCGTCGAACATAAACAGTCGTATGCAAGTCGCCTATAATGGTAATTAAGACACTTGTAAGGAAATTATAAAGCTCGCTCACGCTCGTTTTATAAACATACTCGTGTCTTAATTATTGCCATTAGAGGCTCGTTCCATAATGTAGCCTACTATAAACAAATCCAAACTTCAAAACACTAACCTGACAATTTACGACCCTCACAGATATTGCACAAAACAAGCCACTAGAAGAGAACAAGTAGTTCCTTGAAGAACTACAGCCTATTTTCATATATCCTACTTATGCGAATCCAGCCCCGTGATGTTGGGGTAGCGCGCTTGCCTCTCACCCGGAGGCCTCAGGTTCGATTCCCGGCTCCGTCAGGGATTTTAGAAACTGACGTGAGGGCTGGCACGGGGTGCACTCAGCCTCGTGAGGACAACTGAGTAGCTGTCTAACAGTGAGGCAGCTCTCCGATCACGAAAACCAAGATTAACGGCCGAGAGGACCCGATGCGCTGATCGACCGTCACCCCAATATCTGCAGGCCAAATGGCTGGGCAGCGGTCGCTTGGTAGGCCTAGGCCCTTCACGGGCTGTAGTGCCAGTTTTTAGCCTATTTTCAATTTTGAAAAAAATTGGCTTATGAGATCACCTTTTGTCCGCGCGCGCGTGTGTGTGTGTGTGCGTGTGTGTGTGTGTGTGTGTGTGTGTGAGGTGTGTGTGTGCCCCCCCCCTAATAAAATATAAACGGCTGGAGCGATTTCAATGAAACTCGGTAAGTTCATAGTACTATTCCCGGCGACCTCGACCGTGCCCTTCAAATTTTGTTACGTCTCACCAATCCAACATGGTGGCTGTGCTAAATATTTCACTAGCATTCAATATCTCCGAAACTATTACCGATATCGCCCTGAAATTGTGTACGGTGATAAAGGGCACTACTAGAAGTTCACCTATGAGACTTTCAAAAACCTGGTGACTACAAAATTAACATGGCGGCCAAGCGAAGTTGAGACTTTTAAATAGACTTTTCTCACGATTTAACTATCCAAACGTAATGAAACTTGGTACAGCAAATGCTTATACAAATTGTAATGCACTGAAGTCTAATTTAGTTTAATTGTTTACATAACCTCAAAATGGCGGCTGTGCGAAATATTTCACTGACTTTCTATATCTCCGAAACTATTACAGATATCACCCTGCAATTTTATACGGTGATAAAGGGTACTGATACAAGTTTACCTATGTATATTTCATAAACCTGTAAAGTATAAAACGAACATGGCGATCAAGCGAATTTGAAATATTTTAATAGACTTTTCTTGTGATTTAACTCTCTGAGCGCAGTGAAATGTGGTACAGTAAATGATTTTGCAGATTGTAATGCACTGCCATCTAATTTAATTCAATTGTTTACATAACCTCAAGATGGCGGCTGTGCAAAATTTTAAAATTAAGTTTTTATTTCTTGTGTCTTAATCATGCGATCGAAGTGAAAGTTTGAATAATGAACCTAGGCAATAATTGTCCTTGAATGGTACATAACTCTATGGCCTATACATATAACAATCCTAAATGGCGAGCTTCCGAATTATTTAGACGGTTCTCAATATCTATGAATCTTCTACAGCAACCAAACTGAATTTTTTTATATTCATAGAGAATATGAACATATGTTCACCTATAGGACTTTCAGTAACCTGGTGAGCACAAATCCAACATGGCGGCAACGCGAAGTATAAATATTTAAATGGACGTTTCTCGCGAATTAACTATCCGAGTGCCGTGAAACGTTGCACGTTAAATGCGTATACAAATGTTGATCCACTGGCATCTAATTTATTTCAATTGTTTGCATAATCACAAGATGGCTGCTGAGCGTAATTTTAAAATCTCGTTTTAACTTTTTGTGTTCTAATCATGCGATTGCAGTTTGAATACCACACGTACACAACAATCTTAATGTAATAGTACAAAATTAAAAATCCAGCCTGGCGACCATCTGAAATATTTGGATGGTTTGTAACGTATTTTTCGTGGGGTTTTATGCAACTGGCATAAGTCAGTAGGAAGCCATTCTATATTTATTTACGCGGCAAATTGTTCAGCCAAGATAATTTTTCATGTTAATTTATTATTATTATTATTAATTTATTATAATTATTATTAAGGTATTTTCGGAGCATTTTATAAAAATTATTAGCATTCAGATAGGTTTTCTATGTCTTAGAAAACGCTATCAAGCAAATTATTACGAACGACGATATCATAGAAAATTATCTGATTACGGAATTTTACGGAGTTTTTGTCAGTTAGGGTATTTGAGAGAGATGACTCACTGGGATTTCAAGTACACGCTGAATCTTGTCGAGGAGCATGACGCAATCTTGGGTCGCAAGGTCTAGAAAAGGCGAATTGTGGAAACGGAAATCGACTTCTCCCTCCCGCGGAGTGTAATGAGGAAGGAGTGGGGATCTAGCGCGTAGGGTGCAGCCAATCAGTGGCGACGACGTAAGCTAGATGTCGGTACCATGGTGGGGGAGCCAACAGGTGCATATATCGTTCGACGCGCCGTGAAACAAGAACAATCTGTGTAGTTCTTGCCGAGTGTGGATATACGCGGGAATCGCTCCGATGTTCCGTGGAAGAGGACTATCTGTGAAATACTTGAGGTGTACGGTCGCAAGTGCGTGTCGCTCCGATGTTCAGTGGAGTTAGCGACGAACTTTTGTAAAACTTGGTTGTACGAGTGTTTGGGTCCGAGGTACGGACCATAGAATTATCTAATCTACCAGAATATCATCAAATTCCGACGGAGATGACGACGTCCAGGAGACTGTGGGAAGCTCACAACATCTTCAAGAACGAGGGAAATGCTTTGGCAATTTCCAGTGGTAAGCGCCAATGACGCAGAAATACGCAATCTCTCATTTTCTTTGTTCTACATTTCATATTTCAGTAACTTCATAGCTTGGAAATAAGAGTAAAATCAATTTATCAGACTCCGTTTTCACGTAATTTTCTATCGGTAATATTCAAATCACAACGCTCCAATTTAAATTTTATACTTATTATTATTAATTTTGCTATTCTTGTTTTATATAATAAATTCATTTCTTTTACAATGCAATCTTTGCTTTCAGTAGGTAGCATTAGATATAGACCAATTCCTTCTCCTGATACAATTGTTTGTTGGGTTAATGATCAAATCATACCACGATCTGAGTGAATAGAGTCTTGAAGGTGTTCTGCCAGAGCTAGACGTTGTTAAATACAAATTTAGATTTCAACATTGCGTTGAGGTCTTGGCGCCCATTAAAACAACATAGCTTAGGCAAAGGTAAACAGTTACATTTCTCACCCAACAGTGTGGGCTAGCAAAACCATTACATTTGTCGCTACCAACATGGGGCACTAATAACCGTCTCATTTGTACGCTCAACGTGGAGCAAAGTAAATAACGTTTCACTTGTCGCCGACAACTTGGGGCTGAAAACCTAATAACATTTGTGGAAGGAGAAGGGTATATATTTCTGTGCCTGTATTTTGGGGGTTATTTGTCTGTATCAGTGTATATCATTATGGGGGATGAGAAAGAAAGACAGATGAGGTTACGTAGTGGTCATCAACGGGAGAGTGATGATACGAGCAGTATGTCGAGTGATGGTAGTACCGGGGTAGCGGAGGTAAATCCCGATACTGAAACAGGGAGTGTAGGCGGCCAACCAGAATTAAAAACTTTACTTCTCGAGTTTATGTATCAGAACAAAGTTAGTAGTGATGCCTTAAATGCAAAGTTAGAACAGAATAACGCTAAATTAGAACAAAACAGTAGGGAAAATAAAGAAAGTACAGAAGCTTTAAATGCAAAGTTAGAACAGAATAACGCTAAACTAGAACAAAACAGTAGGGAAAATAAAGAAAGTACAGAAGCTTTAAATGCAAAGTTAGAACAGAATAACGCTAAACTAGAACAAAACAGTAGGGAAAATAAAGAAAGTACAGAAGCTTTAAATGCAAAGTTAGAACAGAATAACGCTAAACTAGAACAAAACAGTAGGGAAAATAAAGAAAGTACAGAAGCTTTAAATGCAAAATTAGAACAGAATAACGCTAAACTAGAACAAAACAGTAGGGAAAATAAAGAGAGTAATAGGGAATTGAGCGATAGTTTAAACGCCAGATTAGAACAAAACAGTAGGGAAATGAGTGACAAATTCGAACTGATTAGAGGTGAGATCCGGGGGGTGATGGAAGAAAAGGCTAAAGAGATTATTGCAGATGTAGACAGAAAATTAGGAAAAGTACAGGAGGAGTTGGAAATTAGAATCAGTACACAGGCTGAAAATTTAAAAGAACTAGTGCAACTGGAAACACAGCAGGTCAAAAAGCAATTGGGGGGAGAAATTGACAAAATTCAGGTAGCTACTAAAGAGGTTAAGGAACAGCTGGGGGGTAGAATTGAGAAAGTCCACTCACAAATAGTTGCAGAAGTAAATGATTTAAGAGAGAGTAATAAAGAGAGCATTAGCAAGATTGAGGAGAAACAAGCAAAGCTATATGATAAAGTAGAAGAATCAGAAGGAAACATTAAATTAACAGTAAACAGTATTGAGAGGAAGGCTGAGGAGAAAATCGCAGAATTAGAGTTAAAATTAAAAGCTAGGATCAGGCAAGAAAATAGTCAGAATAGGCCAGTTTTTGTGAATAGCACACACAGGGAGGTAGAACTGGGTAAGTTCAGCAATCGACAGGGGTGCCCAATGGAGTTCATGAACACTATAGAAAATAAATTCGGGGAGAGGTTGGAAAATGGTAGTATTGAGTGGTGCCAGGTAGTTGAAATTTTAGAACAAGTGTTTGTGGGGGAAACGAGGAATTGGTTTGCTGTCTACAGAGACAAGTTTACTGATATGAATGATTTTAAAATAAAATTCTGTGAAAAGTTCTGGAATGAGGTTATTCAGTCGCAGCATCGTGAGGGAGTAGTGTGTGGTAAATATAACCCTAAAGGAAGCTCCACCATGACCGAATACTTTTTAGGGCAGGTATTAGTGTGTAAATATCTGGATGGCTTGAAGGAGGAAAGTGATGTGGTAAGGTTGCTACTTAGGCACTTTCCCTATAGGATCAAGGAGGCTGCTTGTATCCAGAATGTAAAGACTATATCACAAGTAGAAAGTTTGTTAAGCACATTTGATGCACTAGGGAGAGGGGGTTATGAGGACAATTTCAATAGGAACCAGGGTAATAATAATAATAGACCTAATGAAGCCAGGCATCAGGAAGTTCAAGGGAACGGTGGCGAAGGGGCCAATGCTCAAAATAGAAATAATAATAATCAGCTAAATCAGAACAGAGGAAATGGCTATGGTAATCAGTATCAAGGGAGGAACAATGATTACAGGGGAAATCAAGGGAGAAACAATGATTTCAGGGGAAATCAAGGGAGAAATTATAATGACAATAATTACAACCAGAATAGGGGTCAAGGAAGAGGACAGCCTAGTGGTAGTAATATACAGCCAAACAATGACAACACAACTCAGAACAACCAGACCAGTGCAGTAGTAACTAGTACTACGGCCAGCTGTAGCGGTTCTTTAAACGCGAACCAGGCTGCGAAGTAAGGTCAGAATCTCAGTCTGTAGCATGCCCTGTCCATACAATTATACAGGAACCCTATGACCTAAATGTAAGAAATGAATTATTACATGAACTAAATGATGAAGGTATTATTCAGGAAGTGGTTAGTAAGAGCCCCATAGTTAAATTTAACGTGTCTGAGGCGTACACAGATGTTTTAATTGATAGTGGTTGTATGAAGAGTTGCATAAGTAGTGCATTTTATGATAAAATGAAAGGAACTGGAGTAAATTTTGAGGAGATGCCAATTAAAAGCACTTTTGTTATCACAGCTGTTGGGAAGAGGTCTAAAGTAATTTCTAAGCAAGTTTTAGTAGACATTAAAATTAATAATCATGTAGAGAAGCAGATTTGCCTTGTAATTCCAAATTTAGTATTCAGTGTTATCTTGGGTTCAGAGTGGCTAAGTAGAGTGTCTGGTAACTTATGTTATGATGTAGGGAGTTTGAAATTTAAATGGGGAGATTCTGAAGTAGAAGTAGCGTTCAATGACCATATTCAGAGGAGTAGTATTGTAGGTGTGATTTGTACTTTAAATGAGATATCGCCAGCCGTAGAGCGGGGTTCTCCATGTTTTGTGGGCAGTGTGATTACGAACGGAAGTCTAGAGGACTCGTTACGTGAGGCTGCATTTCAGGGAAATATAGAGGATGAACAGTGTGTTCGGCTCTATGATGTGTTATTGTGTAATAGGAGAGTTTTTGACGATCGCATTGGTATGGCCAATTGCTATACACATTCATTGAACGTTATTGATAGGTCAGTATTCACAGGACATAGATATCCTGTACCTTTCGCTTATCAGAGTGCAGTTGAGGCACAAATTAATCAGATGCTTGAAGATGGGATTATTGAGCACTCGAACAGTCCATATGTTAATTCTTTGATCACGGTACCCAAGACCGACGGCACTGTTCGTATTTGTTTAGACGCTCGTTTGGTTAACAGTAGAATTAGTTCAGATCAGCTGAAATCTATGTCAATAGAGGAATTAATGCAAACATTTGAGGGGAAGAAGTATTTCACTTGTGTAGATTTGAGTTCCAGTTTTTGGCAAGTGCCACTTATGTACGAAGATAGACCATTTACAGCTTTTAGTCATAAATATAACCTTTATCAATTTTGTAGAACACCTTATGGGTTAAAGAGTAGTTCAGCAGCTTTAATTAGGGCTTTAAACATCGCATTAGGGGATGACACAGGAGAGTTTGTAACCATTTACATTGATGATATGGTAATTAGTTCACGCAGTTTTGAGGAGCATCTATGTCATTTAAATATAGTTTTTCAGAAGTTAGATCAGGCAGGGTTCACTTTGAAGCTGTCTAAGTCGTCATTCTGTCAGTCAGAAGTGACATTTTTAGGTCATAGAGTGTCGAGTAGAGGTGTAACACCAGAGGAAAGTAGGGTTAATAAGATACTTAACGCAGAGGTGCCACAGAATGTTAAACAGTTAAAAACTTACCTGGGAATTTGCAACTTTTTCAGGAGGTTCGTTCTTAAATACTCAGGGTTGGTAGAACCATTCAGGGAATTGCTTAAAAGTGGGACTCGGTGGAGATGGGAGTCCAAGCATGAACAGGCTTTTAGAGCGCTGAAGGAAGGTTTTGAGAAAGCTGTAGTGCTGAAATATCCGTTAAAAGATAAGGAATATGTGGTTATGACAGATGCTTCACATATAGGCATTGCTGGAGTATTATGTCAGAAAGATGATGAGGGTAATCTGTGCATTGTATCTTTAGCCTCGCGAGGACTGACAGCAGCGGAGAAAAGATACACGATTACTGAGTTAGAGCTTTTAGGTATTGTTTTCAGTTTAGGGAAATTTAGAATGTATTTAGTAGGGGGGAAATTTGAGATCCACACAGATCACCATGCATTACTGTATATGAGGACTTGTAAACTCAGTTCTAACAGAGCTAGTAGGTGGATTCTTGCTCTGCAGGAATACGAATTCACAGTAAAATATATTAAAGGTAAAGATAACATTCTTGCAGACATGCAATCGAGGGACACTAATTTATGTAGGGATTATCCTGTGGTTAAAGCAGAGGATGGTATTTTAATATGTGCATGTGTGGACAGTAGCAACAGGGCATCGTTACAGACACTGAGAAATAGGCTAGTAGAGCAACGTGATGACGTTCATTTAAAGGGAGCCACTTGCAAGGTTGGAAGCAGGTGACGCAGAAACATTTATAGTTTCCAAACGTATTGGAAAAACAGCATATGTGCTGGAGAATAGTGAGGGAAACAGATTATACGGGACGTATAATATACATAGTCTACGAAAATATGTGTCATAAAGTGAGTGTGTTTAGCTGGCGAGCCAGCCTATCAAATGAGTAAGTGTGGTGTCTGGTGCGTGGAAGATCTGGTCTTAAGGCAGGCGTATCAGAAGTCACACAGGGGGGTAGTATGTAAGTAAATGAGAGTTTTTAAGGTACAGGGAAATATGACGGGATTGTCGGATGCTGTTGAGCACTAAATTGTCTCGATGCACCAAGGCCATTTTGGCAGCGCTGATGGGTTCCCATTTATCTCCAAGAGATGGGGGAGCGCTTGAATAGGGCTTGTTAGCTTAAGGCGTCCACGAGATAAAAGATGGGCCATCAGAATGCGAGACAGTCCTTCATGAAACTCATACATATCAGCACACGTGATGTCTGTTTACGGCCTCGCCATGTAAGATTTGTAAGTGTGTAATTTAAGATAATTTGTACAATGGTATTATTTGTGTGAGGAGAAATGGTCTGTGTTGAGAACTAGTATTAAGTAGAATATGGTTAACGGGAACTTAACAAGACAGGGCGATTACGGCACAGAAATATTTGGTGTTATATGTAATGCGCATTTACTGTTTTTTTTTTTCAGAAGTCAATATTCATTTAATCTACTTTAAAGAGAGATTAAGTATTATGGTCACGAGGCGCTGCCACAGTAGTGTGATCGTGTGCTCAGTGATAAGTGGAATTAAATGTCACCATAAGGAGGGGACCTCCAGTGAAATTAGGGAGTTCTATGGTGATATAAATATATCAGAACACCTTCAATGCGTGTGATATGACATCATAAATACATAGTGCTCACACATTAATTATGTCTATTTCTCCAACATAGAGAAATTTGAGAGGCGGAAATATCCGTGGAACACTATTCCATATGTAAAACATTGGACTGGTTGCAAAGTGCAATCCATAGTGACAACAAACTTTGACGCAAAGTGCGTGAAGAAAAAATATGAGTGTATATATCTGTAATTTAGGGTGATTTCGTTTATGTAATATGTATTTTGGATGGGGTTAATTAACGTGTCTGGGATAATCGGATAATGGACCGTCGTCACGGTAAATCATCCGATGATCCGAGGCGAATATGTAACGTATTTTTCGTGGGGTTTTATGCAACTGGCATAAGTCAGTAGGAAGCCATTCTATATTTATTTACGCGGCAAATTGTTCAGCCAAGATAATTTTTCATGTTAATTTATTATTATTATTATTAATTTATTATAATTATTATTAAGGTATTTTCGGAGCATTTTATAAAAATTATTAGCATTCAGATAGGTTTTCTATGTCTTAGAAAACGCTATCAAGCAAATTATTACGAACGACGATATCATAGAAAATTATCTGATTACGGAATTTTACGGAGTTTTTGTCAGTTAGGGTATTTGAGAGAGATGACTCACTGGGATTTCAAGTACACGCTGAATCTTGTCGAGGAGCATGACGCAATCTTGGGTCGCAAGGTCTAGAAAAGGCGAATTGTAGAAACGGAAATCGACTTCTCCCTCCCGCGGAGTGTAATGAGGAAGGAGTGGGGATCTAGCGCGTAGGGTGCAGCCAATCAGTGGCGACGACGTAAGCTAGATGTCGGTACCATGGTGGGGGAGCCAACAGGTGCATATATCGTTCGACGCGCCGTGAAACAAGAACAATCTGTGTAGTTCTTGCCGAGTGTGGATATACGCGGGAATCGCTCCGATGTTCCGTGGAAGAGGACTATCTGTGAAATACTTGAGGTGTACGGTCGCAAGTGCGTGTCGCTCCGATGTTCAGTGGAGTTAGCGACGAACTTTTGTAAAACTTGGTTGTACGAGTGTTTGGGTCCGAGGTACGGACCATAGAATTATCTAATCTACCAGAATATCATCAAATTCCGACGGAGATGACGACGTCCAGGAGACTGTGGGAAGCTCACAACATCTTCAAGAACGAGGGAAATGCTTTGGCAATTTCCAGTGGTAAGCGCCAATGACGCAGAAATACGCAATCTCTCATTTTCTTTGTTCTACATTTCATATTTCAGTAACTTCATAGCTTGGAAATAAGAGTAAAATCAATTTATCAGACTCCGTTTTCACGTAATTTTCTATCGGTAATATTCAAATCACAACGCTCCAATTTAAATTTTATACTTATTATTATTAATTTTGCTATTCTTGTTTTATATAATAAATTCATTTCTTTTACAATGCAATCTTTGCTTTCAGTAGGTAGCATTAGATATAGACCAATTCCTTCTCCTGATACAATTGTTTGTTGGGTTAATGATCAAATCATACCACGATCTGAGTGAATAGAGTCTTGAAGGTGTTCTGCCAGAGCTAGACGTTGTTAAATACAAATTTAGATTTCAACATTGCGTTGAGGTCTTGGCGCCCATTAAAACAACATAGCTTAGGCAAAGGTAAACAGTTACATTTCTCACCCAACAGTGTGGGCTAGCAAAACCATTACATTTGTCGCTACCAACATGGGGCACTAATAACCGTCTCATTTGTACGCTCAACGTGGAGCAAAGTAAATAACGTTTCAGGTTCTCAATATCTACCAATCTGTTACAGCAATTAAACTGAAATTTTGTATGTTGATAGAGGCAATTAACATGAGCAGGATATATGCAAATAGGCTGTATAGTTCTTCACGGAACTACTTGTTATTCTTATGCGAATTGCCTCTATCAACATACATAATTTCAGTTTGATTGCTGTAATAGATTCGTAGATATTGAGAACCGTCTAAATATTTCGGATGGTCGCCATGTTGGATTGTTATATGTAGGCCATAGAGTTATGTACCATTAAATGAAAATTATAGCGTAGGTTCAATATTCAAACTTTCACTTCGATCGCATGATTAAGACACAAGAAATAAAAACTTAATTTTAAAATTTCACACAGCCGCCATCTTGAGGTTATGTAAACAATTGAACTAAATTAGATGCCAGTGCATTACAATGTATATAAACATTTGCTGCACAAAGTTTCATTGCGTTTGTATGGTCAAATAGCGAGAAAAGTCAATTTAATAGTTTCAAATTCGCTTGGCCGCCATGTTCGTTTTGTAGTTAATAAGTATTTGTAAGTCTAATCGGTAAACTTCTACTTGTGCCCTGTATCACTGTACAAAATTTCAGCGTGATATCAATTATAGTTTCGGAGATATAGAATGCCAGTGAAATATTTCGCACAGCCGCCATGTTGGATTGGTGAGACGTAATAAAATTTAAAAGGCACGGTCGGGTTCGGCCAAAATGGTGCTAAGACCTTACCGAGTTTCATTGAAGTCGGATTATCCGTTTAGAAATTACTAGGGGGATATACACCCACATACGCACTCACACACGGACAAATGGAGATCTCGAAAGCCTATCTTTCCATAAATGAAAATAGGCTAAAAATATACAAAATTAACCATCATAACGAAATATATTCATTACAGATAACTTCTACCACATGGCCTACTTGTAGACATAGATTTAATAGCCTAAGGGCAAATAATCTCTATAATGATGATCGTTTGGCAATGGAAACTTATTGTTAGTCAGATGCGACTTTATCAGGAAACAAACCTAGGGGACGTCCAAGGATGTCGTACATCAAGAACTCCATTGGAGAACTGATATGTGGATCTTATCAGGCGCGGATCTAGAGTTTGGCTTTGGAGGGGGGTGTCACAGAATCGAAATTGTTAAGAAAAATGGTATCACTAACAACGCAATCACAAAATAACCAAACGTACAAAACTAGACCAATTTTTTTGCAAGCTACATGGATAGAAATTTGATGCGTTTAGCGCACCAAAAATATTCGTACAAATTGCAACGGCGTGTTTTACGACTTTTACATCGAGCTTCGAGAAAAGTATCAAGGAACGTTATAGTTTCGGCAAGTCGAGTTGGTACCGACAAAGGGAGACAGTCACAGCTTAAATTGCCAACCAAGCTTGCAGTTTGGACGTCGGCAAAATTTTTTGGTGCGAAAAAAAAGCCCCAAATTCCTACCCGTGCATTGCTGCACATTCATCGTGACATCACTATAAACATCGATTCGGTAATCACAAGCTTTGCTAAACAAAATAGACGAGTTGATTTTGTTCTATAAATAATCGTTTTTATATAACAGGTATGAAGTTGTAACACAACATAATTGCAATAATGATATTTTCAGTATTGAATAAAATGAAAAAAAAAAGTTTTTCAGTTAAAATTCGTTAAGTTTTATTTGTCTGGTTATTGTGTTTTTGTATTTTGAGTTTGTAAAAAAAATTGGTCTCCGTTTGAGGGGGGGGGGTCATGACCCCCGTAACCCCCCCTTGAATTCGCGTCTGGTTCGTATGGCAGCATGATAACACCAGCAGAAAACCGGCAAATGTGGCTGTAGAAACAAGGCTTCGCCTTTAGTAAATCATGATGATGGATATGGCACCCAATCGGCCTCAGGGCAAAACACGCATTACTAAAGGATGCAATCGTTTGACCGACAGAAAAGCATAAGATAGTCGCACCTATTTAAGGTAGTGTATGAACTGTTTATTGTGATGTGCCAGTGACTGTACTCACAGCGCTACTATAAACTCAGCGAGCGATAGCACAAAGCCCCCTGTAAACTGAAGCCGTAGCGAGTCGAAGAGGGAAGTGGGATTAGGGTCTATAAATTACATGCACATTATTATACAGTCATGGCCTTATGTAACATGTTACCTCAGGGTCCCACCACTAGTGATATTATACAGTCATGGCCTTATGTAACATGCTACCTCAGGGTCCCACCACCAGTGATATTATACAGTCATGGCCTTATGTAACATGTTACCTCAGGGTCCCACCACTAGTGATATTATACAGTCATGGCCTTATGTAACATGTTACCTCATGGTCCCCCCACTAGTGATATTATACAGTCAAGGCCTTATGTAACATGTTACCTCAGGGTCCCACCACTAGTGATATTATACAGTCATGGCCTTATGTAACATGTTACCTCAGGGTCCCACCACCAGTGATATTATACAGTCATGGCCTTATGTAACATGTTACCTCAGGGTCCCCCCACTAGTGATATTATACAGTCATGGCCTTATGTAACATGTTACCTCAGGGTCCCACCACCAGTGATATTATACAGTCATGGCCTTATGTAACATGATACCTCAGGGTCCCACCACTAGTGATATTATACAGTCATGGCCTTATGTAACATGCTACCTCAGGGTCCCACCACCAGTGATATTATACAGTCATGGCCTTATGTAACATGTTACCTCAGGGTCCCACCACTAGTGATATTATACAGTCATGGCCTTATGTAACATGCTACCTCAGGGTCCCACCACCAGTGATATTATACAGTCATGGCCTTATGTAACATGTTACCTCAGGGTCCCACCACTAGTGATATTATACAGTCATGGCCTTATGTAACATGCTACCTCAGGGTCCCACAACCAGTGATATTATACAGTCATGGCCTTATGTAACATGTTACCTCAGGGTCCCACCACTAGTGATATTATACAGTCATGGCCTTATGTAACATGTTACCTCAGGGTCCCACCACTTGTGATATTATACAGTCATGGCCTTATGTAACATGTTACCTCAGGGTCCCACCACTAGTGATATTATACAGTCATGGCCTTATGTAACATGTTACCTCAGGGTCCCACCACTAGTGATATTATACAGTCATGGGCATGGCCTTATGAAACATGTTACCACAGGGTCCCACCACTAGTGATATTATAGTCATGGCCTTATGTAACATTCTACCTCAGGGTCCCACCACTAGTGATATTATACAGTCATGGCCTTATGTAACATGTTACCTCAGGGTCCCACCACTAGTGATATTATACAGTCATGGGCATGGCCTTATGAAACATGTTACCACAGGGTCCCACCACTTGTGATATTATACAGTCATGGCCTTATGTAACATGTTACCTCAGGGTCCCACCACTAGTGATATTATACAGTCATGGCCTTATGTAACATGTTACCTCAGGGTCCCACCACTAGTGATATTATACAGTCATGGGCATGGCCTTATGAAACATGTTACCACAGGGTCCCACCACTAGTGATATTATAGTCATGGCCTTATGTAACATTCTACCTCAGGGTCCCACCACTAGTGATATTATACAGTCATGGCCTTATGTAACATGTTACCTCAGGGTCCCACCACTAGTGATATTATACAGTCATGACCTTATGTAACATTCTACCTCAGGGTCCCACCACTAGTGATATTATACAGTCATGGCCTTGTGTAACATGTTACTTCAGGGTCCCACCACTTGTGATATTATACAGTCATGGCCTTATGTAACATGTTACCTCAGGGTCCCACCACTAGTGATATTATACAGTCATGGCCTTATGTAACATGTTACCTCAGGGTCCCACCACCAGTGATATTATACAGTCATGGGCATGGCCTTAAGTAACATGTTACCACAGGGTTCCACCACTAGTGATATTATAGTCATGGCCTTATGTAACATGTTACTCAGGGTCCCACCACCAGTGATAT
Source organism: Meconema thalassinum (assembly GCA_946902985.2). Lineage (NCBI taxonomy): Eukaryota > Metazoa > Arthropoda > Insecta > Orthoptera > Tettigoniidae > Meconema > Meconema thalassinum. Next base: position 292,310,862 of record OX336396.1, on the reverse strand, counting down.
TATACAGTCATGGGCATGGCCTTATGAAACATGTTACCACAGGGTCCCACCACTAGTGATATTATAGTCATGGCCTTATGTAACATTCTACCTCAGGGTCCCACCACTAGTGATATTATACATTCATGGCCTTATGTAACATGTTACCTCAGGGTCCCACCACTAGTGATATTATACAGTCATGGCCTTATGTAACATTCTACCTCAGGGTCCCACCACTAGTGATATTATACAGTCATGGCCTTATGTAACATGTTACCTCAGGGTCCCACCACCAGTGATATTATACAGTCATGGGCATGGCCTTATGTAACATGTTACCACAGGGTTCCACCACTAGTGATATTATACAGTCATGGCCTTATGTAACATGTTACCTCAGGGTCCCACCACCAGTGATATTATACAGTCATGGGCATGGCCTTATGTAACATGTTACCTCAGGGTCCCACCACCAGTGATATTATACAGTCATGGGCATGGCCTTATGTAACATGTTATTCAGGGTCCCACCACCAGTGATATTATACAGTCATGGCCTTATGTAACATGTTATTCAGGGTCCCACCTCTAGTGATATTATACAGTCATGGCCTTATGTAACATGTTACCTCAGGGTCCCACCACTAGTGATATTATACAGCCATGGCCTTATGTAACATGTTACTCAGGGTCCCACCACTAGTGATATTATACAGTCATGGCCTTATGTAACATGTTACCACAGGGTCCCACCACTAGTGATATTATACAGTCATGGCTTTATGTAACATGTTACCTCATGTTCCCACCACCAGTGATATTATACAGTCATGGCCTTATGTAACATGTTACTCAGGGTCCCACCACCAGTGATATTATACAGTCATGGCCTTATGTAACATGTTACTCAGGGTCCCACCACTAACGATATTATACAGTCAAGGCTTTATGTAACATGTTAGCTCAGGGTCCCACCACCAGTGATATTATACAGTCATGGCCTTATGTAACATGTTACTCAGGGTCCCACCACCAGTGATATTATACAGTCATGGCCTTATGTAACATGTTACCTCAGGGTCCCACCGCCAGTGATATTATACAGTCATGGCCTTATGTAACATGTTACCTCAGGGTCCCACCGCCAGTGATATTATACAGTCATGGCCTTATGTAACATGTTACCTCAGGGTGCCACCATTAGTGATATTATACAGTCATGGCCTTATGTAACATGTTACCTCAAGGTCCCACCGCCAGTGATATTATACAGTCATGGCCTTATGTAACATGTTACCTCAGGGTCCCACCACCAGTGATATTATACAGTCATGGCCTTATGTAACATGTTACCTCAGGGTCCCACCGCCAGTGATATTATACAGTCATGGTCTTATTTAACATGTTACCTCAGGGTCCCACCATTAGTGATATTATACAGTCATGGCCTCATGGAACATGTTACCACAGGGTCCCACCACTAGTGATATTATACAGTCATGGCCTCATGTAACATGTTACTCAGGGTCCCCCTACTATTGATATTATACAGTCATGGCCTTATGTAACATGTTACCTCAGGGTCCCACCGCCAGTGATATTATACAGTCATGGCCTTATGTAACATGTTACCTCAGGGTCCCACCACCAGTGATATTATACAGTCATGGCCTTATGTAACATGTTACCTCAGGGTCCCACCGCCAGTGATATTACACAGTCATGATCTTATGTAACATGTTACCTCAGGGTCCCACCATTAGTGATATTATACAGTCATGGCCTCATGTAACATGTTACCACAGGGTCCCACCACTAGTGATATTATACAGTCATGGCCTTGTGTAACATGTTACTCAGGGTCCCACTACTATTGATATTATACAGTCATGGCCGTATGTAACATGTTACCTCAGGGTCCCGCCATTAGTGATATTATACAGTCATGGCCTCATGTTACATGTTACCTCAGGGTCCCACCATTAGTGATATTATACAGTCATGGCCTTATGTAACATGTTACCTCAGGGTCCCACCGCCAGTGATATACAGTCATGGCCTTATGTAACATGTTACCTCAGGGTCCCACCACCAGTGATATTATACAGTCATGGCCTTATGTAACATGTTACCTCAAGGTCCCACCACCAAGTGATATTATACAGTCATGGCTTTATGTAACATGTTACCTCAGGGTCCCACCACCAGTTATATTATACAGTCATGGCCTTATGTATCATGTTACTCAGGGTCCCACCACCAGTGATATTATACAGTCATGGCCTCATGTAACATGTTACACAGGGTCCCATCACTAGTGATATTATACAGTCATGGCCTTATGTAACATGTTACCTCAGGGTGCCACCATTAGTGATATTACACAGTCATGGCCTTATGTAACATGTTACACAGGGTCCCACCATTAGTGATTTTATACAGTCATGGCCTTATGTAACATGTTACCTCAGGGTCCCACCAGCAGTGATATTATACAGTCATGGGCATGGCCTTATGTAACATGTTACCACAGGGTTCCACCACTAGTGATATTATACAGTCATGGCCTTATGTAACATGTTACCTCAGGGTCCCACCACCAGTGATATTATACAGTCATGGGCATGGCCTTATGTAACATGTTACCTCAGGGTCCCACCACCAGTGATAATATACAGTCATGGGCATGGCCTTATGTAACATGTTACCACAGGGTCCCACCACTAGTGATATTATACAGTCATGGCTTTATGTAACATGTTACCTCAGGGTCCCACCACCAGTGATATTATACAGTCATGGCCTTATGTAACATGTTACTCAGGGTCCCACCACCAGTGATATTATACAGTCATGGCCTTATGTAACATGTTACTCAGGGTCCCACCACTAACGATATTATACAGTCAAGGCTTTATGTAACATGTTAGCTCAGGGTCCCACCACCAGTGATATTATACAGTCATGGCCTTATGTAACATGTTACTCAGGGTCCCACCACCAGTGATATTATACAGTCATGGCCTTATGTAACATGTTACCTCAGGGTCCCACCGCCAGTGATATTATACAGTCATGGCCTTATGTAACATGTTACCTCAGGGTCCCACCGCCAGTGATATTATACAGTCATGGCCTTATGTAACATGTTACCTCAGGGTGCCACCATTAGTGATATTATACAGTCATGGCCTTATGTAACATGTTACCTCAGGGTCCCACCGCCAGTGATATTATACAGTCATGGCCTTATGTAACATGTTACCTCAGGGTCCCACCACCAGTGATATTATGCAGTCATGGCCTTATGTAACATGTTACCTCAGGGTCCCACCGCCAGTGATATTATACAGTCATGGTCTTATGTAACATGTTACCTCAGGGTCCCACCATTAGTGATATTATACAGTCAAGGCCTCATGTAACATGTTACCACAGGGTCCCACCACTAGTGATATTATACAGTCATGGCCTCATGTAACATGTTACTCAGGGTCCCACTACTATTGATATTATACAGTCATGGCCTTATGTAACATGTTACCTCAGGGTCCCACCGCCAGTGATATTATACAGTCATGGCCTTATGTAACATGTTACCTCAGGGTCCCACCACCAGTGATATTATACAGTCATGGCCTTATGTAACATGTTACCTCAGGGTCCCACCGCCAGTGATATTATACAGTCATGGCCTTATGTAACATGTTACCTCAGGGTCCCACCATTAGTGATATTATACAGTCATGGCCTCATGTAACATGTTACCACAGGGTCCCACCACTAGTGATATTATACAGTCATGGCCTTGTGTAACATGTTACTCAGGGTCCCACTACTATTGATATTATACAGTCATGGCCTTATGTAACATGTTACCTCAGGGTCCCGCCATTAGTGATATTATACAGTCATGGCCTCATGTAACATGTTACCTCAGGGTCCCACCATTAGTGATATTATACAGTCATGGCCTTATGTAACATGTTACCTCAGGGTCCCACCGCCAGTGATATACAGTCATGGCCTTATGTAACATGTTACCTCAGGGTCCCACCACCAGTGATATTATACAGTCATGGCCTTATGTAACATGTTACCTCAAGGTCCCACCACCAAGTGATATTATACAGTCATGGCTTTATGTAACATGTTACCTCAGGGTCCCACCACCAGTTATATTATACAGTCATGGCCTTATGTATCATGTTACTCAGGGTCCCACCACCAGTGATATTATACAGTCATGGCCTCATCTAACATGTTACACAGGGTCCCATCACTAGTGATATTATACAGTCATGGCCTTATGTAACATGTTACCTCAGGGTGCCACCATTAGTGATATTATACAGTCATGGCCTTATGTAACATGTTACACAGGGTCCCACCATTAGTGATTTTATACAGTCATGGCCTTATGTAACATGTTACCTCAGGGTCCCACCTCTAGTGATATTATACAGTCATGGCCTTGTGTAACATGTTACCTCAGGGTGCCACCATTAGTGATATTATACAGTCATGGCCTTATGTAAGATGTTACATAGGGTCCCATCACTAGTGATATTATACAGTCATGGCCTTATGTAACATGTTACCTCAGGGTGCCACCATTAGTGATATTATACAGTCATGGCCTTATGTAACATGTTACACAGGGTCCCACCATTAGTGATATTATAGAGTCATGGCCTTATGTAACATTTTACCTCAGGGTGCCACCATTAGTGATATTATACAGTCATGGCCTTATGTAACATTCTACCTCAGGGTCCCACCACTAGTGATATTATACAGTCATGGCCTTATGTAACATGTTACACAGGGTCCCACCATTAGTGATTTTATACAGTCATGGCCTTATGTAACATGTTACCTCAGGGTCCCACCTCTAGTGATATTATACAGTCATGGCCTTGTGTAACATGTTACCTCAGGGTGCCACCATTAGTGATATTATACAGTCATGGCCTTATGTAAGATGTTACATAGGGTCCCATCACTAGTGATATTATACAGTCATGGCCTTATGTAACATGTTACCTCAGGGTGCCACCATTAGTGATATTATACAGTCATGGCCTTATGTAACATGTTACACAGGGTCCCACCATTAGTGATATTATAGAGTCATGGCCTTATGTAACATCTTACCTCAGGGTCCCACCACCAGTGATATTATACAGTCATGGCCTTAAGTAACATGTTACCTCAGGGTCCCACCACTAGTGATATTATACAGTCATGGCCATATGTAACATGTTACCTCAGGGTCCCACCACTAGTGATATTATACAGTCATGGCCTTATGTAACATGTTACCTCAGGGTCCCACCACCAGTGATATTATACAGTCATGGCCTTATGTAACATGTTACCTCAGGGTTCCACCACCAGTGATATTATACAGTCATGACCTTATGTAACATTCTACCTCAGGGTCCCACCACTAGTTATATTATACAGTCATGGCCTTATGTAACATGTTACCTCAGGGTCCCACCACCAGTGATATTATACAGTCATGGCCTTATGTAACATGTTACCTCAGGGTTCCACCACCAGTGATATTATACAGTCATGGCATTATGTAACATGTTACCTCAGGGTCCCACCAATAGTGGTATTATACAGTCATGGCCTTATGTAACATGTTACCCCAGGGTCCCACCACTAGTGATATTATACAGTCAAGGCCTTATGTAACATGTTACCTCAGGGTCCCACCACTAGTGATATTATACAGTCATTGCCTTATGTAACATTCTACCTCAGGGTCCCACCACTAGTGATATTATACAGTCATGGCCTTATGTAACATGTTACCTCAGGTTCCCACCACTAGTGATATTATACAGTCATGGCCTTATGTAACATTCTACCTCAGGGTCCCACCACTAGTGATATTATACTGTCATGGCGTTATGTAACATGTTACCTCAGGGTGCCACCACTAGTGATATTATACAGTCATGGCCTTAAGTAACATTCTACCTCAGGGTCCCACCACTAGTGATATTATACTGTCATGGCGTTATGTAACATGTTACCTCAGGGTGCCACCACTAGTGATATTATACAGTCATGGCCTTAAGTAACATTCTACCTCAGGGTCCCACCACTAGTGATATTATACAGTCATGGCCTTATGTAACATTCTACCCCAAGGCCCCAGTCATGAAGCTTTGTCTCCTATATGATGACTCAGTCCTCGCAAGGTGAAAGGAAGGTTTGAACATTTAATTTTATAGCTCATATTTTTCGGATTCTTGGTTTCGGACATATCGATTTTCAGTGAATTGGAGATTTTGACCCCGGATTTAGTTTTTAGTAAAGAAAACGATCAATATTTTGATATATTATAATTTTGAAGGGTTTAAAGCTCTATTTTCGCTTATGTTCCATGCTATATTGGTTTTACCGGTGAAATGTCCTATCGAGGTCAATAAGGGTTTCAGCAGCTATTTTTTAGAACTACTGCGCATAATATTAAGAGACTTCAGATTGAGGACTTTAGAATAATATATAGTTACAATTATAGAACTGGATGTAATGGAAAGGCAAATGGGTCCACGACGTAGGGAACACCTATCATATTAGTGGCAGAACCTTGATGATAAAAGTAAGAGCAAGCCTAGTTGATACAGTGATAACTGTATGCTCTACAAATGTAGAAAATATGCATTAAAATTGTAAAGTATGCTCCTAACACTAGCCTATGCGAAACATATTCACTCTTCTTTTCCTCATATGCCGTAATAATCCAGTCAAATTAGGCATAAAAAATGGGCCGATCCTGCAAAAGGTCATGTAGTTCTATTTTTTATATGTTGTTTGGACCTCTGCCAATAGTAAAAAACCAAATTTGTAACTTCGAAAGACCTGTGCTAGTTGTGTAATACCCAAGAAACACCTAACGTTTTGCATATTTTTGTTTTTTGCTCAATGTCTTCTAAAATATGCATCTGCCAGGAAAACTCATATTTATCTTTTTTAACCTAGATTAAATTTACTACAATTCGAAACCCAAGCGAATACTGTATGTTTAGTAAATCCCGAGATACAGTTCTTCAAAGATTGAATACTTTTCATAGAAGTAAAAATTGTTGGTTTTGGTCTCCTAATTTGATAAATATTATCAAAAATACTCATTCCATCAAAAAGGGATAGGCAATGAACTTGAATTTTATTTGTTTAGCTTTAATTTGAGCTCTGATTGGAACCGGTAGGCCTAGTGTTTCTCTCAAAAGTGGCATGTAATTAAAAACCTTAAAGTATAGAAATCAGGAAAAATGAATGAAAACACGTTTTGAGTGCATGAGCATCAAGTATAGGGCCGATAATGATGATGTGTAATTTTCGTATAATATTTACTCGTCCGAATGGTTTGAAGACGAGTGAGGTTCATTGTGTGTGTGAGAGCAAGCGTCGGAACCTCAACAATGAAGGCGAAGCCCCTGAACAAAGAATCGACCATTCCCTCGTCCCTCCTACACATTCTTTTGTCAGTTTTGCCACGTAAATCGAAGAGTGAGGACAGTGAAGTGTTAGTGTACTCGAAAGCCTGGTGCAATGTCTATTCCTCCAGGCGTTTGTTTTAAATGTCGTAAGCCCCTGAGTGAAGGCACAACCATTGTCGTAAAACAAGTAGGTATTCGCTCACATTCACGTGAGTGTGAAACGGGACCTTAATGAAAAGAAAACGTTCTCTCGAAAACTTCAAGAGGAAGTAGGAAGAGTTACACTGCTGCAAGCAATGTTAAAGCATCTGTTCGACGTAAAGGAGATTCTGATCTCCAACAATCCAGACCGAAGATCGTCAAGTGAACTCGGTAGGATAGAACTGAAGAATTCATCAGGCTATAAAAAGAACTGCCCAAATCACGAATAAATGATGTCCACAAAGTTGATAAGTTGGGTTTCAGGATAATAGTCCTAGATGCAGCTGAACACCGAGGTGGCCAATGGGGAAAGAAAATTATACAGCGGCTCTTAGGTGTAAATAACTGGGCAGTTGCTGACACACGATACCACGACCTGTGTAATAAAACGTTATTCACTAAGCCATTAACAACTGGACAGAAGAGAGGACATCGACCGCCAATTGATGTAGATGAGGCATTGGAAGATTTAGGCTATACACTTACCTCTCGGAGAACTCTGAGGAACATCCGTTCTCAATAGATGATATATTGAAACAGATCGAAGGAGATTATCCTGATATAACAACTGTGAGACCTCAAAGTGTATGAAACCCAATGAATATGCTCCATCCGGTGATTTCTTAGGCAATGTTAATTCAGTCATCCCTGAATCCGTACCGTACTACTGTTTTATGAAACCGTTGTTCCGAAACGAAAGCGTGCTGTTCTTAACACTTGGAGAACTGATGTGTAGCTTCTTAACATACCGTACTCTCAAATGTACTGTACGACCACGATCTTTCATCTCCTCACTCATGTTTGGCCTTGGGACCTACTTATACAAAAAACTTGGTTCCAAGAATTTAGGTAATATGTATTCAGCTTTGGGATTTCCATCCACTTTAGCGATGCAGCGAAGCTTGAAAGTTTTGCGATCAGGAGGTTTGAATCCTCACCACCTATTGATAAAGGAGCTCTCATCCAGTTTGTCTTTGACAAAGAAAAATCCCCAACTTCTAGAACTGGCAGAACATTTCCTGCTACTAGACTCCGGTAACGAAACCATAGCAAAGGCTGGGGAGAAGTGCTTTGTGGCTTTGTACGGGGTGATTTCCTAACAATAGCCTTCTTTACCAACTATTTGTTACATTTGCAGCCAACACCAAAATCAATCATGCTTGCTTCCCCCAACTGAGGAAGCAACCACCATGCTTACAGAACTTACAACCAAGTTCAAAAATAGTTTGGGGTCAATCAAAATCTTACAGATTGGGGGTGGAAACTTGATGATCAAGGTCCTATCCCTATCACTTCAACTATGGATCCTGAACCTCAGCTCCTACTGCGCATGATTTCCTGCAATTGCAGAAGAGGTTGCAGCGGCGGTTGGAGTTGCCGTAAGCTGAACTCAAATGCTCAGCCCTTTGTCAATTTTGTGGTGGCCAAGTTATGTAAAAACCTGCAATCTCTTCAGCTAGAGGATTCTGACAACGAGGTAGAAGTCCCCACCGCTAAATTGATAGAACGGAAAAACGAGCCTGTACCTGCTGTTAGTTCGAGAACTCCTCCAATGAACGTGCACCAACATCCGAGGAAGATTTTTCGAGACCCAGGCCATCAAAACAAATGGAATTACGTTGTGACCTGTTGCTTCATACATGTAAAAACTTATTTTAAACGTTACGTTTCTCTTGTAATAAAACAAAATAGTACCTATGTGAACTGATACTTCCAATTTTTTCAAATTCACTTTTGACAGAAGCACTTGGCTTACAGGTACCCGTCAAAGCTCAAATTGAAGCTAAAGAAATATCCCTCAAGTTCAATTCCTGTGAATTTTCTCATGGAATGCGTATTTTTGATAATATTTGTCAAATTACAAGACCAAAACCAAAAATTTTTACTTTTATGAAAAAATATTCAACCTTTGAAGAACTGTATCTCGGGATCTACTAAACATACAGTATTCGCTTAGGTCTCAAATTGTAGTAAATTTAATCTAGTTTACAAAAGATAAGTATATTGTTTTCTGTAAGATGCATATTTTAAACGACATTGAGCAAAACCGAAAATTGTGCAAAAAATTAGTTGTTTTTTTGGGTATTACACAACTAGCACAGGTCTTTCGAAGTTGCAAATTTGTTTTTTTACTATTGGCAGAGGTCCAAACAACATATAAAAATTAGTACTACATGACCTTTTGCAAGGTCGGATGTCTAATTTGACTGGAATATAATATGCGCAGTCGATTTTGCATGTTGTTCAAGTTGAAAATAGACGACAACGCCATTAGTTGAATAATCACTATTACCTGATATCCACTGATTGAAGAAATACTTTCTGCTGGTTTTCTGTTTAAGCATTTTGAACAAAGGATATGCAGACTAAAATTGAAGTAATACTTTAACTAAAGAAACTCCTCATAAAACTAACCCCGGGCTACTGGTCTCCGGGATGGTGAAAGGAATGTCCCACCCAATTCGCTTCTTGAAATGCCAGGCTTAAAATACTGTTTTCACGTTATCTGTTGGTCAGAAAGTTTCTTACAAGGGATGTCCAACACGTAGGCAAAACCAATTTTGTTTTAAATTATACTTAACTAGCAACCCGACCCGGCTTCGCCCGGGAACAGTTGTGAATGCATTACGTGATAAGCGCTTTTCTTTTCCAATATCAATGAACAACGACCCATATCCGCTTTACGTCTCGGCATGATGGGTTAAAATCATTGACTGGACTATGAATTATAATATCATGGAGATGCATGTGCAACAAATTCTTGTCAGACGTAATTTAAGAATGGCGAGGTGCATGAAACACAAATCCCTCTTCCGTCCATTCTTAACTTGACTGTGAATTTTGCGGAACGAACAGTTCACGGGCGAAATGAAGAAAAGCCGAGTTGCACTTCCAGGGAAACTCCAAACACAACCACTCTTCTCTACAGTTTTTAACTCAACACGACTGGACAGTTTGCTGCTGGCAATAAGCTCGTCCGGTAGCTAAGCTGTAACTGGGGTGATAGACTTGCCCGTAGCTAGCTCGTAAACTGTCGACTCAGTACCTGAATAAAGATTGTTGGAAGAAATGAAAACGTAAAAACACATATAGTAGGCGACGTATTGAAGATAGAGATATGCTCTCCCGGGCTTTTTTTTGTAGAACTCTTCATGCTGAACAATTCTTACACTCATTGTGCATTATATAGATAGTTTTAACGGTTTGCCCAGCGTAAGCTTAAAAAGCGCACGGACGCCAGTTTTTTTCAACCCTTTCACTGAAATCGTTAGTGCTTGACTTCCTTTGGTCATATATAAATTATTCTCTACAGAAACCTTCCTCGAGATAGCCTTTACAGAATGGTGAAAACCGCATCAAAATCCATGCAGTTGTTCTCAAGATTACCCGTGACATCCAAGAATCGGGGACTTTGTTTTGTACTAAGTGGAGATTATACGCCAATCAGTATAATTTAATATAGTCTAATATAATCCCCCTTCCGTCCAATCTTAAATTGACTGTGAATTTTGCGGAACGAAAAGTGCACAGGCGAAATGAGAGTTGCACTTCCAGGGAATGGCGAAGTGAATGAAACTCAAATCCCCCTTCCGTCCAATCTAAACTTGACTGTGTTTCACAGGCGAAATGAAGTAAACCCGATGTTGTGGTTTGAAGGTGTACCTTCAGTGGACTGTATAGGCGTAAAAAAGGATACGGAAGGCAGCTTTTTCACGTAATATATTCATTCATATTAGATAACAGCAAAAAGAAAAAAGAACACAACACTACACTGCCTGATGGATGCACATTGTCGACTCCATAGCAAACAAAAACAAGTCAAGAAACAAGACTAGTTCACCAAGAGAATACATACATCTAGTGGTCAAACAGGGAACTAAAATAAATGTCCGATGAGAGCTGAACATTCTCCCACCTGTTGATTGAATATCAATCAAAATAATTGGAGCTGAAATAAAGCATAAAGCAAAGAACAATATAATGGAGTTACAGTTCACGAATATTACTCCACTGGAAGTGGGCAAAGTTTTACTATGGATCTCTTGAGTTCTCCATTGATAGTCCTTACAGTTGCCACACGAACCATTCCGTCTGCTCCTGGATGAAGTTCTGACACGACTGCTAACCTCCATTTTAACGGTGGTAAATTGTCGTCCTTGATGGCGACTACAATTCCAATTTTAAGATTGATCAGGTTGTCTCTCCATTTGGGCCTGTGTTGAAGTTGAGTGAGATAATCCTTATGCCATCTATTCCAGAAATGCTGAACTAGTTGTTGAGTTCTTTTCCACAGGTTCAACCTATTAGAAGGCATTGTGGTCAGGTCGGGATCCGGGATTGCAGTTAAACTCTTGCCGACCAGAAAATGACTTGGAGTTAATGCTGTAGGATCAGACGGATCTGAGTTGTAATTGGTCTGGAATTTAAGCAGGCTTCAATTTGAGTTAGTACGGTATACAATTCTTCATATGTCAGCGCGCAATTACCAATAACTCGCCGAAGATGATACTTGACTGACTTAATTCCAGCCTCCCATATGCCACCAAAGTGAGGAGATTGTGGTGGTATGAAGTGCCACTTGATTCCTTTGTTGGCCATATCATTGGTGATATCTTCTTGAACCTTGTTGGTTGTCATGAAATTCTGAAACCTTTGAAGTTCCTTATCAGCTCCTACAAAGGTAGTTGCATTGTCACTGTAGATGTCTGCTGGCTTTCCTCTTCTTGCAATAAAACGACGTAATGCAGCTAAGAATGATTCAGGTGTGAGGTCACTAACTAATTCAATGTGGATTGCCTTTGTAGTGAAGCAAACAAAAAGTGCTATATATGCCTTAATTCTCACGTTACTTCTTTTGTTGATAGGACGCAAGAATTGGTCCTCCGTAATCAATGCCACAAATGTTGAAAGGTGGTGCTGGTTGAACTCTAGGTTTAGGATAATCGGCCATGATTTGCCTCATTGTAATTCCCTTTAATCTGTAACACCTCACAGACTTATGTATCAGCTGTTTAATCACGTTTCTGCCATTAGGAATCCAGTAATTCTCACGAAGCGTGGAAAGTAACAATTCAGGTCCTGCGTGAGCATTCTGTAGATGTGCATGTCGAATGATGAGTTTTGTAATATGATGCTTGGGTGGTAGTATGATCTGATGTTTGGTGGAGAATGGAAGTGATGCATTCGCTAATCTACCTCCAACTCTAATTATGTCATTGTGTAAAAACGGACACAGAGTTCTCATCTGACTTTTCTTTGAGACAACTCCAGTAGATCTCAGTTTGGCAATGTCCTCACTGAAGGCTTCATTCTGCGACAATCGAATGCAAGTTTCTAGTGATCTTTGTAGTTCTTGAACTGTAAGTGTTCCTATAATTTTGTCTTTAGGGTTTTTGGCATTGTGAAAGAATCTGTAACAGTATGAAATAACTCTTTGAAGCCTTATTAATGATGAGAATTTGAGAATAATGCTATCAGAGTGATTGATTACAAGAACTGTTTTTACTTGTCGCTGCTCTAATACTGATGGTGAAGTCTCTTTAACATGCCTTGATTGAGGCCACTCAGATGACGGTGCTGATAACCACAGTGGTCCTTCCCACCAAAGTGTCGATGTTTTTAAATTATGTGCACTAACACCTCGGGTTATTAAGTCAGCTGGGTTGTGTTGTGACTGAACGTGGTGCCAATTTTCAATCTTTGTTAGTTTTTGAATCTGAGCTACTCTGTTGGCTACAAACGTTTTCCATTGAGACACTGTTGCCGCTAACCATGAGAGTACTATGTTTGAGTCTGTCCAGAGGTAAGTTTCATTAATGTCTAAGTTTAGCGCTGTCATAGTTTTCTTCAATAACTGGGCCAGTAAGGTTGCGCCAAGAAGTTCTAATCGAGGGAGTGTTAGCTTCTTTACTGGGGCGACTCTGGATTTAGAGCAAAGCAATCGAATCTGAGTTTCACCATGTTGATTTACCGAGCGAGTGTAAATGCATGCACCATAGGCTCGTTCTGACGCATCACTGAAACCGTGAATTTGAATGTTTGTGAGTTTACCCTTAATTGTTACTAAACGATCAACTTGAATGCTATTGATATATGTCAGCTGATTTTCTAACTTGATCCACTCCAATCTTAAATTATCTGTCAATAACGAATCCCAATCTATGTGTTTTAACCACAATTTCTGAAGAAACATCTTGTATTGAATTACCAACTGACTGATGAGGCCTAAGGGGTCGAATATGGATGCTACAACTGATGTTGTAGTACGCTTTGTAATTTGGTTGGTCTTAATATGTCTGATTTTTAGCCTATTTTCAATTTTGAAAAAATAGGCTTATGAGATCACCTTTTGTCCGTGTGTGTGTGCGTGCGTGTGTGTGTGTGTGTGTGTGTGTGTGTGTGTGATTCGTGTGTGTGTCCCCCCCTAATAAAATCTAAACGGCAGGAGCGATTTCAATGAAACTCGGAAAGTTCATAGCACTATTCCCGGCGACCTCGACCGTGCCCTTCAAATTTAGCTACGACTCACCAATCCAACATGGCGGCTGTGCGAAATATTTCACCAGCATTCAATATCTCCGAAACTATTACCGATATTACCCTGACATTTTCTATGGTGATAGAGGGAACTACTATAAGTTCACTTATGTGACTTTTGAAAACCTGGTAACTACAAAACCAACATGGCGGCCAAGCGAATTTGCGACTTTTAAATAGACGTTTCTCGCGATTTGACCAACCAAACGCAATGAAACTTGGTACAGTATATGTTGATATACATTGTAATGCACCGACATCTAACTTCGTTCAATTGTTTACATAATCACAAGATGGCGGATGTGTGAAATATTTCACCGGCATTCTATATCTCTGAAACTATTAGCGGTATCTCCCTAAAATTTTGTACGGAGATAAAGGGCACTACTGGAAGTCCATCGATAAGATTTTCAAAAACCGGTTAACTACAAAACGAACATGGCGGCCAAGCGAATTTGAACATTTTAAATAGACCTTTCTCGCGATTTAATGTTCCAAGCGCACTGAAACCTGGTACAGGAAATATTTATACACATTGTAATCCACTGGTATCTAATTTAGTTCAATTGTTTACATAACCTCAAGATGGCGGCAGTGCGAATTTTAAAATTAAGTTTTTATTTCTTGTGATGTAGTCATGCGATCGAAGTGAAAGTTTGAATAATGAACCTACGCAATAATTTTCCTTTAATGGTACATGACTCTATGGCCTATACATTTAACAATCCAACATGGCGACCATCTGACATATTTAGACGATACTGAATATCTACGAATCTATTTTACCAATCAAACTAAATTTTTTAATGTTCATAGGGGCTATGAACTTAAGTTCACCTATAGGACTTTAAATAACCTGGTGATCACAAATCCAACATGGCGGTGACGCGAATTATAAATATTCACATGGACGTTTCTCGCAATTTAACCATCCGCGTGCAGTGAAACTTGGTGCAGTAAATCTTTATCCGAATGTTAATCCACTGGCATCTAATTTATTTCAGTTGTTTCCATAACCTCAAGATGGCAGCTGTGAAAAATTTTTAAATCTCCTTGTTTTTTCTTGTGTCCTAATTATGCGATTGAAGTTTGAATACTACACGTACACAATAATCTGCATGTAACAGTACATAACTCTAGGACCTACATATATAAAATCCAACATGGCGACCATCCGAAATATTTAGTCGGTTCTCAATATCTACGAATCTATTACAGCAATCAAACTGAAATTGTGTATGTTGATAGTGGCAGTTAACATAAATAGGATATATGAAAATAGGCTGTATAGTTCTTCACGGAACTACTTGTTGTTGCTATGATCAGTTTATCAGCGGTGGGGTGCCAAGATAATCCTAACGTTTTTACAGTGCTCTTGCCATCAAATTGGAAAGGTAATGCCATGTGTCTATCTGAATCTGGAAGTGCTTCAAGAAGATCTGGATGATTGGAGCACCATTTCTTGAGTGGGAATCCCCTTTCTTGCGTAGTGCGATTAATTCCTTCTGAATTTGTAACGCTTCGGTGACACTTGAAGAACCACTAAGGACATCGTCTACATAAAAATCTCTCTGAAGAACTTGGGCTGCTGCTGGGTAGCAAATACCGTCTTCTTCTGCCAGCTGATTCAAACATTGGGTTGCTGAAAATGGAGCTGATGCTGTACCATAAGTTACTGTCTGTAATTCGTAGGATTTCAATGATTCCTCATGAGAATTTCTCCATAATATTCGTTGCAATTTTGTGTCATCCTTGTGAATTCTGATCTGTCTATACATCTTTGTGATGTCAGCTGTAAATGCAATTTGATGGGTTCTGAAGCGAAGTGTGATCGAGTATAGATCTTGTTGCACAGTTGGTCCTACCATGAGTATGCTATTCAATGAGACCCCGGTGGAAGATTTTGCTGAACCATCAAAAACAACTCTTGTGGCGGTCGTAGTGCTATCTGGTTTGAATACTGCATGATGTGGAAGATAATAACACCCTGTGTTGTTGGTGTCTGTGGTAGTTACTTCCGTCATATGACCTAAATCTTTGTATTCTGTCATACATTGTGTATATTCTCTATATAATTCAGGCTGTTTCTGAAATTTCTGCTCTAATATTTGAAACCTTTGCCTAGCTTGTTCATATGAATTTCCCAATTGTTGATGGTTTTCCTTGAATGGAAGTCTTACTCTGAATCTGCCATCACTATCCCTTGTGGTAGTGTTTTTGAAATGTTGCATGCACTTTTGTTCCTCTGCTGTTCTTGGTTTAGTGTCTAATTCCTCAATTTCCCAAAATTTGCGTAATTGATGATCGAGTGTTTCTTGTGTTTCGATAAAGAATGAATTTACTGTGTTGTTACTGACGTACTTCTCCTGACAACATTTTCCAGAGACTACCCATCCCAATTGAGTGTTTTGTAGTACTGGATAATCACCTTCGCGTTGTTTACGATCTGCATTCAGGATGTAGAAGAACAATTCTGCACCAATTATTAAATCGACATTTCCTGGCTGGTAGAAATGTGGATCTGCCAATGTAATGTTGCTTGGAATATCCCACAATTTATAATCTAGTTGGATTGAAGGCATTTGACCCGTTATTTTAGGAACAGTGAAACATTTCAATTTGGCCTTGAATGGAGTTGCCATTGAATGAATTTCAATCTCTACACTTTGTTTCATGGTGGATGAAGCATTGTTAATTCCTAAAATTGTTGTGGTTTCCTCATTGCATTTTAACTTGAGTTTTTTAGCCACATCTTCTGTGATTAATTGTGCTTGACTGCCACAATCAAGAAGAACTCTAACCTTGTGTAATGTACCATTATTATCTCGTACCTTCACAACAGCGGTTGTGAGTAGGATATAAGGCTTATTGACGGTGTGATTGTATGGACTTCTGTCTGTATGTACACTCGCAATGGTTACTCTATCTGAAGTAGGTTGATTGACATGTCTATCACTGCTAGTGTCCTCATGCAATAATGAATTGTGTTTTCTATCACATTTTCGACAATTACTTGAAGTGCATTGCTTTGTTGAGTGTTCTTGTTTCAGACAATTGAAACAAAGACCCTTTTCACGTACACACTGAGATCTCTGTCGAGGGCTTAGTTCTAAAAATTTAGGGCATGCAAACAGTCCTGCCTTATGCTCTTGATGGCAGAACAAACACTGGTTTTCAACACATGTTACATGAGAATAGGCTGGTGCTTTATTCCTGACTGTACTGGGTTTACTAGCTTGTGATTTGGTTGGAACGTTAATGCTGTTTGAATGTTTTCAAGTGACAAGCATTGTTGTTCTAGAAACTTAAATAACTGTTGAAGAGAAGGAATTTCTGTTGGACTAGTGGCTAATTCCCAACTTTTCCTGGTATTTACATCAATACGATCAAGTACATGCTGTGTTAAAATTATTTCCTCTAAGGGATGGTCTAATGATAGTGCCTTGAGAGCTTGTAGGTTGCTATTGAATGTATTGATGAATTCCCTAAGATCACTGACCGATTCATTTTGCACAGGCCTAATATTCAAGATTTCCCTGATGTACTTTGAAGTTATAGCTTTCTTATTTTCAAATCTACTGCAAAGCAATTCCCAGGCTACATTGTAATTGCCTTCAGTAGTTGGGAGATGTTGTATTAATAATTTGGCACTGCCTTGAACTGAACTAAGGAGATAGTGAAACTTTTGTATTGTTCCCAAACTGTCATTGTTGTGTACAAGCAATTTGTAATTATCTGCAAATGGGATCCAATGTTCATAATTCCCACTGAATGTAGGAAGTTTAATTGTTGGTAGTTTTATATTCGTGACTTCATTTACACTACTGGACTTTGTAGTCAATGAACTACTGGCACTGCCTTGATCGGGAAATAGAAAGCCTTGGATTTTTTGCCTTTAGTGTATACAAGGTTGTTTCCACTTCTGCCCTATCTGCAGAATGATCTGAATTAATATCTTCTATTTCAAGTTGTGTTTGAACTGTGTCGTACTTTGATTCCAGTCCAAGAATTGCATCGTACCTAACCCTCAATTCATGCAAATTAACGTTGGTATCTTGATTGAGTTGTTCAACGTAATGTTTAATTCTTGTGATTCTACTCTTTAAGCTTCCTCGTTCTCTAATATATTTGCTTATTTGATTTTGATCCATTATAATAAGTTAGACATATGCTCTCGCGGACTTTTTTGTAGAACTTTTCATGCTGAACAATTCTTACACTCATAGTATTTAGATATTTTTAACGGTTTGCCCAGCGTAAGCTTACAAAGCGCTCGGACGCCAGGTTGTTTTTCGACTTTTCCACTTAAATCGTTACTGCTCGGCTTCCTTTGATCATAAATAAATTATTTTCTACAGAAATGATCCTCGAGATAACCTTTACAGAAAGGTGAAAACCGCATCAAAATCCATCCAGTGGTTCTCGAGTTTACCCGTAACATCCAAGAATCGGAGACTTTGTTTTATATTAAGTAGAGATTTCAGATGTATATGCTAAAATATGCTGTTATGTTCAGAATATGCAAAAATCCAACAAACCCACAAAATATGCATTTGCATATGCACATATGCATTTTCAAATAATCCGGTCCCTAGTGATATTGTACTGTCATGGCCTTATGTAACATGTTATGTACGAGGCATATCCAGAAAGTAAGTTCCGTTCGGTAATAAAATAAAATTGTGTACAGATACAGAAAAAATATTTTTTCCACAACATTCTACACCTCTTAAACTACTTTTCCACATAACTGCCGAACTTTTGCAGGCATTTTTCATAGCGTGGCACAAGTTTTTGGATACCTTCTTCATAGAAGTTTGCCGCCGACCGTAAACGAGAGTGAAGATTCCCCTGTAAGATATCCTACTGTTTGGCCACCACTATTAGGCAAATTGCGTGCTTACCAGGAGAACTGCGTATGTTTAGGAGTTCTCCTGACCACATACGCAATTTGCCTAACAGTGGTGGCCGAATGGTAGGATATCTTACAGGGGAGTCTTCACTCTCGTTTACGGTCGGCGGCAAACTTCTATGAAGAAGGTATCCAAAAACTTGTGCCACGCTATGACAAATGCCTGCAAAAGTTTGGCAGTTATGTGTAAAAGTAGTTTAAGAGGTGTAGAATGTTGTGCAATAAATATTTTTTTTTTGTATCTGTACACAATTCAATTTTATTACCAAACGGAACTTACTTTCTGGACGTGCCTCGTATTTCCCCTCCACCAATAGTATGGATTTTTTGTTCTGTTTTTTTTACGAGGGATTGTGGAAAAATCTGCTTCCAAACGCTTGAAGAGGGTCCGCACTCTTCAAGTGTGAGGGGCTCTTACCCACTAAAACCCACATACCCTTCCTCCACGACGTGTATATCCGCCTTGGAACCGCTGTCGCATTACTTCAGGGCGGCGTCGTTTATGAAGCATCTTATGCTCCTTCTTCCTTCAGTTCTTCTTTACTTGGCCATAAGCGTCTAGATCCCGCTTCTTTAGGCGCAAAGTACTCTCCACATACACTGCCACCTGATCCCAGGATTCCTGACATGGACTGTGTTGTCTGGAGTGAGCTCTCCCTGCACTGCCTCCAAACATCTTCTTTGTGGCAGCCAATGGTCACTTGTAAATCAATTTCCCCGAGGCTCATTTTCCCATCTCTGTTGCCATCGCCTCATCCTTTGGCGAACCGCCAGCTCCTTTGCCTGTTTCCTTCCCAGCTCTCCTTGGGTACGTCAGATCTCCTGATTCTCTAAGGCAAGTAAGTCAATAGGAGCTACTGCTGCCACTATAAGGATCGTAGGTTCTGACACCGTACGATATGCGCACGCAATTCGCAACGCTGCTCTCCGCTGTGCTGCGGCCATCCTTCTCCGATATTTATCAATCCTCAAGGACTCACTCCAAATTTCAGAACCATACAGTAGTATTGATTGGACAGTTGTCATAAGTAGCCGTCGTTTACTGGATTTCGGACCAATAGTATGGATGAGGAGATAATAATAACGATGATGATAATTGTTGTTTTAAGGGGCCTAACGTCTGGGTTAACGGCTCGAAGGAGATAGAAGAGATGTATGAAACAATTGGAGAACTATTTGAAATTGTGGATAAAAACGCCAATGTTATTTAAATGGTTGATTTTAATGCTTGAGTAGGTTCAAATGATAATCTTAAATACAGTGGTAAGTTTGGTCTAGGAAATACAAAAACAAAGGGGCAGAAGACTGTTAGAATTGTGTGAACAGTAATAGATACTAACATCAAACACATGTTTTGAGGTTCCCAGGAGAAGACGTTACACTTGGAAGGCCCCGGGGTATATAAGAAGATGCTAGATTGACTATGTTGAGATTAAACAGAGGTACAGGAATCAAGAGAAATACAGTCATAGTTATCCAGGTGCGGAAATTGATATTGATCACACTCTTGTTGCAGATAAATGTAAGATTCAAAAAGCTTAAAAACACCCAAGAAGAATAGCTGTTGTCTCAATAAAATACAGGATTATAGTGTGTCACAAATGTACAGAGATGCCACCAAAGTGACGGAAGGTAATTTAGGATGGTATGATATAAAAAGTGGCTTAGATATAGCAGCAACAGCAGTCCTCGGAAGAACAAAATTAGAGCCAAGAAAACCATGGATGACCGTAAAATTCTTAGAGTTCATTGGCAGAAGGAACAGGTTAAGGGAAATTCAAATTGATGAATATATGGAAGTAAGACATTTGATAACAATGAAGGACAAATGGATGGAAGAAGTTCGTCGAGAAATTGAAAATAATTTGAAGAAAGGGATTTCTGATAAATCTTACTTTAAGATAAAATCTTTGGAGTACAAGCAAGGATCTAAAAGTAATGTGGTAAAAAATTAAGATGGAAAAACTACTCTTCCAAATTGAAAATGTGTGTGACAGATGGAAAGAATGCCATGCCGACTTAGGCAATTTGAGGGAGTCGAAATTGTTAATATTGGAGAATATTTAGAGAATGAGGATTGTTTGAGAAATTACAAAAGCAAGCTTGGATCTCTCAAGTCAGACATGCGATCTGAAGCCCTGAAATTAAACCACTAAATACGAAGTTCCCAAAGAACTTGAAACGTGAATAAAATCCTTTCAAACCAATAAACAAACTAAACTTCTCAAGGGTAAATGTTACCGATATCATACAGGAGCTGTGCCACGCGCATGCGTCGTATAAAACGGACAATACTTCCCCATTGGCTGTCTGTTAATTAATGCAGGTGCTTGTGACTTTTGCAAAAATAACGTGTGCTCGCAGTAATCCTGATAATTTCACGTTGTAATGGACACCTTAGTCCTAATGTGACGTTTGTCAAGAGAGCGGATTATTGGCAGTGGCGTGAGTTCTTTGGATGTCAGCGGCGGGGACACAGTAATGCACGGCTAATACCGATAGGGGTCACTCTTATCTTAAAATAACAATTACATTTGATTAGGCTATTGGGGTTGCATCCCATAATCCTCGGGCCATCAAATCATCGTTCATAATTAAAGAGAGATTATATACGTGTCTCTACGGCATGTCATTAACTCTGAAACTGTGCTCTTCAGCAACAGTTCACGTTAGTCATTTCATTCCCACCCCTGTAGATGGCAGCACCATCTCTATACGACAGTAATTATTTTATAACTTAGTAACTCAGTAAATTGTAAATTTTCTTTTATTCTCTTGTACATACTGTAGTAGGCTACATAGTAGTTTAATTGTAAATCCATGTAAATGTCTCTAGGTTTAGGAAATTGACAATTTCCAGACGGATCAACTATGTAACTCAGTAAATTGTAAATTTTCTTTTATTCTCTTGTACATACTGTAGTAGGCTACATAGTAGTTTAATTGTAAATCCATGTAAATGTCTCTAGGTTTAGGAAATTGACAAGTTCCAGACGGAACACCTCTCTTCGACTCTAAAACTTTTTGCGGTTGGTTTCCAAACCAGCAGCCTTTTCTCAAACATCGCCTTATCTCCACAGCTGTAGGCTACCAGGCAAATACTATCTCCCCGTAGAATTGAGGGAAATGTGTGTAGAGAGACGTCTGTCTGTTAAGTAGTCAGCCCGAAGGCTGGTTGGATCCTCAAAAAGTACCGCCGTTAGGTTATGTGGGTAGATATCCACAAAAACCCAAGGCAGCACTATATTGAGGCGTACTAGGCAAGAAGAGGAGTGAGGTAGTTTGCCATTGCTTTCCTCACTAAGTCAGAACAGCAGCACCAACCCTATAAGTAGAACCTTTCACAGCATCCATAGACACTAGCTATGCTCTGAATGTCATTACTAAGCACCACCCATACCTCAGTAGCTTCCATATAATCACAGTCATTAGTGAGGCTGGGGCATTGGTGAAAAGCCACACTTTACTCTAGCCTGTGCCAACAGAAAAATGGGCTAAGACATAAGTAGGTTAAAATTTGTAGATGAGTGTCGTGCGTTCCAAGAGTGTTTATTAGTGGATGGCAAGGTGTCTTTTTTATCTTTAAGAAATAGAAGTAAGAAAGGAGATGACATTAAATGAAAGAATTGAGATGAAGGAAATGGATGATACTGATGGATTGAAGTGAGGGGATTTGAGTTGAGTTTAGAGGAGAAGTGTAGAGTCTCTGTAACCGATAAGTCAGCCCGCTTCACATGTTGGCACTGTAGTTGGCGTACGTTCAACAGACACAGCTCTATGCTCCCCTTGCGGGCAGCCCTGCAATCACGTGTACAACTGTGTTTACTTCCACTATCTCAACTCGGCGAACAGATTTTAGGTAGGCCTAGAACATACTCATAAGTTTGGCGATCTCGAGATGAAGGCGAGGAAATTCATTACGGGGGAAATTTTCGTAGAATTCGGTGAAGTTTCTTGCAGCAAAGAACTTGTCCCTCAACCGCGCATTGAACTGTACATCTATTCACTGAGATAGAAAATGACCGTGCAAAGAAATCACTCACACAGGGGGGAAAAAACTGGAAGTTCTTGAAATCCGTTTACAAATTGCTATTAAACGTCTTCGAGAACACATACGTAATTTTCAAACTTACCGCTTTCACAACGAATAGCATTGCAAGATACGTCGCTCCCAGAATGGGCGCGCACCGTTGTCTACCGACCAGGCACCACGCCTCTGCACAGTGTGAAGTACTCTGGACGCTGCTGGTCTAGAGGAAGATTTTTATTTTTTTAGATAGAATAAAGAAAGAAAGAAAGAAAGAAAGAAAGAAAGAAAGAAAGAGAGAGAGAGAGAGATAGAGATAAGAAATGAAAAGATAATAATAATAATAATAATAATAATAATGTTATTGGTTTTACGTCCCTTTTAACAACTGCGGCAAAAAGAGAAAAGTGGTTGCACTTTCTTTCCGATCACTTATGCTTTGGGTTCTGTAGGCGTGAGTAAGAGTAGGAACTGTTGCCAATTCCGTGCTTTTGAACGAAAAACAGCGAACTTTTGCGGAGTAACAGACTTAACCCGTTGGGTTCCTCGCCCGTGAATAAACGGTGCACAAGAACTTTTTTTTTTCATATACCCCATTCGCTTTCGAGTGTCGAGTCAATCTCTGGCATGTTCTGCCATCTATTGGACGTTATGTAGTACTATTTCGGATTTTAGGGGCTGCGTAGCGCAGTCGGTAGAGGCGCTGAACTTCTAGCTGAAAGGGAGTTGGGTTTGTTCCCCACCCGGGTAGTGGGTTTTAGAAACAAAACTACCACTTTTGGAAACGCATGTAGCTCTGGGGTTCACTCAGCATACAACAGAAATGATTACTAGGGTAATTCCTGGGAGCAAAGACGGCCGGACATGGAGCTGACAACTCTGCTGTCCCCAAGAGTGGAAGCCTCTACATTCCACTACTGCCAGGGCCTTGCTTTGCTTTCTTACTTGAGTTTGGATTTCTTCTTCTGGAAGTAATTAACAGAGCATTTTGTAGACGTCTGTTGTCAACTTCTGTGGCGTAGTCGGTAGCATGCTGAGCCCTAGATCGCGAGTTCAAACCAGGCTGAAGTCGTCGGATTTTTTAAGAGTGTTAAAAGTCCCTTAATATGCCTTCCTTTGGAGGGAAAGTAAAGCCGGCATGCCCATGTAATAGAATTATGGCAAGTAATAGAACCTTCCACTAACTACAATTGTGTGAAGCTAAACTTGTAGGTTAGATTTGACTACCGCTCTATTAGTTCCAACATTCGTCGCCAGGTAATGGTTGTGGTGGCATCTAATAGCCAAGTCCACGGCTAGGTGTCGTAGCATTTGGTAGCAAAAAGAGAAACTACTTGAAACTTGATCGTCTGCAGTCCTTACCTGAATTACAGATAACACACACTAATACAGCCATCACAATTAACACCGGTTATCAGACAGATTCTACACACACCCAAAGTACACGGGGCTACATGACCGCGTTGTCGCAGCCCCTAAACTGAGGAACCAACCATCTGTCTCTGTGGGAGATAAAATTTTGCCGTTAGATAGTTACACATCAGAGTCGAAACCTTGCATAAGATCAGTGTAACCACCAGTATAAAAATAGACCACAAATGACGGAAAGGTCCCCTTAAGAAAATAAAAAGTTAAAAATATGCATAGAATGACGAAAAACAAAGGTTATTAAGCTCCAATAGTAAAATGATTTCTCATAATAAGGGGTGTAGAATGTGGTCTGGTCCTTCTATGAAAACCTCCATATTTTGCCTATTTTCGCCTATCCCCTAGTTTGCCCGGTGAAATCTACCTCCACCTTTCGGCGTGCCGAGAGGGATTTTTAGCCTACTTTTTACATTTTGTAAAAATGAGGACAAAGTAGACTTATGAGATCGATCCGGGCAAATGTGTGTCTGTCTGTCTGTCTGTCTGTCTGTCTGTCTGTCTGTCTGTGTGTCCCCCTAACAACTCCTAAACGGATGCAGCTAACAAAACCGAATTTGGTATGAGTAAAAATCTGTAACTGAATATCTCACGGTCATATTTGAAACTGACATCAGTGCTACCGACTGCAGAAAAATTACAATTGAAATTTGAGCTCTATGTTGTATATCTCAGAAGTTATGCATGCGAACTGTTCCAAAGATGATAACATATCAGATTATTTTTCAGGAGCCCATATATGACAGTGTTGCCAATATGATTCTAAGCCTGCTGATAGGTTCACCATTTAAATACTTATATCTTCTGCATTAACAAGTGGATTTTATCCAAAATTGGGGCAATAATGGATCATAATGTTTGAGATTAATTCTGAGCAACATATACATGACATTTTTGCCAACATATTTTTACGAGCGCTGATAGATCCAATGTAACATTTCATTTCAGATATATAGATTATTCATTGGCATGAATCTTAAATTTTAAGAAATGTAGGCTCTTTATTTCGTGACGGAACTACTTGTTTATACTTGAGTTTGTATTTTTGTCTTCTGGAAGTACAGTAACTAACTGGCCATTTTGTAGGCGTCTGTCCTCTACAGCTTGAGTTCATCTGAGATGTAAACAAGCATGACGGAATAACAAGTGAACTCTTCACGCCTCGTTGTGATTCCGGATCTAATAGTTTCGTTTTTTGTGCAAGTAGAAGCAACAAGTAGCCTATTAGTTGTCTGCTGATTTTAGGAAATAATTTAACTTTTGGCCCTGGTATTGGAAATGTTGCCAGTGTGGACAAAAACATTTTAATTTCGATTCGTCTCAAAATTAAACGCAGAATTTTGGATTAATATCATGTATATTATTTCAGTAGTGTGCATCCCTCCTGCGGCGCTCACAAGCGACCGATCGTGAAAAATCAGCATTCAATTAAAAGAGAATAGACATCAGCAGTGACGAATTGCACTCTAATTTCATCAATATCTATAATTTCTTTAAAAAAATGACTTTTAAGAAATGTATGAAGTGTGTGATTTGCAAATACTATTGCTGTAGGAAACTACGCTCCATAATTGCTGTCCACTTCACATTTTGGCCGCTGTGACGCCTGTATCATGTCACTTTAACATTCTGAGGTCTTTCCTTTATCATTTTGCATGGATTTTGCATCAAAGGAATGAGTACTCAAATCGTATAATTTCATAAATATCGAATAACCAGTGAGTGTTACGGCTAAGCTGTCAATCAATGGACACAGCACACAAATGACATCAGCAGCGATGAATTGCGTTCTAATTTCATAAATATCGATATTTGTAAGAAGTGTGCGATGTGCAAATACTGTTGCTCAAACCTATTGGGGAAAGTGTGGTTTATGAACATGCGAGATTTCTCGCACGGATCCGCTAGTTTTTATTAATAAAGAACCAAAACATTTTACGTCCACGGGATAAGTCAAAAATTACGACTTCTATTTTTTTTATGTAAATGAAATATCAAATATTTTGAGAGTCGTCATTGCGGGAAAGCCCCTTTAACAACTGCATATGGAACAACTGAAAGAGTTGATCGCTTCCGTTATCTCGGCGAATGGGTCCTCCCGAATGGCAGAGATGGCACTTCAATCTCGGAGAGGTGCTCTAAACTCAATGCAGCCTATTATCTATCACGTAACCACTACAACAAGAGGTGTATTTCAAAAAATGCAAAGATCTGTCATTATAAAACCGTTACTACACCACAGTTTTTATTTGCAGCAGAGACTTTCTTGTTGAACAAGAAATGCAACATTAATGATTTGGAGAAAGTCGAGAGACGTATCCTTCGAAAAATGCATGGACCAAGATTGCTCCCAGAAGGCTCTTATCGACTTAAAGCAAACACAGAACTATACCGTCAGTTGGAACCAGCCACCTTTATCATTCGACGGAGACGACTGAAATTCTACGGGCACCTCTTCCGGATGGGGGAATGGTAGATTCACCAAGATCTCCTTTCTCCTCAAATTTCTATTAGCAAGATGTTCTCATTCCTGACCGTAATGATAAAACAATATTCCCGCTATCCACACTCCCTCTATGCGCACTTCGCCGAAGATTTTTCTAAGGGTTTTCCTTTCTTGTTTTTCAAAATGTTTACTTAGTGATCTGCCTCCAATGTTCAAGGTTTCTGATGCGTATAATGCTCCAGGTTCAATTACCGTGCGATAGTGTTTTAATTTTACGATCTGAGATATTGATTTTGTTTTGTATTTGTTTAAGGCTTCTTGTAATTTAGAGATTCTCTCTTCGTTTGCTTCACTATTTAACCAGATGGTTGTATGATTTCCAGTAAGTATTTGAAATTATTTACGTGAGGGATTTTTCCAAATTGACCAATCAGAGGTTGATCGTCGTAGTATCGAGGAGATCTTTCCATGTGTCGGGTTTTCTCATGCCTTATGAAATTTGAAGTCCAGTTTTATGTGCAATTTCATTAAGTTTTTCCAGGGAATGAATAACATCTTGCCTATTGTTCGACAGAATTACCAGGTCATCTTGCTTGCCACGGTGGTGAGTGGTTATCGTATCGGACTGCCAACCACAAGCTTGCAGGGTTCGCTCCTGGCCGTGGTAAGTGATTTTTGAAAGGCGACAAAATTCACAGCATGCATGTCATACGATGGTGGCACGTTAAAGAACCCATTTGAATTCAGTAGGCCGTGTTCATAATGGCAAAATCAATCTTGGGATTTTCCGCCAACACGAAAGTTCCTCATTTCTCTACTAGAAAGCGCTATAGTGTCAAGGAGCTTAGATATTTACCTCCTTGACTCTCATAGTGCTTCGAGGAACAACAAAATTCGACATGCAAGCTGCCCTCTGGGTGTCAAATAACAAAGCTTGTACCCGGCATCCGAGGCCATACGATATTATAATTACCAGATCATCTGCAAAGGCCAAACATTTCAGATGAATTTTATCTTTAACTAGTTTGCCTATATTTAACCCCTTAAAAGTTATTTCATTTTCGAAAGTTCGGATTACTTTCTCTAGCACTAGAATGTAGATAAGCTATCTTCTAGTCTGACCCCTGTTTTAATAGCAAAAGGATCAGAAATTTATCCTAAGAACTTAACTTTGGACGTGGTGTCGGTCAGTGTCTGTCTGATCAAATTCCTTGTTTCCCTATCTATATATTATTATGGGGGACAAAGACTGTTCGCGTCCGTAGCAATCCTTAACCTACTCGAGTCCCCTGGGTGGTGCTAAAGAACAGTCACTCCGTGGGAAACATCCCAGTGATCTCCTGGCTCAAAATATTGCTTGATGTCACAAAACGTGAATACAAATAGCCCTTCTCAAGGTTTTCCAGCTAAGAACCATAGAAGGCATGAGGAGATCGAAATGTCAAGTACTACAAAAACTGCTATTACAAAATGAAATTGAATATTTGTATATAGATTTATTTGGATAGTTGTACTTTAATAGCTGGAATTTGTTTCAAATATCATGTATGTGATAATGTAATGTTTTAATGTGCCATACGCTAAATAAATAAATATATCATTATTATTAGGGCTTGGATGTTTATGACCTAAAAACAGCCCAAATATGCAAGCAAATGTGACCTTAGAAATGACAAAATACGACCTGAAAATGACTGATTTAAGTATTAAAAAAAGTCAACCCCTGGCACTATACAGCCCATGACGGGCTAAGGCCGACCGAGCGACCGCTGCCCAGCCATTCGGCCAGCAGATATTGGGGTGACGTGTGATCAGCGCGTCGGGTCCCCTCGGCCGTTAATCTTGGTTTTCGTGATCGGGGCGCTGTCTCACTGTCAGACAGCTACTCAATTGTCCTCACGAGGCTGAGTGCACCCCGTTCCAACTGTCACGTCAGTTTTAAAATCCCTGACGGAGCCGGGGATCGAACCCGGGGCCTCCGGGTGAGAGGCAGGTGCACTACCCCAACACCACGGGGCCGGAGATTTAAATATAGTCTTTTTTTTTACTATAAATCCAAGCGACAATTTCTTCTAGATTAAATTGTTAACTACATTTTGTATTGCTATTTTCATATTAATTTTCTGAATATCCATGTTTAAGTGGTTATTTACAGTGTATTTCTGTAAACACTAGTTCCCGTTCGGTAAGTTGAGGATGATGCACACCTACAGCTGCCATCAAACTACCGAAATATGACGTTCTTACAAAAAAAAAAAAATGCTCAAAATATGACCTAATGGTAAAAAAATGTCCGAAATATGCATTTATGTTGTTGTTTAAGTCTTCAGTCTTTTGACTGGTTTGATGCAACTCTCCATGCCTCCCTGTCCTGAGCTAATCGTTTCATCTCTACATAGCTACCACACCCTACATCCGAGGCAATCTGTTTAACATATTCTAACCTTGGTCTACCCCTACAGTTCTTGTCCTCGACCCTTCCTTCCATAATTAAGCTTGCTATTCCTGGGTGTCATAGTATGTGTCCTACCAACCTATCTCTTCTCTTCATTAGCAGTCGCCAGAAACATCTCTCCTCTCCAACTCGTCTTAATACCTCTTCGTTTGTCACCCTATCTACCCATCTGATCTTCATCATTCTCCTGTAACACCACATTTCAAATGCTTCAATTCTCCTCTTTTCTGCTGCACCAATAGTCCAAGTTTCACTTCCATAGAGCGCCACGCTCAAGACAAAGGCTTTCAAAAATGACTTCCTAATGCCTAAATCTATATTCGATGTCAACAGATTCATTTTTTGTAGAAATGCTTTCCTTGCCTGAGCCAACCTACTTTTTATATCCTCTTTGCTTCGTCCATCACTGGTTATTTTGCTTCCTAAGTAACAGAAGTCTCCTACTTCCATCAGCTTTTCAACTGCCAACTTGATGTCCATAGAGGTTTCTGATTTATTTCGGCTGCATTCTAGTATTTTTAGCCTATTTTCAATTTTGAAAAAATAGGCTTATGAGATCACCTTTTGTCCGTGTGTGTGTGCGTGTGCGTGTGTGTGTGTGTCTAATAAAATCTAAACGGCTGGAGCGATTTCAATGAAACTCGGTAAGTTCATAGCACTATTTCCGGCGACCTCGACCGTGCCCTTCAAATTTTGTTACGTCTCACCAATCCAACATGGCGGCAGTGCGAAATATTTCACTAGCATTCAATATCTCCGAAA
Organism: Meconema thalassinum; assembly: GCA_946902985.2. Classification (NCBI taxonomy): domain Eukaryota; kingdom Metazoa; phylum Arthropoda; class Insecta; order Orthoptera; family Tettigoniidae; genus Meconema; species Meconema thalassinum. The sequence goes on along the minus strand of OX336396.1, from coordinate 292,280,652 downwards.
CCATTACGGATATCGCCCTGAAATTGTGTATGGTGATAAAGGGCACTACTAGAAGTTCACCTATGAGACTTTCAAAAACCTGGTGACTACAAAACCAACATGGCGGTCAAGCGAAATTGAGACTTTTAAATAGACATTTCTCGCGATTTAACTGTCCAAACGTAATGAAACTTGGTACAGCAAATGTTTATACACATTGTAATGCATTGAAGTCTAATTTAGTTCAATTGTTTACATAACCTCAAAATGGCGGCTGTGCGAAATATTTCACTGACATTCTATATCTCCGAAACTATTACAGATATCATCATGCAATTTTGTACGGTGATAAAGGGTACTGATACAAGTTTACCTATGTATATTTCATAAACCTGTAAAGTACGAAACGAACATGGCGACCAAGCGAATTTGAAATATTTTAATAGACTTTTTCGTGATTTAACTCTCTGAGCGCAGTGAAATGTGGTACAGTAAATGATTTTGCATATTGTAATGCACTGCCATCTAATTTAATTCAATTGTTTACATAACCTCAAGATGGCGACTGTGCGAAATTTTAAAATTACGTTTTTATTCTTGTGTCGTAATCATGCGATCGAAGTGAAAGTTTGAATAATGAAGCTAGGCAATAATTGTCCTTGAATGGTACATAACTCTATGGCCTATACATATAACAATCATAAATGGCGAGCTTCCGAAATATTTAGACGGTTCTCAATATCTATGAATCTTTTACAGCAACCAAACTGATTTTTTTTTGTTCATAGGGCCTATGAACATATAACAAGAGTTTAGTGCTTTTCAGTCGGTCAACACGAATGTACCCAAAAGAGATGGGTTATGCCCTAATCCTGAAATAAATTACAAAAGATTAATAAAACTCATGTAATCTCATGTAATTTATTTCAGGATTAGGGCATAACCCATTTCTTTTGGGTACATTCGTGTTGACCGACTGAAAAGCACTAAACTCTTGTTTACTAAGGCAACACTGAAAATATGGCTTCAAACACCACAATTATGAACATATGTTCACCTATAGGACTTTCAGTAACCTGGTGAGCACAAATCCAACATGGCGGCGACTCGAAGTATAAATATTTAAATGGACGTTTCTCACGAATTAACTATCCGAGTGCCGTGAAACGTTGCTCGTTAAATGCTTATACAAATGTTAATCCACTGGAACCTAATTTATTCCAATTGTTTGCATAACCACATGATGGCAGCTGTGCGAAATTTTAAAATCTCGTTTTTACTTCTTGTGTTCTAATCATGCGATTGAAGTTTGAATACCACACGTACACAATAATCTTAATGCAATAGTACAAAAATAGAAATCCATCCTGGCGACCATATGAAATATGTAGACGGTTCTCAATATCTACGAATCTGTTACAGCAATTAAACTGAAATTTTGTATATTGATAGAGGCAATTAACATGAGCAGGATATATGAAAATAGGCTGTATAGTTCTTCACGGAACTACTTGTTGTTTTACAATTACTAATTTTCATCATGTACTCTTTCCGTAAGACAAATAAAAACCACTGTATTGTGACGATAATCACTTGATTTGCATCAGGAACCAATCGGGCCTGAAAATAGAGCAAAGAAAAAAATATCAGAGACCTTGTTATTATTATTATTATTATTATTATTATTATTATTATTATTATTATTATTATTATTATTATTTCTTTCTTTCTTTCTTTCTTTCTTTCTTTCTTTCTTTCTTTCTTCGTCATGCTCGACTGAGGAGCGCGATTGAACTTATTTAGCTGATGGCATTACCTTTCTCTTCTCCCAAAATCTCTTCATCTTCTCGCTGTGGCTTCTCTTGCGATCTTCTGGCCAGGTTATGTTGGTGATAGTGCTTGGATGGTCTGCAAAGCGGTGATTATCGACTAATTAGCTCTGTCTAGTACAATGTCATCTGTGTTGCCTATTTCCCGAAGATATTTTCCAACTTCAAGCAGCCAGGTGTTTTTAACTTTCATTGACAGGGCAAGGTTAAGAATCCTTTTGGTCAATCTCTGATTGCCCATCCTGAGGATAGGCCCGTAAAATTTCAATTGTCTTTTCCTAAATGTGTCGGAGATTTTCTCCGAGTGCTGGTATAAGTCTTGGGTTTTTTTATTCATCCAGATTCCCCCTGTACAGACTGGTCAAAAAAATCTTAGGATTTTCCTTTCTTGCTTTTTCACATCTTTAATTAATGATCTACCCCAATAATCAGCGTTTCAGAAGCATATAGTGCTTCAGGCTTGTTTACAGTGTTGTAATGCCGTATAATTTTGCATTTCTGGATATTGATTTTTTTATTACAGAATATCTGTTCCAAGTGAGTCTGTAAGCTTTTTGCAGTTATTATTATTATTATTGTCATTATTATTATTATTATTATTATTATTATTATTATTCTGCTTTTACGGCCTCATTGGACCACTTCAGTCAATCATTTCTTGGTCCTCTTCTTCAGTAAATTTCCTTTCCGAGTCGCCCAGTAGCTTTTCATTCGCTCTGATCTTCTCAGGCGTTCCTCATCTGTAAATACCCTTTTTACTGTATGACGTTTGTCTATTTTAGCCTGAAATCTTATTTTTATATCTCTCAGTTTTTTTAATTTATTTGTTTTGTTTTGCAAGTCATCCAAGGTTATTTCTAATTCTTTCATATTTTCTCTAATTTCCTTAATTGTTGTTTCATATTCCCAAGTTTCACTACAAATTTTCTAGATTATTATTATTATTTCTACATTCATTTCACCACATAAGTGGGACATATCAACATATCGTCGGCTTGTTTGCAAGACGGTATGGCTAATTCTCTTAAGGTGGCACATTGAGAAACGAGCGAACAATGGAACAGGTCTCCAAGATGACGGCCTTCTGCATGGTGATATGTAGACCAGGATGTATTCCCAATATTTGTAGATTGCGAGCCAATAATTTGGGGATGATGCCGGTAGAAGAAATCACTATGGGCAGAACCACTACACTTTCCTGTCTCCACATTTGCCGTATTTCCTCAGCCAAAGGCAGATATTTGGTGATCTTATCACAGCAGGTTTGTTGCAGATTATGGGAATTGGGCACTGCAATATCAATTAGGAAGGCTCTCTTCTGCACCTTGTCCACAAGAACGATTATTATTATTATTATTATTATTATGTATACGCTAGCATAGCCAATCTCCACTAGGTTCAGCTCTTGTGAAGACCGCGAGACCGTAACAAAGCTCCCTCCTTCCAACAGCTGCTCAAGCCGACAAGTGATTGATATGATTGATGACATCCATCAGCCAATGAGAGACGAGCCCGGCACTAGAGGGAGGTCTCAAAAGATTAAGAGGAAGCTTATATTGAAATTATCGGCCATTTTAGAACACGGTAGATAAAGCAGTGACCTTTTAATTGGTTTTCAATCAAAAGTTCGGTTTGATTGATTCTGTTTCGATGTCGCAATAGCAGATTATATCCCACGTTATCTGATTGTCCAGTCCACATCAGCGCCAACCTATTTAATGGTGACTGCATGACGGCTTGAAAACATCCTGACATCCTTCAGTCCCCAGAGTAGGCTATACACCTTCTTATGTTATTACTCCGGCTCTACACTCTGAGTTATAGACTGTACTATAGCCTATATAGGCCTACTGAGATAATCTGACTGTACTATAGGCTATACACTAACAGTATCAGACTGTACTATATAGACTACACTGAGAGTACCAGACTGTACTATCTCTACTTGGTATAAAACAAAGTCACCGATTCTTGGATGTCACGGGTAATCTCGAGAGCCAATGGATGGATTTTGATGTGGTTTTCACCATTCTGTAAATGATATTTCGGGGAAGGTTTATGTAGAAAATAATTTATTTATGATCAAAGGAAGCCAAGCAGTAACGAATTCAGTGAAGAAGTCGGGAAAAAACCTGGCGTCCTTGCGCTTTTTAAGCCTACGCTGGGCAAACCGTTAAAAATATCAATATACTATGAGTGTAAGAATTGTCCCGCATGAAACGTTCTACAAAATAGTCCGCGAGAACATATCTCTATCTTCATTACATCGCCCACTATAAGTGTTTTTACGTTTCCGTTTCTTGCAACAATCTCTATTCAATTACAGAGGCGACAGTTTACGTGCTGGCTAGGGGGAGCCTATCACCCCAGTTACAGCCTAGCTAGCGGGCGAGCTTATTGCCCCAGATACAGCCAGCAGCAAACTGACGAGTCGTGTTGAGTTAAGACTTCAGAGAAGAGTGATTGTGTTTGGAGTTTCCCTAGATGTGCAACTTTGCTTTTCTTCATTTCGCCTTTTCGTTTCGCAAATTACACAACCAAGTTAAGATTGGACGGAAGGGGGATTTGTGTTTCATGCACCTCGCCATTCTTAAATTACGTCTGACGAGAATTCGTTGCACATTCATCTCCGATAATTAACCCTTGAGAAATGGCGTGAAAAAAAGATACAGTCAGTGTGAGAGACTAGACTTTATATCATTTGAAATGACGCATGCTACAAATGCTACACATGTTAGAAAGGCTCAGGAGGGCTCTTTCTACAGACTCCATTACCCATTAACTTAGGCTTCCCGCGCGGGTAACGGAGAGCGGGAGGTGCACTCTGCTGCATGACGTCAGGCACTTGCCGTCTCCGTATCGCATAACGCCAGACCCCAGGAGTAAACTCAGACTCAACAGACTCCATTGCCCTTTAACTTAGGCTTTCCGTGCGGGGGCTGCATGACGTCACGCACTCACCGTCTCCGTATCGCATAACGCCAGACCCCATGAGTAAACTCAGACTCGGTACATATGCACTGAACAACATGATGACGTCATACACGCCGTAACCGTGACGCGTAACGGTAGACCAAAGCATAACGATGAAGTCGACAAGATCATTTGAAATGATAAAGTAACACGATGACTGGCGCCGGGTCATTTTGACCCATAGTGTGTCACCAGGGGCGGCCCTAGGGCGGTGCGACCACACCGGATGCGCCATATGGGGAGGGAGGCGCAGAATTAGCAATGATACGCGCAAAAAATAAAACCCAATCACCTGATTACTATTTAACCCTATCCACAAAACATAATTCTATATATCAGTGAGCTGGGATGTGCGCATTTCAAAGGTATAAACATTTAGCGTGAAATTCGCAATTAAAAGTTCTAGATATATTAACTAGTTGAAACCAATACCTAGACTATCTACAGAAAATAGTATTGCCCAGGGCTTTAATTAGCCTATCATCATCATTTATTGCATTAAACGGGCCTTTGAGGCCTACAGCAGAAGGACAATAGGAAAAGATAAATATCACAAATATTACAAAAACAAAACAAAATATAACAAAGGAAAAAAAATTACAAAACACAAAAAAGGTCCAATAAAAGGAAAGTCAGTCAATCATAAGAGGAGGTATTTGTTGCAGATGGCACTCCATCTTTTCCGGTCTAGCATCATCCTCCACGGCTGTCGCGTCGGTTCCACGTCTTGAAGGATCGTCGTCACTCGATCTTTCCATCGTGTTCTCGGGCGTCCTCTCGGGCGTTTTCCCGTGGGTTGAGATAGGAGGAAGGGATCCGTCCGCTCGTAAGATATGTCCAAACCATTGTAGTCGCCTCTGTCCCAATATTCGTCCAATGTGTGGCTTCCCAAATCTCTGGTACAGGTCTTCTTTCTTTCTTTCTTTCTTTCTTTCTTTCTTTCTTTCTTTTCTCCCATTTATCTTCCATGTTATTATTATTATTACATCATTTTTGCCCTTATGGACAGTGTATGAACTTAAATATCTCATGATGTCACAATTTTCACTTCTTTCCCTTCTTCTCTTCCCAAAATCTCTTCATCCTTTGACTGTGCTCCTGTTTCTTTTGTTCCGTCCACAATGTTCCTATCTTCTTCCTATCACTTACTAAAAATTTGGCGTTCTTAATTTTTTTTTCTGAAATTTTCTCTCTCATCTATCATTTGCTTGTTGATCCCTAATTGCTTTAAGTCGTCTTCTATTTCATGATACCAATTTGTTTTCCTTTTTGAACTGTTTACTACATCAAAGATTTTCTTTGTAAGTCGTTTATTGTTCATTCTCTGTATGTGCCCGTAGAAAGTTAGTCTGCGTTTTCTAATGATATCTGTGAGTCTGTCTGTGTGTTCATATAGCTCTTTGGTAGGTCTTTTCATCCATATCCCATCTCTGTGTACTGCTCCAAATATTTTTCTCAGAATTTTACGTTCAATTTTTTCTGTTTCTATGATGCCAGATGCTCCAATTGTGGTCGTTTCTGACGCATACAATGCTTCTGGTAATACAACTGTTTTGTAGTGTGGCAACCTTCCATGTTATTGTAGGCGGGTCCATATATCTTTCGAAGTACCTTTCTTTCAATAGCACATATAGGATCTTCTGTCGTTGCTGATGTCGCCCAAGTTTCACAACCGTATAAAAGTGATGGCCTCACCAGTGCCGTGTGCTGAGATATCAGACGAGATTTGAAGAGATTGTTCAGACTAAAGAACACATAGATTCGCACTCGTTATGCGTTGATATACTTATTTCTCTGAATTAATAAAAGAAAATTGCAAGCGCAAAAGCGAGGAAGGTGGCAATCTAGACGTATTTTATATTTGCTTAATTTTTAAATTAATATATGAGCGTTGTCTGCTACATAGCAGTTGAATTTGACTGTTATCGTTTCTCATCCACACTACTGCTATACTAATCTTTCGGAGGTTTGAGTTACGGTACAAATAATGTATGTTATCTTTAGCCTCTATGTACATTTAGTCTCCACGTGGTGGGTGGGGCGGCGCTAGAATGAGATCTCGCGCCACATGAGAATCTTACTAGGGCCTCATGTGTGTCATTCCTCTTTGTCGTAGTCGTACGGATTTTAATTTTACACCTGGTGTCTTCCTATGAACTATTCCCAATGTAAAATGAGGTTTATTTATATTTTTCAGATTTAACATGCAGAAAAATGACAATAATTTTCGTAACACTACAGTATAATTGGCCTTGGTAGTGGCGGTAAAGCAGTCATCTTAATTTTTATGAACAAAGGAGCTTATGACCAAGGTATCCCTATACCCTAAACATGGATCAACAAGAACGTGAGCTATGTGATTGTGCTGCACCAAAACAAGTGGATTTCCCCCTTATTCTTTACAGATTGTCCCGACTAACGTAAGCCGCAAATTGTCACGCGAGGACTGGCGCCATGGGTAAATCTGACCCGACCTTAAATAATATAGAAATAATTTGAGTGTTCAAAAAGCCATGGACATGTTTGTTTTGCAGGGTGAAGTTCAAGGCCAGGGAGTAAGGTCCAGTAAGCGACAGGAATTTGAGGTTTGGCCAAAATAAAATATAGAACACTAATTAATCCTCGGGTCATAAATACCCCATGCGCCAGTCCTCGCGGGTTAATAGTCCAGTCAGTATTTATTTATCGTATGGCTTTTAGTGCCGGGAGTGTCCGAGAACATGTTCAGCTCGCCTGAGTCTGCAGCTGCTTCCAGCGGACACTCTTTTTAGGATGAGCTACAAGTTCCGTTCAATTTCAAATAGTTCCACATTTCGCTACCAGATATCAATCATACCTAGTAGTGAACGTTGGAACTTTGATAGAGCGTTCCGACGAAATCTAACCTAACAATTTAGCTTCACATAAGTTTAGTCTGTGAAAGGATCTTTTACATGCCATAAATCTATGACAGTGATTTTAACCGATCATGCCGAGACGTAAGACAGATATAGGTCGTAGTTCATTGACATAAAAAAAAAGAAGAGCTTATCACGTAATGCATTCATAACTGTTCCCCAGTGAAGCAGGGGTGGGCTGCTAGTAGCCTATAAGTTACACTGAGATTACACATTGACATGGTCGGCCTCTACGTAGGCCACCTCTTGGTTTGCATTCGTGGTTTTCACCCCTGGGTGAGTGGTTATAGTATCGGACTACCAACCCCAAGATTGCAGGTTCGCTCCTGACCATGGTAAGTGATTTTTGAAAGGCGACAAAAATCACGACACTCATGTCATACGTTGTTGGCATGTTAAAGAACCCATTTGAATTCAGTAGGCCGTGTTCAATGGCAAAATTAATCTCGGGATTTTCCGCCAACACAAAGTTCCTCCATTCTCTACTTGAAAGCGCTGTAGTGTCAAGGAGTTTAGATATCTAACCTCCTTGACTTTCATAGCGTTCAAAGGAACGACGAAATTCGACATGCGAGCTACCCTTGGGTGTCAATTAACAAAGCTTGCACCAGGCACCCGAGGCCGTACGATATAATTATTACCCCTGAGCTCCTGAGCCAGTGTTAGGTTTTACGATTTTCAAGCGGCCTTGTGTTACCAAACTTCTACCGGTAATAGATGAGTTCAAATATCACTGCAGACTTCCTATAAGTTAGTGTGGTTTCCATAGTTTGTGCACCTCCAATTTAAGTGCAAGTAGTGCTGATGATCTTGATAACCAAATCACTTAATCGTAAATCAACAACACACTATAGTGGCTTCGGTAGCATAGTTGGTAGCATGCTGAACTTCTATGCCCAAGATCGCGGGTTCTAACCCGGCCGAAGTCGTCGGAATGAGGTATCGTTCCTCGGGTATAATGTATCGACTCTCAGGAACGAAGTATCGTTCCTCGGGTATAATGTAACGACTCTCAGGAATGAGGTATCGATCCTCGGGTATAATGTATCGACTCTCAGGAATGAGGTATCGTTCCTCGGGTATAATTTGTCGACTCTCAGGAATGAGGTATCGTTCCTCGGGTATAATGTATCGACCCTCAGGAATGAGGTATCGTTCCTTGGGTATAATGTATCGACTCTCGGGAATGAGGTATCGATCCTCGGTACAATGTATTGACTCTCGGGATGAGGTATCATTCCTCGGGTATAATGTATCGACTCTCGTGAATGAGGTATCGTTCCTCGGGTATAATGTATCGACTCTCGTGAATGAGGTATCGTTCCTCGGGTATAATGTATCGACTCTCGGGAATGAGGTATCGTTCCTCGGGTATAATGTATCGACTCTCGGGAAAGAGGTATCGTTCCTCGGGTATAATGTATCGACTCTCGGGAATGAGGTATCGTTCCTCGGGTATATTGTATTGACTCTCGGGAATGAGGTATCGTTACTCGGGTATAATGTATCGAATCTCAGAAATGAGGTATTGTTCCTTAGGTTTATGTATCGACTCTCAGGAACGAGGTATCGTTCCTCGGGTAAAATGTATCGAATCTCAGGAATGAGGTATCGTTCCTCGGGTATAATGTGTCGACTATCAGGAATGAGGTATCGTTCCTCGGGTATAATTTATCGACTCTCAGGAATGAGGTATCGTTCCTCGGGCATAATGTATCGACTCTCAGGAACGAGGTATCGTTCCTCGGGTATAATGTATCGACTCTCAGGTACGAGGTATCGTTCCTAGGGTATAATGTAACGACTATCAGGAATGAGGTATCGTTCCTCGGGTATAATGTATCGACTCTCTGGAATGAGGTATCGTTCCTCGGGTATAATTTATCGACTCTCAGGAATGAGGTATCGTTCCTCGGGTATAATGTATCGAATCTCACGAATGAGGTATCGATCCTCGGGTATAATGTACCGACTCTCGGGAATGAGGTATCCTTCCTCGGGTATAATTTATCGACTCTCAGGAATGAGGTATCGTTCCTCGGGTATAATGTATCGACTCTCGTGATTGAGGTATCGTTCCTCGGGTATAATGTATCGACTCTCGGGAATGAGGTATCGTTCCTCGGGTATAATGTATCGACTCTCGGGAAAGAGGTATCGTTCCTCGGGTATAATGTATCGACTCTCGGGAATGAGGTATCGTTCCTCGGGTATATTGTATTGACTCTCGAGAATGAGGTATCGTTACTCGGGTATAATGTATCGAATCTCAGGAATGAGGTATTGTTCCTTGGGTTTATGTATCGACTCTCAGGAACGAGGTATCTTTCCTCGGGTAAATGTATCGAATCTCAGGAATGAGGTATTGTTCCTCGGGTATAATGTGTCCACTATCAGGAATGAGGTATCGTTCCTCGGGTATAATTTATCGACTCTCAGGAATGAGGTATCGTTCCTCGGGCATAATGTATCGACTCTCAGGAACGAGGTATCGTTCCTCGGGTATAATGTATCGACTCTCAGGAACGAGGTATCGTTCCTCGGGTATAATGTAACGACTCTCAGGAATGAGGTATCGTTCCTCGGGTATAATTTATCGACTCTCAGGAATGAGGTATCGTTCCTCGGGTATAATTTATCGACTCTCAGGAATGAGGTATCGTTCCTCGGGTATAATGTATCGAATCTCACGAATGAGGTATCGATCCTCGGGTATAATGTATCGACTCTCGGGAATGAGGTATCCTTCCTCGGGTATAATTTGTCGACTCTCAGGAATGAGGTATCGTTCCTCGGGTATAATTTATCGACTCTCAGGGATGAGGTAACATTCCTCGGGTATAATGTATCGACTCTCAGGAATGAGGTATCGTTCCTCAGGTATAACTTATCGACTCTCAGGAATGAGGTATCGTTCCTCGGGTATAATGTATCGACTCTCAGGAATGAGGTATCGTTCCTCGGATATAATGTATCGACTCTCAGCAACGAGGTATCGTTCCTCAGGTATCATGTATCGACTCTCAGGAACGAGGTATCGTTCTTCGGGTATAATGTATTGTCTCTCAGGAACGAGGTATCGTTCCTCGGGTATAATCCTTCGGAGGGGAAGTAAAGCCGGCGGTCCCATCCCATAGATGTAAGGCATGATAATGAACCTTCCACTAATTACACCTGTGTGAAGCTAAATTAGGTTAAACATTTGACAAACGCTCTTAGGTTTCGACGTTCGTCGCCAGGAGCCGACTGTGGTTGAATCTGGCAACGAAGTTCTGAACTAGTAGTCATTGACGGTGGCATTTGGTGGCAAAAGTAGGAACAATTTGAAAAAAATTCTATGTCTGCAGTCCTTACTTGAATTGAAAACAGATAACACACACAAATACAGTCATCACAATTAACACCGGTTATCATACAGATTCTACACACACCCAAAGTACACGGGGCTACATGACCTCGTAGTCTTAGCCCCTAAACTGAGGAACCAACCGACCACTATAATAATAATAACAAATGGCCTCGTTGCCGGGTGCATGCTTAGTTATTTGACACCCAGAGGGTAGCTTACATGTCGAGTTTCGTTGTTCCTTGAAGCACTATGAAAGTCAAGGAGGTTAGATGTACAAACGCCTTGAGCACTATAACGCTTTCCAGTAGAAAAATGAGGAACTTTGTGTTGGTGGAAAATCCAGAGATTAATTTTGCCATTATTAACACGGCCTACGGAATTCAAATGGGTTCTTTGACTTGCCAACATCGTATGACATGCGCGTGTTAAATTTTTCCCGCCTTTCAAAAAATCACTTACCACGACCAGGAGCGAAACTGCGAGCTTGGGGTTAGTAGACCGACACAATAACCACTCGCCCACCGTGGAAAGCAACACACTCATATACATACGCGGTCAGTATCGCTTGCAGATTCTACGTCTCCAAAATCTCGTTATATGACGTCTCGCGTATGATGTACCTACTTTCGGGTACGATGTAGCAAGACCAATGTGACATGAGGTATAAACTCTCGGGAATGAGGTATCGTTCTTCGGATATAATGTTTCGACTCTCGGGAATAAGGTATCATTCCTCGGGTACAATATATCGACTCTCGGGAATGAGGTATCGTTCCTCGGGTACAATGAATCGACTCTCGGGAATGAGGTATCGTTCCTCGGGTACAATGTATCGACTCTCGGGAATGAGGTATCGTTCCTCGGGTATAATGTATCGACTCTCGGGAATGAGGTATCGCTCCTAGGGTATAATGTATCGACTCTCGGGAATAAGGTATCACTCCTCGGGTATAATGTATCGACTCTCGGGAATGAGGTCTCGTTCCTCGGGTACAATGAATCGACTCTCGAGAATGAGGTATCGTTCATCGGGTACAATGTATCAACTCTCGGGAATGGGGTATCATTCCTCGGGTATAATGTATCGACTCTCGGTAATAAGGTATCATTCCTCGGGTGTAATGTATCGACTCTCGGGAATGAGGTATCGTTCCTCGGGTATAATGTATCGACTCTCGGGAATAAGGTATCATTCCTTGGGTATACTGTATCGACTCTCGGGAATGAGGTATCGTTCCTAGGGTATAATGTATCGACTCTCCGGAATAAGGTATCATTCCTCGGGTATAATGTATCGACTCTAGGGAATGAGGTATCGTTCCTCGGGTACAATGAATCGACTATCGGGAATGAGGTATCGTTCCTCGGGTACAATGTATCGACTCTCTGGAATGAGGTATCAATCCTCGTGTATAATGTATCGACTCTCGGTAATAAGGTATCATTCCTCGGGTGTAATGTATCGACTCTCGGGAATAAAGTATCATTCCTCGGGTATAATGTATTGACTCTCGAGAATGAGCTATCGTTCCTCGGGTATAATGTATCGACTCTTGGGGATTAGGTATCGCTCCTCGGGTACAATACATCGACTCTCGGGAATGAGGTATCGATCCTCGGGTACAATGTATCGACCCTCGGGATGAGGTATCATTCCTCGGGTATAATGTATCGACGCTCGGGAATGAGGTATCGTTCATCGGGTATAATGTATCGACTCTCGGGAATAAGGTATCGTTCCTCGGGTATAATGTATCGACTCTCGGGTATGAGGTACCGTTCCTCGGGTATAATGTATCGACTCTCAGTAATGAGGTATCGTTCCTCGGGTATGATGTATCGACTTTCGGTAATGATGTATCGTTCCTCGGGTATAATGTATCGACTCTCGGGAATGAGGTATCATTCCTCGGGTATAATGTATCGACTTTCGGTAATGAGGTATCGTTCCTCAAGTATAATGTATCGACCCTCAGAAATGAGGTATCGTTCCTCAAGTATAATGTATCGACTTTCAGTAATGAGCTATCGTTTCTCAAGTATAATGTATCGACTCTCGGGAATGAGGTATCGTTCCCTGGGTAAAATGTATCGAATCTCGGGAATGAGGTATCGTTCCTCAAGTATAATGTATCGACCCTCAGGAATGAGGTATAGTTCCTTGGGTATAATGTATCGACTTTCGGTAATGAGGTATCGTTCCTCAAGTATAATGTATCGACCCTCGGATATGAGGTATCGTTCCTTGGGTAAAATGATCGACTTTCGGTAATGAGGTATTGTTCCTTGGGTATAATGTATCGACTCTCGGGAATGAAGTATCATTCCTCGGGTATAATGTATCGACTTTCGGTAATGAGGTATCGTTCCTCAAGTATAATGTATCGACCATCGGGAATGAGGAATCGTTCCTCAAGTGTAATGTATCGACTTTCAATAATGAGGTATCGTTCCTCAAGTATAATGTATCGACTCTCGGGAATGAGGTATCGTTCCTTGGGTATAATGTATCGACTTTCGGTAATGAGGTATCGTTCCTCAAGTATAATGTATCAACCATCGGGAATGAGGTATCGTTCCTTGGTATAATGCATCGACTTTCGGTAATGAGGTATCGTTCCTCAAGTATAACATATCGACCCTCAGGGATGAGGTATCGTTCCTTGGGTATAATGAATTGACTCTCAGTAATGAGGTATCATTACTCGGGTATAATGTATCGACTCTCGGGAATGAGGTATCGTTCCTCGGGTATAACGTATCGACTCTCGGGGATGAGGTATCGTTCCTCGGGTATAATGTATCGACTCTCGGGAATGAGGCATCATTCCTCGGGGATAATGTATCGACTTTCGGTAATGATGTATCGTTCCTCAAGTATAATGTATCGACCCTCGGGAATGAGGTATCGTTCCTCAAGTATATCGACTTTCAGTAATGAGGCATCGTTCCTCGGGTATAATGTTTCGACCCACGGGAATGAGGTATCGTTCTTTGGGTATTTTGTATCGACTCTCGGGAATGAGGTATCGATCCTCGGGTACAATGTATCGACTCTCGGGATGAGGTATCATTCATCGGGTATAAAGTATCGACACCCGGGAATGAGGTATCGTTCCTCGGGTATAATGTATCGACTCTAGGGAATAAGGTATCGTTCCTCGGGTATAATGTATCGACTTTCGAGAATGAGGTATCGTTCCTCAAGTATAATGTATCGACCCTCGGGAATGAGGTATCGTTCCTCAAGTGTAATGTATCGACTTTCAGTAATGAGGTATCGTTCCTCGGGTAAAATGTATCGACTCTCGGGAATGAGGTATCGTTACTCGGGTATAATGTATTGCGACCGTCAGCCGGGTGGCAACGGCACATATTTGTGAGTGACCTTCAGAAGTCCTCCGGTAAAGCTGTCGGGATAGCCAACAACCGCGATGACTCTCCTAACATCTCCCCCGTCGGACCTTTAAAAGTTTGCCGTGAGGATCAGGTGAACTTCCTAACAATAGGCCAATGCGGCACGAGGTTCTATAGTCCACGGGGAGCGTGGTACATGGTTGCGATGGCCAAAGACGGCCTAAGGAAAGGTTCACCTCAAAAACTAGACTGTGAAATTAAACATCCAGGCTTATGTAAAACACCGTGAAAATTTATTGTAGATTTCCACAAACCCCTATCCTAGTTCGGAGGGTTATATTCGGCTAATCCGCAAGCTAAAAGTTAATGATAATTAAATTTCAAGTCCCTAACAATGAAGTTACATTAACCCTCGCGAAAGATCTAATACACAATAAGTAAGCAACAGCAACAACGCTGGGTAAATGTTACGACGCAAAATCCCTAATACAAGTTACATGATCAAGCTAAATGAAGTTACATTTAAGTGAAGGAGCAAAGCAAAGCTAAGTTATGGTGGTACCATTTCCACATTTACATTTAACTTTTCTAGCTAAGTCCTATCAGTTAACATTCAAAGTTACGGCGGTGACGTCCGTAATAGCAAAACAGTTACAATACAAAGCTAAGTGTACAGCCATTTAAAAACAATTAATCTAATCAACAGTCATGTGCTAAATAGCACGCAATAAAGGTAACATGGGGAAAAATACAGTTTCATGACATCAATAATTATAGTACAACATAGTTTTTATTATAATGCCTTCCTGCCCCATGGTTAACTCTTTGTAAACCATTGTCATCTAGCTTGATAGTAATGTCGGTGATAGCGTAGTTAAAACCACGTCTGACAATCACATGGCCTGCGCTCCACACACTATGAACTAATGGTTCATGTGTGCGCCAGGTCACAACAAAAATGTCTACAGTCTTCGTCGTTTCCTACAAAGGAAATCCCTTCATCTGCACGGCCATGTCAGCAGGTTCAAATGTAAGAATGTCAAAGTTTAAATGGAAACAATATGTTAGTTAGATCTTGTTTAAAACAATTATGCGGATGATGTTTATTATGTCGGTTTATGTTCCTTTCATAGGTTTATGGCGTATTCTGACAAAGGCCTGACAAGGAGTAGTCTTCTAAAGATCATTCTCCCGCAGCAAAACATCGACTCAATAGTCGGAAAACTCAACGAGCAAACTCGGCTCGGACTCACAATAACACGAGTTATCAGCGGTAAATACCTCGCTTTCAACAACGCTCATAATAATGCCTCATAACAACAACAGATGCGCGTCTTACAACAATGGCACGTCTTACTCACTCAAGGCACATAATATCATGGGTTACCTGCGGCAAAAACCTCGCATTTAGTAACCAAATTGCCTTCATTATAATTTGCCTCTCTCAAGAGGATCGCCAACAATGCATAAAGAAACCTGACAACCCTGGACATGTCGAAATGACATTCCTCGCAGCAAAACATCAAACTAACAGTATGAAAATCCAAGAAAAACAAATGAACAAAAATACAGTAAGAAACACTGGGTTTCATGAGCAATAGCTGCATTGAAAGAAAGAGATGAATGAAATCAACATTCTGTCCTATGTTATCGTAGTTCTGTCTCGCTTTCAAGCATTTGTTTACAAGGTTACTGGGTCAACAAACCAGTTTATTGGTGACAACTTCACAAATTGCAGTCCTTCACTGACCACATTTTTCAACAGGCAAGGCCGGCTAGTTTTAGCATTATATAATACCGTAATATTTGGCCTTGTCATTCTTAGCATACGCTTGGTTCAAAAACCTTATAGAATCCGTGTGCTAAACACGTTACAATTTAACTGTACAATAAAGTATCGCAGTCCTTCATTTCAAAGAATAGTAAATCACAGACATAACAGCATGTCTCACGAGCTTCTTTGCTCATCAAAGATATAACACTTATTAAGTTCTCAGTATAACATTAACACCTGTGTCCTCATGACAGAAACAAAGTAGTAACAAATTGATAAATATGGCACAGATCTGCAACTCTAGACCTGCATAATGATGCGATAGTGCACTTAGTTCGATGCTTGACATCTACACTTTCTCCAAAATAATAAATCTGTCAGTATTTGACTATAAATTGGCTTCTCAGCGCTTTCAAAAATGAAAATACAGCATATTTTTATAAAACCGGAAACTACAGTTGGTTTCCTAACGATACGACCTATCTAACGAGGTCATAAGTCTCAACAGACTGGTTGCAAAGATTGCAGTTAAATAAAGTGACGATGACATTTGAATGAAACCACGGATAAATATCCTACACATGGCTGAGCAAAAGAGCTGCAAATGATTACAGTCATGTTTGGCAGTGGGTTGGCTATAACGTGGTACGACGGCCATCAGGACGGCACCAGGGTTAACCAAAACTGGTCTACCCCACAGGGTGACTCACAATGACTGAAATAAACAACAATTATACTAATTACAACCCTACCTAGCAAATGGCTGACACATAAGTGCGGTTGATTCACAAAAAAAAAACTACGATATCTAAATATACCACCGCGGACTATTACAAAAGAAAGGGGTGCCCAAACTCACGACTTTTGGTAGCTCTCACATCGGCTCAGACATTCATCGACCAGGGTCGCGAAAAAACTCTGCTTGGCTCTCCAGCATGGTCCTGTCCTCCACGGATTCACCAATCTGGACCTCCCAAGCAACCAGGGTTCGTTCGCCTCCGGATGATGGTCTCCCAAAAAAAGGTCTGGAATGTGCCTGGAAGTCGGCATCCACGTTCCTTCGTCTGCGTCCTCGGCATCCTGACGTTCCATCAAGCTGGTGGTCTCCATCACGACGTCTTCCTCATACCGGAATGGTATTAGCCCATAATCGTCTTCTTCTCCATGGCGTGGAAAAGTTCAATGTCTTGCATGATGTCGAAAATGTCGAAATATCTTGTTCCTCTCGGAGTTTTGGCGTGATTATTGTGGACGATGCAAATAATAGTGTTCTCTACAGTATTTTGTAGTTTTCAGCCTGTTGATCCTCAAGATTCAACACGATGCGATGCTTCGCTTGTTAGCACGTGCAATTGTATCACGCTTTATCAATCACGTGGCATCCGCGATAAAATTGATATTTTCAATTCAGAATTTCCGTAGCAATAATGTTGTGATCGTTGGCAGTAATAATCACGTCGTCTTGGCACAATTATCAGACGATAACTCTTATATTTTCGGCGTGGCACTTTGCCCTTCCACTTACACGTGGGAAAAATATCTGGCGTATGGCACCAATTACAGTTTGTAGAAAATATTGCCTAAAATGGCCTTTCGTAGAACAATAATATGTCCACAATGTGTGACAACGTTAGTATAGTTATTTTCAACACACGATGCAGTCGGATGCTCATTTGAGCACAAAAATATTTATAATGTCCACGTCGCGACGGACGGATACTCGAAACACGCCTGTCTGGCGTCAGATCTCCAGATGTAGTGTCGTCACTGACTTTCACTCGGAAGTAGGTCGCCAAAACGAAGTCATTGAGCGACTACTTTCATAGCTCCTTGCGTATCTGCAAGTGTTATACCTTACCAAAAACGTAATAATCATTCACCAAAATGATTCAATAATACAGAATGACGAATTAGAATATTCTGAGTCTTATGAAAGGATAAAAGTGATTAACAAGACCTCCAAAGTCAAAAATGCAATTGAGCGCTACTTCAAAGAGTATAGCATGAGCTCTCTGCTCCACGTGGTATTCTGGGTATGTTCAAAAGTACTACATCCCATAATAATTATTCCGCCACAAAAATATCACATGAACCATATTTCAGCGGGTTCATCTGCCTCTCCGTCGTTTCAAAGAAAATGTTGGGACGACATTTTATTTGCCTCTATAATTCATTCATGTGTGATATTTTTTTTAGATTGGCGGCGTTGCAAGTTCCAATAAGTTCTCCAGTTCTGATGTCTTCAATGACATAACTTCCATTATTCAACGGCTGTCTAACACGACTAGGGCCGTAATACAAGGAAAGAAATTTCCCGTATACGCGGTCAATTGGATTAGAAATTCCGGGTCTCCTTATAAGGATAAGGTCTCCCTCCTCAAGTGGTTCTCTGAATCTCTGGCGTCTTGTTCTCCTCAAGCGTTTGGCAGCTTGTCTGTCTAAAGTATCTCTAGCAGCTAACAGTCTGCTGGCATGCGATGGTTGTAAACAAGGTGGATTTACAATCACGCGGTTCCAGACTCTCAGTGGCATCTGGTTCAAATGCAGGACCAAAGGTATTTGACCAGTGCTTTCATGCACAGTAGAATTAATGCATTTTGCCATCAAAACAAGGACTTCAGTCCATCGCCAGTGTTCCTCCTGACAATACAAACGACAAAATTTTGCAATAGTGGACATAACGCATTCCGCTGGATTGCTCTCAGGGTGTCTTATTGATGACAAAAGATGACCAATCTCTAGTTCCTCCATAGCGTTGGCGAATTCTGCAGAAGTATATTGCGATCCGTGGTCAGTTAATAAGAATTGTGGCTTCCCTGCCTCCGGTATCACTTGTCGTCTTATTCGCTGGATAATTTGATGTGCATTAGCCTTCTGAATAGGATGGAGCATTGTGTATTTTGTAAACACATCTATGGTGACTACAATGTAACGATTCCCACGACGGGCTTTAGGTATAGGACCGTAAAGATCTTGTGCGTACAACTCTCTGGGTTGAGTCGGTAGTATAGGTCTAGGTGGTTCTCTCAATAAGTGTGACGTGTATTTGTTCCGCTGGCATGCGTCACAAGCACGTAAACACTCTCTGACAGTGGTTCCTAACCTTTTCCAGGTGAACGACTCTTTAATGGTGGCAATGGTCTTGTCCGTTCCACCGTGACCAATAGACAAATGTACCATGAGAATGACAGATTCCTGGTACCTTCTGGGAATAACTGCACGCAGTTGGGTGTGATCTTCGTCCACAAATTTATACAAAACGCGACGGTAAATCAGATAGTCATCTGCTATGGCAGTAATCCTTGCATAAAGCTCATCCTGAGGATCCATCTTTCGTTCAAGAAATCGAATGATGTGTCTAAGTTCCTCTTCACGTCTCTGTCCTTCGGGTAGATAACGAAGTCGGCGAAGGTGTTCTTCGCATTCTCCCTCGATGTCAATGGCATTAATAGAAGTTTCAGGATTCTGGCTGAGGATGTCGGCCAATACATTCTCTCTGCCTGGTTTGTAAACAATCTCCAGATCGAACTGTTGGAGAAAAAGAGTCCATCTAGTGATCCTGTCACTTGCCAGTCTTGTTCGTAGGATGAAGGTCAAAGCGTGGTGATCGGTTCTTACGACAATCTTCTGGCCTATCAAAAGTTTCTGCCAGTACTCTAATGCATAGACGACGGCTAGTGCTTCTATTTCTGTTGTAAAATAGTGAGATTCGTGAGCTCTTAAACATCTGCTCAAGAAAGCGATGTAGTGACGTTTCTTATCATCGTCCTCCTGCAATAATATAGCTCCAATACCAATGGCTGATGCGTCTGTTTCAAGAATGAAATTGCGTGAATAATCAGGATATTCCAACTGGATAGAATTCGCTAGCATCTGCTTAGCCTTCTGGAATGCTGTCTCACACTCATCATTCCAATTCCATCTACAGTTCTTTTTCAGCAGACTTTGAAGTGGTGCAACAGTCTCTGAGTATCGCTCACAATGAGCAGCAAAAAATTGTAGTATTCCCAAAAATTGTCTCACGTGCTTCACACGGGTTGGCGTTGGAAAAGCGGCGACAGTTCTGATTTTTACTGGATTCGGTCGATATCCATCTCCATTAATAATATGTCCAAAAAATTTACTTCTCTTTGGAGAAATCTGCACTTATCAAACTTGACCTTGAAATTGGCCTGTCGAAGATTTTCAAAAACAAGGCGTAGGGTAGCCAAATGCTCTTCCTCTGTTTCAGAAGCGATGATTATGTCGTCCACATAACATATTACTTTCTCTTTTACCTCTGGAGCTAACTTAGCATCTAGTGCTCTAATCAAAGCAGCTCCAGCATTCTTCAAACCAAATGGTAACTTGCAGAAGACATAGGTGGTTTGATCAAATAAGAAGCCAGTGTACTTCTGAGTATGCTCGGACAGTTTGATGTGATAATATGATTGCACAAGGTCCAATGATGAGAAAATTTTCTTCCCTTTAAACTTCCTAAGGATGTCCCTAATCTTAGGCGGTCTGTCGTGCTCGGGAGCCAGGCGTTCGTTTAAAGCCCGTGCGTCGAGGCAAAGCCTCAAACTTCCATCAACCTTAACCACAGGTATAATTGGATTCAGAAAAGGAGTCGGTGACTTCTTAATCGTGCCTGCTACTTCCATCTCATGGATCTTCCTTGCAGCTTCCTCGCGGTGTTTTTCAGCAATCGGGTAAATTTTCTTCTGAAATGGAGAGTCGTCTAATAAAATGAGGTCATATTCATAATTCATAATTTCGCCAGGAGCAGTATCGAATATGTCCCAATATTCATTTAGTGTAGTAGCCAAATTCTCTTGCATGGTTGTGGATATTAATCCTGCCTCTCCGTCGGCATCTAGTGTTTCCTCAGTTTCCTTGCTAGTAAGTTGCTCGACAACGTCGACTTCGGACAGGAATTCCGGTTCATCTACCACAAGGTTCATCTCTATAGGTTCGTTCAGTTTAAATTCGACAGTATTGCGTCCCATGTCGATAATACCGTCATACTTCCTCATGAAATCAGCCCCTAGTATGACATCATGATGCAAACCTTTCATAACTAAGAATTCGTGCAAATACACGTGGCTTGTGATTCTCAATGTGCACAAAACCTGTATTTTGCATGTCACAACCCGGTCAGGTATCACTCCTCTGACACGAATAGCGGAAACAGGCAGCTCTGTCACCTCAGAGTTAGTCTTCAACTTAGCATAGCAATCTGCAGAGATTACACTGATCATTGCACCAGTATCGATCAGAATTATAACACTGCATCCATTGAGAGTGGCTACTATTTTGGGTAAACGTGTTGGCTCATAACTGTGGTTCGTCGTTCGTCGTTCGTCGAGTAAATCCTGTTGGATGGGCTCCCAGAGTAAAATATCTGTCGTCACTCTGTGCTCAGCCAAACTAGACTGTCTTAATTTTTCGGCGTTTTTTTCCCTTTGTTGTGACTAGAGGTACCAGGCTGGTTCTGTCCTGCCTCTGACGTCACATTTCTTTCTTCCCTCGAAGTAGGGTTCCTTTCTCCCTCTTCTCTATTTTGGCTCTCTCTCAATTGCTGGAGGTAATCGCGGCTCTCGCGCGCTCTCCCTTCCCAGTCACGGTCCGGATGGTAACGTGGATCACGTCCTCGTTGGTAACCTCCGTTATACCTGTAGTCTCGCCGGATCCTTCCTCTTCCTGACGGACCTTCCTGATTCCCACGACGGTTATTGTCGTGACGACGGTTGTCGCTCGCCCCATTATCGAACCTACGACTCCAATATGTTCTATTGTCTTCTCTCTGGTTCCTTGAATATGGAGTATTACTCCACTCTCTCCAGTTACGGCGGTATTCATTGTTGTATTCTGGCCGAGGATTCCCAGAGTTCTGTGATGCTTCTTGTGTCTGGCTAACTTTGTCCACAGTCGTGACGTTAACGTGACGCTCTTCACGCCTGTCAACCTTCTGTTGACGGTGAGTTGGAAATTGCTCCGCGTTAGCATCAAGACGTCGTAATATCTGATCACACTGTTGAAATGTCGTCGCCCCTGCAGCGATTAGTACTCTTTGCACGTCGGCTGGGTATTGCCATACTATGGTATTCACTAAATCCTGCTCCAATAAAGGAAGCTGAAGATTTCTCAATTTAGCAAGCTGGGTTGCAAAGTAATTTGCGTAGCGAGTTGGCATGTTGGAACTGTATCGGCGAGTGTACATTTCAGCCCTTATACTTTGCTGAACGTCACTCGACCAATACGTCCTCAGTAGTGCTTCTTTAAATTCTTGATACCCGGAGAATGAATATTTAAAAGCCCGATACCCAGTTGCTGCTTGTCCATCCAGAAGACGTTCAATAACTCGAAGTTCCCTTTCAGGAGTTACGAGTGTGTCTCGTAAATAGCTCTCGACGTTCGTGAGAAATTCTACAGGAGTCACTCCGCTTCCTGTGCCAGTGAATTTAGCGGGTTGCTCTTCCCTTGACCTTATCACTGTGACATTACCCTGAGTATTAGCAGTACGGTATGTATTCTGCATGTAGTTGTTTGACGGCGTGTTAGTTTCAGGATCCAGTCTATTTATAGCTGGTCTGAACGGGTTAGCATCGTAATTTAACGTCTGGCTTGGCGCTGTTGCATTAAACTGCCAAGGTCGTGTATCGGCATGTACACTTGACTGTACATTACTAGTCCAAAATTCCGGCGTTTCACGTGTATTTCCCATCGGCGGTTGCAAATCTACTCCCCTCGGAAGTGCTTCTAACCTGTCGAGCCTCTCCTCGATGACTTCTAATTCTTGTATATTCCTGTTGGCGACTTTGCTCCCTAAATCATTTAGTTGCAACTCGATTCGTTCAACTTTACCTTTGAGATTTTGGTCCACCTCACGAATAGCTGATTTGAGGTTACGACTCAACTCGAGCCTATCAATAATCGTTATTTCCTCAATCTTTTTCTGCAATGTTGCAATTTCGCCCTCAACCTGGGATACGTTACTCTGGATATGGCTGATATCATCCTTGACTCCATTTACATTGGCGTCGACTGTAGTTTTATGCTCCACGAATTCACCTCTCAACATCATCAGGTCGACTTTGTGCTCCTCCCTATGCACATCTACAGTATCACGTAAGCCTGTGACAGTTTCTTTTAGTTCCGCGATGTCTTTCCGGTTAGAATTAAGTTCCTCCCTAACCTCAAGCATGTTATCCACGATGGTCTTCACGTTGTTATTAACGGCGTTAGCTGCACCTCTCATTAATACCAGTCCTAGGTTCATGGTAGCCATATCCTTTATTACGTTGTCCATAAAACCTTCTACGTGATTCAGCCTAGTCCCAAATTCTTCTCTGGTGTGCTCGATATCAGCTTGGACGTCTAACTGTACTTTATTTATAGCGGTCTGAATTTGAGCCGTGTGCTCCTCGAGACGGGTTTGCACATCCTGTCTTGCCCTATTCATTTCTTCCGTTAATGTGTCTACGCGCTGGCTTGCCTCCTGGTGGTGACGAATCACGTCTATCCTTACCGCTGCCAAACCTGCCGTTAAGTCATTTTTCGCTTCTACCCTGTACGAGTCCATTTCGGCGCGGACCTTCGTTAGATCGGTCCTAACGTCTTTAACAGTACGGGTGTTTATCTCTAAATCTAAACGTACTTCATTAATTGATTGGGTATTTACCTCGAGGTTCTGCCTGACCTGGTCCACATGACCATTTACATCACCTACTTCCTGTCTAACGTTGTCGATAGCTTGTGAATTAACCTCTAAGGCTTGTGTATTCACACTCAAGTCACTAGTAAGTTGTTGGAGGTTAGCGTTGACACCTGCCAACATCTCAGCGAACACTCTGCGAATCATATCCTCATCCATTTGACAAGAATTTATATTGAGAGAAACGAGGGATGAATCATGATGGAAACTTACAGCTATGATAGTAACGTGGTGGTATAAAGCTTGTTTCGACTTAATAAATATCACGAGTACAGCTGGAGTACGCAAACTAAGTGCTTCTACATTTACTAATACAACGGTGAGCAAAGCAAAGTATTACATTTACTTAGGATGAGGCATCATCTAAGAAAAACCCTATCTTTCATTTATTCAATATAAAAACCTCACCCCATGGTCTTCTATCAAATATGAATGCCATGCGGTCTATTGATCTGCAGTACGACTTTCTAAGTTCGTCCCAGTCCTGTCAATCTACCATTATTCAAATATTAAGATCCTCCTAAATATCGGCATAAGAAAATATACAGGGCGCCATCTGATGATCACCATGTTGACATCTGGCTCCATGTATAGGGAGTCAATCAATGTGTTACCATGTCAACGTCTCTCCCCACGTATAGGGAGCCAATTTATGTGCGACCTATACGTCGGTTTCCACGTTAACACCGTGCACCATGTCAACTTCATATCCCCACGTTGGGCGCCATTTTATGCGACCGTCAGCCGGGTGGCAACGGCACATATTTAAGAGTGACCTTCAGAAGTCCTCCGGTAAAGTTGTCGGGATAGCCAAGAACCGCGATGACTCTCCTAACATCTCCCCCGTCGGACCTTTAAAAGTTTGCCGTGAGGATCAGGTGAACTTCCTAACAATAGGCCAATGCGGCACGAGGTTCTATAGTCCACGGGGAGCGTGGTACATGGTTGCGATGGCCAAAGACGGCCTAAGGAAAGGTTCACCTCAAAAACTAGACTGTGAAATTAAACATCCAGGCTTATGTAAAACACCGTGAAAATTTATTGTAGATTTCCACAAACCCCTATCCTAGTTCGGAGGGTTATATTCGGCTAATCCGCAAGCTAAAAGTTAATGATAATAAAAGTTCAAGTCCCTAACAATGAAGTTACATTAACTCTCGCGAAAGATCTAATACACAATAAGTAAGCAACAGCAACAACGCTGGGTAAATGGTACGACGCAAAATCCCTAATACAAGTTACATGATCAAGCTAATATGAAGTTACATTTAAGTGAAGGAGCAAAGCAAAGCTAAGTTATGGTGGTACCATTTCCACATTTACATTTAACTTTTCTAGCTAAGTCCTATCAGTTAACATTCAAAGTTACGGCGGTGACGTCCGTAATAGCAAAACAGTTACAATACAAAGCTAAGTGTACAGCCATTTAAAAACAATTAATCTAATCAACAATCAAGTGCTAAATAGCACGCAATAAAGGTAACATGGGGAAAAATACGGTTTCATGACATCAATAATTATAGTACAACATAGTTTTTATTATAATGCCTTCCTGCCCCATGGTTAACTCTTTGTAAACCATTGTCATCTAGCTTGATAGTAATGTCGGTGATAGCGTAGTTAAAACCACGTCTGACAATCACATGGCCTGCGCTCCACACACTATGAACTAATGGTTCATGTGTGCGCCAGGTCGCAACAAAAATGTCTACAGTCTTCGTCGTTTCCAATAAAGGAAATCCCTTCATCTGCACGGCCATGTCAGCAGGTTCAAATGTAAGAATGTCAAAGTTTAAATGGAAACAATATGTTAGTTAGATCTTGTTTAAAACAATTATGCGGATGATGTTTATTATGTCGGTTTATGTTCCTTCCGTAGGTTTATGGCGTATTCTGACAAAGGCCTGACAAGGAGTAGTCTTCTAAAGATCATTCTCCCGCAGCAAAACATCGACTCAATAGTCGGAAAACTCAACGAGCAAACTCGGCTCGGACTCACAATAACACGAGTTATCAGCGGTAAATACCTCGCTTTCAACAACTCTCATAATAATGCCTCATAACAACAACAGATGCGCGACTTACAACAATGGCACGTCTTACTCACTCAAGGCACATAATATCATGGGTTACCTGCGGCAAAAACCTCGCATTTAATAACCAAATTGCCTTCATTATAATTTGCCTCTCTCAAGAGGATCGCCAACAATGCATAAAGAAACCTGACAACCCTGGACATGTCGAAATGACATTCCTCGCAGCAAAATATCTAACTAACAGTATGAAAATCCAAGAAAAACAAATGAACAAAAATACAGTAAGAAACACTGGGTTTCATGAGCAATAGCTGCATTGAAAGAAAGAGATGAATGAAATCAACATTCTGTCCTATGTTATCGTAGTTCTGTCTCGCTTTCAAGCATTTGTTTTCAAGGTTACTGGGTCAACAAACCAGTTTATTGGTGACAACTTCACAAATTGCAGTCCTTCACTGACCACATTTTTCAACAGGCAAGGCCGGCTAGTTTTAACATTATATAATACCGTAATATTTGGCCTTGTCATTCTTAGCATACGCTTGGTTCAAAAACCTTATAGAATCCGTGTGCTAAACACGTTACAATTTAACTGTACAATAAAGTATCGCAGTCCTTCATTTCAAAGAATAGTAAATCACAGACATAACAGCATGTCTCACGAGCTTCTTTGCTCATCAAAGATATAACACTTATTAAGTTCTCAGTATAACATTAACACCTGTGTCCTCATGACAGAAACAAAGTAGTAACAAATTGATAAATATGGCACAGATCTGCAACTCTAGACCTGCATAATGATGCGATAGTGCACTTAGTTCGATGCTTGACATCTACACTTTCTCCAAAATAATAAATCTGTCAGTATTTGACTATAAATTGGCTTCTCAGCGCTTTCAAAAATGAAAATACAGCATATTTTTATAAAACCGGAAACTACAGTTGGTTTCCTAACGATACGACCTATCTAACGAGGTCATAAGTCTCAACAGACTGGTTGCAAAGATTGCAGTTAAATAAAGTGACGATGACATCTGAATGAAACCACGGATAAATATCCTACACATGGCTGAGCAAAAGAGCTGCAAATGATTACAGTCATGTTTGGCAGTGGGTCGGCTATAACGTGGTACGACGTCCATCAGGACGGCACCAGGGTTAACCAAAACTGGTCTACCCCACAGGGTGACTCACAATGACTGAAATAAACAACCATTATACTAATTACAACCCTACCTAGCAAATGGCTGACACATAAGTGCGGTTGATTCACAAAAAAAACTACGATATCTAAATATACCACCGCGGACTATTACAAAAGAAAGGGGTGCCCAAACTCACGACTTTTGGTAGCTCTCACATCGGCTCAGACATTCATCGACCAGGGTCGCGAAAAAACTCTGCTTGGCTCTCCAGCATGGTCCTGTCCTCCACGGATTCACCAATCTGGACCTCCCAAGCAACCAGGGTTCGTTCGCCTCCGGATGATGGTCTCCCAAAAAGGTCTGGAATGTGCCTGGAAGTCGACATCCACGTTCCTTCGTCTGCGTCCTCGGCATCCTGACGTTCCATCAAGCTGGTGGTCTCCATCACGACGTCTCCCTCATACCGGAATCGTATTAGCCCATAATCGTCTTCTTCACCATGGCGTGGAAAAGTTCAATGTCTTGCATGATGTCGAAAATGTCGAAATATCTCGTTCCTCTCGGCGTTCTGGCGTGATTATTGTGGACGATGCAAATAATAGTGTTCTCCACAGTATTTTGTAGTTTTCAGCCTGTTGATCCTCAAGATTCAACACGATGCGATGCTTCGCTTGTTAGCACGTGCAATTGTATCACGCTTTATCAATCACGTGGCATCCGCGATAACATTGATATTTTCAATTCAGAATTTCCGTAGCAATAATGTTGTGATCGTTGGCAGTAATAATCACGTTGTCTTGGCACAATTATCAGACGATAACTCTTATATTTTCGGCGTGGCACTTTGCCCTTCCACTTACACGTGGGAAAAATATCTGGCGTATGGCACCAATTACAGTTTGTAGAAAATATTGCCTAAAATGGCCTTTCGTAGAACAATAATATGTCCACAATGTGTGACAACGTTAGTATAGTTATTTTCAACACACGATGCAGTCGGATGCTCATTTGAGCACAAAAATATTTATAATGTCCACGTCGCGACGGACGGATACTCGAAACACGCCTGTCTGGCGTCAGATCTCCAGATGTAGTGTCGTCACTGACTTTCACTCGGAAGTAGGTCGCCAAAACGAAGTCATTGAGCGACTACTTTCATAGCTCCTTGCGTATCTGCAAGTGTTATACCTTACCAAAAACGTAATAATCATTCACCAAAATGATTCAATAATACAGAATGACGAATTAGAATATTCTGAGTCTTATGAAAGGATAAAAGTGACTAACAAGACCTCCAAAGTCAAAAATGCAATTGAGCGCTACTTCAAAGAGTATAGCATGAGCTCTCTGCTCCACGTGGTATTCTGGGTATGTTCAAAAGTACTGCATCCCATAATAATTATTCCGTCACAAAAATTCAACATTAACCATAGCTCAGCGGGTTCAGTATCGACTCTCGGGAATGAGGTATCGTTCCTCGGGTATGATGTATCGACTCTCAGTAATGAGGTATCGTTCCTCGGGTAAAATGTATCGACTCTCGGGAATGAGGTATCGTTCCTCGGGTATATAGTATCGACTTTCGGTAATGAGGTATCGTTCCCCGGGTATAATGTATCGACTTTCAGTAATGAGGTATCGTTCCTCGGGTATAATGTACCGACTCTCGGGAATGAGGTATCGTTCCTCGGGTATGATGTATCGACGTTCGGTAATGAGGTATCGGTCCACGGGTATAAAGTATCGACTCTCGGGAATGAGGTATCGTTACTCGGGTATAATGTATCGACTCTCGGGAATGAGGTATCGTTCCTCGGGTATGATGTATCGACTCCCAGTAACGAGGTATCGTACCTCGGGTATAATGTATCGACTCTCGGGAATGAGGTATCGTTCCTCGGGTATAATGTATCGACTCTAGGGAATAAGGTATCGTTCCTCGGGTATAATGTATCGACTTTCGGTAATGAGGTATCGTTCCTCAAGTATAATGTATCGACCCTCGGGAATGAGGTATCGTTCCTCGTGTGTAATGTATCGACTTTCAGTAATGAGGTATCGTTCCACGGGTAAAATGTATCGACTCTCGGGAATGAGGTATCGTTACTCGGGTATACAGTACCGACTCTCGGGAATGAGGTATCGTTCCTCGGGTATATAGTATCGACCTTCGGTAATGAGGTATCGTTCCCCGGGTATAATGTATCGACTTTCGGTTATGAGGTATCATTCTCTGGTATAATGTACCGACTCTCGGGAATGAGGTATCGTTCCTCGGGTATGATGTATCGACTCTCTGTTATAAGGTATCGTTCCCCGGGTATAATGTACCGACTCTCGGGAATGAGGTATCGTTCCTCGAGTATAATGTATCGACCCTCGGTAATGAGGTATGGTTCCTCGGATATAATGTATTGACTCTGGGTAATGAGGTATCGTTCCTCCGGTATAATGTATCGACTCTCGGGGATGAGGTATCGTTCCTCGGGTACAATGTATCGACTCTCGGGAATGAGGCATCATTCCTCCGGGATAATGTGTCGACTTTCGGTAATGAGGTATCGTTCCTCATGTATAATGTACCAACCCTCGGGAATGAGGTATCGTTCTTCAAGTGTAATGTATCGACTTTCAGTAATGAGGTATCGTTCCTCGGGTATGATGTATCGAATCTAAGTAACGAGGTATCGTTCCTCGGGTATAATGTATCGACTCTCGGGAATGAGGTATCGTTCCTAGGGTATATAGTATCGACTTTCGGTAATGAGGTATCGTTCCCTGGGTATAATGTATCGACTTTCGGTAATGAGGTATCGTTCCTCATGTATAATGTATCGACCCTCGGGAATAAGGTATCGTTCCTTGGGTAAAATGTATCGACTTTCGGTAATGAGGTATCGTTCCTCGGGTATAATGTATCGACTCTTGGGAATGATGTATCATTCCTCGGGCATAATGTATCGACTTTAGGTAATGAGGTATCGTTCCTCAAGGATAATGTATCGACCATCGGGAATAAGGTATCATTCCTCAAGTGTAATGTATCGACTTTCAGAAATGAGGTATCGTTCCTCAAGTATAATGTATCGACTCTCGGGAATGAGGTATCGTTCCTTGGGTGTAATGTATCGACTTTCGGTAATGAGGTATCGTTCCTCAAGTATAATGTATCAACCATCGGGAATGAGGTGTCGTTCCTTGGTTATAATGCATCGACTTTCGGTAATGAGGTATCGTTCCTCAAGTATAATGTATCGACCCTCGGAAATGAGGTATCGTTCCTTGGGTATAATGAATTGACTCTCAGTAATGAGGTATCATTACTCGGGTATAAAGTATCGACTCTCGGAATGAGGTATCGTTCCTCGGGTATAACGTATCGACTGTCGGGAATGAGGTATCGTTGTTCGGGTATAATGTATCGACTCTCGGTGATGAGGTATCGTTCCTCGGGTATAATGTATCGACTCTCGGGAATGAGGCATCATTCCTCGGGGATAATGTGTCGACTTTCGGTAATGAGGTATCGTTCCTCAAGTATAATGTATCGACCATCGGGAATGAGGTATCGTTCCTCAAGTGTAATGTATCGACTTTCAGTAATGAGGTATCGTTCCTCGGGTATGATATGTCGACTCTAAGTAACGAGGTATCGTTCCTCGGGTAAAATGTATCGACTCTCGGGAATGAGGTATCGTTCCTCGGGTATGATGTATCGACTCTCGGGAATGAGGTATCACTCCTCGGGTATAATGAGTCGATATTTGGGAATGAGGTATCATTCCTTTGGAATAATGTATCGACTTTCGGGAATGATGGTTCATTCATTGGGTATAATGTATCGACTATCGGGAAAGAGGTGCGTTCCTCGGGTATAATGTATCGACTTTCGGGAATGAGGTATCATTCCTCGGGTATAATGTATCGCATCTCAGGAATGAGGTATCGTTCCTCGGGTATGATGTATCGACTCTCGGTTATGAGGTATCGTTCCTCGGGTATAATGTACCGACTCTCGGGAATGAGGTATCGTTCCTCGGGTATAATGTTTCGACCGTCAGTAATGAGGTATGGTTCCTTGGATATAATGTATTGACTCTGGGTAATGAGGTACAGTTCCTCGGGTATAATGTATCGACTCTCGGGAATGAGGTATCATTCCTCGGGTATAATGCATCGACTTTCGGTAATGAGTTATCGTTTCTCAAGTATAATGTATTGACCCTCGGGAATGAGGTATCGTTCCTCAAGTATAATGTATCGACTATCAGTAATGAGGTATCGTTCACCAAATGTAATGTATCGAACCACGGGTATGAGGTATCGTTCCTTGGGTATAATGCATCGACTCTCAGTAATGAGGTATCATTACTCTGGTATAACATATCGACTCTCGGGAATAAGGTTTCGTTCCTCGGGTATAATGTATCGACTCTCGGTAATGAGGTATCGTTCCTCGGGTATAATATATCGACTTTCGGTAACGAGGTATCGTTCCTCAAGTATAATGTATCGACTCTCGGGAATGAGGTATCGATCGTCAAGTATAATGTATTGACCCTCGGGAATGAGGTATCGTTCCTTGGGTATAATGAATTGACACTCAGTAATGAGGTATCATTACTCGGGTATAACGTATCGACTCTCGGGAATGAGGTATCGTTCCTCGTATAATACGTATCGACTCTCGGGAATGAGGTATCGTTTCTCGGGTATACTGTATCGACTCTCGGGGATGAGGTATCGATCCTCGGGTTTAATGTATCGACTCTCGGGAATGAGGTATAATTCCTCGGTAATAATGTATCGACTTTCGGTAATGAGGTGTCGTTCCTCAAGTATAATGTACCGACCCTCGGGCATGAGGTATCATTACTCGGGTATAACGTATAGACTCTCGGGAATGAGGTATCGTTCCTCGGGTAAAATGTATCGACTCTCGGGAATGAGGTGTCGTTCCTCGGGTATAATGTATCGACTCTCGGGAATGAGGTATCATTCCTCGGGTATAATGTATCGACTTTCGATGATGAGGTATCGTTCCTCATGTATAATGTATCGACCCTCGGGAATGAGGTATCGTTCCTCAAGTATAATGTATCGACTTTCGGAAATGAGGTATCATTCCTCGGGTACAGTGTATCGACCCTCGGGAATGAGGTATCGTTCCTTGGGTATGATGTATCGACTCTCGGGAATGAGGTATCGATCCTCGGGTACAATGTATCGACTCTCGGGAGTAAGGTATCGTTCCTCGGGTATAATGTATCGACTTTCGGGAATGAGGTATCGTTCCTCGGGTATAATGCATCGACTCTCAGTAATGAGGTATCGTTCCTCGGGTATAATGTATCGACTCTCGGGAATGAGGTGTCATTCCTCGGGTATAATGTATCGACTCTCGGGAATGAGGTATCGTTACTCGGGTATAGAGTATCGACTCTCGGGAATGAGGTATCGTTCCTTGGGTATGATGTATCGACTCTCAGTAATGAGGTATCGTTCCTCGGGTATAATATATCGACTTTCGGTAATGAGGTATCATTCCTCGGGTATAATATATCGACTCTCGGGAATGAGGTATCATTCCTCGGGTATAATGTATCGACTTTCGGTAATGAGGTATCGTTCCTAAAGTATAATGTATCGACCCTTGGGAATGAGGTATCGTTCCTCAAGTACAATGTATCGACTTTCAGTAATGAGGTATCGTTCCTCAAGTATAATGTATCGACCCCCGGGAATGAGGTATAGTTCCCTGGTATAATGTATCGGCTTTCGTTAATGAGGTATCGTTACTCAAGTATAATGTATCGACCCTCGGGAATGAGGTATCGATCCTTGGGTATAATGCATTGACTTTCGGTAATGAGGTATCGTTCCTCAAGTATACTGTATCGACCCTCGGGAATGAGGTATCGTTCCTTGGGTATAATACTTCGACTCTCAGTAATTAGGTATCATTACTCGGGTATAACGTATCGACTCTCGGGAATGAGGTATCGTTCCTCGGGTATAAAGTATCGACTCTCGGGAATGAGATATCGTTCCTCGGGTATCATGTATCGACTCAGGAATGAAGTATCATTCCTTGGGTATAATGTATCGACTTTCGGTTATTGAGGTATCGTTCCTCAAGTATAATATATCGACCCTCGGGAATGAGGTATCGTTCCTTAAGTAGAATGGATCGACTTTCAGTAATGAGCTATCGTTCCTCAAGTATAATATATCGTACCCTGGGAATGAGGTATCGTTCCTTGGGTATAATGTATCGACTTTTGGTAATGAGGTATCGTTCCTCAAGTATAATGTATCGACCCTCGGGAATGAGGTATCGTTCATTGAGTATAAGGCATCGACTCTCAGTAATGATGTATCATTACTCGGGTATAATGTATCAACTCTCGGGAATGAGGTATCGTTCCTCGGGTATAATGTTTCAACTCTCGGGAATGAGGTATCAATCCTCGGGTATAATGTATCGACTCCCGGGAATGAGGTATCATCCCTCGGGTATAATGAGTCGACTTTTGGGCATGAGGTATCATTCCTTGGGTATAATGTATCGAGTTTCGGTAATGATGTATCGTTCATTGGGTATAATGTATCGACTCTCGGGAATGAGGTGCTTTCTTCGGGTATAATGTATCGACTTTCGGGAATGAGGTATCATTCCTCGTGTATAATGTATCGCATCTCGGGAATGAGGTATCGTTCCTCGGGTATGATGTATCGACTCTCTGTTATAAGGTATCGTTCCCCGGGTATAATGTACCGACTCTCGGGAATGAGGTATCGTTCCTCGAGTATAATGTATCGACCGTCGGTAATGAGGTATGGTTCCTCGGATATAATGTATTGACTCTGGGTAATGAGGTATCGTTCCTCCGGTATAATGTATCGACTCTCGGGGATGAGGTATCGTTCCTCGGGTACAATGTATCGACTCTCGGGAATGAGGCATCATTCCTCGGGGATAATGTGTCGACTTTCGGTAATGAGGTATCGTTCCTCATGTATATTGTACCGACCCTCGGGAATGAGGTATCGTTCTTCAAGTGTAATGTATCGACTTTCAGTAATGAGGTATCGTTCCTCGGGTATGATGAATCGAATCTAAGTAACGAGGTATCGTTCCTCGGGTATAATGTATCGACTCTCGGGAATGAGGTATCGTTCCTCGGGTATATAGTATCGACTTTCGGTAATGAGGTATCGTTCCCCGGGTATAATGTATCGACTTTCGTTAATGAGGTATCGTTCCTCGGGTATAATGTACCGACTCTCGGGAATGAGGTATCGTTCCTCGGGTATGATGTATCGACTCTCGGGAATGAGGTATCATTCCTCGGGTATAATGAGTCGACTTTTGGGAATGAGGTATCATTCCTTGGGTATAATGTATCGACTTTCGGGAATGATGTATCGTTCTTTGGGTATAATGTATCGACTATCGGGAATGTGGTGCATTCCTCGGGTATAATGTATCGACTTTCGGGAATAAGGTACCATTCCTCGGGTATAATGTATCGCATCTCAGGAATGAGGTATCGTTCCTCGGGTATGATGTATCGACTCTCAGTTATGGGGTATCGTTCCTCGGGTATAATGTACCAACTCTCGGGAATGAGGTATCGTTCCTCGGGTATAATGTTTCGACCGTCGGTAATGAGGTATGGTTCCTCGGATATAATGTATTGACTCTGAGTAATGAGGTATCGTTCCTTGGGTATAATGTATCGACTCTCGGGAATGAGGTATCATTCCTCGGGTATAATATATCGACTTTCGGTAATGAGTTATCGTTTCTCAAGTATAATGTGTCGACCCTCGGGAATGAGGTATCGTTCCTCAAGTATAATGTATCGACTATCAGTAATGAGGTATCGTTCACCAAATGTAATGTATCGAACCACGGGAATGAGGTATCGTTCCTTGGGTATAATGCATCGACTCTCAGTAGTGAGGTATCATTACTCGGGTATAACCTATCGACTCTCGGGAATGAGGTATCGTTCCTCGGGTATAATGTATCGACTCTCGGTAATGAGGTATCGTTCCTCGGGCAAAATGTATCGACTATCGGTAATGAGGTATCGTTCCTCAAGTATAATGTATCGACTCTCGGGAATGAGGTATCGTTCCTCAAGTATAATGTATTGACCCTCGGGAATGAGGTATCGTTCCTTGGGTATAATGAATTGACACTCAGTAATGAGGTATCATTACTCGGGTATAACGTATCGACCCTCTGGAATGAGGTATCGTTCCTCGGGTATAACGTACCGACTCTCGGGAATGAGGTATCGTTTCTCGGGTATAATGTATCGACTCTCGGGGATGAGGTATCGATCCTCGGGTTTAATGTATCGACTCTCGGGAATGAGGTATCATTCCTCGGTAATAATGTATCGACTTTCGGTAATGAGGTATCGTTCCTCAAGTATAATGTACTGACCCTCGGGCATGAGGTATCATTACTCGGGCATAACGTATAGACTCTCGGGAATGAGGTATCGTTCC
Organism: Meconema thalassinum; assembly: GCA_946902985.2. NCBI lineage: Eukaryota > Metazoa > Arthropoda > Insecta > Orthoptera > Tettigoniidae > Meconema > Meconema thalassinum. The sequence continues at coordinate 292,245,091 of OX336396.1, read as the reverse complement.
TCGGGTATAATGTATCGACTCTCGGGAATGAGGTTTCGTTCCTCGGGTATAATGTATCGACTCTCGGGATGAGGTATCATTCCTCGGATATAATGTATCGACTTTCGGTGATGAGGTATCGTTCCTCATGTTTAATGTATCGACCCTCGGGAATGAGGTATCGTTCCTCAAGTGTAATGTATCGACTTTCAGAAATGAGGTATCATTCCTCGGGTACAATGTATCGACCCTCGGGAATGAGGTATCGTTCCTTGGGTATGATGTATCGACTCTCGGGAATGAGGTATCGATCCTCGGGTACAATGTATCGACTCTCGGGAGTAAGGTATCGTTCCTCGGGTATAATGTATCGACTCTCGGGAATGAGGTATCGTTCCTCGGGTATAATGTATCGACTCTCAGTAATGAGGTATCGTTCCTCGGGTATAATGTATCGACCTCGGGAATGAGGTATCGTTCCTCGGGTATAATGTATCGACTCTCGGGAATGAGGTATCGTTACTCGGGTATAATGTATCGACTCTCGGGAATGAGGTATCGTTCCTTGGGTATGATGTATCGACTCTCAGTAATGAGGTATCGTTCCTCGGGTATAATATATCGAATTTCGGTAATGAGGTATCATTCCTCGGGTATAATGTATCGACTCACGGGAATGAGGTATCATTCCTCGGGTATAATGTATCGACTTTCGGTAATGAAGTATCGTTCCTAAAGTATAATGTATCGACCCTTGGGAATGAGGTATCGTTCCTCAAGTACAATGTATCGAATTTCAGTAATGAGGTATCGTTCCTCAAGTATAATGTATCGACCCTCGGGAATGAGGTATAGTTCCCTGGGTATAATGTATCGGCATTCGGTAATGAGGTATCGTTCCTCATGTACAATGTATCGACCCTCGGGAATGAGGTATCGATCCTTGGGTATAATGCATTGACTTTCGGTAATGAGGTATCGTTCCTCAGGTATCCTGTATCGACCCTCGGGAATGGGGTATCGTTCCTTGGGTATAACACTTCGACTCTCAGTAATTAGGTATCATTACTCGGGTATAACGTATCGACTCTCGGGAATGAGGTATCGTTCCTCGGGTATAAAGTATCGACTCTCGGGAATGAGGTATCGTTCCTCGGGTATCATGTATCGACTTTCGGTTATTGAGGTATCGTTCCTCAAGTATAATATATCGACCCTCGGGAATGAGGTATCGTTCCTCAAGTAGAATGGATCGACTTTCAGTAATGTGCTATCGTTCCTCTAGTATAATGTATCGTACCCTGGGAATGAGGTATCGTTCCTTGGGTATAATGTATCGACTTTCGGTAATGAGGTATCGTTCCTCAAGTATAATTTATCGACCCTCGGGAATGAGGTATCGTTCATTGGGTATAATGCATCGACTCTCAGTAATGATGTATCATTACTCGGGTATAATGTATCGACTCTCGGGAATGAGGTGTCGTTCCTCGGGTATAATGTTTCAACTCTCGGGAATGAGGTATCAATCCTCGGGTATAATGTATCGACTCTCGGGAATGAGGTATCATTCCTCGGGTATAATGAGTCGACTTTTGGGAATGAGGTATCATTCCTTGGGTTTAATGTATCTAGTTTCGGTAATGATGTATCGTTCATTCGGTATAATATATCAACTTTCGGGAATGAGGTGCGTTCCTCGGGTATAATGTATCGACTTTCGGGAATGAGGTATCATTCCTCGGGTATAATGTATCGCATCTCTGGAATGAGGTATCGTTACTCGGGTATGATGTATCGACTCTCAGTTATAAGGTATCGTTCCTCGGGTATAATGTACCGACTCTCGGGAATGAGGTATCGTTCCTCAAGTGTAATGTATCGACTTTCAGTATTGAGGTATCGTTCCTCGGGTATGATGTATCGACTCTCGGGAATGAGGTATCGTTCCTCGGGTATATAGTATCGACTTTCGGTAATGAGGTATCGTTCCTCAAGTGTAATGTATCGACTCTAAGAAACGAGGTATCGTTCCTCGGGTATAATGTATCGACTCTCGGGAATGAGGTATCGTTCCTCGGGTATATAGTATCGACTTTCGGTAATGAGGTATCGTTCCCCGGGTATAATGTATCGACTTTCGGCAATGAGGTATCGTTCCTCGGGTATAATGTACCGACTCTCGGGAATGAGGTATCGTTCCTCGGGTATGATGTATCGACTCTCGGGAATGAGGTATCATTCCTCGGGTATAATGAGTCGACTTTTGGGAATGAGGTATCATTCCTTGGGTATAATATATCGACTTTCGGGAATGATGTATCGTTCATTGGGTATAATGTATCGACTATCGGGAATGAGGTGCGTTCCTCGGGTATAATGTATCGACTTTCGGGAATGAGGTATCAGTCCTCGGGTATAATGTATCGCATCTCAGGAATGAGGTATCGTTCCTCGTGTATGATGTATCGACTCTCAGTTATGAGGTATCGTTCCTCGGGTATAATGTACCGACACTCGGGAATGAGGTATCGTTCCTCGGGTATAATGTTTCGATCGTCAGTAATGAGGTATGGTTCCTCGGATATAATGTATTGACTCTGGGTAATGAGGTATCGTACCTCGGGTATAATGTATCGACTCTCGGGAATGAGGTATCATTCCTCGGGTATAATGTATCGACTTTCGGTAATGAGTTATCGTTTCTCAAGTATAATGTATCGACCCTCGGGAATGAGGTATCGTTCCTCAAGTATAATGTATCGACTATCATTAATGAGGTATCGTTCACCAAATGTAATGTATCGAAACACGGGTATGAGGTATTGTTCCTTGGGTATAATGCATCGACTTTCGGGAATGAGGTATCGTTCCTCGGGTATAATGTATCGACTCTCAGTAATGAGGTATCGTTCCTCGGGTATAATGTATCGACTCTCGGGAATGAGGTATCGTTCCTCGGGTATAATGTATCGACTCTCGGGAATGAGGTATCGTTACTCGGGTATAATGTATCGACTCTCGGGAATGAGGTATCGTTCCTTGGGTATGATGTATCGACTCTCAGTAATGAGGTATCGTTCCTCGGGTATAATATATCGACTTTCGGTAATGAGGTATCATTCCTCGGGTATAATATATCGACTCTCGGGAATGAGGTATCATTCCTCGGGTATAATGTATCGACTTTCGGTAATGAGGTATCGTTCCTAAAGTATAATGTATCGACCCTTGGGAATGAGGTATCGTTCCTCAAGTACAATGTATCGACTTTCAGTAATGAGGTATCGTTCCTCAAGTATAATGTATCGACCCCCGGGAATGAGGTATAGTTCCCGGGTATAATGTATCGGCTTTCGTTAATGAGGTATCGTTACTCAAGTATAATGTATCGACCCTCGGGAATGAGGTATCGATCCTTGGGTATAATGCATTGACATTCGGTAATGAGGTATCGTTCCTCAAGAATACTGTATCGACCCTCGGGAATGAGGTATCGTTCCTTGGGTATAATACTTCGACTCTCAGTAATTAGGTATCATTACTCGGGTATAACGTATCGACTCTCGGGAATGAGGTATCGTTCCTCGGGTATAAAGTATCGACTCTCGGGAATGAGGTATCGTTCCTCGGGTATCATGTATCGACTCAGGAATGAAGTATCATTCCTTGGGTTTAATGCATCGACTTTCGGTTATTGAGGTATCGTTCCTCAAGTATAATATATCGACCCTCGGGAATGAGGTATCGTTCCTTAAGTAGAATGGATCGACTTTCAGTAATGAGCTATCGTTCCTCAAGTATAATATATCGTACCCTGGGAATGAGGTATCGTTCCTTGGGTATAATGTATCGACTTTTGGTAATGAGGTGTCGTTCCTCAAGTATAATGTATCGACCCTCGGGAATGAGGTATCGTTCATTGGGTATAATGCATCGACTCTCAGTAATGATGTATCATTACTCGGGTATAATGTATCAACTCTCGGGAATGAGGTATCGTTCCTCGGGTATAATGTTTCAACTCTCGGGAATGAGGTATCAATCCTCGGGTATAATGTATCGACTCCCGGGAATGAGGTATCATCCCTCGGGTATAATGAGTCGACTTTTGGGAATGAGGTATCATTCCTTGGGTATAATGTATCGAGTTTCGGTAATGATGTATCGTTCATTGGGTAAAATGTATCGACTCTCGGGAATGAGGTGCTTTCTTCGGGTATAATGTATCGACTTTCGGGAATGAGGTATCATTCCTCGGGTATAATGTATCGCATCTCGGGAATGAGGTATCGTTCCTCGGGTATGATGTATCGACTCTCTGTTATAAGGTATCGTTCCCCGTGTATAATGTACCGACTCTCGGGAATGAGGTATCGTTCCTCGAGTATAATGTATCGACCGTCGGTAATGACGTATGGTTCCTCGGATATAATGTATTGACTCTGGGTAATGAGGTATCGTTCCTCCGGTATAATGTATCGACTCTCGGGGATGAGGTATCGTTCCTCGGGTACAATGTATCGACTCTCGGGAATGAGGCATCATTCCTCGGGGATAATGTGTCGACTTTCGGTAATGAGGTATCGTTCCTCATGTATAATGTACCGACCCTCGGGAATGAGGTATCGTTCTTCAAGTGTAATGTATCGACTTTCAGTAATGAGGTATCGTTCTTCGGGTATGATGTATCGAATCTAAGAAACGAGGTATCGTTCCTCGGGTATAATGTATCGACTCTCGGGAATGAGGTATCGTTCCTCGGGTATATAGTATCGACTTTCGGTAATGAGGTATCGTTCCCCGGGTATAATGTATCGACTTTCGTTAATGAGGTATCGTTCCTCGGGTATAATGTACCGACTCTCGGGAATGAGGTATCGTTCCTCGGGTATGATGTATCGACTCTCGGGAATGAGGTATCATTCCTCGGGTATAATGAGTCGACTTTTGGGAATGAGGTATCATTCCTTGGGTATAATGTATCGATTTTCGGGAATGATGTATCGTTCTTTGGGTATAATGTATCGACTATCGGGAATGTGGTGCATTCCTCGGGTATAATGTATCGACTTTCGGGAATAAGGTACCATTCCTCGGGTATAATGTATCGCATCTCAGGAATGAGGTATCGTTCCTCGGGTATGATGTATCGACTCTCAGTTATGGGGTATCGTTCCTCGGGTATAATGTACCAACTCTCGGGAATGAGGTATCGTTCCTCGGGTATAATGTTTCGACCGTCGGTAATGAGGTATGGTTCCTCGGATATAATGTATTGACTCTGAGTAATGAGGTATTGTTCCTTGGGTATAATGTATCGACTCTCGGGAATGAGGTATCATTCCTCGGGTATAATATATCGACTTTCGGTAATGAGTTATCGTTTCACAAGTATAATGTGTCGACCCTCGGGAATGAGGTATCGTTCCTCAAGTATAATGTATCGACTATCAGTAATGAGGTATCGTTCACCAAATGTAATGTATTGAACCACGGGAATGAGGTATCGTTCCTTGGGTATAATGCATCGACTCTCAGTAGTGAGGTATCATTACTCGGGTATAACCTATCGACTCTCGGGAATGAGGTTTCGTTCCTCGGGTATAATGTATCGACTCTCGGTAATGAGGTATCGTTCCTCGGGCATAATGTATCGACTATCGGTAATGAGGTATCGTTCCTCAAGTATAATGTATCGACTCTCGGGAATGAGGTATCGTTCCTCAAGTATAATGTATTGACCCTCGGGAATGAGGTATCGTTCCTTGGGTATAATGAATTGACACTCAGTAATGAGGGATCATTACTCGGGTATAACGTATCGACTCTCGGGAATGAGGTATCGTTTCTCGGGTATAATGTATCGACTCTCGGGGATGAGGTATCGATCCTCGGGTTTAATGTATCGACTCTCGGGAATGAGGTATCATTCCTCGGTAATAATGTATCGACTTTCGGTAATGAGGTATCGTTCCTCAAGTATAATGTACTGACCCTCGGGCATGAGGTATCATTACTCGGGTATAACGTATAGACTCTCGGGAATGAGGTATCGTTCCTCGGGTATAATGTATCAACTCTCGGGAATGAGGTTTCGTTTCTCGGGTATAATGTATCGACGCTCGGGAATGAGGTATCATTCCTCGGGTATAATGTATCGACGTTCGGTGATGAGGTATCGTTCCTCATGTATAATGTATCGACCCTCGGGAATGAGGTATCGTTCCTCAAGTGTAATGTATCGACTTTCAGAAATGAGGTATCATTCCTCGGGTACAATGTATCGACCCTCGGGAATGAGGTATCGTTCCTTGGGTATAATGTATCGACTCTCAGTAATGAGGTATCGTTCCTCGGGTTTAATGTATCGACTGTCGGGAATGAGGTATCGTTCCTCGGGTATAATGTATCGACTCTCGGGAATGAGGTTTCGTTACTCGGGTATAATGTATCGACTCTCGGGAATGAGGTATCGTTCCTTGGGTATGATGTATCGACTCTCAGTAATGAGGTATCGTTCCTCGGGTATAATTTATCGACTTTCGGTAATGAGGTATCATTCCTCGGGTATAATGTATCGACTCTCGGGAATGAGGTATCATTCCTCGGGTATAATGTATCGACTTTCGGTAATGAGGTATCGTTCCTAAAGTATAATGTATCGACCCTTGGGAATGAGGTATCGTTCCTCAAGTACAATGTATCGAATTTCAGTAATGAGGTATCGTTCCTCAAGTATAATGTATCGAGCCTCGGGGATGAGGTATAGTTCCCTGGGTATAATGTATCGGCATTCGGTAATGAGGTATCGTTCCTCATGTACAATGTATCGACCCTCGGGAATGAGGTATCGATCCTTGGGTATAATGCATTGACTTTCGGTAATGAGGTATCGTTCCTCAGGTATCCTGTATCGACCCTCGGGAATGGGGTATCGTTCCTTGGGTATAACACTTCGACTCTCAGTAATTAGGTATCATTACTCGGGTATAACGTATCGACTCTCGGGAATGAGGTATCGTTCCTCGGGTATAAAGTATCGACTCTCGGGAATGAGGTATCGTTCCTCGGGTATCATGTATCGACTTTCGGTTATTGAGGTATCGTTCCTCAAGTATAATATATCGACCCTCGGGAATGAGGTATCGTTCCTTGGGTATAATGGATCGACTTTCAGTAATGAGCTATCGTTCCTCTAGTATAATGTATCGTACCCTGGGAATGAGGTATCGTTCCTTGGGTATAATGTATCGACTTTCGGTAATGAGGTATCGTTCCTCAAGTATAATTTATCGACCCTCGGGAATGAGGTATCGTTCATTGGGTATAATGCATCGACTCTCAGTTATGATGTATCATTACTCGGGTATAATATATCGACTCTCGGGAATGAGGTATCGTTCCTCGGGTATAATGTTTCAACTCTCGGGAATGAGGTATCAATCCTCGGGTATAATGTATCGACTCTCGGGAATGAGGTATCATTCCTCGGGTATAATGAGTCGACTTTTGGGAATGAGGTATCATTCCTTGGGTTTAATGTATCGAGTTTCGGTAATGATGTATCGTTCATTCGGTATAATATATCAACTTTCGGGAATGAGGTGCGTTCCTCGGGTATAATGAATCGACTTTCGGGAATGAGGTATCATTCCTCGGGTATAATGTATCGCATCTCGGGAATGAGGTATCGTTACTCGGGTATGATGTATCGACTCTCAGTTATAAGGTATCGTTCCTCGGGTATAATGTACCGACTCTCGGGAATGAGGTATCGTTCCTCAAGTGTAATGTATCGACTTTCAGTATTGAGGTATCGTTCCTCGGGTATGATGTACCGACTCTAAGAAACGAGGTATCGTTCCTCGGGTATAATGTATCGACTCTCGGGAATGAGGTATCGTTCCTCGGGTATATAGTATCGACTTTCGGTAATGAGGTATCGTTCCCCGGGTATAATGTATCGATTTTCGGCAATGAGGTATCGTTCCTCGGGTATAATGTACCGACTCTCGGGAATGAGGTATCGTTCCTCGGGTATGATGTATCGACTCTCGGGAATGAGGTATCATTCCTCGGGTATAATGAGTCGACTTTTGGGAATGAGGTATCATTCCTTGGGTATAATGTATCGACTTTCGGGAATGATGTATCGTTCATTGGGTATAATGTATCGACTATCGGGAATGAGGTGCGTTCCTCGGGTATAATGTATCGACTTTCGGGAATGAGGTATCAGTCCTCGGGTATAATGTATCGCATCTCAGGAATTAGGTATCGTTCCTCGTGTATGATGTATCGACTCTCAGTTATGAGGTATCGTTCCTCGGGTATAATGTACCGACACTCGGGAATGAGGTATCGTTCCTCGGGTATAATGTTTCGACCGTCAGTAATGAGGTATGGTTCCTCGGATATAATGTATTGACTCTGGGTAATGAGGTATCGTTCCTCGGGTATAATGTATCGACTCTCGGGAATGAGGCATCATTCCTCGGGTATAATGTATCGACTTTCGGTAATGAGTTATCGTTTCTCAAGTATAATGTATCGACCCTCGGGAATGAGGTATCGTTCCTCAAGTATAATGTATCGACTATCAGTAATGAGGTATCGTTCACCAAATGTAATGTATCGAACCACGGGTATGAGGTATCGTTCCTTGGGTATAATGCATCGACTCTCAGTAATGAGGTATCATTACTCGGGTATAACATATCGACTCTCGGTAATGAGGTTTCGTTCCTCGGGTATAACGTATCGACTCTAGGTAATGAGGTATCGTTCCTCGGGTATAATGTATTGACTTTCGGTAATGAGGTATCGTTCCTCAAGTATAATGTATCGACTCTCGGGAATGAGGTATCGTTCCTCAAGTATATTGTTTTGACCCTCGGGAATGAGGTATCGTTCCTTGGGGATAATGAATTGACACTCAGTAATGAGGTATCATTACTCGGGTATAACGTATCGACTCTCGGGAATGAGGTATCGTTCCTCGGGTATAACGTATCGACTCTCGGGAATGAGGTATCGTTTCTCGGGTATAATGTATCGACTCTCGGGAATGAGATATCATTCCTCGGGTATAATGTATCGACTTTCGGTAATGAGTTATCGTTTCTGAAGTATAATGTATCGACCCTCGGGAATGAGGTATCGTTCCTCAAGTATAATGTATCGACTATCAGTAATGAGGTATCGTTCACCCAATGTAATGTATCGAACCACGGGTATGAGGTATCGTTCCTTGGGTATAATGCATCGACTCTCAGTAATGATGTATCATTACTCGGGTATAACATATCGACTCTCGGGAATGAGGTTTCGTTCCTCGGGTATAATGTATCGACTCTCGGTAATGAGGTATCGTTCCTCGGGTATAATGAATCGACTATCGGGAATGAGGTATCATTCCTCGGGTATCATGTATCGACTTTCGGTAATGAGGTATCGTTCCTCAAGTATAATCTATCGACCCTCGGGAATGAGGTATCGTCCCTCAAGTATAATGTATCGATTTTCAGTAATGAGGTATCGTTCCTCAAGTATAATGTATCGACTTTCAGTAATGAGTTATCGTTCCTCAGGTATAATGTATCGACCCTCGGGAATGAGGTATCGTTCCTTGGGTAAAATGTATCGACTTTCGGTAATGAGGTATCCTTCCTCATGTATAATGTATCGACCCTCGGGAATGAGGTGTCGTTCCTTGGGTATAATGCATCGACTCTCAGTAATGAGGTATAATTACTCGGGTATAATGTGTCGATTCTCGGGAATGAGGTATCGTTCCTCGAGTATAAGGTATCGACTCTCGGAAATGAGGTATCATTCATCGGGTATAATGTATCAACTGTCGGTAATGAGGTATCGTTTCTTTGGTATAATGTATCGACTCTCGCGGACGAGGTATCGATCCTCGGGTATAATGTATCGACTCTCGGGAATGAGGTATCAATCCTCGGATATAATGTATCGACTCTTGGGAATGAGGTATCATTCGTTGGGTATAATGTATCGACTTTCGGTAATGACGTATCGTTCCTTGGGTATAATGTATCGACTCTCGTGGATGAGGTGCGTTCCTCGGGTATAATGTATCGACATTCGGAAATGAGGTATCATTCCTCGGGTATAATATATCGACTCTCGAGAATGAGGTATCGTTCCTCGGGTATAATGTATCGACTCTCGGGAATGAGGTATCATTCCTCGGGTATAATGTATCGACTTTCGGTAATGATGTATCGTTCCTCAAGTATAATGTATCGACCCTCGTGAATGAGGTATCGTTCCTCAAGTGTAATATATCGACTTTCAGTAATAAGGTATCGTTCCTCAAGTATAATGTATCGACCCTCGGGAATGAGGTATCGTTCCTTGGGTATAATGCATCGATTCTCAGTAATGAGGTATCATTACTCGGGTAAATGTATCGACTCTCAGGAATGAGGTATCGTTCCTCGGGTATAATGTATCGACTCTCGGGAATGAGGTATCAATCCTCGGGTATATTGTATCGACTCTCGGGAATGAGGTTTCATTCCTCGGGTATAATATATCGACTTACGGTAATGAGGTATCGTTTTTGGTTATAATGTATCGACTCTCGGGAATGAGGTTTCGTTCCTCGGGTATAATGTATCGACTCGGGAATGAGGTATCAATCTTCGGATATAATGTATCGACTCTTGAGACTGAGGTATCATTCCTTGGGTATAATGTATCGACTTTCTGTAATGAGGTATCGTTCCTTGGGTATAATGTATCGACTCTCGGGGATGAGGTGCGTTCCTCGGGTATAATGTATCGACTTTCGGTAATGAGGTATCGTTCCTTGGGTATAATGTATCGACTCTCGGGAATGAGGTGCGTTCCTCGGGTATAATGTATCGACTTTCGGGAATGAGGTATCTTTCCTCGGGTATAATGTATCCACTTTCGATAATGAGATATCGTTCCCTGGGTATAATGTATCGACTTTCGGTAATGATGTATCGTTCTCTTGTGTTATGATGTATCGACTTTGGGAATGAAGTATCGACTCTCGGAAATAATGTAACGATGTAATGTTATGATGTATCAACTCTAGGGAATGAATCGACATGATAGCAGCTGACCTCTCGTAACTGATCTATATTTCAGCAGTTTGAGTAAGTTGCATGTGATATAGCGTACTGATAGAAATAACATGAACTTTGTATGAAATGATTTATTATGTAGATATACTGCACTGATGAAATCGTTTATTTCAAGTCACTACTTGCTAGCACGTTGTACCTAAGTTGGTTGATAACACCAGGGTATTATGGACATGTTTGGCTCTGTGGTATAGAGTTGGTCACTCACGCGGTTGGCTGGGGTTCGAAACCTACTTGAGTTATCTTTATTTTACTTGAATTCTTTTATAATTATTGTTTTATAACTACTCAGACATTATTAAATTAAGCGCTATATTGTGCATTTTACAATGGAAAATATGTATTTCGTTAAAAGTCCAGGTTGTAGAAACTGGATTTTGATGGTGACTGAAACAGTATTGAGCAGTGGTGTTCGGTGACAGATTGTGCATATCGTCGTTACCTAGAAGATCCTAAGAATATATAGCCCTTTCTGGGAGTAAGCAGTGGCAGTGCCAATATAATCACAGACCAGAAATACATTACTGTGGTACAGCGGGTGGTTTTGTAAATCCCTGGCCTCCTGAAGTATATTACAAGGTGGAGAAAGGTAATGTCTCAGGAATAGACATGCATGCCATCTATAATTTGTGAGAGAAAGCAATACTTGAATGTACTTGTAAATTTAAATTTTACTATGGATTCTCCATGCCGGATACACAGATATCGTGTATAGTCTACTACATGATAAGGCCAAAGAGCTATAACTACACTCATACATTTAGGAGAAAGTACGCTATATTTTCTTTGCTGAACATCTTGTTTTTTATTTAATTTTTTATTTGTTGTATTGTTTTTTCGCTATCGTTTTACCCTCCAGGATCGGCTTTTCCCACGGACTAAGCGAGGGATCCCACCTCTACCGCCACTGAGGGCAGTGTCCTGGAGCTAGAGACTCTGAGTCAGGGATACAACTGGGGTGTGTGACCAGCACTACGCCCAGGCGGCCTCACCTGCAAAGCGAACAGGGGGCCTGATGAAGGGATGGGAAGAGTGGGATGGTTAGGCAAGGAAGTGGGCAGGAGGCGGCCGTGGCCTTACTGTAGGGACCATCCCGGCATTTGCCCGAAGACGAAGTGGGAAACCACGGAAAACCACTTCGAGGATGGCTGAGGTGGGAATCGAACCCCCTCTACTCATTTGGGCCACCCGAGGCTGAGTAGACCCCGTTCCAGTCCTCATACCATTTTCGTGGCAGAGCCGGGAATCGAACCCAGGACCTCCGGGGCGGGAGCTAACCATGCTGACCGCTACGCTACGGAGGCGACTTTGTTGTATTGTATTAGCGAATAAACTTGTTAAAGATACCCAAGTGTGTTGCTTGTATTCAGCCCCCATGATCTTTGAAAAGAAATGCCTAGCATTCGGCAGTCTTAAATAGTATATTGGCATTCACGGCTAAGGAATTACAACTCAGTGCAGGTGCGCTTCATAAGAAGGGAGGTAGCACGCAGTTTGCTACTCCTGTGGGGCTCCAGGCACAGACACCAAGAGCCCGCTGATGAGCCGATCTTGGTGTTCCTAGGCGAAACCCCACTTAAGACACAGCATAAACCTAGAAAAATTGCAGAATGGTAATTTTAAATGTTAAATAGTGGACAGAACGCGAACTCAGGAGTGAGTCCTATCATAGAAGACAGTGCTGTATCGACTCTCGGGAATGAGTTATCAACTCTCGAATATGAGATATTTTTATATTCCTGAATGAATTGTAATATATTGCACATCTGGTATATACCATGGAATATACGTTTCCTTAGCGTTAGCAGTCACTACTCTTTGCTTTCGTTCTTTTCATTAGTTTTTTTATTTCCCTTCTCGCAGACACCAACAGCGACCCTTCATGTATTCCTGGTTCTTTGAACGCTTGCTTATTCGGTTTTAAAGTCTGTTTTAGGGGAAGATGACCTCATAGTTCCGCCCCTTAAAACAACAATAACTAACCATAACTAACTAAAGCCGGTTTCAGATGTGTGTTCTCCATGTCGCCTCTCAACAGCTCTACATGCGGCAATTCGTTGAACCCCTTGATTCCAGTCATCTCAAGAACTATGACTGCAAGTTCTACAACTTTGAAGGAGATGTCGCCCTTGTCGTTATCTGCAATCTCCATGAAGACTTTTATCCTATGCATTAAATCTGTATTGCGTTTAATTGTTTGTGTTTCTCATGTTTCCTACAATGTATATCTTCTTTTGTTGCCCCCCTCCCTTCCTCGCTGCACTGGCTTACGGAGTGTTTGAATTTCTCACTCACTTCTCTTCAAGTGAGCTTTCTGAAAGTTCAATCGTCACGACAGGAGGCATACCTCTTTAACCCATGAGGTAGTTTGGAAATAGACGCCATGTCTTAGAGTCTGTGTAACGGTTATTCGGTAACCATCAACTACTCTACAATGAGAAGATAACGACCTATCTAAAGTGTTTTAACCACATTTTAAATGTTTTTAAACAGTTTTAGAAGCTCTTAAAGATGCTAAAGGCAGTATTTGAATTTTCGCAATATTGTGCAACATTGTGCAATCTCCCAACTGCCCTCCGTGGGAAATTTCTCTGTCATGCTTAAGCTAACTAAGCTTTCTACTAAAAGTCATGAAACCTAGTAGGCTACTTCTTGTACGAAATAAGGGGATACCTTCCCTACATCGAGGGATTTTTGCTAAACTAATAGCTGTCTGAAAAATAACTTTGCTTCCTGCGTGGGATTCCTGCTTGTCCTATTCAACTGTAATTACACCTTTGGAAATTTCCATTCGCAATAGACTCCAAACTGTAAAAGACTATGCTCAACAACGTTAAATTACTGCTAACTTCCAATTTTAATTGAACTTCAAACTGCAATAGTGACATTTCTCTCGTGTTCTACAAACTTGTCAGTGCTTCGAAAGGTGAAAGTGTGGCTATCGTCCTCGTCGCGTTTCGTTCGAATCAGTAAAATAAGCCAGGACTTTAATTCCCAATTTACTATACTCCCAATTTTCCTTTACTAGCTATTTAGTGCAATTTAAACTATGTTATTGCAATTCAATGAGGCTTGGGCTATAAATAGGCTCCCTCCCATTTTTCCATGTACCGCATTTTGTAATTACTGCTTCAAAAATCTATGTGGTTATAAATCCACATTTTAATACGCCTTTGCGTTTTCCTGCTGCGTTCAGGGATTTTGAATTCGTTATTTCCCAATTGTTAAAGCGTTTGTATCTATTCTTATGTAAACCAGGTTTCACTAATATGACCTGTACTATTTGAATTTAGCATCTATTAATTTCTGTATAAATAATCCAAGTGGTTATAAATCCACCTCTTAATCCCCTTTTTTCTTCTCCTGCTGTGGCCAGGAATTTAGAATTACTTATAGCTTTTTTGCTTACTACAAAGGCATTCTTATAAAGCTTTGGTATTCTACTTAGCCAATCTAAAGCAATTTGTATATTTCCAAACGAAATAACTACTCAAATTATAAAACTTTTTATTATTCTTATTATAGGCCCCAGACCTTTTAATTGTTAGAATTGTTCAAAAACCCTTGTGAGGGTACATATTACTTTTGTTGTGGGTCCAAGACCTTCGAATTGTACAAAATGTTTCAAAACACTTCTTACTTGCACAAATTGTTCCAAACCTATTATTGTTGAAGCAATTAAAATTGCAATAATTTCTTGGAGTCACATTATCTTGCTCTAAGAGCTGTTAGGCATGACCTTTCCTTCCCTATCTTTTCTTTCGAGTTACATTCAAAGAAATAATCAAAAATAGTAAATGCTAAGTTTACTACAAACTCAATCGTTTGTTGCGTTTAGAGCAAAACTTCTGCTAACATTGCTCCTAAAGCTTACTTCAGCTATTTCTTGTAAATCATTAAAGGCAAGTATAGCTCGCTCCGCCACTTTCCTACTTGAAGCGATTTTCTCTTTGTCCTATGATTTCTTACTTTGAATTGTGGTTTTGTCTAAGTTAGTTCTGGGTTTCCTACCCCGTTCTGAACTTCTAGTCGGCACTCTGCTGGATAAAATTTAGCCTACTTTAAACCCAACAATCGTTTACGTCTAGTAATATTTACAAATAATAATAATAGTCTCACTAAAAGCTCTGAAAGCGCTTTATCTCTGCCCACTCTGGGGGCATTTGTTCTTTCTCTTAGGGATCCGACCGTGGTGGGGAATAAAATTATTCCTGTCCATTTCAATATATTCGAATATTCTCTAAATCAATTCTTCTCTAATTTGTGTTTCCTCGCCAACGACCTGTGTACATACACAGTACCCGATTTTCTGTTCGTGGGGGGGGACACTAGCGTTGCTCGCACTATTACACCCGCTTATAGAAACTCACTTTCTCGCCTTGCGTCAACACGCCTTGACCAAAATACTACTACTGTATTTGAGGCTATTAGTATCAAAAGGAACAATCTCCAATTTCCATCGAAATTGAGTTACTGACACCGTTGTATTGTGCAACTAGCCCTCTACCACACTATGCTGTTACTTTCTTTCAAAAAGAACAAAATCCCATCGTTTTAGGGCTTGAAAATACAATGTTGCTTTCAAACAGAACAATCTCCGCCATCTGTTGGAATCAAATGGGACAATCTCCACTTCTACCAATCAGCTCCGTCCGTTCCGGTCATGTGAGTGCTGCCATATTGGTTCAAAGGAGAGATAAAGATACTGTCCTGCTCGCGTGTGCCAATTTTCTCGTATTTTGCAGTTATATTGTAAGTATTTTTTGTTTTTTAAGACTATATGAAGGTGTACTAACATATTATACTATCAAAACTAGCTGTAACTTTCTTCTAGGTGTTCTGTGATGGATACGATACCGCAAAACGTGACACCTGTCTCACCCACAAAAGCTAGGAAGCGGAGTAGAGATCCAAAGAAATGGAAATCAGTTGTTGCTAAACAACTGAGGTAATAATAACATTCAATCAGTAACTACTTTTATATTATAAAGAAATTCTCCTGGAAAATGGACTGATATACTGAGATATTTACATAAATAGTACATAATTTACGGTAAAAACCGTAACCACATACTTTTATCTATTTATAACCCATTGTAACCATTTCTTTAACTTCAATTTAATTTTAACAATGAAAAGTTATTGTACCATGCATTGTTTTAAAAGAGAACTAATTTACTTTTGTGTTTTTTCTAAATAGGTATGCCCCTAAGGATATGCCTACACCACCCATGTGTAAAGAGAAACACATCACCAAAGCATTCAGATGTGGGACATTATCGATGAACGATATAAAGGTGTTCCATGAACAGTACCACTGCAATAAAACTTACAATACTCAAAATGCTTTCATCTGTAAGTACATTGAAATTGTACCTGTGCAGAGGAGGAGGCCAAAAAATAACAAACATACTGGAAAGCACTTTCAGACTAAATTTTATGCTCAGAACGGTAACAATGCGAAGGTTCCTGTATGTCAGCAAGCTTTTCTGAACATCCTTCATGTTTCCAGGAAGCGTGTTGATACTATAGCTAAATCATATGCACGATATGGAAACCCCCTGTTGAAAATCGCGGTGGTGATAGGTAGACACAAATATTCCGACCAAAAGAGGAAAGCATTGTGAAGTTTGTATCGACCTTAGTGTGTGTTGAATCACACTATTGCCGTAATAAGACTAGGCAGAGAATGTACTTGCCTTCTGAATTAAGTGTGTACAAATTGTTTGCCTTGTACAATAATAAGGTTACAGTTCCAGCATTAAAAACCACCAAGTCTTATTTTCGAATGGTTTTTAATACTTTTTTTAATCTTGGATTCAAAAACCCCAGTAAGGACTGTTGTTCTCTCTGCATACAACTTGATGAGCGTCTAAAACAAGAGCAAGATTCCACAAAACGAAGTGAAATAATGATAACTAAGCGTGTCCACAAACTAAAAGCGAAGGCATTTTACACTCTACTGAGAGACGCTGGTGAAGAGACTCTTGTATTATCCTTTGACATGCAGAAAAACCAGTGTTTACCTCGCATCCCAGATCAAGAGGCGTATTACTCCCGTCAACTTTACTTTCACAACTTTGCTATAGTTCATGGTACCTCCAAATGCAAGCTTATCAAAGACAATGTGTTTTGTTATTGCTGGACGGAGGACCAATATGGAAAAGGGTCTAATCAGATTGCTTCAGCGCTTTATGATAGGCTGATGAAAACTGACTTGAGAAAATACAAAGAAGTAAGACTCATTTGTGACTCATGCGGGGGTCAAAATAAAAACAAGAACCTCCTCGCCATGTGCGGTAAATGGCTTCTGACTGCTTCAAGTAACATTGAATGCATTGAAATGGTGTTTCCTGTACGAGGTCACTCTTTCATTTCTCCAGATCGTGTCTTTGGCAATATCGAAAAAGACATCAAGAATGAAAGAGAAATCATTACACCAGCAGGTTACTTGGGCATAGTTGCGAATCATGGAACGGTCATTAATCTCGGGAAAGACTGTACTGTTTTTGATTGGAAAACCAGCACAGATGCTGTTTTGAAGCCAACAGGATCATGGCACTTCAAATTTGCTCCAAGTAAACGAATAATACTAACGCGGGGTGTCAAGAAGTGCGATGTAAAAGTAAGAGGGGAGACAGCATACCGTATTGACACTAACATGTTCATTACGAAGAAAAAATGTTCCATGCCTGAAATAAACCCCGAGGAATTACCTGCGAACAACGTACAGAAAATATCAAAAGATAAACTGAGAGACGTATCGAAACTTCTGTCATCCCATTTCGGTGAAGGCTGGAAAACACTTTCCGAGCTTCGATACTATGTCGATGTGCAGCACAGAGCAGAAAGACAGGATGAAGGTGGCCAGAATCAGCAAGATGATCTTTTGTGTGAAACACTTGACGATGATGACTCTCTTTTGATGGTTTAATTCATATTTGAATTTTGGCCAGTGTTCATCATTAGGTATGGTGCTGTAATCCAAATCAAATAATGTTGTGTTTTTAAATTACGTATCAGTTGTGTTAAATAATTAAATTTGAGTTGAAATACGTACGTCCAAAATTAAAGGGCACTTCATTACAACAGTTATCTTTAGTTTACAAATTTCTCCTGTTTCTTTTGCTACCGTAAATGACATTTTGGCTAAAAGAAGGAGTAGGAATCACATATTTCTATGTTAATAACAGAAAGAGCAATCTCCATGCATGTTGGTATCAAACAGAGCAATATCCACAAAAATCGTACAGTTAGTATCAAAAGGGACAATCTCCAAAATAAAATTTAAAATATCTCATTAACTATGAAACATATGCTTGGTTTTCTATGATTACTCGCATACAACCGTTTACTTTATGTATAAGAAAAAAAGACATCCAGATAGAATGGATACAAATGCATTAGATAAAAAATTACTCCTTCTGTAAAATGCAGGAAGGTGGAGATTGTTCCTTTTGATACTAATAGCCTCATTTTAAGTTTCTAGCTATATTATTTCTTTTGCCATGGATTCTTTCCTTTCTGCTTAAAGATCTTTTCCACTCCCAAATCTTTTCCCGTTCTTTTTAATCATCTTCCCTCTGGTAGTGTCTACGCCCAGGCTTAACCTACCAACAGCGGAGAATCTAGCAACCAACAAATTCAACCTGACTGAGAGATGGTCTTCTGGTGGAATTCGTTTGCCCCTCCAGAGAGTTCAGTAATGCCATGCATAACTGAGGAGGTGCCAGGGTTCACTCAGCCTAGAAAGACCTGGTCAAAATTAAATAGAATCAGGACCCATCACGGTGTATGCGGTGATCTCCTGTACAAGTGGAGAAAAAGATCATCATGTTGCGAGTGCTGTGCTGAAAGATAGACTGTTCGGCACCTAGTTCAATGCCCACCAACATCTTACAGAGGCACGTTATTGTGTTTCTAACCTTGATGTCAACTTATAAATAATTTTCATGTATGCCATACGATAAATAAATAAATGTGGATATAACACTATCAACGCTCGGGAATAAAGTATCGACACTCCGCCAAGACTGACTTAGGCCCATGTCTGTTTGTCTGTTACTTACCCGTTCGCACACAAGTATCCGTTAGTGTCTACTGTTCAGTAATATAACGTTGTCTGGATTTCTCCTAATCCTTTATCCAACTGTTATTTAAAGGCTCCAATAGGCCGAGGTAAAACAGTAACAATAATAGATGTTGATCGCCAGAGAGTCAAAGGGAGTCATGAATATTTGATCCGCCCGCTCGCGCTGCTGCGCCCGGACATTACCAAATTAATTTTCTACAGTCTTTGTGCTAAGCCGGCACATTACGCACGCTCAAATAAATTGGCTAGTGCTCGCATAATACTTTGTTCTTGTCTCAATCGTAACCGTGTTAGCTGTCAACCAAAGTCACATCGAGTCCCCATCGAGGAGGCAGTCAAGAGAGCTAAGGAGGTAATAGCCATCCTCTTCACAACGACCAACCTGTGGTTTGATACTCGCAATGGAAAGATACACTGAAAATGCAATATGTGTCCTGTCAAGACGTATAAAATTTGTACCCGAGGAATGATACCTTATTCCCGAAAGTCGATTATTATTATAAACCATTTCATAATAATGTTTATGTTCGACGGTGTCGAAATGTACACATTATGTGCCAGAAAACTGTATCATAATGAGGCTCATTATGACACTGTTCTATCATTTTAAATGATCTTGTCGACTTCGTCGTTACGCTGATGTCTGGCGTTACGTTACGGTGACGGGACGAAATGTACCGAGAATGCACTGAGGTGTGTGTCGTCATAGTATGATGTAGCAGCCGAGTACCAAGAAGGCAGTGTGAGAACAATTAAGTAGGCAGTGAAGAAACAAAATAGAATCTTGAAACTCCTTTCTCGCACTGCCTTCTTGGTAATCGGCTGCTAGCATTTAAAATGATATAAAGTCCAGTCTTACAGACTGACTATCTGTGTCATTTTTCATTATGATACAGCTTCTCCAGCCAATCAGAGCTCATTCATTGACCAAATAGGTAAGGATACCTTCGCGCATGCGCTCAAAATCCAACATGTCGGACATAAACACAGCATCTTTCTATATAAATTACCGACAAGGAATACGCACCGTCCATATGTTCGCGTAAATAAACTGGCGAATATGAGACAAGAAATAGCACTGTAACTTAATATCCCCAACTCCAATTTCTACTCAGAGCATTGCTTTCAAACGACTTCGGTGACAATATTAGTGAATGCTATAGAGCTGGACGGCAGGCTGTAAACATATGGCCTGCATATGGCAAGACCGACTACAATATATCAGACCGTAATACGACAATCGATTCAAGAAAAATGGTGGTCATCATAGGGGAAGGTTTTGGATTAACGGCTGTTTGTTTACGTTTATTGCGAGTGAGTCTACTAGCAAAAATTCGTATAAATATTATGTCTCAAGTGATCTCGTACTGTTTATAATGTTAATAGTGTACCTTAGGTAGTGTAATACATTGCGAATAAATAATAAATACCATTTGAAGATTAGGCGCCAAAGTCATGTGTGTTTTTGACAGTTTGAACAGACTGTTATGGTTAGGGAGGATTTCTTCCCAAGAGTCTATTTCTTTCGACGTAAGTGCATTCTATAAGAATCTCTATGTGCATGTGGAGAAGTTTAAATGGATACTGCTGTGACATGGACCAAGCAAGACGATTTGGTGAGTCATATTTCAAACTACAATAACCTATACCTACCGGTACTTTTGAGATGATGCAAATGTTGGTAGATATTTTTAGGGAAGCGTTGTGTCTTTATTGTGACAATGGTATAATGAAAACTAAGTTTCCGTGTAAATCAAATCCAGTCTTCGCTAGAACTTTTAATATTGGCTATTCTCAAGAGCCTATCAGTGAAAGCAAAGAATGTGATGAACAGATTACCCATGTGTTTCTAACAGGATGGTATAGGGTTTTCTCAAATATCATTCTTAATGGCAAAATGTAAACTTTGCCATTATGATAAGGTTGTAACAGCCTCCTAGCCGGCCCCGTGGTGTTGGGGGCCCCGGGTTCGATTCCCGGCTCCGTCAGAGATTTTAGAAACTAACGTGAGGGCTGGAACGGGGTGCACTCAGCCTCGTAAGGACAATTGAATAGCTGTCTGACAGTGAGGCAGCGCCCCGATCAGGAAAACCAAGATTAACGGCTGAGGGGACCCAATGCGCTGATCACGTATCACCCCCAATATCTGCAAGACAATTGGCTGGGCAGCGGTCGCTTGGTAGGTCTAGGCCCTTAATGGGCTGTAGTGCCAGGGGTTATTATATTTTAACAGCCTCCGCATTATGTTGTCTCGGGGATCGCATTGAGACTGTGGATCCAAAGGTCCTGGGTTCGATTTCTGGCTCTGCCAAGAAATTTAATTCTGGTCTGAGGATTGGAACGGGGTATGCCCAGTCTCGTGAGGCTAAACTGAGAAGAGACGGTTCGAGTCCCACCACAGCTGTCATTGAAGTGGTTTTCCGTGTTTTCCCACTTCTACTCCAGGCAAATGCCATGAGGGGCAGATGACCTCACTGTTTCGCCCCTCAAAACAATAACAAACTAACAAATGTCGAGATGGTTCGTAGCTTAAAACTACGGCCACCTTCTTCAAAATCCTAGCTTCAATTACAAATATACACACTGCTACAGCCATTACAAGGACACAGGTTATCAGACCGAGTCCACACAAACCTATGTACAAGGGGACAACATGACCACGATGTCGCAAAGACTTTAAATGAATGAACATCCATGCAACAAACTATGACGTACTACAGTTATCAATGAAACTCCTTATGATCTCCAAAAATGGAAGATTTGTGTCATTTGAGCCGTATATTGGACTGACATACATATTACGAAGAAATTTAATTCTAGGGTGAGGGCTGGAACGGGGTGCACTCAGCCTCATGAGGCAACTGAATAGAGTCTCCTCTATTCGATGCCCACCTCAGCCATCCTGGAAGTGGTTTCCTGTGGTTTCCCACCTCTACTGCAGGCAAATGCTGGGATGGTACCTAATGTGAGAATACGGCTGCTTCCTATTAAAATCCTGGAAGTGTTTTTCCGTGGTTTCCCCACTTCTACTCTAGGTAAATGCCAGGATGGTCCCTAACTTAAGGCCATGACCTTCTTCTTCCCTATCCAATCCCCAATGTTCAAGCACACTAGTTCAGCCATAACAATAACACAGGTTATCACACAAATACATGGGGTTATAAGACCACGATGTCGTAGTCCCTAAAATATGCAACAACAACAAAAAAACTATTTGCATTCTTGTAGCTCCATTTACCAGTATTTGCATTTTTAAATACTGTATTTGTCTTATCTTTGCTTCATTTGTGTCTGTATTTTTAGCTACTGTCCGTTCGCGATGCTTGTAAGGAAGTACGTCAGGGTTTCATATTGAATTTGTGCCATATTACATAAAATCTGTAATTTCTGGTGGAATTAAATCAATTATGCGAATGCTTGTCTTCGAATATGCCGCTATTTCGATGGCGCCAAGCCCGCCAGTCCCAACAACAGTTCCCCTACGATTGCCACCATCTTTGTTTTGATGTTACGGTCTGAGATATTGCAGTCGGTCTTGCATATGGCATTGCAAGCACACAGAGCACATGCGTCGGTCGGTCAAAGAACTTGAAAAACAGAGATATCATACCCAGCGCTTGCACTCCGATTACAAAATTCAAGTGGCTGACTCTCAACAGATATTTATGAATATTTAGGTTAAAACATATAATAAAGTTATAATTATCGTCGAACATAAACAGTCGTATGCAACTCGCCCATAATGGTAATTAAGACACTCGTATGGAAATTATAAAACTCACTTACGCTCGTTTTATAAACATAGTCGCGTCTTAATTATTGCCATTATATGCTCGTTGCATAATGTACTATTTACGTCGATACATGAAATTAATCATTTTATGTTCGACGATGTCGATATGTAAATATTATACAAACTGTATTTTAATGGGGGTCATTAAAGTACTTCTTTTCAATATAACACAGTTTTTCCAACCAATCAGAGCTCAATATTTTCATTCATTGACCAATTAGGTAAGGATAGCTTTTGACATGCACTCAAAATCCAACATGTCGGACATGAATTACATGATTTGAAAGTTGACAATGTAGCCTATATTGGATCAACCATTGTACTTACAATGCATAAACAAACTGGGCAATATTGCAAAAGAAATATAACTGTACCTTAACATCCGCAACTCCAATTTCGACACATTCGTAAGATTTCGCCGACAATTTTAGTGAATGCTGTTTTGAAATAAACACACCAGATCATCATGGAGGAAGCAGGCGTATGAGATTAGTTCCACGCAAATTATAATCCAGCTCTCTGTTCAGTAAATGGATTTCTTACGCGAATCTTTTCCGCCAGATGTCATAACTGTTCTAATTGGAACTCAATTATTGATTTACCTGCCGTAGACATTCTATATACATATAATTTGAAGAATAACTAGTTGATAATACGATACATTTTAATTGTAAAGCGTTTGTAGCAGCCTATTTTGTGTTATTTGACCAAAATAACAAAATGATCCAACATAGTACCTGTGCGCCATCTGTTGGTGCTACTTCAGGACAAACAATTTTTCAAAGCTTTGGGATTCGTTATTCGGTAGAGATCAAATGTGAGCCCACACAATTCCCAAGATGAAGAATTCAACCGACAGAATCTCGACAGATATTTATGAATATTTTTGTTAGAACATATAATAATGTTATAATATTCGTCGAACATAAATAGTTGTATGCAACTCGCCTGTAATGGTAATTAAGAAACTGGATTTTGATGGTGGCTTCGCTCGTTTTATATACATACTCGTTTCTTAATTATTGCCATTATAGGCTCGTTGCATAATGTACTATTGTGCAAGTGCTGAAGATGAGACAATTGGACTCTAAACAATTGAAGCGTATACGGGAACAAACGTCTATGTTACATTTTGTGTAATATGAGATATCAACAAACATCTACGGTATTTTCTGAATACGTATTTGCAAGTAGTTCGAGCATGTCTCAACAGATGGCGTTAGTATTCCCGAAGTTGTAAAGCAAAATGCACTTTAAAAATAACGAACAAAAGTCTATGTTACATCGCTTCCCGCTCGAACTGTAGTGTGTCGGTTTATGAAACAAGAGTCAATGTTATGTCTTACCGCGTGGTCTTGTCCCACGGACAACAGTCACCTTTATGACTGTTCTTCTCACTAAGTAAAAAATGTAACATAGACATTTAATTCTGCATACGCTTCAATTGCACATCTCAATTCAAAATTAACTTTAACTTCGAGAATTAGATCTACTAAGAAAATATTGTAGGTAAACACGGATCAGCATGGTCTCTATTTAAAGCTTAAGTAAATATTTTGGCATCAAGCGCCGGAAATAAGAATTTAAAAGTTTCCTCGTTGACGTTTAAACCACAGTATAGAAATAGCCATGAATATTTAATAATTTTATTACACCTTGTCAAAGAAAGAGGAAAGAATTCATGATGAAAATTAATAAATGTAAAACAAAAATATTGGAATGCAGCCGAAAGAAATCAGAAACCTCCATGGATATAAAATTGGCAGGGGAAAAGCTAAAGGAAGTAGGAGACTTCTGTTACTTAGGAAAACATTTCTACAAAAAAGAAATCTGTTGACATCGAATATAGATTTAGATATTAGGAAGTCATTTTTGAAAACCTTTGCCTGTAGCGTCGCACTCTATGCAAGTGAAACTTGGACTATTGGTGCAGCAGAAAAGAGGAGAATTGAAGCGTTTGAGATGTGGTGATACACGAGAATGATGATGATGAGATGGGTAGATAGGGTTACAAACGAAGAGGTATTAAGACGAATGGGAGAGGAGAGATGTTTCTGGCGTCTGCTAATGAAGAGAAGAGATAGGTTGGTAGGACACATACTAAGACACCCAGGAATAGCAAGCTTAGTTATGGAAGGAAGGGTCGGGGACAAGAACTGTAGGGGTAGACCAAGGTTAGAATATGTTAAACAGATTGCCTCGGATGTAGAGTGTGGTATCAATGTAGAGATGAAACGATTAGCTCAGGACAGGGATTCATGGAGGGCTGCATCAAACCAGTCAAAAGACCGAAGACTCAAACAACATCACAGCCTTTTCCCTCGTACGTGGGGGTCAGCGTTACTTTGTTGGATTCTTCTCTTCAATATTTATGTCTACCCCATGCTTCCTCCCACTTCCATCCTTTTTCTCTGAAGTCCCCTCAACCTTTCCACCTAATGTTGAGCCTATTTTCATTTTATGACAAAAAAAAAAGGCTTATGAGATCACCTTTTGTCCGTGTGTGTGTGTGTTCCCCCCTAATAACTTCTAAAT
Organism: Meconema thalassinum; assembly: GCA_946902985.2. Classification (NCBI taxonomy): domain Eukaryota; kingdom Metazoa; phylum Arthropoda; class Insecta; order Orthoptera; family Tettigoniidae; genus Meconema; species Meconema thalassinum. Next base: position 292,219,545 of record OX336396.1, on the reverse strand, counting down.
GGCTGGAGCGATTTCAATGAAACTCGGTAAGGTTACAGTACTATATTGGTTGACCCCAGCCGTGCCCTTCAAGTTTTATTACGTCTCACCAATCCAACATGGTGGCTGTGCGAATTATTTCATCGGCAATCTATATCTCCGAAACTGTTACTCATATCCCCTGAATTCTTGTACGGTGATAAAGGGAAGACGTTCACCTACGTGACTTTCAAACAACTTTTAATTACAAAACGAACATGGCGGCCAAGCGAAGTTGAAACATTTAAATACACTTTTCTCGCGATTTAACCATCCAAAGGCAGTGAGACACGGTACAGCAAATGACTCTACAAATTACAATGAACTGACATCTAATTTAGTTCAATCGTTTACATAACCTCAAGATGGCGTCTGTGGGAAATTTCAAAAATTAAGTTTTTATTTCTAGTGTTCTAATCATGTGATCGAAGTCAACGTTTAAATAATGAACGTACACAATAATCCTCACCTATTAGTACATAACTCTATGGTCTTGATATATTAAAATCCAACGTGGTGATCATCCGAAATATTTAAACTGTTCTCAATATCTATTAGTCTATGGCAGCAATCAAACTGAAAATGTGTATGTTGTTAGAGGCAATTAATATAAGTAGGATATATGAAATAAGAATGAAGGAAAAGGAGTAATCAAAGTAGGAGATAAGGAATTGGAAGTGGTGAAACACTTCAAATACTAGGGAAGTGAACTGACTGAAGATGGAAGACTAGATTTGGAAATTAGCGGAAGAATACAACTCGGGAGTTCTTTCTACCAACAGATACGGGGACTAGTATGGAACAAGGACCAGTTAAGGCTAAAGAAGTTATGTACAAAGCATATTATGTTCCTAGAATTACATATGCAGCAGAAACTTGGACAATGACTAAGAGGGATGAGAGCAGAGTACAGGCAGCTGAGATGAGATTCCTGAGAAGTGTGGTCCAGAAAACGAGGAGAGACAGAGTGAGAAATGAAGATATACGGAAAGAACTGGGAGTTCAGAAACTAAATGACAAACTGGAGCAATACAGATTGAGATGGTTTGGACATGTCAAACGGAAGAATGAAGTAAGGCTACCAAGACGAGCACTGGAACGACGGATGACAGGGAAGAGAGGACGAGGAAGACCAAGAATGCGTTGGATGGACTCTGTGGAGAATTGCATTAGAAAACGGAACCTGGATTGGAACACCGTGTCGGAAGAGGAATGGTGGAACGACAGAACAAAGTGGAGAGGAACCATATTTTCCCCCACCCAGTGTCAGCTGTAAAAGGGGAAATGAAGATGATGATGATGAAAATAGGATATGTAGTTCTTCACGGAACTACTTGTTGGTCTTCGTCTCCTCCTTGAACCCTCAATTTCCAGATTTCGAACTGTTTTCCCCACGTAGTCCTCCTGTCTTCTCAGCACATGCCCAGACCATCGGAGTCTACTCTCTTGAACCTTCTTTCGTATGGGTCCCACTTGCACTGTTCCTCTGATGTGTTCATTCCTTATTTTATCCTTTCTTGTCACTCCACTTATCCACCTTAACATTCTCATTTTTGCCACTTCCATCTTTCTCTCTTAGGTTTTCGTTATCGGCCAAGTTTCTGCACTATAGAGCATCACAGGCCTCACCACAGATAGCCAACAGTAGCCTATGTAGATCTTTCCTTTCAGCCTGCAGCTAACATTCTCATCCCATAATACTCCGCTCAATTCATCCAACCATTGATGCTCTATTCCAGCCTCCCATCACTTTGTATGTAGGAGCCCAATGTCAATAACTTGAATTATTATTTATGTTCGACCCTAACTATTATGTGTCAGAAAACTGTATCATAATGAGGCTCATTATAACACTATTTTTCATTATGAAACAGTTTCTCCCACCAATCAGAGCTCAAGAAACAGTTGTGTGACCAATTAGGTAAGGATACCTTCACGCATGCGCTCAAGATCCAACATGTCTATATAAATTACCGAAATTGCACCGTCCATATGTTCGCGTAAATAAACTGGCGAATATGAGACAAGAAATGGCACTGTACCTTAATATCCCCAAAATCAATTTCTACACAGCGCGTGGTTTTGAAACGACTTCGGTGACAGTTTTACTGAATACTGGAGCACAATCTGAACATATGGCATTGAAGCACACAGAGCGCATGCGTCGGTTGTCCAGAGAGCTTGGAAAACAGAGATATACTACCCACCGCAGCACCCGATCACAACATTCTAGCGACTGAACAGATATTTATGAATATTTATATTAAAACATGTAATAAAGTTACAATTATCGTCGAACATAAACAGTCGTATGCAACTCGCCTATAATGGTAATTAAGACACTCGTATGGAAATTATAAAACTCTCATACGCTCGTTTTATAAAAATACTCGTGTGTTAATTATAGCCATTATAGGCTCGTTGCATAATGTACTATTATTTATTCGTTAATTCCCCACAAGGCGAGCGTTACAACACGATCAATCTCCATGTTTTATTCTGGCCCTTTCTTCTTTTTCCCCAAAAAACCTCTCATATACACACTATGCTTCCTCTTTCTCTCCTCCGTCCACTTCTTTCCCGGTTGTCTCTCTTTAGGAGTTTGCTCAAACTTCTGTTGTCTAAGTTTTTCTCTGTATGTTCTCCTGTCTGTCATGTCTTCTGTAGAGATGTTTAGTTTCTTGAGGTCTTCCACGGTTTCCTTTACCCAATTGGTGTTTAGTGTACTATTCGTAACTACAATAGAACGTCGTTTATCCGGACGTCAAACAACTGGAACGTCAATTATCCGGACGAGCAAAAAAAAAAAAACAGCAGCGCGCGCTTAGGGTAATGGGTCGGTTCTCTCTTTCAATACTGTATTGTGTAGTGTAAAGGGCTTCTACGAGTGGCAAAGGGGAAAAACGAAATCGCAATGTTTTATCGATTGAGTAAAAGGTGGAGATCATTAATAAACTGGATGAGGGTGGGAGTGTGCCGTGTCTAATGAAAACAAACAGTGTTGGAAAATCCACATTTTATGATTTGAAGGACCGAAAAGGTGAAATTCTGAATTATGCATCTGAGAAAGATATTGAGGAAGAGTCTAAAAAAGATAAACCAGCTACGGATGAAAACTAGGAAGAAGCGGCGTACTTATGGTTTATACAGAAAAGAAGTAAGGGGAGATCCCATTTCTGAACCTTTGTTATGTGAGAAAGCGTGGCAGCTAAATGAGAAGCTTGGTGGTTATCACCATAATGTACTCTGCATAGTTTTTCCTATGTAATAAACGCATGTTTGATTATCCGCAAAAATCGTTATCCGGAACACTTGCGGTCCCAATTAGTCCGGATAAACGACGCTCTACTATTAAACTTTCTCTTGGTCAGTCTGTCTTCGGTCATCCTATGTATATGTCCATAAAACTTTGCCCTCCTTTTCCTTATGTTGTTTGTAATCGTCTCTGTCTGTTTGTGCAGTTCTATTGTCGGTCTCTTCATCCATATTCCCTCTTTCAGAACTGGCCCGTAGTCCTTTCTCAGAATTTTTATCTCGTGTTTTTCTATTTCCTTGTTCTTCCCTTCATTGCTGTCGTTTCTGAAGCGTATAAGGCCTCTGCTAAGACTACTATACGAAAGTGTCGTAATTTGGCATTGATGGAATTACTTTTTTATTGTAGTGGTTCCATGTAAGTCGGTATGCTTTCTGCAATTTAGTGATCCAATACATTGAATTAATATACATTAATTGATTATACCAGTTTCGGCCATATTATGGTCATTCTCAGTAATTGTGTTTTAAGAAACTATTATAATTGTGAGCAAAGTTTGAATATATATTAAACTTGGATTTTTCCCTTTGAAAAAATAATTTTTAAACAAGATATTCAGTAAAGAACATATAGCCTACTTTCTCCTAAATGCATGGTTATTGTTATAACACTTTGTCCTTTTCAAGGAGTATAATTGTATGTTGGTTGTAGTAGCTTGTAGATATACTACGTGTTACACGGATAATAAAAATGAATATGAGGTGCCCTTTGCTAGTGCTACCTCTGTACAAAATTTCATTCAATTCGGTTTCACCGTGTTTAAATTGATATGATGAGTCAATTTGCACATATACATGGCCGCTATCTGCAAACTATTGGGCTGATGACCTTGTAGTTCAGTCAATAGATGCTTCCCACAAAAAGGTATGTGGTTGCAAAATTTGGTAGAGATCAAATAATTAGGTTGGTCATAATTTGATTTAAGCTTTTACCATTTGGGTGGGCACCATTCCGTTTCCGTCAAGATGGCGGCAATATAAAACATGACCCTGAGGTGCCCTTCGCTAGTGCTACCTCCGTACCTAATTTCGTTCAATTCGGTTTTACCGTGTTTGAATTGATATGGGGAATCGATTTGTACACATATATGGCCGCCATAAGAAAACTATTGGATTGCGACCTTATAGCTTGGTCAAAGAACGCTTTTCACATAAAGGTATGCTGTTGCAAAATTTGGTAGAGATCAGATGAATAGGTTGGTCGAAATTTCATTTAAGCTTTAAATATTTGGGTGGCCACCATTACGTTTCCGTCAAGGTGGTGGCGATATAAAACATGACACTGAGGTGCCCTTTGCTAGTGTTACCTCTGTACCAAATTTCGTTCAATTTTTATACACCGTGTTAGAATAGATAGGGGGAATCCGTTGCACACATACATGGCCACCATCCACAAATTATTGGGCTGATGACCTTGTAGATTGGTCAAAATATTCCACATATATAAAGTTATAATGTTGCAATAACCGGTAGAGATCAGATGATTAGGTTGGTCGTAATTTGATTTAAGCTTTTAACATTTGGGTGGCCGCCATTGCGTATTCGTCAAGATGGCGGTGATATAAAACATGACTCTGAGGTGCCCCTTGCTAGTGCTAGCTCTGTACCAAATTTCGTTCAATTCGGTTTCACCGTGTTTGAATTAATAGGGGGAATAGGTTTCCACACAAGCATGGCCGCCATCCGCAAACTATTAGGCTGATGACCTTGTAGTTTGGTTAAAAATGCTCACCATAAAAGGGTATGTGGTTGCAAAATTTGGTAGCGATCGGATGATTATGTTAGTCGTAATTTGCTTTAAGCTTTGAACATTTGGGTGACCGCCATTACGTTTCCATCAAGATGGCGGCAATATAAAACATAACACTGAGGTGCCCTCTGCTGGTGCTACTTCTGTACCAAATTTCGTTCCATTCGGTTTCACCGTGTCTGAATTAATATGGGGAATAGATTTGCACCCCAACATGGCCCTATCCGCAAACTATTAAGCTGATAACCTTGTAATTTTGTCAAGGGAGGCTCCCCACACAAAGGAGTGTTGTTGCAATATCTGGCATAGATCGGATGATTAGGTAAGTCGTAATTTGATTTAAGCTTTGAACATTTGGGTGGCTGCCATTACGTTTCCGTCAAGATGGCGGCGATATAAAACATGGCACTGAGGTGCCCTTTGCTAGGGCTACCTCTGTACCAAATTTCATTCAATTCGGTTTCACCGTGTTCGAATTGATAGGGGAGGGGTGGGGGGGAGACAGACATTCAGAGTGCATACACTCACACACAGACACACACACAATTTTTCGCCCTGTGTTGATCTCATAAGTCTACTTTCATTTTTTGCAAAAATCGAAAGTAGGCTAAAAATATACCAAATAGTAAAAATATCAGATCTGTAACAATCATGGGCTACAGGTTGATGATAATATAAAATAATTTAGTGAAAATGACATACCTAAGCAGTTGGTGATTGGTTGGTTCCTCAGTTTAGGGGCTGCGACAATGCGGTGATGTAGCCCCGTGTACTTTGGGTGTGTGTGGAATCTGTCTGATAACCGGTGTTAATTGTGATGGCTGTATTAATGTGTGTTATCTGTTTTTAATTCAAGTAAGGACTACAGACATTCAATTTTCAAGTAGTTCCTACTTTTGCTACCAAACGCCACCGTCAACAACTAGTTCTGAACTTGGTTACTTGATGCCACCGAAGTCGGTTCGTGGCGACGAACGTTGGATCCGGATTGAATGAAATTCGTTACAGAGGTAGCACTAGCAACGGGCACTTCATTGCCATGTTTTATATCGCCACCACCTTGACGGAAACGTAATGGTGGCCACGCAAATGTTCAAAGCTTAAATCAAATTACGACTAACCTAATCATCTGTTCTCTACCAAATTTTGTAACAACTTACATTGATGTCAGAAGCCATCTTTTGACCATACTACAAGGTCATCAGCTCAATAGTATGCAGATGGCGGCCATGTATGTGTGCAAATCGATTCCCCCTATCACTGTGAAACCGAATTTAACGAAATTTGGTACAGAGGTAGCTCTAGTAAAGGGCACCTCATTGTCATGTTTTATATCGCCGCCATATTGACGGAAACATACTACCGGCCACCCAAATGTTCTAAGTTTAAATCAAATTACGGCTAACCTAATCATCCAATCTCTACCAAATTTTGCAACAATATAGCCTACTTCAATGTGGGAAGCGTCTTTTACCCAAACTACAAGGTCATCAGCCAAATAGTTTTAAGATGGTGGATGTATGAATCATGCAATTGTTATAGCCTAACCGTCACTTACGATTCAACAAGGCCTGCCCTCAGCAATTCAGCTTATCGTACATACGGAGGTTTAATCTGTCCTCGAAGAGGTGACCGGAAGCATATTAGCATTTTATAATGGAATATGTAACCGTAGAAGTGTCTAACAGGTCAGGCTTACCGTGCCATATCGTTGTGGGCCCGTGCCGTCCCGTTGTCAAAATGGTCGCTATTTTTGCTCGTAAATACATATATTTCCGTAACATCCAAACTTTATATCCTTTTAGGAATGCATTGAACAAAATAATACATATTTAGTATCAAATGGTTTATAAAAACGCCAGAAAAAGCTAATGAAATCGTTGATTTCAACACTAAATATGATACAGTTATACTAGACCAGTTGTTTATCAAGTATTATCGTAGCGCATTCGTGGCGTAATGGCAGAGACTTGGGCTCATAGTATAGGGCTTCGTGGAACAAATCCCTGCAGGTTCAAATTTTTTACTTCGTTTTTTGGTATTTATTGATTTATAACTACTGACACGTTATAATGTTAAGCATATATACTGTAGTGAGTATTTGCAATCGAACATATTATATTTATATACTTATAACACCACATATTTCAACATTCGAACACAGCGATTAATATTCGTTGACCTTGATCCGCGGTAGAGTCTATTGTCGTTATTGTTTTTGTTGTTGATTCTTTTGGGGTTTTGCGGCATCATGGTCCGGTTTACTTGGGTGTGTGTAGAAGTTGTCTGATAACCTGTGTCACTGTGATGTTTGTAGGCTTACTAGTGTGTGTACTTTTATACGAGGAAGAATTAGGGTAGGAAGCTGTTGTTGTTGTTGTTGTTGTTGTTGTTTCATTCGAGATACATGGACATCATGGCCATTTAGCCCAGTGTACTTGGGCGAGTGTTGAATTTTGTCTGATAACCTGTGTTATTGTGATGGCTGTATTAGTGTATATAGACCTACTGTATAATTCAGGTGAAGATTCAATCAATCAACGTATAATATCCGTATAGCACGTTGTATTTCGACAAGCTACTATAACCATCATTCAATTATACTCCTTGAAAAGGACATAGAGTTATAACTACACCCATGCATTTAGGAGAAAGTGGGCTATATGTTCTTTACTGAACATCATATTTTTAGCCTACTTTTCACATTTTGTAAAAATGAGGAAAAAGTAGACTTATGAGATCGGGCAAATGTGTGTGTGTCTGTCTGTCTGTCTGTCTGTCTGCCCTTCTGTCTGTCTGGCTGTGTGTGTGTGTGTGTCCCCCTATCAACTCCTAAACGGCTGCAGCAATCGAAACAAAATTTGGTAGGAGTAAAGATCTATACCTAAATATCTCACGCCCATATTTGAAAATGATGTCAGTGCTACCAACTGCTGAAAAATCGCAATTGTAATTTGAGCTCCATGTTGGATATCTTGGAAGGTATGAATAGGAGCTATTTCAAAATTGGCACACGTATAGATAATATTATTGCAGTTTAATTTCCAGGAGGCCATACATCGCAGTGTTGCCAAAATGAATATACGCCTTCTGATGGGTCCAAATTTTAAATGCATATAACTTCTACACTACCAATTGGATTTCAACCAAATTTCGTATGTGCTATGTGTACATAAACAGATATGACTGAGTGTATTCTTAGTAGCCACCAGGGCTGCCAACTGTTAATAAATGCTCTCAATTTATTTTATCCAAATACCAATATATCAGAAAGTATGCTAGCCGACAGCTTTGAACTATGCACACGTATAGTACCTGACATTCTATATTAATTTGGAGAAACTTATATACGTCAGTGCTACCAACATGATTCTAAGCCTGCTGAGAGGTCCAACTTTAAATACATGTAACTTCTATACTATCATTTGGATTTCAACCAAATTTCGTGTGTGCTATGTGTACCATATCAGATATGTATATGCCGATTCTTAAGAGTAACCAGGGCTGCCAACTGTTAGTAAATACTGTATATATTTTTGTTACCCTAATATCAATATATCAGAAAGTATGCAAGCCAATAGCTCTAAACTTTGCACACGTATAGTACCTGGCATTCTGGATTAATTTGGAGTAACTAATATACGTCAGTGCTGCCAACATGATTCTAAGCCTGCTGATAGATCCAATTTTAAAATGCATGTTACTTTCTATACTAACTAATGGATTTTATTCAAAATTGACACAACAATAGATCATATTATTTCAGATTATTTCTGACCAATACATGTATGTCATTGTTGCCAACATGATTTTACGCGCGCTGTTAGATCCAATGTTTAACTGCATGTAACGTCAATGCTATCCATTGGACTTCAACCAAATTTTGTATTCTGTACCTTAAGAGATGGAACTAAGAATATATTCAGTCACCAGGGCTGCCAACTGTAGTTCTCTATTAGGCTACAGTATGCCAGGTATACAGTATTTTGAACTAATTAGAAATTTCGATATTACCAACTTAATTTCGTCATTATTCTAGATAGATCCATATAGATTAATCATTGGCATAGATCTTAAATTTTAAGAAAAGTAGGCTCTTTAGTTCGTTACGGAACTTCTTGTTAACAATAATATGTACTAAAAAGAAATTGAAATTCCTACAGGAACAGTTACAACTTTCGCTATCACTCAGCCGGCCCCGTGGTGTTGGGGTAGCGTGCCTGCCTCTCACCCGGAGGCCCCGGGTTTGATCCGCGGCTTCATCAGGGATTTTAAAACTGACGTGAGTGTTGGAACGGGGTGCACTCAGCCTCGTGAGGACAATTGAGTAGCTGTCTGGCCGTGAGACAGCGCCCCGATCACGAAAACCTAGATTAACGGCAGAGGGGACCCGACGCGCTGATCACGCGTCACCCCAATATCTGCAGGCCGAATGGCTGGGCAGCGGTCGCTTGGTCGGCCTTAGCACGTCATGGGCTGTATAGTGCCAGGGGTTGACTTTTTGTTTTTTGTTGGCCTATCCACTCAGCCAAGATATTCTGCAGATCTCTCCTGTGGGCCTCAACATCATTTTATTTTATTCTTTTCCTGACGGAACTCCGGTAGTAGGCTACCTTTTTTCAACTCCTGGGCACCTCCCCATGCACAGCTACACACACTACTACATTCATCACATTCGGAGGAATTCAACCCACACCCAACTGCACGGCGCTGATGACCAAGATGTCCCAAGCCCATAAAATGAATTAACAGCAGACAAAATCACGTCATGATGTTATTTTGTGTTGTGTTGGATACGTCATGCGTTTGATGTCCGACCACCATGTCCGACCACCACATACGGCGTCCATCTTGGATTGCAGTGTCAGGTCCGGTAGTATAGAAGGTCCTGATGGTTCAAGCTACCACCCTTAGCTGGCTGACGTGGTGCGCCTCAATACGAACCCTCAGCTGGTGTAATTGGCAACTCAAACTAACACTTGGGGCACTGCGGTCGGTCTGGATAAGTAGGGTGAAATATACTCAATAACACGTGTCTGATATGGAACACTTTTTATTTTTCGGTTATAATCAGTAAATGTGGTCCCTAAAATAATGACAGTGTTATTTTTAATTGTATATATGTATAACTGTGCGATACACGTGATCTAATTTGTGTGTTCCACTGGATTTTATGTGTCAATTGCATATTGTACAGCCTCCCAGGGGTATGCACCCCTTGGAGTCCATCCCCCCGGCATCTGGCTAAATCCCCTAAATGGCAACCCTTGGAAAGCCGGCCCAACATCCATAAAACTTAGCAGGGACAGCTTGCCACTCTAAAAAGCAGCCCAGTCCTTGCACAATGGTTACACACACCGACATACTAGTAACTGGGCCAACACATTGCTGACAACATAGCGCCAGAGAGTATAAGAAGGCATCCTAATGAGGTCAAAGGATCTCGCCATTATCAGTGCTTCAACGAGACGGCCCGAGGCTACGCTGGTGTCAACCGAGGTGAGTCAGTCAATCGTGTTCAGAGTTCCTACTTTTGTAACCTGTAAACCCACAACTTGTACTACATTGTGAACATAATTACATTCCCTACAAGGGACTCATACTCAGAACTACAGACCAATAAACACTTGGTCCACACTCTACACTAGCATTACTGTTTATACGCCTCTTTACATCCCAACGCCCTTCCTTATTCCCGTCACGGTAAGACGTGACAGACGGTAGTCCAATAGCGCTAACTCAGGTACCTTTGTGTTCCCCGAGCCGGCTCGGCTGCCAGCAAGCAGCACGTGCCACTCGGCTGATACGAGCAGGTTCAATTACATAATAAGCAGTCGGCTGAGCGACTAGCACAGTGACTCTTACATTGGGTCCCATCCCTTCAAACACTACTACGTTATTTATAGGAACGCCCCCTAGTTCCTAGCACACCACAACACTCTACACTGGTCAGCTTGCCCTGCCAAGGGAAGCTACCCTTTTTAGGCACAACCTTATAAATTAGTACAATAACTCTCCCTTTTAGATCCACCCCCAAATAAGGGATCTAAAACACTGGTGGAGGCGCGGTCCTACGCACAGTAGAACGGGACTCAACCAACGAGCCCTCGTAGGAGAAACGACCCCTTCCGTACCGCAAAAAGCCAAGCAAATAGTGAAAAATTTTTTTTTAACCTCATATTGCGTCACACATTTTTTTTAAATTAAATGTCCACATTTAGAACTACATTAAGAGACTTTGCACACCATTTGTCGGCTAGCACGACTCCACTCCTGCCGAAGCTAAAGATTAAGAACAGTGACTTAATAACTGACCAGACTGCAGTACAACTTCTCAGGGACCTTGAATTCCACACAGCACAGATCCGTGCTCAACACCCTGCCGCTGCAGCACAAGTTATACATTTTACACGGTCCCAGGCCAGTGAACACACACAAGAGTCACCGGTATCCAGCGCTAGTGAGGTAGATTGCCTGCCAGCACTCCATCCCCTATTGTTGCAGCAACTGCAGATCACAGAGCAGAAAGCCAGTAACCTGCTCGAGCGCATTTCAGAGCTATTAGAGACAGACACTATTAAAGCCAGTAATCACACGACAGAAGCGGTTCTTGACATCCACACTATTTTGGAAACAGTAAAACAGGATTTAGACAGAACCGTACACATAGTCGAATCCACACAGTACGACAATACACCATCCATCAGCACAGACATATCAGGTGACGAGCCACCTGGTAACGTAACACAGGTGTCGTACACGGGAAGCGAGGCTAATTCCCCTCTAAACAGCCCAAACACCTCGGCACACGACAGCGGGGTGAACGGCACAAACAGACCCGAAGCACTACACAGCCAACGAGACACAGCTGAAAGCGAGATGAATAGACACACTGAATACCCCATGGTCCACCCCACAAAGTTCACGGGGGAAGGCCAGGATCCCGAGGAATACCTCAAGGCCTTCAATAGAACGGCTCGGATCAATGGTTGGAGCGAGGAAGTTAGGAAACGGCTCCTTCCTGCCTATCTCACAAAGGCGGCCATGACATGGTATGAGCTCCATGAGGACACACTAGAAGCTGCCACATGGGAGGAAACCGCTTTACTCTTAAAGGAGGAGTTCCAGCTCATACCAGACGATGACGATCTCTATGACCAGATTAGACAGAGGTCACAGGGACCCAAAGAGAGCGCCCAGGCATACATCAATGTTAAATTGATAATGTGCGAAATGTACAATGCAGCAATGACAAATAAACAGAAAGTCAAGCTGTTAATGCAGGGCCTCAGACCAGCCATAGTAGAAAAGCTATGCATCATGAACAACCTCACGGTCCAACATATGTTGAATAACATAAAGACCATAGAGGAGGGGAGAAAGATCACGGAAAAGGCTACGGAAAAAGCCGTGGATCTGCACTTCAAAACTCGGAAAGACGACACTAATGACAAAATAGACGAATTAGTGGACAGGATGGTGAAACTGACCATAGCTGCCATCCAAGTGGGCGGGAGACCGCCAAGGGATGAGCAAGCAGACACACGAGAACACTATCATACTGAGAGGGACAGGGGGTACACAGAGAGGAGGCGCTACGGGAGGGAAGAAAATTACTACCCTCCACAGCGGGCAACAACACCTCCCCCTCAGGATAGGCCACACTACCCTCCTCGGTACTCACCGATAGCATACACGGACACAGAGCCGACATACCCCTCAAGGCGTTCACCATCCCCGTACACACGGGAGTACTACCCTGAGGAGTACGACCACGACATCCCCCGACGAAACAGCCCGCCACTAAATAGACAGGCCTACGCTGCCCCACAATACAGGGGAAATGGGGAATATCGAGAGAACCCGCCCCCACGCAGCCAAGGCTATGCTGCCCCGCAGTACAGGGGAAATGGGGAATATCGGGAGAACCCGCCCCCACGCAGCCAAGGTTATGCAGCCCCGCAGTACAGGGGAAATGGGGAATATCGGGAGAACCCGCCCTCACGAAGCCAAGGCTATGCGGCCCCGCAGTACAAGGGAAATTGGGAACAGCGAGAAAACCCACCCTCGACCAGACAGGGGTATGCAGCTGACCAATATAGGGAAAAGGGGAACCGACGGGAACACCCGCCCCAGCAGCAGCAGACATACACCCCACCCTGGCGGAGACAGAATAATGGACAACAGGGCAATAACCGACAAGGAAGAAAACCCACTAGAGAAAGGGACAACATAGACAAACACACGAAGGGCCCGGAACACTACCCCCTCTCAGACGAATACCCGAGGGAGTTCAGGGACGAAGCACCCCGCCGAACAGACAGGGGGGCAATACTCCCTACACCTACTTACACACCGCAAACGGGGAGTTGGCGCAGCCACCCCGAGGGGGGGCGCACATACAGTACAGGTAGGCGTACACCCACATTTTCAAAAAACGCCTAGACGGGGAGGTTCGGCTAGCTGATGAAGCAGCTGAGATTCCTCCCCCAACACAACACAAGAAAGGCCCTTCCCCCAAGAAAACTCGTAAGAGTAAGGGGAAGAAGCAGCCAGCTAAAACTAAGGCTGACGATCCGCCCCCGGACCGTTTCCAAACACACCCCGTGCAAGGAGACGGCAACTGTCTGTTTAGGGCCATGAGCTTTCTAATCCGGAATACCGAGGATTATCATGGGGACTACAGACAGAAAACGGTCAAACTGGAAAGAGTACCGGGACTTTGTGTCGGACGAGCGGGAAAACCCATTCCAGACCGGGGCGGATTACCGAAAATACATGGGTAAGGACGGCACCTATGGCAGTGCCGTAGAGGTAACCGCTCTCGGCAAAGTGCTCAAAGCCAACATCCATGTATATACGGATGTGCACTCGCCTCCGCTATTCTCAACTGCGGGATTCAATAGGGACCTACACGTACTTTTCACAGGAAACCCTAAGGCGGGACATTACACACCCCTCACAATCAGAAGCAAACAGCCCGAGAACACGCCCACACCCTCCAAACAGAAAACCCCACCCCCTTCACCACACCACAGGGGGGGAATTGACCACACACAGGCGCATGACGCGAGCTCGCTCGGCATGGGGAAGCCAGCAACAGGAGTCGAACTCGCGACCGCCTGGAACAAAAGTCGGGGTAACAAAGGCAAGCTCAGGGTCACATTTGCAGACACACCTTCCCGAGAGGAAGAAACCAACAACAACACAACTACACAAAGGCTGGGAACGATTAATACATTAAACGTTCGCCAGCAGACTCCTAGTCTCACAGCAAGACCGGTTAAAGGAGATGGCAATGTACTTGGCAAACGCACTTTGCTGACCGGGGCAAAGTATTCAGGACAGGAAGTAAGCCTAGAGGCGAAGCGTGCCAGGTACGATAAGCGGACAGCTCCGTGCCCTCCCAGCACAAATGTCACGCCGGCAACAACAACAACAACAACATACATCTTACACAACACATCGGTGCAGGGCAGTGGATTTCAGGTATCGGCCCTCACGATACACGCCACCATAAATGGCCACAGAGTGCAGGCCCTAATTGATACCGGGGCAGCCGTAAGTTGTGTTAATAGACGACACATTGCCGAGGCGCAAATACAAGGTGTCACGGGAAACATTCGGTTGGTAGCGGCCAATGCTCAGGCGCTGGAAAACATGGGGGTAGCGAACATACATATTAGGATAGACCATTTTGCCACAACGCACCCCATGTTCGTTATCGAACACCTTTCTGCGTCAGCCATAATTGGCATGGATTTTCTCGCTAGATATGAGGCTAGCATAAATTTCGCTAGTGGTCAGATGCTTTTAAAGCACGACCAGAGGCTCACCACACATCCCATGGTATATACCAGGAACAGAGATGGGATTCGAGCGGAGCGAGAAAACCACGAGCATCAGGCCCCTACACTGCACACTATCAGCCAATACACAAACACACACACTGATAAGGCGGCCAACCAGAACCACAGGCAGGACCTGACTCCGGAGCAAAATAAAAGGCTCACGGAGCTCCTGGAGACCAACAGAGATATTTTTGCCCACTCAATGAAGGATCTCGCTGTGACAGACCTCATTGAACACCACGTCACACTCACTAGTGACCGACCAGTACACCAGCCTCCCTTCAGAGTGAGCCAGAAGGAGAGACATGCCATCGATGCCCAGATCTCAGAGATGCTCGAGGCAGGGGTCATTGTTCCAGTTATTTCTAACTATTCCTCTCCAGTTCTGCTGACCAAAAAAAAGGACGGATCGCACCGATTTTGTACTGACTACAGGAGGCTCAATAAGTTAGTCGAAAATGATAGTTATCCACTACCAAGGGCAGACACCTATTTGGGCGCCCTTGGTGGAGCTAGCTGGTTCAGTTCGATGGATTGCTATAGCGTATTCTATTCAATCCCCGTCTATGAACCAGATAGTCACAAGCTGGCGTTCGTTACAGAGAACGGACTATTTACCTACACCCGTTTACCGATGGGTCTCCGTAACGCCAGCCAAACCTTCCAAAAGCTAGTGGATAAGACATTTTCAGGGCTTAAATGGCGTTCCGTATTGGTGTACGTGGATGACATAACGGTCTTCTCCAACACTTTTGACGAACACATCGTACATTTGGAGGAGGCTTTCGCAAGGATCAGAGAAGCTAAACTAAGGCTTAAACCTGCGAAATGTCAATTTGCCAGACAGCAAATTAACATATTGGGCCATATTGTCAACAGGGAGGGCATTATTCCCGACCCAGCTAAGACTGACGCAATAACGGGCATCCCAATGCCCACAAATTTGAAACAATTGCGCAGTTTCATTGGCTTGGCTTCGTACTATCGCAAGCATATCTATAGGTTTGCACACATCGCCCATCCCCTAACTGAACTCACACGGGAAAAAACGCCCTTCAGCATCACGCAGGAACACATACATGCCTTCAACACACTGAAGCAACTATTGACCTCACCTCCATTGCTGCAACACTTCCACAGTGATAGGCCCACATTTTTACACGTGGATGCCAGCCTGTATGGGTTGGGAGCAGCCCTATTGCAGGAAGACGCCGAAGGGCGCAAACGGCCCGTCGCCTACGCTAGCAGGAAGCTAACGGCCGTTGAGACTAGATACTCTGCCACAGAGCGGGAAATGCTGGCATTTTCGTGGGGAGTGAACTATTTTAGAGTATACCTCTATGGTATCAAGTTCACGGTAGTGACTGACCACGCGAGCTTGCTTTTTTGGGACAAATTTAAAAACCCAAATTCGCGACTCAACAGGTTTATATTCCGCCTGTATGAATATGACTTCGTGGTCAAACACAAGAAAGGCGCTACACACCTAGACGCAGATGGGTTGTCTAGGCTGCCAGTAGCCGAGCCCCCGGATGACAGTAAGGACCACGACTGGGACGATATGCCCACCTTTGCCCTGACGGTGGTTGACATCAAACAGGAGCAAGAAAGTGATCCGCACTTGAAACAGATTCTATTGGCACTAGAAGACTTGGATAAAGTGGACTCCAAGACAGCACGGATGTCTAGGCGATTTTTTCTAGACAAAGACGGGGTATTGAAATTTAAGCCCACAGCCATGCACGATAGCGCACCTATAGCGGTTCCGGAATCATTGAGAGAAAATATCATGGTCGGACACCACAATAGCCCACTGGCAGGGGCACACTTAGGTACGCATAAAACATACCTTAGAATCCGTGACAAGTACTATTGGGTGAACATGAAGGCCGACATAGATACCTTTGTAAAGACATGTCACACCTGCCAACGATTCAAAACAAGACCTGGCAAGCCTCATGGACTACTCAACCCAATTCCCGTGGGAGAGTTATTTCACAGAGTCGGGATAGATGTGAAAGGCCCCATTACAACAAGTCAGAAAGGTAATAAATATATCCTGGTGGCCACCGAGTATCTCACACGATACATGATTACAAAGGCTGTTCCCAAAGCAGACACGAACAGCATAGCCGAATTTCTATTTGATATAATTACACGATATGGCCTATTCCAAACCTTATTATCCGACAGAGGTACTATTTTCACCTCGAGAGTGCTCCAACAGTTTTTGGAGATACTCAGGATTAAGGCATACACTACCACGAGTTTTTCCCCGCAAACCAACGGACTCACGGAGAGTATGAACAAAATACTTGGAATAGCGCTGGCTAAATTTACAGAGGACGCAGGAACAGACTGGGATGAATACCTGCAAAGCATTACTTTTAGTTATAATACCTCTGTATCTACGGCTACGAAACACTCTCCACACTTCCTACTGCACGGATACACACCCAGAAGTCCCATAGACAATATATGTATCCCACAGGACGCCCACACAGACAATGCGGCTCGGCTAGAGCATTTGCAGATAGCCCGCATGGACGCTAGAAAAAACATAGCCGAGGCCCAGAAAAAGCAAAAAGAGCGGTACGATCGGAATAGAAAGACCGTGGAATACACACCCGGGCAATTGGTCATGGTCTCCAATTCTGCCCGTAAGAAGAACGTGTCCGAATTCCTCCTGCCACGATGGGCAGGTCCCTTCAAAGTCTGCAGGAAGGTATCTGACCTAAATTATATAGTGAGCGTGCGCCATGGGAGAAAACTCATAAAGGACACTATTCACGCCCGCCGGATGAAGGCATATCACACACGTAAAGCTCACACACCTACACGTAAAGGCGGGCACACTGCTAAAAGAAAAGGAAACGGTCCCGTTGGCAGACGTGGGAAGAAAGCCAAGAAATAGCCTTCAGGCCTCACTGACCGAACCGGGATACGATCCTAACACTCACCAGAACTGTCCCGGAGACACAACCTTAATGGTGCCAGAAACAATTACTCTGGGTAAAAGACGGTCTCCAAACCCGCAACCTTCTGAATACCAGGAACATAAGGTTGGGTAGATATCCAGTTCTAGAATAGAAAAATGGGAAAGCTAAGACAAATTGGGACAGTCCCACTAACAGCGGGTCATAAACGAAAAACAATAAAATCGCCTCTGGCTTCTGGTCACCAAACACGCGACTAGCGGACCAGACACACTCGCGTACAACGACATTTTGTACCAGGGATAAAGAACATACTTGAACCACGATACAGTTAACACAAAATCTGGGGACACAAATGTAGTCAATTGAAGGTTCTTCTACAAGTACGGCCAACGCATATGGGATTTCCGAAGTGAAATGCCATGGCCTGTGGTTTGGATTCCAAGTAAAACGGAAATCCCGTGGCTCATGATCTCCAGATACGGTCACGTTAAACCACAAATTCCCCTCTTTTCGTTCACAATGCGAAAAGCACTGATCACAGTCACAGAGAGTAAGCGATTAAAAACACATGTGCCGGACACACAGCGTTATCAGGACAAGTAACAAGCGAGCGCGCAAGACATTGTAATCCGATACCACCATACTCAGCAACAACGCAGGCCTCAGTGATAACCTGCAAGCTTACAGACAACAGCTCTCGGAGCAGAGCGCACGGCATCATTCACGCCCGATTTAGAGACCCTATATCTTCCAAAATTACACTACAAGGGGAAATCAAAAACATACAAACTCTACACAGGTAGGCATGCTTTCATATGCGCATTGCACATCCACGGGAACGTGCCATATTATATGCGGCACGGAAATGATCACACCAAGTCTTTACAGACAACCGGATTCGAACCCATGACCACACACCACACGCGTACCAAAAACTAACTATCCAACGGTATTTTTGGTACACGGAACACAAGCAAAAACCACACTGGGAAAGCCCCAAGCCCTGTAACACAACGCAAACATAAAACACAGGGAATGACATAAGGTCACGGGTCTGAGTTCCAGTAAAAATTTAGACACAAAGGAAAACAGCTATTCAGGCGTCCAATCATACTGAAATTGGCCCATACAGGTGCATGAACAGGGAATACTACATTTCCTCCCACCAAAAGCCAGACATAAAATCTCGAATCACACCAGGCATAGAGGATACATTTCACAGACACAGGTAGGAAAATTTCACAAGACACAAGTCTTAGGGAACAATGGCCACACGACGTCATTACCTAACTAGGACGAATTACTACATTAAGCCGCTAGGAATCCAAAACAATGACCACACTTGCATACGTGCAGATAAGCACATACCAACTGCTGACAGCAGACTATTTACACTGCAATACTGCGGTGACGAGACACTATTGCGTATCGCCAGTGACCGTGAAATTACACACACATAACTATTATAACACCATACATTTTTTCCCACACTGCAAAAACATTTGGCAATGGACAAGACGTGACACAGCGGAACTTATTTTGGGCCCATAAGAGCACGTTCGCAAGGACGTTGGCAAGCCACGGGCGCCTTCTGCCCACACAGGCGATACATATTACGAATTGGCCTGCAACAGACCAACCGTCCGCGTGCTGTAGCGGTACATAGTCACACACACGCACACGCACTCAACAATTAGGAGCGAACACAGACAAGATCTCCCCCCTAATAACTTCTCTTATCGCTCGTAAGGCATAGGAGTCATTACAGATGACTAGCACATGACCAGTCGCATTACGCCCACTGGCCACATCTACACTGCAAATGGCCGACCAGATTAGGTCATGCAGCTCTACTATCCCAAGGCGCGGATAGACAGCCAACATGGACCAAGGGAGAATGACAGGAGAACAGGCTACCAGCGTACCACCTTACTCCCTTCCCATAACCTTCTCACGCCCCACATAAACAACGCAGACACATGTACACGACCAAAAACAGCTACACTACATTACAAAGTACACTCAAGGGGTTGATGGACTTCATGCGTCTAAAGAGCAGGCATGCTACGCCTTGAGCCACGATGCTACCACCCGAGTATTAGGGGTGGCTCAGCACACATTAAAGAAGCATAATGCGCCTCTCCAAATGAGAGAGGAGGCCATAGATATATATTAACCATTCTTTAGTACTTAAACACTCCCGCATGAGAGGAACATATTGGTATTATGCCCACCCTACACCTATCCGTAAATGAAGGCAGAAACTTCATATCCAGACACATGCATGAGTATCCCATCCATTTACCAGGGATTTTAATATCAAACCTGCATGAATTTTCGTATCTTTGCAATCCCGGGAATTACCTCCCCACTCCACTCACTATAGAAGCATCCCAGTGGCATCACCGGTTTCAGGCCACCACTAACGTGGAACCCAAAGGTGCGCAAACCCTTCCTACCATACTTTAAGCCCACTCAACAAATAACTACCCCCAAATCCTAATAACAGGGTACCTGACATTACAGACCCTACTAACACCTCCATTAAGGTAAAGAAAGCATTATTGCTGGAAAGCTGACGTAGCGATGGTAGGCCAGAAGTAGCCTAGGTACTTAGAAGATCTACAACCCCGCAACACTGGAAATATTTTACATTTTACACAGAGATTGAACCATTTACACAGGTTACGACACATTTTTTTTCTTACAAAGGAATCTGATACGACCTGATTGTTGACAACGGTGTAAGCCGAAGGTCAGAGGGACCACACTGGAGCAGAGCTGGGGAAGGCGATGTGGACCCTTACCCCAGTTGGCTCACCAAATCACTGACCTGACCAAATAGACGAACCACGTAAGGTCAAAGCATTCGCGACCTGGCGCGGGCAAACATCGAGATCTAGGGGTGCATGTCGCTTATCCCCCTTGTCGGAGAAGGTTACACCCACTATGTGCCACGGTCGTCGAAGCCAAGACCTGCAGGGAGACTTTCTGAGAATGGCGGGAGAAATAGCTCACTCACCGCCGGCCTCGGGAGCTATCCCTAGAGACGACCCCATATTATGACTAGACTGTTAGTTAAATTTACGTAAGTAGGACTTCCATGGCGGGGAGTCAGACTCCTATTCGTCAGGAGTGAAGCAG
This sequence comes from Meconema thalassinum, assembly GCA_946902985.2. Taxonomy (NCBI): domain Eukaryota; kingdom Metazoa; phylum Arthropoda; class Insecta; order Orthoptera; family Tettigoniidae; genus Meconema; species Meconema thalassinum. The sequence continues at coordinate 292,198,531 of OX336396.1, read as the reverse complement.
GATCCAAGGGTTCAGCAGGACCAATCCTAGATCCGACAAGTCCTTACCCCGCGAGGTGAAGGTGAAGACCACAACGGTAATCAATAATGAAGAATGAAATATGAATATATATATATGGAATGTACGCTCTCATTCGGTCCTGCGCCCACGTAAATGGACGACAACGGGTCGCCAGAGTTCTTAAATGAGTAGCATAGCGGGCACTCAAAGGGGTTCAGTGGGCCAACCCAGCAATGCCGATAAAGGCGAAGAGGAATCCCCGGACGCTCACTTCCCGGAGGACACATGAATATAAATATTGCGGCCGACACAGGCGAAGAGGAATCCCCGGACGCTCACTTCCCGGAGGACACATGAATATAAATATTGCGGCCGACACAGGCGAAGAGGATTCCCCGGACGCTCCCTTCCCGGAGGACACATGAATCATTACTATTGCGGCCGACACAGGCGAAGAGGACTCCCCGGACGCTCACTTCCCGGAGGATATTATGCCATTGGACCACAATGTCCAATGCCCACATAAATGGCGACGCATCGGGCAACCAGAGGGCATTAAGAGAGGGGCATTGCGCGCACCTCACAGGAGCCAAGTGGGCGGCTCAACTACGATAAATCGGAACAGCAAACGGTCATGAACAAGGAAGTTACAGCGGGCGAAACGGTTAGCTTAGTGGCACCGTAAGCCGCCTGAGAATAGATTAGTACTAGTAATAGACGTCGACACCTAGAATTAAGGGGACGGAATCTAGCGACCCTAGAGACAACCGGTGTTTCTGGGGCACGTGCGGGTGGTGTCCTGGGGATTTAATTGCCCCAGGCGATCGTTCTAGGCCAAATTTAGTTGTAAGACGGTTGCATTTGACACGCAACCTAGGATTAAGCAAATTTATTCACCGCTGTTGCCAGGTATGGCGCAGCACATTTCGGCAATAGATTAAGGCTACCCTCTCGGCTTAGAAATAGCATTTTTTTTTATTATTAGACCATAATTAAGATAGATAGTATTAAGTAACGCCGGTCGGCTCCTGATGACCGCCAAACCCGGCATCAGGGTAAGTCCGACAATACGCTATAATATAGGATAATATATAATATAGTACAATAGGCATAATCAAAGTGGAATATATCGGCACCCGGTAACCACAATTCCGCTACCGGGGTAAGACCAACTACATATTATTTACGGCATTACGGCACCGTCTAGGGTAAGCCCGGTCATGCAGCAAATTAACATTAATCATGCTATTTTTTTTTCAGAGAAAGAAGAGCTTCAGCCAGTAAAAACTATGACACAGGAAGCGACATAGAGAATATGTCATACTAATATGTTTTTTCTAAACCTCGCCATTTTTTCACAGGCATCGTCACCAGATACAGGAAACTGGTGACAGGAATTTCACTACCATATAGCAGTGTCATATTATTTACGGCATGCCATGATGGTGTACTATTTTTTTTATTTTTTATACGTCAACTTGCACTAATCCCAACACACTCTCAAACACTCACCACATTTTTCTTTTTCAGCTACACACTCCAAAAAAAATCTGCACAGCAGGACTGGTGCCTGTGGGGTACCAGGCTTACTGGCAGATCAACTAAATAGAAACACATAAAGCGTCAAAATGCGACGCAGATTACGACAATGAGGGCGCAACCGATTTGTGGCAGTGACTCTCATTGTCAAGTGTGAAAGCATTCACCCACAGAGGATGCTTCACAGATTAAGTATTAAGAGTACATGCAAGCGGTACGACCACTATACCGTACCAAGAAGTGGCCGTACAGGATCAGCCGTGAGACGGCAAGCGTACGTACAGACGGGTAGCGTGCACGCGAGGTACCTCACAAAAACTAGAATTATAAGGGATTAGCGCACTTAAGTTAGACATAAGGTCACTGTAATTCATAATTTTTAAGGATAAACTTCATACAATTATTCCACTAGACATAAGGTCAGTGTAATTCATAATTTTTAAGGATAAACTTCATACAATTATTCCACTGGACATAAGGTCACTGTAATTCATAATTTTTAAGGATAAACTTCATACAATTATTCCACTAGACATAAGGTCACTGTAATTCATAATTTTTAAGGATAAACTTCATACAATTATTCCACTAGACATAAGGTCACTGTAATTCATAATTTTTAAGGATAAACTTCATACAATTATTCCACTGGAAAGCGACAATATTCCTAAATGTCAGAATCGCAACATAGTACATTAAACACTATATATTTTTGTTTGTTTATCAAGATTCCATGTACACAATGTCTGTGATTTGTTTCCTTTCAATTTTCTTTCTTCTAACTTCCCCATTTGTCAGGGTGTTCCGTTTTATCCCAAACCAATAAATGTCTTTTGAATATTTCCCTTAAATTATACCCTGGAACACCCATTTTTCTATTTTCTTCTACCTTTCTTATTGCAGGGAGCACTTTTTCCCTAAGATAGGGCGGACGACGCAATCATCCGTTCGGCCCTGGGTTTTTCCTCCCTGCACAACTATGTAACGAATCACCATCAGAAACCATGTTTTTTTTTGAAACTAGCAATATGCCAGCAACAGCAAGGGCAATTTTTTTTTACATGTCGAATTTCTTTTAATGTTAAATTTTTCTCAAATGTCAATTTTTTTTCCCAATGTTAATTTTTTCTCGATATCAAATCTTTCGCAATGTCAATTTTTTTTGTTTGTTTTTTCACAATGTCAATATCAGTGTATACATATATCTGTACATCCCATAACCCTCCCCTCTGAACACGGGCTGACCTCACACCCACACTTCGATACGACACCACCAGGAGATACGAGGGGGTTTCAAGGACCACTACGTCAACGCCCCAACCTCCAGTTCCGTTCCCGTTCGCGAGGACGCGAACAAATGAAGGAAGACGCTTGTACAGCCTCCCAGGGGTATGCACCCCTTGGAGTCCATCCCCCCGGCATCTGGCTAAATCCCCTAAATGGCAACCCTTGGAAAGCCGGCCCAACATCCATAAAACTTAGCAGGGACAGCTTGCCACTCTAAAAAGCAGCCCAGTCCTTGCACAATGGTTACACATACCGACATACTAGTAACTGGGCCAACACATTGCTGACAACATAGCGCCAGAGAGTATAAGAAGGCATCCTAATGAGGTCAAAGGATCTCTCCATTATCAGTGCTTCAACGAGACGGCCCGAGGCTACGCTGGTGTCAACCGAGGTGAGTCAGTCAATCGTGTTCAGAGTTCCTACTTTTGTAACCTGTAAACCCACAACTTGTACTACATTGTGAACATAATTACATTCCCTACAAGGGACTCATACTCAGAACTACAGACCAATAAACACTTGGTCCACACTCTACACTAGCATTACTGTTTATACGCCTCTTTACATCCCAACGCCCTTCCTTATTCCCGTCACGGTAAGACGTGACAGACGGTAGTCCAATAGCGCTAACTCAGGTACCTTTGTGTTCCCCGAGCCGGCTCGGCTGCCAGCAAGCAGCACGTGCCACTCGGCTGATACGAGCAGGTTCAATTACATAATAAGCAGTCGGCTGAGCGACTAGCACAGTGACTCTTACATTGGGTCCCATCCCTTCAAACACTACTACGTTATTTATAGGAACGCCCCCTAGTTCCTAGCACACCACAACACTCTACACTGGTCAGCTTGCCCTGCCAAGGGAAGCTACCCTTTTTAGGCACAACCTTATAAATTAGTACAATAACTCTCCCTTTTAGATCCACCCCCAAATAAGGGATCTAAAACAATATTATCAAGCATCGGTTGTCTGCTGGTATTTGTTTTTATGCAGTTCGAGTCATTGCGCTGTTACGTTTAAAAGCTATATTTGAGTTTGCTCACTGTACCATAGACTAGAAATTCTTTGCTGCTTGGTAGGGCGAAGGGATGAGTTTAACTTGTATTAAAACTCGCGGTAGACAGGAATTGCTTGATTTGGATGGTAGGTATTAACCCTGCGAAGTCAATTAGGCCTATAAAACTCGTAGTGGAATGGCTCGGATATTTCAGAGCGAGGTGATGGCGGTTGGTAGGGTTATTGGAAATGAACTAGGGAGCGGGGAAGGATAAGTAAACAACCCGTCCTGTCGTCAGTGAGTGGTGAGTGGTCCAACCCGCTCTTGTTGCCCGTTTTTATTTGGTATCGTCACCATTCGGCTATTGCTATTTGCATCTTTTGGAAAGTAATGAAAACGTATATCCGCAGCCCTCTTATACATCGACTTACAGCCCTAAACTGAGCAATATATTTTGCTTTTACTCATTTTGCACTCTTATCAACGAGTAAAACTTATTACTTATGTATAAACACGAAGAATTTACCACGATCTGCTTACCAATACAAGAAACCATATACAAACCGTCACCAGGTGACAAATGTACCCTACTTGGTAAGTTTCTCATTTTTACCGCTAGATGTCATATCAGATAGCTGGAGTTGCCAATTGGCGGTGATATATTCCAACTGCTACTTGGAGAAGGCGCTGGGCTGTTTGTTCAGCAAAGAGCTTGTGAATACATCAGTGCTAATAGCTACTCGCGCAAAGGCCAGTTGTAATTGCATTTCCCGCTTCGAGTGGACCTCTGTGCATATTCCGCCGTCTCGATCCCCTCTTTTGTTTTCTCTATATTAACTCCACATGTTATTATACCTTCTAAAATGCATCAGGCGCTTCCTCCCAACTCACTTACTGTCTCATGAAGGTACCAACATTTCTCAATCGCAGGAACTTAGGTGATGGTAGGTTCGAATATCGGCATGACATAATATTAGAACACTGAAAAATACATGGAAGTGAAACTTGGACTATTGGTGCAGCAGAAAAGAAGAGAATTGAAGCTTTTGAAATGAGGTGTTGCAGGAGAATGATGAAGATCAGATGGGTAGATAGGCTTACAAACGAAGAGGTATAAAGACGAGTGGGAGAGAAGAGATGTTTCTGGCAACTGCTATTGAAGAGAAGAGATAGGTTGGTAAGACCCATACTAAGACACCCAGGAATAGCAAACTTCGTTATGGAAGGAAGGGTCGAGGATAAGAAATGTAGGGGTAGACCAAGGTTAGAATATGTTAAACAGATTGCCTCGGATGTAGGGTGTGCTAGCTATGTAGAGATGAAACGATTAGCTCAGGAGAGGGAAGCATGGGGAGCTACCTCAAACCAGTCGAAAGACTAAAGACTCAAACAACAACAACAAATACATGGCTTCTAAATAAAGGCCCAAGTTCGCGTGCTGATTTATTTGTGGCTGGATATATCAGTCCTGAAAAGCTGACTGATAACCCGTGTTTGTGTGGTGGCTGTTATAGCGATCACAGGTGTGTAACTGGTTAAGCACTATACCAGTTAGCTGCAGCATCACACATGTTGGGCTGCAGTCAACCCGGGAGTATTATCTTTAGTGGGAAACACAGAACCCCACAATCTACCGTGTGTTATGAGCGGGGTCCGGACATTTATGTACTGAAGACGTTTAAAAATATGCATTAAAAATGAAAAATATGCACTTAACAATGAGCCAATCTTATTCACTCACTTTATACACGTATCATTCACTGCAGAAAGGAGCATCACAATAGATAATTGCAAGTTTTTCAATGTTTTCAGGAGACAAATTACGTCATTTTAATCGTTTTCAGTGCATAAATGTCCGGTCCCCAACCATCAGTTGAATAATCACTATTACCTGACACCCACTGTTTTAGTAAATACTTTCTGCTGCTCTTCTCTTTGGGCATTTTGAGTTAAGGATATGCTGACTAAGAATAAAGTAACACATTAACTGAAGAAACTCCTCACAAAACTAACTCAGGTCAGGGCTACTGGCTGCTGAGATGGTGAAAGGAATGTCCCACCCCATTCGCTTCTTCAAATAGCCACGCAGCATGCTTGCGTAAAATATTAGGCCACTTATTAATCTGTTGCTCAGAAAGTTGCTTACAAAAGATGTCCAACACGTAGGCGAAACCTATTTTGTTCATGATGTTTGAAATTATAGCCTACATAGGCCTAATATGTTAAAATATGCTGTTATGTTTAGAATATGAAAAAAAAAAATCTAATAAAACCTCAAAATATGCATTTGCATTTTCAAAAAATCTCGTCCTTAGTTATGAGTAGATATTGAACCCGCGACCTTACCGTGTATTATAAGCAGGTCTAGGGACCGAACCCTCGACCTTATCATGTATTATGAGCGGGTGTAGGGACCGAACCCACGATCTTACCGTGTATTATAAGCAGGTCTAGAGACCGAACCCTGGAACTTACCGTCCATTAGGAGTGGGTCTGGAGACTGAACCCTTGACCTTACCGTGTATTATGAGAGGGTCGAGGGACTGAACACTGGACCTTACCGTGTATTATGAGTGGGTCTAGGGACCGAACCCTGGACCTTACTGTGTATTATGAGCGGGTCTAGAGACTGAACAATCGACCTTACCGTGTATTATGAGCGGGTCTAGGGACCGAACCCTCGACCTTACCATGTATTATGAGCGGGTCGAGGGACTGAACCCTGGACCTTACCGTGTAATTATGAGCGGGTCTAGAGACTGAACCCTGGACCTTACCGTGTATTATGAGCGGTCTAGAGACTGAACAATCGACCTTACCGTGTATTGTGAGCGGGTCTAGGGACCGAACCCTGGACCTTACCGTGTATTATGAGCGGGTCTAGGGACCGAACCCTGAACCTTACCATGTATTATGAGCGCTCTCGAAGTGCTATCGTCTCGCAGTGAGACTATTCGTAAAATCGATACAACTCGTAAAACCTACAGTATATAACAATCGATTTTACGAATAGTCTCGCTGAGAAATGGAATTCTCTATCTGGTAGGCAATGCAAGTTGGTTTTTGATCTTCTGAAAAAAAAAAAAAAAAGAATGATGACTTCTTATGTATATATGTGATTGAAAAACTGTGAAAAGTGATATGGTTAGACTTTTTACCTGTGATTCTTTTATTACTCATAATTCATCAGGGTTTCTATTATTATAGTCTATATCATTCCGCTTGTAATGAAATTTGGCACATTTTGTATATCTTCCAATATTATTTCAGATAAAGTAGTGCATGTGACCAACCTCTAAAATTGGAATATATTTTGATTTTTTTAAAATCTGATTTATCATCCTTTATAATTCTACTGTTGTTGTTTGAGTCTTCAGTCTTTTGACTGGTTTGATGCAGCCCTCCATACCTCCCTGTCCTGAACTAATCGTTTCATCTCTACATAGCTACCACACCCTACATCAGAGGCAATCTGTTTAACATATTCAAACCTTGGTCTACCCCTACAGTTCTTGTCCTCGACCCTTCCTTCCATAACTAAGCTTGCTATTCCTGGGTGGCTTAGTATGTGTCCTACCAACCTATCTCTTACCTTCATTAGCAGTCGCCAGAAACATCTCTCCTCTCCCACTAGTCTTAATACTTCGTCGTTTGTTACCCTATCTACCCATCTAATCTTCATCATTCTCCTGTAACACCACATTTCAAACGCTTCAATTCTCCTCTTTTCTGCTGCACCAATAGTCCAAGTTTCACTTCCATAGAGCGCCACGTTCCAGACAAAGGCCTTCAAAAATTACTTCCTAATACCTAAATCTATATTCGATGTCAACAGATACCTTTTCCGTAGAAATGCTTTCCTTGCCTGAGACAACCTACTTTCTATATCCTCTTTCCTTCGTCCATCACTGATTATTTTGCTTCCTTAGTAACAGAAGTCTCTTACTTCCTTTAGCTTTTCACCTGCCAATTTGATGTCCATAGAGGATTCTGATTTATTTCGGCTGCATTCCAGTATTTTTGTTTTACATTTATTAATTTTCATCATGAATTCTTTCCTCAAGACGGAGTCCATACCATTCAAATCCTCTGACGTGTCGGCCAAGATGACTATGTCATCGGCAAATCTCAGAGTTGAAATTATTTCTCCTTGAATCTTCACTCCCACCTTAAAATTTTCTCCAATTTCCTTCATTGCTTGTTCAGTGTAAAGATTGAAAGGTATGGGCAATAAGTTGCAGCCTTGCCTTACACCTTTCTGAATACCAGCTTCTCTCTCATGTCCTTCAGCTCGAATGACTGCTGTCTGTATTCTACTGGATACTTGTAAGTTAAAAACCTATTATTATCATATTCTCTATTTTTTTCCTGAATACATTGAAATGTAATATGCGGTAGGCTATATAGTTACAGATTTGTTTTTATTACATATATTTTGAAATATATCTGCACGTTGCTTTAAAAATGCTTAGCACTTAAGAGTGAAACGTTCAGCACTTGGAGGGCTAGAGACCGAACCCTGGACCTTACCGTGTATAATGAGCGGGTCTAGAGACCGAACTCGCGACCTTACCGTGTATAATGAGCGGGTCTAGAGACCGAACTCGCGACCTTACCGTGTATCATGAGCGGGTCTAGAGACCGAACCCTCGACCTTACCGTGTATCATGAGCGTGTCTAGTGACCGAGCCCCCGACCTTACCGTGTATAATGAGCGGCTCTAGAGACCGAACTCGCGACCTTACCGTGTATAATGAGCGGGTCTAGAGACCGAACCCTCGACCTTACCGTCTGCCAGGAGGACGCCACAAGGGACGCTCCTGTGAGCGATGATGTTATTCTAATGAAATGGCTATACATAACAATGGCTGGTGGGGACTCCATCTGTGGTTGTCGATGTTCAAACATAATCCATTGTGTAATGTCCAGGGTAAATATAGCAGTATGGCGCATTATGCACTTGCTGGGGCGGGTGGGGGGTTGTGTGGAGACAGTTTAAAAGAGCTTTGATAACAACACGTGGCCGACACGTTCCGTGCGTGCTACTGCTCTGGAATAATAATAATAATAATAATAATAATAATAATAAAATGTCCAACTGAACTCAATCTCCAACACAGAAAGAATATTCAAACTCCCCCCAGGGGCTCACATCTAGTGGGACGTGGGATGGCGACCACGGGACCCCAGCTGAGTCCGGTATTGCTTCCACTTACTTGTGCCGGGCTCGTCTCCGTCTTCTTTCCTGTCGACCTCTCTTGGTCAACTCTTGTTCTCTTCAGTCCCCGACGGTATTAGGGTATCAGTTGCCTAGGAAGTCTCTTCCTTTCCCGCCTTAATTGGCCATTGTCTGATCTTTTCTGATCCCTCCTTCTTCGAGGGGTCAGCCTTCTCTTTCTTTTCATGTTATCTCCTGCCTTTTGCTCAAGGCCCTCAAGGAGGCGGGGTGTTTGTAGCCCCACCACTTCTGGTGCACCCTGGATATTGCTACACCCTCAGGGGCTGGTGAGTTTGGGAGCTGGCGACCCCGAGGGATTCCTCGGCTGGGTCCGTTTCGTCCCCTTTTCCCTCTGACCTTGGGGCGGGCCCTCTTCTCTTTCCCTTTCCTATCTGCCTTTCATGGCTCTCCTTCCTTCCAAGTCCCTCAATCCTCGTTCTTCGAGGGTAAAGGGCATTTCTTTTCCTCCTGTCCTTTATTTGCCTTATCCTTTATTTGTTTACCATTTCTTCTTCTAGTTTGTAAGTTTGTAGTTAGTATTAGTTATAGTTTTCATTCTCATCTCATATTTCACTATCACCCAAACAATTAGGGGCCGATAACCAAGATGTTAGGCCCCTTAAAACAACAACTGTCATCATCATCATCATCATCAATATTCAAACTGCAAAAGGCATACAAACTGACATGGAATCATTACAACAAAAGAGTAATGCAAACCTACGCCACTATAACACGGTTGTTTTACCAGAAGCCTTGTGTGCGGAAGAAACAACATTAATTGGAGGGATAACAAGAATTCATGACATCGAGAAACAAGACCGGACAATTCTTTGAAAGTTACACGGCGCTGTTCTCCGAGACGGAACTTGGAGCAGACGACCTACAAATGAACTCTATAGAAACACGGACACCATCACAGAGAAATTTAGGAAATGACGCCTGTGGAGGATGGATGAAAACAGACTCACTAAGAAAATGTTTAACATCATTAATACAAGTGAATTGTAGCCTCCATGGCTTAGGCGGCAGCACGCCGGCCTCTCACCGCTGGGTCCGTGGTTCAAATCCTCGTCACTCCATGTGAGATTTGTGCTGGACAAAGCGGAGGCAGACAGGTTTTTCTCAGGGTACTCCGGTTTTCCCTGTCACAATTTCATTCCAGCAACACTCTCCACTGTCATTTCATTTAATCTGTCATTCATTTAATCATTGTCCCTGGGGAGTGCGACAGGCTTCGGCAGCCGACACGCTTCATATCCTCGCAGCTAGGCGGGGGCTTCATTCATTCCATTTCCTGACCCGATCGGTCGGCTGGAAGCAGGCTGTGGATTTTCAATAGGCCTACAAGTAAATTATAGACTAGTTAGATGAGGGAAACATTCAAAATGGAACGATTCAAAATCTCTGAAGACGATATTAAAGACACAAATCAATTCATAAATAAAATCAGAAACAAGTCATTTGAACAAGTCTCAAGAAAAGAAACAACAGGGAAAAATGGACAGAGGTAAGGAAGAGAAAACGCAGTGAATTAATGAAGAGGTTTTGGGAAGCAAAGAGGAAAGGGAAGTGAAGCTGTGATTGACTCAAGGTCGCACGCTCTCCCAAAGGGGAAAAATCGATCATGATAATAATAATAATAATAATATTTTTTTTGTCGTGTGACCTCCTGAGAGGCCGAGTGCAGGTCTTGCAAGTCGACGCCCGTGGGCGACCTGCGCGTCGGGATGAGAGATGGAATGGATGAATGAAACTGGGCAAGGGTGTGGAAGGAAGTGGCCGTGGCCTGTCAGGAGGTACCGTCCCAGCATTTGCCTAGAGTTGAAAATGGGGAAACCACGGAAAACCATTTCAAGGACGGCCGACGGTGGGGCTCGAACTCACGCGTCTACCGAGTCAGCAGAGAGCTTGGCCCCATGACCTAACGCTGCGCTTTTGTCTGCGTAGCCTCTGCTGTCGGTATAATAATAATAATAATAATAATAGGTCCCAGGAATTAACCTGGGAGGAGTCCTTCTGGCTCTGGGCAAATGGGAGTGAAATGCGCCGTTGCCTGTCGTCTGCAACCATAACATATTGGATTCAGCAAGAGAATCCAACTAGCCTCTTTCACTCCAACTCCAGCACATAACCTACAAGAGGTGCCCCTGTTAAGCCGAGCAACTCAGTGGAAGGTTGGGTAACCAATCCCAGCGGGAAACTGGGTCGGCGAGCCGATCAGTGCTGGGGGCTCCAAGGCTCACAACCTTGGTAGTACCCTGGTCGGTGTGAAACATCACTGACCCCAAACTACAGTTTTTCAACTGTTCAAAGCATGGAGGAAAGTTCAGCAAAAGCTACTACCCCAGGTGGTAACCAATCCACCTTCGCCTTGAGCGAAGCATGCAGGCCTTCGGAATCTGGGGAGCCTGCGCCGGCATGCATGGAGGTATCGGAGACTCCAGGAAAGATCCAACACAAACGCCGGAATTTCTTTGCTCCCTTTAACACGAATTCCCTTCGGAAGATTGGTAAATTGAAACAACTAACTGATTCCTTATCCCAACATCAAATCCTGATTGCAGCAATTCATGAAACGAGATTCACAGATGAACAAGCCTTTGAGTCAGAAGGCTACAGAATTTTTAAAGGTAAAACTGGTAAACGTGTAATAAAAACAGTTCCCAACCTTGGCACAGGATTCATCGTCAGTAGGTAGATTTTGGATTAAATCATTGGCTTCTACTCGCCTAGCAGTCGAGTTTCAACTCTCTCCTTCCGGAGCACAAACAAAGATTATACTGTTGTGAATGTCCATGCGCCAATCAATCAAGCGAATAAGAGAGACCCGGAAGGAACCGATAGATTCTGGGAAGACCTTGAAGATGTTCTCTGTAAGATTCCAGACAAACACACGATTATGCTCCTTGGAGATTTCAATGCACAGCTGGGTAAGGAAAGAAAGTTCCGAAACATTATCGGAAACTATCCAGCTCACCAGAGAACAAATCGCAATGGTGAGAGGCTCGTAGAACTATGTAAGGCTTTCAATCTTGTTATAAAATCCACAGCGTTCAAACACCTTCCCAGAAAACAGAAGACTTGGACATCTCCGAATCCAAATCTCGGCGAATTTCAAATTGATCACGTCGCAATTGCACGTAAAGCTCAGAGGGAAATACAGAATGTGAAGGTTCTAAGGAATGCCAATCTAGATTCGAATCACTATATATCCAAAATCAAAGTTAAACTGATTCCGAGAAACACCAGAAAGGCCGTCTTAAAAAAGATCAATCGATTTGATACTGAAAAACTACGATTGTGCCCTGAATTTACTCAAAAACTAGAATCTTGGAATCCCGAAAACTGGAATGAACTACAACAGGTCTTGGTCACAACAGCACAGGAGACAGTTCCACTGACGAAGTCAAAGAAACATGCGTGGTGGAATAATGCATGTGATTCAGTGGTAAAGCAAAGACAACTTGCCTGGCAGAAATGGAACTCGGGAAAGAACCAAGATAATTGGGAAAACTTCGTGAACGAGAGACAACGCGCTGCAAAAATCATCCGCAATGTAAAACGTGCCTACAACAAGAGCCAACTAACTCAAATTGAGCTAGACTTTCAGAGGAACAACACAAGTGACTTCTACAGAAACTTCAAACGCAATCCAAGCAAATACAATCCTCCGAGTCTACAGTTCAAAGACTCAAATGGGAGACTAGCTTACAGTGAGAGAGAAAATTGCCAGATTCTAGCGAAATACTTTGAATCCCTCCTTAATTGTGAGACTCCAAACTCCACTTTCTCATTTGAAGACAACATACAAGTCCACCCAGATTCATCCCCTCCAACGAAAGAAGAAATCAAACAGATTATCCAGTCACTTAAGAACAACAAGGCACCAGGTGAGGACTCGATAATCGCCGAATTGTGGAAGTGTGCTGGTGAAAAGATGATTGATAAATTGACTAACATTATCAAGGAGATTTGGGAAACTGAGAAACTTCCACGTGACTGGACTTCTGCCTTGATTCATCCCCTGCATAAGAAAGGTGATAAAACGGACGTTAACAACTACCGCGGCATTTCCCTCCTACTGATAACTTACAAAAAAAATTCAAAAGCTCTGCAGATTAGGGCAGAACAACAACTTGATCCACAATTAGGAGAGTACGAAGGAGGGTTCAGGAAAGAGCGCTCATGTGCCGAACAAATTACGAATCTGAAATCCATCCTTTTCTATCTGAAGCAAAGGAACAAGAAATTTGTGGTAACCTTCGTCGACTTCAAGAAGGCCTATGATTCGATTGATAGAATAGCTCTTATTCAAATTCTAAAGGAATTTAGATTGGATAATAAAACCAGGGCAATCATTCAACAGACCTTAGCTAACACAACCTCCAGAGTCAAGTTCAGAGGAGAAATTTCAGACTCTTTCGAAATTAAGACAGGAGTTAGGCAGGGAGATGCTGCTCTTCAACTGTGCACTTGAAAAAGTCATCCGTGAGTGGCGCAAAGAAATGAACGATGGGGTCCATAATGGAGTACGACTGGGTTACAAGAACATGAACCTTTCTATTGATTGCCTAGCTTTTGCAGATGATCTTGCAATTTTCTCCGACTCTTTAGACATGGCCACAAAACAAATTAACTAGATGCAGGTACAAGCAACAAAAGTTGGTCTTCAGAACTCTTTGGAGAAAACACACTTCATGACTAACATCTAGTCAGCACCAAGGGAGCTAAAAGTAAACCAGGGGAAAATCAAACGGACAGATAAGTTTAAATATCTTGGCGAGTGGGTAGAACCCAACGTATGTGAGGAAGAAACCTTCACTTCGCGCATGAACAAAATGGAAATGGCGTACCAACTCACCAAGGACGTTTACAACAAAAAGTAAATTTCCCTGAACGCAAAACTTAGGCATTATTGCACTGTCATACGACCAGAGGCTCTGTACGCAGCGGAATGCCTCACCATGAACAAGAAAGGTCTGGTAGAAAAATTGGAGATCAAGGAAAGAAAGATCTTGAGGAAAATTCTTGGCCCGATTAAAGACAACGGTGAATATAGAGGACGGCATAACTATGAGCTGTATATTCAAGTCCAGAAGATCTCTGATGTAATGAGGAAAAGGAGGATTGCATTTTATGGCCACTCGCTTAGAATGAAACCCACACGATTGACGAACCGGATCTTTAACTATTTTAAAAATAAGAAGACCAAGCCAGCCTGGTTCGAAGAGGTGGAAAGTGACCTGAAAGAGATAGAAATTACCTGTGGGGATATTCAAGAACGCAATCCCCTCAGGAAGAAACTACACGACCACCAGAGTTTTCAAGAAAAACCGAAGTTGAAGACGGGAAAGATGTGGACGGAAGAAAGAAAAGAGCAACACCGGCAACGTATGAAGGAACACTGGGCAAATAACAAAGCCCAGAGAAGCCAGTTGAAATAACGTGGCCCTTAGTTGGCCGATACGATTAAAGAATAATAATAATAATAATAATAATAATAATAATAATGCTATGAACTGTAGATTGGGTTAGTGATATTTCACACTGACCAAAATATTACCAAGGTTGTGAGCCTTGGAGGGAAGGCGTGGTCCCAAGAGAGAAAGGAACAACACCTGTGACGAATGCGTGAACACTGGGCGGTAGTTAGAGCTCGGAAGAAGAGACAGTTGAACTGACGTGGTCCCTAGTAGGCCGAATCGAAGAGAGAATAATAATAATAATAATAATAATAATAATAATAATAATAATAATAATAATGTCCAACCTTGGCAAATATTGAATACACTGAGCGCCACAATAATGTTGCTAAGATCGTGCACATAGAGATGGCTAAAACTACAGATGACTCCTCGCTTCCGTATTATAAGTACCAACCGAAAGATGTTTCGGACAATGGAACCCAGAAATCCGCGCTGATAAAGCAATCAAAGCCAACCGACCTGATGTACTCCTCCTCCATCGTCAGAAGAAAGATGCTGCGATAATCGATATAACTTATCTGTACCACTTAAACCAACCTTCAAACAGCCAAATTTGGTGGCTTCGGTTGCATAGTTGGTAGCATGCTGAGCTTCTATGCGCAAGGTCGCGGGTTCAAACCCGGCCAAAGTCGTCGGATTTTTAAGAGCGTTAAAAATCCCTCAGTATGCCTTCCTTCGGAGGGGAAGTAAAGCCGGCGGGCCCATGTTATAGAATTATGGCATGTAAAATAACCTTCCACTAACTAAACTTGTGTGAAGCATAATTTGTAGGTTAGGTTTGATTAATGCTCCCAAGTTCCAACGTTCGTCACCAGGCGCTTGTTGCGATGCCATCTAGTAGTGGCCAAGTTCACAGCTAGGTGTCGTGGACGGTAGCATTTGGCAGCGAAAGTCGCAACTACTTGAAATTATTGTCTGCAGTCCTTACTTGAATTAAAATAGATAACACACACTAATACAGCCATCACAATTAACACCGGTTATCAGACAGATTCTACACACACCCACGGGGCTACATGACCACGTTGTCGCAGCCCCTAAACTGAGGAACCAACCAACTAACTTTTCCAATTGTACCTTCAATTGTACCGCAATGACTCACAAGCTGGGACAGATCCTAAAGTCGGTGATCTTGGACACTTGCCATACAGTGCGACGATTCCTAATGAAGAATGAACTCTGAAAGTGCTTAACATTAGTCCGTATTTTCAGTCATTGTGCCATTACCATTGTAAAATGAGGAGTTTATGAATCTAAGTGGATTACGACAAGGATTCAATCTTGTTCTAGAAAAAGTAAGCACAGTAGGATATGGGAAAAGGAAGTTAAAGCGATAACCATTGGAAGACTACGCGGGAAAAAAATCCATTTACAATGTTTAGCCCTGGCAGATGACCTGGCAATTTTGTCCAACAGTCGGCAGGAATCGATTGAATCCATTGAAAAACTCCATTAAATTGCAGCCAAGACCGGACTCCAATCTCATACCAAAAAAAAAAAAAAAAACAGTTCATGGAAGGATGTCGTTAGTACATGGATAAAGAACCTTTGGTAACTCGGTTCGGTAAAGTAGCTCAAGTGTCTAAATTCAAATACCTACGAGAAATTACCCAACACTCAGGCCCGATGTAAACAAAGATAGGATATTTAAATTGCAAAGAGTCTACAGAATCACTTGGGACAGGTTAGGCCAATTCGAAATCCATCTCACATAAAGCATAATTACGACATTAAAACACGGTTATCAAACCCGAAGCATTATACGCCTCTCAAACACTGATCATTGGAGGAAGATCACTAATTAAAGATTACAAAAACAAGAAAAAAATTCTCGAGGAAAATGTTTGACCTAGTTTG
Organism: Meconema thalassinum; assembly: GCA_946902985.2. Lineage (NCBI taxonomy): Eukaryota > Metazoa > Arthropoda > Insecta > Orthoptera > Tettigoniidae > Meconema > Meconema thalassinum. Next base: position 292,182,143 of record OX336396.1, on the reverse strand, counting down.
TACTGATAAAATTAGGATGAAAGAAAAACTCCAGGACTTTGATCGGCATTCGGAGAAAATCTCGGACACATTCAGGACAAGATGTTTGAAATGTTACGGGCATATTCTCAGAATGAGCGATCTCAGGCTGACTAAAATCATTTTAAATATTAGTCTCACAAGGAAAGTTCTTAATTTGTAGCTCTTCAGTCGATCAACACGATTTTGCCCAATAAATGGGCGAGGTACAAGATATCATATATATTATTTGAGCAGTATGCATCCCTCCTGCGGCGCTTATAAGAGACCGATCCTGACAAATGAGCATTCAAATGAAAGAGAATAGACATTAGCAGTGACGAATTGTGCTCTAATTTCATAAATATCGATAATTGCTCTATAAATGACTTTAAAAATGTACGAAGTGTACGATTTGCAGATAATGTTGCTGTAGGAAAATATGTTCCACAATTGCTGTCCACTTTACATTTTAGCCGCTGTGACGCCTGTTTCATGTCATTTTAAAATTCTGAGGTTCTTCCTTTATCATTTTGCATGGATTTCAAAAACAGTAAATCAAAGGAATGAGTACTCAAATCGTATAATTTAATAAATATCGAATAACTGGTGAGTTTTATGATGATCCGATTTTCAGTGATTGCCTTCGTAAGTTAGGGAAAGTAGAACTTGGACTTCTAACTGAAATGTAAATAGTGTTCTATAATCATTTGGTTGAAATAAAAACATAACAACCTTTCTCCTTAAGTGTCTCGTTATAAAACTATTGGGGAAAGTGTGGTTTATGATCATGCGAGAGTTCTCGCATGGGATTTCTAGTAAATATGTAAACACACTCCTGGAAAAATGTGCATGAAGGAAAACTATGCTGATTGAAATAACACACGTGTTTGTGTTGAGTAGACTCTTGTCGAGCAAATATGAAACTCCAGGGACAGTGTTCTTCGCCGACTTTCAGCAGGATGTTGAATTCTCCAGGGCTAAAATCCTGGAGAGGGTAGGTTAGACCCAGCAGGCCAGGGGTGTAGTAGCACTTGCAATAATTAATTGCATATCAGAAGAGTTTTACTGCTAGTGGATACCAAGGTGTCGAAACACCCTCTGGAAGTGGGGACTCCTAGTCCGCGCCTTAGCCCGCGCGACTACCATGCTCCCCCACCCACGGGGAGAAGAGATAGTGTTATACAACAGATGGTATCGTGCAATGATACGCCCCATTACCATACATCTTTTTATTATTATTTTAATAGTGTATCTTGAAAAAAGCAAACAGCTGGTCTAAGCGAGAGATGATTGAGAAGGGGCGTGCTTGCTACTGGTGCGCGCTCTGGCTCTGGCGAGGGTGATGATTAATTACTGTTTGATGAATATTTATGAAGGGGGCAGAGCAACAATGGCGTGTGGGTTAAACGATGATTGGTATTACTGACTGGCTACGTACAATTGGAAGATATTGGGTTACATTAGCGAGGGGAGTGTTGTATCTTCTCTCAATGCGTAGCGTACGTGTTTCATGATGAATGCTTGCAAACATAACTTCATACATAGTTTGTCTATCTGTGTGGAGCCTGGGCGGCTTCGATGGCGTAGTTGGAAGCATACTGAGCCTCTATGCCCAAAATCACGCCTCCCCAGGGGCTCACATCTAATGGGACGTGGGTTGGCGACCACGTGACCCCAGCTGAGTCCGGCATTGCTTCCACTTACTTGTGCCGGGCTCCTCTCTGTCTTCTTTCCTGTCGACCTCCCTTAGTCAACTCTTGTTTTTTTCCGACCCCGACGGTATTAGGGCATCCGAGGCCTAGGGAGTCTCTTCTTTTCCCGCCTTAAATGGCCCTTGTCTCATCTTTCCTGATCCCCTCCTTCTGCGAGGAGTCAGCCTTCTTTTTCTTTTCCTGTTATCTCCTGCCTTCTGTTCAAGGCCTTCAAGGAGGCCGGGTGTATGTAGCCCCACTACTTTTAGAGCACCCTGGATAATGCTACACCCTCAGGGGCTCACGGCTGGTGAGTTTCGGAGTTGGCGACCCCGGGGGATTCCTGAGCTGGGTCCGTTTTCCCCTTTTGTCCCTTGCCTTTGGGGCGGACCCTCTCCTCTTTCATTTTCCTATCTGCCTTTCATGGCTCTCTTTCCTTCCAAGTCCCTCAATCCGCATTCTTCGAAGGTTGAGGGCCTTTCTTTTCCTCCTGTCCTTTATTTGCCTTATTCTCCTTTAGTTTTCCATTTCTTCTTCTGGTGTGTGGGTTAGTAGCCTAGTTATTAGTTTTAGTTTTAAGTTTGCATTTCATTTTCATCTTCACGATCACCCAAACCATCAGGGGCCGATAACCTAGGTGTTAGGCCCCTTAAAACAACAATTATCATCATCATCAACCAAAATCACGGGTTCAATCCCGGCCGAGGTCGTCGGATTTTTTCTTCTCCTTCTATATTAGGAATATTCTACAATACTGTAGTTTCCCTTCATCCCAAAAATCCTCTACTCCTCCACAAATTTCGGTCTTCAGCATCTCCCTCGGTTAAGACTCTAGTAGCACTGCTTCTCTTTACACCATTCATCCATTGTTCTCTTGGTTTACCCCATTTCCGTTTGCCTTCAGCGTTAAAAATCCTTCAGTATGACTTCCTTCGGAGGGGAAGTAAAGCCGGCGGGCCCATGTCATAGATTTATTGCATGTACAAGAACCTTCCACTAACTACAGTTATGTGAAGCTAAATTGGTAGGTAAGATTTGATTAACGCCCTATTAAGTTCCAGGGGCTGGTTGTGGTGGTATCTAGTAGCCAAGTTCATAGCAAAGTGTCGTTGACGGTAGCATTTGGTAGCAAATGTAGGAACTACTTGAAATTGTTCGTCTGCAGTCCTTACCTGAATTACAGATAACACACACTAATACAGCCATCACAATTAACACCGGTTATCAGACCGATTCTACACACACCCAAAGTACACGGGGCTACATGACCGCGTTGTCGCAGCCCCTAAACTGAGGAACTAACCAACCATGTGAGCAGGCTTATAACTCGACTACTATTATATTTGTATTGCAGCCAATGGCCACAGCAGGGCATTTCAATTGAGCGCCCGTGTGATCCCCAGCAAGTTTAATTTCAAGTAGTTTCAACTCTGGCTACCAGATGCCACTGTCATTGACACCCAACGGCGAAAGTTGGAACTTGATAGAGCGTTTCTAACCAAATAACCTACACATTTTGGCTACACATTACCAATTGTAGTGGTATGTTCTTTTACATGGCATAAATCTATGACAAGGGCCCGCTAGCTTATTTTCCCCTCCGTAGGAAGGCATACTGAAGGATTTTCACGCTCTTGAAAATCCGACGACTTCGGCCGGGTTTGAACCCGCGATCTTGGGCATAACAGTTCAGCATGTTACCGACTACGCCACCGAAGATGTCATAACTCGACTATTAGCTATGAGTATCCATCACAGGCAAGGCACCAAACTTTAAAAGGGGAGTTCTGAGCAAACCCCCTTAAAATATTCAGGATATCATAGCAGTCTGTCTTTTAGGTAGTCAGACCGAAGGCTGGTTGGTTCCTCAAAAAGTACTGCCGTTAGGTTATGTGGGTAGCCTACATACCCACAAAAACCCAAGGCAGACCTATATTAAAGCGTACTAGGCAAGATGATGAGTGAGGTTGTTTGCCATTGCTTTCCCCATCATAGAAGGAAATTAGAGAAAAAGTAAAGATCCAATGAGAAATAATTTCAACTCTGAGATTTGCAGATGACATCGTCATCTCAGCTTTGAAGGCTCCCTATTAGTTTAGTTAACATAAAACCTTACATTGTGTTAAAAATTAAGGATCTGAATATATAACCTAAAAATGAAATAATTGTAAATGTTGTTATCTCTACTTATTATAAAACAAAGTCGCCGATTCTTGGATGTCACGGGCAATCTCGAGAACCAATGGATGGAATTTGATGCGGTTTTCACCATTCCGTAAAGGATATCTCGGGGAAGGTTTCTGCAGAAAATAATTTATTTATGATCAAAGAAAGCCAAGCAGTAACGATTTCAGTGAAAGTCGAAAAAATGACCTGGCGTCCGTCCGCTTTTTAAGCGTACACTGGACAAACTGTTAAAAATATCAATGTACTATGAGTGTAAGAATTGTTCAGCATGAAAAGTTATAATCTCCGTATTCAAAACATCGCCCACTATAAGTGTTTTTACGGTTTCTTTTCACCCAACATTCTCCATTCAATTACTGAGGCGACAGTTTACGAGCTAGCCGGGGCGGGTAGCTAGTAAGAATATAAAATTGATTACTATAAAATTGTGTATAATTTCATATAAATCTATGACATTTCAGGATTAGAAAGCATTTTTAAATGGTACGGACTCCGTCTTGAGGAAGGAATATTCATGATGAAAATCGAATATAATGGAATGCAGCCAAAATAACCCCTATGGAAGTCAAATTGTCAGGTGAAAAGATTAAGGAAGTAGGAGACGTCTGCTACTTAGGAAGCAAATAACCAGTGATGGACGAAGTAAAGAGGATATAAAACGTAGGTTGGGTCAGGTAAGGAGAGCATTTATGCAGAAAAGGGATCTGTTGACATCGAATATTGATTTAGGTATTAAAAGTCATTTTTGAAAGCCTTTGTCTGGAGCGTGGCGCTCTATGGAAGTGAAACTTGGACTATTGGTGCAGCAGAAAAGCGTTTGAAGAGTGATTCTTTAACATTTTAATTTATAATTTTAACTGTCAAGAAACGGGTATGGAACAAGGCCCCATCGACACCATAAAACTTTGTAAGCAAATTCATCATAAATCTATCTGTCTTTTACTAAATTTTATAACTATCGTTTTCGAACAAGTGTTTTCCTTCTTATTCTAGACTTTTTGGGCTGCCATTTGCATTAACCAGACCATAGTTCCGATTTGATGTATCCTTTTTCCACGATCAAGAATGGGGTCCTCAATACTACACAAGAGAGAAGAACATCATTTTACTTCATGCAGTACTAGGTATTTTTAACGAGGACATTTACTTTGTCTGAACAGAGAGAAAGAGTATTTTAACATTCAATGTGGTTTACTTGAAGAAAGTTTTTTTAAGGTGGGCATGTCTTAGAAATGTTTTTCATCTTTGTGTGAAGTGCTGAAGATGAGTGCTATTTGACTCGAAACATATGTACACGATTTTTAAATAAATTTTATTTTTCTAAGTATTGACTAGGTGTAACTATATAGATCAATTTCAATCTTGATATTATGTCATCTGAGAGTTTTCCTACTCCTAACCATGACAGATTGCACGTATAGCAGATAGACCAATTTAGCTGGGAAAGATTCTGCGATAATCGATCCTTCGGCTTAGGATGTAGCAGCACTTCAATCTGTCGCCTCGAATGTCTCGGCCAGGAAGACAAGTTCACCCACCAGCCACCCTTACTCCGTTAACAAGAGTGCTTCTTGGAAGGTTGGTGGTGATATGGCTGGGTGTATTCTATGCTGCCGTCACACTTCTTGGAAACCAGAACATCCGGAAAAGCCGAGAAATCTTGACGTTCCATCTCCACAGTAAACCTAATATTCGGATGATGATTGTTCAGATGATAGTGTGATGACTAGGAACCGGATTTTTTGAAAATTCATATGCACAAATGCAAATTTATATTATTTTGAGGGTGTATTGGATTTTTTGCATAAGCTGAACATAACAGCATATTTTAGCATTTACAGTTGAAATTAAGTATAATTTAAGACATCTTGAACAAAATACCTGTAGGTTGCCTGCATGTTGGACATCCCTTGTGAGCAACAGATTGTAACGTGTTTTTCGAGGGGTTTTTATGCCACTGGCATAAGCCATTCTATATTTATTTACGCGGCAAATTGTTCAGCCAAGAGAAATTTTCATGTTAACTTATTATTATTATTATTATTAACTTATTATTATTATTAATTGATTTTTTTGGAGCATTTTCTTATAAAACTATAAGCAAACAGATAAGTTTTCTATGTTATAGAACACGCTATCAAGCAAATTATTACGATCAACATTAGCGTAAAAAATTATATGATTACGGAATTTTACGGAGTTTCGTCAGTTAGGGTATATTGAGAGACATGAGTCACTGGAAATTCTGATACAGGCTTATGCTTGTCAGGAAGTATGACGCAAGGCTGGGTCGCATCGTCAAGAAAAGGCGGATGTATGGAACGGCAAACGACTTCACCCTCCCGCCGAGTATAATGAGCCAGAAGAGGGAGTATAGCGGGGTGCTCAGCCAATCAGTGGAGACCACGTAAGCTAGAAGTCTGGACTGGAGTGGGGATGCGGCGGGTGCATATATGGTTTGCACGCCGTGGAAACGAGGACTATCGTTATAAAATTTAGCCAGTATGGTTGCACGAGTGAGTGGCTCCGATGTTCAGTGGAGTTAGCGACTATCTTGTGAAATTAACCGTTGTGGTTGTACGTGTTGGTTCCGATGTTCGGAGCATAAATCTTCATATCTACAAATATATCATCAACAACGAAGAAGATGACGACGTCCAGGAGGCTATGGGAAGCTCACTTCAACATCCAGTACGAGGGAAATGCTACGGCAATTTCCAGTGGTAAGCGCGAATGACACATAACTACGCAATCTCTCGTCTTTCTTTGTTTCATATTCAGTAATTCAGTAAATTCATAGCTTGGGAATAAGAGTAAAATCAGTAATTTATCCGACTCCGTTTTCACGTAATTTTCTAGCGGTAATATTTAAATCGCAACGCTCCAATTGAAATTCAAACTTATTATTATTATTATTATTAATTTTGCTATACTTGTTTTTTATACAATAAATTCATTTCTTTTAACCATGCAATCTTTGTTTTCAGTAGGTAGCATTAGATATAGACCAATTCCTTCTCCTGATACAATTGTTTGTTGGGTTAATGATCCAATCATACCACGATCTGAGAGTAAAGATTCTTGAAGGTGTTCTACCAGAGCTAGGTGTTGTTAAATACAAATTTAGATTTCAACATAGCGTTGAGGTCTTGGCGCCCATTAAAACAACATATCTTAGTAGAAAACGGTATATTTGTCACGCAACAGTGAGGGCTATAGAAAACATTACAAGATTAATAACTAAAATTATACACAAGCATGCTGCCTGGTTATTTGAAGAAGGGAATGGGTTGGGACATCCCTTTCACCATCTCGACAGCCAGTTTTGTGAGGAGTTTCTTCAGTTAGTGTATTAATTTGCATATACTTAACTCAAAATGCCTAAAGAGAAGAGCAGCAGAAAGTATTTATTAGAACAGTGGGTGCCAGGTAACAGTGATTATTCAACTGATGGCAGGGACCGGACATTTATGCACTGAAAACGATCAAAATAGACGTAATTTGTCTCCTGAAAACATTGAAAAACTTGCAATGATCTATTGTGATGCTTCTTTCTGCAGTGATACATGTACAATATAAAGTGAGTGAATAAGATTGGCTTATTTATTATTTATTCGTATCAGAAGTATACATTTTACATTTAAAAATATTGTACTTAATAATGCACATAACAAATAGTGTCTGTCCAAAATTTTGCCAAGTCACGGGCATTAGGTGTCGCAGCCATCAAGTCCTCTATTCATTATCATCGTCTTCATTTCCCCTCTTCCAGCTGACACTGGGTGGGGGCAAATATGGTTCCTCTCCACTTTGTTCTGTCGTTCCACCATTCCTCTTCCGACACGGTCTTCCAATCCAGGTTCCGGTTACTAATGCTATTCTTCACCGAGTCCATCCAACGCATTCTTGGTCTTCCTCGTCCTCTCTTCCCTGTCATCCGTCGTTCCAGTGCTCGTCTTGGTAGCCTTACTTCATTCATCCATTGACATGACCAAACCATCTCAATCTGTTTTGCTCCAGTTTGTCATTTAGTTTCTGTACTCCCAGTTCTTTCCGTATATCTTCATTTCTCACTCTGTCCCTCCTCGTTTTCTGGACCATACTTCTCAGGAATCTCATCTCAGCCGCCTGTACTCTCTCATCCCTCTTAGTCATTGTCCAAGTTTCTGCTGCATATGTCTGCTTGTTGTACGTAGTCCACTACTGAACTCCTCCAGGGGCTCACAACTTGTGGGACGTGGGTTGGCGACCATGGGTACCCAGCTGAGTCCGGCATTGCTTCCACTTACTTCCGGGCTCCTCTCTGTTATCTTTGCTCTTGACCTCCCTTGGTCAACTCTTGCTCTTTTCCGACCCCGACGGTATTAGGGTATCCGAGGCCTAGGGAATCTTGAACTTTCCCGCCTTAATTGGCCCTTGTCCCACCTTTCCTGATCCCTCATTCTTCCAGGGTTCGGCCTGTTATTTTCCTTTCAATGTATCTCCTGCCTTCTGCTCAAGGCCCTCAAGGAGGCAGGGTGTGTGTAGCCCCACCACTTCTGGTGCACCCTGGATAGTGCTACACCCGCAGGGGTTCACGGCCGGTGAGTTCGGGCGTTGGCGGCCCCGAGGGTTTCCTGAGCTGGCTCTGGTTTTCCCATGCCCTTGGGGCGGTCCCTCTCCTCTTTACCTTTATTGGCTCTCCTTTCTTCCAAGTCCCTTAATTCTCATTCTTCGAGGGTTGAGTTATTTCCTCTCCTCCTGTCTATTGTTTCCCTTATTCCTATTTTCGTTTTTCATATCCTCTTCTAGTACGATGTACCGACAGCAGTGACTACGCTCGCTAAAGCGCAGCGTTAGGTCATGGGGCCAAGCTCTCTGCTGACTCTGTAGACGCGTGGGTTCGAGCCCCACCTTCGGCCGTCCTTGAATTGGTTTTCCGTGGTTTCCCATTTTCAACACCAGGCAAATGCTGGAACGGTACCTTCTGACAGGCCACGGCCGCTTCCTTCCATTTCCTTGCCCAGTTTCATTCATCTCCAGCCATTCCATCTCTCATCCTGGCGTGCAGGTCGCCCTCGGGCATGTACTAGAAAGACCTGCACTTGGCCTCTCAGGAGGGCACACGATTTTTTTTACAGTATACAATGTAAGTAGTTAGTTTTAGGTTAGTTTCATTTCGTTCACATTTTCACATCATCCAAACCCAGATGTTAGGCCCCTTAAAATAACAATTATCATCATCATCCACTATTAAACCTATGCTGGGATGGTCCCTACCTTAATCACAAATACACACACAATGCTACCGACACTACAACTTCACAGGTTATCACACACACCCAAGTGCACGGAGGTAAGTGACGACGATGTCCGAGCCTCTCAGCTGAAACATCAAGAGCTCATCTGTTTGCAACTCGGTGAGCTTTGAATTTCTTCCTGCGGCGCTCACAAGCGACCGATCGTGACAAATGAAAGAGAATATACATTAGCAGTGACGCATTGCGCTCTAATTTCATAAATATCTATCATTTCTTTAAATAATTACTTTTTAAAAACCGTACGAAGTGTGCGATTTGCAGATACTGTTGCTTCAGGAAGATGCGCTCCATAATTGCTATCCACTTCACATTTTGGCCGCTGTAACGCCTGTTTCATGTCATTTTAACATTCTGAGGTATTTCCGTTATCGTTTTGCATCCATTTCAGAAACAGTAATTTAAAGGAATGAGTAGACTACTCACATATCGAATAACCGGTGAGCGTTACGACTAAACTGTCAATCAATGGACTCACCACACAAATGGCATTAGCAGTGACGAATTGCATTCTAATTTCATATATATCAATTTTTGTAAGAAGTGTGTGATTTGCAAATACTGTTGCTGTAGGAAAATACACGCCATTATTGCTGTTCAGTTCGCATTTTGGCCGTATGGACGCCTGAAACGTAAATAGTGTTCTATAATCATTTGGTTCAAATAAAAACATAACAACCTTTCTCCTTAAGTCTCTCATTATAAACCTATAGGAGAAAGTGTGGCTTATGAACATGCGAGATTTCTCGCACGAGTCCGCTAGTTTACTTATAATTGATGAAGACATCACAAACACCCAATCCTAGAGCCAGGGAAATTAATTGAATCGGCCGGAGCATTAAGTCAGTTTTCACTACTTTCCAGGAGACAGATAAAATGTCATTGACAGAAGAGAACTTAACAAACTGTATTAGTCATCTATGTTCTGAAGCTACTATACAGGTTATATTTGTGTTAGCGGAATATCAATTTTAATTTAATGAACATATCTTTCAAATCAGGAGCCTCCGTGGCTTAGGCGGCAGCACGCCTGCCTCTCACCGCTGGGTCCGTGGTTCAAATCCCGGTCACTCCATGTGAGATCTGTGCTGGACAAAACGGAGGCAGATAGGTTTTTCTCCGGGTACTCCGGTTTTCCCTGTCAAAATTTCATTCCAGCAACACTCTCCACTATCATTCATTTCATCTGTCATTCATTTAATCATTGCCCCAGAGGAGTGCGTCAGGCCTCGGCAGCTGGCACAGTTCATATCCTCGCCGCTAGATGGGGGCTTCATTCATTCCATTCCTGACCCGGTCGGAGACTGGAAGCAGGCTGTGGATTTTCATTTTCATCTTTCAAATCAATTTTGGAAACGTGACTTAATGCCTTTCAGCTACGTGGTAGGTTAAGTGCAGCATAAAGCCGTCCAGAATGAATATTTCACATGAAATCTTATTTTAAAATGGATAAAACCCACCTAAACCCTGCACAATAGTACATTAAGCAACAAGCCTATAATGGCAGTAATTAAGACACGAGCGAAGTTAGTTTTATAATTTCCTTACAAGTGTCTTAATTACCATTATAGGCGACTTGCATACGACTGTTTATGTTCGACGATAATTATAACTTTATTATACGTTTTAACATAAATATTCATAAATATCTGTGGGATTCAGTTACTTCAGTTAGTGAACAGAACGCGCTGGGTGGTTTGCTGACTGAACAGAGCGCATGCGTGGGTCAAAGAATTTCGAAAGCAGAGACCATTTACTTTGCTTGGCAATGCTATTGTTTACAGCCTGCATGATATCTAGTACCGATCAGAACTAGCATTTACTAATAGTGTCACTGAAGTCATTTGAAAGCAATGCGCTGTGTAGAAATTGGCGTTGGGGATATTAAGGTGCAGTGCTATTATTTTCTTGTCTCATATTCGCCAGTTTATTTACGCGAACATATGAGACGGTGCACTTTCCATGTCGGTAATATATATAGAAAGATGCTTTGTTGCTAACTTCTGGACGTAGATTCATAAATGTCTTGCATATGTCATAGTATTTTCTTGTTACCGTAAAGGTTCGTGCTGATTTTGTCTTTGTGTTTGGGATTGTAACTACAATGGTTGATCCGATATCCAATTTGAACTTTCAAATCATGTAATTCATGTCGGACATGTTGGATATTGAGCGCATGCGCGAAGCTATCTTGACCTAATTAGTCAATGAATGAGCTCGGATTGGCTGGAGAAACTGTTTCATAATGAAGAATAGTACTATAATGACCCTCATTATGATACAGTTTTCTGTCATATATTTACATTTCGACATCGTCGAAGATAAATGTAATTTACAATAGCATTGTAACAAGCGAAATCTTGCAGTGCGGCCAACATTAGTACGGAATACGGCGTGAAAGGCAGTAAGTGCTCTGATCGCATTGGTTTCTAACTTAAACAGAAGGCTGACTTGATTCTTTCCTGTGCCGTTACAAGACCCTTGGGTCATTACTTCACAATACTAATTCTTAAAAAATGACCATTTTTGACTTAAAGCTTTCTAGCTCTGACCGATTCAATTATAGGATATCAAAATCCCCTTAGCTCTACCGTCCAAAGCCTAGCTTACTAACCTATTAGCCACGGAGCCGGACTGTGATGTTATTGGTTATACACCCCTTTTAACTACTCTGGCTTTTAGAGACGCCAGGGAGCCAGAAGTTTACCCCGAAGGGGATCTTTAACGTACCAGTGAATCTACTGACACGGCTCCCTCACATTAGCGCACGCCAACAGACTGCGCCGGGATTCGATCCTGCAACCTTGGGAACAGCAGGCGAGAACGTTATGCAACCAGTCTGCTTCGGAAAGAAAGTATTTGAGCGGCCTCAGAGGCGTAGTTGGTAGCATGCTGAGCTTCTATTCCCAAGGTCGCGGGTTCAAAGCCGGCCGAAGTTGTTGGATTTTTAAGAGTGTTAAAAATCCCTCAGTATGCCTTCCTTCGGAGGGGAAATAAAGCCGGCGGTCCCATGTCATAGATTCATGGCATGTAAAAGAACTTTCCACTAATTACAGTTGTGTAAAGCTAAATTATAGTTTAGATTTGACTAACGCACTTAGGTTCCAACGTTCGTCACCAGGAGCCGACTGCGGTGACATCTACTGTAGTAACCAAGTTCAGAACTAGTTGCCGGTGGCGTTTGGTAGCAAAAGTAGGAACTACTTGAAAATTGAATGTCTGCAGTTCTTACTTGAATTTTAAAAAACCAGATAACACACACTAATACAGCCATCACAATAATTAACACGGGTAATCAGACAGATTCTACACACACCCAAAGTACACGGGGCTACATGACCGCGTTGTGGCAGCCCCTAAACTGAGGAACCAACCAACCAAAGAACCTATTATTTCATGCGCTATTTTTCACCCTTAGGAATAAAGTTTGTTACCCTTGCCTAAAAACTGGTGACCTTCATTGTGTTGTTTTTTAGCAGACAAGATGTGTTATGGTTCAATCGCCAGACTTCCCCGCCATTTTAACATGGAAGAGCAACATCATTAGAATTAGGAAAAAATACATGTGAATATTTGTTGTTGTACAAAATTCAATTTTGAGTAGACTGCATATCATTGGTTAAGCTTTAGCGACAAAGAAACACCGGTCGTTATTTGTGATCTTATTGTTAACGGGGGTGAATGTTTATGATAAGCAGGTGAAAGCTGCTTCATGACCGACTGTTGTGGGCCTGAAGATGTTCAATTGACGAGCGAAACAGAGTCTAACTCTTGACTGGCTGCCTGGCGCAGCGGTAATGTTCTCGCTTGCTAAACCTAAGGCTGCAGGATCGAATCCAGGTGCATTTGAGGGTGCACAAACGTGAGGGAGTCGTGTCAGTAGATTTACTGGCAAAATAAGGATCTCCTTCGGGACAAAATTCCGGCACCCTGGCGTTCCAAAAGCCGCAGTAGTTACAAGGGACGTAAAACCAATAACATTCTTATTTTTCTTATTATTCTGCTTTTACGGCCTCATTGGACCACTTCAGTCAATCATTTCTTGGTCCTCTTCATCAGTAAGTTTTCTTTCCGAGTTGCCCAGTAGCTTTTCATTCGCTCTGATCTGCTCAGGCGTCCCTCATCTGTAAATACCATTTATGTTCGACGGTGTGGAAATGTAAACATAATGTGTCAGAAAACGGTATCATAATGAGGCTCATTATAACACTATTTTTCATTATGAAACAGTTTCTCCCACCAATCAGAGCTCAAGAAACAGTTGTGTGACCAAATAGGTAAGGATACCTTCGCGCATGCGCTCAAAATCCTATATATTTCTGTGTTGGCAAGCAAAGTGAATGGTCTCTGCTCTCGGAGTGCCTTGACCCACGCATGCGCTCTGTTCAGTCAGCAAAGCCAGCGCGCCCTGTTCACTAACTGAATCCCACAGATATTTATGAATATTTATGTTAAAACATATAATAAAGTTATAATTATCGTCGAACATAAACAGCCGTATGCAACTCGCCCATAATGGTAATTAAGACACTCGTACGGAAATTATAAAACTCGCATACGCTCGTTTTATAAACATACTCGTGTCTTAATTATTTTACTGTATGACTTTAGTCTACTTTTGGTTGAAATCTTTTTTTGTTTTGTTTTTATGTCTTTTTGTTTTGTTTTGCAAGTCATCCAAGGTTATTTCTAATTCATTCATATCTTCTCTAATTTCCTTAATCCATCCTACTTGTTGTTTCATATTCCAAAGTTTCTCAACAATTTTTCTAGATAAACTGGATTCCGATGTCCTCATAATGTGACCAAAAAAGAAATCCGTTTCTTCCGATTAGTATCAGTGATGGGCTCCTGTTCTCTGTATACCACTTCATTATTATTATTACTCCCCTAACTTTTATTTTATGTAGTTTACGTGTCTGTTAATCTCGCGATCATGAACCATGGGACATCAATTTTAAGTGGAATCCGAAACGTAGGACGCGATATTTCACTTCGAAAATCTCACATGCATTGATCGGGAATCGAATCCAGTCCGCCTTGGTGAGAAGTAAGCAGAGTGTCCACTGTAGTGTGAATTGAAGTGTGTATATCAATATTTAAATTAGATGATTGGATCCCGCCTCTGAAAAACAATCCTAAAGAAAATGCTATTGATTGCCAAGCTCAACTGTGCGTGTGGTCTGGGAGCTGTCGACACGATAATCCCGTCAGCCTTTGTGCCGCGCTATCAAACAGAATCATCGATAATGTGTTAACAGGGGATCGATTTTCATCACATGTCTTCAAATAATACTGTAAATGACTGGGAACACAAACATTTATGTTGTCTTTCATCAAATTTAACTAACGGTATTATTAATATTATTATTATTATTATTATTATTATTATTATTATGCACCGACAGTAGTGGCTACGCGGGCTAAAGAGCTGCGTTAGGTCAAGGGGCCAAGCTCTCTGCTGACTCGGTAGACGCGTGGGTTCGAGCCCCACCGTCGGCTGTCCTTGAAATGGTTTTCCGTGGTTTCCCATTTTCAACACCAGGCAAATGCTGGGACAGTACCTTCTGACAGGCCACGGCCGCTTCCTTCCACATCCTTGCCCAGTTTCATTCATCTTCATCCATTCCATCTCTCATCCCGACGCGCAGGTCGCCCACGGGCGTCGACTAGAAAGACCTGCATTCGGCCTCTCAGGAGGCTACACGACCAAAAAAATAAAAAATTATTATTATTATTATTATTATTATTATTATTGGTTTATACAGTACATATAACACATTGCTGGTACATTACAACATAACTATACGGGCTTCAGGGAACCAAGTATAGTTACTGAAACAGCAACTTCTAAGCTGGAATGTCGCTACCCATGAACTTCCGAACGATTATGGTTTTTGTTAGAACTACTGCCTTCTGCATTAGTTTGTATAGTTGCGTATCCAGGCCCAGTTCTTTAAGGCCTTGAAGCAATGAACTTGGGATCACGCCCGTACTTGAGACAATGACAGGTATGGTCTTTACCCGCTATACATACCATTGTCTTTTGATAGGGTCGACCAACTCGCAGTACGGTATTTGCTGATCTTTTGTATGTGTTTTGACTGGAGATTTTTGTTGTTAGGAATCGCAACATCAATCAAGGTAGTTTGCTTGATTTTCTTGCTGACAACCACCAGATCCGGACTGTTGTGTGATACAGATTGATCAGTGAAAATAGTTCGGTTTTATTATTATTATTATTATTATCATCATCGATTTCTCCCCATTGGGAGAACGTGCGAACTTGAGCCAATCACAGCTTCACTTACTTTTCCTCTCCCCTTTACTTCCCAAAACCTCATCATTAATTCACCGTGTTTCTTTTTCCTTTCCTCTGTCCATTTTTCCCTTTTGTTTCTTTTCTTGAGACTTGTTCAATTTTCTTGTTTCCGATCTTATTTGTGAATTGATTACCGTCCTTGATATTGTTTTCCGAGATTTTGAAGCGTTCCAGGTCCTGCTGTGTTTCTCTCATTCAACTGGTCTTTAATTTACTAGTATTAATGGTGTTAAAATTTTCGTAGTGAGTCTGTTTTCATCATCGTCCACAAGCGTATTTTCCTATATTTCTCTGTGATGGTGTAGGTCATCTAATCCAAGCTCCGTCTCGGAGAACAGCGCCGTGTATCTTTCTAAGAATTTTCCGTACTTGTTTCTCGATGTCATGAATTCTTGTCATCCGTCCAATTAATGTTGTTTCTGCCACACACGAGGCTTCTGGTAAAACAACCCTGTTGTAGTGTCGTAGGTTTGCATTACGAGACGCTACTCTTTTGTTGTAACGAATCCATGACTTACGGAATTATTCTTATTCTTCTTTATTTGTTTCACTCAACTTTGGGGGTACATGAAGTCAATAAGTTGTTTATTGTTTTGAGCTTCCCTTTGGGCCCAGTATTGCCTCATCCTTTGAGATCTTGCTTCCCTTTCTTCGGCAGAGATGAGGATCGTACGCTTTTGTTTGAGTTTCACTTGGAACCGTTGTTTCTTATCCTTGGTGACGGTTTTGGCTGTTTTGTCCATGAGCATGGTGTCTGTAATTTGGAGTTCCACGAGGTCTTTCTCAGTCTCAAACCAAAGAGGATTTGTTTCTTTATTACGAAAGTAGACGAAAATCTTTTGGGTTAGTCTATTTGAATTCATTCGAAGGATGTGCCCATAAAAGTCAATTCTCCGTTTTTTTTATTGTGTCCGAGAGTTTTTCAGTCTTTTGGTAAATAGTTTGGTTGGTTGGTTCCTTAGTTTAGGGGCTGCGTCAACGCGGTGATGTAGCCCCGCGTACTTTGGGTGTGTGTAGAATCTATCTGATATCCGGTGTTAATTGTGATGGCTGTATTAGTGTGTGTTATCTGTTTTCAATTCAAGTGAGGACTCCAGACATTGGATTTTTTCAAGTAGTTCCTACTTTTGCCGCCAAACGCCACAGTCAACGACTAATAGTTCAGAACTAGGTTACCAGATGGCACCGCAGTCGGCTCCTGGCGACGAACGTTGGAACCTAAGAGCGTTAGTCAAATGTTCAACTTATAATTTAGCTTCATATAGGTGTAATTAGTGGAAGGATCTTTAACATGCCATAAATGTATGACATTCCTCTCCGAAGGAAGGCATACTGAGGGATTTTTAACGCTCTTAAAAATCCGACGACTTCGGCCGGGTTTGAACCCGCGACCTTGAGCATAGAAGCTCAGCATGCTACCAACTACGCCACCGAAGCCGCATGGGTAACGAGTTTCGCTCCTGACATGGATTAGTTTGTTGTTATGAAATTTGGGGCCTTAGATTTTGCGTAATATCTTTCTTTCCTTGACCTCCAGCCTTTTAAGCGGTCCCTGGGCGGTGGGAGAGAATGTTTCATTTTATTTTCATTCATTATTATTATTATTATTATTATTATTATTATTATTATTCATTCATTCAATTTCGCTAATCGGCCAACTAGGGACCACGATAAGCCTCATTTTACATTCTGGCATTTGCTAATTTTTTTCTTGATCCACATTGCCTTCATGAGCTCACTGTGTTTAGCACGACGTTCCTCTGTCCATTTCGCACCAGTTGTCCGTTTTTCGTCCCGGAAAGTCCCAAACGTCTTGATGGCTGCTCTATAAAGATTTCGGTCTTGTGCATCTTCTGCTCGTATCCCCATTTCTTTCAGATCTTTCTGGACGTTAACATACCATGGCATTGTCGTTTTTGGTTTTGAGTCGAATATACTGAAGATACGTTTCGTCCATCGGGAATCGATCATCCGTCACATATGACCGTAGAAGCAAACTCTGCGTTTTCGCATTGTGTCTGTGATCTTCTCTATCCTCGAGTAAACTTCTTGCCTGGATTTTCTGATGTAGATGCCATTTTTGTAGTCTGGGCCAAGTATGATGTGTAGGATCTTTCTTTCTTTTCTCTCTAACTTCGCGAGCAAACATTTCTCGGATAGGATAAGGCATTCAGATGCATATAGCGGTACTGGTTTGATGACAGTGTTGTAGTGACGAATTTTTGTGTTCATAGAAAAGCACTTTTTGTTATATATGTTGCGGGTGGTTTGAAAAGCGACTTCCATTTTCTTGATTCTTGCTTCTATGGCTTCCTTGTCAAGGCCATTTTGCTGGATCCATTCCCCAAGATATTTAAATTTATTAACTCGGTTTATCGTTCCATATTTGGTGTTTAGTTGTGCTGTATCATCCTTGATGTTCGACATTACTTCTGTCTTTTATTATTATTATTATTATTATTATTATTATTATTATTATTATTATTATTATTATTATTATTATTATTATTATTATTATATCGTTATGCCCATCTGTAGAGCGTGACAGAACATATTTTTTGCTAATGATGTTGAATTTTTCTTCCCCCAAAATCTCTTGAACTGGACACTGAAAGTCTTCCACCGTTCTTCAGTCATGATTTCTCAGTCCTGGTAGTCATTTCCTCAGAGAATGATGGTTACTGATTACTGTTCTGAACTGGAGTCGATCTTGTATAATTTCCTCTAATACCAATTTCTTGGTCAATTTCTATTCCTTGTAATCCAGTTGTTCTTGACTTTCATTGAGAGAGCGAGGTTGAGCCTGTCATTGTTCATTCTGATAATCTGTCCGCAGAACTTCAATCGCATTCACCTGAAGGTGTCAGTGATGTTTTCACCAGGCTGACAAAGCTCCTGAGAGTTCCGTTTCATCCAGATTCCTTCTGAGCAAACTGGACCAAGAATTGTCCTCAATAGGCTATTTTTCTTTCTTGTTTCTCTACGTCTTACTGTATATAAGAGATTCCTCCAATTATCAAGTTTTCCGAGGAATATAGAGCTTCATGTTCGATTACTGTGGTGTAATGCCTTGATGTTGCGTTCTTCTGTATTGACTCTTTGTTATATCTGTTCCGGGTGGTTCTATAGCCAAGACCTTGTGTAATTTGGAAATTCTCTCTTAGTTCGTCTCACGAGTCCATTCTGATGGCTAAATTACTTTTCCTAAATACTTCAATTTATTTACCGGTACTTGATGAATGTTGACGAATTTAGTCTTTAGCGGTTTCCCATCTAGACTAGTGTCCAAAAGTTAAGCATAATCACTAAACGAGGACATACCGCCTGATAGGAACGTCAAATAGATTGCTGAACAAACGGAAGCTGAATCACACACCGTATGTCAAACAACTTGTCCAAATAAACAGTGTCAGAGAGGTTCTGATGGCTAAGGTACACCTTTGAAAACAACTAAATAAGCTTGGCAATGTCTTCCACAACAACAAAAATGCTGTTAATAGGGTGTATGGGTGCCCCTAACGGCCACACATGCTTCGCACCGACGTGGCATGCTCTCTTATCAGATGGTCCAAGAGCTCTTGTGGCAGTTGATCCCATTCCTCCCAAACGGCAATGTGAAAGTCTTGGATGGTCCTTGGTGGAGGCTGACGGGATGCAATTTGCCTCCCCAATGCATCCCAGGCATGTTCTATAGGATTCAGATCCACAGACCTCACTGGCCAGTCCATGCAATGAATATTTTCACCAGATACAAATGCATCCACCTGAGCAGCGTGGTGCGGTCGGGCATTATCATCCATTAAGAGGAAGTCTGGACCAACCGCACCTCTGAAGAGTCGAACATGTGGTCTCAGTACCTCACCCCTGTATCTCCGAGCATTCACAGTGTTCCTCGGACCACCCATGAAGATGTGTAGATCCGTACGACCATTCAACATGATGCCCTCCACACCATGGCGCTACCACCACCATACTGGTGATGTTCCTGTGGTTGTATCGGCTACCCGGTTCTCTCAAGATTAATATGCGACGGGAATCTTTCTGCAAACTGAAGCGGGATTCATCTGTGAAAAGCACAAGCCTCCTTTCATTCATGGTCCAGTTTCGACGTTGACGGCTCCACAGTGAACGGGCCCGCTGGACATCTGGCAAACAGCCCTGCTGTTCTAAGCCCCCGGTACACGGTTTGCCGGGAAACGGCAACCCATAAGACAGCTGCAAGCTCCGCTGACCATTGTCTTGCAGGTGCACTCCGATTTCGGCGGGCGGTTAAGGCCAGATATCGGGCCTACTGTGTGGTGGTTACTCTTGGTCGACCTGGTATTGGCCTACGACTAACATCTCCTGTATCTCGAAATCGTGTTCAAAGCCTGGAAATGACACTTTGTGGCACATTCAAGGATACGGCGACTTCGGTCTGTGTCTGACCTGCTTCCAGGCGGCCGAGTATTTTACCCTGCAAAACGGGGTCCAAATGGTGTCGTTGTGCCATTATGTTGTCACGTTCACCACGAGGCTACACTCCGCACGCTATAACAGGGCAAACCCGACTGAGGGAATATGGGGCGCAGGCACTGGCTGTGTTTACCTTGCGGTTACGCTGCTAATCAAAGCAGGGAAAACTCCTTTCCTAAACAGAGCGTACACGTAAGGTTGGTATGTGTATATTTCGTGTGATTTGCGGTCTATTTCCTGTTGCCCTACTTATTCGTAACTTCTGCTTAACTTTTGGACACTGGTGTAGGCCAGATACCGAGCGGATCCTTCCTTGTATTTTAATTTGATATTTGGAGCCCGGTCTTTGTTGCAATTTTGGGGGAGCGGTGGCGTAGTTGGTAGCATGCTGAGCTTCTATGCCCAAGGTCACGGGTTCAAACCCGGCCGATATCGTCGGACTTTTTAAGAGCTTTAAAAATCCCTCAGTATGCCTTCCTTCGGACGGGAAGTAAAGCCGGTGGTCCCATGTCATAGATTTATGGCATGCAAAAGAACCTTCCACTAACTACACTTGGGTAAAGCGAAAATATGTAGGTTGGAATTAACAACGCTATATTAGTTGCAACGTTCGTCGCCAGGTGCTGACTGCGATGGCATCTAGTAGCCAAGTCTGCAAGCTAGATGTCGTGGACGGTAGCATTTGGTAGCAAAAGTAGGAACTACTTGAAATTATTGTCTCCAGTCGATACTTGAATAAAAAACAGATAACACACACTAATACAGCCATCACAATTAACACCGGTTATCAGACAGATTCTACACACACCCAAGGTACACGGGGCTACATTACCGCGTTGTCGCAGCCCCTAAACTGAGGAACCAACCAACATTTTGTTGCAGTTTCGTGAAGTCTTTCAAGAACCTGAACTGCTTCTTGCATGGACCTATTGTTAGAAAGAACAGCTAGACTAGATCATCTCTGAAGGCCAATCACTGCAGATGAATTTTGTTTTCAAGTACGGTAGTAGGATTGCTTTTGTGTCATTTTCCCATGTCCTGATAACTTTGTCACGGACAAGATTGAACGGTCCGTCTCCTTGTCGAAATCCTGTGTTAATAGGGAAAGGGTCAGAAAGTTCACCTTTGAGGTTGTGGCTGTCATTGTCTGTTTAATTAAGTCTCTTGTTTTCCTGTCAACTGTCGTCTAGGTATTGAATAATACGTGTCAATCTACCTTCCCGAAGTCGATAAAAGTGAGCACTGTTTGCCTGGTTGTACGGATTTGCAAAATGGTTTTGAGATGGAGAATTTGTTCTGCACAGGACCTGCCGTTTCTGAATCCTGCCTGATATTCGCCAATTAGGTGTTCTGTTTGTCTTTCAAGTCTCTTGAGTACGGCTTCAGAGAGAATTTTGTGCGCGACTGATAGCGAGGATATTCCCCTGTAGTTATTGATGTATATTTATCCCCCTTTTAGTGCAGTGGGTGAATGAGGGCGCATTTCCAGTCTTCCGCGATTTTTTTTTTTTCAAGCGAATTGACCACTTAGGATCACGCAACAACTTTATTTCTTTTTCTTATTCTTTGCCTGGAGTTTCCTCTGTCTCCAATATTCCTTCATGCGTTCACTGGCATTTTTTCTTTGGTCTTCTGTCCAAGTTCGTCCACTTCTCTTAGGTCTTCCTTCATCTTGAAACCCTTCCAGATTGTTCACTTTGCTCTTAAATACATTTCTTTCTAGCATTTGAGATTCTGTGATGTTTAACTTTTCTAAATCTTTCCTAACTTCCTTAATCCATGTTGTGTTGGTCTTTTTCTTCCAGAGATAGTCGAATATTTGTTTAGTTAATCTATGGTCGTTCATTCTATAGAGATGTCCGAGGAATGTCAGCCTTCTCTTCCGCATAGACGCGGAGATTCTTTCCACGTTCTGGTAGACTTCTCCGTTGCTTCTCAGTCTCCATCCATCTTCAGTCTGAACTGCACCCATGATTTTTCAAAGAATTCTCCTTTCCATGACTTCTAGCTTTTCGAGGCTATAGTTCATCGAGAGGCATTCACTGGCAAAGAGGCACTCTGTTTTTACGACAGTGTTATAATGCCTTATTTTGGCATTCCAGGAGATGCACTTTTTGTTGTAGATATTTTTTGTTAATCCATACGCTCTTTCCATTTTTATAATTCGATCTCCAACAGCTGCTTTTTCTAACCCATTCTCCTGTATAGTCTCTCCTAGGTACTTGAACTTTTTTACCCTTTCAATCCGTCCTATCTCCATGTCAAGGAACATTGGTCCATGTTTGTCATTTGTCATAAATTTTGTCTTTTCAACTGATATCCTTAGTCCTGTTTGGCTAGCGATCTTTTCCAAGAGGTTGATTTGTATGACTGCTTCTTCCGTGGTTTCCGATAGTACTGCAAATTCATCTGCAAACGCCAGGCAGTTGACTTTAATTCCTACCGACTTCCTCCCGAGGCAGATTGGGTTTATTCCTCGACTCTCCAATTCCGAGTTCCAAATTCTCACAACCTTCTCTAGGACACAGTTGAAAAGGATTGGTGATAGGCCATCCCCTTGCCTGACTCCTGTCTTAATTTCGAACGGCCGAGAAAGCTCTCCCATGAACTTCACCCTGGAAGTTGTGTTTGTTAGGGTCTCTTTGACTATATTTGCTAGTTTGGTTTTGATTCCAAATTCCCTTAGGATCCTGTCTAAGGTCTCTCTGTCCACTGAATCAAATGCCTTTTTAAAGTCTATGAAGGATACCACAATTTTCTTATTACTCAGCAGTCTGTGGCGGATTATTGATTTCAAGTTGAAGATCTGCTCAACACAGGAGCGTCCTTTCCTAAACCCTCCTTGGTACTCGCCTAGTTGTTTGTCCAGCGTATCTTCTATTCTGTTTAGAAGAATCTTGGAGAGAATTTTATAAGCAATTGAAAGGAGGGACACACCTCTGTAGTTGTTCACGTCTTGCTTATCCCCTTTCTTGTGGAGCGGATGGATCAGCGCTGTTTTCCATTCTTCTGGAATTTTCTCGGTTTCCCAGACTGCACCAAGGATTCTGTGAAGGTCGTCTAGAATTTCTGGCTCAGCCCATTTAATCATTTCTGCTGTTATCGAATCTTCTCCACTTGCTTTGTTGTTCTTTAGGTTCTTGATGACATCCCTGATCTCTTCTTTTGTTGGTGGTGCATCCTCTTTTGAGTTTTCTGGTGAGTCTGCTATTTCTAATCTAGAAGTGGGGGTTGGACAGTTCAAAAGATCTTGAAAGTATCCAGCTAGTATTTCGCAGTTTTCATGGTTGTTCAGTCCAATTTTTCCCTGCTCATTTCTAAAACTCATACTTGGGGCTTGGTAACACTTAAGTTTGTTTTTGAATGTCTGGTAAAAGTCTCTGGAGTTGTGTTTAACGAAGTTGCTCTGAAGATTTTCTAACTGTGCTGCTTCAAAAGATCGCTTGGTCCTACGGAAAATTCTGGATGTTTCTTTCCTCTGTTGTCTGAATTGTTCCAAGTGTTCCCTTTTTCCAGAAGATTTCCATCTTCTCCATTCCTCAGGCCTCTTTCTGAGAGCTACATCGCAGTGTTCGTTCCACCAGATTTCTCTTTTCCTCTTTGCCAACCCCAGTGTCTTCTTTGCGGCGTCATTGATTCCTGTACAGAGTTGTTGCCAACTTTCCTTTTTGGTGCTGCGGATTTCTTCCCTAAAGTTCTTAACAATGTCGTGGGAAATATTCAATTTGCTCATGTTATATTTGGTTATTCTAGGTGGGTCTCTCTTTTGTCGTAGCGGAAGGAAGCGGATTTTGGCTTTGGAAAGGTAGTGGTCTGAATCGAAGTCACCGTTTCTAATCACCTTGACATTCATTACCTCTTTTGCGTTTTTCGTTGATATCGCTACATGGTCCAGTTGGAATTCCCCTAAATTTGGATTTGGGGATACCCAGGTTTTCGCTTTTCTTGGGAGTTTCCTGAAATTTGTTGACATTATTCTAAACTGGAATGCTCTGCAGAGTCTTATGAGCCTTTCCCCATTTCTGTTTGTCCTCCTATGCGCTGGGTAATCTCCCACGATGTCCCTGTATTTTCTCTCTTTTCCTATTTCCGCGATTTTATTATTATTACTATTATTATTATTATTATTATTATTATTATTATTATTATCTCTACTTAGTATAAAACGTCCCCAATTCTTGGATGTCACGGGTAGTTCCGAGAACCGCTGGATGGATTTTGATGCGGTTTTCACCATTCTGTAAAGGATATCTCGAGGAAGGTCTCTGTAGAAAATAATTGTATTTATGATCAAAGGAAGCCAAGCAGTAACGATTTCAGTGAAAAAGTCGAAAATAATAACCTGAAGTCCGTGCGCTTTTTAATCTTACGCTGGGCAAACCGTTAAAAATATCTGTATAGGCCTACTATGAGAGTAAGAATTGTTCAGCATAAAAAGTTCTACAAAAGAGTCCACGAGAGCATATCTCTAACTTTAATACATCGCCCACTATAAGTGTGTTTACGTTTGTATTTCTTCCAACAATCTCCATTCAATTAGTGAGGCGACACTTTACGAGCTAGCTAGGGGCGAGCCTATCACCACAGTTACAGCCTAGCTAGCGGGCGAACCTATTACCCCAGATACAGCCAGCAGCAAACTGCCGAGTCGTGTTGAGTTAAGACTTCAGAGAAGAGTGGTTGTGTTTGGAGTTTCGCTGGAAGTGCAACTCGGGTTTTCTTCATTTCGCCTGTGAATTTTTCGTTCCGCAAAATACACAGTCAAGTTTAAAATGGACGGAAGGGGGATTTGTGCTTCATGCACCTCGTCATTCTTAAATTACGTCTGACAAGAATTCGTTGCAAATGCATCTCCATGATAATATAATTAATAGTCCAGTCAGTGATTTTAACCCGTCATGCCGAGACGTAAAACTGATATAGGAGGTAGTTCATTCACATCGAGAAAAAAGTGCTTACCACGTAGGCTAATGTATTCATAACTGTTCCAGGGCGAAGCTGGGGCGAAGCCGAGGTGGGTTGCTAGTTATTATTGTATGGAAGCGACGAATCATCTAGTCCTGGCAGTAGCTTTAGCACGATCTTTGCAACATTGTTGTTGCGTTCAATGTTGCCAACATCCGCCGAGTATGTGATCCAAGGTTTTACCATTTTTTAATTTTTTATATTATATTTATTATTATTATTAGACCCTATATATATATATTACAAGGGATTGTGGGAAATCTGATTCCAGACGCTTGAAGAGGGTCCGCACTCTTACCCACTAATAACCACACCCCCTTCCTCCACGACGTGTATATCCGCCTTGGAACCGCTGTCGCATTACTTCAGGGCGGCGTCGTTAATGAAGCATCTTATGCTCCTTCTTCCTTCAGTTCTTCTTTACTATTGGCCATAAGCGTCTAGATCCCGCTTCTTTAGGCGCAAAGTACTCTCCACATACACTGCCACCTGATCCCAGGATTCCTGACATGGACTACGTTGTCTGGAGTGAGCTCTTCCTGCACTGCCTCCAAACATCTTCTTTGTGGCAGCCAATGGTCACATCTGAAGAAAGTATGGAGTGCATTATCAATTTCACTGCGGTATATGCACGCTGGACTACTCGCTCGCTCTAGTATGTAGAGGAATTGGCGAAAATATTCGTGACCTGTCAAGGACTGCGTCAGGTAATAGTTCACTTCACCGTGATTCCGGTTGAACCAGTCAGCCAATGATGGTATCAGCTTCTTCGTCCATTTTCCCCGAGGCTCATTTTCCCATCTCTGTTGCCATCGCCTCATCCTTTGGCGAACCGCCAGCTCCTTTGCCTGTTTCCTTCCCAGCTCTCCTTGGGTACGTCAGATCTCCTGTCTTTCTAAGGCAAGTAAGTCAATAGGAGCTACTGATGCCACTATAAGGATCGCAGGTTCTGACACCGTACGATATGCACACGCAATTCACCACGCTGCTCTCCGCTGTACTGCGGCCATCCTTCTGCGATATTTATCAATCCTCAAGGACTCACTCCAAATTTCAGAACCATACAGTAGTATTGATAGAATAGTTGTCATAAGTAGCCGTCGTTTACTGGATTTCGGGCCTTTAATATTAACCATCAGTCTACTCAACGCAATCACAGATTTTTCCGCCCTATCAGTTACCCGCTGAATATGGTCCCAAAATGTGAGTTTCACCATGGTTGCCACATTTATGATACTTATCCTAAACGTCTGTCTGTTTTAAGATGAATCCCCTGTAATGACCCTGTCTTGTATAGTCAACATGAAGCCAGTAGTGGAGCCATCTGTGGATGTTAGGTCCAGCAGGTGTGCATGAGCACCATTCTTCATCTTGGGCGAGGAGTGACTTCAGGTGAGGTGAAATTGATTCCAGTTCAAGTGGAGTGTCGAGTTACTGTCAGCCTTCTGCATTCTGTTCTGATCTTCATAAGAAGTAGTTATAGCTTGAATCTGTTGACTTCGAATATAGGAAGTCATTTTTGAAAGCCTTTGTCTGGAGCGTGGCGCTCTATGGAAGTGAAACTTGAACTATTGGTACAGCAGAAAGAGCAGAATTGAAGCGTTTGAAATGTGGTGTTACAGGTGAATGATGAAGATCAGATGGGTAGATGGGGTTACGAATGAAGACGTATTAAGACGGGTGGGAGAGAGCGATGTTTCTGGCGACTGCTCAAGAAGAGAAGAGATAAGTTGGTAGGACACATAGCCTACTAAGACACCCAGGAATAGCAAGCTTGTTATGGAAGGAGGGGTCGAGGGAAAGAACTGTAGAGGTCAGGTTAGAATATGTTAAACAGATTGCCTCGGATGTAGGGTGGGGTAGCTATGTAGAGATGAAACTATTAGGTCAGGACAGGGGCGTCGAAAGCTGTATCACACCAGTCAAAAGACTGAAGACTCAAACAACAACAACAACATAGACCATACTGATAATTCCTAGACCTCCTTCGCTTGGTGGTAGAGTTATGCGTTGTGATGATGACGTCTATGTTTCAGTCGTTGATCATCGACACACGCACTGTTCTCTCAAGTTCTTCGAGGTACAGTATGTTGCAGACAATTTCACCACTCCAAATGAATAGGTTAGGGATGGCTTTGTGTTCTGCAAAGTCTTCAGCACAGTGTTCAACCGACAGCCTCTCTTTGACCTTAGTTTGGTCGATTCCTCGCAGCTGGATAAAGTCGAAGTATTTGTAACTTTGTTCTTTGCAGGGCTGGATAACTTAACATAATGGCCTTGAATAACGAATTGTTTGGCGTTACGGTATACATCGCGTAACGTATAACAGAAAGTTTGTTGTAACGTTATTCATACGAAGAACGAATAAACGGATACTGTATATATACCGTTATTTTAAATATTTTATTATCATACCGGATAGCATTTTAGTTATCGCAGGAGACACAAGTCGAATAACGTTATTGGTGTTGTAACACATTCAAATGTACCCCATTCACTCAGTTGTTTTAAATAACGTTATTGACAAGACCGGATAGCATTGTGTTATGCTGCATGCCTCGCAGGTCGAATAACGTTATTCGTGCTCTAACACGTCGCGAACAACTACCACTCATTCCGAACTTCAAATAACGTTATTCACAAGACCGGATAGCATTGTGTTATGCTGCATGCCTCGCAGGTCGAATAACGTTATTAACGTCGTGTTCTGTTGTATGGGTCCCGGGTTGAATAACGTTTTTAGCCTCGTACTAGGATCCAAATTTCAATAACGGTATTCTCCTAATAGTGTACGAATAGAAAGTTAACTATAAATGAATTCGAATTCGTAGTGCTGCCAGGTGACAAACAAGTAGCTACGTGACCGACTAAAAAGCTTAATTTTCCATAAAATTTAAGATTCAAGCCAACGATTAAGTTAATCTATTTACGATGGGCCTATCGAGAATAATGACGAACTTAGGTTGGTAATAATAAACATTTCTATTTCGATTGAAATATATCTGAAGTAATGTATTCCAATACAGCTCTGCAGTTGGCAGCCTTGGTGACTCTGAATATATTCTTAGTTCCATATCTTAAGGTAAAGAATGCTCATGCAAAATTTGGTAAAGTCCAATGGATAGTATGGACGTTGCATGCTGTGAAATATTGGATGTATCAGTGCGAGTAAAATCATATTGGCAACAACGTCAAGAAGGCGTTTTCAGAATTAATCTGAATTATTCCTATATTTTATAGTGCCAATTTTGGATAAAATCCATTTCGTAGTATAGAAGATACATGCATTTAAAAATTGGCCCTATAAACAGGCTTAGAATTATGTTGGCAGCACTGATGTGCATTAGTTGCTCCCAAATAATCTAAAATTTCAGGAACTACTCGTGCGCAAAATTTGGAGCTGTTGGCTTGCATACTTTCTGATATATTGGTATTAGGATAAAGAGAGTGAGCATTTATTAACAAATAATAATAATGTTATTGGTTTTACGTCCATTTCAACTTCTCTGGCTTTCAGAGACTCCGGGGTGCCGTAATTTTGCCCAGAAGGGGATCTTAAACGTGCCAGTAAATCTACTGACACGGCTCTCTCGCATTTGGGCACCCTCAAATGCCATCTGACTGTGCCAGGATACGAACCTGCAACCTTGGGCCCAGCAAGCGAGAACGTTACCCCTGAGCAACGCAGCCAGCCGCATTTATTAACAGCTGGCAGCCCTAATGGCTCTCAAGTATAAGCATAGAAATATCTGTTATAGTACACAAAGCACGTACGAAATTTGGTTAAAATCCAATTGATAGTATAGATGTTAGATGTACTTAAACATTGGACTTATCAGCAGGCTTAGAATCATCTTGGCAACACTGTCATATATGGGCTCCCTAAAATGTATCTGGAATGTTATTATCCCTGTGTGTGCTAATTTTGGAAAAATTCGCATGCATAACGTCTGAGATATCCAACGTAGAGCTTAAAAGTGAATTGTGATTTTTAGCAGTTGGTAACTCTGAAATCATTTTCAATTATGTCCCTGAGATATTCAGATATAGATATTTCCTTAAACCGAATTTGGCTTCGATAACTGCAGTCTTTTAGGGGTTTATAGGGGGAGACACACAAAGACAGACAGACAGACATTTGCCTGGATCGATGGCATTAGTCTATCTCATCATCATTTTAAAAAAAGTGAAAAGTAAGCTAAAAATAGCACGTAGAATATAAGATAGCTACTGTATAACATCCTACCTTAGGTGCTTCGATACTGTGCTGACCAGTACCCTCTGCTTATGGACATTTCACATGTGTTGTACCGCAATCATTGGCCATCAGCGTACAGATGTTACAGATCGTAACGTAAAAGCTTGTATACAAGCACAATTCCGGTATAGGCTTCAATAACGTTATTCGTACCTGCATTACGAGTTCTTATTGGCTCAGCTGCAATAAATCAAAGATGGAGGAAACTTGTGGATTGAGATTAATAGTTGCAGTTCATTGGCATTATTAATGCAAATCAATCATTTAGTACCGTTACGTTGAATACAGGAAAAGGCACTGACTGATTAAACGCATTTCTGTCAGTATTTAAGATTTAACTGAAATCATTCGACATTTAGCCATATGGATGAAGCTGTGAATATGCACAGTACATGAAATGTGTACGAGTGCTAAGGCGTCAACTTGGTGCCTAATGGGTCCTGGGTTCGAGACGCTCCATGGCCAGAATTTTTATTCTTTTTGAATTATTTCGTTGTGTCAACACTACTGTGTGATGCAACTTTTCAACTTCGATTTACTCGCATGATCTAGGGGGGCGATGTTAATAATGGATATTGGTAGGGAAACATCTTTCTATTTTATCATTCGAATTTGTACATTCCCAATCAAAACCATGAATATTTGTACTATTCGTGAAACTAATATAATTTTCACAGCACTGATTACTCCACAGTAAAATAATAATAATAATAATAATATTAACAATAATATGAAGTAGTTCCGTGACGATCTAAAGAGCCTGATTTTCTTTATATTTAAGATTCATGCCAATGATTAATCTACATAGACCTATCTAGAAGAATGACGAGATTAAGTTGGCAATACTAACTTTTCTATTTAGATTGGAATATATCTGAAGTAATGTATTCAAATACAGCTCTACATTTGGCAACCATGGTGACTCTGAATATATTCTTAGTTCCGTATCTTAAGGTACATAATGAACATACAACATTTTGTTGAAGTCCAATGGATAGTATTAACGTTGCATGCTGTGAAATATTGGATGTATCAGTGCGAGTAAAATCATATTGGCAACAACGTCAAGAAGGCGTGCTCAGAATTAATCTGAATTATTCCTATATTTTATAGTGCCAATTTTGGATAAAATCCATTTCTTAGTATACAAGTTACATGCATTTAAAAATTGGCCCTATAAACAGGCTTAGAATTATGTTGGCAGCACTGATGTGCATTAGTTGCTCCCAAATAATCTAAAATTTCAGGAACTATTCGTGCGCAAAATTTAGAGCTGTTGGCTTACATACTTTCTGATATATTGGTATTAGGATAAAGAGAGTGAGCATTTATTGTCT
The DNA here is from genome assembly GCA_946902985.2 of Meconema thalassinum. Classification (NCBI taxonomy): domain Eukaryota; kingdom Metazoa; phylum Arthropoda; class Insecta; order Orthoptera; family Tettigoniidae; genus Meconema; species Meconema thalassinum. The sequence goes on along the minus strand of OX336396.1, from coordinate 292,151,631 downwards.
GTTAGGTAGTCAGCCCGAAGGCTGGTTGGATCCTCAAACAGTACCGCCGTTAGGTTATGTGAGTAGATACCCACAAAAACCCAAGGCAGCGCTATATTGAGGCGTACTAGGCAAGAAGAGGAGTGAGGTAGTTTGCCATTGCTTTCCTCACTGAGTCAGAACAGTAGTCCTAACCCTATGAGTAGAACCTTTCACAGCATCCACAGGCACTCACTGTGCCCTGAATGCCATTACTAAGCACCACCCATACCTCAGTAGCTTCCATATAATCACAGCCATGAGTGAGACTGAGACATCGGTGAAAAGCCACCTTTTACTCTAGCCTGTGCCAACAGACAAATGCAAATGTACTGTATTCATCAAGAGATAATGGCTCTCAAGCATAAGCATAGTCATATCTGTTATAGCACACAAAGCACGTACGAAATTTGGTTAAAATCCAATTGATAGTATAGAAGTTAGATGTACTTAAACATTGGACTTATCAGCAGGCTTAGAATCATCTTGGCAACACTGTCATATATGGGCTCCTTAAAATGTATCTGGAATTTTATTATCCCTGTGTGTGCTAATTTTGGAAAATTTCGCATGCATAACGTCTGAGATATCCAACGTAGAGCTTAAAAGTGAATTGTGATTTTTAGCAGTTGGTAACTCTGAAATCATTTTCAATTATGTCCCTGAGATATTCAGATATAGATATTTCCTTAACGCGAATTTGGTTTCGATAACTGCAGTCTTTTAGGGGTTGATAGGGGGAGACACACAAAGACAGACAGACAGACATTTCCCTGGATCGATGTCATTAGTCTATCTCATCATCATTTTAAAAAAAGTGAAAAGTAAGCTAAAAATAGCACGTAGAATATAAGATAGCTACTGTATAACATCCTACCTTAGGTGCTTCGATACTGTGCTGACCAGTACCCTCTGCTTATGGACATTTCACATGTGTTGTACCGCAATCATTGGCCATCAGCGTACAGATGTTACAGATCGTAACGTAAAAGCTTGTATACAAGCACAATTCCGGTATAGGCTTCAATAACGTTATTCGTACCTGCATTACGAGTTCTTATTGGCTCAGCTGCAAGAAATCAAAGATGGAGGAAACTTGTTGATTGAGATTAATAGTTGCAGTTCATTGGCATTATTAATGCAAATCAGTCATTTAGTTCCGTTACGTTGAATACAGGAAAAGGCACTGACTGATTAAACGCATTTCTGTCAGTATTTAAGATTTAACTGAAATCATTCGACATTTAGCCATATGGATGAAGCTTAGATTCTGCACAGTACGTGAAATGTGTACGAGTGCTAAGGCGTTAACTTGGTACTTAATGGGTCCTGGGTTCGAGACGCTCCATGGCCAGAATTTTTATTCTTTTTGAATTATTTCGTTGTGTCAACACTACTGTGTGATGCAACTTTTCAACTTCGATTTACTCGCATGATCTAGGGGGGCGATGTTAATAATGGATATTGGTAGGGAAACATCTTTCTATTTTATCATTCGAATTTGTAGTTTCCCAATCAAAACCATGAATATTTGTACTATTCTTGAAACTAATATAATTTTCACAGCACTGATTACTCCACAGTAAAATAATAATAATATTAACAATAATATGAAAGTAGTTCCGTGACGATCTAAAGAGCCTAATTTTCTTTATATTTAAGATTCATGCCAATGATTAATCTACATAGACCTATCTAGAATAATGACGAGATTAAGTTGGTAATACTAACTTTTCTATTTAGATTGGAATATATCTGAAGTAATGTATTCCAATACAGCTCTACAGTTGGCAGCCTTGGTGACTCTGAATATATTCTTAGTTCCATATTTTAAGGTACAGAATGCACATACAAAATTGGTTGAAGTCCAATGGATAGTATGGACGTTGCATGCTGTGAAATATTGGATGTATCAGTGCGAGTAAAATCATATTGGCAACATGTCAAGAAGGCGTTTTCAGAATTAATCTGAATTATTCCTATATTTTATAGTGCCAATTTTGGATAAAATCCATTTCGTAGTATAGAAGTTCAATTTCAACTATTTCCAACTGTGGCTACCAGATGCTTCTGTCACTAACACTGGCGGAGAACGTTGGAACTTGATAGAGCGTTTCTAACTCGCCAAATATAACCTAAAAACTTTTCTACACACTACCAATTGTAATGGTAGGTGCTTTTACGTGCCATAAATCTATGACATGGGCACGCCTGCTTTATTTCCCCTGCGAAGAAAGGCATACTGAAGGATTTTAACGCTCTTAACCAATCCGACGACTTCGGCCGGGTTTGAACACGCCATCTTGGGCTTAGCAGTTCAGCATGCTATCGACCACGCCACCGAAGCCCCTTATAGAAGTAATACAGGGTGAAGAAATATGCTGTACTTGGAGGTCGTCATGCGACTTCTCATCCAAATGCAAGACAAAAGTTTCTATAGCAAAATCGGAGCGGGTGTTATTTGAAGAGACGAGTATGAAAACGAGAAGCCGGCAACACTGTCGCATCCTGCGGCGGAATGTGTAACATATCACCGTACCAGCCGTCGTAGCTCACTGAGTAGGCTGCTGTATTATCCAAACCACAACCACCAACGAACTACGGTTCGAATCTACGTCAGGTCGTCGTTTTGTGTGACGTCAGTTCGTGGCTCTGTGAAGATAAGACTGGACTTCAAACGATTTTTCTTTCGTAGTCAGTTTACCCTCCAAGTAGGCTTTTCCCACGGACTCAGCGAGAGATCCCACCTTTACCTCCTCTACGGGCAGTGTCCTGGCGCTTGAGAGTGAGTCGGGGGATCCAACTGGGGAGGCGGGACTAGCACCTCACCTAATGCGGCCTCACCTGCAAAGCGAACAGGGGGCGTCATGTGGGATGGGACGGGATGGGAAGAATAGAAAGGATAGACAAGGAAGAGGGAAGGAGGCGGCCGTGGCCTGACGGTAGGGACCATCCCAGCATTTGCCCGAAGACAAAGTGGGCAACCACGAAAAATCACTTCGAGGATGGATGTGGTGGGAATCGAACCCCATCTACTCATTTGGACCACCCGAGGCTGAGTAGATCCCGTTCCAGTCCTCATACCACTTTTCAAATTTCGTGGCAGCGTACGGAATGGAATTATTGTGCGTATCATAATGGGCAATCTAGTGTATATCATTGGATGCAGACGATGTTACTGGCTTTATTTGTGCCATGGACGAAACTAAGTGGTCGTTTACGTATGTAAGAGGCTCATGTTATGTTTTAATGTTTAAATAAAGGTAACAGAAGGAAATAATATAAGAGATGAAGACACTTTGGACAGAGAAGGTGTTATGTTTGGAAGTACTGTAACAGTCCGAATACTTCCCCTTAATTTATATGTTTTATAAGCAGCAAAATTTATTATTATTATTATTATTATTATTATTATTATTATTATTATTATGTATATTTTAATTATCATATCGATTCTAGATTTAGTCCATAATTTCTTTATATATATGGAAGGGGTTTAATTATTGTTTGGCGGAAGTAATAAAATGGAGATTTTAGTTAGATTCGTTATAGGTTATATTTTGTACAAGACTTGATTGGGAAATATGTCGTTCAACGTGTCGTCAGTTTCGCCACGGGTAGTCCGCCAAAATTAGACTTGACTTTCGAGATATATGTACAAACATTCCGGGGACGCGAGGCTTCTAGACAAAGCAAGTTGGTCAGTTAGCGCTGACGTCACGAATTCTCGGAAGAACATCGCATCAGGACGCTGATTTAAAATTACTTCAGAAGCAACCCCACGTGGTTAACCCAACTAATGAAGAGGCATGATCAGAACTTAGGGATCTGGAGTGGGGAGCTACGTCATCAGGATACCTAATTGATTGGTCGAGAAATACTGCAGAGTGGGGAAGTTCATCTTCCATAAAAACCAATGGTCATCTACTCTCAAGCCCAATCTTCTCAGATTTTCTGAATCTTCACGTCTATCAGACATCTTCGCTGCGAGATCGCAACTTATCAGTTCAAGAAGTTTTAAAATTAATATTACTGACGTGAATATGATCGTGTCCTTGATCATATTCACAAAAGTGAATTTTGGAGCAAAGCCATTCACATATGTCAGTCGGGAGACGGGACAAATTGGTTCCCTGCCCGTATCAAGATAAGGATCTATACAATATTGAGGCAGAACCAAACAACATCCGCCAGCAAGATCAGAGGGAAAACCAGACTACCACTATGAAGAAGACGGCCGTGAGTTCCTTTACTAAATCCAATCAAGTCTCTGTAATTCTGTTTATGGCAAATTAGAATCCAGCTTTTGTTTAAATTTAATTCATATTCCATTTTGTAACTCTCGCCAATTTAATATAACTTCCAGATTTTTTTAAAATTCATTTGTTTCTCTTTTTACGTCTTTTGCTGCTTTAAATTTTGATCAATTAAATTTTGTTCTTAAGTAATGGTAGGACTTTCATTTCCAGTAGCTAGCTTTAGACATAATGCATACCTTCTCCCAGTAGCGATAAGACAATTGGTTAATGGCTCAGCTATACCACGGCTTGAGAGAAAGACGTTTCGAGTGCTCTATCACTATTTTAATTAAATACTTTGGCACATCTAAAGTAAGTGTTAGGTGTCCTGGCGCCCACAAGAGCTGATTATAATCATTGCTAATGAACAGGTAAGAGGTAAGTATGCTATTGGTGGTGTGAGTAAAGCGGTGCTTGTTCTTGTTGCGATTCTTCTACTGTACTCCGGGAGAACGCAATATTGGAGCCCCGCCAGGAACGTAACCTTTGGTCACTTAGAAGGACAGGGAACGTTACATTTGTGCGCTCAACGTGGAGCGAAAACGTTACATTTGGACGCACAACTGTGGAGTTTCTTATATATGTATATTTTCGTGCAAGGTTAGTAACAAAACGTTACATTTGGCGCCACAAGCGTAGGCCCGAAAACCAATTGTTTGTCGTGAAGGGAAAAGGATATATTTCAGTGCAAGTATTTTTGGGGGTGATAATAAGTTTTTTTGTGTGTGTCGGTATGGCGGATAAAGATAAGATGAAGCTGCGAAGTGGTATAGAGGTGACGGAAGATGGTGAAGAGAATGGTAGTAGCGTGAATCTGGAGATGGAGATAGACGAAGCTAGGAATTTAGCGGAGGTAAATTCTAATGCGACTAGTGTAGAGGGTAGTTCATCGGAGATGTCAGCACAGGATAGCATTTTGAGTATATTAGTTCAAATGAGACAGGAAAATAATAATAAATTTGAGCAACTAAATAAAGAATTAAAACATGAAATGGAAAGTAATAATCAAAAATTAAAACATGAAATGGAAAGTAATAATCAAAAATTAAATAAAGAATTAAAACAGGAGATGGAAAATAATAGTCAGAAGTTAAATAAAGAATTAAAACAGGAGATGGCGAAAATAGATCAGGGTCTAAAGCATAATAATCAAAAATTAGATGATGTGATTAAGGCTAATGAAAGGTTGAGTGAGAAATATGAGAAACTCAAGGAGAGTGTAGATCAAACAAAAGATGAAATTAGAAGTGAATTTAAAACTCAAATGGAGGAGAACTTTGTTAAAGTCATTTCAGAAGTGGATAGTAAACTAGATAAGGTACAGGAGAAGCTAGAAAATAGTCTCACTACTCAGGGAGAGAGCATGAAAATACTGGTTCAAGTTGAAAATAAACAGATTAAAGATCAATTAGAAAGTGATATCGCTAAAGTACAGTCTGAGCTGGGAGATAAAGTAGAACAATGTAGTAGGAATAATGTGGAGAGTATTCACGAAGTACAGGAAAAGCAGAGTGTTTTAAGGAGAGAATTAGATCAAAGAGAAAAGGTGTTGAAGGAAAGAGTAGAAAAGGCTGAACAACAGGCAGGTAGACAGATAGCAGATCTAGAGTTAAAATTAAAGTCACGGATGAGGCAGGAAGGAAATGTTAGTAGAGTAGGATGTTCGAGTGGTAGTCACATTAGGGAGGCAGACTTACCTAAATTTAGCAATAAGCAAGGTTGCCCGATGGAATTTATGGAAGTAGTGGAAAGTAGATACAAAGATAGGTTAGATGACCAAGTAATTGAATGGAGTAATGTAGTAGATATTTTAGATCAGGCTTTTGTTGGAGAGACCCGAGGATGGTTTGCAGTCTATAAGAATGGATTTGAAGATTTTAGAGATTTTAAAAATAAATTCTGTATCAAGTACTGGAATGAGGAAATTCAAGGTCAGAAACGAGAAGGTATGGTGTTTGGTAAATACAATCCTAAGAACAACAGTTCTATGACGGAGTATTTCCTGAATCAGGTGCTCACGTGTAAGTATTTAGACGGGATGGCTCAGGAAAGCGACATGGTAAGGTTGTTACTGAGACATTTTCCATATCGGGTGAAAGAGGCCGCCTGTATTCAGAAGATAGGTACAGTAACAGAAATGGAGAAATTGTTAAGTAGTTTCGATGTGTTAGGAAGCAATGGTGAACAGCCGCCAAGTCAGTATGTCAATAGAGGTGTGCAAGAACAGAGAGGACAAAATTATAATCAGAACAATAGGGGAAATAATCAGAGCTATTCTAATAATCAGAATTATCATAATAATCAGAATTATAATCAGAACAATAGAGGCAATAATAATAATAATTATTCCGGTAATAATAATCAAAATAACTATCAAGGCAGAGGTAATTACCAGAACAGAGAGAACCAGAGAGGTAACGTAGGTAATCAGAACCAAGGGAGCAATAACCGAGGCTCTTACCAGAACAGAGAGAACCAGAGGGTTAGCGGAGGTCAGAATCAGGCCAGTCCTAGGGAGGACATACAGGTTATCCAGGCAAGTAATCAAGTGCCCAGTCAGCAGTCGGTAAATGAACCTAATGGTGCCGGAGCTTTAAACTAGATCGAGACTGTAATGCGAGGTCAGATTTCCAGTCGTTGATATTCCCAGCCAATACTCTATTTAGTGGTTATGACCTAAATGTAAGAGATGATCCCTTGTGCGATTATGATGAAAAGGTGACAAAACCTAGTGATATTGAAAATTTAAATTCCATCATTAGCATAAATGTGTTGAGGGCGCGTATAGATACGCTTATAGATACAGGGTGTGTCAAGAGTTGCATTAGCTTGTCATTTTATAATAGGATGAGAGACGAAGGTGTAATATTCCAAGAAATCCCTATCAAATCAACTTTTGTAATAACAGCTGTAGGTAAAAAGTCTCATGTCATTTCTAAGCAGGTTCTGGTGGAAATTTGTATTAATAATGTAATAGGTATGCAGGTATGTTTGGTGATCCCAAACCTTGTGTTTTCCTTGATATTGGGTACTGATTGGTTGTCTGCTAATCAGGTTCAGGTGTGTTACGATGAGAGGTGTATTAGAATGAAATGGGGGAAGAAAGCTGTGATTATTGCATTTAATGAGCCAGGTAAGAGTGTTTATTCTCAAAGAGTGTGCGTTATTAAAGTGATTTTGTCAGGTGACAATAAGGTGGGAAGTAGTGACGATGGTTTTAATTTTATTGGCAGTTTGCTGACTAATGACAATCTAGAGGATGCATTATGTCAGGCTGTGGAAGAAAGTTCATTAGGCATTGATCAGAGGGATCAATTATTGGATGTTTTAGTAAGGAATAGTAGAGTTTTTGAGAATCGGATTGGCGAGGCCAATTGCTACACACACTCATTAAATGTAATTGATCGCAAAGTCTTTGTAGGTAATAGATACCCTATCCCATTTAAATACCAAGAGGCAGTACAACTGCAGATTGACGACATGTTAAGAGATAAAATCATCGAACCATCCTTAAGCCCATATGCTAACTCCCTAAGTACCGTACCTAAAGATGAGTACACCCTTTAAGAAAATACGTGGAATGAGTCAGGTAAGGACTCGTGTGTAACGGAACAACATGTGTCAATGCCCTGGTATACAATTAGTAGTTTTAAAGAGATAGGTAACTAAGTTTACAAGAGGCATATCCGACTGTTGACACATATACTGGAATGAGTGAGTTATCTGAATCAGATAAGCGAAGGGTGACCTAGTACCTTATATTTTGGAATTAATGGGGTAACTTGCACTCAAATATTATGCCTATGTATAAAACTATGCTTTCTTGTTTTATGTGATGTAGGTAAAATTTTGTAAATTCATTACAGAGTACTTGCGAGGAATCAAGTATGCAGGATTATCACATGCGTGTGATGTGTCGTGTGATGAATTAGTGAAGGCAATATTTATTATAATTATTCTGGAGACAAGAAAAATAACGATTTGAATTAAAACGATACAAGTCTCTCAGAATATCAGCCTAACAAACGAGTGTTAGTATGAATGAAATCCTACATATCAGGAAGAAAGAAAGGAACATTGACGCTTTAAAGCAACAACAAAGTATTCATTGTTGTAAATATTGAAGGGTATATATGTATATTTTAATGTTGAAGGGTATAATTTTGTATGATGCTGTTAATTGTTAGGTTAAATGTGTATATAATTTGTTCGCCCAAATCTAAGATTGGACAAAAAAATTCTAAGGGCGATGTAACAGTCCGAATACTTCCCCTTAATTTATATGTTTTATAAGCAGCAAAATTTATTATTATTATTATTATTATTATTATTATTATTATTATTATGTATATTTTAATTATCATATCGATTCTAGATTTAGTCCATAATTTCTTTATATATATGGAAGGGGTTTAATTATTGTTTGGCGGAAGTAATAAAATGGAGATTTTAGTTAGATTCGTTATAGGTTATATTTTGTACAAGACTTGATTGGGAAATATGTCGTTCAACGTGTCGTCAGTTTCGCCACGGGTAGTCCGCCAAAATTAGACTTGACTTTCGAGATATATGTACAAACATTCCGGGGACGCGAGGCTTCTAGACAAAGCAAGTTGGTCAGTTAGCGCTGACGTCACGAATTCTCGGAAGAACATCGCATCAGGACGCTGATTTAAAATTACTTCAGAAGCAACCCCACGTGGTTAACCCAACTAATGAAGAGGCATGATCAGAACTTAGGGATCTGGAGTGGGGAGCTACGTCATCAGGATACCTAATTGATTGGTCGAGAAATACTGCAGAGTGGGGAAGTTCATCTTCCATAAAAACCAATGGTCATCTACTCTCAAGCCCAATCTTCTCAGATTTTCTGAATCTTCACGTCTATCAGACATCTTCGCTGCGAGATCGCAACTTATCAGTTCAAGAAGTTTTAAAATTAATATTACTGACGTGAATATGATCGTGTCCTTGATCATATTCACAAAAGTGAATTTTGGAGCAAAGCCATTCACATATGTCAGTCGGGAGACGGGACAAATTGGTTCCCTGCCCGTATCAAGATAAGGATCTATACAATATTGAGGCAGAACCAAACAACATCCGCCAGCAAGATCAGAGGGAAAACCAGACTACCACTATGAAGAAGACGGCCGTGAGTTCCTTTACTAAATCCAATCAAGTCTCTGTAATTCTGTTTATGGCAAATTAGAATCCAGCTTTTGTTTAAATTTAATTCATATTCCATTTTGTAACTCTCGCCAATTTAATATAACTTCCAGATTTTTTTAAAATTCATTTGTTTCTCTTTTTACGTCTTTTGCTGCTTTAAATTTTGATCAATTAAATTTTGTTCTTAAGTAATGGTAGGACTTTCATTTCCAGTAGCTAGCTTTAGACATAATGCATACCTTCTCCCAGTAGCGATAAGACAATTGGTTAATGGCTCAGCTATACCACGGCTTGAGAGAAAGACGTTTCGAGTGCTCTATCACTATTTTAATTAAATACTTTGGCACATCTAAAGTAAGTGTTAGGTGTCCTGGCGCCCACAAGAGCTGATTATAATCATTGCTAATGAACAGGTAAGAGGTAAGTATGCTATTGGTGGTGTGAGTAAAGCGGTGCTTGTTCTTGTTGCGATTCTTCTACTGTACTCCGGGAGAACGCAATATTGGAGCCCCGCCAGGAACGTAACCTTTGGTCACTTAGAAGGACAGGGAACGTTACATTTGTGCGCTCAACGTGGAGCGAAAACGTTACATTTGGACGCACAACTGTGGAGTTTCTTATATATGTATATTTTCGTGCAAGGTTAGTAACAAAACGTTACAGTACGCCAGGGTAGAGTGGAAAGGAAACCTGGGGCGAAGTGGTCTGAGGACAGAAAGAAGCAACATAGTCTAAGAACGAAGAAATATTGGGAAGAAAACAACAAAGAGTGAAAAATTGAAATTGGTGCGTGGTCCGTAGCGGGTCTCATCGAAATAAGAAAGAAGTAGAGAAGTAACAGCAATGGTAAGACACAGTACACAACATAATGTATTGATTGCATTGTGGAGGTGTACATTGGATACAATTTGAGACTTTAACTGAAGAACTCTTTGACGCGAACGCCATTGGACCATAACCGACCTTCACGGCATACCTTTTCGCACTGAGCTAATGAGACAGCACCGGCACAGCGCAGACTTCATGCGTGCTGTTCTCTTGGCCATGGTGCACGCAGTTACAGCGTTGCCAGAGCCTCGTTTCTTAACTCGCATTTCTGTTAAACGTATTGGCGGGACCAGGACTTCCTAGACAAGCCTTTGCCATGAATTTCGACGAGGAACCACATGCTGACCTCCAAGTACGGGATTTGTTCTTCATCCTGTATATAGTATATACAACATTATGTATAATATTTGACGCAATCAAAGTTTTTGATATTTCAGAGGAAACCTCTGGTTGGTTATGATAGTATTACTGGTATGCTACTGGTAGAGCGTATGTTAGTACAGTATATGATAATTAGTAAACAATATTTTAACTTCTTCTTCGACATAATTGATTTTTCAGTACGGTATGTTTAGGCTTTAGAGATCATATCAGCAACGGGTTGTGTATCATTCACAGCATTCCAATACGAAATAATTTTTCTTGTAACAATAAATGTACTGTGTGAAATGAAAGGGAACAAAGAGCAAATGCCATTATTCATTTAAAGACAAGACGGAAAATGGCTAAGTTGCTCCAACGCGTAGCCCACTACTCCATGTTGTTTGATGTGGTGGTACATTTAAATTTACGCTGCGATTTGTCGTCAACGGTACGAATGGCATTATTTACTTTTAAACCAGAATTACACTGCTGTTAATGAATACGACAACCCACCCGGCACTTTCTACTGTTAAAGCGATAGAGAGACTTGAGGTGTCCCACCTGTTATGACGAGACTTCTTGAATTGAGTCATCTCATGAGCACGTTCTGTCCAAGCGGAGCCTCGCTCACAGTAGTGTTGTGCCCAGGTGCGGGAGTGATTAATCTGCCAATGGATTTCAATTTTAAATAAAGGGAGGAGGAAATAGAGAACAGCATTCATAAGAGAAATAGCAAATGGAAGGGGTGACACATAGGTTTTAATATTGTATTAGACAAATGGGTTGTTGATTGTGTTCAATGTTAATAGTTAATTTTCAAGAGGAAGAGTACGTAGTATATGATTAGGCACAGATGTTCATGACCAGAAGGTGAAATTATATTGATGTATGTGTGACAAAATCATCGTAAAATCAGTGTGGAGGTATGTGTCCATGATATACGATCCATCTCCATTGCAAGTGTGAAAGAATTTCTGAGATATGGCCAAACATTTTTAAATATTAAAAAAAACACAAAAATATATCTGTAGAAGCTCGACCCAAGTTGAAGACAAATTGCTGAAATGGCAAGATAGAGACTAAACAGGAGGTGTTCAAGATTAGGACCGGACACATTGCCTTAGCCTACTTACTATTTCAAATGCGGTTTACTCTCTAATAACTATATTTTACAGCTTATTCCAGGGGATAATTCACTACATTTATTCATGTTTATTAAAGAGGACGATTGGGAGTTCCACGGCAGTGACGTCTGAACATTATGATAAAGATCGGGAATGTAGACTAGTGATTAGAATTTTGTGTTGGAAGGTTCAAGAAGTATGTTGTTTAGAAAAGTGAGACTTGGCATTTGTTATGCCAATATAACATGAAGTAATCAGATATCATGTTTGAAACTGTAATCTCAGTATAACCCTTTCTTTTATCTGAGTGAAGATTTCTGCTGCCTTTCTTTTCACATCTGATAAACGAATTGCTTTTCAGTGGGTCAGCACATTAACGTGCGCAATTAAATGGGGTGGGGAATAACAAGTATGTATCCCACTTCACCGATGTGGCTCTATCCTGTAAGCCTAGATCAGGACCATCCAGTCATTGCGCTCCGAGAGCGCGGCCGCGCTCGGGGAGCACTGGGCAGTCAGACTAGCGCTCCTTCCCCTACCACCACTACACTGTGGCAGCGAGGAGATCTGAGACACACGGACTATGTTCGTACCGCAATAACTAGATACGTACGCACAGATGCAGGCGACGGCTTTTGTGGCATTGTTGATATCATATTGATAGGGCTGTTTTACCATAATAGGATATATACTGCCATAATATATATGTATACAAATCGAATGGTACTCCGATGCATGGAATGTGTAGGAAACGAACGCAAGTGTTAAGTAAAGAATATTGTGCTTTATTACAAAATGAAATGAGAACATATTAGAGAGGAAAATTCAACAACATTTTACCAATATGAACAGATAGTACAGGCCTTGAGTGACTCTTTCTCCGTCGTTTTTACGAATTTCTAGTTTTGGAGGAAACAATCTTCTCCAAATTGGCTACAATATTTCTGGACACAGCTATTCGTAAACAATTGCGCAAGTTTCTATCACTCATCGTTGCACGATGTTTACTTTTGGTAAGCTTAAGAACTGAAGAGAAGCGCTCATAAATGTACGTTGAGTCAAACATTGACAGAACTTCACTTGCATGTCTTTACAAAAGGGGATATTCTTCTTGCGGAAAGCCACTGTAAAATTCTTCTAAACTTCGTGACATTAGAAAGCGGTCATTAAGACGAACATTGCATTGCAGTTTTCTTAACTTCGTGACATTTAGAAAGAGGTCTTTAAGACGAACATTGCATTGCAGTTCAATCAGCTCTAATTGAAATAGCTGTGGAACACTGTCTGCACTAATAGAAAATGGTCGAACAAATACATCTAACACCGCTTGGAGTTCTTATAATTCTGAAAATCGCTTGTCAAACTCTTCTTGTATTTGGCGAATTACCTGCAAGTACTCATCAAAGTCGACACCTTTCACTGTTTCAAACGATGGAAAATGTCCTGTGTTCCGTGCACGTAACTGGTTTTCCTGCAAAATCAATTTTCTTGTGAACGCTTCAATTTTTTCCACCAAATCGCAGATGTTGTGCTTTTCGCCCTGAAGCGAAGTGTTCAAATTATTCAGATGGGCAGTAATGTCACATAAAAATCCAAGTCCGCCACCCACTTAGGGTCACGCAAAAGAACTTCGGCCGCCCTTTCATGTCACAGAATGTATGTATTGCGTTCCGCAAGAAAAACACACGATTCAGCACCTTCGCCTTGCTCAGCCATCTTACTTCTGCATGGTACGGGATATCCGGACACTCCGCTTCGATGTCATCCAAGAACTCTTTGAATTGACGGTGCGTGAGTTCATGGGAGTGAAGATAATTTACCATTCGCACAACTGTTCCCATTACATCTTTGCGCTTGGCGACTTTTGCACAGATTGCCTCCTGGTGTATGAAGCAATGGATCGCCACCATTAGGGTACTACCGTTCTCAGCCATTTTTAACTTTACATATCTGAGGAACCCCATGCGTACACATCGTAAAGCAGGAGCTCCATCCGTCGTTATACTCGTCAACCGCTCCCATTTTAATCCCATTGATTCAAAAGCACCCTCCACAGCTTGGAAAATATCGAAACCGGTAGTGGTGACTTTGAGTGTTACTAAGTCGAGGAAATTCTCGGTGACCCGAAGATCGTCATCCACCCCTCGAATAAAAATAACGAGCTATGCTATGTCCGCAATGTCGGTTGATTCGTCGAGGGCGATGGAAAATTATACAAATTTTGCTGCCTTCTCCATTAATTGCTGTTCCATATCAACGGACATATCGTCTATTCTGCGAGCCACAGTTTGAGGAGAAAGAGAGATGTTTTCAAATTTCTCAACTACCTCCGTAGGACAAATACATGCCGCCACGTCCATTAGGCACTCCTTGATGAAATTCCCTTCCGCGAAGGGCTTCCCAGCTTCGGCAATTCGCATCGAACATTTGTAGCTTGCTCGTAAAATCGGTCCACCAACCTCACTCTCCTCTATCTCCTGTCAGACAAAAATACGGCAAGTCACAATTTTAGTGTTCTTCAGATAATTAAATCATTTGTTCATTCCCATTTGTAAGCAAGCATTTTAAAATTAAGGCAATAATACTTACAGGAAAGTGCTGCTTGAAATTTTCTTTCAATTCTTCCAACTTCGATTGCCGACTGGCGTCTGTCAAGTCACCGTAATCATCCCTGTGGTTGGCACTGTAGTGCCGTTCCAAATTGTGTTTTTTTTACTCATTAAATCTCGGTGGCACACTAAACATTTGGCATGCCCTTTATAAGCTGTACAGAAAAATAATTTTTCCCATTCTGCTTTAAAGGCTGCTGCTTCACCACTCCTTAATAGCCTACTTTTCACATTTTGCAAAAATGAGGAAAAAGTAGACTTGTGCGATCGATTCTGGAGAATGTGAGTCTGTCTGTCTGTCAGGCTGTGTGTGTGTGCCCCCCACCCCCTGTCAACTCCTAAACGGCTGCAGAAATCGAAACCAAATTTAGTATGAGTAAAGATGTATACCGGAATATCTCACGCCCATATTTGAAAATGATGTCAGTGCTACCAACTGCTAAAAATCACAATTCACTTTTAAGCTCTACGTTGGATATCTCAGACGTTATGCATGCGAAATTTTCCAAAATTAGCACACACAGGGATAATAACATTCCAGATACATTTTAAGGAGCCCATATATGACAGTGTTGCCAAGATGATTCTAAGCCTGCTGATAAGTCCAATGTTGAAGTACATCTAACATCTATACTATCAATTGGATTTTAACCAAATTTCGTACGTGCTTTGTGTACTATAACAGATATGACTATGCTTATACTTGAGAGCCATTAGCGCTGCCAGCTGTTAATAGATGCGGCTGGCTGCGTGGCTCAGGGGTAACGTTCTCCCTTGCTGAATCCAAGGTTGCAGGTTCGTATCCTGGCGCAGTTAGCTGGCATTTGAAGGTGCGCAAATGCGAGAGAGCCGTGTCAGTAGATTTACTGGCACGTTGAAGATCCCCTTCTGGGCAAAATTACGGCACCCCGGAGACTCTAAAAGCCAGAGTAGTTGAAATGGACGTAAAACCAATAACATTATTATTATTTGTTAATAAATGCTCACTCTCTTTATCCTAATACCAATATATCAGAAAGTATGCAAGCCAACAGCTCTAAATTTTGCGCACGAATAGTTCCGGAAATTTTAGATTATTTGGGAGCAACTAATGCACATCAGTGCTGCCAACATAATTCTAAGCCTGTTTATAGGGCCAATTTTTAAATGCATGTAACTTATATACTAAGAAATGGATTTTATCCAAAATTGGCACTATGAAATATAGGAATAATTCAGATTAATTCTGAAAACGCCTTCTTGACGTTGTTGCCAATATGATTTTACTCGCACTGATACATCCAATATTTCACAGCATGCAACGTCCATACTATCCATTGGACTTTACCAAATTTTGCATGAGCATTCTTTACCTTAAGATATGGAACTAAGAATATATTCAGAGTCACCAAGGCTGCCAACTGTAGAGCTGTATTGGAATACATTACTTCAGATATATTCCAATCTAAATAGAAAAGTTAGTATTACCAACTTAATCTCGTAATTATTCTAGATAGGTCTATGTAGATTAATCATTGGCATGAATCTTAAATATAAAGAAAATCAGGCTCTTTAGATCGTCACGGAACTACTTCATATTATTGTTAATATTATTATTATTATTATTATTATTTTACTGTGGAGTAATCAGTGCTGTGAAAATTATATTAGTTTCACTAATAGTACAAATATTCATGGTTTTCATTTGGAAAGTACAAATACGAATGATAAAATAGAATGATTTTTCCCTACCAATATCCATTATTAACATCGCCCCCCTAGAACATGCGAGTAAATCGAAGTTGAAAAGTTGCATCACACAGTAGTGTTGACACAACGAAATAATTCAAAAAGAATGAAAATTCTGGCCATGGAGCGTCTCGAACCCAGGACCCATTAGGTACCAAGTTAACTCCTTAGCACACGTACACGTTTCACGTATTATGCAGGTTCACAGCTTCATCCATATGGCTAAATGTCGAATGATTTCAGTTAAATCTTAAATACTGTCAGAAATGCGTTTAATCAGTCAGTGCCTTTTCCTGCATTCAACGTAACGGAACTAAATGGCTGATTTGCATTAATAATGCCAATGAACTGCAACTATTAATCTCAATCCACAAGTTTCCTCCATCTTTGATTTCTTGCAGCTGAGCCAATAAGAACTCGTAATGCAGGTACGAATAATGTTATTGAAGCCTATACCGGAATTGTGCTTGTATACAAGCTTTTACGTTACGATCTGTAACATCTGTACGCTGATGGCCAATGATTGCGGTACAACACATGTGAAATGTCCATAAGCAGAGGGTACTGGTCAGCACAGTATCGAAGCACCTAAGGTAGGATGTTGGTAGCTATCTTATATTCTACGTGCTATTAGCCTACTTTCGATTTTTGCAAAAAATGAAAGTAGACTTATGAGATCAACACAGGGCGAAAAAAGTGTGTCTGTCTGTGTGTGTGTATGTGTGTGTGTGAGTCTGTGTGTGTGTCTGTGTGTGTGTGAGTGTGTGTACTCTGAATGTCTGTCCCCCCCTATCAATTCGAACACGGTGAATGCGAATTGAACGAAATTTGGTACAAAGGTAGCACTAGCAAAGGACACCTCAGTGTCATGTTTTATATCGCCGCCATCTTGACGGAAACGTAATGGCGGCCTCACAAATGTTCAAAGCTTAAATCAAATTACGACTAACCTAATCATCCGATCTCTACCAAATTTTGCAACAACATACCTTTATGGGGGGAGCATCCTTTGACCAAACCAATAGGTCATCAGCTTAATAGTTTACGGATGGCGGCCATCTTTGTGTGAAAATCGATTCCCCCTATTAATTCGAACACGGTGCAACCGAATGGAACGAAATTTGGTACGGAAGTAGTACTAACGAAAGGCACCTCAGTGCCATGTTTTATATCGCCGCCATCTTGACGGAAACGTAATGGCGGCCACACAAATGTTCAAAGCTTAAATCAAATTACGACTAACCTAATCATCCGATCTCTACCAAATTTTGCAGCAACATACCTTTATGGGGGGAGCATCCTTTGACCAAACTAATAGGTCATCAGAGTAATAGTTTGCGGATGGCGGCCATCTTTGTGTGAAAATCGATTCCCCCTATTAATTCGAACACGGTGCAACCGAATGGAACGAAATTTGGTACAGAGGTAGTGAACCCGATGGGGTTATGCTGACTGGAATCGAACTTGGTTCTCAGAGACTGTGATCTCAGTAAAAAGGTTCCGCCAGGGAGCGAACCAGAGATCTGTACAGGGAGTTTCTTGGTGAAAACCCCTCGAAAGAGATGTATATTTAATCACTGGTGTGATTTTTAATGAAATGGCATTATTTATTAAAAATAATGTAGGAAATAATGAGCGGATTATATCATTATAAGACGATTTGGTGTAAGCTATTGGGAGTTTGAAGCACAGAGGAGGGCAGAGCTGACATTTACTAATCGGCCCAGAATTGTGGGTTGGTCCCAGTGGAGCCACGTCCATCTCTGTCACCCCATTATGTCGTCTGGAGCAGGGGAGAGGCCTGAAAAATGACACAGTTATTCCCCGACGGAGAATAGATGTAGAGGAGGGGCGGTGAAATGCCCAGAAAAATCATTGATTACTCGTGATTGGAGTAACGAATCGAGATGAGAGTTGCACACAGGTGAATATCTTGGCAAGAAGATAATTTTAGAGTCTTTTACATGCGAAATTGGTGCATATTTAGTGATGTGCGTAAGGACTGTGAAGCGACCATTGTTCGCGGAGGGATGTGAAGATGTTGACGGGGAGTTCCCGGTTAGGTAGCGTCCCACGCCATGGAGAAAGGAATTAATATTAATTAATTGAACGAGCGATTCCTTTGCACACAGATAGTTTTGGGACCTGTGAAGAGAGAGGAACACAATGATCATGGTTTGAAGACCTGAATCATGCTGTGAGAGGAGCGAAGATTACGCGGGAAGATGTTGCTCTACTTTCTGTGGAAATCCGATATAAGGGAGTAGACCCCAGGAGGAGTTCTCAGTGTTACTCTGTTCTCAGTGTTACTCTGTTCTAGCTCAGTTGAACCTCACTTGAAGTCAGTTGAAGCCCAGTTGTAAGTCAGTCGAGACGCAGCCAAGCGCAGTCTACATACCGCCAAGCGCAGTTACAGCCAGTTACAGTTTTACTCAATTGTCAATTGTAGCACAATGGAAATAAGTTGCAATCAGTATGCAGCAAATATGCAGCAGTACGAGACAGCGTGTAAGCCGCAGACAGAAGTCTTCAAATAAGCTACGTGCAGTCTTCGAGTGAAACTTCAGTCAGCTACAGCCAGGTTGAAGCAAGTTCGTCAAGGCAAAACGCATGACGGATCTATTCATCGAGACGCCGAACAAAGACTGGTATGTGTAAAAGAAACAGAAAATATGTTTGTATGAATAATAGTCGTGATACAGGCATAATCAGCCGCACGAACTATGACGTGTTCAGTTATGAAGCACCGTATAGACTAACGGTAGAAATATTGTATATAATTATTTGTGAAAGTGTTGAACTTTATTAAGCGCAGTGTGTATAGTATTAACTAATCGTATATGTGTGTAACAACGATAGAATGCGCTAAAGAAACTTTACTAAGTGTTTGGTATTGCCATGAGAGTACCAGATGGTAACGCTTACTGTAGGAGTAATGATCGTCACAAAAACTGTTGGAGAGTTCCGAGAGCAGATAACCAGACTTTCAATCAGGAGTTGGTAACGTAAGATGCCGTCGACACCTGCAATTTCGATCTCTGCTAGGGAATTTCAGCATTGAAGTGTGTATAAAGTGACGAGTGTTCAGTGTAATGTATATGTAAAAATATCATTTAAAGTAGTGTTTGATGAAGTGTTTCACATGTTTAGGGAGTGATAACTTCCTGAAAGGTATGCAACGTGTCGTGTTGGTGATAGGAATAAGGTATAATCAAATGTGTGTAAACAAGAGAAATATGTCGCGTTAAACCCATTATGGCGGGCGACATGGAAGAATATGATTGGTTGGAGCCACCTTAGATGCCTATAGAGATGTAAGTACCCCACAAATTATGGTTATAATTATGTAGAAGTATGGACCGATGCATGTCTGTGATTCCGTAAAGGTATTGTGAATTCCTTATAGATGCCAGTAAAAAGTCAGTTAGGAGGCTGATCCTCCATGTTTAATCAGTATTGAGTTGATTTTGATAGAGTTGAAATGATGATTTGCATCATTAAGTGGAGTAATTTTTCCCACTATGAATTAAGAATGGCAATCAGTTATGTAAATGTAACGAACGCGATTGTTCGAGGTTAAAACGTCTAGCTATGTCGGAAAATTTGGTAATTTATGTGAGAATAATAATAAATAATGATTTTGGTCATTTATGTCAATGAGATTTATAATAATAATAATAAATAATGATTTTGGTCATTTATGTCAGTGAGAAATGATGATAATAATAATAATGGTTATTAAGAGTATGAATGAACACATCAGGAAACAAATAAATTGTTGTAAGCGAGAATTATTAACGCTAAGTGCAAGACTTATCAATCTAAGCAGGAAGATGTTACAATGAGATTACATTTCAGTAATTATGGAAAGAAGTTTTATATCAGAATATTGCATATATTCAGTAATGATACCAGTAATGAAAGAGCTTTTATTGAATTGAATTTGCAGCTTAATTGAGAAGCTTATAGAGTAAATGTTAGATTTCTCTTAATATTATAGGTCGGTGTGTCGTAGCATGGAGCATTAGGGGCCAGATAGTCTATTCTACGTATGAATTCTCCTATGTCGTGGACATTGTTGGAGACATTATTTGCCAGAGTTTTAGTGAATGGACCCTAGCTCTGAAGAAGGATTGAAATGTGTTCCGGGCTGGAATCTTGTAAGAGTCGAGGAAACAAGGACACCTCGCAGCTCTATGATTTCCCGAGAACTTATGATGAGTTATTTACGCTCGTGGGCAGCGAAAACTCATGGCGACAGTGGTTTTGTGCGCCTATATTATACTTGAGACATCGGTCAACCGCCAGGCTCATGCATTACGAACCCCGAACCTTCATGTTGAATGGACCCATGTGAGGCCATTAATTAATCGTTATCCTCGACGTAGGAATAATTACAAAAGCTCATTCAATACCTGTTGGCATAATAGTCAATTAAGATCCTTTGGGAACATATGTGTCGGTCAGGACACAGTATTTGTCTTGTAAATCTCCACTGCTTAGAGAGGGAGGCTTTCAAACTTTTAGAGGTCGAGATAATTGGTGGAACGACCCATCCCACTTTCTATTGTGTAGCGATTTCTTTAGCCGAGGGTCGGTGCCAACCACCCGAACCGCTCAGGCAAGTTATAAAGGGAAGAGATTCTAGACCTTGTTAAAATGACATATAATGCATGATTGTTATGTTGAGTATTATAGCCATGTGGTTTGTGAACACATGGATAATTATAGTTCACCCTGATGGTTCATTAATTTAGCTATCTGACGAATAGTTACATGATATATTTGTACTGTCACTGGAACCAAGTCATGTAGTTGGTTACTAGATGCCAATCGCCATGAGCGCGAGGCAGTCTATCGTACAATCCGACATAAGCTATAACGTAACGTTTTATATAGGAATCACAGACAGCATGCGGTGAAACCATATAATTGGAGGATGTAGGGGGTAGCTTACATAATTATGGAGTTGCACGGTGATTTTGGTGCAACGTCCAAATAGGTAAATGCATGCAAAGCATTTCATTGGTGAGAAGAAAAATATTAAAACACGCACGGCACACATAATTGTTTAACATAAAGAGGTTTAAGGAATAATCCTTGTTGTAATATTAAAGAAGTCACATTGTATGACTGTTATGTTAATGTAAAGTTGTTTTGAAGTCGTAGGTGCATCAGCGCACTAGTATATCCTTGTGAAGTTCACAGAAGGGTAAAGCATTATGGCTAGGTATGACTTTGTTGTGATTTCATATTTGTTTACTTGTGGATTGTGGAAGTAAAAATTTTGTTTGCTTTTATTTTATGCTTTTTTTGGGTATTGTTTTGTGTTTGAAGCCATGATTTATTTTAATGAATTAAAGTTTTAGAATAGAGTTGTGCCTTATCATTGTAGAGTTGATACCTGTTAGCCTCAAATCCAAAATATGCACTGCAAAATTGGGGTTACCGTACACGCCTGAGAGCTGATGCTAGTTGGAGACAGATGCATATTATCCAACGAGATTACTCACATGGGTACATGGAAATTGATGTCCTATACGGTGATTTGAGCTAAAGGTACGACTAAAGTCGGTCAGATTTAATGCACACAACTCTATTAAAGTAAGAATTAACGAAGTAGGGTGTGACCGCTCCTAATCCATAGCTAAGTTCCGATACGTATATATAAATTTTGATAGATTGTGCTTATCACTACTCATTTATCATGGCCCAAGCAGCGTGGGACGGTATTAACTCTTTATGGAACCGCCTGCGTCAGTGCAATATGAGCGATGTTGGCATTGCACGAACCAGGCAACGATAGATACATATTAATTTATCATGACGCCCATCTGTGGAGTCTATGGTAGTAAAAGCTCTATTAATTTATCATGGCGTGGCCCAAGTGGGGCTTTCGGCAGTAAAAACCACTCCCTGAACAGTTTTTATAGTAAATTAGAATATGGCCGATGTCCTACTAATACCACGACTCATGATAGATATATAATTTATCATGGCGCCCAGAATACGTGGAACTTATGGGATTTAGGGAAAACCCATAGATTTTTTATGGTATTTCATGGGGAAAACCATAGTAATTGTTTTGCCTCAAACTGTGTTTGAGTGATTTTTGAATTCAGTAGGCTTTTTGAGGTAACGCAGAATCTCTCGATTGAGAAGAGAATGGCCTAAGGGTACTAGCGTTACATACCCAATCCACAATCTACCATAATATTATCAGGTTTTGTACGACTTCACAATATGTGTGCAGTGTTTGATGTTTCTCTTCGAAACGTATCCACATATTTTTCCAGGAAGCCTGCCTGCATATTTAAGTGTGTTATTGTAAAATGTCAGGTACGGAGGAGATCTTGCAAGTTATTGCAGGACTGAAACAGCATTTTGATGCCGTTCACGAGCAGAATAAACTGGAAACCAAGGCGTTCCAGGATAGCATAAACACTCGGTTAGATGAGAACCAGAGAGAGTTAAATAACAGGTTAGATGCCAATCAGGAGGCAATTAATGCAACTCAGGTTGAAATAAACAACCGTTTAGAGGCAAATAAAGTTGAATATAAAGCTGAATTGAGTAATCGGTTAGATGCAAATCAGGTTGCACTAGATAATAAGTTAGGTCAAATGCAAGAAGTCATTAAGACCGAAGTAACAGATACTGTTGTAAGCATTGTATCGGAAATGCAGGTAAATACTGACAAACGTTTCGAGGCCATAGAAGCCAAACTTGAGGGTAATTTGCAAGCGTGTAGGCATGCTCAGGAGCAAACCAACAGTAAATTAGAGGCGTTGTCTAACGATATTAAGGATATTCAGATCCAAAATGAGGCGAATCTCGAACGCCAAGCGAAACAGTTCGCAGAGTTTACGAAAACAGTAGACCAGAGATTAGAGGAGAACGACTCCAAATGGGATCAGAAATTGAAAAGCTACGCTAGAGCAATTAACGGTGACCTCAAGAAACAGGACCAGAATATATTAGGTCAATGCCAGGAAATAGGCGAAATTAAGGCTATCGCTCAGGAAAATAAGGAGCTGGTAGGCAACGTGAAAGGTCAGATGGGTAAAGTTCATAAAGAACTGGACCAAGTGCAAAGTGATATTGTCATAGTCAATAAAAGACAAGAGGAAAACAGAGGCGAGATCACCAAGGTCCGGAATGAGTTGTCTAAAGTAAATGGACACATTCAAGATGAAATTAAAGGTCTGAGAGAAGAACTCGAAATAAGAGAAGGCCAGAAAACAGAGGCAAGCGACAAGACCCTTGCTCAAATTAAAGAGGACGTAGAGGATGAAATATCCCATATCAAACAAAGTCTGAAAGAAGACAAGGTGAAAATTTTTCAAGTAGCCGAGGAAAACCGAGATAGGCTTACAAGAATAGAGAAAGAAGTCATTACTCGCCTAGAAAGAGCAGAAATGCGCCATAACCAAATGGAGACGAGGATAATAGCACAGGAGGAGACACTTCTGAAATATCCTAAGTCAAGTGAAGGCAGCATAGAGGATATAAGAAAAACAAGGTGGGCAGACCTAGAAACCCAACCTATAAGCAGGAACGCTGCAGGCGCAGGAGAAAGTCCTTACATGACGCCAGGTGTACCAATTGCGGCATCGACGCCACATGAAAATGCGATGCACACCCAGGTGATAAACGTCATTAGGGCAAGTGAGGAAAAACCTAGGAAGTTTTCAGGTAGTCACTGTAGTATGACACCAAAATATTGGTTAAAGGAAGTGACCGAATATCTCAATGATGCACGAATACCGCAGGAGCGTAGGCTACGTGCTATAGAGAAGTTAACAGAGGGGGAGTGCGCATTATGGTTTCGCAGCTTCCGTTACACTTTTGATACTGTTGAGGAATTCCGCGAGGCATTCTTGAAGAGGTATTGGGACGCCGCGACTCAGCAGAATTTACGGCTGGATTTGTATGCCAAAAAGTACAGCACGAACAACCCGACGAAGTACGCAGAATTTTTCATATCGCAGATGTGTCGTTTTAAAGAGCTGGATCAAAAACCTAGTGAACTGGAGCTATGCATTGCTATCGCCAAACAGCTTCCATACGAGATCCAAAGGCTACTAATCTCGGCTAATGCGAAAACTGCTATGGAAATGGAGACAGTTCTAAGGCAACTGGACCTCACCACAGCAAATACTATGCGTCAGAGTCGAACCGTGGAACAAGTCCACGTGACCAACACACAGACTGACCAACAGCAAGCTCCAAGGAACAACAAGGCCACGAGCACAGAAACTTTAGATTCCTATGGACGGCAATGGGAACAAGAACCCAGAAAATGGCAGTCAAGGTACAAAGGAAATGCTAATAAAGCAGGAAGAGGTCGAAGTTCGTGGAATAAACACGATAACAGGGGCAAACCGTACCATAACAATGGAGGTAATAATGGCCAGGAAGGCAATAATAGAAATTGGAGACCCCAAGAGAGAAGAAATAACTTCGATGACGAGGCAGAAGAGCGATATCATGCTTCTTTGCGATACCTCGAAGAAAGGGGAGATGAGCCCCAGAAAGCACAAGTCCGCTGGCAAGAAGTCATGCAGAACAGGACATCGCCAGACAGATATGGAGATGGAGCTAAGAGTTTGGAACTACAGCGCAGCGAACAGGAGAGAAGGAACTCCAAAGGGGCGGGCGCTGAAGAAAAAAAAAAACGCCAAAATTAGAAGAGCTCGAGACTGATGGATGGAAGTCTATTAACATCGTCAATTGGATAGCCAAACCAGAAGAATTGATTGAGGATACAGGAGGACCACAGGTCATGGTCAAGAGAGAATTGCCTATTATAATTGTGAGAGTGGCAGGATTAAAAGTCAGAAGTCTGCTAGACACAGGATCAACAGTGAGCCTGATGACACAAGCTCTATATAATGAAATAGCCCGGAGAGAGAACATTTTGAAGATACCGATCTCCAGTGTCAAAATTAAAGGGGTAATTCCAGACAGAACAATGATATGTAAATACCAGGTATTCCTAGATTTACAGATAGGAGGCTCTATTTTCTCACAGAGTTTTCTGTTAGTAAACAAACTACCTTATAACCTACTTATTGGGGCAGAGTTTATAAGGGAATACAGAGTGATAATTGACCTAGCACAGGACAGGGTTATGTTCCATGTGAATGAAGAAGCTGAAGGCTTAGAGGTCGCACTCAATGAAATTGAACCAGGATCCAGTGAACAAGTATGGCATACATACAGAGATGTGGCTGATGAAGAAGTGTTAGCTATTGAGCAGTTAGAAGCGGAGCTCAAAACACTAGCCACAGACTTGGAAAAAGATCTGGAACCCAAATTGGAAGACTACATTTCGGAGAAGCTAGAAGAAGCGAAAATTGGGCTAAAAGAGAAGGAAAATTTAAAGCAGTTATTGCTGGAACAGAAGGAAGTCTTTGATTCGAGACCTGGTCGGATAAAGAACTTCACTTATGCTTTTCAAGTCAGTGATTGGACACCATTTAGGCAGAAACCCTACCCTATAGCTGAAAAGCATTATGCTAAAGTGAAAGAGGCAATTCAGGAGATGTTGGAGGCCGGTGTTATTGAGAAAACACCTACGCCTTATGTAAGTCCATTGGTAATTGTACCAAAGACAGACGGATCTGTCAGAGTCTGCTTGGACCTGAGACGCTTAAATTTGAGAGTTATTCCGGAATTTGACCAAGTGCCACCTATTAAAGAGATCCTCAGGAAGTTTAAAGGGAAAACTATATTCTCAAACTTGGATATCACATCCAGTTTCCACCATCTTGAATTAGAGAAGAAAACTAGTCTGTTGACAGGATTCATGTTTGATCAACATACATTCACATTTTTAAGGCTACCTTTTGGGTTGAAAACAGCTGGTTCAGCCCTGATAAGAGCGTTAGATCGCAATCTATCAGATGAGGTTAAAGAGAGTACCATCAGATATGTAGACGACATTCTACTCACATCAGAATCTCTGGAGGAGCACATGAGAGACCTGAAGAAGTTGCTAGATGACCTTCGAGAAGCGAACTTTAAGGTCAATATCAAGAAATCGCACTTCTGTCAGAGGGAAGTTAAATTCCTAGGGCATGTTATTGATGCAAATGGAGTGAAGCCCAATCCAGATAAATTGGAGGTAATTCGGAATTTCCCTCGACCCACGAAAGTTAAGCACGTCCGACAGTATTTGGGAGTAATTGGATTCTTTTCGAACCACTGCCCAAACTATACTGCGACAGTAGCACCACTGCAGGACCTATTGAAGAAAGGCGGCAGATGGAATTGGACGGAGCAATGTCAGGAAGCATTCGTGAGGTCAAAACAAATGCTTTTGGAATATGTGAAACTGGGATACCCAGATTATACCCAGAAGTTTATCATACAGACGGATGCATCACTTATTGGGATTGGAGCGATGTTATTCCAGGAAAATGTTGACCAGCCTGAGAAGAAAGTTTTTATCGCCTTTATAAGCAGAAGACTGAGAGCCCATGAGAAAAATTACACGATCACAGAGATAGAATTGCTCGCAATTTTGTACGCGTTGCAATCGTGGCACAAACTCGTGTACGGCTTCCGAATAGTCCTGAGAACAGACCATAAAGCTTTAACATTTTTGTTAAAGACAGATTTGTCTAGTCAGAGATTGACAAGATGGTCCCTGTATATCCAGCAATTTGATGTGGAAATAGAATACTGTCCAGGGAAAGAGAATGTAATACCGGACATATTAAGTCGTTACCCTAGAGAAGAAGAAGTGCTAGCAGTCCAGATTGAGAATCGAGATCAGAAGACGTTGGATGACTTAAGGAACATTACCAACCTACAACGCGAAGACCCATGGTTGAAGATGATAATCGATTACTTTGAGGGACGATTAGCAAGGGGAACTGCGATATACAGAGAGGCGGAGGCATTGGCAACAGATTATATATGGTATAATCAGATATTACACAAGTGGGACGATGTGGATCACACACGTCAAAGGATTGTAATTCCTGCATCTTTGCAGAGGAGATTAGTATGGCTAGCCCACAGAGCATTTGGTCATCCGGGGATTGATAAAATCTGTGCTCTGTTGAAGGAAGCATTTACTTGGCCAAAATTGAGAGAAACGGTGAGAAATGCTATTAGAACATGTGATCTTTGCCAAAGGGTAAAGCCGAATCCCTTTTTAATGAGGCAACGACCTATCCCGTTATTACCAGAGAAGCCAAGGCAGCTATTGAGTATCGACAACTTTGGACCATTGCCTAGAGCACGTAGAGGCAATAGACACATTTTTGTAGCCATGGATGTATTTTCGAAAATGGTGGTGTTGTGCCCCATTCAAAAGACAAGTTCAAAACAGGTCTTGAAGCGCCTGAAAGAGAGAGTTATTCCGATTCTTGGGAAGCCGGATAACATTCTCTCGGACCACGGAAGTTGCTTTACTAGTGCAGAATTTCGTCGAGAACTGGAAACTCTAGGAATTAGGCAGATTTTATCTACCATTCGCCATCCTGAGGCAAGTCCCGTTGAAAGAGTAATGAGAGAGATCCAGAAATACATGAAGATCTACTGTTCTGAAGCGAATTGGCGTTGGATTGAATTTCTAGAAGTAATTGAATACTGTATAAATAATACTGTACATGAGGCGACAGGTCAGGTTCCCGTTACTCTACATCTGGATCAGAGACCAGAGAGACCGTGGAATGGTGTTATTCCATTACCTGTAGACGCACAGCTCGGTAGAGAATTGAGGATCCAACGAACCTTTGAATATCTAAAAGCACAGGCGGAGAGACGTCAGAGAAGGAATCGTGCGAAGAGGTATCATAAACCGCTTCTCGTGGGACAGAAAGTTTTAATTAAGAAACCCGCCAGTTCAGATCCAGAGGCTCGGAAGTATAAGAAGTTTAATTTTTCTTACCACGGCCCGTTCGAGGTGATAAGAGACCTCCAGAACAATGCATACAGGTTAAGGCATTTAGAGAATGGAAACGAGGTCGTTATGAACATAGCCAACTTAAAAATTTATTACTCGCCAGAAGAATTCGATGAACCAGAAGAAGAATTAGTAACGCACACCCAACTCAACGTGGAGAGCGGAGGCAGCCAAGCAGGCAGACCTGAATGTTGGAACGGCGAGACGGGACGAGAAGCAGACAGTTTACCCAGTGTAAGCGGAGAGCAGAAAGAATGCCAGTGTTTGCGAGAACTCTATGAAGAAATGGTCAGAGTAGCCAGAGAGGTTGAGGCTGTAAACGCGACCCTTCGCAGGGAGAATAGACAGCTCAGAAACAAGGCCGAGTGTGGAAGGGGGAATACT
The DNA here is from genome assembly GCA_946902985.2 of Meconema thalassinum. Lineage (NCBI taxonomy): Eukaryota > Metazoa > Arthropoda > Insecta > Orthoptera > Tettigoniidae > Meconema > Meconema thalassinum. The sequence goes on along the minus strand of OX336396.1, from coordinate 292,123,187 downwards.
ACTAACCCACTCGCAGCCAGACAAGGTGAAGGACCCCAGACGTAAACACAGACGGTGGTCGACAGTCAGCTGGTTACTTATATAAGCCACTTGCATTGGACTTTTATAAGTTTTGCAAGGGGAACATGAACCCGATGGGGTTATGCTGACTGGAATCGAACTTGGTTCTCAGAGACTGTGATCTCAGTAAAAAGGTTCCGCCAGGGAGCGAACCAGAGATCTGTACAGGGAGTTTCTTGGTGAAAACCCCTCGAAAGAGATGTATATTTAATCACTGGTGTGATTTTTAATGAAATGGCATTATTTATTAAAAATAATGTAGGAAATAATGAGCGGATTATATCATTATAAGACGATTTGGTGTAAGCTATTGGGAGTTTGAAGCACAGAGGAGGGCAGAGCTGACATTTACTAATCGGCCCAGAATTGTGGGTTGGTCCCAGTGGAGCCACGTCCATCTCTGTCACCACATTATGTCGTCTGGAGCAGGGGAGAGGCCTGAAAAATGACACAGTTATTCCCCGACGGAGAATAGATGTAGAGGAGGGGCGGTGAAATGCCCAGAAAAATCATTGATTACTCGTGATTGGAGTAACGAATCGAGATGAGAGTTGCACACAGGTGAATATCTTGGCAAGAAGATAATTTTAGAGTCTTTTACATGCGAAATTGGTGCATATTTAGTGATGTGCGTAAGGACTGTGAAGCGACCATTGTTCGCGGAGGGATGTGAAGATGTTGACGGGGAGTTCCCGGTTAGGTAGCGTCCCACGCCATGGAGAAAGGAATTAATATTAATTAATTGAACGAGCGATTCCTTTGCACACAGATAGTTTTGGGACCTGTGAAGAGAGAGGAACACAATGATCATGGTTTGAAGACCTGAATCATGCTGTGAGAGGAGCGAAGATTACGCGGGAAGATGTTGCTCTACTTTCTGTGGAAATCCGATATAAGGGAGTAGACCCCAGGAGGAGTTCTCAGTGTTACTCTGTTCTCAGTGTTACTCTGTTCTAGCTCAGTTGAACCTCACTTGAAGTCAGTTGAAGCCCAGTTGTAAGTCAGTCGAGACGCAGCCAAGCGCAGTCTACATACCGCCAAGCGCAGTTACAGCCAGTTACAGTTTTACTCAATTGTCAATTGTAGCACAATGGAAATAAGTTGCAATCAGTATGCAGCAAATATGCAGCAGTACGAGACAGCGTGTAAGCCGCAGACAGAAGTCTTCAAATAAGCTACGTGCAGTCTTCGAGTGAAACTTCAGTCAGCTACAGCCAGGTTGAAGCAAGTTCGTCAAGGCAAAACGCATGACGGATCTATTCATCGAGACGCCGAACAAAGACTGGTATGTGTAAAAGAAACAGAAAATATGTTTGTATGAATAATAGTCGTGATACAGGCATAATCAGCCGCACGAACTATGACGTGTTCAGTTATGAAGCACCGTATAGACTAACGGTAGAAATATTGTATATAATTATTTGTGAAAGTGTTGAACTTTATTAAGCGCAGTGTGTATAGTATTAACTAATCGTATATGTGTGTAACAACGATAGAATGCGCTAAAGAAACTTTACTAAGTGTTTGGTATTGCCATGAGAGTACCAGATGGTAACGCTTACTGTAGGAGTAATGATCGTCACAAAAACTGTTGGAGAGTTCCGAGAGCAGATAACCAGACTTTCAATCAGGAGTTGGTAACGTAAGATGCCGTCGACACCTGCAATTTCGATCTCTGCTAGGGAATTTCAGCATTGAAGTGTGTATAAAGTGACGAGTGTTCAGTGTAATGTATATGTAAAAATATCATTTAAAGTAGTGTTTGATGAAGTGTTTCACATGTTTAGGGAGTGATAACTTCCTGAAAGGTATGCAACGTGTCGTGTTGGTGATAGGAATAAGGTATAATCAAATGTGTGTAAACAAGAGAAATATGTCGCGTTAAACCCATTATGGCGGGCGACATGGAAGAATATGATTGGTTGGAGCCACCTTAGATGCCTATAGAGATGTAAGTACCCCACAAATTATGGTTATAATTATGTAGAAGTATGGACCGATGCATGTCTGTGATTCCGTAAAGGTATTGTGAATTCCTTATAGATGCCAGTAAAAAGTCAGTTAGGAGGCTGATCCTCCATGTTTAATCAGTATTGAGTTGATTTTGATAGAGTTGAAATGATGATTTGCATCATTAAGTGGAGTAATTTTTCCCACTATGAATTAAGAATGGCAATCAGTTATGTAAATGTAACGAACGCGATTGTTCGAGGTTAAAACGTCTAGCTATGTCGGAAAATTTGGTAATTTATGTGAGAATAATAATAAATAATGATTTTGGTCATTTATGTCAATGAGATTTATAATAATAATAATAAATAATGATTTTGGTCATTTATGTCAGTGAGAAATGATGATAATAATAATAATGGTTATTAAGAGTATGAATGAACACATCAGGAAACAAATAAATTGTTGTAAGCGAGAATTATTAACGCTAAGTGCAAGACTTATCAATCTAAGCAGGAAGATGTTACAATGAGATTACATTTCAGTAATTATGGAAAGAAGTTTTATATCAGAATATTGCATATATTCAGTAATGATACCAGTAATGAAAGAGCTTTTATTGAATTGAATTTGCAGCTTAATTGAGAAGCTTATAGAGTAAATGTTAGATTTCTCTTAATATTATAGGTCGGTGTGTCGTAGCATGGAGCATTAGGGGCCAGATAGTCTATTCTACGTATGAATTCTCCTATGTCGTGGACATTGTTGGAGACATTATTTGCCAGAGTTTTAGTGAATGGACCCTAGCTCTGAAGAAGGATTGAAATGTGTTCCGGGCTGGAATCTTGTAAGAGTCGAGGAAACAAGGACACCTCGCAGCTCTATGATTTCCCGAGAACTTATGATGAGTTATTTACGCTCGTGGGCAGCGAAAACTCATGGCGACAGTGGTTTTGTGCGCCTATATTATACTTGAGACATCGGTCAACCGCCAGGCTCATGCATTACGAACCCCGAACCTTCATGTTGAATGGACCCATGTGAGGCCATTAATTAATCGTTATCCTCGACGTAGGAATAATTACAAAAGCTCATTCAATACCTGTTGGCATAATAGTCAATTAAGATCCTTTGGGAACATATGTGTCGGTCAGGACACAGTATTTGTCTTGTAAATCTCCACTGCTTAGAGAGGGAGGCTTTCAAACTTTTAGAGGTCGAGATAATTGGTGGAACGACCCATCCCACTTTCTATTGTGTAGCGATTTCTTTAGCCGAGGGTCGGTGCCAACCACCCGAACCGCTCAGGCAAGTTATAAAGGGAAGAGATTCTAGACCTTGTTAAAATGACATATAATGCATGATTGTTATGTTGAGTATTATAGCCATGTGGTTTGTGAACACATGGATAATTATAGTTCACCCTGATGGTTCATTAATTTAGCTATCTGACGAATAGTTACATGATATATTTGTACTGTCACTGGAACCAAGTCATGTAGTTGGTTACTAGATGCCAATCGCCATGAGCGCGAGGCAGTCTATCGTACAATCCGACATAAGCTATAACGTAACGTTTTATATAGGAATCACAGACAGCATGCGGTGAAACCATATAATTGGAGGATGTAGGGGGTAGCTTACATAATTATGGAGTTGCACGGTGATTTTGGTGCAACGTCCAAATAGGTAAATGCATGCAAAGCATTTCATTGGTGAGAAGAAAAATATTAAAACACGCACGGCACACATAATTGTTTAACATAAAGAGGTTTAAGGAATAATCCTTGTTGTAATATTAAAGAAGTCACATTGTATGACTGTTATGTTAATGTAAAGTTGTTTTGAAGTCGTAGGTGCATCAGCGCACTAGTATATCCTTGTGAAGTTCACAGAAGGGTAAAGCATTATGGCTAGGTATGACTTTGTTGTGATTTCATATTTGTTTACTTGTGGATTGTGGAAGTAAAAATTTTGTTTGCTTTTATTTTATGCTTTTTTTGGGTATTGTTTTGTGTTTGAAGCCATGATTTATTTTAATGAATTAAAGTTTTAGAATAGAGTTGTGCCTTATCATTGTAGAGTTGATACCTGTTAGCCTCAAATCCAAAATATGCACTGCAAAATTGGGGTTACCGTACACGCCTGAGAGCTGATGCTAGTTGGAGACAGATGCATATTATCCAACGAGATTACTCACATGGGTACAGTAGTACTAACAAAAGGCACCTCAGTGTCATGTTTTATATCGCCGCCATCTTGACGGAAACGTAACGGCGGCCACACAAATGTTCAAAGCTTAAATCAAATTACGATTAACCTAATCATCCGATCTCTACCAAATTTTGCAACAACATACCCTTATAGAGGAAGCATCCTTTGACCAAATGAATAGGTCATTAGCCTAATAGTTTGCGAATGGCGGCCATCTTTGTGTGAAAATCAATTCCCCCTATTAATTCAAACACGGTGAAACCGAATGGAACGAAATTTGGCACAGAGGTAGCACTAGCAAAGGGCATCTCAGTGTCATGTTTTATATCGCCGCCATATTGACAGAAACGTAATGGCGGCCACACAAATGTTCAAAGCTTAAGTTAAATTACGACTAACATAACCATCCGATCTCTACCAAACTTTGCAACAACATACCTTTTTGGAGGGAGCATCCTTTGACCAATCTAATAGGTTATTAGCCTAATAGTTTGCGGATGGCGGCCATCTTTATGTCAAAATTGATTCCCCCTATTAATTCGAACACGGAGGAACCTAATGGAACGAAATTTGGTAAAGAGGTAGCACTAGCAAAGGGCACCTCAGTGTCATGTTTTATATCGCCGCCGTCTTGACTGAAACGTAATGGCGGCCACACGAATGTTCAAAGCTTAAATCAAATTACGATTAACCTAATCATCCGATCTCAACCAAATTTTGCAACTACATACCTTTATGGAGGGAGCATCCTTTGACCAATCTAATAGGTCATTCGCCTAATAGTTTGCGAATGGCGGCCATCTTTATGTCAAAATCGATTCCCCCTATTAATTCGAACACGGTGGAACCGAATGAACGAAATTTGGTACAGAGGTAGCACTAGCAAGAGGCACCTCAGTGTCATGTTTTATATCACCGCTATCTTGACGGAAACGTAATCGCGGCCACCCAAATGTTAAAAGCTAAAATGTAATTACGACCAACCTAATAATCTAGTCTCTACCAAATTTTGCAACACCATATCTTTATGTGGGAAACATATTCTGACCAAACTGCAAGGACATCAGCCCAAAAGTTTGCAGATGGTGGCCAAGTATGTGTGCAAATCGATTCCCCCTATCAATTCAAACACGGCGAAACCGAATTGAACGAAATTTGGTACAGAGGTAGCACTAGCAAAGGGCACCTCATATTCATGTTTAATATCCCTATAGCACGTTGTATTTCAACAAGCTACTACAACCAACATTCAATCATACTCCTTGAAAAGGACAAAGAGTTATAACAATACCCATGCATTTAGGAGAAAGTAGGCTATATGTTCTTTACTGAACATCTTGTTTTTAGCTTACTTTTCACTTTTTTTTAAATGATGATGAGATAGACTAATGACATCGATCCAGGCAAATGTCTGTCTGTCTGTCTTTGTGTGTCTCCCCCTATCAACCCCTAAAAGACTGCAGTTATCGAAACCAAATTCGGTTTAAGGAAATATCTATATCTGAATATCTCAGGGACATAATTGAAAATGATTTCAGAGTTACCAACTGCTAAAAATCACAATTCACTTTTAAGCTCTACGTTGGATATCTCAGACGTTATGCATGCGAAATTTTCCAAAATTAGCACACACAGGGATAATAAAATTCCAGATACATTTTAAGGATCCCATATATGACAGTGTTGCCAAGATGATTCTAAGCCTGCTGATAAGTCCAATGTTTAAGTACATCTAACTTCTATACTATCAATTGGATTTTAACCAAATTTCGTACGTGCTTTGTGTACTATAACAGATATGACTATGCTTATACTTGAGAGCCATTAGGGCTGCCAACTGTTAATAGATGCGGCTGGCTGCGTGGCTCAGGGGTAACGTTCTCGCTTGCTGGGCCCAAGGTTGCAGGTTCGTATCCTGTCGCAATCAGCTGGCATTTGAGGGTTCGCAAATGCGAGAGAGCCGTGTCAGTAGATTTACTGGCACGTTTAAGATCCCCTTCTGGGCAAAATTACGGCACCCCGGAGTCTCTAAAGCCAGAGTAGTTAAAAGGGACGTAAAACCAATAACATTATTATTATTTGTTAATAAATGCTCACTCTCTTTATCCTAATACTAATATATCAGAAAATATGCAAGCCAACAGATCTAAATTTTGGGCACGAATAGTTTCTGAAATTTTAGATTATTTGGGAGCAACTAATGCACATCAGTGCTGCCAACATAATTCTAAGCCTGTTTATAGGGCCAATTTTTAAATGCATGTAACTTATATACTAAGAAATGGATTTTATCCAAAATTGGCACTATAAATATAGGAATAATTCAGATTAATTCTGAGCACACCTTCTTGACGTTGTTGCCAATATGATTTTACTCGCACTGATACATCCAATATTTCACAGCATGCAACGTTCAGACTATCCATTGGACTTCAACCAAATTTTGTATGTGCATTCTGTACCTTAAGATATGGAATTAAGAATATATTTAGAGTCACCAAGGCTGCCAACTGTAGAGCTGTATTGGAATACATTACTTCAGATATATTCCAATCTAAATAGAAAAGTTAGTATTACCAACTTAATCTCGTCATTATTCTAGATAGGTCTATGTAGATTAATCATTGGCATGAATCTTAAATATAAAGAAAATTAAGCTCTTTAGATCGTCACGGAACTACTTTCATATTATTGTTAATATTATTATTATTATTATTATTTTACTGTGGAGTAATCAGTGCTGTGAAGATTATATTAGTTTCAAGAATAGTACAAATATTCATGGTTTTGATTGGGAAACTACAAATTCGAATGATAAAATAGAAAGATGTTTCCCTACCAATATCCATTATTAACATCGCCCCCTGGATCATGCGAGTAAATCGAAGTTGAAAAGTTGCATCACACAGTAGTGTTGACACAACGAAATAATTCAAAACGAATAAAAATTCTGGCCATGGAGCGTCTCGAACCCAGGACCCATTAAGTACCAAGTTAACGCCTTAGCACTCGTACACATTTCACGTACTGTGCAGAATCACAGCTTCATCCATATGGCTAAATGTCGAATGATTTCAGTTAAATCTTAAATACTGACAGAAATGCGTTTAATCAGTCAGTGCCTTTTCCTGTATTCAACGTAACGGAACTAAATGACTGATTTGCATTAATAATGCCAATGAACTGCAACTATTAATCTCAATCAACAAGTTTCCTCCATCTTTGATTTCTTGCAGCTGAGCCAATAAGAACTCGTAATGCAGGTACGAATAACGTTATTGAAGCCTATACCGGAATTGTGCTTGTATACAAGCTTTAACGTTACGATCTGTAACATCTGTACGCTGATGGCCAATGATTGCGGTACAACACATGTGATATGTCCATAAGCAGAGGGTACTGGTCAGCACAGTATCGAAGCACCTAAGGTAGGATGTTATACAGTAGCTATCTTATATTCTACGTGCTATTTTTAGCTTACTTTTCACTTTTTTTTAAATGATGATGAGATAGACTAATGGCATCGATCCAGGCAAATGTCTGTCTGTCTGTCTTTGTGTGTCTCCCCCTATCAACCCCTAAATGACTGCAGTTATCGAAACCAAATTCGCGTTAAGGAAATATCTATATCTGAATATCTCAAGTACATAATTGAAAATGATTTCAGAGTTACCAACTGCTAAAAATCACAATTCACTTTTAAGCTCTACGTTGGATATCTCAGACGTTATGCATGCGAAATTTTCCAAAATTAGCACACACAGGGATAACAACATTCCAGATACATTTTAAGGAGCCCATATATGACAGTGTTGCCAAGATGATTCTAAGCCTGCTGATAAGTCCAATGTTTAAGTACATCTAACATCTATACTATCAATTGGATTTTAACCGAATTTCGTACGTGCTTTGTGTACTATAACAGATATGACTATGCTTATACTTAATAGTCAGCAGGGCTGCCAACTGCTAATGAATGCTCATTCTCTTTCTTTATCCTAATACCAATAAATATATCAGAAAGTATGCTAGCCAACACCTCTGAATGTTGCACACGTATCGTACCTAAAATTTCAGATTAACTTCGAGTAACTAATGTACATCAGTGTTGCCAACATAATTCTAAGCCTGCTGAAAATGCATGTAACTTCTATACCAACAAATGGATGTTAACCAAAATTGGCACTATTAGATAAAGTATTATTTCAGATATCGCCTCCGTAGCGTAGCGGTCAGCATGGTTAGCTGCCGCCCCGGAGGTCCTGGGTTCGATTCCCGGCTCTGCCACGAAATTTGAAAAGTGGTACGAGGACTGGAACGGGATCTACTCAGCCTCGGGTGGCCCAAATGAGTAGAGGGTGTTCGATTCCCCTTCAGCCATCCTCGAAGTGGTTTTCCGTGGTTTCCCACTTCGTCTTCGGGAAAATGCCGGGATGGTACCTTCTTCAAGGCCACGGCCGCCTCCTTCCCTCTTCCTTGCCTATCCATCCTACCCATCCCTTACCATCCCTCATGAGGCCCCTGTTCGCTTTGCAGGTGAGGCCGCCTGGGCGAGGTGCCAATCCCACCTCACCAGTTGTATCCCTTCCGATTCGATGTTCCTAGCTCTAGGACACTGCCCATAGAGGCGGTAGTGGTGAGTTCCCTCACTGAGTCCGTGGATTCCACCAACCTGGAGGGTAAACGACTAAAAATAAAATAAAAATTGGCGTGAATCTTAAATATAAAGAAAAGTATGCTCTTTAGATCGTCACGAAACTATTTCTCCTTATTCTTAATATTATTATCTATTGTGGAGTAAACATAGACTATTATTGAGGTATGAAAATATTAGTATACTTTCACGAATAGTACAAATATTCATGGTTTTGTATGGGGAAGTACAAATTTGAATGATAGAATAGAATAATTTTCCCTTCCAATATCCATTATTAACATCATCTCCGTAGATTATGCGAATAAATCGTAGTTGGAAACTCACAAGGAAAGTAGTGTGAATGCAACATAATAATTCAAAAAGAATAAAAAATTTGGCCCTAGTGCGTCTCGAACCCGAGACTCATTAGACACTATGTTGCAGCTATAGCACCCGTACACTTCTCACTTTGTAGCGTAGCTCATAGTTACGTAACTTCATGCGTATAGCTAAATGTCGAATTATTTCAGTTAAATCGTAAATACTGACTGGAATGCGTTCAATCAGTCAGTGCCCCTTCATGTATTCAACGTAACGCATCTTAATGACTGGTTTGCATTAATAATGCCAATGAACTGCAAATATTACTCTCAATCCACAACTTTCCTCCATGTTTGATTTCTTGCAGCTTAGCCAATCGGAACACGGAATGCTGCTGCGAATAACGTTATTCAAGCCTATACCGGAATTGTGCCTGTATACAAGCTTTAACGTTATAATCTGTACCATTTGTATTCTGATGGTCAATGATTGCGGTACAACACATGTGATATGTCCATAAGCAGAGGGTACTGATCAGCACAGTATCGAAACACCTAAGGTTGGATGTTATACAGTAGCTATCGTATATTCTTCGTAATATTTTAGCCTACTTTTCACATTTTGTAAAAATGAGGGAAAAGTAGACTTATGGCATCGGTCCAGGCAAATGTCTGTCTGTCCCTCCTAGACGGCTGCAGTTATTGAAACCCAATTTGGTATAAGTAAAGACCTATATTTGAATATCTCACGGGCATTTTTGAAAATTATTTTAGTGCTAGTAACTGCTGAAAATTCACAATTCACTTTTGAGCTCTATGTTGGATTTATCAGACGTTATGCATGCGAACCCTTCCAAAATTAGTACAAATAGAGATAATAACATTCCAGATATAAATTTTAGGTAGCGCATATATGACAGTGGTGCAAACATGATTTTAAGCCAGCGGATAAGTCCAATGTTTAAGTGCATCTAACTTCTAACTATCAATTGGATTTTATCCGAATTTCGTATGCGCTATTGTTACTATAACAGATATGACTATGCTCATACTTGAGAGCCAGCAGGGCTGCCAACTTCTAATGAATGCTCATTCTCTTTCTTTATCCTAATACATATATATAATAAAGTATGCAAGCCAACAGCTCTAAATTTTGCACACGTATGATACCTGAAATTTCAGATTAATTTCGAGTAACTAATGTACGTCAGTGCTGCCTACATAATTCTAAGCCTGCTGAAAATGCATGTAACTTCTATACCAACAAATGGATGTTATCCAAAATTGGCACTATAAAATATAGTATTATTTCAGATTAATTCTGAGCACACGTGCATGACTTTGGTGCCAATATGATTTTACATACACTGGTAGATCCAATATTTCATAACATGCAACGTCCATACTATCCATTGGACTTCAACCGAATGTTATATGTGCATTATGTACCTTAAGAGATGGAACTAAGGATATATTCAGAGTCACCTAGGCTACCAACTGTAGTGCTGTATTAGAATATTTCAGGTAAATTCCAATCTAATTAGAAATGTTAGTAGGCCTATTACCTATTAAATTTTGTCATGGGAAAAGGCACCTACTTTATTATTGCAATGTGCTCAAATATTTCATATGACCCTTCTTTGTATAATGTGACTAATCCCACACAACGTCGCTCTTTTTACATCACATTTAGTAACAACGTTATGGCCCTCTGTTCGAGCTGTTTCCTTAATAACGTTCTTGACGGAATATACATAATTTCTTGTCATTAAGATTGGATTTGATTAAAAATAAACAAGAAATGGGAATAACATTAATTTGTAGAACTCAATTTTAGCCGTCTTTTAAACAACGTTATCGTCGGTAGTACTCACAATTTTGTTCCTTAAAGATTGGGTAAGACAAATAACGAAAACCGGCGAATAACGTTTTTATGAGGAACTTCCTTTACCCGCCTTTCGAATAACGTTATTGTCAGCAGTTCGTTCAATTTCGTTCTTCGACATCAGGTTGAACTAATAACGAAATGATGCCAATAACGTTATTCAGTTATTCACTATGTGAGCCACCCTCCCAATAACGTTATTGGTAGGGACCGGAATAATAGCGTTCTTCAATTCGGTTACTGAATTTAACGTTATTGTGATAAATACGGTATTCTTGTGGAAACGAAGTAATTCGTTCTGTAACGCATTTACCTAAATGCACTCATGGAGTTTTCCGGTACATTCCCTAATTACGTTACGTTATGGTTACGGTTAAGTTATCTAGCCCTGGTTCTTTGGTCGAGTATTCAAATAAATTATTATTATTATTATTATTATTCCCAAGATTGCTGATCTAATTCTGACGCAGCCAGTTGGCATTTGAGGTTGCGAGGGAACCGTGGCGGTTGGTTGGTTCCTTAGTTTAGGGGCTGCGACAACGCGGTCATGTAGCCCCGTGTAGAATCTGTCTGATAACCGGTGTTAATAGTGATGGCTGTATTAGTGTGTGTATCTGTTTTTCAATTCAAGGAAGGACTGCAACTTTGAATTTATCAAGTAGTTCCTACTTTTGCTACCAAATGCTACCATCCACGACACCTAGCTTGCGATCTTGGCTACTAGGTGGCATCGCAGTCAGGACCTGACGAACGTTGGAACTAATAGAGCGTTATCAATTCTAACCTACAAATTTCGGCTTCACACAAGTGTAGTTAGTGGAAGGTTCTTTTTCGTGGCATAAATGTATGACATGGGACCGCCGGCTTTACTTCCCCTCTGAAGGAAGGCATACTGAGGGATTTTAACGCTCTTAAAAAATCCGCAACCATGGAGCCGTGTCTTTAGAATTACTGGCACGTTAATGATCCTCTTCGGGATAAAATTCGCGGCGTCTCTAAAAGCCACAGTATTTCAATGGGACGTAAAAGCAATAACATCAATATTTACATTATTATATATATTTATTTATTGATTGATATATTTATTTATTTATTTATTTGTCGCAGGTTTTCCCTAGAAATCTGCCAATGACCGGCAACAAATAGCAAGGTGTATTGCCTGTGTGTTGTTATATTCACTATACCAGTTCATTCATTGCTAAAACTTTCCGCACAGTTCGGCACGTTCCCAAAATGGTCGCCTTCAGTAGTTGTAGTTCATTGGCAAGCCAATCCTAGCGAGAGAGTGATGGAATCTCCCCTTGTACTCAAATTTATCACCAGGACTCAACCGACCTTTACCTGCTTCCCGAGTCTTTTGAGTTCCTCAGCTAACGGTGAATATTTCTCCATCTTCTCTCCTTGTTTCTTTTCAAGGTTATGGGTCATAGGAATATCAACATAAATGGACCCTACACATGTCCTGACACGACCACCCTAATCTAGGGCCTGACTGCGTTTGACCCGACAGTTGGTTCGTGTGTAGACTTGTCGGGTGGTGAAAACTGTCAGGCCTTAGATTAGGGTGGTCGTGTCGGGAGAACCATCCAACCGCCCTAACAGTCTCTATGTCGGGTCGGAACGTGTGTAGGGCAGTCACTTCACTACCCAATCGACCTTTCAGACTCTTGTCGATTAACATTTGACGAACATGGACGCGGAAAAAGTGACTATGGTCGAGTTCCTCGAATGTTGGAGGGAGTGCCGATGTTTATGGGACGTCGAAGATGCGAGTTATTCCAACAGAGACAAGAGAAATGAAAGCTACAGTTTACTGCTGGAAATTTATTCAAAAATAACACCTCATGCTACAGTGGGACGTATAAAAAAATGGAAAACATGCGAGCCGCTTACAGAAGAGAATCGCGGAAGGTAAGTAGGCTTTCTCTTCTGCAACCACGTCTTGGATCACACTCTTCTTTTCATTCTTCGTTCATCATCTGAAATAATAACTGCGCACAAAGCTACACCTATCTTTTGATTTCGTGTTAAATACGGAGTCATTTTAAGAACACTTTAGCACCACAAGCGCTTGTTCTAAACTGGACTGGTGGTGGTAGCTCCCACTTGTTTGATTGGGTAGGGGAGTCGTGTCGGGACATGTGTAGGGGCCTTTATAGTGAGGAAAGGTGTTTCCTCTTTCAAGACCAAAGTGATAACTGGTCTGTTATTTCCTACAGGATGGTCAGTGACTACTGTCCTATTCCAGTGCAGCTTTGCACTGTTGTTCTCATGTACATGTCGTAAGGCATTTTATTACCTGCAAACCATAGACTGTAGAGTTCTTGATGGATGATTTTGGCGATGTTGTCATTAGGCCTACTACCGACCGGATTCTTAGGTTTCTACGTGTTTTATCTTTACTTCTAAATACAAAAATGCTTCAATACTTTCCGAATTACACTCGTAAGAGCTATATTCACGAATTCTGTATAACCATTAAAAAACTAAATGATATGCGAGTACCTAAAAATACCTAATTGCAGTTCCATTTATTGTAGTATATTTGAACTTTTTAGTCCATAATGTTTACAAGTAAATCTGAAGATAGTGTTTATTCCTAACTCTAGTTGATTGAAAGAAATTCTACCTGCCAGAAAATTCAAATATTTTCAGCACTTTCCAGCTTATATCTCATCGTTTGGTTATTTAGGCTACTGTAAGGAAAGTGGGGATAAATCTCTTACTATTTCCAAGAACCCTATATTCTAAATAAAATAAGTGAATTAAACGGGCTGGAGTGTGAAAATCACCTTTGACATCCTTGGCTTTATTGAATTTCAATAATTAACACATTTAAGGAGAGCGAATATTGCCTACAAGTGTGAAGTTCTCGGTGATAGTTTGATGACGTCTCATTATGTACAATATTTACACTCTCGTTGCAATCGGATTTTCTACTCACAATTAGGCATTAATGTTAAGCATTGTTCAGTTTATGACAACTTTTGCTACACAATAAACATAAAAATCTATTTTAAAACAAAAAAAAAGAACTATTTAGATTTTTGAAAACCCAAAATGACAATTTTAACAATATGTTCAGTAAAGAACATATAGCCCACTTTCTCCTAAATGCATGGTTATTTTTATAACTCTTTGTCCTTTTCAAGGAGTATAATTGAATTTTGGTTGTAGTAGCTTGTTGAAATACGACATGCTATACGGATATAAACATGAATATGAGGTGTCCTTTGCTAGTGCTACCTCTGTAAAAAAAATTGCATTCAATTCGGTTCCACCGTGTTTGAATTGATATGGGGAATCGATTTGCACACATACATGGCCGCAATCTGCAAACTATAGGGCTGATGACCTCGTAGTTCAGTCAAAAGATGCTTCCCACAAAAAGATTTGTTGTTGCTAAATTTGTTAGAGATCAAATGATTAAGTTGGTCGTAATTTGATTGAAGCTTTTAACATTTGGGTGGCTGCCATTCCGTTTCCGTCAAGATGGCGGCGATATAAAACATGACACTGAGGTGCCCTTTGCTAGTGCTACCTCTGTACCAAATTTCGTTCAATTCTGTTTTACCGTATTTGAATTGATAGGGGGAATCAATTTGCACACATACATGGCCGCCATATGCAAACTATTGGACTGATGATCTTGTAGCTTGGTCAAAGAACGCTTTTCACATAAAGGTATGTTGTTACAAAATTTGGTAGCGATCAGATGATTAGGTTGGTCGTAATTTGATTTTATCTTTTTACATTTGGAGGGCCACCATTACGTTTCCGTCCAGATGGCGACGATATAAAACATGAGACAGAGGTGCCCTTTGCTAGTGCTACCTCTGTACCAAATTTCGTTCAATTCTGTTTTACCGTATTTGAATTGATAGGGGGAATCGATTTGCACACATACATGGCCGTCATCCGCAAATTATTGGACTGATGAACTTATAGTTGGTCAAAAGATTCTTTATACTTAAAGGTATAATGTTGCAAAACATGGTAGAAATCATATGATTAGGTAGGTCGTAATTTGATTCAAGCGTTTAACATTTGGGTGGCCGCCATTACGTTTCCGTCAAGATGGCGGCGATATAAAACATGACACTAGAGTGCCCATTGCTAGTGCTACCTCTATACCAAATTTCGTTTATTTCGGTTTCACCGTGTTAGAATTGGTAGGGGGAATCGATTTGCACACATACATGGCCTCCATCTGAAACCTATTGGGCTGATGACCTTGTAGTTTAGTCAAAAGACGCTCGCCATATGAGTAT
Source organism: Meconema thalassinum (assembly GCA_946902985.2). NCBI lineage: Eukaryota > Metazoa > Arthropoda > Insecta > Orthoptera > Tettigoniidae > Meconema > Meconema thalassinum. Next base: position 292,107,851 of record OX336396.1, on the reverse strand, counting down.
ATGTTGTTGCAAAATTTGGTAGAGATCGGATGATTAGGTTAGTCGTAATTTGATTTAAGCTTTGAACATTTGGGTGCCGCCATTAAGTTTCCGTCAAGATGGCGGCGATATAAAACATGGCACTGAGGTGCCCTTTGCTTGATCTACCCCTGAACCAAATTTCGTTCAATTCGGTTTGACCGTGTTCGAATTGATAGGGGGGACAGACATTCAGAGTACACACACTCACACACAGACAGACACAATTTTTGGCCTTGTGTAGATCTCATAAGTCTGATTTCATTTTTTGCAAAAATCGAAAGTAGGCTAAAAATCTAAAACTCCGGTCCCTAGTTATGACGCCATATTATATACTCCCTAGGCGTAAGGGCTTGGATTACGTCAGCGTGAACTCGTGAACCCCTACTACAACGATCCGAGTTTGGTGAATCATTGCCTTTTAAATATAGTCTACAATGTAGCCTATGTACAGCCTGTTCCTATTCAACACGGAATTGTAAAATGGGTTGCCTACCCAGCCGCTATCGGCTTGAAATCTGCTCGCAGCGCGCTAACGACGGGGCTGAGTTCAATGTCACTGATTGCCGCCTTCTTAAGCAGCACTGCAAAGTATTTTGGTATTTCAAAATATATTTACACAGGCTTCACAGTACGTTTGAACGATTTCTGTTTCAGAACTTTTTATTTTATGATTCTGGTAATGGTTTTGGCAGAGCATTTCTATGAAATAAAATGTTATTATACAACATAGCTTATTACAACACAATGTATTTTTGTGTTGTATTTTATTTACAACACAATTTATTGCTTTTTAGCCTAATACCACAAAACGAGATACAACTTGGAAATGATTTGTTACAAAATTGTAATCAGTCTTCGACGCGACATATTTTGAAAGACCAAAATACTTAGCAATGCTGCATAAGAAGGCGGCAATCAGTGACATTGAACTCAGCCCCATCACTAGAGCGCTGCGCGCAGATTTCAAGCCGATTGCGGGTGGGTAGTGTGCCCAACTCTAGGAATGGGTATTCCAAGATTCAGACACCTAGATATCAAGGGAAAGGCTACAGCCGCTTTTGAAAGTTGAGATATTTGAATATCGCGCTCCACTACTTCTAGAAGGAAATGGAAACTTTGTGCAGCCAAGAGCATGTTAAGTGACGTAGCGAATAGTGGCAGAGGTCGAGACTATTTGTTGATTAAATAGTTAGCCATGGAGTAGAGACTTGAGACTTGGATCAGATTACTGGCACGGCCAAATGAAAGAGAATGCACTTAGTCTCAAGTGAATCGGACCAGAGACACCGGAGATATGAAGATTTCCAGATTTCAGCGTGATCAAGCGTGGACCCGACCGTTTTGAATAAAAGCCGACCGGCCCAAGCATCATCAGCTCACTTCGAACCAAGCTCTTGCATGACAAGGTGCTGCTGCTACGTTGAGCCAAGGCACATGGTTGCCGGATCTACGCCGAAGATATTTTTAAATTGTGATAGTTACAAAAGTATTACGATACGTGTGGAACATAGTAAGTTTCCGGCAGAGGGAATCACTAAGGTGATTGTTATTTTTCTACGGACACTGGTGAAATACTTTATTTCTATATGGACATATGCTAGACTTTGTCTAGAAAGTACTTTGTCACAGTCCAGTAATAATAATTATATACTTGGATATTTTAATCCAATTAGTCAGTTTCATATATTGTAACTTGATAACCACTCCGATCTTTCAGTATATTGAAGGCCAGTCTATCACGGTGTTGTTCATTAGCCGACAAAGGGAAACTATAAGTCGCTTCGCGCATGATAGATGGTGATAAACCATGCCCAGGGAACGATCTTCAGAACAGCCGTTGATTGATTTAGACTGTCAGTGTTTTCTTGTACTGAAAAGATTACCGTGAGTTATGTTACAACTGACGTATTTGAGAATAGATCATTTGGATCAGACCCCAGTTAAGCAAACTGTTATGGCTTTAACAGAAGTAAATATTATAATGGATCAACAGTTACTTCCAACTTCAAGATATATTTCCACTATGTCTTGTTAGACAGATTGTGGGTATATAATGGCGGCCGATACAAGGATTAGACGTGCGTGTCCAATAGGGCATGTATCTGGATAAATCTGGTACAGACCAGGTTCACTACGCTTCAAGACCAACGAGAAATGTAAGCCACATTTGATTTTATATTATGCCTAGCTAATTGGAACAAACTCATTTTCTGCAGATGACCAACACATTTATTTTTCGTCGTATTTAAATCTTGCAATGATTTACGCAAGACACATTAGGGTTATTCTGAGTATTTTCAGCACTCAGAACAGTTTAGGATCGATGACCGAGCATAACGAGCATTTATTTGAATGTTTCATTTTTTTTGATAATCACGGTAATCAGCCGAGCTAACTGTAAAAGTTAATAATTATTTTTTGTTGAGAAATGGAGATTTTATCCATATTCGAAGAATCGAACATGTGGATTCTCACATAATGAAATAATAATTAAATATATTTAAAATAATATAACTAATAATAATAATAATAATAATCCACTAATGAAAATCCACAGCCTGCTTCCAGTCTCCGACCGGGCCAGGAATGGAATGAATGAAGCCCCCTTCTAGCGGCGAGGATATGAACTGTGCCGGCTGCCGAGGCCTGACGCACTCCTCTGGGGCAATGATTAAATGCATGACAGATGAAAAGAAATGATAGTGGAGAGTGTTGCTGGAATGAAATGTTGACAGGGAAAACCGGAGTACCCGGAGAAAAACCTGTCTACCTCCGTTTTGTCCAGCACAGATCTCACATGGAGTGACCGGGATTTGAACCACGGACCCAGCGGTGAGAGGCCGGCGTGCTGCCGCCTAAGCCACGGAGGCTTCAATAATCCACTAATAATAATAATAATAATGATTTTCATAACTTTTCTAAATAATTCTTGGATCTTATATTTTCTAATAATCACATTCATTCAGAGAGAGATTATGAAGTAGTTTAATCATTTCTAGTTTGGAACAGGTGATTTTCCGAAGGATAGTGGTTAGCGCAAGCCCGCATTCAACCAACATGACAGTTCTGGTTGAACAGTTAATATTTGCCATGAGCAAAGTATATTTTTCAGATAACATGGAGAGGCATGAAACGGGAAGCAAATGATATTTGTATCAATTAGGATATTTTGTATTTATATAAAATCATGACGTAAATACACATTCGAAAGTGAAATAGAGAGTATCGTAAGTGTGGTAACTTCACGATTTGAACTGAATGGTAAAATAAAATAAACTTGTAAGTTTATAAATCTTCCAGTGTGGATAACAAGCAGAGGCTTGATTTATTGTATAAATTTTGGGAAGAAAATTTATGTGTGTGGAGTAGTTGAAATGCCATTCCCAGGTGCGCATGTTTAAGTCGCAGGAATGAGGAGGTTTATATTTGAGCATCAATCAAATAGCAGGTTCGATGACTCAGTGATAAAGAAGGAGTATTGGAACTACACATTGCGTCGTATGAATGACCCAAAGGTTATTTCTTAAAAAAAACATCAGCTATTATTTCAATCTTGTTTACGGATTCCATTAAGATTTTGATTTTGCTAGAACCCGGATTTGTCATGATAGTATTTTATTCTTCTTCAGAGGAAGACCTTTGCCGTTGTTGTTGGAATATTGTGTTCTTATAAAAATAATAAAATGGGCCACTGCCAATTATAAATAATTCTATAATCACGAATAATTTGAAGGATGTTTTTTTCAATCCTAGTGTCATGAAATAAATGAATTTATTATGAAGCTACAATTCTTATTTCCGCATTCTGTTCAAGAATTGCAAGTTGTGAAAATTATTAAAATGACCACAAATATAAATATTTTTCTTAATAATGATTCCAAGTGGAAAATCGAATAGTTGAATGGTCCAACAATTTATTGATCAAGTTGATGATTCAGAAATCATATATATTGTTAGGAACTTGAAGTTCATAATCGAGTCACTTCTCGAAACGTTTAAGGTCGGAAGAACAATTAATTTTGTTGTGCTTCGCACAGTTCTTCGATGCTATGCTCAAGGGTCAGATACTTTTCAGATGTTGTTATTAATATGTGTACATAATTTGTGTTGATTCAGAGATGATAATATTTCTTGACAATATTTTTTTGAAACTGGAAAAATAAGTGAAAGTTAAAAATTCTATGAACAATTATTCTACGAGTGTTAATATTATGCGAACTGCAATATTTCCAGTAAAGACAATTAAATTTGAACTGGATTTAATCATAAATAATTATTTTAATTTTGGAACACAGTCTACAGGACTGATAATCAGACTTGTGTCTCCAAAGATAATTGTCCAATGTGTTGGAAAATTTCTGTAAATTGTGTAAATATTGATGTGGGTCGCCACACATGAATGATGCTGCTTTGAGCATTTTATTTTGCAGTCAATTTTAAATTCAAAATAAAATGTGATAATTTTACATGATGTGTTATGCCAGTTGAATCTCCTTCTATCCTTATTGTTGCATTGAGCCAAAAATCAGTAAAGCATTTTTTTCATTTGATGTCGTTTTTGCGATTAGCTTTAACCCATCTGGCGCCCCGGGATATTTTGACTCTCGTGCTGGCTGATTCTTGGTAAAATGCATATGTGGTCGTGCGGACTCCGGTCTAAACGGGCACATAAAATAAGATAGAGAGAGAGAAATGGCTTCGAACGTGGGGCTCGAGTTAGACATGGTCAATCGCATGCCGATTTAAATTGTGATATTTTTTATAGATATTTTGGGAGTTGAGAGATGTCTGGTTTGGATGAATAAATTAGTAGGAAACCCAATTAGTGGGGAATATTAAAAATTTAACTGGGTTAATAATTAGAATGGGTTTGATTATTTTTGATAATGGCTTAACCATTAGGGCGTCAATTTAATTCAGTAGTAAACGTTCGATGACTGGACATACGCATTATTAGAATCCAGGTGGAGGATATTTGAGAACTTGCATATTTTTCTTGTGATATTGTAGTAAATGTAATTCGTAAAAGTAGAGAATTTTGTTTTTCCATCACGTCGACATTAGGACAAATCTCATTTTATTAGAGTGTTCCAATCAGCTATTCATATTTCTTGTTCTAGTTATAATCTTGTGTCTGCCAACATGTGTACTCCTAAGTTTTGAATAATAATTGAAAATTATGGAAGAGATGATGAGGATGATGAGGAGTTTGGAAGAGAGTTCCAAAGAAGCTGGACTGCGCGTAGCAGTCATTATGAAAGAAAATACAGAGGCTTTGGAAGAGAAACTTAAAGAAAATTCTGATTCTTTAAAAGATAACTTGAAAGAAAATTTAGATGATAAACTTAAGGAAAATTCCGATTTGTTACAAAGCAGGTTAAAAGATAACTTGAAAGAAAGTTTAGATGATAAATTGAAGGAAAATTCCGATTTGTTAGAAAGCAGGTTAAAAGATAACTTGAAAGAAAGTTTAGATGATAAACTTAAGGAAAATTCCGATTTGTTAGAAAGCAGGTTAAAAGATAACTTGAAAGAAAATTTAAATAGTAAATTTAATTCTATGGAAAATAAATTTAAAGAGAATTCAGAAATCTTGAAAATGTCACTTGAGAGTAAAATGACTAAATTATGCGAAAAAACTCATGAACTCGAAACTTCATTAGCCACTAACGCAAAGTTTAATGGACGATAAATTTCGCGATGCCGATCTAAGATCCCAAAGCTTAGCTGATAGGATAGAACATGGTCTTAGGAAAGTTGGTGAAGACATGATCAACCTAGAAGTCAGGGTGAAAAAGGAGAACAATGAGATGGCAACTCTAGTTGTTCAACGTTTGACAGAACAATTCAGAGAACTCATAGTGGGAGAAATAAGAGAAGGTGTGATTAGTGAATTACAAACTGAAATTAAAACCACAGTTATCGATGAGATTAAAGACACACTCAAGCTGGAGAACCAAGAGGGAGTCAAGGAGATTAGGGAATCTTTGTCATCCCATATTCAAGTAATTTCCAAAGAGATTCAAGCAACTCAGAAGGACATATCAGATGTGACAGGGTGGTTGAAAAATCACGAGGCTGTTATGAACCAGATATCCACTGATGTCAAGGAGAACTGTAAGGAAACCGAAGAAATTAGAAAACTGGCAGAAGAAAACCATAAGGAAATTGAGGCTATGAAAACCCAAATCAAGGACGAGAAACAGTCTGACCATCTGTTGAAAATGCCAAGTATAAGGGGAGAAGAACCGATACAGATAAACCTAGGAGCAGCTAGAGAAACTGATAGTCAAAGACAGGATGAGGTCAGGACAGTATTTCAATCCAACCCCATAACTGTATTCAAGAATGTAGAGGATAAGCCTTCTAAATTTTCAGGGCGAGATTCTGTGACACCCGTAGAATTCTTGAGAGAAGCAGGTGATTACCTAAAAAATTCCAAAATCCCTAAGGAAAGACAAATCCGAGTGATAGGGAAATTTCTGGAAGGTCCCGCACTTCTTTGGTTTAGAGCTTTCAGGTCCACTCTCACCAATTTTGAGGAGTTTTTCCGTGGGTTATTAAAAAGGTTTTGGTCCCCGGAAACCCAACAGCAAGTCAGAGCAGAATTATATTCTAAGAGATTCTCGACGTCACAACCTACTCGATACTCTACGTACTTTTCTGGACAGCTTTCTAAACTTCAACATTTAGATCCGCCGATGCCAGATAATGAATTAATTACTGCATTAATACGTCAGTTTCCAGCAGAAGTCCAAAGAACTTTGATCACTGCTGACATTTATAATATGGAGCAATTTGACGAGGTATTGCAGAAACTTGATCACACGAACGCTCAATTCTTCCATCAGAAGGGAGGAAAGAATAGCAACGCTGTATACGCTGTTATGTCCGACAGTTATTCCCAAACACCTCGAGAGATTCGAGAGGGGCGAGAAGAGAAAACGCAGAGGGAAGAGCCCGATAAAAGAGGATGGAATCAGAACAATAACAGATACAGTTACAAGCCTTATGCGAGACCGGATGGTGGATATCGATATAATACTCGATGGAGAAGGCCAAAGGATAATCAAGGAAGGTACCAGGAAAGAAGGTACTATGGTAGAAACAATAACTACAATAACAGAGGGAATGTGAATACTCGTCAGTCCAATGAAGAGTTCAATAAGGAGACGAGGAAGAACTTGGAAGAAAGACTCCAAGAAAACTTGCAGTTCTTGGAACAGAAGTCCAATGAACCAGGTCCATCGGGAACACAACAATCCCGGGGGAATGGGAAAGAAGAAAAACTTCGAATTCACAGTAGAAGATAGAATTTTAAACACTTTCACTTCCAGGATTATTAAATGGCAAGCAGAGGATGATGACTTAATTCAACATAATGACGAACGGAAAGAAATGGGTACAAGAATTAAAATGCCAATCATATCATGCGAAGTATTCGGTATGCCTGTCAATACTTTAATTGATACTGGGGCTATGCTTTGTCTTGTGAGCGAGAAGCTTTATATTCTGTGGAAACTCAAAGAGAATTTAGAGGAGATTCCAGTATCAGGAATTAAAATCCAAGGAATAATACCCAACAAAATATCTCTGTGTAAAACACAATTATACTTATGTGTTACTATTGGAGGACATGATTTCCGACATGTGTTTGTAGTAATGAAGGACATGGCTTTTGACATGATATTGGGAGCGGATTTCATTCAGAAATATCAAGCAGTGATAGACATGAAGACAGAGACGATCAGATTCAAGAATACCGAAGAGATAAACTTCGTGGAAAAGAAGAGGAAGACACCGAGGGAGATGCTCAATGGTCTCTGATTTTTCATGAAACTGAAGGAAGAGAAGTCTACACTGAGAAGGAGTCCCCAGAGCTAGGAAAAATTTTGGAAGAATACCACGATATTTTTGATATTAAACCTGGTGAAATTAAAGATTTTGAATATAGTATTCGTGTAAATGATGATGCACCTTTCCATGCTAAATTGTATCCGTTAGCGGAAAAGCATCGAGAAATGGTAAAAGTGCTTATCAAAGAGATGGAAGGTAACAATGTGATTGAAAAGTACACTACATCTTATGTCAATCCATTAGCAGTAGTGTCTAAGCCAGATGGAAGTCTGAGACTGTGTTTAGACGCGCGAAATTTGAATTCAAGATTGCTGCCAGAGTATGACAGACCACCAATCATTAGGGAACTGTTAAGGAAATTCCAAGGCAAGGTATGGTTCTCTAACATTGATCTCACTTCGTCCTACCACCGCATTAGGCTTAGTGAAGATTCCAAAAGTTTACAGGATTTATGTTTGACCAGCAGACATATGTATTCCGCCGTCTACCATTTGGGGTCAAAACATCTGGATCTGTTTTGATCAGAGCACTGGAACAAAACTTGAGTCCTGAAGTAAAAGAGATAGCAATTCATTACATAGATGATATCCTAATTGCATCTGAGACTAAGGAGGAACATTTGTTACATCTTCAGATGTTATTCGCAGATTTGAGAAAAGCGAACTTTAAAGTAAACCTTCGAAAATGTCAGTTCTTTCGGAAGGAAATAAAATTTTTGGGCCACATTTTGGATGGTGAAGGATACCGTCCCAATGAGACAAAGATACAGGTGATTGCAAATTTCCCTAGACCTACTAGAGTGAAGAATGTCCGCAGTTTTCTCGGGACATGCCAATTCTTCGCAGGGCATTGTCCAAGCTTCACCAAGATGGTTGCTCCATTGCAGGAATTATTAAAAAAGGGAAACAAATGGAAATGGAATGAAGATTGTGAACAATCATTTCAAGATGCCAAGAGGTTATTGGTGAACAGTGTGAAATTGGAGTATCCTGACTTTGCCAAGAATTTCATTCCCCGTGTGGGTGCGGGATAGAATACACCCACGGTATGCCCTGCCTGTCGTAGGAGGCGACTAATAGGGCCGACATGGCCGAATAACTTGCCAGTTTTGATTTGTTCTGACCCCCTGTGGATGGGGAGGGCAGAATTCATCCACGGTATCCCCTGCCTGTCGTAAAAGGCGACTTAGAGGGGGCCTTATAAAGGTCGATTTTGGTTTTCTGGTCCCAGCTCTGGTTTGACCAATAGAAACAAACATGCATGCTGTTAGGGGAAGGGCCACCAGCTTGGCCATCTGGCCAGAAAGCCTAGACGGTATGCCCCATCCCGTCAGGTGGGTGCGCCATGTACCCTACAGTAGTATCCGCCTTACAACGAAGGTCCCTGCATGGCCGAATACTGGAGCTGAATAAATCCTGTGCATGCCGAGGGGGGAGTGCCTGTTCGAGGCACTGGGACCCCGGGCAATATCTGCTATGCCAGGTAGGTATTGCCTTGGCTGGGTGGCGCCCACAGTGATAGCCTCCGTTCGGAGTGGGCAGTATTCGGGGAGGATTTCGTCCGGGATGCCATCAAAGCGATCACGGACACCTGTACAGGGTGGCACCCTTAAAAAGCCGTCTCTGGAGTGTCGAGCTAATCCCAAGGTGTATACGCCTTGGGATGAAGCCTTTAACCAACGATTTGCGACAGACAGATCACCTCGCTACCTGGTAGCTACCAGGACTGACGGGGATGATTTCAAGCTCGTAAAATCGATCATTTTCGCTGAGGAAATCGAGGGGAAATTTGGTGATCTTAACGGGATTTCCAAGCTCCGGAACGGGCAGCTCTTGCTGCATACCGTTAGCCGGCAGCAAACCGAAGCGTTGCTGGAATGCACGCAATTCGGCGAAATCCCCGTTAAGATCACAAAGCACGAAACGCTGAATGAGGTCCGTGGAGTTATTTTCCATCGTGACCTCATTTTGAATAGCGATGCTGAACTGTTGCGGGATCTGGGGAAGAGAGGCGTCACAAAGATTAGGCGCATCACCCGAAAGATTGGGGAAAGGAGCGTCGATACCGGCGCTTTTATTCTCCATTTTGAAGGTGATGTTGTACCTAAGCAGGTGAAGGTCACATCGTACAACTGCGATGTGCGACCGTACATCCCTCCACCTATGCGCTGCTACCAGTGCCAGAGATTCGGGCATGTTTCCGCCAGGTGTACTGCGAAGGCCGTATGTAGAGAGTGTGGCAAGGGGACACATGAGGGTGACGAGAGGTGTACGCCTCCCCCGATATGTCCCAACTGCCAAGGAAGTCACTCGCCACGGTCAAAACAGTGCCCTGAATTCATTATGGAAGCCAAGATCCAGGAAATCAGGACTCTTGACAGGCTTTCATATCACGACGCTCGCAAGAGGTACCGTGATATGAATGCCCCCGAATTTCGGGTATCGTTTGCAGCTGCAGCGACGCCCTCAATCACCCCTGCCGTTAAAGTTTCCAGTGCAGTACCCTCGATGTCCTCTTTTAGTACGAGTTTGAAATCTCCCCTCGCTGTACCAGCGAGCACTGTCAGCCCGAAGGAGGTCCCAAAACCTTCTTCGGCCACGGTTAAGAAGGCGCCGGTTTTAACACCTAAACCGGCGAATTCGGAGAAGAAGTCCTCTTCTTCTCCGAAACGGTCGGCGAACAAGTCTTCCCCAGCTAAAGGGGGAAAGAAGACTTTGCCGACCAGGGCTGGTCCTTCTTCCAGCCCACCTAATACGAAAAATATAGGGGAGAAGAGGGAGACGGTTCGTCGCCGTCTCTCTCGTCCTCCTGCTGACGGGGTGGCTACTGTCTCTGCTGGCCTTTCTGCTCCCACTACCACCAAGGGGGCGAAGCCTGCTGAAGCCAAGCCCTCCGTATGGAGGAACTCCCCTATAGAAAAGAAAATAGATCGGCGGAGGAGAGGGGAACGGTTCAGCGCCGTTTCTCTTCCTCTCCTAAAGGCAGGGCTGCTCACGTATCTGCTGGCCATCCCGCTCCCACCACTACCAGTGGAGCGGTGCCAGCAGGAGCGACCTTGTTTTATAAGGACCCGGCGTCTGTGGGGAAGGGACCATCTACTTCCCCAAACACACGTCGGCGCCGATCCAAGAAGAAATCTCTTCGGGGCGTGTCGGGGACAGACACCCAGTCTTCGGACCGGGAGAAAGTCCCTCGACACCGCTCTCGCTCTTCCCCAAGAGCGAGACTCGTGAGGTCCGACGACGACCGCGCGCAACCCAAGAGAGCGCCCGCTCCATTTTCTTCGTCTTCGGACGGAGATGTGGAGATTGAGGTGTGCTCTCCTGCCCCATCATCTCCAACTAGAGATGGGGAAGGGTGGCAAACGGTCAAGCATAAGTAGAAGACCAACTTCTACTTAAGTCCACACCATGGCACTATTACAATGGAACTGTAATAGCTATTCTGTTCATCTCGCTGAGTTACGACAATTAATATCTTCGTTTTCGGCAACCATTGTCTGTCTTCAGGAATCCAGGTTTCGTCCTGGACATGAGACAACAATGCGTCACTTCAAACTCTTCTCTAGAGACCGGGTGGACGGAGCTGTGGCCGCTGGTGGCGTCTGCACTCTCGTCCACTCTAGCCTCTTTAGTGAAGAGGTGCCGTTGCGTACTCAGCTAGAGGCAGTTGCAGTTCGTACTTCGTTGCCAGTAATGGCAACAGTATGTAACGTGTACATCCCGCCTGATTCTCAGCCGGATTACGACCAGCTGGTGGATCTAGTCTCTCAGCTCCCCCCTCCTTTTCTCCTTCTGGGAGATGTTAATGTCCACAACACCATCTGGGGCTCCGCTACCACTAGCGGTAAAGGGAGAGATTTTGAGAGGCTGATCAGGTGGCTGGACCTGTGCCTGTTGAACACAGGGGAACCTACGCACTTCTCTATTGCACACGGTACTTATTCAAGTATCGATATTACCCTGTGCAGTCGTGCGCTGGTTCCCCTGCTACAGTGGGGTGTACACGATGACCTTTGTAATAGTGACCATTTTCCAATTATCGTTACTCTTCCGAACCAGAGAGCCATCGAGTTACCAAGTCGATGGCTTCTCCGTCGGGCTGATTGGCCAACTTTACGGCACGCGCGGTGTTTTCCGAAGATACCTTTGAGAGTGTCGACGATCATACCATTCACATAACGAATGGTATTTTGGCTGCTGCTGAGGAAACAATACCTTCCTCGTCCGGCAACTCACGCCGGAAGCTTGTCCCTTGGTGGACAGCCGAGATTGCAGCAGCCATTAAAGATCGTCGACGTGCTTTCAAATGCTATCGGAGGCAAAACACTATGGCCAACCTTATCACCTTCAGAAGGATGCGTGCTAGAGCCCGATATCTGATTCGGGAGAGTAAGAAAACGACGTGGGAAAAGTATGTGTCGTCCATGACGGCGCATACTCCTTCATCTCAAGTGTGGACTAAGCTTCGTCGGATCTCCGGACTCCCGACATCACTGTCGATACCCGGAGTGTCCATCAATGGAGACATCATCACGGACCATCTCGCCATTGCCAACAGCATTGGCTCGCACTTCTCCGATGTATCCTGCTCCGGGAGTTACGATCCTACGTTTCTGACTCTGAAGCGGGAGGCAGAGACTCACCCCTTGTCCTTTGCCACTGCTGCTTCGGAGTCCTATAATGTACCATTCTCTGAATGGGAACTGCGCAGTGCGCTTGCACTGTGCAGGGATACGGCTCCTGGACCGGATAACATACATAATCAAATGTTAAAACATCTGTGCGATTCCAGTATAAAAAAACTGTTGCTCCTCTTCAATCGTATATGGATTGAAGGGGAGTTTCCATCTCAATGGCGAGAGGAGATCGTGATACCGATTCCTAAGGCTGGAAAGAATCCCAAGTTTGTAAGCAGCTATAGGCCCATTTGTTTGACAAATGGCCTATGTAAGCTGCTCGAAAAGATGGTGAACCGTCGACTGGTGTGGTTCTTGGAGGATAAAGGTCTCCTGTCTGAGTACCAATGTGGATTTCGCTCTCATAGGTACACCACTGACCATCTGGTGCGACTTGAGAGCGCCATACAGGAGGCTTTTTTCCGAAAGCAGCACCTAGTCACGGTTTTCTTTGACCTCGAGAAAGCCTACGACACCACATGGCGCTACGGGATCCTTTCCACCCTTCACAAGTGGGGACTCCGTGGTAACTTACCGACTTTTATTGCGAATTTCATGTCCGTCCGACTCTTCCGTGTAAGGGTCGGTAGGACATTATCGCAATACTATACCCAAGAAAATGGAGTTCCTCAGGGTTCAGTGCTGAGTGTCACCTTGTTCGCGATTGCCATTAATGGCATTGTTGCCGCCGCCGGGCCCGCGGTAGTTCCATCGCTGTATGTAGACGATTTAGCTCTGCATTACAGCTCTGGAAGTATGGCAGTCGTGGAACGGAAATTGCAGCTAGCCATAAACCGGGTCGACAGGTGGGCTCACGACCGGGGTTTTCGTTTTTCAGCAGCGAAAACCTCCGTCGTCCATTTTTGTCGGCTACGGAGGCTACATTTACACCCTGAACTACATCTCAGGGATGCTGCGTTGCCGTTGGTTGACACTTATCGCTTCCTGGGGCTCCATTTTGACAGCAAGTTAACGTGGCAGCACCATATACGGCAATTGAAAATGACATGTCTCAGGAAACTGAACATGCTCAGGTTTCTTAGTGGCACTACGTGGGGGGCTGACCGTGCGGTGCTGCTACGGTTCTACCAAGCCCTCGTCCTGTCCCGGCTAGACTATGGTTCCGCGGCATACGGTTCAGCAAGGCCGGCAACCTTGAAAATGCTGGACAGTATCCACCATAGTGGCGTTAGGCTGGCTACCGGTGCCTTCCGGACCAGCCCGATACCCAGCCTACTTGCCGAATCGGGTGTTCCACCTTTAAATTATAGACGCCAACATATGCTTTTAGCATATGCTGCCAATGTGCGTCAAATGCCGCAACACCCGACCTTTCAAGCTCTCTTCGGTACCCAAAACCACCAGGGGTACGCCAACCGGCCTCGTGCCACTCGGCCGGTTGGTATTAGACTTGATAGCTCGTGTACTGAAATAGGAGTGGCTGTAGGTCCCTGTATGATCCGGACATCTAGCGAGGTGCCTCCGTGGCAAGTCCCGCGTCCGGAAATTCGGTTAGATCTTCACCAAGGTCCTAAGGTGAACACGGATGCGTCCGTTTACCGGAGGCAGTTCCACAGCATAGTTCACCAATTTCCGGACGCTGGCATTCTATACACGGATGGTTCGAAGGAGGACGAGAAAGTGGGTTGTGCTTACGTTATTGACGGTGCAAATACCAAGATCTCTTTGCCTGAGGCCTGTAGTGTGTTTACTGCGGAGCTCGTTGCCATCTATGAAGCTCTGCAGTTTGCACTACAGGATGCACGAATCCACTTTCTCGTGTGTACCGACTCTTTGAGTTCGTTGCAGTCAATTGCTACATGTTTCCCGCAACACCCCCTAGTGCAGCGAATCCGCGACCTACTAGCCGGGCTGTGCCACGCTGACACTCGAATCACCTTTCTGTGGCTTCCAAGCCACATGGGAATTGCGGGAAATGAGTTAGCGGATCAAGCTGCAAAAGAGGCGGTATCACTACCACCTCGACCAATGGAGGTACCCGCTAGAGATATTCGCTCTCAGTTACGCCTACAAGTTCTGGCTTTTTGGGAGAGTCAGTGGCTAGCTGACCCACTGCCCAGTAAACTGAGAGCGATCAAGGGAACTACTCGCGTGTGGCGGAGCTCCTTCCGGGCCCGGAGAGAGTCCGTCATTTTGTGTAGGCTAAGGATAGGTCATACAAGATCCACCCACTCATACCTAATGAGAAGGGAAGACCCCCCACTTTGTACCTGTGGAGCCGTATTCACCGTGGCCCACATTTTCACCCAGTGTGTGGATCTTTCTGAGTTACGAAGAAACCTTGGTTTGCAGACGACACTCAAACTTATATTAGCCGATGACGCGGTGGCTGCTGATCGCGTTATCCGCTTTATAAGTGAGAGTGGGTTAGGGCCAGCAATCTAAATTTTCCAGTGAACATTGACTCAACGACTTGTTCGTTTTTGAATGATAATGTTTTGTTTTTTCCGTAATTTTTGTTTATTTTTATAATTTTTTATTTAATTGTTTGTTTTTTGTTTTATTAATTTTTGGTCTTTTTAAATTTAGATGTCCACCTCAAAATTTTAAATTCAATTCAAAATTTGTATTCTTTAATCTGTGTTAAGAGGGGCAGATGACCTCGTAGTTCCGCCCCTTAAAACAACAATAACTAACTAACAAGAATTTCATCATAGAATCCGATGCATCCACCGTAGGGATTGGAGCTATTCTTCTTCAAGAAGATGACGATCACAAGAGACGTTACCTGGCGTTCATAAGCAGGAAACTTCGTCCATCAGAAAGGAATTATTACACCACAGAGTTAGAAGCCCTTGCTGTAATCTTCGCGTTGGAGTCGTGGAAGAAAATGTTAATTGGACATTCAGTAATTGTGAGGACTGATCACCATGCATTGGAGTTTATCTTGAGAACAAACTTTGCCAGTGATAGGATAACTAGATGGTCACTTTTTATCCAACAATTCAATCTAGTTATTGAACACACTCCTGAAAAATTGAACGTTGGAGCCGATTTATTGAGTAGAGCAGTGGAGTCTACATCTAAGTTTTTTCAAGTTAACCTGACGCAGGAGGATGAGGATACCTTGAGAAGGTTAAGATTGTTGCATTTATCCCTGAGATTGAACCAAGTCGTCAGATGAGGGAGACTCTAGCTTTAGACAAGTTGAGGAGCCAAGCTGAGAAAAGAGAGCGCAGAGTGAGAGGAAAGCGTTTTCGCAGACCCTTGCGCGTAGGAACTCTTGTTTTAGTGAAAAAAACTACACCCTCTGACGAGCAAAATCGAGTGTACTCGAAGTTTGCAAGCCTTTACGCTGGACCCTATCGTATTGTGGAAGTAAACAACAATGGAAGCTATAAAATAGCCAATACACGAACTGGTAACATCGTGGGAACTTATAATGCAGCGAATTTGAAGATTTATTATTCAAGAACCAGATGATTTAATGTGTAGATAGGAAAAAAAATCAATTTTTATTTTTTGCTAGGTGTGGGGTGGATGTGCCCAACTCTAGGAATGGGTATTCCAAGATTCAGACACCTAGATATCAAGGGAAAGGCTACAGCCGCTTTTGAAAGTTGAGATATTTGAATATCGCGCTCCACTACTTCTAGAAGGAAATGGAAACTTTGTGCAGCCAAGAGCATGTTAAGTGACGTAGCGAATAGTGGCAGAGGTCGAGACTATTTGTTGATTAAATAGTTTGCCATGGAGTAGAGACTTGAGACTTGGATCAGATTACTGGCACGGCCAAATGAAAGAGAATGCACTTAGTCTCAAGTGAATCGGACCAGAGACACCGGAGATATGAAGATTTCCAGATTTCAGCGTGATCAAGCGTGGACCCGACCGTTTTGAATAAAAGCCGACCGGCCCAAGCATCATCAGCTCACTTCGAACCAAGCTCTTGCATGACAAGGTGCTGCTGCTACGTTGAGCCAAGGCACATGGTTGCCGGATCTACGCCGAAGATATCTTTAAATTGTGATAGTTACAAAAGTATTACGATACGTGTGGAACATAGTAAGTTTCCGGCAGAGGGAATCACTAAGGTGATTGTTATTTTTCTACGGACACTGGTGAAATACTTTATTTCTATATGGACATATGCTAGACTTTGTCTAGAAAGTACTTTGTCACAGTCCAGTAATAATAATTATATACTTGGATATTTTAATCCAATTAGTCAGTTTCATATATTGTAACTTGATAACCACTCCGATCTTTCAGTATATTGAAGGCCAGTCTATCACGGTGTTGTTCATTAGCCGACAAAGGGAAACTATAAGTTGCTTCGCGCATGATAGATGGTGATAAACCATGCCCAGGGAACGATCTTCAGAACAGCCGTTGATTGATTTAGACTGTCAGTGTTTTCTTGTACTGAAAAGATTACCGTGAGTTATGTTACAACTGACGTATTTGAGAATAGATCATTTGGATCAGACCCCAGTTAAGCAAACTGTTATGGCTTTAACAGAAGTAAATATTATAATGGATCAACAGTTACTTCCAACTTCAAGATATATTTCCACTATGTCTTGTTAGACAGATTGTGGGTATATAATGGCGGCCGATACAAGGATTAAACGTGCGTGTCCAATAGGGCATGTATCTGGATAAATCTGGTACAGACCAGGTTCACTACGCTTCAAGACCAACGAGAAATGTAAGCCACATTTGATTTTATATTATGCCTAGCTAATTGGAACAAACTCATTTTCTGCAGATGACCAACACATTTATTTTTCGTCGTATTTAAATCTTGCAATGATTTACGCATGACACATTAGGGTTATTCTCAGTATTTTCAGCACTCAGAACAGTTTAGGATCGATGACCGAGCATAACGAGCATTTATTTGAATGTTTCATTTTTTTATAATCACGGTAATCAGCCGAGGTAACTGTAAAAGTTAATAATTATTTTTTGTTGAGAAATGGAGATTTTATCCATATTCGAAGAATCGAACATGTGGATTCTCACATAATGAAATAATAATTAAATATATTTAAAATAATATAACTAATAATAATAATAATAATCCACTAATAATAATAATAATGATTTTCATAACTTTTCTAAATAATTCTTGGATCTTATATTTTCTAATAATCACATTCATTCAGAGAGAGATTATGAAGTAGTTTAATCATTTCTAGTTTGGAACAGGTGATTTTCCGAAGGATAGTGGTTAGCGCAAGCCCGCATTCAACCAACATGACAGTTCTGGTTGTACAGTTAATATTTGCCATGAGCAAAGTATATTTTTCAGATAACACGGAGAGGCATGAAACGGGAAGCAAATGATATTTGTATCAATTAGGATATTTTGTATTTATATAAAATCATGACGTAAATACACATTCGAAAGTGAAATAGAGAGTATCATAAGTGTGGTACCTTCACGATTTGAACTGAATGGTAAAATAAAATAAACTTGTAAGTTTATAAATCTTCCAGTGTGGATAACAAGCAGAGGCTTGATTTATTGTATAAATTTTGGGAAGAAAATTTATGTGTGTGGAGTAGTTGAAATGCCATTCCCAGGTGCGCATGTTTAAGTCGCAGGAATGAGGAGGTTTTTATTTGAGCATCAATCAAATAGCAGGTTCGATGACTCAGTGATAAAGAAGGAGTACTGGAACTACACATTGCGTCGTATGAATGACCCAAAGGTTATTTCTTAAAAAAACCATCAGCTATTATTTCAATCTTGTTTACGGATTCCATTAAGATTTTGATTTTGCTAGAACCCGGATTTGTCATGATAGTATTTTATTCTTCTTCAGAGGAAGACCTTTGCCGTTGTTGTTGGAATATTGTGTTCTTATAAAAATAATAAAATGGGCCACTGCCAATTATAAATAATTCTATAATCACGAATAATTTGAAGGATGTTTTTTTCAATCCTAGTGTCATGAAATAAATGAATTTATTATGAAGCTACAATTCTTATTTCCGCATTCTGTTCAAGAATTGCAAGTTGTGAAAATTATTAAAATGACCACAAATATAAATATTTTTCTTAATAATGATTCCAAGTGGAAAATCGAATAGTTGAATGGTCCAACAATTTATTGATCAAGTTGATGATTCAGAAATCATATATTTTGTTAGGAACTTGAAGTTCATAATCGAGTCACTTCTCGAAACGTTTAAGGTCGGAAGAACAATTAATTTTGTTGTGCTTCGCACAGTTCTTCGATGCTATGCTCAAGGGTCAGATACTTTTCAGATGTTGTTATTAATATGTGTACATAATTTGTGTTGATTCAGAGATGATAATATTTCTTGACAATATTTTTTTGAAACTGGAAAAATAAGTGAAAGTTAAAAATTCTATGAACAATTATTCTACGAGTGTTAATATTATGTGAACTGCAATATTTCCAGTAAAGACAATTAAATTTGAACTGGATTTAATCATAAATAATTATTATAATTTTGGAACACAGTCTACAGGACTGATAATCAGACTTGTGTCTCCAAAGATAATTGTCCAATGTGTTGGAAAATTTCTGTAAATAGTGTAAATATTAATGTGGGTCGCCACACATGAATGATGCTGCTTTGAGCATTTTATTTTGCAGTCAATTTTAAATTCAGAATAAAATGAGATAATTTTACATGATGTGTTATGCCAGTTGAATCTCCTTCTATCCTTATTGTTGCATTGAGCCAAAAATCAGTAAAGCATTTTTTTCATTTGACGTCGTTTTTGCGATTAGCTTTAACCCATCTGGCGCCCCGGGATATTTTGACTCTCGTGCTGGCTGATTCTTGGTAAAATGCATATGAGGTCGTGCGGACTCCGATCTAAACGGGCACAGTAGGCAACCCATTTTACAGTTCCGTGTTGAATAGGAACAGGCTGTAGACTACATGTAACTGTGTGGTCGCGGTACTGTTGTTAACACAAAGAAGCTGGCAGACTAAATTCCCATTGTAGCGAAATCAAATGAAGACACCACGGAAACGAGTTTATGGTGCATCAGTAGAAATTAATTTCAAATAAAGCGGTACTTCACCGAGGTACAGAGGTTTTTATTTTTACTGGAATGGGAGAGAACGTCCCATATCCTCTCACTGTTTCATAATTTAACTTTAGTTGTTATTTGTTTTATAAGAAATAAATTTAGCACCAAATCAAAATCTATATTCCTTATCCTTACCCTCAATTGGGGGTTTTGAGTATTATTTTATTTTTAGTGTTGAAAGTTTAAATTCGCCCTCCTGAAAAATTTAGAGGATGTGACATACCCCGTTCTTTCCCATGGAGTCTTCAAATGCATTCCTAACGTTACATAGCCTAACTGTAAATCAGACATTCGCGGTAAATATTAATTTATTGTGCAAATAATGCGATAAATTCCCGATGTCAGGCTACACATTTGTAATAAGGAGCATTACAGGGTTTGAATTTTAATTTAATTTTAAAATAATAATAATAATTATTATTATACTGTAGTAAAATAATATGATAAAAGCCCAAAAATTAACATGGTCTACATATAAAAGAAAATGTCTATCAATCGCAACAAAATTAAAATATTACAAGACGGTTGTTCAACCAGAGGTGACATATGGAAGTGAAACTCTTTTTAAAGTTACTCAGAAAAACAGAATCGACAAAATTTTAAAAGTAGAAAGAAGAATAGCTAGAACATGCATAAATAAAAAATATCAGAAAGATGGACAGTGGCGGATAGTACCAAATGAAGTGGTATACAGAGAACTGGAGCCCATCATTGATATTATTCGGAAGAAACGGATTTCTTTTTTGGTCACATCATGAGGACACCAGAAACCAGATTATCTAGAAAAATTGTGGTGAAACTTTGGAATATGAAACAACAAGTAGGATGGATTAAGGAAATTAGAGAAGATATGAAAGAATTAGAAATAACCTTGGATGACTTGCAAAACAAAACAAAAAATAAATAAAAAAACTGAGAGATATAAAAATAAGATTTCAGGCTAAAATAGACAAACGTAATACAGTAAAAAGGGTATTTACAGATGAGGAACGCCTGAGAAGATCAGAGCGAATGAAGAGCTACTGGGCGACTCGGAAAGGAAACTTACTGAAAAAGAGGACCAAGAAATGATTGACTGAAGTGGTCCAATGAGGCCGTAAAATCAGAAGAAGAAGAAGAAGAATATTGCAATGTTGCAGAAAAAGGGCTCATACACCGTCGGTTGTCATAATTTAAGTTTTTTTTTTACCTTTAAATGAAAGACAATAGGCCTACCTTTCTCAATATATCTGTTAAGTTTTATAAGTAAATTCAGCGTTTTGGCAGAGATATAGCGTATTACGTGAGACCATACGCCTGTCAATGGAGTGTTTAATAGTCAAAGCTGTTTACCCGAAAGGTTGCTTTTTTGGTAGGAAAAAGACAATATCTCTTGAACTATGTGATGAAACTGGATGAAACTGGATGAAACTCAGCAGATACATTTCAACATATGATCCCTAGAGGATGAACCTCATTTATGAAATTATCTTAAAAAATAGCCTAATTGAGATATATTTGGGAAAATAATCCAAAAAATGTTCATTTTTTGAAAGACAAATTTAATATTTTTTAAAAAATATAATGTTTTGAATATAACATTCACGGTGGTTCATCCTCGCTATTTATGCGTTTACTTTACATGAAAAAAATCCATTCAGACTGGTATTTCTTGTTAAATCGTGTTTTTTTGTGATTCACGGAGTTTAAAATATCACGAATATTATCCTTTCAATATATCACGAAATACTTTATATACTGCTCCTCTCTCTAAATTAGATGAAAGGTCTATGTATTTAATATAAACATGTCAGTTTTCATAACTCTATGTTACATATTAGTGAAGCTATGATATGATTCGTAACTGTATGCGAAAATTCCCACTAACGGTGTATCAGGCCCCTTAGGAAACAGTAATAGGAATAACCTCCAAACCCGCCACTATGTAAAAGTGTTTAGCGAACCCCTTGCAATATTTTGCGAACCCCCGGGGGATTCGCGAACCACAGGTTGGGAAACAATGGATTATGTCATCTATAGTCTCCATGTGACTGTTGCCCATCCTGCTTTTGTCACATAGCCTATGGAGAGAAGTTCTGCCCTAAAACTTCCCCATACGGGAGAACGCATCAGGCGAGAGCCTGGACAAAATAACTACAATTGGTCAAGAAAATTAGACTGAAGCGGTGCGGGGTAGTGGGCATGAAATACATCACTAGAAAACCAATGTAGGTAACCATACATTAACAATGTTTATTTCTAATAATAAATTTATAACTAATAAACAAATTGCACTTATGTGCATATCACAGAAATGAATAATTATAAATGGAACAAAGTGTGAGGGCCTGATGACAGAAACCCAGACTAAGGAAATGCCAATGAAACAAGTTTGCTTAATTCGAGAGAAGTTGAGCTTAACATAGAAAAAATGCACCTTATAAAAAGAGAGAACCATAAAACTGATTAAGAGTGTAAAATAACTAGTATGATTTAAATTCTTCATAAAATTGAACTTATCTTCTCAAAGGGGTTGAAGAGCCAGCTCCTTAAAAGTTCCAGCTAGCATAAGCGTTGATTGAGAAGTCCTCACAGTTTCTTCTGAAGGAGGCGTACATGGCCTAGGGATAAGTACACAATTGATAAAAAGGTCAACTCTCTCTTCTTCTCTTGCGAAGGAATGACATTTATAGCGTCCAAGTGGTGATCCAGTAGCATTTTGAAAATTGGTTGGCGGCCGAAAGGACTGCAGCTACTTCGAAAGACGAATCAAAGTACCCCATCTAAGGTACGGCTTGAAGAGTACGACAGCTGGCAATTATTCTTGCCATCTTGAGCAATACGTCAGGGTGCAGATCTCGTGACGTAACTGCTAGGTAGCGTAGAGACTAGCGATGGTGTCATGAGATGCAGTAGCGGTGACCAGCAGGTTGAAGTGATCAGAAGTGATGAGGAACGCCAGCAAGTGGCGTCTTAAATAGTGATCATGGAACAATCTCGAAGCTGGAGATTGCCCGACCAGACAAAGACCTGCGATTGGTCGAACGAAAGTCAGGGTGACGTCAGTCGACACTGCTCAGCAGACAGCAGATCAACCAGTAGAGCACTGTGTGTCGGGAGTGAGGAAGCTTGAGGTAGCGAGCGACTGGAACACTTCAAGGTGAGAACTATAATATCTATGGATAGGTGATTGATAACATGATTATGCATATGGTTTAAGCAATTAATACATTTACAAAGAAATAATTACCATTCGGGGATCTCGGTAACAAGAAATAAAATTTGACCGACAAATGGGCCGAGCTAAACATTGAAAGTATCACGAAAGTGATCAGCCTACAGCTGTTCTGTCATTCAAGATGCAGCCAACTTTGTATAATTTCTAGTTGGGATCACCTGGTCTTGTATTGCCACCAGAACCCCTTCTGTTTGTACAGGGCGCCCGAGAATGTTCTCCTCAGTGTGTACGTGCAGCTACGAATGGTTGTGTCATGACTTAAGTTGGCTGCACTGCGTCCTTGAAAGCGGGACTCTCCCATGTGGGCTGTGAGTGTGTATTGCGATAATCGAGCGAGCCTGCATGTCTTCAGTGTGTATTACAGTAAGCGAGCGTTCAGATAGATTATTGGAAGAGTGCATCAGTATACAGGCGGTAATGTTTACTACTAAAGAAAGAGTTTTTTTTTTTTTGGAATACGATTTACGCGAAGGCGATCGGTTTAGAGAAATGTAAAATTAAGATTTCAGGCGCGGTTTCCTAATTTAAAGTGTCCAAACCGTGATAACGTTCGGGATTTGATAAGTACATTTCGTGTGACTGGCTCAGTTCACGATGTACCGGGAACAGACAGGCCTACGCTTTTAACGGACGAAAAACTTGATGAAATTTCCGATATAATGCTGCGTAGTCCAAGTAAATCAACACGAAAAATTAGCTCAACAAACAGGAATCTCTAAGTCGACAGCACATAAAGCGGTAAGAGACAAGCTTCAGTTGTTCCCTTATAAAGTTACCGTGGTTCATGAATTAAAACAAACTGATTACGGAAAAAGAGTGATGTACTGTGAATGGTTCCAGCTTCTGCTATGAATGGCTGTGGTGAGTAAAAAGTTTACTGTTTGTTATGTTGCAAGCGGCAGCCGTGCTACCAACGTAACTGCTGTAGCTAGCTCTCACAGACTCATGTAGGCGCTGCGGAGAACATTCCCGGACTCACTGTAGCTAGCTCTCGCAGACGCATGTAGGCGCTGCGGAGAACATTCCCGGACTCACTGTAGCTAGCTCTCGCAGACTCATGTAGGCGCTGCGGAGAACATTCCCGGACTCACTGTAGCTAGCTCTCGCAGACGCATGTAGGCGCTGCGGAGAACATTCCCGGACTCACTGTAGCTAGCTCTCGCAGACTCATGTAGGCGCTGCGGAGAACATTCCCGGACTCACTGTAGCTAGCTCTCGCAGACTCATGTAGGCGCTGCGGAGAACATTCCCGGACTCACTGTAGCTAGCTCTCACAGACTCATGTAGGCGCTGCGGAGAACATTCCCGGACTCACTGTAGCTAGCTCTCGCAGACTCATGTAGGCGCTGCGGAGAACATTCCCGGACTCACTGTAGCTAGCTCTCACAGACTCATGTAGGCGCTGCGGAGAACATTCCCAGACTCACTGTAGCCAGCTCTCGCAGACGCATGTAGGTGCTGCGGAGAACATTCCCGGACTCACTGTAGCTAGCTCTCGCAGACACATCTAGGCGCTGCGGAGAACATTCCCGGACTCACTGTAGCTAGCTCTCGCAGACTCATGTAGGCGCTGCGGAGAACATTCCCGGACTCACTGTAGCTAGCTCTCGCAGACTCATGTAGGCGCTGCGGAGAACATTCCCGGACTCACTGTAGCTAGCTCTCGCAGACTCATGTAGGCGCTGCGGAGAACATTCCCGGACTCACTGTAGCTAGCTCTCGCAGACTCATGTAGGCGCTGCGGAGAACATTCCCGGACTCACTGTAGCTAGCTCTCGCAGACTCATGTAGGCACTGCGGAGAACATTCCCGGACTCACTGTAGCTAGCTCTCGCAGACCCATGTAGGCGCTGCGGAGAACATTCCCGGACTCACTGTAGGTAGCTCTCGCATACGCATGTAGGCGCTGCGGAGAACATTCCCGGACTGACTGTAGGTAGCTCTCGCAGACCCATGTAGGCGCTGCGGAGAACATTCCCGGACTCACTGTAGCTAGCTCTCGCAGACGCATGTAGGCGCTGCGGAGAACATTCCCGGACTGACTGTAGGTAGCTCTCGCAGACCCATGTAGGCGCTGCGGAGAACATTCCCGGACTCACTGTAGCTAGCTCTCGCAGACTCATGTAGGCGCTGCGGAGAACATTCCCGGACTCACTGTAGCTAGCTCTCACAGACGCATGTAGGCGCTGCGGAGAACATTCCCGGACTCACTGTAGCTAGCTCTCGCAGACGCATGTAGGCGCTGCGGAGAACATTCCCGGACTCACTGTAGGTAGCTCTCGCAGACCCATGTAGGCGCTGCGGAGAACATTCCCGGACTCACTGTAGGTAGCTCTCGCATACGCATGTAGGCGCTGCGGAGAACATTCCCGGACTGACTGTAGGTAGCTCTCGCAGACCCATGTAGGCGCTGCGAAGAACATTCCCGGACTCACTGTAGGTAGCTCTCGCATACGCATGTAGGCGCTGCGGAGAACATTCCCGGACTCACTGTAGCTAGCTCTCGCAGACGCATGTAGGCACTGCGGAGAACATTCCCGGACTCACTGTAGCTAGCTCTCGCAGACTCATGTAGGCGCTGCGGAGAACATTCCCGGACTCACTGTAGCTAGCTCTCGCAGACTCATGTAGGCGCTGCGGAGAACATTCCCGGACTCACTGTAGCTAGCTCTCCCAGACTCATGTAGGCGCTGCGGAGAACATTCCCGACTCACTGTAGCTAGCTCTCGCAGACTCATGTAGGCGCTGCGGAGAACATTCCCGGACTCACTGTAGCTAGCTCTCGCAGACTCATGTAGGCGCTGCGGAGAACATTCCCAGACTCACTGTAGCCAGCTCTCGCAGACTCATGTAGGCGCTGCGGAGAACATTCCCGGACTCACTGTAGCTAGCTCTCGCAGACCCATGTAGACGCTGCGGAGAACATTCCCGGACTCACTGTAGCTAGCTCTCGCAGACTCATGTAGGCGCTGCGGAGAACATTTCCGGACTCACTGTAGCTAGCTCTCGCAGACTCATGTAGGCGCTGCGGAGAACATTCCCGGACTCTCTGTAGCTAGCTCTCGCAGACGCATGTAGGCCCTGCGGAGAACATTCCCGGACTCACTGTAGCTAGCTCTCGCAGACTCATGTAGGCGCTGCGGAGAACATTCCCGGACTCACTGTAGCCAGCTCTCGCAGACTCATGTAGGCGCTGCGGAGAACATTCCCGGACTCACTGTAGCTAGCTCTCGCAGACGCATCTAGGCGCTGCGGAGAACATTCCCGGACTCACTGTAGCTAGCTCTCGCAGACTCATGTAGGCGCTGCGGAGAACATTCCCGGACTCACTGTAGCTAGCTCTCCCAGACTCATGTAGGCACTGCGGAGAACATTCCCGGACTCACTGTAGCTAGCTCTCGCAGACTCATGTAGGCGCTGCGGAAAACATTCCCGGACTCACTGTAGCTAGCTCTCGCAGACTCATGTAGGCGCTGCGGAGAACATTCCCGGACTCACTGTAGCTAGCTCTCGCAGACACATCTAGGCGCTGCGGAGAACATTCCCGGACTCACTGTAGCTAGCTCTCGCAGACGCATGTAGGCGCTGCGGAGAACATTCCCGGACTCACTGTAGCTAGCTCTCACAGACTCATGTAGGCGCTGCGGAGAACATTCCCGGACTCACTGAAGCTAGCTCTCACAGACTCATGTAGGCGCTGCGGAGAACATTCCCGGACTCACTGTAGCTAGCTCTCACAGACTCATGTAGGCGCTGCGGAGAACATTCCCGGACTCACTGTAGCCAGCTCTCGCAGACGCATGTAGGTGCTGCGGAGAACATTCCCGGACTCACTGTAGCTAGCTCTCACAGACTCATGTAGGCGCTGCGGAGAACATTCCCGGACTCACTGTAGCTAGCTCTCACAGACTCATGTAGGCGCTGCGGAGAACATTCCCGGACTCACTGTAGCTAGCTCTCACAGACTCATGTAGGCGCTGCGGAGAACATTCCCGGACTCACTGTAGCTAGCTCTCACAGACTCATGTAGGCGCTGCGGAGAACATTCCCGGACTCACTGTAGCCAGCTCTCGCAGACGCATGTAGGTGCTGCGGAGAACATTCCCGGACTCACTGTAGCTAGCTCTCACAGACTCATGTAGGCGCTGCGGAGAACATTCCCGGACTCACTGTAGCTAGCTCTCGCAGACTCATGTAGGCGCTGCGGAGAACATTCCCAGACTCACTGTAGCTAGCTCTCGCAGACTCATGTAGGCGCTGCGGAGAACATTCCCGGACTCACTGTAGCTAGCTCTCGCAGACTCATGTAGGCGCTGCGGAGAACATTCCCGGACTCACTGTAGCTAGCTCTCGCAGACGCATGTAGGCGCTGCGCAGAACATTCCCGGACTCACTGTATATGCTGTTGTTAATTCATTTAGGGGGCTTTGCGATTTCGTGTACTTGGGTGTGTGTAGAATTTGTCTGAAAACCTGTGTTATTGTGGGGACTGTAGTTGGTGTTGTTGTAGTGGTAGTAGTGTGTGTATTTGTTATACGGGTAAGGATTGGGATGGAGGAGGCCGTGACCTCAAGTTAGGAACCATCCCAGCATTTGCCTAGAATAGAAGTGGCGAAACCACTTCCAGGATGGCTCAGATGAGTATCGAACCCACCTCTTCTCAGTTTTGCCTCACGAGTTTGACCCCGTTCTAGCCCTCAGACCAGAAGTAAATTTCTTGGCAGAGCCGGGAATCGAACCCGGACCTCCGGGGTGACAGCGAGTAATGCTAGCCGCTACACCACGAAGTTGACAAATATACAAAAGTTAGCCAACTGCACGAAACATCTGATACTGCCTGGATATTTCGCAAGGATTTCTTTCGACAGTTAGTTGTTCAACTTTTCTTGCTGGAAGCGGCTTCGGTCGCGTAGTCGGTAGCATTCTGAGCTTCTATGCCCTAGATCGCGGGTTCAAACCCGGCCGAAGTCGTCGGATTTTTTAAGAGCGTTAAAATTCCCTCAGTATGCCTTCCTTCGGATGGGAAGTAAAGCCGGGGGGCCCATGTTATAGATTTATGGCATGTTAAAGAACCTTCCACTAATTGCACCTGTGTGAAGCTAAATTATACAGGGTGCAATTGATATAATGGAAGTCCGTTACACTGGTGATAGAAAAGACTATTGTAAGCTTCCTGGGTAAAAAAAAAATTGTCACCTATCTTTAAATTGAAAATTTATCATTAAAAAGTAAATGTTTTTAGGCTTTTCCGAAATTCTTCAAACAGAAGGTGAGGCAGCAGGCTGGGGGAAACGAGGTGGGGCGATGCACGGAGGAGAAGTTGTTACGTAATCGGAGCGTTGACCTTACTAGTTGAGGGGAGGTATCAGCTGTTACGAGGAAAGCGAGCGATACCCATCTCGTAAGAAAATGTGTATTGTTGTTGTTGCTGTTGTTGTTGTTGTTGTTGAAATTGCACGCAATGTCTTGGGACGTTATGACCGGCAGTATTGTGTAGCCAACTTTGTAACTGTCATTGCCGTCCGGCACTTTAATGAAATACGGTGTGACAAAATTCCGACATCCCGTATTCTGTTCAGAACTAGCATTTAAGACGAAAGGAATACACTTGATGTTTTGTTTGAGAGGCTTGGCGATTTTGGTCACTTAGCCCCATGAGGTTGGGTGTGGGAAGAATTTGTCTGATAACCTGTGTTTTTGTGGTTTCTTTAGTTATGTGGGTGTTTGTAATTCAGGTGAGGATTGGGAAGGAGGCGGCCGTGGACTTAAGTTAGGAACCATCCCAGCATTTGTCTGGGGTAGAAGTGGGAAACCATGGAAAACTACTTTTAAGATTTAATACTAGTATGGCACCACATGTACATAGTAATAATAATAATAATAGCCAGCCATGTGGTGTTGGGGTAGCGCGCCTGCCTCTCACTCGGAGGCCCCGGGTTTGATTCCCGGCTCCGTCAGGGATTTTAGAAACTGACGTGAGGGCTGGAACGGGGTGCACTCAGTCTAATGAGGACAATTGAGTAGCTGTCTGACAGTGAGGCAGCGCCCCGATCACGAAAACCAAGATTAACGGCCGAAGGGACCCGATGCGCTAATCACGCGTCGCCCCAATATCTGCAGGCCAAATGGCTGGGTAGCGGTCGCTTGGTAGGCCTAGGCCCTTCACGGGCTGTAGTGCCAGGGGTTATTTATTACTTTTAATAATAATAATAATAATAATAATAATAACATTAAAGCAAATATAGCGAGTTGGTTGGTCCTATCAAAAGGCAATGGCATTTAGAACGGGTAAAGACCATACCTATCATTGTCTCAAATATGGGCGTGATCCGAAATTCCCTGCTCTAAGACCTTAAAGAACTGGTTCTGGATACTCAAATTGACAAACTAATGCAGAAGGCAGTAGTTCTCTCAACAACCCGAATCGTCCGGAAATACATGGGTAGCGATTTCGACTTTCCAGCTTAGAAGTGGCTGTTTCAGTAGCAATAGTTTGGTTCCCTGAAGCCCGTATAGTTATGTTGTGATGTACCAGCAATGTGTTATATGTACTGTATAAAACAATAATAATAATTAAATGATAGTGAGGCTGTGAGATCAGGTATTAGAGTGCTATCCTTCTCGAGGGTTCGATCTAGTCTGAGTCATGTAATACATGAAGGTGAAGAAATACGACAGACTTATGCCGATGGATGTAATGGAAATTCTGTGAACACAACATTCCGGAATCTCGACATCCCCGCCAAAAATAGAAGTAATGTGTCCAACAACATATTACTATTATTATTATTAGTAGTAGTAGTAGTATACACATTATAAGAGACTATATCTTTACTGAATGTTATTTATTTTTAAGTAGGGTTCCAATTGTTTAGGACGTTCAGTAAATAAATATTTTTGGTAACAATGATGATGGAAGAGACTTGAAAGCTTGTTCTGATGGTTGTTGTTAATTCATTTTAGGGGCTTGGGACATTTGTTTATCAGCCCCGTGTAGTTGGGTGAGTGTTGGATTTGTCTGATAAACTGTGTTTCTGTGGTGACTGTAGTAGTATGTGTAGCTTTAGTTATCAGGGTCCAGAATGAGGCTGGTGCTCCGGGACTCCAAGTACCATACTATCCCGGCATGTGCTTGGAAAGCGCGTGGAAGAATCCAGGGAAATCCAAACTCAGGATAGCCACTGTCGGTGCTGAGTTTGGACCTTCAATTACCGGACTTGCTGCGACCGTGGTGTACGATTAAATGCGCATGCCTACACCGCGGGGGTAGGCATTCCAACTTTGGGCTCGTGGGATGCCACGGGAAATCATCATGTGGCTGCAGATGGTGGGTAGTAAGGAAGCTTGTGTTTTTACATGACCGTAAATTTCGTGATCGTGAGCTACTGGACCTCCTTTTTATGTGGAATCCGAACCACAGGACATGGCATTTCACTTCGAAAATCTCACATGCATTGACCGAGAATCAAACCCGGTCCGCCGTGGTGAGACGCCAACAGCTGGACCGCTGCGCCATCACGCTCCGACTTGCATATCGGCCGTTGATGGTAAGCTGCCTCAATACTAGCACCCCATGAACATGATGATGATAAAAATAATAGTCTAATAATAATAAGAAGAAGAGTCAGCATGTGTAGCTCTGGTGTTAGATTGCTAAAAATAAAAGTCTGGCAACTCGACATACCAAATAAAAAACATAAAGGAACATAGGTTGGTTCCATAGTTTAGGGGCTGCGACAACGTGGTCAGGTAACCCCGTAGAAGATAGTGTGTCTAAAATTCTATTATTACTATTATTAGTACAGCAGTAGTAGCCTAGTATAATAATAATAGTATTATTAATATTTTTGTTACGGTTGTTGCACTGTCTTCACACAAAGATAGACCAACAGTTTCTTAAATTAATTTACCAAATCTTTAGGATTTCCATTTTCTATGCATAGGCCATGAGGATGGCAAAATCCTAAACAGATCCACCATCACTAGTCATGTAGCCACTCCCCATGAAGGTGTGAAACAGTTGTTCATAGGCTCGGTTTGTGTAATTCAATGCCATTGGCAGACAAGACGAGGAGGTCACTCAACTTCAGACTCTTGTCAACATTCTTTAGCGTTGGAGGGGAGGGCGACGGGGAGAAGTCAGCTGTACTGCTGAGGGGAACGAAGTGTAAGCCCGTTCCCAAGACATTGACCGACGATTTTTGTGATTTAATTCCACCTACACTAATTAAAATCCGACTGAATTTCATGAAGATATTTGCTTAGAATACCATCTTCTATCACCAGTGTAAAGGACTTCCATCATATCAAATACACCCTGTATATAGGTTAAACATTTCACTTAACGTTCCTAGGTTCCTACGTTCTTGGCCGTTGACCGTGGCGTTTGGCGGCAAAAGTAGGAACTACTTGAAAAAATTAAATATCTGCAGTCCTTCCTTGAATTTAAACTGACTAGCGGACCCGCGCGCTTGTTCATGAACCACACTTTCCCCAATAGGTTTATAATGAGACACTTAAGGAGAAAGGTTATGTTTTTATTGCAACCAAATGATTATAGAACACTATTTACATTTCAGAATAAGGAAAGACCTCAGAATGTTAATATGACATGAAACAGGCGTCTCAGTGGCCCGTGGACAGCAATTATGGAGTGTATTTTCCTACATCAACGGTGTTTGCAAATCGCACACTTCGTACAATTTTTTTAAAGTCATTTTTTAAAGAAATTATAGATATTTATGAAATTATAGTGCAATAAGTCACTGCTAATGTCTCTTCTCTTTCTTTTGAATGCTCATTTGTCACGATCGGTCGCTTGTGAGCGCCGCAGGAGGGATCTATACTACTGAAATAATATATATGATGATACACACACTAATACAGTCATCACAATTATTAACACCGGTTATCAGACAGATTCTACACGGGGCTACATGAGCGCGTTGTCGCAGCTCCTAAACTGAGGAACCAAACAACCAACTTCTTGTTGGGTTCGCCGAGATCAGCAGGTTGAACTCAGCATTAGGGGAGATAGTCCAATACTACAACAGCTTGATGCAGTTCACTGTAGACAGCTCTTCTGTGGAAATAGCCCATGTCTCTGTGCGGGTATCTTGCCCAATATACAAGTCCCGGACATCTGCTTCCTCCCAAAGTTCTTGACAGATGAAATCTGTGCTGGTCACTTTTGGACCAATGGACACGCAATCTGGTGAACATGACTCGAATTTCACAGTTGATTCTCTAGTGCTGTAAACTGTAACTTGAGTTATTACTATATTATTATTGATTTGTAACATCTTTCCGCTCGGTTGCTGGACAGTTTTGTGGGAGTGATTTTGAAAATTGGGGACGGAAGTGGATCGGAACGATCGAGCTGGCAGTGGTGGATCAAACGGAAGTATGCACTGCCCGCTCGATCGATCAAACGGAAGTGTACTAGCTGGCAGTGGTGGACAACGGAAGTATGCACTGCCCGCTCGATCGGTCAAACGGAAGTGTACTAGCTGGCAGTGGTGGACAACGGAAGTATGTACTGCCCGCTCGATCGGTCAAACGGAAGTGTACTAGCTGGCAGTGGTGGACAACGGAAGTATGCACTGCCCACTCGATCGATCGAATGGAAGTGTGCCCTAGCTGGCAGTGGTGGATCGAATGGAAGTATAAGACGCACTGCCAACTCGATCGATCGATCCAGCTGGCACTGGTAAGAGAAACAATCAGCGTGCGGTGTCGAAAATTGATACCTTGACGCACTCTCGGCCATGTGGAATGTATGACATACTGAACGGAAAACGCTCATGCGAACTCTGGTGTCAAGTGATTTAAACAAATGACATGGTACATGTTGGAAGTCTTCGTATCAGTATTTTTAAATGGTAAAATGCCTTAATATCAAACATTGTAAGTAGTCGGCATTGCATTGGCATAAGGCATTTTAAACTCAATGTCACTCAGGAACATTATCGAAACAAGCAAAATATAAATGAAACTTAATTCCGTAACGCAGTATTATTGGAACGTGGAAATAAGTCACCATCTTGTGCACAATATTTGCGTTGTCCAAATAGCCGTGGGGTTATTGCGTATGACTGTAAATCTAGAGATCTTGGTTTCGAATCCTGGGCTGGGTAGATTTGCTACCAGATTATCATTTTAAACGATATTTATCATATCAATATGATTCATTTTAACAGAATCCATATGAAATTACGTGTTGGTCTGTGAATCAAGAGGACCTGTTTATAAGGAATTTAAGGTTATGAGCGGTGTCGCGTGTATTAATCTAGTTGATCCATATCGTATTCTTTATTTAGGCTAGTGCTGGTGGAAGCTACAAATCAGCTAATAAAATGAATTCCGTATTATAAATTACAATATCTGTAAAACACTCCCTTTTACAATAGATTAATATTTGTGCCAATAATACTATAAAATACCGGTGTATCAAGAATTTCACGTGAGGTTTCTTCTATGTCAGATGTTACACATCATATGCGACTACTGTAAGGCTCGTAATTTTTCTTTATTTACTCAACTTACAGTTGGTAACATGACTCATATCGGTACATTACGTACAAGAAAATGAGTAAAGCCTATAACATAGACGTTTGACGGTTATTATTATTTTTTGTAATGTTAACTACTACGTCTCTATTTCACAAGAGGGTCCAAGAAAATCCTAGTGAGTATTCAAAACTAGTGTGGGTGCATATGGGAAGATTTAGTGCGGCTAGATTTACCGAAAAGGATTTAGGTGTCAGGCCAGTGGGAGAAAGGAGGAAAGGAAGGATCGTCACATTATTTTGTCTCCAGATTCTAGCCACCTCCATAGCTAGAGGAGTAGCCTATATTTATCAATCTTCTCTCTGTATTTATGGTAGATATTATGGTCATTCGGAACAGATATGTCAATCAAGTACGTGCGATGGTTCTTCTTATCAGTTAAAGTTATGTCTGGTCTATTATGAGGAGTTGTTTTGTCAGTTATTATTATTATTATTATTATTATTATTATTATTATTATTATTATTATTATTATTATTATGGGGAAATTAATTACTTTCTGACTGAGATGACGACAGGTCATGGCTACTTTCGGTATTACCTTCAACGTATGGCCAAAGTAAGGAGTCCAGTAGGCTATGTATTGACTGCGAGAACGAACGAGATGACGTAGCCTATATCATACGTTCTTCGTCTGCGCTCGTTGGGCAGAAGAAAAACACCGACTTGATCTGAGGTTGGTCCAATAACGCCGGACAATATAGTTGGAATTATGCTGAGGAACGAGCTCAACAGGGATACGGTCGCTTTCTCCGTTGAGGTGGTCCTTCGTCAGAAGAAGTCGGATGGGGACTTGCTCGATTTAGTTGTTTAAGTCTGCGATCCGTGGGCTGAGTATGAATTGAGAAGTAAGAAGGTGCTTGTGAAGCAAAGAAAATGGCTCCATCCCGAAGTAATACGAAAGTGGTCCCAGGATGGGTTTTGTCAAGAGGATAGGGTGTGGTTTTTTAGTGAGTAAGAACCCCACACACTTGAAGAGTGCGGACCCTCTTCAAGCGTGTTGATAGAAGATTTTTCCACTTCCTTCGCAAAATAAATAAATAAATAAATAAATAAATAAATGAAATAGTACGTTATGCAACGAGCCTATAATGGCAATAATTAAGACACGAGTATGCGTATGCGAGTTTTATAATTTCCATAAGAGTGTCTTAATTACCATTATAGGCGAGTTGCATACGACTGTTTATGTTCGACGATAATTATTATAACTATTTTATGTTCGAACATAAATATTCATAAATATACCGGGTGAGTTAGCCGTGGTCGTTACGGCATGACTGCTGGCAGTCACTCACATCCGGGAGGCGAGGAGGTTCGAATCCCCCCACCGGCTACCTTGAAGATGGTCTTCTGTGGTTTCCCATCTTCCTTCCAGGCAAATGCCAGGGTTGGTCCCTAACTATAGGCCACAGCCGCTACCTTCCAACTCCTCGTCCTTACATTCCCACTTTCCTCCCCAACGGTACGTGTAGCTCACCCATTGGGTGTCCGTCTCGAAGCAGCTACAAAACTGGCGAGCCGAACATGTCCTCGGACACTCCCGGCACTAAAAGCCATACGGTAAAAAAAAAACATAGCCTAAATATCTGTCGAGATTTCGCCAGTTTTATGTACTGAACAGAGCGCATGAGACGCAGAGAATGCCTTGTATTTGACCTTGGCCTCCTCGATTACCCTACTATGACACTAGGCCAGGCAGTGACATTTAAATTAGAAGGCCGTGGAACTCAGCGCATCTAATTATATAATTGATCAAACAACTGTTTCTTGAGCTCTGATTGGTGGGAGAAACTGTTTCATAATGAAAATAGTGTTATAATGAACCTCATTATAGTACAGTTTTCTGACATATAATAGTCAGGGTCGAACATAAATAAAATAATAATATTATCATTACGAGTATTATGACACATTCATTTCACCACATCAGTGGGTACAAATCAACATATCGTCGGCTTATTTGCAAGACGGTATGGCAACTTCTTTTAGGGCGGCTCATTGAGAAACGAGTGAAGTATGGAACAGGTCTGCATGATGATATGTAGACCAGGATGTATTCCAATGACCCCAGGTTGCAAGTCATTTACCGTATTTCCTCAGCCAATGGCAGATATTTGGTGATTTTCTGATGATGATGATGATGATGATGATGATGATAATTGTTTTAAGGGGCCTGACATCTAGGTTATCAGCCCCTAATGGTTTGGGTGATCATGAAGATGAAAATGAAATGTAAACTATAACTAAAACTAACTACTAGCTTGAAGAAATGGAAAACAAAAGGAGAATAAGGTTAACAAAGGACAGGAGGAAAAGAAATGCCCTCAACTCTCGAAGAATGCGGATTGAGGGACTTGGAAGGAAGGAGAGCCATGAAAGGCGGACAGGAAAGTGAAAGAGGAGAGGGTCCGCCTCAGAGGTAATGGACAAAAAGGGGGAAACCGGACCCAGCTCAGGAATCCCTCGGGGTCGCCAACTCCCGAACTCACCAGCCGTGAGCCCCTGAGGGTGTAGCAATTTCCAGGGTGCACCAGAATTGGAAGGGCCACATACACCCAGCCTCCTTGAGGACCTTGAGCAGAAGGCAGGAGAGAACATGAAAAGAAAAAGAAGGCTGACCCCTCGCAGAAGGAGGGTATCGGAAAAGATGAGACAAGGGCCAATTAAGGCGGGAAAGGAAGAGACTCCCTAGGCCTCAGATACCCTAATACCGTCGGGGTCGGAAGAGAACAAGAGTTGACCAAGTGAGGTCGACAGGAAAGAAGACGGAGAGGAGCCCGGCACAAGTAAGTGGAAGCAATGCCGGACTCAGCTGGGGCCCCGCGGTCGCCAACCCACGTCCCACTAGATGTGAGCCCCTGGGGGAAAAGGTGATTTTCTCACAGCAGGTTTGTTGTAGATAATGGGAATTGGGTACTGCGATATCAGAAAGGTTCTCTTCCGCACTTTGTCCACAAGAACGATATATGGCCGGTTCGCTGGTATTGCTTTATCAGTTTTATCAGTTTTTATTGTTTTATCGCCCGGGAACAGTTACGAATGCATTAGGCTACGTGACAAGCGCTTTTTTTACTCGATGTCAATGAACTACGACCTATAGGCCTATCCGTTTTTCGTCTCGTCATGATGGGTTAAGATCACTGACTGGACTATTAATTATATTATCATGTGCATGTGCAACGAATTCTTGTCAGACGTAATTTAAGAATGGCGAGGTGCATGAAACACAAATCTCACTTCCGTCCAATCTTACCTTGACTGTGTATTTTGCGGAACGATAAGTTCACAGGCGAAATGAAGAAAAGCCGAGTTGTATTTCCAGGGAAATCCAAACACAACCACTCTTCTCTGAAGTCTTAACTCAACACGACTCGACAGTTTGCTGCTGGCTGTATCGGGGGTGATAGGCTCGCCCCTAGCTAGCTCGTAAATTGTCGCCTCAGTAATTGAATGGAGATTGTGGGAAGAGACGATAACGTAAAAACACTTATAGAGGGCAAAGTATTGAAGATAGAGATATGCGGATTTTTTGTAGAACTTTTCTTGCTGAACAATTCTTACACTCATAGTAGGCTATATTGATATTTTTAACGGTTTGCCCAGCGTAAGCGTAAAAAGCGCACGGACGCCAGATTCTCTTTACGACGTTTTCACTGAAATCGTTACTGCTGGGCTTGCTTTGATCATAAGTAAATTATTTTCTACACAAACCTTTCTCGAGATATCCTTTACAGAATTGTGAAAACCACATCAAAATCCATCCAGTGGTTCTCGAGATTACCCGTGACATCCCAGAATCGGGGACTTTGTTTATACTAAGTAGAGATACCTGATCTGTCCCATAACAACTTGTGAGTAGGATTTTCCAAAATGGCCTTACTGACAGTAAGGCAAAGTATTTTTAGGTAATAAGTAGCCTACTTTTGAGCAAGGTGTAGGTGCAACTATTGTGGCTTCTTCTTAGTTGTGCCTTTTCATGTAGACTACTCAGTACAGGAGATTATTATTATTATTATTATTATGTAGATAGGAAAACTTACAAAACAATTTACAGTGCTCTGATTGAAAGCAAATTAAGATACGCTATAGCAGCTTGGGGAAATCAAAACACAACTTTAATTAATAATCTTCAAGATAGCCAAAACAGGTTTCTTTAAATACTTCACTGATATCCCTTATTTTAATATTAAAGAGTTGTTTCAAATTACTATACTGAATCTCTACTACCATGATCCAAGATTCAGGCATAAGGTCTCTCACAACATACAAACAAGAGCCATAACAAGTACTAAACATGTTAAACCTTTATGTATAAATAGCTATGGTTTCAAGAGACTAAATTATATTATACCATCACTACTTAATGAACTACCACCTGGACTGACAAACATTAACAGCAAACAACTAGCTATAAGTCACATTAAAAAATATTACTTAACCAAACATTAACTCATGAGAAAAATTTATTAATATAACTACCATAGTGTAATTTTTTGTATCTTTAATTATTTACATTAATATTTTATCATTAACATTACAAAAAAAATGCATGCACTCTTGTACTGAAATATAATCTATATGTATGTTGTAAATAATAATTAATATGTCTCACAGATAATCTGTACTGTCATCATATTCGTGAGACATATTACAATAATGTAACAAATAGTATTTAATAAATAATAAATAAATTAAATAAATAAATTATTATTATTATTATTATTATTACTATTATATGGGATCTAAACTAGCCGTAGACTTGTGTCTATGTGCCCGCATGTAGTCTGTAGCCTAATAGGCCATTACCATTGCTTCCGTTGGAGATTAACTAAACACAGGTTCATAGACTTCTAAAATGATTGAGATGGTATTCGAGCCTTCTGTTCGAAATGTGTATTCCGTGTTCCAACACTCAAATCTGAATTCATTTCTTGACAGAGGCAAGATTTGAACTCAGGACTTAGGGACAGAAGGGCAGTGAATGCTGTGATTGGCTCGTATAACTTCAGTGAACTGGCCAATTACAAATCGGCTGTTTGGGAGCACAGATTTGGGAGTTTATAACGATCGGGCGTCAAGTTCCAGCATTACTGGTAAGAGTGCAGCACTGTGTGGGACGAGCTTAAAGTATGCATGCCAGCAGCATCTAGCGAGTGT
Organism: Meconema thalassinum; assembly: GCA_946902985.2. NCBI lineage: Eukaryota > Metazoa > Arthropoda > Insecta > Orthoptera > Tettigoniidae > Meconema > Meconema thalassinum. Next base: position 292,069,306 of record OX336396.1, on the reverse strand, counting down.
CATGTGAACACTTTAGTTCGTCCTTCTCCCACCTGAGCGCTTATGTCTAAGTGCAATCCCATCCGCGCATATTATGAATTCCGTTTTGAACCAACTTGTTCAAACGCTCTCAAAGGCCACGGGAGTGTGTAGTCCACTTCTTCAGTACGAATTCCAGCGAGAGCAGGGGCGCTTATAAGGGGGGTGCTGAGGGGGCTCCAGCCCCCCGCCCCCCGTAAAATGCCAATAAAAATTAAGAATGTGTTGCTTTGGTAATAGCATAACATAATTGTAAATTTGGTTGTACCCTAATCTTAACTTATTGGCTAAGTTATAAACAATATTAAGATTGAAATCAGACTACCTCGTGGTGTAGCGGTTTGCATTCTTGGCTGCCGCCCTGGAGGTTCGAATTCGATTCCTGGCTCTGCCAAGAAATTTTAATCCTGGTCTGAGGGTTGGAACGCATTGTGAGGCAAAACTGAGAATCTCACAGTACGGTACTTTTGAGAAATAAATAATCAATTTGTCAAAAGAAACAACTGTTTACCTTTCTGCTTAATAAATTGACATATACCGTATTTAGATAATTGACATTCATACTCCAGAGGCCATAATAGAAAATTCAAATTTTATTTGTGTGTTGTGTTGTATTTTACACTTTTTTTGTATTGCTAGGAATTGTAGGCCACATAAATTTAAAATTTTACAATTAACTCTTATCCAAAACAATAATTACACCAAGTTATATGCTCTAAGACAGTGTTTCCCAAACTTTTTTGTGTGTGTACCACTTTAAGAGATGAGAATCTCTCGCGTACCACCTAATGGTTGGTCGATATAGTAACTATAACCCCCACCACTACGTAACAGACCAAAGGATGGATTGTAAATTGTGTTTGTTAGAGTTAGACTCTTGGAGTTTAAGTTCAAATAATGAAAAGTGTGTCCAGTTGGTTTATTATGCATTACAATAAGTATCCAATTCAAAAATTCAGAAATGACACTGTGCAAATAATATTAATAAAAGAACTCTTAATAATTAAACATAAAAACCATAGTTCAACTAACAACTTCAATGTGAAGGTGAGCTTGAAGATTAGAAGCCAACTTAGGAATGTCTGGTTTAAGATTGCCGAGTCTCAAACGAAGATAGTTTTCCACTGTAAGGAGCCTATTCCGGTATTTATTCTTGAGATAAATGATGATAATTGTTGTTTTAAGGTGCCTGACATCTAGGTTATCGGCCCAAACAAGTGAAGAAAATGCATTCTCACACAAGTATGAAGTAGTGAAAGGCTCTAACTGCTTTGTCAGCTATGTCTGCATAGTCTGCACGCCTCTCAATCCAAAAGTTCACAAGAGTCATTTTTGAAAACGTTTGCCTTAGTTCTGAATCACAATTCAATTCATAAAACTGCTCCTTATCTTTGGCCTTCAAGTCCTCCGGCAACATATCAATGTTCTTATAGTAGCCTACTTTGGATTTTTGCAAAAAAAATGAAAGTAGACTTATGAGATCTACACAGGGCCAAAAATTGTGTGTCTATCTGTGTGTGTGTGAGAGTGTGTGTACTCTGAATGCCTGTCCCCCCCTATCAATTCGAACACGGTGAAACCAAATTGAACGAAATTTGGTACAGAGGTAGAACTAGCAAAGGGCACCTCAGTGTCATGTTTTATATCGCCACCATCTTGACGGATACGTAATGGCGGCCAACCAAATGTTCAAAGCTTAAATCAAATTACGACTAACCTAATCATTCGATCTCTACCAAATTTTGAAACAATATAGCCTACCATTATGTAGGACGCATATTTTGACAAAACTACAAGATCATCAGCCCAATACTTTGCGGATGGCAGCCATGTATGTGTGCAAATCGATTCCCCCTATGAATTCAAACACGGTGAAACCGAATTGAACGAAATTTGGTACAGAGGTAGTGTAACATTTTTAATATATGTTTAAACGTGGTGTTGACAATTGTAAAGGTTCTATTTAACAAACATAATAATAATAAATAATATACACTGTGGTGTGACCTTACCTGTGATAGTGTAATATAATAAGTGTTGTTGAGCGCCAGATTCCTATTTAAGACAGTGAATCGAAATTTATTAATTAATCCTCGGCTATCAGCAGTAGAGTGGAGACCACTTACCCGGGCCGTAGTGTAACTTAGTTGACTAACCATTCAGTATTTATTTAAGGAGCATGATTGAATTTGCCTATAGTATTTACTAACCACTATGAAAGAAATAGGCATTACGTTAAAGAAAATGAATTTATTGACTCAAGAACAAAATATTAATAAAACAGAACAGAATAGTGATAGTCACACAATTGAATTTAAAATTACTCAATGCGGCAAATAATTTAAAAGGAAATAAACATTAATGAATTGAATCTATCTTGAAGTTACATATTACAGAGACGTCGGATATTTAATTGTTTGCTCACCCTTTTGAAGTATCATCATAAAAAAGTGTGCAAGATGATCTCGATGTTGCGTTTCATATTTCTAAAAAAATGTTGTAGTATCTCAGTAGATATGGTATACCATCTTCAATTACGTTGCCATCTGTGTTAAGACCGTTAAATAGGGATATAATCCACTATCGGCTGATACGGATATTGGCAAGACATCGTTCAGTGTCGAATCTGTATACTCAGTTCGATGTTATACCAGGAAGCCAGGTAATTACTTCCTCCCTTCATTGAGAGCTGTTGATCAATGGATGTCTTGTCGAGTGCAGGTATTAATAACTTCCTTGTCACGTGGTGTCACAGCCCCCACTCTAGAAGCAAGCTACCCTCTCTTCTGTGTTCATTCCTCCACGAGGGCTAGTTGCACCATAACTAGTAATCTTTTGACGCGTACGTACCGTAGAAAATGGCGTGTTGGTTACACCATAGTGGGTTTCTTGGCATCTCAGGAAAATGACGCAGTTTGCCGTGGTGAAATTATTACTACGTCGTTCAGTTTGTGACGCATTGGGTTGATCCTTAATGGCAAATCTTGTTGCAATATATATATATTTCGTCTCTTTACAGGTAAATGGATATTAATAAAAATCTAATTGAATATAATAATAAAAACCGCTTACAATCATCTGATATAAAAATCATCTCATCGATGTACTAATTAATAATAATAATAATATGATAATAAATGAATAACCCTTTAAATATAACAGATATGGGATCGAATCGTTACAATCGCCCCTAAGATAAATAATTTAAATGACATTTCACATTATTTCTCTTATCCCATCCAACATTAAAAAAAAACTATAAATTTAAATATTATAACCCCCAAAAAGACAACATACAATATACTCTTCATCAATACATAAAAATATACAAGAACATACTCTTTTCACTTTACATATTTGTACTATCATTTCTCATTCTTCCAAATGTTCATAATGTTCATTCTTCTTTATATATGTTGTAAAAAAAATATACATAAATGTATTCTTCACAAAAAATTCATATTTTAACTTTCATTCATCTTATTCTTCCAAATGTTCATAATGTTTATTCTTCTTTATATATATATACTGTAAAAAAATATACATATAATGCCCTTCACTTTACATTCTTCGAAGTAATTACTTCGTTGCACACGCATATCACTGCACGCGATGTGGTGATACAATCAACATAATATCCCTTTCGTCTCTATAAAGGGATTACTCAAATGCAGTAAAATTTCAATAATTGAAGAAAAAATAACTTAGCAAGATACCTAAGGCAATTCCAATTTCAGTGCATATGTCATACATGTAAATATTTCCCCAAATACATAATGACATCGAAATACCTTAAAGCAGTTATTAAACAGTTCACATAAATATCCAAGTTACTACTCACCTGCCTTCGTGGCTTAATTCTTTCTTAGGCCACGGCCGCCTCCTTTCAAATTAATACTTCCTAAGTCTCCACGACTTCTTAACTTTTCATAAAACCATAATTCCTCTTCACTACTTCTCGAAAACAATAACTTGAATTTTCAAAATCACAAATGAACTTATAATCTGACTTCTTGTTCACATTATTAAATTTAACTTAGCGTCGATATAACTTTACTGTATTGTCATTCTTTACTTACCATAACAAAATGATTAAGACTTGGACAAAATACTACTCAATACTTGAATTACGTATATCACTAAACTATTTCACAAAAACACATGACAAACTCCTCGGAATAAATATTTCGTTCCACAAAATATTAATGCTCTTATACTTTGAATTTAGTCTATTCATGATTTGACTTCTTGCTGAATGCCTAAAAACCCCCCTTAGTTTTCTCTCAAAACTCTTAATTAAGTACCGTGTTCTCCAAACACCACTTCCTACTTGTTCTGACCGCCTGGAGTATAGCTTATTCCTACTACACCAGAATCTCTCAGAACTCTCAACAATTCACCGTGACATCACACGTCACATACAAAAAACCTCCCCTATTCGTGGTATAATCCCACATCTTCTTACTGTTACAGGTCACCTCTTACTGACCAATAACACATTAAATTTCAGCTAAAAAATCTTACATGCTTCGACTAATTCCTTGGAATAATAACATCACACTTTGCTTTCCTAACTATTGTCTTCCTAAAATAATGACAGTGTTCCAGTTGATAGTCAATAACACCGACACTCTTAATTAGCAAATATTCTCCCATAATCACTTCATAAAGCAAGTCCTGAGTTATAACACAGTTCAGATACTTTCTTCTCTATCAAATTAAACGCGTAAATTACACCTGCCTTTAATTGAAACTTCATTATTACCCCTTATGTATACACTTATCTTACTAATTTATTCTTGACTTCAAAAATATAAACTTCTCTTCACTAACTCCGTATGACATAAATAAAACTTAATTTCTCGTCTACTAAAAAAAATGATTTATCTTTAAAATCCTCAAAACAGCGAATTATAACAAATTCCTTTCAATATTAGTAAATATTATGTCAACCTTTTAATTATAATTATTATCTTTACTTTTACCTGTGTAGGACAACAATCTACCTCATCATTATTTCGTTATTATTCATCAGTAACTTTTTACTAAAAGTGGTTTAGCTCGATAATAAGCCTTGTAATATCTTTAAAACGTGCGTAACTGTAACTAAAACTTGGACAATCTTACCTTTGTAATCTCTTATTACCTTGTGTGCATACAACCATATATACTTAAAAAAAACTCCCAACATTAACTTCACGTAGTCCTGTAGACACCATAAAAAACTCATTGCTCAACGGAATATACCTCGCTGACCTACTTCATCCTCCAAAAACTTCTTAAAACTCCATTTGGCATCTTACCAAAAACTTCCTCAAAAAACAACTTCATTTGGCATCTTACCATAAACTTCCTCAAAAAACAACTTCATTTGGCATCTTACCAAAAACTTCCTCAAAAAACAACTTCATTTGGCATCTTACCAAAACTTAAAAACCACATTGCTCAACGGCATTACCTTCGTTGGCTTACTTCTTCAAACTCACGTCCATTTACGTGAAAATACACACATACACACACATATATCTGTCACCAAGTACCAGATGCCCTAATCATGTTACTACTTCCTCATTTCAACCCGATGTTGGTTAATTCATACAACGCATTACCATTAACAATTCTAAACCACTTATAAATTTCTCAAAATATATCCACTGATAACCTCGCTGTCCTCAACTGAAACTTCTTTATTAAATCAATACTTAATTCTTCAACTCTTTCGTTTTATTACCATTGTATCATCTTATCTTCACTCACTTTTGAATTAAATCTTTATTACCATTATATTCATAATTATGGTTGCCATAATAATTATTACTATTTTCTTTCGATTACTTACCTATGTAATAACCTTCCTACTTTTTAAATTTAATTCTCACTTCATCCAACTTACCTGCAGTTTAAGGACCCACATTCAACTTACCTGAATTGCTCAATAGCACGACAATCTCTGTCTTCCAAATTAAATGATTTTAGTCAATCTAAATCAATAAGCGTAGGCACTACGCGCCCCTAACCATCCTAACTTCACGACTGAATTAAAATTACACACAGCAGGTTCCTTATCTACCTCTGTTAAATCATATTAAACTTCATTACTTAATATTTAAGTCATACGGAAGAGTAACTATCGTTAACATAAATTTACATCACTACGTTCTATGGCATTTCACAGTTCTTACCATCTACTATTCTGATATTGGCCCCTGCCATTATAATCCTGCTGATTATTATCATAATAATTATTTTCAGGATTATTCTGTAATATGGGCATATCGTATGAATCTTCGAGTGCATCGAATCTGCTTAACAATCCCTCTAATTCCTGAATTGTGGTGATCATTTGTATACAAGCAGCCACGTTTACCTTGGGTGGGAAATGCCTGAGGAGAAGCCTTACCACATCCCCATCTTGATTCATTCCGTCAAGATGTTTACATATGAGTACATACTCTAGAAAGTAATCAGTCATATTACTCCCTTCCCCAGATTGATACCTGCCAGAATTAATAATCTGTCTCATTTGTGATTGGATATCCTCATTCCAATATTTTTCAATAAATTTACTTTTGAAATCTTCAAAATTTATCAAGGTATGTTTGTACACTAAAAACCATCCCTTAGTATCTCCTATAAAAGCCTGGTCCAATAGCTCTACTACCATCTTCCATTCAATTTGACCATCCTTTAGCCTTTCTTTAAATCTATCCTCCACCTGATTCATGAACTGCATAGGACACCCCTGTTTGTTTGAAAACTTAGGCAGTTCAGTCTCTCTCATACTACTTAAATACTTCATTCTATCCTTATTTCCTTCCTCCCTTATCTGCTTCTTTAATCTCGCCTCCATTTCTTGAATATTACTCTCTTTATCCATTAATTCATTTCTCAATACCTTAATCTTATCCCCAAAATCTTCTCTCATCTGCCTAGTTTCCGCTTCTATCAATTTGCTAAAACCTTTACCTAAAATTTCCTCGGACTCAGATCTACTTTCATCTAAAATCTCCTGAAAGGCTGTCTTTACTGATTCTACTTTCTTATTAACTTCTATCTCAACTTCCTTAATTTGATTTTCTACTGCTTCCAATTGTTTATCTATTTTTTCAACCATATCTTTAGCCTTCTTCTCTACCACTTCCTTAATTTCACCTCTGATCTCCTGTTTTACCCCCTGAATACTTTCCTGTAGCATATCATACTTCTTACTCAATCCTTCATTTACCTTAACCACACTGTCTAGCTTTTTACTATTTTCTTCCAGCTTTTGGTTGATCGTTTTACTATTTCTATGCAATTGTTCAAACTTCTCATTAAATTCCTTCCTACTTTCCTGATTTTTTCTACCCATCTCTTCTCTCATTTCCTGACTATTCTTATCAAGCTTCAAATTCAACTCCTGACAATTCTTTTCTAATTTCTCAAATTTAACATTGAACTCCTGACTATGCTTATTTAATTTTTCACTCATATCTTGATTTAGCCTACCCATCTCTTCTCTCATCTCCTTACTATTTTTATTCATATCTTTATCTAATTTCTCAAATTTACCATTGAATTCCAAATAATTTCTTTTATTCTCTTCACTATTTTTATTCATACTTTCATCAAATTTCGCACTTAAATCTCTACTCATCTGCCTTATGAGCGCAGTTAATGGATCTTCAGGAATCTCTATGAACTTTTCAGTATCCTGACTACCACTAGTCTCAGGATGTACCTCTGTATTCGCCATCTCGAAGTACATCGTATAACAATTGCCCTTCCAAAATTTCACTTCACTTCACTGTCCCCCAAAAGCACTGACAATTTGCACTGAAATTATACACTCCTCTGACTAAATACCGAATGGTTTTCGTGTCCCACGTTGGGCGCCAAATGTAACATTTTTAATATATGTTTAAACGTGGTGTTGACAATTGTAAAGGTTCTATTTAACAAACATAATAATAATAAATAATATACACTGTGGTGTGACCTTACCTGTGATAGTGTAATATAATAAGTGTTGTTGAGCGCCAGATTCCTATTTAAGACAGTGAATCGAAATTTATTAATTAATCCTCGGCTATCAGCAGTAGAGTGGAGACCACTTACCCGGGCCGTAGTGTAACTTAGTTGACTAACCATTCAGTATTTATTTAAGGAGCATGATTGAATTTGCCTATAGTATTTACTAACCACTATGAAAGAAATAGGCATTACGTTAAAGAAAATGAATTTATTGACTCAAGAACAAAATATTAATAAAACAGAACAGAATAGTGATAGTCACACAATTGAATTTAAAATTACTCAATGCGGCAAATAATTTAAAAGGAAATAAACATTAATGAATTGAATCTATCTTGAAGTTACATATTACAGAGACGTCGGATATTTAATTGTTTGCTCACCCTTTTGAAGTATCATCATAAAAAAGTGTGCAAGATGATCTCGATGTTGCGTTTCATATTTCTAAAAAAATGTTGTAGTATCTCAGTAGATATGGTATACCATCTTCAATTACGTTGCCATCTGTGTTAAGACCGTTAAATAGGGATATAATCCACTATCGGCTGATACGGATATTGGCAAGACATCGTTCAGTGTCGAATCTGTATACTCAGTTCGATGTTATACCAGGAAGCCAGGTAATTACTTCCTCCCTTCATTGAGAGCTGTTGATCAATGGATGTCTTGTCGAGTGCAGGTATTAATAACTTCCTTGTCACGTGGTGTCACAGCCCCCACTCTAGAAGCAAGCTACCCTCTCTTCTGTGTTCATTCCTCCACGAGGGCTAGTTGCACCATAACTAGTAATCTTTTGACGCGTACGTACCGTAGAAAATGGCGTGTTGGTTACACCATAGTGGGTTTCTTGGCATCTCAGGAAAATGACGCAGTTTGCCGTGGTGAAATTATTACTACGTCGTTCAGTTTGTGACGCATTGGGTTGATCCTTAATGGCAAATCTTGTTGCAATATATATATATTTCGTCTCTTTACAGGTAAATGGATATTAATAAAAATCTAATTGAATATAATAATAAAAACCGCTTACAATCATCTGATATAAAAATCATCTCATCGATGTACTAATTAATAATAATAATAATATGATAATAAATGAATAACCCTTTAAATATAACAGATATGGGATCGAATCGTTACAGTAGCACTAGCAAAGGACACCTCATTGTCATGTTTTATATCGCCGCCATCCTGACGAAAACGTAATGGCGGCCACCCAAACGTTAAAAGCTTAAATCAAATTACGACCAACCTAATAATCTGATATCCACCAAATTTTGCAATATTATACCTTTACGCATGAAGAATCTTTTGACCAAACTACAAAGTCATCAGCCCAATACGTTGCGGATGGTGGCCATGTATATGTGCAAATCGACCCCCCCCCCCCTATCCATTCAAACACGGTGAAACCCAATTGAACAAAATTTGGAAAAAAGAGGTAGCATTAGCAAAGGGCACCTCAGTGCAATGTTTTATATTGCCGCCATCTTGACGGAAACGTAGTGGTGGCCACCCAAATGTTAAAAGCTTAAATCAAATTACGACCAACATAATAATCTGATCTCTAACCAAATATTGTAAAAATATACCTTTATGTGGGAAGCATATTTTGACCAAACTACAAGATCATCAGTCCAATAGTTTGCAGATGGCGGCCATGTAAGTGTGCAAATCGATTCCCCCCATCAATTCAAACACGGTGAAACCGAATTGAACAAAATTTGGTACAGAGGTAACATTAGCAAAGGGCATCTCAGTGTCATGTTTTATATCACCACCATCTTGATGGAAACGTAATAGTGGCCACCCAAATGTAAAAAGCTTAAATCAAATTACGACCAACCTAATAATCTGATCTCTACCAAATTTTGCAACATTATACCTTTGTGTAAAAAGAATCTTCTGACCAAGCTACAAGGTCATCAGCCCAATAAGTTGCGGATGGCGGCCATGTATGTGTGCAAATCGATTCCCCTATCAATTCGAACACGGTAAAACAGAATTGAACAAAATATGGTACAGAGGTAGCACTAGTAGGCCTAAAGGGCACCTCAGTGTCATGTTTTATATCGCCGCCATCTTCACGGAAACGGAATGGCGGCCACCCAAATGTTAAAAGCTTCAATCAAATTATGACCAACCTAACCATTTGATCTCTACCAAATTTTGTAACAACATACTGTTTTGTGGGAAGCTCTCCTACTCTACAGAATTGTTGGGATGTTCGATGAATATAAAGAAAACTGTCCAAATGTACGAACATACTATACTTCCATAACCTCACTTTCACCTACCATACCGCCTGCCACCCACTCCTCCGCGGTCATCCTAAACCACGAATTTTATTGCAATGCAAGGAGACTAGGTAAGAAAACAAACAAGAGATGAAATGCACACATTTATTCTATATTAAAAAAAAATCACAATGAACAAACCATCTACCCGGGATTCGAGAGTAGTCCATGCTGCCCACTAGTTTTACACATGGTCAACACCAGGTCAAGGATAATTCACACAAAAAATTAAGCAAATATTCCAATAACAGTGTACAGTACATTAATGCATTCCTGATTTATAGCATCACTTTTTCATACATGCTGGTAAGTTAGTTCACATTGCATGTTATTTTGTAGCAAATATTTCAGCGTTGGCTGTAACTCGTATAATGTTCTTCCTAACGGTCCTTTCCATCAAATGTACGTACACAAATATAGAACACACACACAATTGTTCGTACTATCATTATAATTCGAACATCCCTGTGCTTGGCATTTCTTTCTCCCGTATTGTGGCATGATTGATTCTCAATTCAATTCAAATAAATAATCAAAATACCGGTGAACAAAATATCCAACAAAACGAGCAAAATGAATCAAAACAGACTGACTACGGAGTGCCAACTACGGAACCTTAGTCTGTCTGTTAGGTAGTCAGCCCGAAGGCTGGTCGGATCCTCAAAAGTACCGCCGTTAGGTTATGTGAGTAGATACCCACAAAAACCCAAGGCAGCGCTATATTGAGGCGTACTAGGCAACATGAGGAGTGAGGTAGTTTGCCATTGCTTTCCTCACTGAGTCAGAACAGCAGTACTAACCCTATGAGTAGAACCTTTCACAGCATCCACAGGCACTGAATGTGCCCTGAATGGCATTACTAAACACCACCCATACCTCAGTTACTTCCATATAATCACAGCCATGAGTTTTTTTTTTTTTTGTCGTGTAGCCTCCTGAGAGGCCGAGTGCAGGTCTTTCTAGTCGACGCCCGTGGGTGACCTGCGCGTCGGGATGAGAGATGGAATTGATGATGATGAATGAAACTGGGCAAGGATGTGGAAGGAAGCGGCCGTGGCCTGTCAGAAGGTACTGTCCCAGCATTTGCCTGGTGTTGAAAATGGGAAACCACGGAAAACCATTTCAAGGACAGCCGAAGGTGGGGCTCGAACCCACGCGTCTACCGAGTCAGCAGAGAGCTTGGCCCCTTGACCTAACGCAGCGCTTTAGCCCGCGCAGCCACTACTATCGGTACAGCCATGAGTGAGACTGAGACATCGGTGAAAAGCCACATTTTACTCTAGCCTGTGCCAACAGACAAATGCAAATGTACTGCAATCATCAAGAGATGGCAAACAGGCCATGGAACCTTAGTACAAAAAAAAAATCTTCATTGGTTGGCAGGCAGTTGGATATCTCAGAAGTTACACATGCGAACTAAGTTATTCCAAAATTGGCACACATTTGTATATAATTACATTCCAGATTAATTTTCGGAAGTCCATATATGCCAGTGTTGCCAACATGATTCTAAGCCTGCCAACATGTCCAATTTCTAAATGCATGTAACTTATATAATATCGATTGGATTTCAACCAATTTCGTATGTACTATGTATACTACAACATATATGACTGTGCACGTTCTAAAGAGCCACCAGGGCTACCAACAGTCAATAAATGATATTTCTATGTTTTATCCCTAATATCAGTATATCAGAAAGTATGCAAGCCAACAGCCCTAAACTTTGCACACGTATAGTACCTGACATTCTTCATTAGTTTGGTGTAACTTATATACATCAGTGCTGCCAACATGATTCTAAGCCTGCTGATAGGTCCACTTTTTAAATGCATATAACTTCTATACTAACAGATGGATTTCAACCAAATTTCGTCTGTGCTTTGTGTACCATAACAGTTATGACTATGCGTATTCGTAAAACAGCAGGGCTGCCAACTGTTAATAAATGCTCTCTCTATTTGTTTAATCCTAATATCAATATATCAGAAAGTATGCAAGCAATCAGCTCGAAACTTTGCACACGTATAACTTAGTACCTGACATTCTAGATTAATTTGGAGTAAATAATATACCTCCGTGTTAGCAGCCTGATTCTAAGCTTTCTGACAGTTTCAATTTTTAATTACATGTAAATTTTATTCTAAAAAATGGATTTTATCCAAAATTGGCAATATAATAGATCGTAATATTTCAGATTAATTCTGAGCATCACATACATGACATTGTTTCCAACATGATTTTTCGCGCACTGATAAATCCAATGTCAAACAGCCTGTAACGTTCATACTATCCATTACTCTTCAACCAAAATTTTGTATGCGCATTCTATACCTTATGAGATAAAACTAATAATATACTCAGAGTCACCAGGGCTGCCAACTGTAGTAAGTTTTTCTATTAGGCTACACTATTTCAGGTGTATTTCAAACTGCAGTACGTACAAAGGTTAGTATTACCAACTTGATTTCGCTATTATTCTAGTTAGGTCTATATACTGTAGATTGGCATGAACCTTAAATTTTAAGAAAAGTGGCTCTTTAGGTCGTCACGGAACTACTTGTTTTTTATTTACTTTTTATTGCAGTCAAATGGCCATACATGTAGCCTCACAATCCAGAGCGTACCGGGTTCTAACCCTCAGAATCTCTAGTTTATAATATTCCACGGCAACGTTCTTAGGTTTTTAGCCTACTTTTCGCATTTTGTAAAAATGAGGAAAAAGTAGACTAATGAGATCGATCCGGGAAAATGTGTGTCTGTCCTTCTGTCTGTCTATCTGTCTGTCCTTCTGTCTGTCTGGCTGTGTGTGTGTGTCCCCCACTATCAACTCTTAAACGGCTGTAACAATCGAACCCAAATTTGGTATGAGTAAAGATTTCTATCTGAATATCTCAATGCCGTATTTGAAAATTATGTCAGTGCTACCAACTGCTGAAAAATCGCAATTGAAATTTCAGCTCCATGTTGTATATCTTGGAAGGTATGCACGGGAGCTATACCAAAATTGGCACACATATAGACAATAATATTTCAGTTTAATTTCCAGGAGGCCATACATGGCAGTGTTGCCAAAATGATTATAAACCTGCTGATATCCGAGGAATTGTAATGCCCTACATTAGTAATATTGAAAGAAGGATATGCGATGAAATATTTGAGCTCTAACACGAGATTGTTTACGTATTATTGAGAATTGCATTAATGTAGAATGCAAACACCTAGATTACAAATAATGACATGCCACCTATACTTCATTGATCTGATAAAATACTTAATGTATGCATTACATACGGTACTACGGGAGAATTTTCAACACGATGGTTGCATTAAAGCGGCAAATACATAACCTAACACTGTTTGGCAAATTTAAAGAGGAACTTCTGATACCGTAATTCCATTTCAAGAATCCCGGATTTTCTTCTAAACGTTTTGGACATTTATTAGAATTGCCACATATCCATATTGGGCATTTCAACTCAAATTCTTGTACGATTTTCCGAATTTCTCCATCCCATACAACGAGGTTATTTCATGTCATCGTAATACTGGTTGGCACCTTTTCAAAATCGTTAATAATCTCCGTATTGAAGAGGATTCAACTTATTTAACTCAAGCGCCGAACTGAATTAATTTATTGATTTTCTGAATTATTTTGTGTATATGTTGATACATTTTTTAAAGCTTAACATTTTTACACTCATCGTTAATAGTTATTATTTTCTAACTACTTTTTTAAAATTATTGTAAAAAGACCAATCTTATATTTATTTAATTAATACTACTTTGTAACGATATCCATTTTATTACTATATTTTATTTGTTACAATTATTATCATTAATTTTTCATTTTAATTTAGATTTAAGCCACATATGATATTTTAGTTTTCAATTCTTAATTGATTTTCTTTTTAGGCTGAGGATGACCCCATTGTGGGTCGAAACATGTACTAATATATAAAATATATATTTGTTTATGTATTGATTTGGCGTATCATTTAAACGTTTAATTGCATTAATGTGTTAAGAATGAGGTTAATGCTTGTTGAAGCAATGTTGGTTTGTGTCTTATTAAATATTTTCGAATGATATCTTGGAATTATGACAAGTAGGGCGAAGGCGGAAAAGTGAAGCGAGGTGGTTATTTACTATTGTTTATTAATTCTTATCAACCTAATTATCAAGGATTTGACTACGATTAAATATGAACTGAACTTAATTGCGTGGCCATATAAACCAGAATTTAACCATTAACCCTAATTTTCGACGATGGTAAAGTAAAATAATTTATAAAATATTAATATTAAAAATATTAATAATAATGAAAGGTTGTGAAAGTGAAAACACATTAAAATTTTTGTTCATAATGATGAGGTAATATTTTAATAGTACATTATGCAACGAGCCTATAATGGCCATAATTAAGACACGAGTATTTTTATAAAACGAGCGTATGCGAGTTTTATAATTTCCATACGAGTGTCTTAATTACCATTATAGGCGAGTTGCATACGACAGTTTATGTTCGACGATAATTATAACTTTATTATATGTTTTAACATAAATATTCATAAATATCTGTTCAGTCACTAGAATGTTGTGATCGGGTGCTGCGGTGGGTAGTATATCTCTGTTTCCTAAGCTCTCTGGACAACCGACGCATGCGCTCTGTATGCTTCAATGCCATATGTTCAGATTGTGCTCCAGTATTCAGGAAAACTGTCACCGAAGTCGTTTCAAAACCACGCGCTGTGTAGAAATTGATTTTGGGGATATTAAGGTTCAGTGCCATTTCTTGTCTCAGTTTATTTACGCGAACATATGGACGGTGCAATTTCGGTAATTTATATAGACATGTTGGATTTTGAACGCATGCGGGAAGGTATCCTTATCTAATTGGTCACACAACTGTTTCTTGAGCTCTGATTGGTGGGAGAAACTGTTTCATAATGAAAAATAGTGTTATAATGAGCCTCATTATGATACAGTTTTCTGACACATAATAGTTAGGGTCGAACATAAACATATTTAAACAATATTTATCATTATTTCAGTAGCCCCCATTCGGATCTCCGGGTGGGGACTACTCGAGAGGGGATTAACATCACAGAAGTGATAAAAAGGAAATCTGACATTCTACGGATCGGAGCGTGGAATGTTAGAAGTCTGCTAGGAAGTGGAAGGTTAGAAAATTTAGAAAGGGAAATGGATAGGTTGAGGTTGGATTTGGTTGGGATTAGTGAAATGCGCTGGCGGGAAGAACAGGACTTTTGGTCAGTAGACTATAGGGTCATTAGCACTAAATCAAACAATGGCCAAGCAGGGTCTGGTCTCATACTGAGTAGGAAACTCGGGCAGCGGGTGGAATATTATGAGCAATATAGAGAACGGATTATTGTAGCAAAAAACAATACAAAACCTACGTGCACCACAGTGGTACAAGTCTATATGCCTACCAGTCAAGCTGATGATGAAGATGTTGAAAAGGGCTACCAAGAAATAGATGAAAATCTGACGTATATCAAGGGCGATGAAAATGTTATATTAATGGGAGATATGAATGCTGTGGTAGGAAATGGACGAGAAGGGAAGATAGTAGGAGATTTCGGATTAGGTGAAAGGAATGATCGAGGAAGCAGGCTGATGGAATTCTGCACCGAGCATGAGTTGGTCATAGCTAGCACCTTATTCAATAACCACAATAGAAGAATAATCACATGGATGAGACCAGGAGATTCAGGGCGTTTCCAAATCGACTTCATTATGGACAAGCAGAGGTACCAGATTTTGGATTGTAAAACATATCCCGGTGCTGGCATAAATTCTGACCACAATCTGGTTGTTATGAAATGCAGATTAACGTTTAAGAAACTGAAGAAAAGTCAAAAGCCAAAAAGGTGGGTAATAGACAGACTGAAAGAGAAGGATGTAAACAAAAGATTCAGAAGAGTATAAAGGAAGGACTAATGAAAAACCCTAAACAAACTTCAATTGCTAACGAATGGGCACTTTTGAAGAAGGAAATAACAAAATCCACAGAAAACATTGGTAGAAAAGAAAGAATACCGGTAGGTAGAAAACCGTGGATCACTCAGGATATACTGGAATTGATGGATGAAAGGCGGAAACACAAGAATCTAAGAGATGAAAACGGGGAAGCAGGATACAGACGTCTGAGAATTGAGGTTAAGAAGAAGTGCAAGGAAGCGAAAGAAGAATGGTTGAAATAGAAATGTGCAGGTATAGAAAATTGTCTGAAATTAGGAAAAGTAGACACTGCTTATCGAAGCATTAAGAATAATTTTGGGGAAAAGAAGACTAAGTGCTGTAATATTAAGGACACAAATGGAAAAAGCCTGTAACAGATAAGGAGGAAAAGGTTGAGAGATGGTAAGCTTACATAGAGTGTTTGTATAAGGGAAGGGAGATTGAGAATCATGTAATGGAAAGAGAGGAGGAAATTGATAAGAATGCAAAAGGAGATTTAAAATTGAGATCCGAATTTGACAGAGCATTGGAAGTCTTAAGCAGAAACAAAGCTCCGGGCATAGAAGATTTACCGATTGAGTTGCTACGCTGCATAGGAGATGAAGGTCTGATCAGGTTATATCACTTGGTGTGCAGGATTTATGAGACAGGTGAGGTACCCTCGGATTTCAAGAAGAATGTTATCATCGCTATACCGAAGAAAGTGAGAGCTGACAGATGTGAAGATTACCGTACAATCTGCTTGACTACTCATGCTTCAAAGACCCTGTCTAGAATAATTTACAAGATGATGGAAAGGCAGATAGAAACGAAGTTGGGTGAAGACCAGTTTTGTTTCAGGAGAAATGTAGGATAAAGGGAAGCAGACTTAGACTCAGGCTCCTCATGGTTCTTAGACTCAGACTCCTCTTGGTATTTAGACTCAGGCTCCTCTTGGGACACATACTCAGGCTCCTCTTGGTACTTAGACTCAGACTCCTCTTGGGACTTAGACTCAGGCTCCTCATGGTACTTGGACTCAGACTCCTCTTGGTATTTAGACTCAGGTTCCTCTTGGGACACATACTCAGGCTCCTCTTGGTACTTAGACTCAGACTAATCTTGGTACTGTACCCGATAATCCGGAAAGCCGTTTGTCAGAAATCCGGCCCCTCAGTCGGATTGCCAACCTCATCATCCTCCGGCTCTACTACATCATTTGAAATGGCTCTGACAAACACAATCGGGATCATAGCACGGCAGTTATTATAATAAAACATGTTAGCTTTATCTCTAATATGACTAGACATTGTCATAAGCCGGTCGAATAAGCAAGAATCATGATCATAGGCGGTTTTTTAAAACTTTCTGCCTATTTAACCTCTCTCAGGTTGAATAAGATCTGATCTCTTCTGAGTGCGACTTTATCATTACTATTCTACCTTTAATAGTCACACTCTCGTAAATCTAAAATTGGCCAAGACATCTAATAGAGAATCAACCTCTTTATTTGAGCCTATACAACGACTTAGGTCAGCCACTTCTACTGTATTAGCTTAACCCATGAAAGACACAATATCTTAAGTCACTGCCGCAACGTAGATAGGGCACCAATCCTACTGATTCTCAATCTGGGAACCAGTTTAGAATCGAGCTCACACGTTTATAGGGTCGCCATTCCTACTGTACCCGATAATCCGGAAAGCCGTTTGTCAGAAATCTGTCCCCTCAATCGGATTGCCAACCTCAACATGCTCCGGCTCTACTACATCATTTGAAATGGCTCTGACTAACACAATCGGGATCGTAGCACAGCAGTTTACAATAAAATATTACTATCAAGAGAATTTAAATAATTGCAGGTTATGTAAATCAAGTCGGATAGAAGTCAATCTAGACTGGAATATGCAAGCATCGATATCCTAGCCTAAGATATGAAAATATTCTACCAAAAGAGTTCTTTTCAACTGTTACCTGAATAAAGCTCATTCAATACTCAAGTTACATAAAGTTGTCTTCGCTGAAATGTTTTTCATTATCTAAAGATATTGTCTTTGTTTCAATAACACATTCTGAAAAACGACTAGTAATTCAAAGATCATCGTGAAGTTACATATATATTTTAACGCTCTAATTAACGTTCGATGGTTTCTTCTCTCTTGAAGTTGGACAGACAAATGTTCAAAGTAAGTAAACGGAGATATTACTTTGAAATGATGACACGATGTCTGAATTCTGACTTGAAATGGAAACTATTTATTTTTAAAGTCAAACCGTGACTGCAAAATTAATCCACATTCTCAAAAGAATATTTAAATGTCAGTAAAACTGATCCTCACAAGAATTTAAATATAAATATGAAAGACTAAGATCTCAAGACACTAAAGAAAATATACTACACCTGAAAAATGTGCAGAATACTAGAACATAATACAATGTAGAATATGAGAAAGATCGTTGCTCAAATTTCACTATACAGCTCACATTATAACAAATAAATATCACGGCTACCTTATATGATGTTCAGACGTTCTTGAAGAGAATTCACAGAATACTATAGATGTTCCTATACCACCAGAGTACATATCTGGACAGTCCTCGAACAGCGGAACAGCGACCTCGGATAATAGAAGGATTCTATCTCCGGAATACACCTATCCGTGTTAACAAGGAACTTCCTTCCGGCAACTTCTTCTGTTTGTGCTGGGATACCCTAGCCACTCTTGAAAATCCCCAAAGTTGAACGTCGAAACAAACCATGAAATCCATTGTATATGCGAGGCAGAAATATTCATGTTAATGGATAATGAATAAATTTCCACTGCCGTATGGATGTTATATCAGCGTTTGATAGATATACATGAGTGTAAATGCTGGTTACCCACTCCGACTCCATGCTAGTTATCCAAGAATACTGACTATCGTAATTCCATGTTGGATCTATATGTCCCAGGTGCATAGTTAGTTTAATACTCCATCACTCCTTTCATATTAGTGTCTATTGAATATAATAACTGAGTATATTAACTGCCATTGTAATGTCAATTGTCTGTAGCACCAACTGAATAATGTTCCGTTTCTCACTTGCAGTACGCCTGCCCTCTGAATGTTCAAAGTGTGTAGCATGAAAAGTGATTCTGGGATCTGTGAAAAACACTTTTGTATTTCGTCTTCTATCACTTATATTTCCCAAATTATAAAAGCTGGAATGATCTGCTTTTAACACAGGCTCTATATAGTCTTACACTGCTTGATAATAATAAACGCTGAAGCCTAATTGTGTATGTTCATGAGATAATGTCACTTATACTTGCGTTTTAACTTCGCCTAGATTTGAGTTGTATAATGCACTGCAGCTTACCCAAACTGTGCTGTTTCACGAGCGGAAATCCTCCACGCTCGGACTTGACGAAACTTTTGGGACTGCGTTAACCCAACAACACACTTCACTCGTCAACTGATTTATAAGAAATAGCCTCGGCTCTCCGTTCCCGTCGTTTAAATACCTTGACAAGGGGCGTATCCTCCATCCCTTCCATAGCTTCTATATGCGTCATACTTCCAGAGCTTTCTCGAAAATTCTTATACGTCATCATGGATCTCAGCGAAGCCTACCTGCTTGCCTGAGCTAAGAGCCAGCCGTGCCTACTTCATGAATAACACGTAATAGCTGTGACGGCTGCAACTTTACTCATGCTCTCCCAAATACTACCATCGTGGTCTCTGAATAATTCAATTTACGGCGGCAGTACTTAGACCCAGACTCCTCTTGGGACTTAGACTCACACTTCTCCTGGGACTTAGACCCAGGCTCCTCCTGGGACTTAGGCTCAGACTCCTCTTGGTACTGAACCCTTTATACTCTGATAGTATAAATGATTCTATGTTTTATTTCTGCAATATGTAATATTTCTACCAGTATCATGAAAACCAGACAGAAATGGTGAAACTATAGGCATTGGTTGGAGACAATAAGAATGTACCTGGGTGCAGAAAGACAAAGCTTAATCGCTAGTGGAATTTGTGAAAGGGACCAAGCATAGCGATAAATCAGAAAGCAGGTGCTGGCTGGCTTAGAAATAGGAAGACGCGAGATGACACATGCGTTTGGCATTTTCCTTGTTCTGTTTCGCGCCTAGCCAAAAGAAATGCAATGATATGAGAGGCTGATTGATCAACTAGACACTCCTACAGGGCGGTGTGCTGTAAGAAAAAGCACAATGTATACGTGAGTGAGAACCAATAGGAGAGGAATGATACTTTAACGCGGTAGACCTGGCGGCACGCTCAAGAGCTCAGATTACGGCGGGAAACTGGACACAGATTATCCCTATGATCGATTCTTGATTAAATTGGCATGACTTTGACCTGCGCATTTCTACGAGTTTAATGATGTTTATTACAAGCCTGTAAGACAATTATTAAGGAAAATATTTTTATTTTTCCCTTTCCATAGGCTCTCTGTGAACGATTCATATATAAGTGGCGAGTGAAGCCATGAACACTGACTTTAATTTGTGCGTCTGAGGGAGTAAGACTTTATTTTTGTGTGTCGGAGGACACAGGCTAAGACCTTACTTTTTTGTGTCGGAGGACACAGGTTAACCTTTAATTTGTGCGCCTGAGGGCGTCAGACTGTATATTTTGGGTCGGAGGACACAGGTTGATAACTTTTAATTTGTGCGTCTGAGGACGTAGGCACTTGTACTTTGTGTGTCATAAGAACACAGATTGTATTGAGCCAAATGTGTTGTAAATTCAGTGTTTGATAGATAGTCACTGTACTATTTTGTAGGGCCAGTATCTTCGACAATTCGCCAACAGACTGTTTTGGGGAACAAAGTACTCAAACAAGGTGAATTTAGTAGACAGAAATCGAGTGTGTATTAATTTGACAAACATGTTTGTATCAGCACGAGAGATGGCAGCGTCGATCATGGAAGCAGTCTGGAATCATCATCACTTCGTTGAAATGTTTGCCATGAGCTAAAAGCATTTAAGTAGGGAGACTGCCGATGTCCGATGACGCTGATTTGCTGAAGGATGAGTACTGAATAATATGTTATTATTGACAAGTCAATTTATGGTGTATGGGACCAATTTGTGTAAATATCTTGTTTGTGTGTTATTAACGTAGAGTTTGTATTTGTCTGACACACAGTAGTTGCATGGAAACAGCTAGCGCTAATTTTGTAGATATTTGTATATTTTGATTGTTGTAATGTACGTAACTATGTGCACTGCCGTGTACGTATATGTTAACGTAACGGCGCTAAGTAACGTAGATCGGAGTTTTGTAGTGCGACACAAGTAGAACTGAATTAATATAATATAAAATAGACTGGGGGTGATTTTGATCTTTGTGTAGAATTTACGATTGATCAGATTCATTGTTGTTAATTGCCATTGTTGCAATGTAGTTTTGTTGTGAGTAGCAATCAGCTAACTCGAGGGTTTAATCTTGGTAATAAAGTTTTGAGCGTCTTGAACGCGAAAGTAGAAAAATCTGGATCAAACCGACCTCCTTGATGTGAATTTTAAGTCAGTCCGAGATATGGTGTCATGTGTGATTTATACTGGTATTGTCTGCGGTAAACTCAGCATGGTGTCTGATTTCCGTCATGCCGCAATAAGCCAGATTCATTCATTTTGCGACCTCGCGAGGCGCATATATGGATATGATGTTTTCTTGCCATTTATGTAAAATGGGTGAGATTTGTTGCTGTTGATTCTACGATGTTTAACGAGGCCACTGAGTCAAATCGTTATTTTTAGACACGCTTGGGAACTGACAGGTGATAGAGATGTGGAAGGGAGTGAGTAACCACATCTTGTGGCGGGTTGATCAGATAAGACGGCCGTTGGTCATTAGCAGATGCAGAGCTTGTTGGCCTGTTTCTTATAACATTTTGTATTCAGAAAAGAAATGATCAATTGTAAATAATATTTGAGAGTAAATAGGGTGTTGTCTACGTCGTACTATAATCTCCGAAGCGTTAGCTTATCGTGCATTTTATTCATGTAAAGTAATCTCAGCCGGCGAGGCTTTTGTTGTTGTTAGTTTATATTTCATGTTTATGATTCGTGTCAGTGACCCGTGTAGTCACGCGCGACGTGCTTTTCCTTGTTTGTTGTGTTGAGCATTTGGCCTTGCAGGCAAGCTCATTTGTCAGATGCGTCATCGCACTGAGGGGGAGAATCTGGGAGATTCTTGTAAATTTTAGATATTTAATTTTGTGTGTGTCAGAATTAATTTAGTTGCTTTTATTAGTGTAGTGTCCTATACCCATAAATGTTGACTTGCGAGATGGAGGTTCGTGAGCACCGTCGCTGTTACCCACTGTAAACGAACACTCATCCAAGTGCTCATTCCTTTAGTTAGTCAGAATGCACACATACAATTTCTTATACGAGTCGGTGGACCTGGTATCCACAGTTTCTTTATGAGGAGTGGGTCGGAGTAACCCCTCATTTTATTATGTTGTTTTTTGTTGAGGAGTGAGATGTCAGAGAGGAGTTTGTTTGTTATATATTTCTTTGTTTGTGCATATTTCAGTCATTAAATTTTGTTTACTTTACATCTTATTCATTCTTTCTAGTTTAGTGTTTTTACCATATGACCCTTCAACCAGTAGAGCATGTTGTTTTGGCGAACATATTATAGCACCCACTGAACTGAGCACGACCCCGAAGGACAGATTCTTGTAGATACACACGGCGATACTGAAGGGCTCATAGGATAAAAGCTGGCGCGCCACCGTGGTGATTTTTTGTTGCTAGTTCGCTGCTAGAACGCGTTAGATGGCGTATTTGAGTAAAACTGACATGCCACAAGTGGAGGCAGATATGACAGTGTTTAAATCACCGGAAAGTGTTATTTTATGTAAAGTAAATGAGGCGAAGAGGATACCGCCAATTGTGTGAATTATAAATTAAAATCAGGAGTTTGAAATGTAAAATACGGGTCACGTTTTTGTCTATTGAATTAAGTGTTAAAGTAAAGTACGTGATACCGGGCGTCCAATGATTAAAGTTAAAACTAGATTTGTTGTAAAAAAGTCAAACTCCATGAATGTAATAGGAAGGCCTGTGGCTTTGAAAGACAATTAATATTTGGTTAATGTGTCTGTTGTTAATATCAGATCAGGATGACGATTTGATGACTGAATATGTGTATGGATTAAATTAAATTGAATAAAATTAGAACTACTCAATGATGCAAGTGACTAGTGGGATTAAATGTAAAAGTAAATGAACTGAGTAGGGTAAAGTGAATTAAATGTGCATTAAGAATGTATGTGTGTGTCAGAGGGCATTGCTACATGCCATTTCACTAAATTCTCATATAAATTGCGTATGATGGCGACAATAGAGCAGATACAGGCGATTATTGGGAGTACCACGAAGAGAACCCAGGAGTTAATAGACAATAAACTATCAGAAGAAAGTGAATCCTACCGAACACAAATAAACAATAGTATGTCAGAACAAAGTGAGAAGTTAGACACTAAAATGTCAGAACAAAGGGAATCTTTCCAAACACAGATAAACGAAAGTATTAATAAACAATTAGCACTTCAAAATGAGTACAGCGCGGAGCAGGTGAAACTATTAAAAAGTGAAATAAATGACACTATAAATTCCCAGTTAGAAGCACAAACGTTGGAAACACACAACAACTAGCCTCATTAACAGTGGAAATGAAAGAACACACTGATAAACAAATGGTATTACTGTCCCGAGACGTCAGCAATAACAAAGAGAAACAATTAGATCAAATTAAGAAAATGGAAGACATTTTTAATCAAAAACTTAGCCGGTCTTAGCTAAGTTAGCGCAAATAGAATTGGCTTGTACTATGAATAACAGCGAGGTCAAAGCAGCCAAGGATAAGATGGAAGGGCGATTCAGTGAAATGGAGAAAAGCGGCAAGGTTATTCAGAAGCAATTATCAGCGGTGGATGAGAATATATCAGGCATAATTAAAGACATGGATCGGTTGGAAATAAAATCAGCGGAGCAGTGAAGAAACCTAGAAACGGATCAGGATCAGTTAAAAAGTACTATTGACGAAAATAGTTTGAGATTGGAAGATCGACTGAAACAGATGGAAAGTAATCAGTGAGACACCAAACGTCAAATTGAGGAAAAGATAGGCATAATTAAAGAGGAATTCAGGAAAGATTGGCGAAAAGAGTGTAGCGATTCCAAGGAAGAGAGATTAACCATCATAAAGACAGTAGGCGATAACCACACTCGTATCCAAGCTTTGGAGCAGGAAATCAAGAATAAATTAAAAGAGCAGACAGACAGAATCATAAAAGCAGAATTACGATCGCTGGAGCAAACCACATTGTTTAACACAGGGGTCACGAAAGATAAGGGAAATGAGTCAATTAGCCCGGAGGCAGCAAGTACAACAGGAAGTCAGGTACATACAGCGAGCCCATTAACTACAAACACGGACCGATTTCACAATCACGTTGAGAGAAGTTCTACTCCACATGAAGGTCAGCTGCCCACGCAGCTTATTCAAGTAATTCGCTCGAACGAATATAAACCGCAAAAGTTTACTGAAAATTCAGGGGTGACTGCGATTTGTAGATTAAACAAATAGGTTATTGGATGCTGATTAAGGTGCTATTTGCCGATATTTGATCCTTATGGACTTTGTCTTTTTCTGTATAAATATACGCAGGGAACGGAAAACTGATGATTGAAGATTATATTACCGTATAGTATTTCTGGAGTAGCAGTATTTAATGTTGAAATGTCAGACAAAAACACACTTAACCTGACACAAAACTCTGATTCATGACGCCCAAATAGTGTTACTAGAGTCAATACCTGTGATATTTGTGGGAAGACGTTTAAATCTGTTGCAATTCATGTAAGTAAAGCACATTCAGAGGTTTATCGTAGAGGTTTAACGTCAAAATATAAGAGCTCAGATCAAAGTTTGCATAAATCCGATGGAAGTAGTAGTCACTTGCTGGATGAAGAAATTGATTATGTATCAACTAGCGCTATTAGTGAAGATGCGGCTGCATTAGATGCCAAATTAGATGCTATAAAGGAATTTGAACGAAAATTCACGGACTTCATAACTAAAGGTGATATTCAAGCTTTTGGGACAGTTAGTGTTGAACTAACGGAATTCTTGGCTGACGCAATTAGTTCGCTCTCAGGACACAAACATCCAGCTATTCGCTATTATAATACGCGGAGGAAACGACAGTGGGGGGGCATACAACTACATATTCTAAAACGAAAAATCCATCAAGGTTAACAAAGTGAAGCAGAGACAAAACTAGGACAAAATATCAATATGAAGTAGCGCAATATCAGTATTTCAATCAAAGGCGCAAAGTCGTACGCATGATTATGAACAATCAAAATGGCACAGTGTAGAATTCCCGTATCCAAAGTTTTTGAACACTTTCAAGATTTATTTGGAAAAGAGAATGAATTAACACACTTGCAACCAACAGAACCCGTTTGTACAGAAGAAGACATTGAAATTGAAGATTCTGAAATTAATTCAGCTCTTGCCAGAGTACGAGCAGATACAGCAGCTGGTCCTGACCGAGTAATTATCAGAGCTGTGAAGGAACTTAAAACATCAAAAGTGTTGAGTCTCCTTGCAAACGCTATGCTCAAATTTAAGAAATGCCCCGATATATTCAAAACAGGAAGAACAGTACTTCTCCACAAAGGAGGATGTGCTGAAGAAATAAGTAACTGGAGACCTATCACCATATATTCAGTAATCGGACGTATTATAGAAAAAGTAATTGACAGGCGACAACGTTCATTCGTAGAGTTCTCCGTACATCAAAGGGAATTCATTAATCTCCCTGGTACACATGTTAATACCTCAATTATTAATGGTTGCCTCAGGAATGCTAAAACAAAGAAAACTAGCTGCTGTGTGGTGTTCCTGGATGTTTCAAAGGCATATGATAATATTGGCCATGAACATCTCAAGCGGTGCATTAATCGAGTAAATATGCCAATCAACTTGCGAGATTCAGTAACCGACCTTATTTTAGGAAATAGTATCAAAGTTGAATGTGGTATTAATAAAACAGTGAGCATAGAGCTTAGGAAAGGCGTCGCTCAGGGATCTACAATCTCACCTGCTTTATTCAACCTGGCAATAGATGATACTATCAAAGAGCTCACAGATCAGGAGATCATTCAGGAGTATGGGTATCAGCTGTCAACTGACGTTGAAAATGTTTCAGTCTTAGCGTTTGCGGATGATATTTATTAGTAGCAAAAGATGAAGCTTCGGCGCAGGAACTCTTAAATACCGCCGTTAATAGTTTATCTGCTATAGGTCTTTCCATGAATCCTTCAAAATGCAGAATGATCAATATTAAAGAAGGGAACCTTTGTCAGAGAAGTGCTGTGACACTAGGAAATACTGCTTTGACATGTGTAAAATCTGGGGAAAACATAAAATATCTGGGAATAACTTTTGAAGATGAAATTGTGTTTGACAAGAGCAAATTGATAAATAGTTTAGAAAAAGACTTGAATTCTCTCACAGTTTCCTGTTTACTAAAACCAGACCAAAAGTTAAACATAATTAATCAATACATTTGGCCAAGTCTGATTTATACAATACAGAGTACACCGTTAAATAAAATTCCGTCAAGTTTTCTGGTCGATGTTGATGAACTTTGGCGATCAACTATCAAAGAAATCATTGGGTTACCACATGACTGTCCCAATGATATGTTGTATGCATCCAGGATTGTTCGGGGGCTGGGTTTAGTTAAGGTTGAATGGAAAGCATATATACAGCATTTTAATATAGTTCAAAAGTTACTCAGAGTGGAAGATGTTCATTTAGATATTTTGTCGAAATCTTGACGAGGATAAGAAAGAAATTCTTCAATATTTTAATTTTCCAACTAGTGATTGCACAGAATCAAAATCGGGACGTTGGGTACGAAATGAGCTTAAGAAACGGTCATTTGAAGCTTGGTGCAAACTTCCTCATAAAGGTAAAGGAGTGGAAGTTTATGAACAACATCCTAAGAACAACTCGTGGATAAATAGCAGAAAAGGCTTATCTTGCTCTGAATGGACGAATGCCATCAAAATGTCTTGCAACATCTCAGCGGTGAGAGCTGTGCCGGGGAGAAGTCAGCACACAACCCTATGCCGACAACCAGGATGTGACCAACCAGAGACGCTAGGACATGTCCTGGGCCAATGTTCTAAAAGAGAATTGTTACGAAATTCCCGCCATCACAGGGTTCGATCATCAATTGCCACTTCCCTGAGGAAATTGAAATGGGAAGTTTATGAGGAAGTACACTGCATTTTGGAAAATGGCAGTCACCCTAGAGCAGATATCGTTGCCATTGACAGGAAGAACGGAAGGGGTTTGGTCCTGGACCCCACGGTACGAATGGAAGTGAACATTCCGCAAGCCGTACGAGTTAACTAGGAGAAAGAGGCTATTTACCGACCATGCATACCTCACTTGAGTGAGAGATATAACTTACCTAAAAATGCATGGAAAGTGAATGGCCTTCTATTCGGAGCTCGTGGAACATCTTACAAGTTCGTCGTGGATATCCTCAAGAAGCTTGGCATCATCGAGGATGATCTTGAGAAGATCTGCTTGAGCATTTTGAGAGTTTCAATCAACATGCTACATAACCATTTATATGGTATATCGTAATGAATGTACCTACGCTGAAGATTATTCTGGACCTTTATGGTCTCCCGGAATGCCGGGCGGATGTCCTTCAGGAAATATATATATATATATATATATATATATATATATTAAAGAAGTCGAGGATATTTACAATGACACAGGCGTACCTCCAGCAAATAGATTGAGAATGATGGAGAGATTTCTCTCTGGGAATATTTTGACATGGTTTTTGAGTTTTAAATACACTTTTGGAACTATGGATGATTTCAAACAAGCGTTTCTTCGCAAATATTGGTCCCCAGCATTACAACAGAGTTTAAGGATGGAGCTCTACTCTAGAAAGTACCAAACTACCCAGCAGACGAAGTACTCAGATTTCTTTAATATGCAGATGCTTAAATTTCGAGATCTGGATCACCCTTTAGAAGAATCGGACCTGGTGATGACAATATCACGTCAATTACCGGTAAATGTACAGCATGGATTAGTAGCAGCAAATGTAAATTCGGCTTTACATGCAGAACAAGTATTACGCCAAATAGATGAGACTACATCTTATATTCAACAAAGAGGAGGAAGACACCTGGAGTTAGTCAGCACAACCGAAGTTATAAAACCTACACAAGCAAATACTAGAACACAGGGTACAAATACGAGTACGTCAACACCCAGGCGAAATCAGGAAGAAATAGAAAATAGACCATACCAGCGAAATGAAAATAATTACAACAATAGGCCATATCAAGGCAACAATAGATACCAACAGAGAGGATTCCGACAATGGCGAAACAATAGAAGAAATGAGGGGCCTTATAGAAGATACGGTGATTACAATGGAAATCAAAGATGGAGAGATAGGAGAGACCAAAACCAAGGAGAGCCGCAAGATTACCGTAACGACTGGAATGAAAGGCATGCTCAAACGCAAAGTTATCTGGAGGAGGTTCACGCTAACGAAGGAGGAGAGCAAGAACGATGGGAAAGAGCTATTGACAACATGAAAAATCCGGATACACATACCGAGGAAGCTGGAAGTCTACTGAGACAAGAGGAACGTCAGGGGCGTGCGCGACAGAAAGATGATGGAAGTCGCCATGGAGCTAAAAAAAATGATAAAGAAGTCTGCCTGAGAACGCAACAGCCGGAAATTGAAGAGGGGTGGATAGTAGCTCACATCCAGGAGTGGATTGCTTTGCCAGAAGATTGCCTGGAGGAGACAGTGAAACCACGGAATGATGATATTAAACAATTACCCATTATTATGCAAGTATTGGTGGAATTAAAATAAGATGTTTATTGGACACAGGGTCGCAGATCAGTCTTGTATCGGAGGCGTTGGTTCGAGAGTTGGGACGGAGTCAGAATATTCCTGTGACTCTCGTGCCACAACTCAAAGTGAGGGGCGTTATTCCTGAACGCACCGTCACTTGTAAACGTCAGGCATACTTATAGCTGGACATATTAGAACACACTTTTGGGCAAACGTTTATTATCATGGCAAATATGAATTTCAACATTATTCTTGGTGCAAATTTTATTTGTGACTATCAAGCTGTGATAGATTTGCACAGGAACACTGTCAGTTTCAAAGAGTTTGATCAACTGAAGAACGTGGGATTGCATATGGATGAAATCACTACCGGAAGGAACGTGAATTCATGGGCATCGGAAGCGATACTGGAAGAGACGGAAGAGGAGGTACGAAAGGCGGAAGATGACATCATAGAAGGAGCTGTTGTGGAATTTGATGAGGAGAGTGAATCTCAGGAGATATGGTCTTTACTAACAGAAGGACATGACAGCGATGCACAATTTTAAGAGCTATTGCAGGAGCGGCTCAATGACATTCAACTTGGGGGTGAACACAGAAAACAATTGGAAGAGATTTTAAGGAAGCACAAAGCAGTATTCGATACAGTCCCAGGGAAAATTATAAATTTTAAATATTCAATGCAAGTCGAGGATTGGTCACCATTCAGAAGTAAACTGTACCCCATTCCCGAAAAATATCTAGGCCAAGTAAATATTATTATAGATGAGATGTTACAAGCTGGAGTGATAAGGAAGACACCTACACCTTATTTAAATGCGATTTTGGCAGTCACAAAACCAAGTGGATCCATTAGACTTTGTTTAGATGCCAGAAATCTCAACATGAGACTCATTTTCCCTGAGTATGACAGAGCGCCAATCATCAGAGACGTATTAAAAGGCTTTAAGAACAAGAGTATTTATACATCCGTAGATCTTACCTCGAGTTTCCACCATATCGAATTGGATGAGAAGTCACAGCTTCTCACTGGCTTCTTATTCGATAATCAGACATATTGCTTCGTCCGCATGCCTTTCAGAGTCAAAACAGCGGGCTGCGCATTAATTCGAGCCCTGGATCGAAATCTAACCGAGGAGGTTAAGGAGATGACGGTACGCTACATTGATGACATTCTGCTGGCATCCGACAACATTGAAATTCACATGGAAAACTTAGATAAATTATTAGGCAACCTCAGAACTTCAAATTTCAAAGTAAACCAGAAGAAATCGCATTTCTTCAAGAGCGAAATATTGTATTTGGGTCACATCATTGACAAGGAGGGAGTGAAGCCATACCCGGCTAAGATCGAGGCGATAAAGAATATCCCTACACTTACGAGAGTCAAGCACATTCGAACTTTCTTAGGCGTAACGGGATTCTTTAAAGAGAACTGTCCAGGTTATACGGAGACGGAAGCACCAATGCAAGAAATGCTCAAAAAGAGTAATGAATGGTTATGGAATGCTGACTGTGAGAAGTCATTCCAAGCAACCAAACTACTGCTGGAAAACTGCATTAAATTAGGATATCCAGATTTCAAACACAAATTTATAATCCAAGCGGATGCTTCACTGATTGGTATAGGTGCAATGCTCTACCAAGAGGATCCAGAAAACCTGCAACTTAGATCATATATGGCATTTGTAAGCCGTAGATTGCGTAAGCACGAGCGCAATGATACTGTAACGGAATTGGAATTCTTGGCAATACTTCATGCACTCAAACGATGGAAAAAGATAGTTTATGGATATCCCATTGTTATCAGGACAGATCATAAGGCATTAACATTCTTGTTTAAGACATCGATGGCTAGCGAACGTGTGACACGTTGGTCTTTCTATATTCAGCAGTTTAATATTGAAATTGAACATTGCCCAGGGATGATGAATGCAATCCCGGATGCACTCAGCAGGAACGCAGCGCCTGACAATGAAGAAACGGCGATGGTACAACACCTAGAATTAACACCGAAGGACCGTGAATTCTTGGAGGAGTTACGTGAGATCCAACGAGAGCAAGAAGCAGAACCATAGATGATGCAAACGATTCAATATTTTAGAAGACAGCTACCTACAGGAACACCTGCTTTTCGAGAATCGAGAGCCAAAAAAGGAAGATATGTATACATCAACAATTTGCTGCACAAATGGGTAGATAATGACCACACCAAACTACGTATATTAGTACCTGCATCATTACAGCGAGGACTGACCTGGCATACTCATGAAAGTTACGGACACGTGGGAATAGATAAGTGTGAAGCGACCATAGGAGTGACATTTACATGGCCACGTATGAGGACAACAATATGTGACGTTATTACGACTTGTGATCCTTGTCAGAGGACAAAGCCAAATAACTATTCAATGAGGTAGTATCCTAAACCACTGTTACCTCAAAAACCGTGTGAGCTGGTGGCGATCGATTGTTTCGGCCCGATTCCGAAAGGAAGGCGAGGATGCCGCCATTTATTAGTTTGTCTGGATGTATTCTCCAAATTTGTAGTACTGTGTCCCATCCAGAAAACAACGTCTAAGCAGGTGCTCAGCCGCTTACGCAATAGAGTCATTCCGACTCTTGGAAAACCAAAATTTATTTTATCGGACCATGGTAGCTATTTTACGAGCGCCGAATTCAAGAAAGGTGTAACATGGGTGTAAACACATCTTAAGTAGTATCCACAACCCTCAAGGTAATCCTAGTGAACGTGTAATCAAATGCGTATCATCTTACTTGAGAATATTCATTCCCAATGAACATCACAAGTGGGTAGACAGAATTAAGGATGTAGAAACAAGCATGAATTCTACAAGGCATGAGTCGACAGGACAGATTCCTATGGTCTTACACAAGAACGAATATCCGGAGAGATCGTGGAAAAGTATCATCAACTGCCCATAAGATCCTATGATAGCACATGACTTAAGAATAGAGAGAACGAGAGTACATATGAGAAAACAGGCAGATCGCAGGTTGCGGCGAGTAAGAAACAAGAGGTTTCACCGGGAACTAGATTTAAATGAGCTTGTTTTGGTACGTCGCCCGGCAACATCTGATCTAGAGAAAAAGATCTTCAGTAAATTTTTCGAGAAATTTGTGGGACCCTGTTCTATAGTAAGAAATCTGGGAAATAATGCGTACAGAGTAAAGGAACTAAGTACAGGAACTATGTCTGTCTACAATAGCGCCAACTTAAAGATATATAAAACAAGCGAACCTTGGGAGCGCCGAAATAAAGATACAGTTTGAGTATATGGACGTCCTATGACATCCCAGTATACGGGGGTCACTTGCATACGTAAGGAGAAGGAGGAAGTGCGAGCCGTTGTTGACAATCTTTAACGAGCAGAGCAGCAGTGATGACACACAGTGAGCGAGAGGGAGGAAGATACGAGACGAGCGAAGAAATTGCCTCAGGCATCCGCCCGGCAAGCACGCAGGCTGAAATGTTGTAATACAAGCAGGAAGTAAAACGAGTATGAATGACACTCAAGACAGGAGCGGCTAGACAAGGCAGTATATAGGGGTTGAGTTTATGAAATGAACAAAATGGCGTACGGAAGTTGTATAAAAACCGACTTTATGCTAAGCTCGATTTTTAGCAAGTAGAGGAGTCGTGAACCCTTTATACTCTGATAGTATAAATGATTCTATGTTTTATTTCTGCAATATGTAATATTTCTACCAGTATCATGAAAACCAGACAGAAATGGTGAAACTATAGGCATTGGTTGGAGACAATAAGAATGTACCTGGGTGCAGAAAGACAAAGCTTAATCGCTAGAGGAATTTGTGAAAGGGACCAAGCCTAGCGATGAATCAAAAAGCAGGTGCTGGCTGGCTTAGAAATAGGAAGACGCGAGATGACACATGCGTTTGGCATTTTCCTTGTTCTGTTTCGCGCCTAGCCAAAAGAAATGCAATGATATGAGAGGCTGATTGATCAACTAGACACTCCTACAGGGCGGTGTGCTGTAAGAAAAATCACGAGGTCTACGTGAGTGAGAACCAATAGGAGAGGAATGCTACTTTAACGCGGTAGACCTGGCGTCACGCTCAAGAGCTCGGATTACGGTGGGAAACTGGACACAGATTATCCCTATGATCGATTCTTGATTAAATTAGCATGACATTGACCTGCGCATTTCTACGAGTTTAATGGTGTTTATTACAAGCCTGTAAGACAATTATTATGGAAAAGATTTTTATTTTTCCCTTTCCATAGGCTCTCAGTGAACGATTCATATATAATTGGCGTGTGAAGCCATGAACACTGACTTTAATTTGTGCGTCTGAGGGAGTAAGACTTTATTTTTGTGTGTCGGAGGACACAGGCTAAGACCTTACTTTTGTGTGTCGGAGGACACAGGTTAACCTTTAATTTGTGCGCCTGAGGGCGTAAGACTGTATATTTTGGGTCGGAGGACACAGGTTGATAACTTTTAATTTGTGCGTCTGAGGACGTAGGCACTTGTACTATGTGTGTCATGAGGACACAGATTTTATTGAGCCAAATGTGTTGTAAATTCAGTGTTTGATAGATAGTCACTGTACTATTTTGTAGGGCCAGTATCTTCGACAATTCGCCAACAGCCTGTTTTGGGGAACAAAGTACTCAAACAAGGTTAATTTAGTAGACAGAATTCGAGTGTGTATTAATTTGACAAACATGTTTGTATCAGCACGAGAGATGGCAGCGTCGATCATGGAAGCAGTCTGGAATCATCATCACTTCGTTGAAATGTTTGCCATGAGCTAAAAGCATTTAAGTAGGGAGATGGCTGCCGATGTCCGATGACGCTGATTTGCTGAAGGATGAGTACTGAATAATATTTTATTATGACAAGTCAATTTATGGTGTATGGGACCAGTTTGTGTAAATATCTTGTTTGTGTGTTATTAACGTAGAGTTTGTATTTGTCTGACACACAGTAGTTGCATGGAAACAGCTAGCGCTAATTTTGTAGATATTTGTATATTTTGATTGTTGTAATGTACGTAACTATGTGCACTGCCGTGTACGTATATGTTAACGTAACGCCGCTAAGTAACGTAGATCGGAGTTTTGTAGTGCGACACGAGTAGAACTGAATTAATATAATATAAAATAGACTGAGGGTGATTTTGATCTTTGTGTAGAGTTTACGATTGATCAGATTCATTGTTGTTAATTGCCATTGTTGCAATGTAGTTTTGTTGTGAGTAGCAATCAGCTAACTCGAGGGTTTAATCTTGGTAATAAAGTTTTGAGCGTCTTGAACGCGAAAGTAGAAAAATCTGGATCAAACCGACCTCCTTGATGTGATTTGTAAGTCAATCCGAGATATGGTGTCATGTGTGATTTATACTGGTATTGTCTGCGGGAAACTCAGCATGGTGTCTGATTTCCGTCATGCCGCAATAAGCCAGATTCGTTCTATTTGCAACCTCGCGAGGCGCATATATGGATATGATGTTTTCTTGCCATTTATGTAAAATGGGTGAGATTTGTTGCTGTTGATTCTACGATGTTTAACAAGGCCACTGAGTCAAATCGTTATTTTTAGACACGCTTGGGAACTGACAGGTGATAGATATGTGGAAGGGAGTGAGTAACCACATCTTGTGGCGGGTTGATCAGATAAGACGGCCGTTGGTCATTAGCTGATGCAGACCTTGTTGGCCTGTTTCTTATAACATTTTGTATTCAGAAAAGAAATGATCAATTGTAAATAATATTTGAGAGTAAATAGGGTGTTGTCTACGTCGTACTATAATCTCCGAAGCGTTAGCTTATCGTGCATTTTATTCATGTAAAGTAATCTCAGCCGGCGAGGCTTTTGTTGTTGTTGGTTTATATTTCATGTTTATGTTTCGTGTCAGTGACCCGTGTAGTCACGCGCGACGTGCTTTCCTTGTTTGTTGTGTTGAGCATTTGGCCTTGCAGGCAAGCTCATTTGTCAGATGCGTCATCGCACTGAGGGGGAAATCAAGGGAGATTCTTGTTGTTGTTGTTGTTTGAGTCTTCAGTCTTTTGACTGGTTTGTTGCAGCCCTCCATGCCTCCCTGTCCTGGGCTAATAGTTTCATCTCTACATAGCTACCACACCCTACATCCGAGGCAATCTGTTTAACATATTCTAACCTTGGTCTACCCCTACAGTTCTTGTCCTCGACCCTTCCTTCCATAACTAAGCTTGCTATTCCTGGCTGTCTTAGTATGTGTCCTACTAACCTATCTCTTCTCTTCATTAGCAGTCGCGAGAAACAACTCCCCTCTCCCACTCGTCTTAATACCTCTTCGTTTGTAACCCTATCTACCCATCTGATCTTCATCATTCTCCTGTAACACCACATTTCAAATGCTTCAATTCTCCTCTTTTCTGCTGCACCAATAGTCCAAGTTTCACTTCCATAGAGCGCCACGCTCCAGACAAAGGCTTTCAAAAATGACTTCCTAATACCTAAATCTATATTCGATGTCAACAGATTCCTTTTTTTGTAGAAATGCTTTCCTTGCATGAGCCAACCTACTTTTTATATCCTCTTTGCTTCGTCCATCACTGGTTATTTTGCTTCCTAAGTAACAGAAGTCTCCTACTTCCTTCAGCTTTTCACCTTCCAATTTGATGTCCATAGAGGTTTCTGATTTATTTCGGCTGCATTCTAGTATTTTTGTTTTACAATTATTAATTATCATCATGTATTCTTTCCGTAAGACGGAGTCCATACCATTCAAAAACTCATCAAATCCTTAGGCTTGTCGGCCAAGATGACGATGTCATCAGCAAATCTCAGAGTTGAAATTATTTCTCCTTGAATCTTCACTCCCACTTTTAAATTTCTCTCTAATTTTCTTCATTGCTTGTTCAATGTAAAGATTGAAAAGTATGGGTGATAAGTTGCAGCCTTGCCTAACACCTTTCTGAATATCAGCTTCTCTCTCATGTCCTTCAGCTCGAATGACTGCTGTCTGGTTTCTGTATAGATTGTATATCGCCCTCCTATCCCTGTACTTTATTCCAATCGTTTTCAAAATGTCAAACAATTTAGTCCAATCAACGTTATCAAAAGCCTTTTCTAAGTCTACAAATGCCATGAACGTTCTCTTATCTTTCCTTATTCTACCTTCCAAAATCAGCCTAAGACTTAGTACAGCTTCCCTTGTTCCTACATTTCTCCTGAAACCAAACTGGTCTTCACTCAACTCCCTTTCTATCTGGCTTTCAATCCTCTTGTAAATTATTCTAGACAGGATCTTTGAAGCATGAGTAATCAAGCTGATTGTACGGTAATCTTCACATCTGTCAGCTCCCACTTTCTTTGGTATAGGGATAATTACATTCTTCTTGAAATCAGGGGGTACCTCACCTGTCTCATAAATCCTACACACCAAGTGAAATAACCTGATCAGACCTTCATCTCCTATGCAGCGTAGCAACTCAATCGGTATATCATCTATGCCTGGTGCTTTGTTCATGCCTAAGTCTTTCAAAGCTCTATCAAATTCTGATCTCAATATTAAATCTCCTTTTGCATCCTCATCAATTTCTTCCTCCCTTTCCATTACATTATTCTCAATCTCCATTCCCTTATACAAACTCTCTATGCAAGCTTTCCATCTCTCAACCTTTTCTTCCCCATCGGTTAGAAGCTTTCCATGTGTGTCCTTAATATTACAGCACTTACTGTCGACCAAAGTATTATGTGTACTCGAGTTTGAAGGTTGTTTGTGATGTAACCAACAGACATACTGTACATAAAATCCAATAACATCATCATTTTCGTCGTTCTATTTTACGTGAGTTCATGTAGGTTTGAAATTTTTAGTTTATATTTTAATATTTTTTATCGCAGTTGGAACACAAAAAGTGCCCGTTTTAAAGCGTGTTTCAACCATGCGTCACATTTAAGAACTATTATCTCACAAACCCGTCATCAGATCGAATCCAAATTTTAACACAATATACATTGGAATGTTGTATAACGGGTTTATTAATTTCAAACTTTTGTGTGTTCAAGAAACAAAGTTGTTATCATTTTTGTAAGGTAACTTTTTCTCGGCTCAGGGTGGTTGGAAAATATAGTCCTTGGTCGCGTTGTATTCCTTATACATCAAGACGTTATGCTGTATGACTTTAAAATACGTAAATTAATTCACTTATTTTATATCGGTTTATATTTGAACGGGGAAATACGACCTCGCCTCGCTCGGCAGTGATGGGCTCCATCGCAGCAACGCTGTACAGATTACCCCGGAGCGGCTGGCTGGTAAATCATGCCTTATTTCCACGAACAAATACAAACCGATATAAAATAAGTGAATTAATTTACGTGTTTCACAGTCATACAGCATAACTTCTTGATGTATAAGGATTACAACGCGACCAAGAGCTATATTTTCCAACCACCCCGAGCCGAGAAAAAGTTACCTTACAAAAATGATAACAACTTTGTTTCTTGAACACACAAAATTTTGAAATTAATAAACCAGTAATACAACATTCCAATGTATATTGTGTTAAAATTTGCATTCGATCTGATGAAGGAGTTTTGAGATAATAATTCTTAAATGTGACGCATGATTGAAACACACTTAAAAACGGGCACATTTTGTGTTCCAACTGCGATAAAAAATATTAAAATATAAAATAAAAATTCCAAACCTACATGAACTAACGTAAAATAGAACGACGAAAATTATGATGTTATTGTATTTTATGTAGGTCTATTGGTTACTTCACAAACAACCTTCAAACTCGAGTGCACATAATACTTTGGTCGATAGTAGTCTTCTTTTCCCCAAATGTATTCTTAATCCTTCGATAAGCTGTGTCTACTTTTCCTAATTTCAGACAATTATCTATACCTGCACATTTCTCTTTCAACCAATCTTCTTTCGCTTCCTTGCACTTCTTGTTGACCTCATTTCTCAGACGTCTGTATTCTGC
Organism: Meconema thalassinum; assembly: GCA_946902985.2. Lineage (NCBI taxonomy): Eukaryota > Metazoa > Arthropoda > Insecta > Orthoptera > Tettigoniidae > Meconema > Meconema thalassinum. The sequence continues at coordinate 292,031,087 of OX336396.1, read as the reverse complement.
TGTCCCCTTTTCATCTCTTACTTTCTTGTGTTTCCGCCTTTCATCCATCAATTCTAGTATATCCCGAGTGATCCACGGTTTTCTACCTATTCTTTCTTTCCTACCAATGTTTTCTTCTGCGGGTTTTGTTATTTCATTCTTCAAAAGTGCCCATTCGTCTGCAATTGAAGTTTGTTTAGGGGTTTTTCATTAGTCCTTCCTTTATACTCTTCTTGAATCATTCGTTTACATCCTCTTCATTCAGTCTGTCTATTGCCCACCTTTTGGGCTTTAGACTTTTCTTCAGTTTCTTCAACTTTAATCTGCATTTCATTACGACCAGATTGTGGTCAGAGTTTATGTCAGCACCAGGATATGTTTTACAATCCAAAATCTGGTTTCGAAACCTTTGCTTGACCATAATGAAGTCGATTTGGTAACGCCCTGTATCTCCTGGTCTCATCCATGTGTATATTCTTCTATTGTGGTTATTGAATAAGGTGTTAGCTATGACCAACTCATGCTCGGTGAAGAATTCCATCAGCCTGCTTCCTCGATTATTCCTTTCACCCAATCCGAAATCTCCTACTATCTTCCCTTCTCTCCCTTTTCCTACCAGAGCATTCCAATCTCCCATTACTATAACATTTTCATCACCCTTGATATACCTCAGAATTTCGTCTATTTCTTCGTAGACCTTTTCAACATCCTCATCATCAGCTTGACTGGTAGGCATATAGACTTGTACCACTGTGGTGCACGTAGGTTTAGTATTGATTTTTGCTACAATAATCCTTTCACTATATTGCTCATAATATTCCACCCGCTGTCCAAGTTTCCTACTCAATATGAGACCAACCCCTGCTTGGCCATTGTTTGATTTAGTGCTAACGACCCTATAGTTTCCTGACCAAAAGTCCTGTTCTTCCTGCCAGCGCATTTCACTAATCCCAACCAAATCCAACCTTAACCTATCCATTTCCCTTTCTAAGTTTTCTAACCTTCCACTTCCTAGCAGACTTCTAACATTCCACGCTCCGATCCGTAGAATGTCAGATTTCCTCTTTGTCACTTCTGTGATGTTAACCCGCTCTCGGATTGAAATTTTACAAGGGAGGAGGCCATCGTCACATGTAATTATGCATAGAGAGGTGCATATCCTCGGGAATAGCATTATGGCTGTAGTTTCCCGTTGCTTTCAGCCGTGCAGCAGGACGCAGTGTAGCCATTATTTGGCTTATATTATCAATATCTTAACCGTCCAAAAGACTAGTAAAGAATTGATTTATTCTGAAAGGCTGCTACTCCCTTTCAGAATAATTAAAGAGCAATTCTACTAACAAAAATACTAACCTTCTACTAACAATTAAATACCAAAATTCTACTAACGAAGAAAGAAAAGAAAAAAACTTATGTTCCACCAACAACAAATACTACCACTATAACAGTCTGTCACCAGGCACACTCACATGCACCCTCACACATCACAGTCTACTGAAACAATGAACTATAACTAATAAACAATGCAACTGCTACCAGACACACTCACACACCACAGTCTAATAGAACAATGACCTATATCTAATAAACAAACTAACTACATACTTACTGTACTGTAATTTGAATTGACAATATTTCTCTTCATATCATAATAATAATAATTATTATTAACCCTACCAACCTGGGCCCAATGTCTGGGAAGCCAGGCTCTGCCTGTCACAGTCAGGACCAAAGGGGAGTGATAGAGGAGTAACACCTCTTTAAAAAACCTTGGTCCAGCTGGCCCGGCTGGTAGTCCCTTGTAAGGGCCCCTTACCAGGGTTACGGTAAAGTCCTCAACGACAACTGTGGTGGAGAAGGTAGCCTTTGGTACAGCATAGATGGCGGAAGAGGCATTCCAGTGCTTGGGATAAATAGAGCAAAAGGTATCTGTTTTAACTAAACAGATATCAGCATTCACCCGATAACGTCTGTTCCCCATGTTAGGGGCGGTTATCAAAGGCGTCTGTTCCCATATTGGGCGGCCTATTATGATCCATCTGGCGATTCGATCACAGATGTAACATCGAAGGGGAGTAAACCTCCTTCCAAAATAATCTCAACTTAAGACATGATGGTAAACCACAACGGAAAATATACTCCAGGAGGTAAACAATCCTCCATCACAAGAAACTGTGATGCAACTGGGCCTGCGGAGTCGGGAGAGCCCAAAACATCATGTGAGGAAGAGTCGGAGCTTCCTAGAACTTCACGCATAAGACCTAAGCAAAAACATCTGCTAGGCACACTGAACATCAATACGCTCATGAAAACTGGTAAACTGAAACAACTGACAGATGTGCTGAATAGACGTAATATCCTCATTCTTGCTTTACAAGAAACTCGATACACCGACGAAGATGCTTTTGAGTCTGAGGGATATAGAATTTACAAAGGGAAAGCTGGCATCAAAACCAAACAAAACAGTACTATACTTGGAACAGCTTTTATGATTAAACAAAACTTAACAGAATCAATAACAAATTTTACATCTTCATCAGAACGAATTTCACTTCTCTCATTTCGATCAGGAAACAAAGGCTATACTATAATCAATGCTCATGCTCCCACCAATGAGGACAATAAGAAAAATCCAGAAAATGTTGAAGAGTTTTGGGAAATGTTGGAACATGAATCATCAAAGATACCTTATCATCACGTTAAAATCTTAGTTGGTGACTTTAATGCACAGATTGGAAGAGAGAGAAAATTTAGAAACATAGTGGGTGACTTCCCAGCTCACAACCGCACTAACAGAAATGGAGAGAGACTCATAAGTTTCTGCAGACTATTTGATCTTAAATTAATGTCAACATTTTTTAGGAAATTACCGAGGAGAAAGAACACATGGTGCTCTCCAAATCCACATTTAGGTTCATATCAATTGGATCATGTAGCAATTACAAAACAGAACTTTAGAGAAATCATGAATGTTAGAGTAAGGAGAGGATTAAATATTGACTCTGACCATTTTTTGTCTGAGATCAAAACTAAATTCCAAGCCAAAAATTCCAAAAATTCCCAAAATAGACCCAAAAGTTTTATCAGAAAATAAGACTGAATTTATCAATAAACTGCATACTAAAGATAAGAGTAACTGGGAAGAGATCAGAGATGTAATGATAGAATCAGCCAAAGAATTGGGACAGCCTCCAAGGAAAAGGAAACACCGATGGTGGAATACAACATGTGATGCAGCGATCGAACGTAGATTAGCGGCTTGGCAGTTATGGAATTCCAGGAAACGAGAAGATGACTGGATTAATTTTGTAGAGATCAGAAAGCTAACATCCAAAATCATCAGGATAGAGAAACGTAATTATGATAAGAAGCGATTGGAAGAGATAGATATAGATTTTAAAAAGAACAACACCAGACAATTCTACAAAGTATTTCGAGAGGAGATCCAAGGATACAAACCAATGAACCTCCATTTCAAGGATTCAACTGGTAGACTGGTCACTAATAATAAAGGCAATTGCGAATTACTTGCTAAATACTTTGAGGAACTTCTTAATTGCGAAGAACCTTTAGAAAGACTACAGTTTACATCACCACAAAAAGAGAACCCTCCGTCAGAACCACCAACTGTCCAACAAATAGAACAATATATTGACAATCTTAAAAATAATAAGGCACCTGGTGAGGATGGGATACTAACTGAAATGTTGAAACTCGGTGGTAAATTTGCAGCTGAAGCTTTACACAAAGTTATCAAGGAATGTTGGGAAAATGGAACAATTCCAAATAATTGGAAACAGGCAATAATCCATCCCTTGCACAAGAAAGGAGATAAGACAAACCCCAACAATTATAGAGGTATTTCCTTACAGCCAATCGCATACAAAGTTCTTTCTAAAGCATTGCTACACAATCTGGAAGAACAAGCAGAACATACTATCGGCGAATACCAAGCCGGATTTAGAAAAGGGAGATCTTGTCCAGAGCAAATTTTCAATCTCAAAACAATCCTTAGAATCAGAACAATACGTAACCTCAACACAGTTGTATCTTTCATTGATTTCAGAAAGGCTTATGATTCAATAGACAGACAGTCTGTATTCCTAACGCTAGCAGAATTAGGGATAGATAAAAATACCAGACAACTGGTTGAACAAACACTAACAAATACAACCTCAAGAGTTAAATTTCTAAACGACATTTCAGAACCCTTCCAAATCAAAACCGGAGTTAGACAAGGTGATGGGCTTTCACCACTTCTATTTAATTTGATATTAAACAAAATCATGAAGGAATAGGAACTTAAATTATGCGAAAGAAACATTGAAGGGTTCCGTTTGGGGCAAGGAAAAGGAAGATGTGAGGTGAAATGTCTTGCCTTTGCTGATGACATAGCAATCATTTCAGAAAACAGATTTCAAGCACAAATAATGGTTGAAACCCTACATGAAATAGCAATAAAAACTGGTCTTCAGATTTCGTATGAAAAAACAAATATATTGAACACAGACACAATGGAGAAAAATATCTAACAACTCAACATGGACAGATTCAAAGAGTTGATAAATTTAAATATTTGGGAGAATGGATCCAGTCAAATGGACTTGATAACACATCCTGCAAGGAGAGATTCAGAAAGATGGAAAATGCCTATAAACTCACCCAACATAGATACAACAAACGATCAATTTCATTCCAGGCAAAAATCAGGCACTACACAACTGTAATTAAACCAGAGGTATTATACGGATCAGAATGTTTAACGTTGAACAAAAGAGGTGAACAAGAGGAACTGGAAAAGAAAGAAAGGAAAATACTTAGGAAAATTTTGGGTCCCCAAAAGAATAAAGATATTTGGATGAAGAGAAAAAATGAAGACCTTTACCGAAATGTGGAAAAAATTACAGACTCAATTAAAAGACGGAGACTACAATTTTATGGTCACCTTCATAGAATGGATAGCAGCAGGCTAACTAAGAATTTTTTTGACTACATCTCCAAATTAAAAAACACCACTAGATGGCTGGAAGAGATACGGTGCGATCTGCAAAAACTGAAGATCACAAACAACATCATTTCTAATAGGGTGGAATTCCGGTGACTGATCACTACTGCAGATTTTTCGATTCTGCAAGTTCCACATCAACCACGGAGAGTGTTATCAACGGAACAGAGGCAGGCCATCAGCCAACGTATGAAGAAGTTTTGAGAAGAAAAGAAAAAACGAAACAATGTACCGTAGTCTTAGGTTCAAAGCGATCTATAATTGGCCAAATTCTAATATATATATATATATATATATATATATATATATATATACTAGCTGTTACCCGCGGCTTCGCCCACAATAACATTTGGAATCCTGTTATAACATTAGTTAAATAGATAGATAAGCATGGGTAATAGTGGAAAATAATTCTATCACCTGAAACCAAAAATGCATGGGACGAAAAAAAATATCAAAATATCATGTTGGTTTCGACCCTAAAAGACGTGAAAAATATAATAAAAGTATTGTGCCCAATCGGACACGGCAGACTGGCATCGAACTCGGGTCTTATCAGAGAAAACCAGGCCCGTGATTCTGCCTAGAGTCGAACCATTGATCTCGGAGGGGGAACAGTTACAGGGAACCCGAAGAGCAATGAGATGTATAATGACATATAATAATATAGCATGATTTCACGGCTAGAATGTGAATATCATAGCTGTTTAAGGGAATAATTGTTAGAAAATGCAGTCATATGTACGTTTTCGAGGCATAGTAGCATGAAGGCAAGCCAGCTTGACATTTCACTAATCGCAGCCAGCGGATGGGAGGAGATTCGTGGCGCCGAAGGGACTCATTTCGTCTGGACCACTGGGACAGCTAGAAATTAATGACCCTGGGATTCCCCAATGGACAACACTTGAGACCGGAGTGGGGATGATTGTCCACGGAAATTAATTGATTGCAGCCAATTGGAGCATCGAAATGGAATAAAATGTACACCCAGGTGAATATATTCTAGGAGAGATAATTTAGGAGTGGTCTCACACCTAAATTAAAGCCTATATCTCTAAATAAGCCTGTTAACACCGAGCCTACGTTCGAGAGGAGTGATTTGGTGACCAGCAAGAGGGGATTCACCATGGTGGTGTCATGACGCTATGGAATAAGGCAATTAATTGTAATTAATTGGCCGAAGCGATCGCTTGCACGCGAGTGAGTATGGGACGTCCACATCTAGATAAACGAGGTGTATACGTCATTTTGAATGGATATGCATTATTTCAAGAAAGGAGTCGCTCTCGTGTGTCCTGTTGACTACATTTTACGAGAAACCTTTATAGAGGGGAAGCAGCACAGACCAAGCCAGTTCGTCTTGAGTTCGTCTTGAGTTCGTCTTTAGTTCATCTTCAGTTCATCTGCAGTCTACACGTAAACTAAAACGCTGCCAGTAGTGCGCGAAATGTTAGAGTATCGACGCTCGAATGTATATGAAGAACACTGGAAGCGCATCATATAGCTTCTTAATAGTAATCAAGAATCGCGTAAGATTTAATCTACAGCAGATATTTATCCATTATTATACGCAAGTGTAGTTTGCTACAGCGTAGCAATAATTTAGGATGGTTTTGGACACTGAATACCAGGAGGTATTGTCATACTTATAAATGACGCAGTATCGTCAGGATCATTACAGTTCAAGGGGCGTGGTGGCTCGGCGGTCTAGCTGTATGCCTCTCACCAAGGCGGACCGGGTTCGATTCCCGGTCAATGCATGTGAGATTTTCGGTGTGAAATGCCATGTCCTGTGGTTCGGATTCCACGTAAAACGGAGGTCCCGTGGCTTATGATCGCGAGATTAACGGTCACGTTAAAGTACAAGCTTTTTTCATTACAGTTATGGGAGCCGAGAAGCGTCACAAGTAATCATGACGGTGAAATGAACAGTATTGAAGGGAACGAGAATCGAACGCACGTATACGCAGATAGACTTTCACGGAGACCAGCGGTTGTCGTAGCTTCATCGCATCTCTGAGGTCAGGCGTTAGGAGGAGTCCGATTAAGGATCAACCTGTGAAATAGTGCAATAGTGTATATAAATTTTATTATAGTGATTTCAAAAGTGTTTATGTGTATTGTGAATAACATGTATCGTGTTAAAGTGAGAAAAGCCACTGATAAAAGTATGATTATCATGTGTGAAATATGTGATACCGTGTGGTATGTGAGATATAGAATGATGGCTTAAATCAAGCGTCATGGTAGGTCCGTGGCTGGTGTACTGGAATAATCCAGCGAAAATGAAAAGTGAGTACAAATTTACAATGTTATTCTAACTAAATAGTTCACCATACAACGAAACATCACTTTAAGACTAAGATGTAACAGTCACTTATGTACGAGCTTTCACCACTCGTATTTGGTAGAATATGGCTTGGAATGTGATTTGTTTAGGGCCATTCAGGCCTAAGATAGTGATGAATGTAACGGTAACGTTAAATGATAATAATAATAATAGTAATCTGGGGTCGGTAACAGTAAAGTAAAGTAAAGTAAAATAATAGGCATTTCTGGCCTAAATAACGTTCAAAGTGTGTCATGTCTAATATAAAGATACTGTATTTGGTAAACAGTAAGAAAGTAACGTGAAATATAGCGAGATACGAGAGTTTTTCAGTGTCAGCGAAGTGTTGAATGAATATTTGATATGGTCAATTCTTAGGATTGTAGTTGAGAACCATTAAAGTAATGTAAGCCAGTAAATTTATACTTGTTTCTAGGAGCTATTTGAAGCTTTGGCTTAAGAGTAATCGCAGAGAGGACGTGAGTGCTTCAATAATTGAGTCATCTATGAGAAGTATTGTTTGAAGCCGCATAGAGCGAGCGAAGTAACGTAGAATCCAGTGATTTACGTCAATAAAGTTGCGGGGACCATTCTAACATAGCTTGCGCGTTAGGTGAAATGTTGGCTAATCTACGAGTTAGTATCGCCGTTGTGCATACTTTTATTATTCGCAGCGGATTGGAACGGACCGTGTCTGTATCCATCGCTTGCAGGAATAATTGCCACGAGGGATGTTCTTCGAGACCCCGTGAGCACATGTATAAAATGATCTGCCCTGAGAGGAGATTCATGTTCGTCGTATAGGAAACGCAGATTTCCTTATTATATTGTAGGCAGCTGCTGATGAAGAATCTTGTATTCTCATTATGATGCGCGCCCAAAGCCACTTGTATTCACCACAGAACGGCAAGGCTATTACAGGATCCATCCCCAGCCATGAATGTTAATTAAGGAGCCGAATTGAGCCCATTACACTATAAATATAGGTGGTAAATAATCAGAATGACTCAATTACGTGAGACAACACTCAGCGTCACTCCATTGTACTGCAATTGTAAACAAAGATGACCTTGCTAGCAGCAAGAGGGGGGTGGTATGTATGCCACGCAGGACGGCAGCCATCTTGCTCGGCCAGCTGGAACTAATTTTATTGCCTGCTTGGAAGGGGAGGTTTGGAGACCCAGTCCCTTTATTTTAGAAGCAGAGTGGGACACTGAAGAATCTCGATATTTCGAAATGTAATTAAGATATGATTGTTGTGATGATGCCAATTGAATTAAATGATGTGTTTCAACACACATACATTGTTTGATCGTTTTGATCGGATAGTATTTGGCCCAGTTATTCTCTGAGGAGGAACGCTGAACCAAATAAAATGTAGGCATCTTTTTAAAGTGCATTTTTGCCCAGTTCACACTAATTTATGCAGACGGGTAGATGATTTCTAATAACATGACACGTTTGTAACGATAATAATTTCGACCAGACCCAGAAAATCGTTGTATGGTGAAGCTATAAACATTTCTATCCATGTGTATTTTGGAAGGGAAAACGTACCACTTTTAGCGTTTCATATTGATGGGAAGGAGGAAGATGATTCACACGACACAACAACATTTGTTAATTAAGGCATAAAATAATGAATTTATGTTAATGAAAGTAAATGCCCGTGAGAAACGGATTAATGTTTTATTATTACAGAATTAATGTCATTTAAAGTGATATTGTGACTTTTGTGTTTTGATAATCCAGTTTGTTAAATTGTGTCACATGATGAACACTATGGAGACTCGTAGATGTTTGAAAGTATCAATGATAGGATGCTAGAAATAGATTTGAGTGCAGTGTAGCACTAATTAAGAAGAGACTCACAAAATAACCTTGATTTTCATTGTGGGAATTAAATGTAAATTATCCTTTGTTTGTATTTTGTTGTATAGCCATGACTTTATATCAGTAAATGTTTTATTTAGGAATATGTTGTTTCTTTCATGTAGAGTAGTTACCTGACAGACTCAAATCCTGAGCATGTGGTCGTATGGTGGGCATGAACGTCCCATACCTCGAAAGACCGTGAGTTAGCTGGGATACGAACACATGTTCCACATGATGACAATTGGGTACAGTATTAAAAAAACTATTTTTTGAAATTTCATTCGAATCAATTTTTATGTCATTCCTGGGACTTAGAAAATTCCGGCCAAAAAGTACAAAATCATTAATAACTCCCTACGTATTCGGCGTATGATGAAACAGCAAGAGACAAAAAAGATGTAATGTGTTATTGTCTACAACATAGGCCATGTATAATTTTAAACTCAGACATATTACGTTTCCCCCCCTCCATAATTTCACCCCTCCCCATGGGCCCCTTAAATTGGATTTATGAAAAAACGGTCAAACACCTGTTTAGTTATTTTTTATGCTGATTTTTTTCGGCTGAGATCCAAACTCCTCGCCTATGTCGTTTAAGAGATACACGCTCCGTTAGGAATCCTTCAACCCCCACTTTTCACCCCTTTCACCTCATAATATACACCACATCGAAAAACCCTCAGACACGTGTCTTCTTATTTTTAATGATGATTTTATATGCCGAGTATCACATCCTCCAATGAAACCAATCGGGAAATATTGCTATTCAATGAAATGCAGGTCTACCCCCTTAACACCCCTTTAGAACCTGAATATCCAAAAATCCTTTCTTAGTGGGCGTTTGCGGCCCTTGAGGAAGCTGGATACCAAATTTCATTCCAATCCGTTTGGTGGTTTCAGAGATTTCGTGATGGATGAATGAATGAGTCAGTGGTATTAGAGCTTTATATAGTAGATAAGCATCGGTCCTGGTGGAAAATAATTATATCACCTGAAACCAAAAATTCATGGGACGAAAAAAACATCAAAATATCATGTTGGTTTCTGACCCTAAAAGACGTGAAAAATATAATAAAAGTATTAAAAAAACTATTTTTTGAAATTTTATTCGAATCAATTTTATGTCATTCCTGGGACTTTGAAAATTCCGGCCAAAAGTACAAAATCATTAATAACTCCGTAAGTATTCGTCGTATGATGAAATAGCAAGAGACAAAAAAGATGTAATGTGTTATTGTCTACAACATAGGCCATGTACAATTTTACACACAGACATATTACGTTTCCACCCCCACCCCCATAATTTCACCCCTCCCCTCGGGCCCCTTAAATTCGATTTCTGAAAAAACGGTCAAACACCTGTTTAGTTATTTTTTATGCTGATTTTTTTCGGCTGAGTTCCAAACTCCTCGCCTATGTCGTTTAAGAGATACACGCTCCGTTAGGAATCCTTCAACCCCCCACTTTTCACCCCTTTCACCTCATAATATACACCACATCGAAAAACCCTCAGACACATGTCTTCTTATTTTTTTTGCTGAGTTTATATGCCGAGTATCACATCCCCCAATGAAACCAATCGGGAAATATTGCTATTCAATGAAATGCAGGTCTACCCCCGTAACACCCCTTTAGAACCTGAATATCCAAAAATCCTTTCTTAGTGGGCGTTTGCGGCCCTTGAGGAAGCTGGATACCAAATTTCATTCCAATCCGTTTGGTGGTTTCAGAGATTTCGTGATGAATGAATGAGTCAGTAGTATTTGAGCTTTATATAGTAGATATTTATTTATTTACATATGTTACGCCCTCATTGGAGCACTTAACGAAAACAAGTATATACATATCTCAAAAAACAATATTAATGATTAAGCTTCTTATTTTTCTTCTTTTCCCAAAACATTTTCATTCTAGTCGAACTTGCCGCTCTCTCTGCATCGCTTATGGTGTAAGTTTTGCGGGTAAAGGTTTTTAAGGGAAGTCGGATGTTCTTGTTTTTCAAGATATTCTTCTCATCTTTGTTAGCAATTTGGGACATTGTCAAGCCGAGTTCATCCAGATCATTTTGAATTTCCATAAACCAAGGGTTCTTTGTTTTACTTTTGAAAAAATAATTAAATAATACTTTTAATTTTCTGGCATCCGGCAGGCGTGAGAGATGACAAAAAAAAGCAATTCGCCTTTTTCGCATAGTATCGACTATAGACTCAGTTTCTTTATAAACCACTTAATTTGGTAATAGACGCCCTTGACCATCCACCTGATGTTTTTTATTAATTATAGTTCTGAGAATTCTTCTATCAATCTTCTGTAATGTGTCAGTAACTGATCGAGTGTTTAACTTGAAAAGTGTTTCACAAGCATATATTGCTTCCGGTTTAATAACTGATTCGTAATGTCGTAATTTGCCATTTATGGAGAGTGATTTTTTTTGTAACTAGACCAAGTAATGTATTGCGCTTGTCTTAACTTTGTTGTTCTATTTTCAATTGACGCTTTCTCATTCAAATTCCATGTTATAATCTCTCCTAAATATTTAAATTTATGTACAACTTTAATTTCTTTATTGTTGATCAATGTAATAGCTTGTGTTTCCACATCAAAAGATGCCATGATTTCAGTCTTTTCAAATGAAATTTGAAGTCCTACTTTTGCTGCAATAGACCCAAGTTCTTCAATTTGGTGTTTAGCCTCATCTATACTGGTTGCAAGCAGTGCAAGGTCATCCGCAAAGGCCAAGCAATTCAGTTTTATATTTGTACCAATCTTTACATTTGGAGGACAAGTTTTGTTCCACTCACGCATGATCTTTTCAAGAACACAATTAAATAATAACGGTGATAGACCATCTCCCTGTCGAAGTCCAGTCCGGATATCAAATGGTTCAGACAAGGCGCCTCGAAATTTAACCTTTGATTTAGTATCTTTCAAAGTAATGCCGATGAGGTTGATAAGCTTTTGATGTAACCCAAATTCCCTAAGGATGTTAAGTAATGACCCTCGATGGATACTGGCATAAGCTTTCTTAAAATCCACAAAAGTAATGACCAAATCCTTTTGTCTCATTCTATGATATTTCATTATCCATTTCAGACTGATGATCTGATCCGAACAGCTGCGACCTGGTCGGAACCCTCCTTGATATTCTCCTAGTTCTTGGTCGAGTTGTTGTTGAATTCTTGTCAAGATAATTCTAGATAGAATCTTGTATGTTACATCAAGCAAAGAAATCCCACGGTAGTTGTTCGGGTCTGATCTATCACCCTTTTTATGAATTGGGTGGATTACAGCCATTCTCCATTCCTCTGGTATTTGTTCCGAATTCCATACATCGATGAGGCGTTTATGGAGGTTGGAGATGGTTTGTTCATTTGCATATTTCCATAGTTCTGCTACCAATGAATTCTCTCCTGCTGCTCTATAATTTTTTAGCCAATTAATCGCTGCACATACTTCAGTCAAGTCAGGAGGAATAATGTTCTGTAAATTTGTTTTATTTTTTGGATTAGGCTCAAAATCAAGATATTCCTTAGGTTCATCAGCATTTAGTAGTTCTCTAAAATAATCTGCTAGAATTTTAGCATTATCAGTATCATTGTGGGCTAGTTTACCTGATTTATCTTTCATTAATAGTGTAGGAGGGCTGTATTTAGAATGATATTGACGAAATGTCCTGTAATAGTCCCTTGTTTTGTGTTGCTTAAAGGAATCATCAATAATTTGTATGGACTTTTTTTATTTTCTCTTTTAATTCTCCTAATTTCTTTGGCAGTTTCCCTTCGAACAATGGTTAATTCTTCTCGCGATTGTGTGGTCCTCTTTTGCTGATCATTGAGCCATGCTGTGTGTCTTTTCCGAATTGCAGCATCACATTCCGCATTCCACCATGCATGCTTTTTCCTTTTCCTAATAGGGGCAATTTCGACAGCAAAGGTTTTCAGTGTGTCAACCATCGTTTCTAGCTTGTCACTTAAGAGAGTTTTAGACTTTTCCTTATAGGACACATTATTTATTAAATAACTAGGGTCATATTGCCTTTGCATGGTCGAGTTTGACGATTTTTGTTTACGTCGTGGAGTTAACTTGATCTTTATCTTGGATATATAATGATCAGAGTCAACATCGACCCCACGTAGTACCTTCACGTGGTAAGTGATTTTTGAAAGGCGGCAAAAATACGATACGCATGTCATACGATGTTGGCATGTCAAAGAACCCATTTGAATTCATTAGGCCGAGTTCATAATGGCAAAATTAATCTCGGGAGTTTCCGCCAGCACAAAGTTCCTCATTTCTCTACTAGAAAGCGCTATTGTGTTCAAGGAGATTAGATATCTAACATCTAACCTCCTTGACTTTCATAGTCAAGGAACTACGAAATTCGACATGCAAGCTACCCTCTGGGTGTCAAATAGCAAAGCTTGCACCAGGCACCCGAGGCCATACGATATTATTATTATTATTATTATTATTACCTTCACGTTATATATTTCTCTGTTGAACTTTTTATCCATTGCAACATGGTCTATCTGGAATTCCCCTAGCGCACTATTAGGGCATTTCCAGGTCATAAGTTTCTGTGGTCTTCGCTTAAATCTAGTAGTTTCGAGACGTAGGCCATGTTCTTCACAAAGGGTGATTAATCTTTGACCATTCTTGTTAGTGAATTTGTGAGCTGGCCACTTACCTACTATTGGACGAAATTTTCTTTCTTGACCAATTTTTGCATTAAAATCCCCAAGCAAGATTTTAACATGAGTGTCTGGAATGTTTGATATTAGTAAGGCAAGTTCTTCCCAAAAATTGTCCGTTTCATCTCTAAATTTTTTGACATTCTTGTCATTAGTTGGGGCATGAACGTTTATCAAAGAGTATATTTTGTTTCCTGTCCTAATTGTTAAAGTTGCTAACCTTGATGAGTTCGACGAAAAGTCTTCCACTGAATCAATAATACTGGTATGTACTAAAAATCCCATACCAAATTGGGGGACATTTTTCATAACTCGTGGTCCTGGAGGTCCCTTGTAGAGACGGTATCCTCCAGATTCAATGGGGTCTTGATCTGTGTTTCTAAGTTCTTGAAGTGCTGTTATTAAGATCTTGTGTTGGTCCAATATATCGGTTAAATGCTTAAGTTTTCCAATTTTAATTAACGAATTTATGTTTAATGTTGCAAAGAATGAAAATTCCCTATGTTTGTTAATTTTGAGTTTGTATTTGGACTTTCGGGTTTCCAGGCGCTCCGACTCACCTGACTCTTCTACGCGGCACCCCACCGTATCCGAATGGTGCCTTGCGGTGGAAGTGTTCATTAGAAGACTGTTCATACTTGAGTTGATTGTCTGGTCTAGGACCCATGATCTGACCGTAGTCAGGGATTACAATTCCAGATGTGATCTGGAAAGGTGATGAATGGAATATGATAGGATGATTGATGAGAAATGGGAGTGTGTTTGGTCCGCGAGAGCTATTTTATTTCGCTCAAGTCCGCCAGCAAAACTGGTGAGGACCCCTCTATCCGCCACCTGGGACGCGCCACGTCGGAGTATCACCTCTCCGCCTTCCTACGACAACGTAGTAGGTTCGTGGATATAGTAGATATATATATAATAATAATTATTATTATTATTAGACTATATATTATTAATAATGTTATTTAAAATGTTATTGGGTACCAAGACTACGTCTCAAACTGAAATAAAGCATAAATAAATTATGTCGCAGACTTATGAAATTATCATACTTTGCCCCAGCTGGGCTCGCTCGTCGTGATGGGTTCATAGGAATTAACGTACATTGTAGCGTAGGGCACCACAATCAAAGATATTTGTTGAGCAAGACTTGGTAAATGTTACCGCAGTCGGGATTCGTGCCCGAATTATCTGTTTTCCGGAAAAGCGCTCAGATATTTTTGTGTGTGTCAGGATTAATTTAGTTGTTTTTATTAGTGTGGTGTCCTATACCCATAAATGTTGACTTGCGAGATGGAGGTTCGTGAGCACCGTGGTTATTACCCGCTGTAAACGAACACTCATCCAAGTGCTCATTCCATTAGTTAGTCAGAATGCACACATACAATTTCTTATACGAGTCGGTGGACTTGGTATCCACAGTTTCATTATGAGGAGTGGGTCGGAGTAACCCCTCATTTTATTATGTTGATTTTTGTTGAGGAGTGAGATGTCAGGGAGGAGTTTGTTTGTTATATATTTCTTTGTTTGTGCATATTTCAGTCATTAAATTTTGTTTATTTTACATCTTATTCATTCTTTCTAGTTGAGTGTTTTTACCATATGACCCTTCAACCAGTAGAGCATGTTGTTTTGGCGAACATATTATAGCACCCACTGAACTGAACACGACCCCGAAGAACAGATTCTTGTAGATGAACACGGCGATACTGAAGTTCTCAGTACTTAGACTCAGGATCCTCTTGAGACACAGACTCAGGCTCCTCTTGATACTTAGACCCAGACTCCTCTTGAGACACAGACTCAGACTTCTCTTGGTACTTAGACACAGACTCCTCTTCGGACGTAGACTCTGACTACTCTTGGTACATAGACTCAGACTCCCCTTGGGACTTAGACTCAGAATTCTCCTGGGACATATACCCAGACTCCTCTTGGGACATAGACTCAGACTCCCCTTGGGACTTAGACTCAGGCTTCTCTTGGGACTTAGACTCAGACAACACCTGGGACTTAGACTCAGGCTCCTCTTGGGACTTAAACTCAGGCTCGTCTTGTTACACAGACTCAGGCTCGTCTTGTTACACAGACTCAGGCTCGTCATGGGGCTTATACACAGGCTCGTCTTGTAGCACAGGCTCAGGCTCCTCTTTGGACTTAGTCTCAGACACCTCTTTGGATTTAAACTCTGACTCCCCCCGGGACTTAGACACAGACTCCCCTTGGGACACACTCTCCGGTTCCTCTTGGGAAAAAGGCTCAGGTTTTTCTTGGGAGTTTGATACAGGCTCCTCTTGGGACTTAGAATCATGCTCCTTTTGAGCCGTAGACTCAGGCGCCTCTTGGGCCTAAGACACAGGCCCCTCTTGGGAAATAGGCTCAGGCTTCTCCTGGGACTTAGGCTCAGACTCCTCTTGCGACACAGACTCAGGCTCCTCTAGAGACTTACACTCAGGCTCCTCCTGTGACTTAGGCTCAGACTCTTCTTGGGACACAGACACAGGCTCCTCCTGGGACGTTGACTTGGGCCATCATGGGACACAGACTCCGGCTCCTCTTGGGACACAGACTCAGGCTCCTAGTGGGACGTTGGCTTAGGCTCCTCTTGGGACACAGACTCAGGCTCCTCTTGGGCCTGTGACTCAAGCTCCTCTTGGAACACAGACTCAGACTCAGACTCCTCTTGGGACTTAGACTCAGGCTCCTCTTTGGACTTAGATTCTGGCTCCTCTTGGGACTTTGACTCATGCTCCCCTTGGGGCTTAGGCTCAGGCTCTTCTTGGGACTTAGACTCAGGCTCTTCTTGGGACTTAGACTCAGGCTCTTCTTGAGACATTAACTCAGGCTCCTCTTGGGACTTAGACTCAGGCTCCTCTTGGGACAGAGACTTAGGCTATCCTTGAAACTTAGTTTCTGGCTCCTCTTGGGCATTACACACAGATTCCTCTTGGGACTTAGACTCCGAATTATCTTGGGCATTAGACTCAGGCTCATCTTGGGACATAGTCTCAGGCTCCTCTTTGGAATTAGACTCAGGCTCCTCTTGGGACTCTGACTCAGACTCCTATTGGGGCACAGACTCAGCCTCCTCTTGGTACACAGATTGAGGCTCCCCATCGGACTTAGACTCAGGCTCTTCTTGGGACTTATAGTCAGCCTCGTCTTGTTACACAGACTCAGGCACCTCTTAGGACTTAGACTCATGCTGCTCTTGGGACTTAGACTCAGGCGCCTCTTGGGCCATAGACTCAGGCTCCTCTTGGGAAATAGGCTCAGGCTTTTTCTGGGACTTGTCTGAGACCATTATTGGGAAAAGCCTCAGGCTTTTTTAAAATTAGTCTCATGCTCCTCTTGGGACACACGCTCAGGCTCCTCTTGGGGCACAGACTCAGCTCCTCTTGGGACTCAGAATCAGGCTCCTTTTGGGACTTAGACTCAGGCTCCTCTTGAGACTTAGACTCATGCTCTTCTTGGGACATAGACTCAGGCTCCTTTTGGACTTATGTTCATGCTCCTCTTGAGACTTACACTCAGGGTTATCGTGGGCCTTAGACTCAGGCTCATCTTGGGACTTATACTCAGGCTCCTCCTGGGACTTAGGCTCAGACTCCTCCTGGGTCTGTGACTTATGCTCATCTTGGGACATAGACACAGGCACCTCTTGGAACTAAGAATCAGGCTCCGTTTGGAACTTAGACTCAAGCTCCTCTTGGGACAGTCTCAAACTCCCCCTGGGACTTAGGCTCAGGCTCCTCTTGGGACTTAACTCAGAATCCTCTTGGGGCCTAGACTCATGCTCCTCTTGGAACTTAGACTCAGGCTCTTCCTGGGACTTAGGCTCCTCTTGGGACTTTGTCTCAAACTCCTATTGGGACATAGACTCAGGCTCATCTTGGGATTTTTACTCAGGCTCCTCTTGGGACTTACACTCAGACTCTCCTGGGACTTAGAACCAGGCTCCTCTTGGGACACAGACTCAGGCTCCTCTTGCGCCTTAGAGTCAGGCTCCTCTTGAGACTTAGACTCATGGTCTTCTTGGGACTTAGACTCAGGATTCTTTTGGGACTTTGTCTCAGACTCCTCTTGGTACTGTCCCCGTAAATCCGGATAGTAGGCTGTCAGATATCCACCCCCTCAATCGGATTGCCAAAAATCAAACGCACCGGCACAGCTACATCAATGAAAATGGCACTGACAAATACTACCGAGATTAGAGCACAGCAGTTAACAAGAAATTATTGTGGAACACACCAAAATATACGGGGTTCATACTTACCTTTACTTACCTCTTCAAATTAATCTCGGGTATGGGTTGCCAACTGGATCACTTAAAGTATGCCCTCACAATAACCTCCACCATGATATTTAAAAATGAACCAAGACGGAAACAAGAAACTTTAAACTGTGCAATAATTTATTTCACATAAAGGGAATGATTCTAACAAAAATAGACAACAAAATATACGTGGCAATCAGAAGCCATCGTCAATATAATCATGTCCTCCTGTAGGACTGGTAGACGTTACATACAAAATCTTATCTTTCACTAGCTTATAAAGAACGTAATAATAGTAATACACTTGGAATGGATGAGGGAATTGGGACAAGACACGTAGCAATTGTTTTCCTCTTTCATAAACATCACACTTTATTTATAACTGCAAGCCTGTTATGTAGTCGGCCTTGGCCTCTATCATACAGTTGTCAGGCCAGCTGCGATCCACCCTACACCGTGTCGCATGCCTACGTCGTCAAGTGAACCCACCTGTCCAGTCATTGTTAGCATATGCTCGTAACCTCTGAGCCTAGCTCCTTTTCAAACACTTTAAATGTCCTCAACTCAACTCAAATATTATCACGCAAATCTTTTAAATGCTTCAATCACATGTTACTGGATTACTCTAATAATCCCAAAACTTGTTTAATTACATAATCCACATGTTTCATTAGCGTTGTTTAGAGTATATTAACAAAACTCTTAATGTTTATAACAAAAGCTCATTAATTGTTTATAACAATTATAAATTGTTTATAATATTGTCAAAAGACAATTGAAAAATATATACACGCCTCTATTAATCCCTTTCATTTCCCATTATTGTTAAAGATATTTACACAATTATTTACAATATTAATATTATTTATTTTAGAAATACATTAAACCACACGTTTATCCGGTTGATAATTACATAAATCGGGTTAACATAATCGACCAATGAAGGTTAGTTATATTTAATTGTAAGATCCAGGTTTAATAAGTTTTAATAATTATTATTATTATTTGTGACGGTAACCTCCATTCAAAATCGTTATCTCAAATTATTTAACACTCTTGTTAATTATAACAGTAATTTCACATGATTAATTTTCAAAGGACCTGGACAATAAACTCAGCGGAAAAATACTTCGCTCAAACGCACAAAATTGCATAAAATAGGCCCAGAATTCATCATATATCTCCATATATATGGCATAAAAATCTTCCACAATATATACAAAAAACCTCCACTTACAAATTCATTAACTTCATTAATATTACTGTGGGAATCTCCTTCACTTATTCAAGGGCATTATTCATCAGCGACTTTTACACGTCCACTGAACTAACGATTATACATCCATAATTCCACTTTAAAAATTCTTATATTCATTAATTGTTTCAAAACTGTTATTTATTTAACCTTCGTGGGTTTCATTCATGAATCGATATGAAGTAAAAATTTGCCAATCACAAATAAATTTAATAGCAAATACGATTATACACGCCTCTCTGGTCTATCAAAATTGAGATTAATATCTTTACAGTAACGTAGTATAAAAATACTATCTTCAAACAAAGTTCATCTAAACTGCATAATAGTCGAATAGAATACAATTAGACTGTGGAATGCAAACATTATTGTTCCAATCTATAATTGTTCATTACTATAGTGTATTCAATAAATCGTAATCAAAGTTCATATTTCATAAAATTGTCTATAATGCAATGGTAATTCAGAACTGACGATAAATGTCTATGTTGCAATCATGTTCATAAAACGACTAGTATTTCCAAGATCGTCGATACAGTAATAGATTTTAACGCTCTAAAATCTTTTAATTATTCTTCTTTCTTGATGATGACAGAAAATTGGTCAAAGTAACTTACTGAAAAGAATTACTTTAATAAAATGACACGCTGTCTGAATTCAAATCTGCCATAGAAAATCATTAACTTTACAGTCAAATCGTGACTACAAAAATATGCAAATTACTGAAAGAATCTAGATATCAGTCTCAACTGATCCAAAATTATTTAAATCTGCCAATGACATAACAATGTCTTAATAAATCGTAGAAAGAGGCATAAATCATCAAAGTGTACTGAGTACAGAAATATCAAGCAAGAAAATGGGGCAAAATATAGGACAGAAAATATGAGAAAAATGGTTGCTCAGACATTGCTAAATGACTCAAATAAAACAATAAACATTCACGACTACATTATCTGTTGATTGAAGTTCTAGAGGAAAATCTTCCAAAGAAGACTGGTGATGGTTCCATTTCACCAAAAAGATGTGCTCCGACCTCGAACCTGGAACCAGCGCCCTCGGAGAATAGAACTGCTTCCTCCTCCGGAAATTGCACTGCTCCGTGTAGAAGATAGACATCCTTCTGGCAAAACTCTTTTTTGTGAGCCGGGTCTACCCTGGCCTCTCTTGAAAGTTCCCTGAAGTTCTGGCAGAAATTCGCCATGAAGTTTATTGCATTTCTTTCCGTAGAAATATTCATAATCGTGGAGTATGAATATGTTTCCACTGCCATTTGATATAATTCAGCGTTGGACAACGAGGCATGAGTGTCGTTGGATGTTCACTACATGCTCGCTTTTGTAGAAAGACGATTAGCGAAGTTCCATGCTGCTATTTCACTCCATTGATATATGTCCCAATTGCATTAAAGTCCTTAGCCTTCCATCTCCATTTCCGTTATAATAGTTGAAAGAACTGCCATATTATATTGTTCCATGTTAGAATGCAGCGTTGTATCACCAAAAGCAATATGTAATAGCACGGTTGCAATCCCAGTGTCAGCCGTAGCGTGGATTGTGATGTTTTAAAAGTGCTTCTCAGGTGGCGAGAAAATCACTTTTGTCTGCCGTCTTAAAATGCCAATATCATTCAAAGTATAATCTTGAAAATGTTCAACCTTTCTACACACTTTAATATAGTACTGCACAATCGAATTAGCTTAAAGGCATTAGTCAACTCTTGATATATTATCTTGTAGACTCGTTAATGTGTGCGTTTCAACTTCGCCTAGTTTCAAACACCGTAAAATGGAACTGTGGCACTGTTGAAGCTCGTTCGATGCGGTGGGCTATACCACACGCGCTAAAGATGACTTGCATCACTTATTCACTCGAAAACGACTATATGACATCAGAAATATATATGCGGTATGAGATATATATGCGATATGAGAGCTTCTCTCTGCTGTGCAAGACCTTTTATCAACTTCTTAAGGGGCGTATCCATCCCTTCCATAGCTTGTTTCTCCGTCATTGCTAGAATTTCTAACTTTGGCTATACTTGACGGATTTTCAAATTTCAAAAACTCAAAATTAATTTCTTCAAAATTCCAAATCAATGCCATAACTGAAAATAGATTTCCACAATTCTGCATTCCAAAAGTAATTAAATATAGTAGTTTCAGTAATCTCCGTCTCCCTCCAAACTATCGTTCATTGGTTCGAGTCTTTCCTCCAATCGCGTAACTTCTTCCTCAGCACAATTCCACGTTTCCCTGCGACTGCGTCGTAAATCTCAGATCTTTCTCGAACAAACTCATGACGTCACCAAGAATCTCAGCTCAACCAGCCTACTTGCGTGAAGTCTGCGTCATCCGTGCTTACGTCATGAATATCCACGTCACAATTATGACAGCCATAACTTAATTCATATTTGCCAATACAGCCACCGTGGTCTCAATATAATTCAATTTACGGGGGCAGTACTTTGACTCAGACTCCTCTTGGGACTTGGATTCAGGCTTCTCTCGGTACACAGATACAGGCTCCCATTCGGACTTAGACTCAGACTCCTCTTGGGACTTATACTCAGGCTCGTCTTGTTTCACAGACTCAGGCTCCTCTTGGGACTTAGACTCAGGCTCGTCTTGTTTCACAGACTCAGGCTCCTATTGGGACTTAGACTCAGGCTCCTCTTGGGACTTAGACTCAGGCTCGTCTTGGGGCACAGACTCAGTCTCCTCTTTGGACTTAGTCTCAGACTCCTCCTTGGATTTAAACTCTGACTCCCCCGGGACTTAGACACAGACTCCTCATGGGACACACTCACCGGCTCCTCTTGGCAAAAAGGCTCAGTATTTTCTTGGGACTTAGACACATGCTCCTCTTGTGCCTTAGGCTCAGGTGCCTCTTGGGCCTTAGACTCAGGCCCCTCTTGGGAAACAGGCTCAGGCTTCTCCTGGGACTTAGGCTCAGACTCCTCTTGGGACACAGACTCAGGCTCCTCCTGGGACGTTGACAAAGGCTCATTTTGGGACACAGAATCAGGCTCCTCTTGGGACATAGATTCAGACACCCCTTTGGCCTTGACCCAGGCTCTTCTTGGGACACAGACTCAGGCTATCATTGGAATTTAGACTCTGGCTCATCATGGGACACATATTCGGGCTCCGCTTGGGACACACTCAGGCTCCTTTTGGGACTTAGACACAGGCTCCTTTTGGCACTTAGACTGAGACTCCTCTTTGTACTTAAACTCAGACTCCTCTTGGGACTTGGACTCAGACTCCTCTTGAGACTTAGACTCATGGTCTTCTTGGGACTTAGACTCAGGCTCCATTTGGGACTAAGACTAAGACTCCTCTTGGTACGTTGACTCAGGCTCATCTTCAGACTTAGACTCATGGTCTTCTTGGGACTTAGACTGAGGCTCCTTTTGCGACTTAGACTCAGACTCCTCTTGGTACTTACACTCAGACTCCTCTTGGTACTTACACTCAGACTCCTCTTGGGACTTGGACTCAGGCTTCTCTTGGGAATTAGACTCAGGCTCCTTTTGGTACTTAGACTCAGACTCCTCTTGGGACTTAGACTCAGGCTTCTCTTGGAAAACAGACTCAGACTCTTCTTGGGACTTAGACACAGGCTCTTCTTGGGCCTTAGACTCAGGCTCCTCTGGGACATACACTGAGGCTATTCATAGGCCTTATAATGAGGCACCTCTTGGGACGTTGACTTAGGCTCCTCTTGGACCTTAGACTAAGGCTCATCTTGGTAAACAGGCTCAGGATCCTCTATGGGCACAGACTCAGGCTCCTCTTTGGACTTACACTCAGACTCCTCTTAGGCCTTAAACTCAGGCTCCTCTTGGGACACAGACAAAGGCTCCTCCTAGGCCTTAAACTCACGCTCTTCTTGGGACACAGACAAGGGCTCCTATTAGGACTTGGACTCAGGCTCCTCTCGGGACTTTGACTCAGGCTCCTCTTGGAACTTAGAATCAGGCTCCTCGTGGGACTTATGCGCAGGCACCTCTTGGGAAACAGACTCAGACCCTTCTTTAGACTTAGACTCATGCTCTTCTTGGGACAGAGGCTCAGGCTATCCTTGGAACTTAGTTTCTGGCTCCTCTTGGGCATTACACTCAGGCTCCTCTTGGGACTTAGACTCCGACTCCTCTTGGGCATTAGACTCTGGCTCCTCTTGGGACATAGTATCAGGCTCGTCTTGTTACTCAGACTCAGGCTCGTCTTGTTACACAGACTCAGGATCCTCTTGGGACTTAGACACAGGCTCGTCTTGTGGCACATGCTCAGGCTCCTCTTTGGACCTAGTCTCAGACACCTCTTTGGAATTAAACTCTGACTCCCCCCGGGACTTAGACTGGGACACACTCTCTGGCTTCTCTTTGGAAAAAGGCTCAGTATTTTCTTGGAAGTTAGATTCAGGCTCCTCTTGGGACTTTGACTCAGGCTCCTCTTGGGACTTAGACTCAGGCTCCTCTTGGGACATAGACTCAGGCGCCCCTTGGGACTTAGGCTCAGGCTCTTTTTGGGACATAGACTCAGGCACTTCTTGGGACTTAGACTCAGGCTCTTTTTGAGACATTAACTCAGGCTCCTCAAGGGAATTAGACTCAGGCTCCTCTTGGGACAGAGACTCAGGCTATCCTTGGAACTTAGTTTCCTGCTCCACTTGGGCATTACACTCAGGTTCCTCTTGGGACTTAAACTCCGACTCATCTTGGGCATTAGACTCAGGCTCATCTTGGGACATAGTCTCAGGCTCCTCTTTGGAATAAGACTCAGGCTCCTCTTGGGATGTTGACTCAGACTCCTATTGGGGCACAGACTCAGCCTCCTCTTGGTACACAGATTGAGGCTCCCCATCGACTTAGACTCAGGCTCCTCTTGGGACTTATAGTCAGCCTCGTCTTGTTACACAGACTCAGGCCCCTCTTGGGACTTAGACTCAGGCTCGTCTTGGGGCACATTCTCAGGCTCCTCTTTGGACATACTCTCAGAATCCTCTGTGGATTAAACTCGGACTCCCCCGGGGACTTATACTCAGGCTCCTCCTGCGACTTACACTCTAACTCCTCTTGGGACACAGAGACTGGCTCCTTTTGTGAAAGAGACTCAGTATCTTTTTCGGACTTGGATTCAGGCTCCTCTTGGGACTTAGACTCATGTTCCTCTTGGGACTTTTACTCAGGCGCTTCTTGGGCCTTAGACTCAGGCTCCTCTTGGAAAATAGGCTCAGGCTTCTCCAGGGACTTGTCTGACACTATTATTGGGAAAAAGCCTCAGGCTTTTTTAAAATTAGTCTCATGCCCCTTTTGGGACACACGCTCAGGCTCCTCTTGGGGCACAGACTCAGCTCCTCTCGGGACTAAGAATCAGGCTCCTTTTGGGACTTAGACACAAGCTCCTCTTGGGACTTAGTCTCAGACTCCTCCTGGGAATTAGGCCCAGGCTCCTCTTGGGACTTAACCTAAGAATCCTCTTGGGGCTAGACTCAGGCTCCTCTTGGGATTTACACTCAGACTCTCCTGGGTCATAGACTCAGGCTCCTCTTGCGCCTTAGTCTCAGGCTCCTCTTGAGACTCAGACTCATGCTCTTCTTGGGACTTAGACTCAGGCTTCCTTTGGGACTTCGTCTCAGACCCCTCTTGGTACATAGTCTCAGATTCCTCTTGTGACATGAACTCAGGCTTTTCTAGGTTCACAGATTCAGGCTCCCCTTCGCACTTAGACTCAGACTTTTCTTGGGAGTTATACTCAGGCTCGTCTTGTTACACAGACTCAGGCTCTTCTTGGGACTTAGACAGAGGCTCGTCTTGGGGCAACGACTCAGTCTCCTCCTTGGACTTAGTCTCAGACTCCTCTTTGGATTTAAACTCTGACTCCCCCCGGGACTTAGTTTCAGGCTCCCCTTCCGACTTATGCTCATGCTCCTCTTGAGCCTTAGACTCAGGCGCCTCTTGGGCTTTGGACTCAGGCCCCTGTTGATAAATAGGCTCAGGCTTCTCCTGGGACTTAGGCTCAGACTCCTCTTGGGACACAGACTCAGGCTCCTCCTGGGACGTTGACTTAGGCTCATTTTGGAACACAGACTCCGGCTCCTCTTGGGACACAGACTCAGGCTATCCTTGGAACATAGACTCTGGCTCCTCTTGGGACTTAGACTCAGACTCCTCTTGGGACTTGGACCCCGACTCCTCTTGGGAATAAGACTGAGGATCCTCTTGGGACTTAGACTCATCTTGGGACTAGGTTTAGACTCCTCTTGGGAATTAGACTGAGGCTCCTCTTGGGACGTAGACTCAGGCTCCTTTTGGGACTTAGACTCAGGCTCCTTTTGGGACTTAGACTCCAGCTCCTCTTGGTACTCTGACTCAAGCTTCTCTTAGGACTTTGACTCAGGCTCTTCTTGGTACTCTGACTCAGGCTCCTCTTGGAACACAGACTCAGGCTCCTCTTGGGACTTAGACTCAAGCTCCTCTTGGGTCTTAGACTCAGGCTCTTCTTGGGAGTTAGACTCAGGCTCCTCTTGGGTCTTAGACTCAGGCTCCTCTTGGGGCTTAGACTCAGGCTCCTCTTGGTACTTAGACTCAGACTCCTCTTGGGACTGGGGCTCAGGCTTCTCTTGGTACACACTCTCCGGCTCCTCTTGGGAAAAAGGCTCAGTATTTTCTTGGGACTTAGATTCAGGCTCCTCCTGAGCCTTAGACTCAGGCGCCTCTTGGGCCTTAGTCTCAGGCCCCTCTTGGGAAATAGGTTCAGGCTTCTCCTGGGACTTAGGCTCAGACTCCTCTTGAGACACAGACTCAGGCTCCTCTAGAGACTTACACTCAGGCTCCTCCTGGGACTTAGGCTCAGACTCCTCTTGAGACACGGACTCAGTCTCCTCCTGGTACACAGACTCGGGGTCATCTTGGGACTGTGACTCATGCTCCTCTTGAAACACAGACTCAGACTCCTCTTGGAACTGTAACTCAAGCTCCTCTTGGAACACAGAATCAGACTCCTCTTTGGACTTAGACTCAGGCTCCTCCTTCTACATAGACTTAGGCTACCCTTGGGACTTAGGCTCAGCTTCCTGTTGGGACTTACACTCTGATTCCTCCTAGACCTTAAACTCAGGCTCCTCTTTTGACATATACTCCGTCTCCTCTTGACACAGACTAAGCCTCCTCTTCGGACTTATACTCAGTCTCCTCTTGATACAGACCAAGGGTCCTCTTGGGACCTTGACTCAGGCTCCGACTTAGGCTCTGGCTCCTCTTGGGACTTAAGCTCTGGCTCGTCTTGGGACACAGACTCAGGCTCCCCTTGGGACACAGACTCAGGCTCCAGTTGGGACACTGGCTCAGGCTCCTCCTGCGACCTAACCTCAGGCTACTCTTGGGACTTTGACTGAGGCTCGTCTTGGGACCAAGACTCAGGCTCCTCTTGGGCCTTGGAATCAGGCTCCTCTTGGGACTTAGACTCAGGCTCCTCTTGGACTTAGGCTCTGGCTCCTCTTGGGCCTTAGATTCAGGCTCCTCTTGGGACTTAGATTCAGGCTCCTCTTGGGACCTAGACTAAGGCTCCTCTTGGGCCTTAGACTCAGGCTCCTCGTGAGACACAATCCTAGGCTCCCCTTGGGACACAGACTCAAGCTCCTCTTGGGCCTTAGACTCAGGCTCCTCTTGGGCCTTGAATTCTTTCTCCTCTTGGGCCTTAGACTCAGGCTCCTCTCGGGACTTAGACTCAGGCTCGTTTTGGGACACAGACTCAGGCTCCTCTTTGGACTGAGACTCAACCTTCTGTTGGGACACAGACTCAGGCTCCCATTGGGACACAGTCTCAAGCTCCTCTTGGGACGTAACCTCAGGCTCCTCTTGGGCCTTAGACTCAGACTCCTCGTGAGACACAGACACAGGCTCCTCTAGGGACTTAGACTCAGACTCCTCTTGGGACTTAGTCTCAGACTCTTCCTGGGACTTAGACACAGGCTCCTCTTGGGACTTAAACTCAGAATCCCCTTGGGGCTTGGACTCAGACTCCTCTTGGGACTTAGACTCAGGCACCTCTTGGGGCACAGACAAAGGCTCCTTTTTGGACTTAGACTCAGACTCCTCTTGGGTCTTAGTCTCAGACTCCTCCTGGGACTTAGACTCAGGCACCGCTTGGGACATAAACTCAGAATGCCCTTTCGGCTTGGACTCAGACTCCTCTTGGGATTTCGACTGAGTCGCTTCCAGGGACTTAGACTATGGCTCCTCTTTGGTCTTAGACTCAGACTCCTCTTGGGACTTAGACACAACACTCCTCCTGGGACATAGACTCAGACTCCCCTTTGGACTTAATCTCAGACTCCTCTTTGGATTTAGACTCTGACTTCCCCTGGAACTTAGACTCAAGGCTCTTCTTGGGAAAGAGACTAAGTATTTTCTTGGGACATAGATTCAGGCTCCTCTTGGGACTTAGACTCAGGCTCGTCTTGGGGCACAGACTCAGGCTCCTCTTTGGACTTAATCTCAGACTCCTCTTTTGATTTAGACCCTGACTCCCCCTGGGAATTCGACTAAGGCTCCTCCTGGGATTTAGACTCAGGCTCCTCTTGGGTCTTAAACTCAGACTCCTCTTGGGAATGAGACTGATTATTTTCTTGGGACTTAGATTCGGGCTCCTCTTGGGACTTAGACTCAGACTCCTCCTGGGACTTAGGTTCAGGCTCCTCTTGTAACATAGACTAAGACTCCTCTCGGGACTTAGGTTCAGACTACTCTTGGGACTTAGACTCAGACTCCTCCTGGAACTTAGACTCAGGCTCCTCTTGGGTCTTAGTCTCAGGCTCCTCTTGGGTCTTAGCTCTGGCTCCTCTTGTATTTTAGTATTAGACTCCTCTTGGGGCACCTACACAAGCTCCTCCTGGGTCTTATACGCAGGCTCCTCTTGGGAAACAGACTCAGACCCTTCTTTAGATTAAGACTCAGGCTCCTCTTGGGACACAGGCTCAGGCTATCCTTGGAACTTAGTTTCTGGCTCCTCTTGGGCATTACACTCAGGCTCCTCTTGGGACTTAGACTCAGACTCCTCTTGGGCATTAGACTCTGGCTCCTCTTGTGACATAGTCTCAGGCTCCTTCTGGGACACAGATTCAGGCTCTTCTTTGGAATTCAACTCAGCGTCCTCTATGGGCACAGACCCTGGCTCCTTTTGGTACACAGATTCAGGCTCCCAATCGGACTTAGACTCAGGCTCCTCTTGGGGCTTATAGTCCGGCTCGTCTTGTTACACAGACTCAGGCTCCTCTTGGGACTTAGACTCAGGCTCGTCTTGGGGCACAGACTCAGGCTCCTCTTTGGACAAAGTCTCAGACTCGTCTTAGGATTTAGACTCGGACTCCCCCTGGGACTTATTCTCTGGCTCCTCCTGGGACTTTGACTCAGACTCCTCTTTGGACACAGACTCTGGCTCCTCTTGTGAAAGAGACTGATTATTTTCTTGAGACTTGGATCCAGGCTCCTCTTGGTACTTAGACTCAACGCTCCTCTTGGGACAGGCTCAGGCGCCTCTTGAGCCTTAGACTCATGCCCCTCTTGGGAAATAGTCTCAGGATTCTCCTGGGACTTGTCTCAGACTTTTATTGGGAAAATCCCCAGCCTTTTTTAAAATTAGTCTCATGCTCCTCTGGGGACACACGCTCTGGCTCCTCTTGGGGCACAGACTAAGCTCCTCTTGGGACTTAGATCCAGGCATCTCTTGGGACTTAGGTTCATGCTCTTCATGAGGCCTACACTCAGGCTCATCTAGGGACATATACTCAGGCTCCTCCTGGGACTTAGCCTCAGACTTCTCCTGGGTCTTTGACTTAGGCTCATCTTGGGACATGAACACAGGCTCCTCTGAGAACTAAGAATCAGGCTCCTTTTGGGTCTTAGACTCAAGCTCATCTTGGGACTTAGTCACAGACTCCTCCTGGGACTTATGCTCAGGCTCCGCTTGGGACTTAACCTCAGAATACTCTTGGGGCCTAGACTCAGGCTCTTCTTGGGACTTAGACCCAGGCTCCTCTTGGGACTTAGGCTCTGGCTCTTCTTGGGACACAGACTCAAGCTCCTCTTGGGACTGAGACTGAGGCTCCTCTTGGGAATTAGACTCAGGCTCCTCTTGGGTCATAGACTCAGGCTCCTCTTGGGACTTAGACTCAGGCTCCTCTCGGGTCTTAGGCTCTGGCTCCTCTTGGGACACAGACTCAGGCTCCTCTTGGGTCTTAGACTCAGGCTCCTCTTGGGTCATAGACTTTGGCTCCTCTTGGGACAGAGACTCAGGCTCCTCTTGGGTCTTATACTCAGGCTCCTCTTGGGACACAGGCTCAGGCTCCTCTTGGGTCTTAGACTCAGGCTCCTCTTGGGTCTTAGACTCAGGCTCCTTTTGGCCCTTAGGCTCCTCTTGGGTCTTAGTCTCAGGCTCCTCTTGGGTCTTAGCTCTGGCTCCTCTTGGATTTTAGGCTCTGGCTCCTCTTGGGTCATAGACTCAGGCTCCTCTTGGGACACAGGCTCATGCTGCTCTTGGGACTTAGACTCAGGCTCCTCTTGGGACACAGACTCAGGCTCCTCAAGGGTCTTAGACTAGGCTCCTCTTGGGACTCAGACTCAGGCTCCTCTTGGTTCTTAGGCTCTGGCTGCTCTTGGGACACAGACTCAGGATCCTCTTGGACTTATACTCAGGCTCCTCTTGGGTCTTAGATTCAAGCTCCTCTTGGGACACGGACTCAGGGTCCACTTGGGACACAGACTCAGACTCCTCTTGGGACTTAGACTCAAGCTCCTCTTTGGACTTAGGCTCTGGCTCCTCTTGGGACATAGACTCATGGTCCTCTTGGGACTTAGAATCAGGCTCCTCTTGGGACAGAGACTCAGGCTCGTCTTGGGTCTTAGACTCAGGCTCCTCTTCGGCCCGTGACTGAAGCTCCTCTTGGAACACAGACTCAGACTCCTCTTGGGACATAGACTCAGGCTCCTCTTTGGACTTAGGCTCTGGCTCCTCTTGGGACTTAGACTAATGCTCCCCTTGGGGCTTAGGCTCAGGCTCTTCTTGAGACATTAACTCAGGCTCCTCTTGGGACTTAGACTCAGGCTCCTCTTGGGACAGAGACTTAGGCTATCCTTGAAACTTATTTTCTGGCTCCTCTTGGGCATTACACACAGGTTCCACTTGGGACTTAGTGTCCGACTTATCTTGGGCACTATACTCAGGCTCATCTTGGGACATATTCTCAGGCTCCTCTTTGGAATTAGATTCAGGCTCCTCTTGGGACTTTGACTCAGCCTCCTATTGGGGCACAGACTCAGCCTCCTCTTGGTACACAGATTGAGGCTCCCCATCGGACTTAGACTCAGCCACTTCTTGAAACTTATAGTCAGCCTCGTCTTGTTACACAGACTCAGGCACCTCCTGGGACTTAGACTCATGCTCCTCTTGGGACTTCGACTCAGACGCCTCTTGGGCCTTAGCCTCAGGCTCCTGTTGGGAAATAGGCTCAGGCATCTTCTGGGACTGGTCTGAGACTATTATTGGGACTAAGAATCAGGCTCCTTTTTGGACTTAGACTCAGGCTCCCCTTGAGACTTAGACTCATGCTCTTCTTGGGACATAGACTCAGGCTCCTTTTGGACTTATGTTCATGCTCTTCTTGAGACTTAGACTCAGGCTCCTCTTGAGACTTAGACTCATGCTCTTCTTGGGACATAGACTCAGGCTCCTTTTGGACTTATGTTCATGCTCCTCTTGAGACTTACACTCAGGCTTATCTTGGGCCTTAGACTCAGGCTCATCTTGGGACATATAGTCAGGCTCCTCCTGGGACTTAGGCTCAGACTCCTCCTGGGTCTTTGACTTGTGAACATCCTGGGACATAGACACAGGCACCTCTTTGAACTAAGAATCAGGCTCCTTTTGGAACTTAGACTCAAGCTCCTCTTGGGAATTAGTATCAAACTCCTTCTGGGACTTAGGCTCAGGCTCCTCTTGGGACTTAAACTCAGAATCATCTTGGGGCCTAGACTCATGCTCCTCTTGGAACTTAGACTCAGGCTCTTCCTGTGACTTAGGCTCCTCTTGGGACTTTGTCTCAAACTCCTATTGGGACATAGACTCAGGCTCCTCTAGGGATTTTTATTCAGGCTCCTCTTGGGACTTACACTCAGACTCTCCTGTGACGTAGAACCAGGCTCCTCTTGGGACACAGACTCAGGCTCCTCTTGCGCCTTAGACTCAGGCTCCTCTTGAGACTTAGACTCATAGTCTTCTTAGGACTTAGACTCTGGCTCCTTTAGGGACTTTGTCTCAGACTCCGCTTGGTACTTTGACTCAGACTCCTCTTGGGACTTTGATTCAGACTTCTCTCGGTACACAGATACAGGCTCCCCTTCGGACTTAGACTCAGACTCCTCTTGGGACTTATACTCAGGCTCGTCTTGTTTCACAGACTCAGGCTCCTCTTGGGACTTAGACTCAGGCACCTCTTGGGCCTTAGACTCAGGCTCGTCTTGGGGCACAGACTCAGTCTCCTCTTTGGACTTAGTCTCAGATTCCTCCTTGGATTTAAACTCTGACTCCCCCCGGGACTTAGACACAGACTCCTCTTGGGACACACTCACCGGCTCCTCTTGGCAAAAAGGCTCAGTATTTTCTTGGGACTTAGACACATGCTCCTCTTGTGCCTTAGACTCAGGCGCCTCTTGGGCCTTAAACTCAGGCCCCTCTTGGGAAACAGGCTCATGCTACTCCTGGGACTTAGGCTCAGACTCCTCTTGGGACACAGACTCAGGCTCCTCGAGAGGCTTACACTCAGGCTCCTCCTGGGACTTAGGCTCAGATTCCTCATGGGACACAGACTCAGGCTCCTCCTGGGACGTTGACATAGGCTAATTTTGGGACACGGAATCAGGCTCCTCTTGGGACATAGATTCAGACACCCCTTCGGCCTTGACCAAGGCTCTTCATGGGACACAGACTCAGGCTATCATTGGAATTTAGACTCTGGCTCCTCATGGGACACATATTCGGGCTCCGCTTGGGACACACTCAGGCTCCCTTTGGGACTTAGACACAGGCTCCTTTTGGCACATAGACTCAGACTCCTCTTTGTACTTCAACTCAGACTCCTCTTGGGACTTGGACTCAGACTCCTCTTGAGACTTAGACTCATGGTCTTCCTGGCACTTAGACTCAGGCTCCATTCGGGACTAAGACTCAGACTCCTCTTGGTACGTTGACTCAGGCTCATCTTCAGACTTAGACTCATGGTCTTCTTGAGACATAGACTGAGGCTCCTTTTGCGACTTAGACTCAGACTCCTCTAGGTACTTACACTCAGACTCCTCTTGGTACTTACACTCAGACTCCTCTTGGGACTTGGAATCAGGCTTCTCTTGGGAATTAGACTCAGGCTCCTTTTGGTACTTAGACTCAGACTCCTTTTGGGACCTGGACTCAGACTCCTCTTGAGACATAGAGTCAGGCTCCTCTTGGGACACAGACAAAGGCTCATCCTAGGCCTTAAACTCACGCTCCTCTTGGGACACAGACAAGGGCTTCTCTTGGGATTTAGACTTAGGCTCCAATTGGAACTTAGATTCAGGCTCCTCTTGTGACTTAAATTCAGGCTCCCCTTATGACTTAGATTCAGGCTCCTCTTGGAACTTAGAATCAGGCTCCTCTTTGGACTTAGTCTCAGACACCTCTTTGGAAATAAAATCTGACTCCCCCCGGGACTTAGACTGGGACACACTCTCCGGTTTCTAGGCTCCTCTTGGGAGTTAGGCTCCGGCTCCTCTTGGGTCTTAGGCTCTGGCTCCTCTTGGGGCACAGACTCAGGCTCCTCTTGGGTCTTAGGCTATGGCTCCTTTTGGAACGCAGACTAAGGCTCCTCTTGGGACTTAGACTCAGCCTCCTCTTGGGTCAAAGACACTGGCTCTACTTGGGACACAGACTCAGGCACCTCTAGGGTCTTAGACTCAGGCTCCTCTTAGGACATAGACTCAGGCGCCTCTTGGGACTTAGACTCAGGCTCCTCTTGGGTCATAGCTTCTGGCTCCTCTTGGGACAAAGACTCAGGGTCCTCTTGGGACTTAGACTCCAGCTCCTCTTGGGTCTTATGCTCAAGCTCCTCTTGGGACACAGACTCAGGCTCCTCCTTGAACTTTGACTCAGGCTCCTCTTGGGCCTTAGACTCAGGCTCTTATTGGGGCTTAGACTCAGGCTCCTCAAGGTCTTAGGCTCTGACTCCTCTTGGGAAACAGACACATCCTCCTCTTGGGTTTTAGACTCAGGCTCCTCTTGGGTGTTTGACTCCGGCTCCTCTTGGGACACAGACTCCGGCTCCTCTTGGGTCTTAGACTCAGGCTCCTCTTGGGACTTAGACTCAGGCTCCTCTTTGGTCTTAGACTGAAGCTCCTCTTAGGTCTTGGACTCTGACTCCTCTTGTGTCTTAGACTAAGGCTCCTCTTGGGGCATAGACTCAGGCACCTCTTGGGACACAGACTCAGGCTCCTCTTGGGTTTTAGACTCAGGCTAATCTTGGCACACAGACTCAGGCTCCTGTTGGGTTTCAGACTCGGGCTCCTCTTGGGTCTTTGACTCAGGCTCCTCTTGGGACTCAGACTAAGGCTCCTATTGCGTCATAGACTCAGGCCCCTCTTGGGTCTTAGTCTCGGGCTCCTCTTGGGTCTTAGACTCAGGCCCCTCTTGGGACGTATAGACTCAGGCTCCTCTTGGGACTTAGACTCAGACTCCTCTTGGGTCTAAGGCTCTGGCTCCTCTTGGATCTTAGACTCTGGCTCCTCTTGGGTCTTAGATTCAGGCTCCTCTTGGGAATAAGTCTCAGGCTCCTCTTGGGTCTTAGACTTTGGCTCCTCATGGGACACAGACTCAGGCTCCTCTTGGGACACAGACTCATGCTCCTCTTGGGTCTTAGGCTCTGGCTCCGCTTGGGTCTTAGACACAGGCTCCTCTTGGGACTTAGACTCAGGCTCCTCTTGAGTCTTAGACTCTGGCTCCTCATGGGACACAGACTCAGGCTCCTCTTGGGACACAGACTCAGGCTCCTGTTGGGAACAGGCTCAGGCTCCTCTTGGGTCTTTGACTAAGGCTCCTCTTGGGTCTTAGACTCAGTCTCCTCTTGGACCTTAGACTCAGGCTCCTCTTGGGTCTTAGACTCAGGCTCCTCTTGGGTCTTAGGCTCTGGCTCCTCTTGGGTTTTAGGCTCTGGCTCCTCTTGGGTCTTAGACCCACGCCCCTCTTGGGACTTAGACTCAGCCTCCTCTTGGGTCTTAGACTCAGGCTCCTCTTGGGACACAGACTCAGGCTCCTCTTGGGACACAGACTCAGATTCCTCTTGGGTTTTAGACTCAGGCTCTTCTTGGGTCTTACACTCAAGCTGCTCTTGGGACACAGACTCAGGCTCCTCTTGGGACACAGACTCAGGCTCCTCTTGGGACACAGACTCAGATTCCTTTTGGGTCTTTGACTAAGGCTCCTCTTGTGTCTTAGACTCAGTCTCCTCTTGGCCCTTAGACTCAGGCTCCTCTTGGGTCTTATACTCAGGCTCCTCTTGGGTCTTAGGCTCTGGCTCCTCTTGGGTTTTAGGCTCTGGCTCCTCTTGGGTCTTAGACCCACGCCCCTCTTGGGACTTAGACTCAGCCTCCTCTTGGGTCTTAGATTCAGGCTCCTCTTGGCAAACAGACTCAGGCTCCTCTTGTGTTTCAGACTCGGGCTCCTCTTGGGTCTTTCACGCAGGCTCCTCTTGTGACTCAGACTCAGGCTCCTATTGGGTCATAGACTCAGGCCCCTCTTGGGTCTTAGTCTCGGGCTCCTCTTGGATCTTAGACTCAGGCCCCTCTTGGTACGTAGACTCAGGCTCCTCTTGGGTCTAAGGCTCTGGCTCCTCTTGGGTCTTAGGCTCTGGCTCCTCTTGGGTCTTAGATTCAGGCTCCTCTTGGGAATAAGTCTCAGGCTCCTCTTGGGTCTTAGACTCTGGCTCCTCATGGGACACAGTCTCAGGCTCCTCTTGGGACACAGACTCATGATCCACTTGGGTCTTAGGATCTGGCTCCGCTTGGGTCTTAGACCCAGGCTCCTCTTGGGACTTAGACTCGGCCTCCTCTTGAGTCTTAGAATCTGGCTCCTCATGGGACACAGACTCAGGCTCCTCTTGGGACACAGACTCCGGCTCCTGTTGGGAACAGGCTCAGGCTCCTCTTGGGTCTTTGACTAAGGCTCCTCTTGGGTCTTAGACTCAGTCTCCTCTTGGCCCTTAGACTCAGGCTCCTCTTGGCTCTTAGACTCAGGCTCCTCTTGGGTCTTAGGCTCTGGCTCCTCTTGGGTTTTAGGTTCTGGCTCCTCTTGGGTTTTAGACCCACGCCACTCTTGGGACTTAGACTCAGCCTCCTCTTGGGTCTTAGACTCAGGCTCCTCTTGGGACACAGACTCAGGCTCCTCTTGGGACACAGAATCAGATTCCTCTTGGGTCTTAGACTCAGGCTCCTCTTGGGTCTTAGACTCAAGCTCCTCTTGGGACACAGACTCAAGCTCCTCTTGGGACTTAGACAAAAGCTCCTCATCGGATTTAGACTCAGGCTCCTCTTGGGACTTAGACTCAGACTCCTCTTGGATCTTAGACTCAGGCTCATCTTGGAGAATAGACTCAGGCTCCTCTTGGGTTTTTGGCTCTGACTCATCTTGGGACAGAGACTCAGGCTCCTCTTGGGTCATAGACTCAGGCTCCTCTTGGGTCTTAGGTTCAGGCTCCTCTTGGGACACAGACTAAAGTAGGGAGGCTGGGGGGGTTTTGACTCAAATACCGTTATTTATGCAAATGAGGGGGGCGTGGCAAGGTCAATGACCTTGAGGTAGGTCATGATCAATGACCTTGAGGTAGGTCATTGACCCCAAGGTCGCCGGGACCCCGGAAGGTAAACAAACCTTGGAGGGTCCAGGAACCGGTTTGAGGGGGTGTGGGTGGAGGGGGAGGAGTGGGGGTGGGGAGGGGGGGGAGGGGGTGGTGGTGAGGGTGGGGGATGAGGGGGAAGGATGGAAGAGGCTCTGCACGAGACCCTCCTCGACCCAGTCTCTCTGTTGGACTGAGCGCCTTCTCTGTTATTATCCTGGGCTATATAGCTTTGCTTTGAGCCCGATGAGATCCGAGTGTTGCCGAAGGTTTCCGAATCCTTGGTTGTGAATGAATTGTCAGAGAATTGAACGGTCAACTGGTGTGTGTGACGTCACAGCAGATTACGTGATGTGGGGTAGGTCATGAACGGGAGAGTGTTTTGAATGGAAAACATTAGTGTAACTGGTGTGTGTGACGTCACAGCAGATTACGGGATGTGAGGTAGGTCATGAACGGGAGTGTTTTGAATGGAAAACATGAATGGCGGTGGATGGCGGTGGTTGTTGAACCCTGACGTGGTAGGTTGGTTAGGTGTGAATGGGTCTGAGAGACAAACAAGATGGGGTTGAAAGCGCTCAATGGTAAACAAACATCGATGGTATCGGGAGTAGTGAATGGAATTGAGGGAGAGGGGGGAATGAACTGGTTGTTGAATGTGCTCAATGGTAAACAAACGTCAATGAATCAGGAGTAGTATTTCCTGTAAATAATAGGGTGGGGGTAGGATACAAATCGCATAGCATGTTGAGTCGGCCAGCTCGACATGAAATAAAAACAAGAAGGTGTACACCAGATCTGATTTATTAATCCATGAATTATATGTGGCATTAAAACCTAGCCACTTAACAAAAAGTTTATTGCCACGTTTTTGTACAATTTTTTCAACAAGATAATGCTTGGGATATTGCGTCCTTTGCAGTTCCTCCATGTAGAATCCTCCTTGGATTGGCTGCTTGTTGAGGTCATCAAGTAAATAAACAACTGGATTAAAAAGTTTTACCTTGCGAATACGAAATATTTCTGTGCTCCAGTTTGGTGTGTATCCTTTGGCGAAGATTGTTTTATGTTTACTGATGCGCACATAATCACCAATACGTAATTGATGACGTCGTGGATCTACTGTTTTGATTTTGTGATGAATGCGATCCAATTGCGCAATGTTCTTGGTTACAAGGCGTGGTTTCATTTTGATGGTTCTATGTTTAGTGTTGTTGTAACGTGTCACCAGGTCGCCTACAAGTTCAAGCCAGCGATAGGATCCTCTTGCTGTAAATTGTTCCCACATGCGCGTCTTGAGTGTGCGGTTGAAACGTTCTACAACACTTGCCTTTAGATTGCTAAAAGTGGAATAGTGATGGATGTCAAGTGATTTGAGATAAGCGGAAAAAGTCTTGTTGAAAAATTCTTTGCCTTGATCTGTTTGAAGCAAACGAGGTTGTCGTCTTGACCGCTGAACGATGGTCTTGAATGCAGCGGTGACTAGTTGTGCAGATTTATTCCGAACAGGTTCAACAAAGGCCATTTTGGAATAAACGTCGATGACGGTGAGCAGATAGTTGACCCCGTTGTTAGCTTTGGCATAGGGAATCATTTCAACCAGATCAGCTTGCCAAAGATCGTCAACGCCCCGTGTGATGACACGACGACGATGGTAGAGACGACGAGCTGGTCTATGCAACTCGCGAGCAATGCCAGCCTTAACAGGCGAGGGTGTATGAACACGTTGACTCATTAGACAATAATGCCAGCATGACGAAGCTCCTCTTCTATTTCTAAAACTTCCGCCTCGTGTCCGGTATGACCGGCCTGTTCCGATGCACGCAACAGTTGCAGACGTTTAACCAACTTATTTGGATTGTTCCAATAGGCGAAATCGATGAATGGTTTCAAAGTATTAAACGTGATACCGGACGCTGAATTTGCACGGCGAACACTTGCATAGGTGGGAAACAATTTTGATATGATGGTTTTATATTTGAAGCTCTTATTAGCATTTACTGCTTCAGAACGTTTATAATTACGTCTTCCCGGTCAATGCATGTGAGATTTTCGAAGTGAAATGCCATGTCCTGTGGTTCGGATTCCACGTAAAAAGGAGGTCCCGTGGCTCATGATCTGAAGATTAACGGTCACGTTAAACTACAAGCTTCCTTTTTAATTACGTCTAAAACCATTTGTAGCCATCAAGATGTCTTTATACTTTTCAAGATCTTCTTTATCATAGTCCTCGGTAGAAGGTGTACGTGAAAATAAAAGTTCTAAAAGACCTGGCGTCAATTTATAACGAACTGTTTTAACAATCAAAACATTGTCACTTATCTTGATTGGTGAATCGCCAATTCGAAATCTATTGTTTTCATAGCGAACACCATAGGTAGTATCAGTTTTCTTAGTAAAAAGATCTTCAAGGAAGGGAGTAACCAACGCACCATAATTTTGTAGTAAAATGGATTTTAACCGCACATATTGTTCGGGCGTATTTAATATTTCTTTAAGAGTAGGCTGCTTTTCTTTGGCTCTAGTGGGTGTTTCAGCAATTATT
Organism: Meconema thalassinum; assembly: GCA_946902985.2. NCBI lineage: Eukaryota > Metazoa > Arthropoda > Insecta > Orthoptera > Tettigoniidae > Meconema > Meconema thalassinum. Next base: position 291,992,213 of record OX336396.1, on the reverse strand, counting down.
GATGTTTTCAAAAACTGGGGCAGCGGTGATTCTTTGGAGCTAGAAGACGGAAGCAATGGAGAAAAAACATCCTCAGGTTCTTCATCATTTTCTTCCTCCTCCTCCTCTTCAATTGTTTGTGTTTCTTTTGAGCGTGTACTAGGTTTTGATGTTCCTTTCAACACAGCTTCCAGAGGTAACTTCAAATGTTTTTCGACAAACAGTTCACTGTCGGCATGTGCACGTTTTAGATAGCGAAACTTTTGTCGAATGCTATTTCGTGCACGGATTATGTGCTTTTTTAATTGACTCCCTGTTGTCGCCATGACATCTGAACTAATGATGTTTAGAAAAGCAATGCAGCTACTTAAATACGAATGAAATGATCAAATCCCATGCGGTAGCGTCCATTGTTGATGTTGCTCTGCTTATCAATAACAAGACAACTGTGGTGATGAGCGTTCTAACACATGGCACACAACTGTGTAAAGGCTTGAAAGGTCATGTCTGGGTTCACGTGATCATCGTAGACGTGATGCATGTTGCGCTCATCCTGTCGGAAGAGAACAATCACGTTGGCATTGTCACGAATTAACTGTTTTGGTATTCGCGAATAGGTTTGAGCGAGATAAAAACAATCAATATATTTATGACGTCCCATGCTAAAGTAAGCCTGAATAATACCCTGTCGTTCTGTGGCCACATCGTCAAAAATCATAAGCGAATGGGGGCGAACATTGTCTGGAGAAATGACATCTTCGTGTGCTGCGAATGTGAAGTAGCCCATGTTGCGCAGACCTGACATGACCTGTTCCAAGAACACATACAGCGGTTGATACAGCGATTTGGCAAAAATATAGATATTTTGAAAGCGCACTCCGTTTAAGGAGGTGATGAGGGTAAGCAGAAGATTGGTTTTTCCACATCCCGACGGGCCGGCGATGAGACAGCGAATGGAGGATGGGAAGAGTGATCCATGACGTTGTTCGGACGATGTTGAGAAGAGGTGTGAAACCAAGTCTCCCACCGGAAGTGAATGTTGTTGCTTAATATTCTGCATATCAACTAAATGTGAAAGGGGAAGAGCTGGTCTCTATATACATGAGGCAAACGGGTGTTTCAGTTCCAGTGTAACCATGGACGCCTTTGGAAGAACTCTCAAAACAAATGAACGATTTGCTTTGACAAACGATCCAAAACATGATACAGATCCGGCTACTAAACGATATGTCGATGCTAATGTATTGTCACGCACTACAGATGGCAATTACGACTTTAATGGAAAGCGATTGACCAATATAACAGAACCCGTATTACCCTCGGACGCATGTTCAAAAAAGTATGTAGATTATTACCGATTACGACGTATCAAAGGAGATTATGAGGCTCAGAATAAACGTATTACAGGCGTTGCAGATCCTGTGAACGATCAAGATGTGTGCACCAAAGCCTATATGTTAACCAATGCTGTGGTGTTAACAGAAGCAAAGGACTATGACGTACACCAACGTCGAATCACTCAGCTGGCTCTTCCAACAAACAACACGGACGCTGCTCGAAAGGACTATGTAGATAACAAGGTGAAACAGGTGCTCAGTATTCTGCCCACCCTAACTGCAAAGGGCTATACAGCAAATAATGCACGCCTTGTGCATGTGGCCGATCCTGAAGATGATCAAGATGTTTGTACAAAACGGTTTTTAAACTCTGAAATGGAAAAGGTGTGGGAAATTAAGGAGAACGCTCTACAGATGACGCGAAGACGAATAGCCGAAGTTGCTGATCCTGTGCAACCTCACGACGTGACGACCAAACGATTCTTGGAACAACGGTTATCGCTTTTTTATTAAATCAATACCCTCTATATTTCTGCTTCACATTGTAAACCAACAACCGGTAAAAGATCCCAATAACCTCGCCTACATACTACGTTCGGGGTATGACAATTACCGTTTAATGTATGATGGTGCCATTCGTGTAATTGAGTATGCACCAGATTTGAAACATTTAGAGGTACGATTAAACGGTAGTGTTCAACCACTTATTGATCAACCGGTGAAAGCCGGAGACAAATTATTCTTTCACTTGAAACTCTCGTCTGAAGAAAAAGAGGCGGGGAAAACGATGAACGATTTTCCTCTGTATATAGAACTTGAATATACAGCCACAATTGAATAAATAACTACAGGTTCCCTTCCTGAGGAGCGTTAGTTGTGTTCTATACTTTGCGGTGTGAGGTTGTCTTGTTCTTTGGTCGCGATGGTGAAACAGAGATATGTGGTGAAGAAGAGGAAGAAGTTGTCCAGAAAGGGAGGTTTTAAAGCTATTCTTCATGCGGCACGTCAAGCTTCGCGCGGAGAAACAAATAGTGAGTTGGCTATTAAGAAAGCACTCCGAGCAGCACGATTGCACGCGAATCCCAAAAGTAAACTACGTTTAAGAAAACGTGCCCGAGTTATTCCTGTGCCGAAACGTGCTGGATTTTTACCTGCACTGTTTGCTGGACTAGCAGCCCTGGGTTCACTTCTTGGAGGAGCAAGTGCGGTAGCACGAACGGTGAAAGCTGTTGAGGAGGCGAAGCAACAGTTGAAGGAAAGTGAAAGGCATAATAAAACTATGGAGGCCATAGCACTGCGCGGCAAAGGTGTGAACATGAAGCTAGCACCCTACAAGAAAGGACTCGGCATTTACATGTCGCCAAAAAACGGTTAATCGATGCACTGCCACGACGAGCCATGATGCATGAGGAAGTTATAAGATATGCAAAACAGCTTAAGATCTCCCACTTTCGAGGCGTGTTTATGCGCAACCAACTACCGTCTCGACCACGGAGCCATGAAAGTGCAGTTGTCAATTTGGATGACAGTCATGGACCGGGAACGCATTATGTGGCCTACATAAAGCATGGGCGAACCGTGTGGTACTTTGACAGTTTTGGAAATCTTCCTCCTCCGACAGAGCTTGTTCGCTATTTTGGAAGCAATGCAACAATACACTATAATGTGAAACGAGTGCAAAATTTTAACACGCAACAGTGCGGTCGTCTATGTTTGACTTTTCTATATAAGACCGAGCACGGCGGGTGACGTGGTCATTATGACAACAGAAAGTAGAACGTTTACAGTGCACGGACAAGGTGCGGAAGTAACTGTTGACTTTTATCCTCCTATTGAATTGGGACGACGACCCTACGTGCTGGGACTTGTTTCGTTTGAAGGCTATAATAGAATCTGCAACATAATTGAAGACGTCAATGATAAGTTCTACTACGATGACTATGTGTTAACTCTACCGTCTGGCAGCTACACCGTAGATGATATTCACGATCACATCTACACAACTCTCATCAAGGAATTTAGTCTGAAAGCATTTCTGGACGGGACACGCAAGTTTGAACTCATAGCCAACAACGTGACACATCGCTGCAGTATTCTTTCTTCTTTTAGGATTGATTTTAAATCTCAACCAGATTCGATTGGGTCATTGTTAGGCTATTCACCACAAGTGTTAGTACCAAACGTGATACACAAGTCTGACCAACCGGTGAAAATAATTGAAGATCATCACGTATCTGTCACGTGTAATATTATTACAGACGTCTACACCAATCAAGATCCCTCGCATTCGCTTTATGATTTTATTGTTACTTCACCTGGTGGTTATATCATCCGCGAAAACCCGTCGGTGGTGCTCTATCATCCTGTGAGTGTGACCAACATCAGGAATATTACCTTAAGACTGGTGAATAGAAATCAACGTCTCATCCGGTTAGACCCTCATACACCTGTGACCTACAAACTGTATCTGAAGCCAGCATGAAACAAGTGTATAAAGCGGCAACGCTGTCAAGAGCATGTGTTAGTTGTGCTCAACACGTGTACAGGTTAACACGTGTCAACAAGCAGATCCTACAACAACTTGGTTACATCTTACGTCATGAATTCGATTCTAGACGTGACAAACCCTGTCGAAGTACAGGAGGGTATTGTAAGAATTGAACACCATTCCTACCAACCGTATACTCAGGGACTAAATAATAATGATGAGATTCGAATTACTATTAACCAACAAGATATCTACACGCTTCCACATGAAAGTTACATCCAGATTGAAGGGCAACTCACCAAATTGGATGGTACCATTCCAACAACGTCAAAGTTGGCCAACAATGCTTTGGCCTTTTTGTTTTCTGAGGTTCGCTACGTGATCAACGGTATTGAAGTGGATACTACTCGAAATGTTGGCATAACAAGTGTCATGAAACTTTATCCCTCGTACGGAAGCGAAGAGAGTAAAGCTTTTTGTATGGCTGGTTGGTGTCCCAACTCAACCAACGACTGGATGATTAACGATGATGGTACATTTACTGGACATTTACCTCTAAAATTAATACTAGGCTTTGCAGAGGATCATAAGCGCATTGTTGTGAACGCAAGACAGGATCTGATTCTTGTACGAGACAGGAGTGATTATAATGCGCTAAAGGGAGCTGATACAGCGCCAATAGATACAAAAATTCTACTGCAACGAATTCTATGGAAAGTACCGCACGTTACTCTATCAGATCAGAAAAAATTGAGTCTGCTCAAGATTGTGGAGAAGGATACAGCTTTACCCATTCAATTTAGAAGCTGGGAGCTGCATGAATACCCGGTATTACCACTCTCCGATACACATACTTGGTCTATAAAAACCTCACGGTATACAGAGCGGCCACTCTACGTCCTGGTTGGATTTCAAACAGATCGCAAATATCAACAGAATAAAGATGCATCAAAATTTGATCACATCCAATTACGAAATATACGACTCTTTTTGAACGGAGTTACCTTTCCCTATGAGGGAATGGATTTAAACTTTAACAAGAACAAATATGGTAAGCTCTATGACATGTTTGTAAACTTTCAGTCTTCCTATTATCAGAAAGAGGCATGTCCGCTACTATCACCACAAGACTTCAAGTCCAAGGCGCCTCTGGTGGTGATGGACTGTTCGTATTTGGAGGAGTCGATGAAGGAAACAACAATTGATATCAGACTAGAATTTGAAACATCGTCAGTTATTCCAGAAAAAACAACAGCCTATTGCCTTATTGTTCACGAGGCGCAAGTGTTTTATCAACCGCTGTCCAATATGGTGACCAGAGTATAAATAGCATGTCTTCCTGTATTGCCCTTCACAGTCATGGAAAGCTACGATGAAGTCACAACCCCCTCTGCGAGGTGGGTCTGCAAATGTGAAAGTGATTCACCAGGCTCAGATGAAGATTCAAGGTTTACCATTTATCGCGCCCTAGTGAGTGAAGCTATAACTGCCTATCACAAGAATCATACTGAGCTTAGAATGCCGCCGCATCTGGTTCACTATTTACCAGATGGATTCATGTCTACGTTTGGTATTCATGACAGGGGCTACAACAACAAGCCCATCGCTAATCAAACAAATAATGTGGACGATGGCGTTGCCAAAGCTTCATCTTGTCATGTTGGAGAGCGGGTAGATTGTATGGACTGCAAATGCGATCGTTGCTCAACAAGTCGAGACGCTGATGCAGCATTTGAGATTTATCGCACCCTGGTGAGTTTAGCAATACGCGCCTACCATAAAGCACAATTTCTTCGTGAAATGCCGCAGCATCTGATTGCCTATTTACCAGCTGGATTTCTGACCGCGTACGGTGCACACGACATTGACCTTAATTGGGATAAGCTACCATTACACCTCCGTATGTCGGCGGATGTTGCAGCCTGTCGTCCTTGTCGTAGACACTTTATGCATCGAGGAGATTCTCACTGTGATTGGGATGGTCCAAATCCTATGATAAAAAATTGTAAGCGATGTACTGATAACTATATGAATAAAATTGTGTAATTGATTCTTTGTGTGTATATTATTTTCCCGCTCCTATCCAATCAGTTAGTTGTTAAGAAGCAGCGGTGGTGGAAGGTGTGATATCCGTCGCCATGCCGAAAACATTGATTGTCGACGTGCAGGGTTTCAAGGTGAACGGAAACAAGTTTGTATTTAAAGAAGTAGGAATTATTGACTGCACAACCATGTGGGCACCAAGAGTAACCAGTTTTGTCTTTGAACCACCGTTTCCATTGCATTTGCAGTCAGACGAGGACAGAAGACAAACAGAGTGGTTGCAACGCAATTTGGGACTAGTCTGGAAAGAAGGCGACATTCCTTACCAGCATCTATCACTTGTTCTGAAAGCTCACTTGTTTGGTGCTGACCTTGTATTTGTAAAGGGAAGTGAAAAAAAAGGAATGGTTGCGTCAGTATGTTAATTCAACATGTCAACTTGTTGACCTTCATGATCTGGGATGTCCTGCACTGTACAACCTGTCCGTGCCTGATGAACCTCTACAAAATAAAACACTTCAAAATGTTTGGAAGCTTTTTGATTGGCTAGCTCGCAGAGCATGTCAAAACTTGCATGTTGAGTGCAAAGCGTCGTAACGTCAGCTTCAGTGTGAGACATACCAGTGATCAGTGTGGACGTGTAGTAATATGGCAGCAATTGAAGGTTTGGACTCAAACCCCACAGAGCGAGCTATTGTCAAGTTTTTTGCCTGTAAAAAAAAGCTTGACAGTTTCACAGATGAGGAATTGAACGCTTTGCCCAAGGCGTTCCTTTTTTATGTTGCTTCAAACGCGGTGAAAAATATTTGGCACAGTGTACCTAGTGAATGGAGCAGAGATCCTGGTCTGCGTGAACTACAACCATGCACTGACTTTAGTCATCACCAGCAAGTGTCTATTACTAAAATGCCATCCATTAGACAGTGTGGAACGTGTCAGCTCATCAAATTGTACCACGGCCATACAAATATACCGTCCTGTAAAGACTTTGCTTCATCATTCCATGGTTGCGATGAAGAAGAGGAAGAAGAGACAGCAGCGGCAGTATCGCCAGCACCAAAAAGTAAGACAACGATTGAAAAAGATATATCGGACCTTTGCTGGTCATGGTCTAGTTAACAAGGCCATTGATGTACTTCCCATTGAACTGCATATTCCCGGCTATCAATTTTGTGGACCTGGAACTAAACTAAACCAACGTCTAGCACAAGGTAATTCTGGAATCAACAAATTGGATGCTGCGTGTAGAGATCATGATATTGCTTACAGCGACAAGAATTCAGAAGTACGTCGAGTTGCAGACCACATTCTTCTGAGAAAGGCTGTGCAACGCGTGACATCATCTACTGCTTCCATTGGTGAAAAGATTGCAGCCTTGATCGTGGCAGGAGCTATGAAGTCAAAGCTAATGATTGGTGGTGGTTGTGGACTAGCGAGGAAAAGGACAAAGAAATAACCATGAATCAAATATTGTTAAGTATTTATTTGAGAGTCAGTCCACCAGATTACAGAATTCACAAAAGATGTTTTGGTTTCTTCTTGTAAAAACATACAATTGTAATAAAAAAGAATTGAAAAATTAAAGTGTGTTCTTATTTACTAGGTGTGGAAATGTCCAAAAGGCAAGCTATTTACACCATCCCACAACCGTTTATTGTCATATGTAGACAGCGATGTTTTATTTTGATTTACTGTAAATATATTATGGTTCTTTGAAAGAATGCGTGTTTGCTGGTACAAGCGAGAGGTGTTTGTGTAGAGTACACATCGATATTCCTCAACATTGAGGAATTGTGTGACGCTACGACGAACACCCTTCGCTTTGCATTGACCTTTATTCTTTTGTGTTGAAAATGCGTACATTTTCGGCGCCAAAGCCACAAATTCCGTCATAACATCACCAGCACACTCATCCTTAAATAGGCCAATGTGTTTTTTATTCATGGGAATTATGCCAAACATATTGTTAACTTCATAGTTTGAGGTATCAAAGTAACTTGGATGTTCTCTCATCACAGAGTAAATATCCGTCTTATTGGTTTGATAAATAAGACTGTCTGTATCCATATACAGTAATTTTACATCTCCAAACTTTTGTTTGGCAAACTCATAATGAAATTGATACATTACAAATTTTGAATAGTCAAGTATTACCATTCCTAAGTAAATTGGTTTGTTATACATGATTTCTGTCTTTGACAATTCAATGGTTACTAAATCAGTTTCAATAACTCGTACTGAATGGAAATTGGGCATAGCAATATATTTTCGTGCGCCATATCGACCATCCCAGTGGTTTACCAAATGAATAGTTCTTTGCTTTCTAATATTTTCCATAGATTTACCGTAGCATGCATTGTTCATTAATTTATAAAAATTTGACTCGAATGTAGTCTTGGCGTGCTGCCGATAATGAGTATTTAATTGCATGTACGGTTGTAACCATGGTTTCTGGTCAAAACAACTAATGCGGTGAATGGTTTGTAGCTTCAAACCGTGTTTCAAACATTTTATTAAATTTTCGATGTGTATGACGTAGCGATTTTTCGGATTTAACGTTGCCATCAACTTTTTATTGTCGGAACGTGAACTGGGAGGTTGTAGTTTTTCAACACAAAATGGTAGATCAGAATGATCATTGTGTATCTCGCGGGGATATAATATGTCAACTTCTAGAACATAGCCACGTGTGTTATTGCTCAACGCGTCCTGTAAATTAAAATTTGAAACTTCATCTGAAGTCAGCCATCGAAAATTTTGATACGGAAGCGGTTTTTCCATAGCATATCCGTATAAATTGTTACAATCCAGGTAGGTGAGGTATGTTGTAGGTTGCTTTGGTTTGTATGTATCCATATATGGATTATTTGCTTTGGCATGCTTTTGCACAAGGGATACAAGCCCGCCACGTATCCCGCGTTCAAAAAAGAGCAACATGTCGATGTCAGTTAATAGTTCCAGTTCTATTTCAGTCACCTTCAACATACAGTCCCAACTGTATCCGGCAAGGGTTTAGTAATGGGCTGGATCTAGATTGTAGATTTCAAGACACAGTTTGCGAAAGTGTTCAAACACGTCTGTCAAAAGTAGTGTATCAATTTTGAGGTATAAATCAGCATACTCGCCCAAAGTTGATATCTTGAACACGTCCCATACTTTTTGGGCGTGTAAATAGTCTTCTTCAGAAATATGACTTTTTGTTAAGTCATTGTAAAATTTATCCTTTGAAGGGAGTGCAGTTTCCTCCAAACATGCCCAATTGTTTACATGATTATAGGGAAACACCCCTTTTCGAATGCATAATTCAAATTGATCGTCACCAGTAAAGTTTTGACGTACAGAATTCAAATTGTTTGGGTGAAGCCCTTGAACCAGCGCATCCAATGATGATGCGAGGAATCTATACGAATCTAAAAATCGTATACTAATTCCATTTCGCCATTTTGTAAACGAAATAAAATTTTCATGATTTTGTGGAATTAAAGAAAACTTTTGGTTTTCAAGGTTAACAAATTCCTTAATAATTAGATGACTGTCATACCGAGACATGTTGTGCAAGAAACAAGAAATATAGCGTGCTCTTTTATAGGCCAAATTACATGCACTATGAGCCGCTCCTCTAAATTTGCCAGTGTACCGATTATGGTCTCTCACTGGCGTGTCACAAGTTGCTATTGGTTTTTGACAAATGTGGCAAGTGGTTGCTGTTGCAAAAGCCACCTCGTCTGCATCCAACATTTGAAGCGGAATTGGGTTTTCCAGGATATTGTACACCCGATCTGCCAAGGCGTCCAATTCATTTAAAAACCAAGCAGCAGCATTTGCATCGCGATAAGATTTGAAGTAAGAAAGCGAAGGGTCATATGAGCAAATCACGTTTAGAGCACAACTGAATGGCACATGTTGCTGTACTTGTTGAGTGTACGGGCGTGCTGGATCCGGGTTACATGTGTCAATGGGTGTGGTTAAACATTCAAAATCTGCATATACTGTAAATGGAAGCGGTTCTTGACGAGACACATTTTGAAATTTCATACTGGCTTTATCCTTTTCTGGGAATGTAATTTTTACAGCTGGTTGTGTAATGCAATCAATAGTATGGGCTGTCAACTTTTGATTGCTAGTAAAATATTGCAAACAGCGATCACATATATATATACCCTATTTTTACTCTTTGTAACTTGTGAACGAACTAGTCTGGAAAGATCTTTGATATAACAATAATGGTTGCACAATTCCCCTTCAATGTACAATAAATTAAAATGCTTTTCTTTTTTTTCCTTTGTCACATAGAGTGGCCCAATAACTTTGTCCCCTTCAACTCCGTATACATTAATGGAGTAAAGCGGATTTTTAGATTCAAAACGAGAAATGGCGTTGAGGTCCATTGGGAATTCTATGTCTGCTAAATTTAGACTGATCATTAATTCCATAAATTTCTGGTGATATTTGCCCATTCTGTGAACATTTTTACTTGCAGAACATAGCCCAGCAGCCAGGGACCAAATAAAGCAGAAAACATCATTATTATCCACATTGATAACTGCGTGACGGTTTTCCAACTGTTTAGGAAAATTAACATGAGATGACCCACTATTTATGGGATCAAAGGTGCATACATTAATTTTAAGATGATTAATAGCTTCCAGCGATTTGCCGCTTTCTAATTCTTGAAACTCAGCAAAGCGTGTTGTGAGTTTATCAACAATGTTTTTACTATACCCCAACTGTGTATATTATCAGTGCGGTATAATTTAGTCATGTGTGTGTGTAAATAGATTGGCTGAATGATTTCGACACCTTGTTTCAAAATAGCAAAGTCACATAATAATTCAGCGTTAACCTTTAACGCTACATGTTCTCTTAAACAGTCTTGTATTTTGTTTTGAAAAATGTTGTAACTAGTGTTTAAATATTCATTGAGATTTAAAATGTTTGCATCATTATTGACTTTAGTGCAACAGATATTGTTATTGAAACAACTATCCACATCTTGCCAACTTTGTATCGGTGGCGACATGATGTCCCTTAGTACTTAACAATTACAAAAACTGAACGGTTTGCAGAGAGAGTGAACCAAAGTTTATTTTTCCTGCAAATTCCGTTTTTACATAAACTAATTTTAAATTTTATTTTTTTCTTCTATGAATTCCACAAGACATCTTTTGTTTTCCAGTCCCATGTATTTTAAATAGATGGTCCCTTTGTTGAGATCGGCTACATCTTCCTCGCTGAGTTCCTTGAATCTCGACGGTAGAAATACTGTAAAGTCCTCCAGTTCACAAAGAATACGTTCCCCAAATTTCGTCTTGACTCCACGAACAGCAGTTACCAAATAAGACTCGTTTACCTGCAGATCCTGTAGTCGTTTAGTCTCTGGTCCAGCATCTTTCCCTATGGAATTCGCATTTTTTATTGCCGACATTCTGAAATCGAATTTGATATCTATAATAGTGTTTTAGTATACCTAAGCCATTAGCAAATATGTATATACACACAAAAGTTATCAAAACCCTTCTACACACCCATTATCGCTAGCCACTAATTTAATTGTCAGCAGCTTGCGTTCACCATTTTCCTACTTCTCCTCAATCCATTACAAGAACACAGGTTATCAAACAAGTTATACACCCAGGTGCTACATGGTCAGGAGCTGGCCATGACTGTACTTTGGTGAAGTCGGGTCAGATTGCTTGTATAATTTAACTGTTCCCGGGCAAAGCCGGGGCAAACTGCTTGTGCAATTTAACTGTCCCCCCGGGCGAAGCCGGAGCGGGTTACTAGTATAATATATAACTGTTCCCGGGTGAAGCCGGGGTGAATTTCTTGTATAATTTAACTGTTCCCGGGCGAAGCCGGAGCGGGTTTCTAGTATAATATATGACTGTTCCCGGGTGAAGCCATGGCAGATTGCCTGTATAATTTAACTGTTCCCGGGCGAAGCCAGGGCGGATTGCTTGTATAGTTTAACTGTCCACCGAGTGAAGCCGGAGCGGGTTTCTAGTATAATATATAAATGTTCCCGGGTGAAGCCGGGCAGATTGCTTGTATAATTCAACTGTTCCCAGACGAAGCCAAAGCGGGTTTTTAGTATAATATATAACTGTTTACGGGCGAAGCCGGGGAAGATTACTTATATCATTTAACTGTCTCCCGGGCGAAGCCGGAGCGGGTTTCTAGTATAATATATAACTGTACTTGGGTGAAGCCAGGGCAGATTGCTTGTATAATTTAACTGTCTCACGGGTGAAGCTGGAGCGGGTTTCTAGTATAATATATATCTGATCCCGGGTGAAGCCGGAGTGGATTGCTTGTATAATTTAACTATCCCCCGGGCGAAGCCGGAGCGGGTTTCTAGTATAATATATAACTGTTCCCGGGCGAAGCCGGGGCGGATTGTTTGTATAATTTAACTGTTCCCGGACAAAGCCGGGGCAGATTGCTTGTATAATTTAACTGTTCTCGTTCCGGGTGAAGCCATGGCAGATTGCCTGTATAATTTAACTGTTCCCGGGCGAAGCCAGGGCGGATTGCTTGTATAGTTTAACTGTCCACCGAGTGAAGCCGGAGCGGGTTTCTAGTATAATATATAAATGTTCCCGGGTGAAGCCGGGCAGATTGCTTGTATAATTCAACTGTTCCCAGACGAAGCCAAAGCGGGTTTTTAGTATAATATATAACTGTTTACGGGCGAAGCCGGGGAAGATTACTTATATCATTTAACTGTCTCCCGGGCGAAGCCGGAGCGGGTTTCTAGTATAATATATAACTGTACTTGGGTGAAGTCAGGGCAGATTGCTTGTATAATTTAACTGTCTCACGGGTGAAGCTGGAGCGGGTTTCTAGTATAATATATATCTGATCCCGGGTGAAGCCGGAGTGGATTGCTTGTATAATTTAACTATCCCCCCGGGCGAAGCCGGAGCGGGTTTCTAGTATAATATATAACTGTTCCCGGGCGAAGCCGGGGCGGATTGTTTGTATAATTTAACTGTTCCCGGACAAAGCCGGGGCAGATTGCTTGTATAATTTAACTGTTCTCGAGCGAAGTCGGTGCATGCTTTTGGTATAATATAACTGTTCCCGGGCGAAGTCGGGTTGGGTTTCTGGTATAACATAACTGTTCCCGGGCGAAGCCGGGTCGGGTTGTTTGTATATTATATCTGTTCCCGGGTGAAGCCGGGGCAGGTTGCTTAAATAATTTATCTGTTCAATACATCCCAAGTGCATGGGGGCTACATTGGTCGGGAGGTGATGATTTAAATGTCCTTAACTAAATAGGTTACTTGACCTGGAACTGATGTATAGAAGTGAATGCATGTCTCGGTGCTAATGTTACATAAATCCTTCACCTTTGCAATACATAAGAGATCATTATCTATTCCATGACTGCCTCGAGCACTGTAATTATCTCGCGGGCAATGCAGTGAAATCGGCAACATTTAATTGGATAATAACAGTAATTATATATAATTGAGCTGCATTCATTTTATATATCCCAGGCAGCTAGTGGTTTAAGATGCAAGTCACGTTAAAACCAATCTTATTACATGCTATGAATTCTGCTCGTTTCATACTTGAAGTAATTATTGCTTGTCTGATTCATACCGTATAACTTTTAAACCAGCTTTGTCAATAGGCCATTATACTATTAAAATTCTAAACATCTTCATGTGGATTTAAACCTACCATCTCAGCATTTACAAGTACTGTAATGTACAGTTGTTGTTTGAGTCTTCAGTCTTTTGACTGGTTTGACGCAGCTCTCCATGCCTCCCTGTCCTGAGCTAATCGTTTCATCTCTACATAGCTCCGACACCCTACACCCGACACAATCTGTTTAACATATTCTAACCTTGGTCTACCCCTACAGTTTTTGTCCTCGACCCTTCCTTCCATAACTTAGCTTGCTATTCCTGGTGTCTTAATATGTGTCCTACCAATCTATCTCTTCTCTTCATTAGCAGTCGCCAGAAACATCTCTCCTCTCCCACTCGTCTTAATACCTCTTTATTTGTTACTCTCTCTACCCATCTGATCTTTATCATTCTCCTGTAACACCACATTTCAAATGCTTCAATTCTCCTCTTTTCTGTACAGTACAATCACTTATTTTGTAAACCATTTGGCTGAGTTAGTCTCCCAGTAGCACATAGTCAAATATATACACTAGGATATACTTTAAAGTTATATACTTAAGTATGTTGAATATTACCTGATAGACAAGGATCCAATTGTAATCTGGTGTGAATGCTGTAAGCTCGTAGTTAACTCTACTTTCATTTCAATTCTGCTCGACTATTTATACCCCTCCGAATACAGGAAACGCCCATGGATTACCGTTCTTTTCACACAAACATGACCTCCATACGGCATTACCCTGCATTAATACAGGAATCGTTACTGACCTTCCTTTCACCAGAAATAGCTCCACACTGTATAACCCTGTACAAATACCTTAAACACTCCTAATTAATCCGCCTTTCACCAGAAAACACACAGTATATAAAGATAATGTTCCTTTTCACAACATATCATTCGCTGCAATGTCTGGCAACAAGAACGATGGCAGTATGGGGCTGGAAGAAGAAGAAAACCATGAGGAGTTGACGCTTGATCTGTTAATGTAAGTATTATTTATTTACTAAAGCCTTATGTAGCAGCACGCCAGTCTCTCACGGCTGGGTGCGTGGTTCAATTCCAGTCACTTTATGTTAGATCTGTGCTGGGCAAACCAAAAGCAGACAGGTTTTTCTCTGGGAACACCAGTTTTCCCTGTCAAAATTTTCTTTCGACAACACCCTCCGCTATCATTTCTTTTTATCTGTCATTCATTTAAACATTGACTGACAAAAGTGAGACAGGCTTTGGCAGCCAACACAGATCTTTCTCGCCGCTAGAAGGAGTTTAATTCATTCCATTCCTGATCTGGTCAAATACTGGAAGCAAGCGGTGTTTTTTTTTCTTCTTCAAAATGATTAGAAATACTGAGCGTAGTTACCGCCTTCGTAGCCCATGTTTACTTGGGTGTGAGTAGAATTTGTCTGATAACCCGTGTTATTGCGATGAATAAAAAAAAGGATTGGGAAGGAAGTCAGATTTTTTTAAGTGTGTTAAAATCCTTCAGTATGCCTTCCTTTGTAGGGGGAGTAAAGCCAGTGGTTACATGTTCTTACTTTATGACATGTAAAAGATCCGTCCACAGACTAAACTTGTGTGAAGCTAAATTGACAGGTTAGATTTTGTCAAAACAAGTTCCAACATTTACCACTAGATGGCATTATTATCTGGTGGCAAAAAAAACTTGGAACTTGTAGCTCACCCTAAAGGCGTTCGCTGGAAGCAGCTACATACTCAAGTGAGTCACACATGTTCGTGAACACTGCCAGCACTGAAACCCATACTCAAGTTCCAACATTCACCACTAGGTATCATTAATATCTAGTAGCAAAATTTTGAAACTACTTAAAATGAACAGAACTTGTAGCTCACCCTAAGGGCGTCCGCTGGAAGCTGCTACAGACTTAGGTGAACTGTACTTGCTGTCACACACTCCCAGCAATTCACAATACAATATTTAGATAAACAAGCGTTATAAAACAATTTTGTTGTACTCTTTATTGTATACATTTTTTTTTATATAGTTTTGGAAATGATCCAGTTTTGGTGGAGTTTTTTACGGAGTTAATGTCAGCGATGGAAGGGCGTGGGAGAGAAGAAGAAGATGAAGAAGAAGAAGATAATGATGATGATGAAGAGGAAGATGAAGAGTCAAAATAAAACATAATTTTACTTTTTTTTGCTTCTGGTTTTATTTGTTTTTACATTCACCCTACCAAGCAAGCCAGAGTTCAACACCCACCATCCATCTCCATTCATGATTCAGACACGTTTAGCTCATCATTTGTCCCGCACCCTCTCAATCGCCGTAAGGTCATTCCCGGACATGACCTACCATACAACCCGTTGTCAATCTCAGGATTAGTCATCCCATGTGACGTCACACACAGGTTAACAGTTCAAATCTGTTTATTCATTCACACAAACACCTATGTTCATTAAACATCCACCCACGCATCGATGTTTGTTTACCATTGAGCGCTTTCAACCCCATCTTGTTTGTCTCTCAGACCCATTCACACCTAACCAACCTACCACGTCAGGGTTCAACAACCACCGCCATCCACCGCCATTCATGTTTTCCATTCAAAACACTCCCGTTCATGACCTACCTCACATCACGTAATCTGCTGTGACGTCACACACACCAGTTACACTAATGTTTTCCATTCAAAACACTCTCCCGTTCATGACCTACCCCACATCACGTAATCTGCTGTGACGTCACACACACCAGTTGACCGTTCAATTCTCTGACAATTCATTCACAACCAAGGATTCGGAAACCTTCGGCAACACTCGGATCTCATCGGGCTCAAAGCAAAGCTATATAGCCCAGGATAATATCAGAGAAGGCGCTCAGTCCAAGAGAGAGACTGGGTCGAGGAGGGTCACGTGCAGAGCCTCTTCCATCCTTCCCCCTCATCCCCCACCCTCGCCACCACCCCCTCCCGCCTCCCCCCTCCCCACCCCCACTCCTCCCCCTCCACCCACACCCCCTCAAACCGGTTCCTGGACCCTCCAAGGTTTGTTTACCTTCCGGGGTCCCGGCGACCTTGGGGTCAATGACCTACCTCAAGGTCATTGATCATGACCTACCTCAAGGTCATTGACCTTGCCACGCCCCCCTCATTTGCATAAATAACGGTATTTGAGTCAAAACCCCCCCAGCCTCCCTACTGACTAAGGGTCCTCTTGGGTCTTAGACTCAGGCTCCTCTTGGGTCTTAGACTCAGGCTCCTCTTTGGACTCAGACTCAGGCTACTCTTGGGTCTTAGACTCAGGCTCCTCGTGGGTCATAGACTCAGCCTCCTCTTGGGTCTTAGACTCAGGCTCCTCTTGGGAATTAGGCTATGGCTCCTCTTGGGTCTTAGATTCAGGCTCCTCTTGGGACTTAGTCTCAGGCTCCTCTTGTGTCTTACACTCAGGCTCCTCTTGGGTCACAGACTCAGGCTCCCCTTGGACACAGACTCAGGCTCCTTTTGGGTCTTAGATTCAGGCTCCTCTTGGGTCTTAGACCCAGGATCCTCTTGGCTCTTAGACTGAGGCTCCTCTTGGGTCTTAGACTCAGTCTCCTCTTCTATCTTAGAATCAGGCTCCTCTTGGGTCTTAGGCTCTGGCTCCTCTTGGGTCTTATGCTCTGGCTCCTCTTGAGACTTAGGCTCTGGATCCTCTTGGGGCTAGGCTCAGGTTCCTCTTGGGACAAAGACTCTGGCTCCTCTTGCGTCTTAGATTCAGGCTACTCTTGGGACACATACTCAGGCTCCTCTTGGCTCTAGGACTCACGCTCTTCTTGGGACTTAAACTCTGGCTCCTCTTGGGACTTAGACTCTGGCTCCTCTTGGACCGCAGACTCAGGCTCCTCTTATGTCTTAGACTCAGGCTCGTCTTGGGTCTTAGACCCAGGCTCCTCTTGAGACTTAGACTCAGGCCTCTCTTGTGTCTTAGACTCAGGCTCCTCTTGGGTCTTAGGCGCAGGCTCCTCTTGGGACTTAGACTCAGGCTCGTTTTGAGCCTTAGACTCAGGCTCCTTTTGGGTCTTAGACTCAGGCTCCTCTTGGGTATTAGGCTAAGGCTCCTCGTGGGTCTTAGACTCAGGCTGGTCTTGGGAATTAAGCTCAGGCTCCTCTTGGGACTTAGACACAGGCTCGCCTTGGGTCTTACATTCACGCTCCTCTTGGGTCTTACACTCAGGCTGCTGTTGGGTCTTAGGCTGTGACTCCTCTTGGGACACAGACTCAGGCTCCTCTTGGGTCATAGATTCTGGCTCCTCTTGGGACTTATGCTCTGACTCCTCTTGGGTCTTAGACTCTGACTCCCCTTGGGTCTTAGACTCAGGCTCCTCTTGGTTCTTAGGCTCTGGCCCCTCTTGGGACACAGCCTCAGGTTCTTCTTGGATCTTATACTCTGGCTCCTCTTGGGTCTTAGACTCTGACTCCTCTTGGGTCTTAGACTCAGGCTCCTCTTGGGACACAGACTCAGGCTCCTCTTGGGACACAGACTCAGACTCCTCTTGGGTCTTAGACTCAGGCTCCTCTTGGGACACAGACTCAGGCTCCTCTCGGGTCTTAGGCTCTGGCTCCTCTTGGGACACAGACTCAGGCTCCTCTTTGGTCTTAGACTCAGGCTCCTCTTGGGTCTTAGACGCAGACACCTCTTTGGACACAGACTCTGGCTCCTCTAGTGAAAGACACTGATTATTTTCTTGAGACTTGGATCCAGGCTCCTCTTGGTACTTAGACTCAACGCTCCTCTTCGGACAGACTCAGGCGCCTCTTGAGCCTTAGACTCATGCCCCTCTTGGGAAATAGTGTCAGGCTTCTCCTGGGACATGTCTCAGACTTTTATTGGGAAAAGCCTCAGCCATTTTTAAAATTAGTCTCATGATCCTCTTGGGACACACGCTCTGGCTATTCTTGGGGCACAGACTTAGGTTCATGCTCCTCATGAGACTTACACTCAGACTCATCTAGGGACATATACTCAGGCTCCTCCTGGGACTTAGGCTCAGACTCCTCCTGGGCCTTTGACTTAGGCTCATCTTGGGACATAAACACAGGCTCCTCTGGGAACTAAGGATCAGGCTCCTTTTGGGTCTTAGACTCAAGCTCATCTTGGGACTTAATCACAGACTCCTCCTGGCACTTAGGCTCAGGCTCCTCTTGGGACTTAACCTCAGAATACTATTGGGGCCTAGACTCAGGCTCTTCTTGGGACTTAGACTCAGGCTCCTCTTGGGACTTTGGCTCTGGCTCTTCTTGGGACACAGACTCAAGCTCCTCTTGGGACTGAGACTGAGGCTCCTCTTGGGACAGACTCAGAATCCTCTTGGTCATAGACTCAGGCTCCTCTTGGGACTTAGACTCTGGGTCCTCTTGGGTATTAGACATTGGCTCCTCTTGGGACAGAGACTCAGGCTCCTCTTGGGTCTTAGACTCAGGCTCCTCTTGGGACTGAGACTCAGGCTCCTCTTGGGACACAGGCTCAGGCTCCTCTTAGGTCTTAGACTCAGGCTCCTCTTGGGTCTTAGACTCAGGCTCTTTTGGGTCTTAGGCTCCGGCTCATCTTGGGTTTTATGCTCTGGCTCCGCTTGAGACTTAGGCTCTGGCTCCTCTTGGGACTTAGACTCAGTCTCCTCTTGGGACACAGACTCAGGCTCCTCTTGGGTCTTAGACTCAGGCTCCTCTTTGGACTCAGACTCAGGCTACTCTTGGGTCTTAGACTCAGGCTCCTCGTGGGTCATAGACTCAGCCTCCTCTTGGGTCTTAGACTCAGGCTCCTCTTGGGAATTAGGCTATGGCTCCTCTTGGGTCTTAGATTCAGGCTCCTCTTGGGACTTAGTCTCAGGCTCCTCTTGTGTCTTACACTCAGGCTCCTCTTGGGTCACAGACTCAGGCTCCCCTTGGACACAGACTCAGGCTCCTTTTGGGTCTTAGATTCAGGCTCCTCTTGGGTCTTAGACCCAGGATCCTCTTGGCTCTTAGACTGAGGCTCCTCTTGGGTCTTAGACTCAGTCTCCTCTTCTATCTTAGAATCAGGCTCCTCTTGGGTCTTAGGCTCTGGCTCCTCTTGGGTCTTATGCTCTGGCTCCTCTTGAGACTTAGGCTCTGGATCCTCTTGGGGCTAGGCTCAGGTTCCTCTTGGGACAAAGACTCTGGCTCCTCTTGGGTCTTAGATTCAGGCTCCTCTTGGGACACATACTCAGGCTCCTCTTGGCTCTAGGGCTCACGCTCTTCTTGGGACTTAAACTCTGGCTCCTCTTGGGACTTAGACTCTGGCTCCTCTTGGACCGCAGACTCAGGCTCCTCTTATGTCTTAGACTCAGGCTCGTCTTGGGTCTTAGACCCAGGCTCCTCTTGAGACTTAGACTCAGGCCTCTCTTGTGTCTTAGACTCAGGCTCCTCTTGGGTCTTAGGCGCAGGCTCCTCTTGGGACTTAGACTCAGGCTCGTTTTGAGCCTTAGACTCAGGCTCCTTTTGGGTCTTAGACTCAGGCTCCTCTTGGGTATTAGGCTAAGGCTCCTCGTGGGTCTTAGACTCAGGCTGGTCTTGGGAATTAAGCTCAGGCTCCTCTTGGGACTTAGACACAGGCTCGCCTTGGGTCTTACATTCACGCTCCTCTTGGGTCTTAGACTCAGGCTGCTGTTGGGTCTTAGGCTGTGACTCCTCTTGGGACACAGACTCAGGCTCCTCTTGGGTCATAGATTCTGGCTCCTCTTGGGACTTATGCTCTGACTCCTCTTGGGTCTTAGACTCTGACTCCCCTTGGGTCTTAGACTCAGGCTCCTCTTGGTTCTTAGGCTCTGGCCCCTCTTGGGACACAGCCTCAGGTTCTTCTTGGATCTTATACTCTGGCTCCTCTTGGGTCTTAGACTCTGACTCCTCTTGGGTCTTAGACTCAGGCTCCTCTTGGGACAGAGACTCAGGCTCCTCTTGGGACACAGACTCAGACTCCTCTTGGGTCTTAGACTCAGGCTCCTCTTGGGACACAGACTCAGGCTCCTCTCGGGTCTTAGGCTCTGGCTCCTCTTGGGACACAGACTCAGGCTCCTCTTTGGTCTTAGACTCAGGCTCCTCTTGGGTCTTAGACGCAGACACCTCTTTGGACACAGACTCTGGCTCCTCTAGTGAAAGACACTGATTATTTTCTTGAGACTTGGATCCAGGCTCCTCTTGGTACTTAGACTCAACGCTCCTCTTCGGACAGACTCAGGCGCCTCTTGAGCCTTAGACTCATGCCCCTCTTGGGAAATAGTGTCAGGCTTCTCCTGGGACATGTCTCAGACTTTTATTGGGAAAAGCCTCAGCCATTTTTAAAATTAGTCTTATGATCCTCTTGGGACACACGCTCTGGCTATTCTTGGGGCACAGACTTAGGTTCATGCTCCTCATGAGACTTACACTCAGACTCATCTAGGGACATATACTCAGGCTCCTCCTGGGACTTAGGCTCAGACTCCTCCTGGGCCTTTGACTTAGGCTCATCTTGGGACATAAACACAGGCTCCTCTGGGAACTAAGGATCAGGCTCCTTTTGGGTCTTAGACTCAAGCTCATCTTGGGACTTAATCACAGACTCCTCCTGGCACTTAGGCTCAGGCTCCTCTTGGGACTTAACCTCAGAATACTATTGGGGCCTAGACTCAGGCTCTTCTTGGGACTTAGACTCAGGCTCCTCTTGGGACTTTGGCTCTGGCTCTTCTTGGGACACAGACTCAAGCTCCTCTTGGGACTGAGACTGAGGCTCCTCTTGGGACAGACTCAGAATCCTCTTGGTCATAGACTCAGGCTCCTCTTGGGACTTAGACTCTGGATCCTCTCGGGTCTTAGGCTCTGGCTCCTCTTAGGACACAGACTCAGGCTCCTCTTGGGTCTTAGACTCAGGGTCCTCTTGGGTATTAGACATTGGCTCCTCTTGGGACAGAGACTCAGGCTCCTCTTGGGTCTTAGACTCAGGCTCCTCTTGGGACTGAGACTCAGGCTCCTCTTGGGACACAGGCTCAGGCTCCTCTTAGGTCTTAGACTCAGGCTCCTCTTGGGTCTTAGACTCAGGCTCTTTTGGGTCTTAGGCTCCGGCTCATCTTGGGTTTTATGCTCTGGCTCCGCTTGAGACTTAGGCTCTGGCTCCTCTTGGGACTTAGACTCAGTCTCCTCTTGGGACACAGACTCAGGCTCCTCTTGGGTCTTAGACTCAGGTTCCTCTTGGGACACAGACTCAGGCTCCTCTTGGTTCTTAGGCTCTGGCTCCTCTTGGGACACAGGCTCAGGGTCCTCTTGGGCTTATACTCAGGCTCCTCTTTGGTCTTAGACTCAAGCTCCTCTTGGGACACGGACTCACGGTCCTCTTGGGACACAGACAGAGGCTCTTCTTGGGACTTAGACTCAGGCTCCTCTTGGGTCTTAGACTCAGGCTCCTCTTGGGCCTTAGACTCTGACTCCTCTTGTTTCTTAGGCTCAGGCTCCTCTTGGGACTTAGACTCAGGCTCCTCTTGGGACACAGACTCAGGCTCCTCTTGGGTCTTAGACTGAGGCTCCTCTTGGGATACAGAGTCAGGCTCCTCTTGGGTCTTAGAATCTGGTTCGTCTTGGGATTCAGACTCAGGCTCCTCTTGGGTCTTAGACTCAGGCTCCTCTTTGGACTCAGACTCAGGCTCTTCTTGGGTATTAGACTCAGGCTCCTCGTGGGTGATATAATCAGGCTCCTCTTGGGTCTTAGACTCAGGCTCCTCTTGGGACTTAGGCTCTGGCTCCTCTTGGGTCTTAGATTCAGGCTCCTCTTGGGACTTAGTCTCAGGCTCCTCTTTCGTCTTAGACTCAGGCTCCTCTTGGGACACAGCTTCAGGCTCCTCTTGGACACAGACTCAGGCTCGTTTTGGGTCTTAGACTGATGCTCCTCTTGGCTCTTAGACTCAGGCTCCTCTTGGGTCTTAGATTCTGGGGCCTCTTGCGACTTAGGCTCAGGCTCCTCTTGGGTCTTAGGCCCTGGCTCTTCTTGGGTCTTAGTCTCTGGCTCCTCTTGTGTCTTACTCAGGCGCCTCTTTGGACTTTGACTCTCGCTCCTCTTGGGAGTTAGGTTCTTGCTCCTCTTGGGTCTTAGACTCAGGCTGCCCTTGGGTCTTAGATTCTGGGGCCTCTTGCGACCCAGGATCAGGCTCCTCTTGGGTCTTAGACTCAGGCGCCTCTTGGGACTTAGACTCAGGCTCCTCTTTGGACTTAGACTCAGCCTCCTCTTGTGTCTTCGACTCTGGCTCCTCTTGGGACACAGACTCAGACTCCTCTTGAGTCTTAGACTCAGCTCCTCTTGGGACTTAGGCTCTGGCTACTCTTGGGTCTTAGACTCAGGCTCCTTTTGGGACACAGTCCCAGGCTCTTCTTGGGTCTTAGTCTCAGGCTCCTCTTGGGTCTTTGATTCTGGCTCCTCTTGGGCCTTAGACACTGGCTCCTCTTGGGTCTTAGACTTAGGCTCCTCTTGGGACATAGACTCAGGCTCCTCTTGGGACCTAGACTCAGGCTCCTCTTGGGACTTAGACTCAGTCTCCTCTTGGACATAGACTCAGGCTCCTCTCGGGTGTTAGACTCAGGCTCCTCTGGGGACTTAGACTCAGGCTCCTCTTGGCTCTTAGGCTCTGGCTCCTCCTGGGACTTAGACTCAGGCTCCTCTTGGGACTTAGGCTCCGGCTCCTCTTGGGTCTAAGGCTCTGGCTCCTCTTGGGGCACGGACTCAGGCTCCTCTTGGGTCTTAGGCTCAGGTTCCTTTTGGAACACATACTCAGGCTCTTCTTGGGACTTAGATTGAGCCTCCTGTTGGGTCAAAACACTGGCTCCTCTTGGGACACAGACTCAGGCTCCTCTAGGGTCTTAGACTCAGGCTCCTCTTGGGACATAGACTCAGGCTCCTCTAGGACTTAGACTCAGGCTCCTCTTGGGTCTTAGGCTCAAGCTCCTCTTGGGACACAGACTCAGGCTCCTCTTGGGACTTGACTCAGGCTCCTCTTGGGTCTTAGACTCAGGCTCCTCTTGGGGCTTAGACTCAGGCTCCTCAAGGTCTTAGGCTCTGACTCTTCTTGGGAAAAGGGACACAGACTCAGGCTCCTCTTGGGTCTTAGACTCTGGCTTCTCTTTGGAAAGAGACTAAGGCTCCTCTTGGGTCTTTCACTTAGGCTCATCTTGGGACATAAACAGAGGCTCCTCTGGGAACTAAGAATCAGGCTCCTTTTGGGTCTTAGACTCATGCTCATCTTGGGACTTAGTCATAGACTCCTACTGGGACTTAGGCTCAGGCTCCTCTTGGGACTTAACCTCAGAATACTCTTGGGGCCTAGACTCAGGCTCTTCTTGGGACTTAGACTCAGGCTCCTCTTGGGACTTAGGCTCTGGCTCTTCTTGGGACACAGACTCAAACTCCTCTTGGGACTGAGACTGAAGCTCCTTTTGGGACTTAGAGTCAGGCTCCTCTTAGTCATAGACTCAGGCTCCCCTTGGGACTTAGACTCAGGCTCCTCTTGGGTCTTAGGCTCTGGCTCCTCTTGGGACACAGACTCAGGCTCCTCTTGGGTCTTAAAATCAGGCTCCTCTTTGGTCTTAGACTCTGGCTCCTCTTGGGACAGAGACTAAGGCTCCTCTTGGGGCTTAGACTCAGACTCCTCTTGGGACATAGACTCAGGCTCCTCTCGGGTCTTATGCTCTGGCTCCTCTTGGGACACAGACTCAGGCTCCTCTTGGGTCTTAGACTCAAGCTCCTCTTGGGTCTTAGACTTTGGCTCCTCTTGGGACAGAGACTCAGGCTCCTCTTGGATCTTAGACTCAGGCTCCTCTTGGGACTTAGACTCAGGCTCCTCTTGGGACACAGGCTCAGGCTCCTCATGGGTCTTAGACTCAGGCTCCTCTTGGGACACAGACTCAGGCTCCTTTTGGGACTTAGTCTCAGGCTCCTCTTGGGTCTTAGACTCAGGCTTATCTTGGAGCCTAGACTCAGACTCCTCTTGGGCCCTAGGCTCTGACTCCTCATGGGACACAGACGCAGGCTCTCTTGGGTCTTAGACTCAAGCTCCTCTTGGGACACGGACTCACGGTCCTCTTAGGACACAGACTCAGGCTCCTCTTGGGACTTAGTCTCAGGCTCCTCTTGGGTCTTAGACTCAGGCTTATCTTGGAGCCTAGACTCAGACTCCTCTTGGGTCTTAGGCTCTGACTCCTCATGGGACACAGACTCAGGCTCCTCTTGGGTCATAGACTCAGGCTCCTCTTGGGTCTTAGTCTCAGGCTCTTCTTGGGACTCAGACTCCTCTTGGTGCTTAGACTCAGGCTCCTCTTGGGACTTAGACTCAGGTTCCTCTTGGGTCTTAGACTCAGGCTCCTCTTGGGCCTTATACTCTGACTCCTCTTGGGTTTTAGACTCAGGCTCCTCTTGGGACTTAGGATCAGGCTCCTCTTGGGACACAGACTCAGGTTCCTCATGGGTCTTTGACTCAGGCTCCTCTTGGGACACAGACTCAGGCTCCTCTTGGGTCTTAAGACTCAGGCTCCTCTTGGGTCTTAAGACTCAGGCTCCTCTTGGGTCTTAGACTCAGGCTCTTCTTGGTTATTAGACTCAGGCTCCTCGTGGGTCATAGACTCAGGCTCCTCTTGGGTCTTAGACTCAGGCTCCTCTTGGGACGTAGGCTCTGGCTCCTCTTGGGTCTTAGATTCAGGCTCCTCTTGGGACTTAGTCTCAGGCTCCTCTTTTGTCTTAGACTCAGGCTCCTCTTGGGACGCAGATTCTGGCTCCTCTTGGACACAGACTCAGGCTCCTCTTGGGTCTTAGACTCATGCTCCTCTTGGCTCTTAGACTCAGGCTCTTTTTGGGTCATAGATTCAGGCTCCTCTTGGCACTTAGAATCAGGCTTCTCTTGGTTCTTAGGCCCTGGCTCCTCTTTGGTCTTAGTCTCTGGCTCCTCTTGGGTCTTAGACTCAGGCGCCTCTTGGGACATTGACTCTGGCTCCTCTTGGGACTTAGTTTCTGGCTCCTCTTGGGTCTTGGACTCAGGCTGCCCTTGGGTCTTAGGTTCTGGGGCCTCTTGCGACTTAGGCTCAGGCTCCTCTTGGGTCTTAGACTCAGGCACATCTTGGGACTTAGACTCAGGCTCCTCTTGGGACTTAGACTCAGGCTCCTCTTGGGTCTTAGATTCAGGCTCCTCTTGGGACACAGACTCAGGCTCCTCTTGGCTCTTAGACTCACGCTCCTCTTGGGACTTAGACTCAGGCTCGTCTTGGGTCTTAGACAAGGGCTCCTCTTGGGACTTAGACTCAGGCTCCTCTTGTGTCTTAGACTCAGGCTCCTCTTTGGTCTTAGGCTCAGGCTCCTCTTGGGACTTAGACTCAGGCTCGTCTTGGGCCTTAGAATCAGGATCCTCTTGGGACTTAGACTCAGGCTCCTCTTGGGTCTTAGACTCAAGCTCCTCTTGGGTCATATGCTAAGGCTCCTCATGGGTCTTAGACTCAGGCTCGTCTTGGGAATTAAGCTCAGGCTCCACTTGGGACTTAGACTCAGGCTCACCTTGGGTCTTACATTCACGCTCCTCTTGGGTCTTAGACTCAGGCTGCTCTTGGGACACAGACTCATTCTCCTCTTAGTTCTTAGACTCAGGCTCGTCTTGGGACTTAGACTCAGGCTCCTCTTGGGTCTTAGACTCAGGCTCCTCTTGGGCCTTAGACTCTGACTCCTCTTGGGTCTTAGACTCAGGCTCCTCTAGGGACTTAGGATCAGGCTCCTCTTGGGACACAGACTCAGGCTCCTCTTGGGTCTTAGACTCAGGCTCCTCTTGGGACACAGACTCAGCCTCATCTTGGGTCTTAGACTCAGGCTCCTCTTGGGTCTTAGACTCTGGCTCCTCTTGGGACTCAGACTCAGCTCCTCTTGGGTCTTAGACTCAGGCTCCTCTTGGGTCTTAGACTCAGGCTCCTCTTTGCACTCAGACTCAGGCTCTTCTTGGGTATTAGACTGAGGCTCCTCCTGGGTCATAGACTCAGGCTCCTCTTGGACACAGACTCAGGTTCCTCTTGGGTCTTAGACTCATGCTCCTCTTGGCTCTTAGACTCAGACTCCTCTTGGGTCTCAGATTCAGGCTGCTCTTGGAACTTAGAATCAGGCTTCTCTTGGTTCTTAGGCCCTGGCTCCTTTTGGGTCTTAGTCTCTGGCTCCTCTTGGGTCTTAGACTCAGGCGCCTCTTGGGACATTGACTCTGGCTCCTTTTGGGACTTAGGTTCTGGCTCTTCTTGGGTCTTAGTCTCAGGCTGCCCTTGGGTCGTAGGTTCTGTGGCCTCTTGCGACTTAGGCTCAGGCTCCTCTTGGGTCTTAGACTCAGGCGCCTCCTGGGACTTAGATTCAGCCTCCT
Organism: Meconema thalassinum; assembly: GCA_946902985.2. Classification (NCBI taxonomy): domain Eukaryota; kingdom Metazoa; phylum Arthropoda; class Insecta; order Orthoptera; family Tettigoniidae; genus Meconema; species Meconema thalassinum. The sequence continues at coordinate 291,965,374 of OX336396.1, read as the reverse complement.
CTTGGGTCTTAGACTCAGGCTCCTCTTGGGAATTAGGCTATGGCTCCTCTTGGGTCTTAGATTCAGGCTCCTCTTGGGACTTAGTCTCAGGCTCCTCTTGTGTCTTACACTCAGGCTCCTCTTGGGTCACAGACTCAGGCTCCCCTTGGACACAGACTCAGGCTCCTTTTGGGTCTTAGATTCAGGCTCCTCTTGGGTCTTAGACCCAGGATCCTCTTGGCTCTTAGACTGAGGCTCCTCTTGGGTCTTAGACTCAGTCTCCTCTTCTATCTTAGAATCAGGCTCCTCTTGGGTCTTAGGCTCTGGCTCCTCTTGGGTCTTATGCTCTGGCTCCTCTTGAGACTTAGGCTCTGGATCCTCTTGGGGCTAGGCTCAGGTTCCTCTTGGGACAAAGACTCTGGCTCCTCTTGGGTCTTAGATTCAGGCTCCTCTTGGGACACATACTCAGGCTCCTCTTGGCTCTAGGACTCACGCTCTTCTTGGGACTTAAACTCTGGCTCCTCTTGGGACTTAGACTCTGGCTCCTCTTGGACCGCAGACTCAGGCTCCTCTTATGTCTTAGACTCAGGCTCGTCTTGGGTCTTAGACCCAGGCTCCTCTTGAGACTTAGACTCAGGCCTCTCTTGTGTCTTAGACTCAGGCTCCTCTTGGGTCTTAGGCGCAGGCTCCTCTTGGGACTTAGACTCAGGCTCGTTTTGAGCCTTAGACTCAGGCTCCTTTTGGGTCTTAGACTCAGGCTCCTCTTGGGTATTAGGCTAAGGCTCCTCGTGGGTCTTAGACTCAGGCTGGTCTTGGGAATTAAGCTCAGGCTCCTCTTGGGACTTAGACACAGGCTCGCCTTGGGTCTTACATTCACGCTCCTCTTGGGTCTTAGACTCAGGCTGCTGTTGGGTCTTAGGCTGTGACTCCTCTTGGGACACAGACTCAGGCTCCTCTTGGGTCATAGATTCTGGCTCCTCTTGGGACTTATGCTCTGACTCCTCTTGGGTCTTAGACTCTGACTCCCCTTGGGTCTTAGACTCAGGCTCCTCTTGGTTCATAGGCTCTGGCCCCTCTTGGGACACAGCCTCAGGTTCTTCTTGGATCTTATACTCTGGCTCCTCTTGGGTCTTAGACTCTGACTCCTCTTGGGTCTTAGACTCAGGCTCCTCTTGGGACAGAGACTCAGGCTCCTCTTGGGACACAGACTCAGACTCCTCTTGGGTCTTAGACTCAGGCTCCTCTTGGGACACAGACTCAGGCTCCTCTCGGGTCTTAGGCTCTGGCTCCTCTTGGGACACAGACTCAGGCTCCTCTTTGGTCTTAGACTCAGGCTCCTCTTGGGTCTTAGACGCAGACACCTCTTTGGACACAGACTCTGGCTCCTCTAGTGAAAGACACTGATTATTTTCTTGAGACTTGGATCCAGGCTCCTCTTGGTACTTAGACTCAACGCTCCTCTTCGGACAGACTCAGGCGCCTCTTGAGCCTTAGACTCATGCCCCTCTTGGGAAATAGTGTCAGGCTTCTCCTGGGACATGTCTCAGACTTTTATTGGGAAAAGCCTCAGCCATTTTTAAAATTAGTCTTATGATCCTCTTGGGACACACGCTCTGGCTATTCTTGGGGCACAGACTTAGGTTCATGCTCCTCATGAGACTTACACTCAGACTCATCTAGGGACATATACTCAGGCTCCTCCTGGGACTTAGGCTCAGACTCCTCCTGGGCCTTTGACTTAGGCTCATCTTGGGACATAAACACAGGCTCCTCTGGGAACTAAGGATCAGGCTCCTTTTGGGTCTTAGACTCAAGCTCATCTTGGGACTTAATCACAGACTCCTCCTGGCACTTAGGCTCAGGCTCCTCTTGGGACTTAACCTCAGAATACTATTGGGGCCTAGACTCAGGCTCTTCTTGGGACTTAGACTCAGGCTCCTCTTGGGACTTTGGCTCTGGCTCTTCTTGGGACACAGACTCAAGCTCCTCTTGGGACTGAGACTGAGGCTCCTCTTGGGACAGACTCAAAATCCTCTTGGTCATAGACTCAGGCTCCTCTTGGGACTTAGACTCTGGATCCTCTCGGGTCTTAGGCTCTGGCTCCTCTTAGGACACAGACTCAGGCTCCTCTTGGGTCTTAGACTCAGGGTCCTCTTGGGTATTAGACATTGGCTCCTCTTGGGACAGAGACTCAGGCTCCTCTTGGGTCTTAGACTCAGGCTCCTCTTGGGACTGAGACTCAGGCTCCTCTTGGGACACAGGCTCAGGCTCCTCTTAGGTCTTAGACTCAGGCTCCTCTTGGGTCTTAGACTCAGGCTCTTTTGGGTCTTAGGCTCCGGCTCATCTTGGGTTTTATGCTCTGGCTCCGCTTGAGACTTAGGCTCTGGCTCCTCTTGGGACTTAGACTCAGTCTCCTCTTGGGACACAGACTCAGGCTCCTCTTGGGTCTTAGACTCAGGTTCCTCTTGGGACACAGACTCAGGCTCCTCTTGGTTCTTAGGCTCTGGCTCCTCTTGGGACACAGGCTCAGGGTCCTCTTGGGCTTATACTCAGGCTCCTCTTTGGTCTTAGACTCAAGCTCCTCTTGGGACACGGACTCACGGTCCTCTTGGGACACAGACAGAGGCTCTTCTTGGGACTTAGACTCAGGCTCCTCTTGGGTCTTAGACTCAGGCTCCTCTTGGGCCTTAGACTCTGACTCCTCTTGTTTCTTAGGCTCAGGCTCCTCTTGGGACTTAGACTCAGGCTCCTCTTGGGACACAGACTCAGGCTCCTCTTGGGTCTTAGACTGAGGCTCCTCTTGGGATACAGAGTCAGGCTCCTCTTGGGTCTTAGAATCTGGTTCGTCTTGGGATTCAGACTCAGGCTCCTCTTGGGTCTTAGACTCAGGCTCCTCTTTGGACTCAGACTCAGGCTCTTCTTGGGTATTAGACTCAGGCTCCTCGTGGGTGATATAATCAGGCTCCTCTTGGGTCTTAGACTCAGGCTCCTCTTGGGACTTAGGCTCTGGCTCCTCTTGGGTCTTAGATTCAGGCTCCTCTTGGGACTTAGTCTCAGGCTCCTCTTTCGTCTTAGACTCAGGCTCCTCTTGGGACACAGCTTCAGGCTCCTCTTGTACACAGACTCAGGCTCGTTTTGGGTCTTAGACTGATGCTCCTCTTGGCTCTTAGACTCAGGCTCCTCTTGGGTCTTAGATTCTGGGGCCTCTTGCGACTTAGGCTCAGGCTCCTCTTGGGTCTTAGGCCCTGGCTCTTCTTGGGTCTTAGTCTCTGGCTCCTCTTGTGTCTTACTCAGGCGCCTCTTTGGACTTTGACTCTCGCTCCTCTTGGGAGTTAGGTTCTTGCTCCTCTTGGGTCTTAGACTCAGGCTGCCCTTGGGTCTTAGATTCTGGGGCCTCTTGCGACCCAGGATCAGGCTCCTCTTGGGTCTTAGACTCAGGCGCCTCTTGGGACTTAGACTCAGGCTCCTCTTTGGACTTAGACTCAGCCTCCTCTTGTGTCTTCGACTCTGGCTCCTCTTGGGACACAGACTCAGGCTCCTCTTGAGTCTTAGACTCAGCTCCTCTTGGGACTTAGGCTCTGGCTACTCTTGGGTCTTAGACTCAGGCTCCTTTTGGGACACAGTCCCAGGCTCTTCTTGGGTCTTAGTCTCAGGCTCCTCTTGGGTCTTTGATTCTGGCTCCTCTTGGGCCTTAGACACTGGCTCCTCTTGGGTCTTAGACTTAGGCTCCTCTTGGGACATAGACTCAGGCTCCTCTTGGGACCTAGACTCAGGCTCCTCTTGGGACTTAGACTCAGTCTCCTCTTGGACATAGACTCAGGCTCCTCTCGGGTGTTAGACTCAGGCTCCTCTGGGGACTTAGACTCAGGCTCCTCTTGGCTCTTAGGCTCTGGCTCCTCCTGGGACTTAGACTCAGGCTCCTCTTGGGACTTAGGCTCCGGCTCCTCTTGGGTCTAAGGCTCTGGCTCCTCTTGGGGCACGGACTCAGGCTCCTCTTGGGTCTTAGGCTCAGGTTCCTTTTGGAACACATACTCAGGCTCTTCTTGGGACTTAGATTGAGCCTCCTGTTGGGTCAAAACACTGGCTCCTCTTGGGACACAGACTCAGGCTCCTCTAGGGCCTTAGACTCAGGCTCCTCTTGGGACATAGACTCAGGCTCCTCTAGGACTTAGACTCAGGCTCCTCTTGGGTCTTAGGCTCAAGCTCCTCTTGGGACACAGACTCAGGCTCCTCTTGGGACTTGACTCAGGCTCCTCTTGGGTCTTAGACTCAGGCTCCTCTTGGGGCTTAGACTCAGGCTCCTCAAGGTCTTAGGCTCTGACTCTTCTTGGGAAAAGGGACACAGACTCAGGCTCCTCTTGGGTCTTAGACTCTGGCTTCTCTTTGGAAAGAGACTAAGGCTCCTCTTGGGTCTTTCACTTAGGCTCATCTTGGGACATAAACAGAGGCTCCTCTGGGAACTAAGAATCAGGCTCCTTTTGGGTCTTAGACTCATGCTCATCTTGGGACTTAGTCATAGACTCCTACTGGGACTTAGGCTCAGGCTCCTCTTGGGACTTAACCTCAGAATACTCTTGGGGCCTAGACTCAGGCTCTTCTTGGGACTTAGACTCAGGCTCCTCTTGGGACTTAGGCTCTGGCTCTTCTTGGGACACAGACTCAAACTCCTCTTGGGACTGAGACTGAAGCTCCTTTTGGGACTTAGAGTCAGGCTCCTCTTAGTCATAGACTCAGGCTCCCCTTGGGACTTAGACTCAGGCTCCTCTTGGGTCTTAGGCTCTGGCTCCTCTTGGGACACAGACTCAGGCTCCTCTTGGGTCTTAAAATCAGGCTCCTCTTTGGTCTTAGACTCTGGCTCCTCTTGGGACAGAGACTAAGGCTCCTCTTGGGGCTTAGACTCTGACTCCTCTTGGGACATAGACTCAGGCTCCTCTCGGGTCTTATGCTCTGGCTCCTCTTGGGACACAGACTCAGGCTCCTCTTGGGTCTTAGACTCAAGCTCCTCTTGGGTCTTAGACTTTGGCTCCTCTTGGGACAGAGACTCAGGCTCCTCTTGGATCTTAGACTCAGGCTCCTCTTGGGACTTAGACTCAGGCTCCTCTTGGGACACAGGCTCAGGCTCCTCTTGGGTCTTAGACTCAGGCTTATCTTGGAGCCTAGACTCAGACTCCTCTTGGGCCCTAGGCTCTGACTCCTCATGGGACACAGACGCAGGCTCTCTTGGGTCTTAGACTCAAGCTCCTCTTGGGACACGGACTCACGGTCCTCTTAGGACACAGACTCAGGCTCCTCTTGGGACTTAGTCTCAGGCTCCTCTTGGGTCTTAGACTCAGGCTTATCTTGGAGCCTAGACTCAGACTCCTCTTGGGTCTTAGGCTCTGACTCCTCATGGGACACAGACTCAGGCTCCTCTTGGGTCATAGACTCAGGCTCCTCTTGGGTCTTAGTCTCAGGCTCTTCTTGGGACTCAGACTCCTCTTGGTGCTTAGACTCAGGCTCCTCTTGGGACTTAGACTCAGGTTCCTCTTGGGTCTTAGACTCAGGCTCCTCTTGGGCCTTATACTCTGACTCCTCTTGGGTTTTAGACTCAGGCTCCTCTTGGGACTTAGGATCAGGCTCCTCTTGGGACACAGACTCAGGTTCCTCATGGGTCTTTGACTCAGGCTCCTCTTGGGACACAGACTCAGGCTCCTCTTGGGTCTTAAGACTCAGGCTCCTCTTGGGTCTTAAGACTCAGGCTCCTATTGGGTCTTAGACTCTGGCTCCTATTGGGACTCAGACTCAGGCTCCTCTTGGGTCTTAGACTCAGGCTCTTCTTGGTTATTAGACTCAGGCTCCTCGTGGGTCATAGACTCAGGCTCCTCTTGGGTCTTAGACTCAGGCTCCTCTTGGGACGTAGGCTCTGGCTCCTCTTGGGTCTTAGATTCAGGCTCCTCTTGGGACTTAGTCTCAGGCTCCTCTTTTGTCTTAGACTCAGGCTCCTCTTGGGACGCAGATTCTGGCTCCTCTTGGACACAGACTCAGGCTCCTCTTGGGTCTTAGACTCATGCTCCTCTTGGCTCTTAGACTCAGGCTCTTTTTGGGTCATAGATTCAGGCTCCTCTTGGCACTTAGAATCAGGCTTCTCTTGGTTCTTAGGCCCTGGCTCCTCTTTGGTCTTAGTCTCTGGCTCCTCTTGGGTCTTAGACTCAGGCGCCTCTTGGGACATTGACTCTGGCTCCTCTTGGGACTTAGTTTCTGGCTCCTCTTGGGTCTTGGACTCAGGCTGCCCTTGGGTCTTAGGTTCTGGGGCCTCTTGCGACTTAGGCTCAGGCTCCTCTTGGGTCTTAGACTCAGGCACATCTTGGGACTTAGACTCAGGCTCCTCTTGGGACTTAGACTCAGGCTCCTCTTGGGTCTTAGATTCAGGCTCCTCTTGGGACACAGACTCAGGCTCCTCTTGGCTCTTAGACTCACGCTCCTCTTGGGACTTAGACTCAGGCTCGTCTTGGGTCTTAGACAAGGGCTCCTCTTGGGACTTAGACTCAGGCTCCTCTTGTGTCTTAGACTCAGGCTCCTCTTTGGTCTTAGGCTCAGGCTCCTCTTGGGACTTAGACTCAGGCTCGTCTTGGGCCTTAGAATCAGGATCCTCTTGGGACTTAGACTCAGGCTCCTCTTGGGTCTTAGACTCAAGCTCCTCTTGGGTCATATGCTAAGGCTCCTCATGGGTCTTAGACTCAGGCTCGTCTTGGGAATTAAGCTCAGGCTCCACTTGGGACTTAGACTCAGGCTCACCTTGGGTCTTACATTCACGCTCCTCTTGGGTCTTAGACTCAGGCTGCTCTTGGGACACAGACTCATTCTCCTCTTAGTTCTTAGACTCAGGCTCGTCTTGGGACTTAGACTCAGGCTCCTCTTGGGTCTTAGACTCAGGCTCCTCTTGGGCCTTAGACTCTGACTCCTCTTGGGTCTTAGACTCAGGCTCCTCTAGGGACTTAGGATCAGGCTCCTCTTGGGACACAGACTCAGGCTCCTCTTGGGTCTTAGACTCAGGCTCCTCTTGGGACACAGACTCAGCCTCATCTTGGGTCTTAGACTCAGGCTCCTCTTGGGTCTTAGACTCTGGCTCCTCTTGGGACTCAGACTCAGCTCCTCTTGGGTCTTAGACTCAGGCTCCTCTTGGGTCTTAGACTCAGGCTCCTCTTTGCATTCAGACTCAGGCTCTTCTTGGGTATTAGACTGAGGCTCCTCCTGGGTCATAGACTCAGGCTCCTCTTGGACACAGACTCAGGTTCCTCTTGGGTCTTAGACTCATGCTCCTCTTGGCTCTTAGACTCAGACTCCTCTTGGGTCTCAGATTCAGGCTGCTCTTGGAACTTAGAATCAGGCTTCTCTTGGTTCTTAGGCCCTGGCTCCTTTTGGGTCTTAGTCTCTGGCTCCTCTTGGGTCTTAGACTCAGGCGCCTCTTGGGACATTGACTCTGGCTCCTTTTGGGACTTAGGTTCTGGCTCTTCTTGGGTCTTAGTCTCAGGCTGCCCTTGGGTCGTAGGTTCTGTGGCCTCTTGCGACTTAGGCTCAGGCTCCTCTTGGGTCTTAGACTCAGGCGCCTCCTGGGACTTAGATTCAGGCTCCTCTAGGGACTTAGACTCAGGCTCCTCTTGGGTCTTAGATTCAGGCTCCTCTTGGGACACAGACTCAGGCTCCTCTTGGCTCTTAGACTCACGCTCCTCTTGGGACTTAGACTCAGGCTCCTCTTGGGACATAGACTCTGGCTCCTCTTGGGACAGAGACTCAGGCTCCTCTTATGTCTTAGACTCATGCTCCTCTTGTGTCATAGACTCAGGCTCCTCTTGGGTCTTAGGCTCAGGCTCCTCTTGGGACTTAGACTCAGGCTCGTCTTGGTCCTTAGAATCAGGCTCCTATTGGGACTTAGAGTCAGGCTCCTTTTGGGTCTTAGACTCAAGCTCCTCTTGGGCCTTAGGCTAAGGCTCCTCATGGGTCTTAGACTCAGGCTCGTCTTTAGAATTATGCTCAGGCTCAACTTGGGACCTAGACTCAGGCTGGCCTTGGGGCTTACATTCACGCTCCTCTTGGGCCTTAGACTCAGGCTGCTCCTGGGTCTTGGACTCAGGCTCCTCTTGGGACTTAAATTCAGGCTACTCTTGGGACACAGACTCAGGCTCCTCTTGGGTCTTAGGCTCAGGCTCTTCTTGGGACTTATGCTCTGACTCCCCTTGGGTCTTAGACTCAGGCTCCTCTTGGTTCTTAGGCTCTGGCTCCTCTCGGGACACAGCCTTAGCTCCTCTTTTATCTTATACTCTGGCTCCTCTTGGGACTTAGGCTCTGACTCCTCTTGGGTCTTAGACTCAGGATCCTCTTGGGACACAGACTCAGGCTCCTCTTGGGACACAGACTCAGACTCCTCTTGGGTCTTAGACTCAGGCTCCTCTTGGGACACAGACTCAGGCTCCTCTCGGGTCTTAGGATCTGGCTCCTCGTGGGACACAGACTCAGGCTCCTCTTGGGTCTTAGACTCAGGCTCCTCTTGGGACTTAGACTCAGACACCTCTTTGGACACAGACTCTGGCTCCTCTAGTGAAAGAGACTGATTATTTTCTTGAGATTTGGATCCAGGCTCCTCTTGGTACTTAGACTCAACGCTCCTCTTGGGACAGACTCAGGCGCCTCTTGAGTTTTAGACTCATGCTCCTCTTGGGAAATAGTCTCTGGCTTCTCCAGGGACTTGTCTCAGACTTTTATTGGGTAAAGCCTAAGCCTTTTTTTAAATTAGTCTCATGCTCGTCTTGGGACACACGGTCTGGCTATTCTTGGGGCACAGACTAAGCTCCTCTTGGGACTTAGATCCAGGCATCTCTTGGGACTTAGCTTCATGCTCCTATTGAGACTTACACTCAGGCTCATCTAGGGACATATACTCAGGCTCCTCCTTGGACTTAGGCTCAAACTCCTCCTGGGCCTTTGACTTAGGCTCATCTTGGGACATAAACACAGGCTCCTCTGGGAACTAAGAACCAGGCTCCCTTTGGTTCTTAGACTCAAGCTCCTCTTGGGACTTAGACTCAGTCTCCTCTTGGGTCTTAGATTCAGGCTCCTCTTGGGACACTGACTCAGGCTCCTCTTGGGACTTAGACTCAGGCTCCTCTTGGGACACAGGCTCAGGCTCCTCTTGGGTCTTAGACTCAGGCTCCTCGTGGGTCATAGACTCAGGCTCCTCTTGAGTCTTAGACTCAGGCTCCTCATGGGACTTAGGCTCTGGCTCCTCTTGATTCTTAGATTCTGGCTCCTCTTGGGACTTAGTCTCAGGCTCCTCTTTTGTCTTAGACTCAGGCACCTCTTGGGTCACAGACTCAGGCTCTTCTTGGACACAGACTCAGGCTCCTTTTGTGTCTTAGACTCCGGCTCCTCTTGGGTCCTAGACTCAGGATCTTCTTGGCCCTTAGACTGAGGCTCCTCTTGGGTCTTAGATTCAGGCTCCTCTTGGGACACAGACTCAGGGCCCTTAGACTCACGCTCCTCTTGGGACTTAGACTCAGGCTCTTCTTGGGACTTAGACTCTGGCTCCTCTTGGGACAGAGACTCAGGCTCCTCTTAGGTCTTAGATTCAGGCTTGTCTTGGGTCTTAGACCCAGGCTCCTCTTGGGACTTGACTCAGGCTCGTCTTGTGTTTTAGACTCAGGCTCCTCTTGGGTCTTAGGCTCAGGCTCCTCTTGGGACTTAGACTCAAGCTCGTCTTGGGCCCTAGAATCAGGCTCCTCTTGGGACTTTGACTCAGGCTCCTCTTGGTCATAGACTCAGGCTCCCCTTGGGACTTAGACTCAGGCTCCTCTCGGGTCTTAGGCTCTGGCTCCTCTTGGGACACAGACTCAGGCTCCTCTTGGGTCTTAAACTCAGGCTCCTCTTTGGTCTTAGACTCTGGCTCCTCTTGGGACAGAGACTAAGGCTCCTCTTGGGGATTAGACTCAGGCTCCTCTTGGGACATAGACTCAGGCTCCTCTCGGGTCTTATGCTCTGGCTCCTCTTGGGACACAGACTCAGGCTCCTCTTGGGTCTTAGACTCAAGCTCCTCTTGGGTCTTAGACTTTGGCTCCTCTTGGGACAGAGACTCAGGATTCTCTTGGGTCTTAGACTCAGGCTCCTCTTGGGACACAGGCTAAGGTTTCTCTTGGGTCATAGGCACTGGCTCCTCTTGGGTCTCAGACTCAGGCTCTTCTTGGGTCTTAGGCTCAGGCTCCTCTTGAGTCTTAGGCTCTGGCTCATCTTGAGTTTGTGCTCTGGCTCCTCTAGAGACTTAGGCTCTGGCTCCTCTTGGGACTTAGACTCAGTCTCCTCTTGGGACACAGACTCAGGATCCTCTTGGGTCTTAGACTCAGGCTCCTCTTGGGACACAGACTCAGGCTCTTCTTTGTTCTTAGGCTCTGGTTCTTCTTGGGACACAGACACAGGGTCCTCTTGGACTTATACTCAGGCTCCTCTTGGGTCTTAGACTCAGGCTTATCTTGCAGCTTAGACTCAGACTTCTCTTGGGTCTTAGGCTCAGACTCCTCTTGGACAGAGACTCAGGTTTTCTTGGGTCATAGACTCAGGCTCCTCTTGGGTCTTAGGCTCAGGCTCTTCTTGGGACTCAGACTCCTCTTGGTTCTTAAACTCAGGCTCCTCTTGGGACACAGACTCAGGCTCCTCTTGGTTCTTAGGCTCTGGTTCCTCTTGGGACACAGACTCAGGGTCCTCTTGGACTTATAATCAGGCTCCTCTTGGGTCTTAGACTCAAGCTCCTCTTGGGACACGGACTCACGGTCCCCTTGGGACACAGACTCAGGCTCCTCTTGGGACGTAGACCCAGGCTCCTCTTGGGTCTTAGACTCAAACTCCTCTTGGGACACAGGCTCAGGCTCCTCTTGGGACTTAGTCACAAGATCCTCTTGGGACTTAGACTCAGGCTACTCTTGGGACCTAGACTCAGGCTCCTCTTGGGTCTTAGACTCAGGCTTATTTTGGAGCTTAGACTCAGACTCCTCTTGGGTCTTAGGCACTGACTCCTCTTGGGACACAGACTCAGGCTCCTCTTGGCTCATAGACTCAGGCTCCTCTTGGGTCTTAGGCTCAGGCTCTTCTTGGGACTCAGACTCCTCTTGGTTCTTAGACTCAGGCTCCTCTTGGGTCTTAGACTCAGGCTCCTCTTGGGTCTTAGACTCTTACTCCTCCTGGGTCTTAGACTCAGGCTCCTCTTGGGACTTAGGATCAGGCTCCTCTTGGGACACAGACTCAGGCTCCTCTTGGGACTTAGACTCAGGCTCCTCTTGGGACACAGGTTCAGGCTTCTCTTGGGTCTTAGACACATGCTCCTCTTGGGTCTCAGACTCAGGCTCCTCTTGGCCCTTAGCCTCAGGCTCCTCTTGGGTCTTAGGCTCAGGCTCCTCTTGGGTCTTAGTCTCTGGCTCATCTTGGGTTTTGTGCTCTGGCTCCTCATGAGACTTAGGCTCTGGCTCCTCTTGGGACTTAGACTCAGTCTCCTCTTGGGACACAGACTCTGGATCCTCTTGGGTCTTAGACTCAGGCTCCTCTTGGCACACAGACTCAGCCTCCTCTTGGTTCTTAGGCTCTGGTTCCTCTTGGGACACAGACTCAGGGTCCTCTTGGACTTATACTCAGGCTCCTCTTGGGTCTTAGACTCGAGCTCCTCTTGGGACACGGACTCACGGTCCTCTTGGGACACAGTCTCAGGCTCCTCTTGGGACTTAGACTCAGGCTCCTCTTGGGTCTTAGATTCAAACTCCCCTTGGGACACAGGCTCAGGCTCCTCTTGGGACTTAGTCACAAGCTCCTCTTGGGACTTAGACTCAGGCTCCTCTTGGGACTTAGACTCAGGCTCCTCTTGGGTCTTAGACTCAGGCTTATCTTAGAGCCTAGACTCAGACTCCTCTTGGGTCATAGGCTCTGACTCCTCTTGGGACACAGACTCAGGCTCCTCTTGGGTCATAGCCTCAGGCTCCTCTTGGGTCTTAGGCTCAGGCTCTTCTTGGGACTCAGACTCCTCTTGGTTCTTAGACTCAGGCTCCTCTTGGGACTTAGACTCAGGCTCCTCTTGGGTCTTAGACTCAGGCTCCGCTTGGGCCTTATACTCTGACTCCTCTTGGGTCGTAGACTCAGGCTCCTCTAGGGACTTAGGATTAGGCTCCTCTTGGGACACAAACTCAGGCTCCTCTTGGGTCTTAGACTCAGGCTCCTCTTGGGACACAGACTCAGGCTCTTCTTGGGTCTTAGAATCAGGCTCCTGTTGGGTCTTAGACTCTGCCTCCTCTTGGGACTCAGACTCAGCTCCTCTTGTGTCTTAGACTCAGGCTCCTCTTGGGTCTTATACTCAGGCTCCTCTTTGCACTCAGACTCAGGCTCTTCTAGGGTATTAGACTCAGGCTCCTCGTGGGTCATAGACTCAGGCTCCTCTTGGACACAGACTCAGGCTCCTCTTGGTTCTTAGACTCAATGCTCCTCTTGGCTCTAAGACTCAGGCTCCTCTTGGGTCTCAGATTCAGGCTGCTCTTGGAACTTAGAATCAGGCTTCTCTTGGTTCTTAGGCCCTGGCTCCTCTTGGGTCTTAGTCTCTGGCTCCTCTTGGGTCTTAGACTCAGACGCCTCTTGGGACATTGACTCTGGCTCCTTTTGGGCCTTAGGTTCTGGCTCCTCTTGGGACTTAGACTCTGGCTCCTCTTGGGTCTTAGACTCGAGCTCCTCTTGGGACACGGACTCACGGTCCTCTTGGGACACAGTCTCAGGCTCCTCTTGGGACTTAGACTCAGGCTCCTCTTGGGTCTTAGATTCAAACTCCCCTTGGGACACAGGCTCAGGCTCCTCTTGGGACTTAGTCACAAGCTCCTCTTGGGACTTAGACTCAGGCTCCTCTTGGGACTTAGACTCAGGCTCCTCTTGGGTCTTAGACTCAGGCTTATCTTAGAGCCTAGACTCAGACTCCTCTTGGGTCATAGGCTCTGACTCCTCTTGGGACACAGACTCAGGCTCCTCTTGGGTCATAGACTCAGGCTCCTCTTGGGTCTTAGGCTCAGGCTCTTCTTGGGACTCAGACTCCTCTTGGTTCTTAGACTCAGGCTCCTCTTGGGACTTAGACTCAGGCTCCTCTTGGGTCTTAGACTCAGGCTCCTCTTGGGCCTTAGACTCTGACTCCTCTTGGGTCGTAGACTCAGGCTCCTCTAGGGACTTAGGATTAGGCTCCTCTTGGGACACAGACTCAGGCTCCTCTTGGGTCTTAGACTCAGGCTCCTCTTTGGACACAGACTCAGGCTCTTCTTGGGTCTTAGACTCAGGCTCCTGTTGGGTCTTAGACTCTGCCTCCTCTTGGGACTCAGACTCAGCTCCTCTTGTGTCTTAGACTCAGGCTCCTCTTGGGTCTTATACTCAGGCTCCTCTTTGCACTCAGACTCAGGCTCTTCTTGGGTATTAGACTCAGGCTCCTCGTGGGTCATAGACTCAGGCTCCTCTTGGACACAGACTCAGGCTCCTCTTGGTTCTTAGACTCAATGCTCCTCTTGGCTCTAAGACTCAGGCTCCTCTTGGGTCTCAGATTCAGGCTGCTCTTGGAACTTAGAATCAGGCTTCTCTTGGTTCTTAGGCCCTGGCTCCTCTTGGGTCTTAGTCTCTGGCTCCTCTTGGGTCTTAGACTCAGGCGCCTCTTGGGACATTGACTCTGGCTCCTTTTGGGCCTAAGGTTCTGGCTCCTCTTGGGTCTTAGACTCAGGCTGCCCTTGGGCCGTAGGTTCTGGGGCCTCTTGCGACTTAGGCTCAGGCTCCTCTTGGGTCTTAGACTCAGGCGCCTCTTGGGACTTAGACTCAGGCTCCTCTAGGGACTTAGACTCAGGCTCCTCTTGGGTCTTAGATTCAGGCTCCTCTTGGGACACAGACTCAGGCTCCTCTTGGCTCTTAGACTCACGCTCCTCTTGGGACTTAGACTCAGGCTCCTCTTGGGACTTAGACTCTGGCTCCTCTTGGGACAGAGACTCAGGCTCCTCTTATGTCTTAGACGCAGGCTCCTCTTGTGTCTTAGACTCAGGCTCCTCTTGGGTCTTAGGCTCAGGCTCCTCTTGGGACTTAGACTCAGGCTCGTCTTGGTCCTTAGAATCAGGCTCCTCTTGGACATAGACTCAGGCTCCTTTTGGGTCTTAGACTTAAGCTCCTCTTGGGTCTTAGACTAAGGCTCCTCATGGGCCTTAGACTCAGGCTCGTCTTAAGAATTATGCTCAGGCACAACTTGGGACCTAGACTCAGGCTGGCCTTGGGGCTTACATTCACGCTCCTCTTGGGACTTAGATTCAGGCTACTCTTGGGACACAGACTCAGGCTCCTCTTGGGTCTTAGCCTCAGGCTCTTCTTGGGACTTTTGCTCTGACTCCCCTTGGGTCTTAGACCCAGGCTCCTCTTGGTTCTTAGGCTCTGGCTCCTCTTGGGACACAGCCTCAGGCTCCTTTTTGATCTTATAACCTGGCTCCTCTTGAGACTTAGGCTCTGACTCCTCTTGGGTCTTTGACTCTGACTCCTCTTGGGTCTTAGACTCAGGCTCCTCTTGGGACACAGACTCAGGCTCCTCTTGGGACACAGACTCAGACTCCTCTTGGGACTTAGACTCAGGCTCCTCTTGGGACACAGACTCAGGCTCCTCTCGGGTCTTAGGCTCTGGCTCTTCTTGGGACACAGACTCAGGCTCCTCTTGGGTCTTAGACTCAGGCTCACCTTGGGACTTAGACTCAGACACCTCTTTGGACACAGACTCTGGCTCCTCTAGTGAAAGAGACTGATTATTTTCTTGAGACTTGGATCCAGGCTCCTCTTGGTACTTAGACTCAACGCTCCTCTTGGGACAGACTCAGGCGCCTCTTGAGCTTTAGACTCATGCCCCTCTTGGGAAATAGTCTCAGGCTTCTCCTGGGACTTGTCTCAGACTTTTATTGGGTAAAGCCTAAGCCTCTTTTTAAATTAGTCTCATGCTCGTCTTGGGACACACGCTCTGGCTATTCTTGGGGCACAGACTTAGCTCCTCTTGCGACTTAGATCCAGACAACTCTTGGGACTTAGGTTCATGCTCCTATTGAGACTTACACTCAGGCTCATCTAGGGACATATACTCAGGCTCCTCCTTGGACTTAGGCTCAGACTCCTCCTGGGCCTTTGACTTAGGCTCATCTTGGGACATAAACACAGGCTCCTCTGGGAACTAAGAATCAGGCTCCCTTTGGGTCTTGGACTCAAGCTCCTCTTGGGACTTAGACTCAGTCTCCTCTTGGGTCTTAGATTAAGGCTCCTCTTGGGACACAGACTCAGGCTCCTCTTGGGACTTAGACTCAGGCTCATCTTGGGACACAGGCTCAGGCTCCTCTTGGGTCCTAGACTCAGGCTCCTCGTGGGTCATAGACTCAGGCTCCTCTTGAGCCTTAGACTCAGGCTCCTCATGGGACTTAGGCTCTGGCTCCACTTGGGTCTTAGATTCAGGCTCCTTTTGGGACTTAGTCTCAGGCTCCTCTTTTGTCTTAGACTCAGGCACCTCTTGGTCACAGACTCAGGCTCCTCTTGGACAAAGACTCAGGCTCCTTTTGTGTCTAAAACTCCGGCTCCTCTTGGGTCCTAGACTCAGGATCTTCTTGGCCCTTAGACTGAGGCTCCTCTTGGGTCTTAGACACAGGCTCCTCTTGGGACACAGACTCAGGCTCCTCTTGGGACACAGACTCAGACTCCTCTTGGGTCTTAGACTCAGGCTCCTCTTGGGACACAGACTCAGGCTCCTCTCGGGTCTTAGGCTCTGGCTCCTCTTGGGACACAGACTCAGACTCCTCTTGCGTCTTAGACTCAGGCTCCTCTTGGGTCTTAGACTCAGGCTGCCCTTGGGTCTTAGGTTCTGGGGCCTCTTGCGACATAGGCTCAGGCTCCTCTTGGGTCTTAGACTCAGGCGCCTCTTGGGACTTAGACTCAGGCTCCTCTTGGGACTTAGACTCAGTCTCCTCTTGGGTCTTAGATTCAGGCTCCTCTTGGGACACAGACTCAGGCTCCTCTTGGCTCTTAGACTCACGCTCCTCTTGGGACATAGACTCAGGCTCCTCTTGGGACTTAGATTCTGGCTCCTATTGGGACAGAGACTCAGGCTCCTCTTAGGTCTTTGACTCAGGCAGGTCTTGGGTCTTAGATCCAGGCTCGTCTTGGGAATTAAGCTCAGGCTCCACTTGGGACTAAGACTCAGGCTCGCCTTGGGTCTTACATTCACGCTCCTCTTGGGTCTTAGACTCAGGCTGCTCTTGGGTCTTAGACTCAGGCTCCTCTTGGGACTTAGACTCAGGCTCCGCTTGGGACACAGACTCATGCTCCTCTTAGGTCTTAGACTCAGGCTCGTCTTGGTACTTAGATTCAAGCTCCTTTTGGGTCTTAGACTCAGGCTCCTCTTGGGACACAGACTCAGGCTCCTTTTGGGTCTTAGGCTCAGGCTCTTCTTGGGTCAAGTACTCTGGCTCCTCTTGGGACTTAGGCACTGACTCCTCTTGGGACTTAGGCTTTGACTCCTCTTGATTCTTAGAATCTGACTCCTCTTGGGCCTTAGGCTCTGACTCCTCTTTGGACACAGACTCAGGCTCCTCTTGGGTCTTAGTCTCTGGCTCCTCTTGGGACTTATGCTCTGACTCCTCTTGGGTTTTAGACTCAGGCTCCTCTTGGTTCTAAGGCTCTGGCTCCTCTTGGGACACAGCCTCAGGCTCCTCTTGGATCTTATACTCTGGCTCCTCTTGGGACTTAGGCTCTGACTCCTCTTGGGTCTTAGACTCTGACTCCTCTTGGGTCTTAGACACAGGCTCCTCTTGGGACACAGACTCAGGCTCCTCTTGGGACACATACACAGACTCCTCTTGGGTCTTAGACTCAGGCTCCTCTTGGGACAAAGACTCAGGCTCCTCTCGGGTCTTAGGCTCTGGCTCCTCTTGGGACACAGACTCAGGCTCCCCTTGAGCTTTAGACTCATGCCCCTCTTGGGAAATAGTCTCAGGCTTCTCCTGGGACTTGTCTCAGATTTTATTGGGTAAAGCCTAAGCCTTTTTTTAAATTAGTCTCATGCTCGTCTTGGGACACACGCTCTGGGTATTCTTGGGGCACAGACTAAGCTCCTCTTGGGACTTAGATCCAGACAACTCTTGGGACTTAGGTTCATGCTCCTATTGAGACTTACACACAGGCTCATCTAGGGACATATACTCAGGCTCCTCCTTGGACTTAGGGTCAGACTCCTCCTGGGCCTTTGACTTAGGCTCATCTTGGGACATAAACACAGGCTCCTCTGGGAACTAAGAATCAGTCTCCCTTTGGGTCTTAGTCTCAAGCTCCTCTTGGGACTTAGACTCAGTCTCCTCTTGGGTCTTAGATTCAGGCTCCTCTTGGGACACAGACTCAGGCTCCTCTTGGGACTTAGACTCAGGCTCTTCTTGGGACACAGGCTCAGGCTCCTCTTGGGTCCTAGATTCAGGCTCCTTTTGGGTCATAGACTCAGGCTCCTCTTGAGTCTTAGACTCAAGCTCCTCATGGGACTTAGGCTCTGGCTCCTCTTGGGTCTTAGATTCTGGCTCCTCTTGGGACTTAGTCTCAGGCTCCTCTTTTGTCTTAGACCCAGGCACCTCTTGGGTCACAGACTCAGGCTCCTCTTGGACACAGACTCAGGCTCCTTTTGTGTCTTAGACTTCGGCTCCCCTTGGGTCCTAGACTCAGGATCTTCTTGGCCCTTAGACTGAGGCTCCTCTTGGGTCTTAGACTCAGGCTCCTCTTCTAACATAGAATCAGGCTCCTCTTGGGTCTCAGGTTCTGGCTCCTCTTGGTGCTTAGGCTCCGACTCCTCTTGAGACTTAGGCTCAGGCTCCTATTGGGACAAAGACTCAGGCTCCTCTTGGGTCTTAGATTCAGGCTCCTCTTGGGACACAGACTCAGGCTCCTCTTGGCCCTTAGACTCACGCTCCTCTTGGGACTTAGACTCAGGCTCCTCTTGGGACTTAGACTCTGGCTCCTCTTGGGACAGAGACTCAGGCTCCTCTTAGGTCTTAGACTCAGGCTCGTCTTGGGTCTTAGACCCAGTCTCCTCTTGGGACTTGACTCAGGCTCGTCTTGTGTCTAAGACTCAGGCTCCTCTTGGGTCTTAGGCTCAGGCTCCTCATGGGACTTAGACTCAGGCTCGTCTTGGGCCCTAGAATCAGGCTCCTCTTGGGACTTAGACTCAGGCTCCTCTTGGGTCTTATGCTCAGGCTCCTCTTGGGTCTTAGGCTAAGGCTCCTCATGGGTCTTAGACTCAGGCTCGTCTTGGGAATTAAGCTCCGGCTCCACCTGTGACTTAGACTCATGCTCGCCTTGGGTCTTACATTCACGCTCCTCTTGGGTCCTAGACTCAGGCTGCTCTTGGGTCTTAGATTCAGGCACCTCTTGGGACATAGACTCAGGCTCGTCTTGGGACACAGACTCAGGCTCCTCTTAGGTCTTAGACTCAGGCTCGTCTTGGGACTTAGACTCAGGCTCCTCTTGGGTCCTAGACTCAGGCTGCTCTTGGGTCTTAGATTCAGGCTCCTCTTGGGACAAAGACTCAGGCTCCTCTTGGGTCTTAGACTCAGGCTCCTCTTGGGACACAGATTTAGGCTCCTCTTGGTTCTTAGGCTCTGGCTCCTCTTGGGACACAGCCTCAGGCTCCTCTTGGAACTCATACTCTGTCTCCTCTTGGGACTTAGGCTCTGACTCCTCTTGGGTCCTAGACTCAGGCTGCTCTTGGGTCTTAGATTCAGGCTCCTCTTGAGACTTAGACTCAGGCTCGTCTTGGGACACAGACTCAGGATCCTCTTAGGTCTTAGACTCAGGCTCGTATTGGGACTTAGACTCAGGCTCCCCTTTGGACACAGAATCAGGCTCCTCTTGTGTCTTAGGCTCAGGCTCTTCTTGGGTCAAGTACTCTGGCTCCTCTTGGGACTTAGGCTCTGACTCCTCTTGGGACTTAGGCTTTGACTCCTATTGGTTTTTAGAATCTGACTCCTCTTGAGTCTTAGGCTCTGACTCCTCTTGGGACACAGATTTAGGCTCCTCTTTGCTCTTAGACTCTGGCTCCTCTTGGGACTTATGCTCTGTCTCCCCTTGGGTCTTAGACTCAGGCTCCTCTTGGTTCTTAGGCTCTGGCTCCTCTTGGGACACAGCCTCAGGCTCCTCTTGGATCTCATACACTGGCTCCTCTT
This sequence comes from Meconema thalassinum, assembly GCA_946902985.2. Taxonomy (NCBI): domain Eukaryota; kingdom Metazoa; phylum Arthropoda; class Insecta; order Orthoptera; family Tettigoniidae; genus Meconema; species Meconema thalassinum. The sequence goes on along the minus strand of OX336396.1, from coordinate 291,946,160 downwards.
GGGACTTAGGCTCTGACTCCTCTTGGGTCTTAGACTCTGACTCCTCTTGGGTCTTAGACTCAGGCTCCCCTTGGGACAGAGACTCAGGCTCCTCATGGGACACAGACTCAGACTCCTCTTGGGTCTTAGACTCAGGCTCCTCTTGGGACACAGACTCAGGCTCCTCTCGGGTCTTAGGCTCTGTCTCCTCTTGGGACACAGACTCAGGCTCCTCTTGGGGCACAGACTCAGGCTCCTCTTGGGTCTTAGACCCTGGCTCCTCTTGGGACAGAGACTCAGGCTCCTCTTGTGTCTTAGGGTCAGGCCCCTCTTGGGACTTAGACTCAGACACCTCTTTGGACACAGACTCTGGCTCCTCTAGAGAAAGAGACTGATTATTTTCTTGAGACTTGGATCCAGGCTCCTCTTGGTACTTAGACTCAACGCTCCTCTTGGGACAGACTCAGGCGCCTCTTGAGCTTTAGACTCATGCCCCTCTTGGGAAATAGTCTTAGGCTTCTCCTGGGACTTGTCTCAGACTATTATTGGGTAAAGCCTCAGCCTTTTTTAAAATTAGTCTCATGCTCCTCTTGGGACACACGCTCTGGCTATTCTTAGGGCACAGACTAAGCTCCTCTTGGGACTTAGATCCAGGCATCTCTTGGGACATAGATTCATGCTCCTCATGAGACTTACACTCACGCTCATCTAGGGACATATACTCAGGCTCCACTTTGAACTTAGGCTCAGACTCCTCCTGGGTCTTTGACTTAGGCTCATCATGGGACATAAACACATGCTCCTCTGGGAACTAAGAATCAGGCTCCTTTTGGGTCTTAGACTCAAGCTCATCTTGGGACTTAGTCACAGACTACTCCTGGGACTTAGGCTCAGGCTCCTCTTGGGACTTAACCTCAGAATACACTTGGGGCCTAGACTCAGGCTCTTCTTGGGACTTAGACTCAGGCTCCTCTTTGGACTTAGGTTCTGGCTCTTCTTGGGACACAGACTCAAGCTCCTCTTGGGACTGAGACTGAGGCTCCTCTTGGGACTTAGACTCAGGCTCCTCTTGGTCATAGACTCAGGCTCTTCTTGGGACTTAGACTCAGGCTCCTCTCGGGCCTTAGGCTCTGGCTCCTCTTGGGACACAGACTCAGGCTCCTCTTGTGTCTTAATCTCAGGCTCCTCTTGGGACTTAGACTCAGGCTCCTCTTGGGCCACAGGCTCAGGCTCCTCTTGGGTTTTAGACTCTGGCTCCTCTTGGGTCTCTGACTCAGGCTCCTCTTGGCCCTTAGCCTCAGGCTCCTCTTGGGTCTTAGGCTCAGGCTCCTCTTGGGTCTTAGGCTCTGGCTCATCTCGGGTTTTGTGCTCTGGCTCCTCTTGAGACTTAGGCTCTGGCTCCTCTTGGGACATAGACTCAGTCTCCTCTTGGGACACAGACTCAGGATCCTCTTGGGTCTTAGACTCACGCTCCTCTTGGGACTTAGACTCAGGCTCCTCTTGGGACTTAGAATCTGGCTCCTCTCTGGACAGAGACTCAGGCTCCTCTTAGGTCTTAGACTCAGGCTCGTCTTGGTCATAGACCCAGGCTCCTCTTGGGACTTAGACTCAGGCTCCTCTTGTGTCTTAGACTCAGGCTCCTCTTGGGTTTTAGGCTCAGGCTCCTCTTGGGTCTTAGACTCAGGCTCATCTTGGAGCTTAGACTCAGACTCCTCTTGGGTCTTAGGCTCTGGCTCCTCTTGGGACACAGATTCAGGCTCCTCATGGGTCATAGACTCAGGCTCCTCTTGGGTCTTAGGCTCAGGCTCTTCTTGGGACACAGACTCAGGCTCCTCTTGGGACACAGGCTCAGGCTCCTCTTGGGTCTTAGATTCAGGCTCCTCTTGGGACTTTGTCTCAGGCTCCTCTTTTGTCCTAGACTCAGGCACCTCTTTGGTCACAGACTCAGGCTCCTCTTGGACCCAGACTCAGGATCCTTTTGGGTCTTAGACTCAGGCTCCTCTTGGGTCCTAGACTCAGGATCCTCTTGGCTCTTAGACTGAGGCTCCTCTTGGGTCTTAGACCCAGGCTCCTCCTCTAACTTAGAATCAGGCTCCTCTTGGGTCTCAGGTTCTGGCTCCTCTTGGTGCTTAGGCTCTGGCTCCTCTTGAGACTTAGGCTCTGGCTCCTCTTGGGGCTTAGGCTCAGGCTCCTATTGGGACAAAGATTCAGGCTCCTCTTGGGTCTTAGATTCAGGATCCTCTTCGGACACAGACTCAGGCTCCTCTTGGCTCTTAGGCTCACGCTCCCCTTGGGACTTAGACTCAGGCTCCTCTTGGGACTTAGACTCTGGCTCCTCTTGGGACAGAGACTCATCCTCCTCTTAGGTCTTAGACTCAGGCTCGTCTTGGGTCTTAGACCCAGGCTACTCTTGGGACTTAGACTCAGGCTCCTCTTTTGTCTCAGACTCAGGCTCCTCTTGGGTCTTAGGCTCAGGCTCCTCTTGGGACTTAGGCTCAGGCTCCTCTTGGGACTTAGACTCAGGCTCCTCTTTTGTCTTAGACTCAGGCTCGTCTTGGGAATAAAGCTCAGGCTCCACTTGGGACTTAGAGTCAGGCTCGCCTTGGGTCTTACATTCACGCTCCTCTTGGGTCTTAGACTCAGGCTGCTCTTGGGTCTTAGACTCAGGCTCCTCTTGGGACTTAGACTCAGGCTCCTCTTGGGACACAGACTCAGGCTCCTCTTAGGTCTTAGACTCAGGCTCGTCTTGGGACTTAGGCTCAGGCTCCTCTTGGGACACAGACTCAGGCTCCTCTTGGGTCTTAGGCTCAGGCTCTTCTTGGGTCAAGTACTCAGGCTCCTCTTGGGACTTAGGCTTTGACTCCTCTTGATTCTTAGAATCTGACTCCTCTTGGGTCTTAGGCTCTGAATCCTCTTGGGACACAGATTTATGCTCCTCTTGGCTCTTAGACTCTGGCTCCTCTTGGGACTTATGCTCTGACTCCCCTTGGGTCTTAATCTCAGGCTCCTCGTGGTTCTTAGGCTCTGGCTCCTCTTGGGACACAGCCTCAGGCTCCTCTTGGATCTTATACTCTGGCTCCTCTTGGGACTTAGGCTCTGACTCTTCTTGGGTCTTAGACTCTGACTCCTCCTGGGTCTTAGACTCAGGCTCCGCTTGGGACAGAGACTGAGGCTCCTCTTGGGACACAGACTCAGGCTCCTCTTGGGTCTTAGACTCAGGCTCCTCTTGGGACACAGACTCAGGCTCCTCTCGGGTCTTAGGCCCTGGCTCCTCTTGGGACACTGACTCAGGCTCCTCTTGGGACACAGACTCAGGCTCCTCTTGGGTCTTAGACTCTGGCTCCTCTTGGGACAGAGACTCAGGCTCCTCTTGGGTCTTAGACTCAGGCTCCTCTTGGGACATAGACTCAGACACCTCTTTGGACAAAGGCTCTGGCTCCTCTAGTGAAAGAGACTGATTATTTTCTTGAGACTTGGATCCAGGCTCCTCTTGGTACTTAGACTCAACGCTCCTCTTGGGACAGACTCAGGCGCCCCTTGAGCTTTAGACTCATGCCCATCTTGGGAAATAGTCTCAGGCTTCTCCTGGGACTTGTCTCAGACTTTTATTGGGTAAAGCCTCAGCCTTTTTTAAAATTAGTCTCATGCTCCTCTTGGGACACAGGCTCTGGCTATTCTTGGGGCACAGACTAAGCTCATCTTGGGACTTAGATACAGGCATCTCATGGGACTTAGGTTCATGCTCCTCATGAGACTTACACTCAGGCTCATCTAGGGACATAAAGTCAGGCTCCTCCTTGGACTTAGGCTCAGAATCCTCTTGGGACTTAATCTCAGAATACTCTTGGGGCCTAGACTCAGGCTCTTCTTGGGACTAAGACTCAGGCTCCTTTTGGGACTTAGGCTCTGGCTCTTCTTGGGACACAGACTCAAGCTCCTCTCGGGACTGAGACTGAGGCTCCTCTTGGGACTTAGACTCAGGATCCTCTTGGTCATAGACTCAGGCTCCGCTTGGGACTTAGACTCAGGCTCCTGTCGGGTCTTAGGCTCTGGCTCCTCTTGGGACACAGACTCAGGCTCCTCTTGGGTTTTAGACTCAGGCTCCTCTTGGGTCTTAGACTTTGGCTCCTCTTGGGACAGAGACTCAGGCTCCTCTTGGGTCTTAGACTCATTCTCCTCTTGGGACATAGACTCATGCTCCTCTTGGGACACAGGCTCAGGCTTCTCTTGGGATACAGACTCAGGCTCTTCTTGGGTCTTGACTCAGGTTCCTCTTGGGTCTTAGACTTTGGCTCCTCTTGGGTCAGAGACTCAGGCTCCTCTTGGGATTTAGACTCAGGCTCCTCTTGGGACACAGGCTCAGGCTTCTCTTGGGTCTTAGACACAGGCTCCTCTTGGGTCTCAGACTCAGGCTCCTCTTGGCCCTTAGCCTCAGGCTCCACTTGGGTCTTAGGCTCAGGCTCCTCTTGGGTCTTAGGCTCTGGCTAATCTTGGGTTTTGTGCTCTGGCTCCTCTTGAGACTTAGGCTATGGCTCCTCTTGGGACTTAGACTCAGGCTCCTCTTGGTTCTTAGACTCAGGCTTATCTTGGAGCTTAGACTCAGACTCCTCTTGGGCCTTAGGCTCTGACTCCTCTTGGGACACAGACACAAGCTCCTCTTGGGTCATATACTCAGGCTCCTCTTGGGTCTTAGACTCATGCTCCTCTTGGCTCTTAGACTCAGGCTCCTCTTGGGTCTTAGATTCAGGCTCCCCTTGGAACTTAGAATCAGGCTTCTCTTGGGTCTTAGGCCCTGGCTCCACTTGGGTCATAGTCTCTGGCTCCTCTTGATTCTTAGACTCAGGCGCCTCTTGGGATATGTTCTCTGGCTCCTCTTGGGACTTAGATTCTGGCTCTTCTTGGGTCTTAGACTCAGGCTGCCCTTGGGTCTTAGGTTCTGGGGCCTCTTGCGACTTAGGCTCAGGCTCCTCTTGGGCCTTAGACTCAGGCGCCTCTTGGGACTTAGACTCAGGCTCCTCTTGGGACACAGACTCAGGCTCCTCCTAGGTCTTAGACTCAGGCTCGTCTAGGGACTTAGACTCAGGCTCCTCTTGGGTCTTATACTCAGGCTCCTATTGGGACACAGACTCAGGCTCCTCTTGGGTCTTAGGCTCAGGCTCTTCTTAGGTCTAGTACTCTGGCTCCTCTTGGGACTTAGGCTCTGACTCCTCTTGGGACTTAGGCATTGACTCCTCTTGATTCTTAGAATCTGACTCCTCTTGGGTCTTAGGCTCTGACTCCTCTTGGGACACAGACTCAGGCTCCTCTTGGGTCTTATTCTCTGACCCCCTTGGGTCTTAGACTCAGGCTCCTCTTGGTTCTTAGGCTCGGGCTCCTCTTGGGACACAGCCTCAGGCTCCTCTTGGATCTTATACTGTTGCTCCTCTTGGGACTTAGGCTCTGACTCCTCTTGGGACACAGACTCAGGCTCCTCTTGGGTCTTATTCTCTGACCCCCTTGGGTCTTAGACTCTGACTCCTCTTGGGTCTTAGACACAGGCTCCTCTTGGGACACAGACTCAGGCTCCTCTTGGGACACAGACTCAGACTCCTCTTGGGTCTTAGACTCAGGCTCCTCTTGGGACACAGACTCAGGCTCCTCTCGGGTCATAGGCTCTGGCTCCTCTTGGGACACAGACTCAGGCTCCTCTTGCGTCTTAGACTCAGGCTCCTCTTGGGTCTTAGACTCAGGCTGCCCTTGGGTCTTAGGTTCTGGGGCCTCTTGCGACATAGGCTCAGGCTCCTCTTGGGTCGTAGACTCAGGCGCCTCTTGGGACTTAGACTCAGGCTCCTCTTGGGACTTAGACTCAGTCTCCTCTTGGGTCTTAGATTCAGGCTCCTCTTGGGACACAGACTCAGGCTCCTCTTGGCTCTTAGACTCACGCTCCTCTTGGGACATAGACTCAGGCTCCTCTTGGGACTTAGATTCTGGCTCCTCTTGGGACAGAGACTCAGGCTCCTCTTAGGTCTTTGACTCAGGCTCGTCTTGGGTCTTAGATCCAGGCTCGTCTTGGGAATTAAGCTCAGGCTCCACTTGGGACTAAGACTCAGGCTCGCCTTGGGTCTTACATTCACGCTCCTCTTGGGTCTTAGACTCAGGCTGCTCTTGGGTCTTAGACTCAGGCTCCTCACGGGACTTAGACTCAGGCTCCGCTTGGGACACAGACTCATGCTCCTCTTAGGTCTTAGACTCAGGCTCGTCTTGGTACTTAGACTCAAGCTCCTTTTGGGTCTTAGACTCAGGCTCCTCTTGGGACACAGACTCAGGCTCCTTTTGGGTCTTAGGCTCAGGCTCTTCTTGGGTCAAGTACTCTGGCTCCTCTTGGGAATTAGGCACTGAATCCTCTTGGGACTTAGGCTTTGACTCCTCTTGATTCTTAGAATCTGACTCCTCTTGGGCCTTAGGCTCTGACTCCTCTTTGGACACAGACTCAGGCTCCTCTTGGGTCTTAGTCTCTGGCTCCTCTTGGGACTTATGCTCTGACTCCTCTTGGGTTTTAGACTCAGGCTCCTCTTGGTTCTAAGGCTCTGGCTCCTCTTGGGACACAGCCTCAGGCTCCTCTTGGATCTTATACTCTGGTTCCTCTTGGTACTTAGGCTCTGACTCCTCTTGGGTCTTAGACTCTGACTCCTCTTGGGTCTTAGACACAGGCTCCTCTTGGGACACAGACTCAGGCTCCTCTTGGGACACATACTCAGACTCCTCTTGGGTCTTAGACTCAGGCTCCTCTTGGGACAAAGACTCAGGCTCCTCTCGGGTCTTAGGTTCTGGTTCCTCTTGGGACACAGACTCAGGCTCCTCTTGGGTCGTAGACTCAGGATCCTCTTGGGTCTCAGACTCTGGCTCCTCTTGGGACAGAGACTCAGGCTCCTCTTGGGTCTTAGACTCAGGCTCCTCTTGGGACTTAGGTTCTCGCTCTTCTTGGGACACAGACTCAAGATCCTCTTGGGACTGAGACTGAGGCTCCTCTTGGGACATAGACTCAGGCTCCTCTTGGTCATAGACTCAGGCTCCTCTTGGGACAAAGACTCAGGCTCCTCTCGGGTCTTAGGCTCTGGCTCCTCTTGGGACACAGACTCAGGCTCCTCTTGGGTCGTAGACTCAGGATCCTCTTGGGTCTCAGACTCTGGCTCCTCTTGGGACAGAGACTCAGGCTCCTCTTGGGTATTAGACTCAGGCTCCTCTTGGATCTTAGACTCTGGCTCCTCTTTGGACACATACTCTGGCTCCTCTAGTGAAAGAGACTGATTATTTTCTTGAGACTTGGATCCAGGCTCCTCTTCGTACTTAGACTCAACGCTCCTCTTGGGACAGACTCAGGCGCCTCTTGAGCCTTAGACTCATGCCCCTCTTGGGAAATAGTCTCAGGCTTCTCCTGGGACTTGTCTCAGACTTTTATTGGGTAAAGCCTCAGCCTTTTTTTTAAATTAGTCTCATGCTCCTCTTGGGACACACGCTCTGGCTATTCTTGGGGCACAGACTAAGCTCCTCTTGGGACTTAGATCCAGGCATCTCTTGGGACATAGATTCTTGCTCCTCATGAGACATACAATCACGCTCATCTAGGGACATATGCTCAGGCTCCACTTTGGACTTAGGCTCAGACTCCTCCTGGCTCTTTGACTTAGGCTCATCTTGGGACATAAACACAGGCTCCTCTGGGAACTAAGAATCAGGCTCCTTTTGGGTCTTAGACTCAAGCTCATCTTGGGACTTAGTCACAGACTCCCCCTGGGACTTAGGCTCAGGCTCCTCTTGGGACTTAACCTCAGAATACACTTGGGGACTAGACTCAGGCTCTTCTTGGGACTTAGACTCAGGCTCCTCTTGGGATTTAGGCTCTGGCTTTTCTTGGGACACAGACTCAAGCTCCTCTTGGGACTGAGACTGAGGCTCTTCTTGGGACTCAGACTCAGGCTCCTCTTGGCACAGAGACTAGGGCTCCTATTGGGTCTTAGAATCAGGCTCCTCTTTGGACTTAGGCTCAGGCTCCTCTCGGGTCTTAGGCTCTGGCTCCTCTTGGGACACAGACTCAGGCTCCTCTTGGGACTTAGACTCAGGCTCCTCTTGGGTCTTAGACTTTGGCTCCTCTTTGGACAGAGACTCAGGCTCCTCTTGGGTCTTAGACTCAGGCTCCTCTTGGGATTTAGACTCAGGCTCCTCTTGGGACACAGGCTCAGGCTCCTCTTGGGTCTTAGGCTCTGGCTCCTCTTGGGACTTAGGCTCTGGCTCCTCTTGGGACTTAGACTCAGGCTCCTCTTGGGTCTTAGACTCAGGCTTATCTTGGAACTTAGACTCAGACTCCTCTTGGGCCTTAGGCTCTGACTCCTCTTGGGACACAGACTCAGGCTCCTCTTGGTTCATATACTCAGGCTCCTCTTGGGTCTTAGATTCAGGCTCCTCTTGGATCTTAGAATCAGGCTTCTCTTGGTTCTTAGGCCCTGGCTCCTCTTGGGACACAGACTCAGGCTCCTCTTGGGACTTAGACTCAGGCTCCTCTTGGGTCTTAGATTCAGGCTCCTCTTGGATCTTAGAATCAGGCTCCTCTTGGGACACAGGCTCAGGCTCCTCTTGGGTCTTAGGCTCTGGCTCCTCTTGGGACTTAGGCTCTGGCGCCTCTTGGGACTTAGGCTCTGGCTCCTCTTGGGACTTAGACTCAGGCTCCTCTTGGGTCTTAGACTCAGGCTTATCTTGGAACTTAGACTCAGACTCCTCTTGGGCCTTAGGCTCTGACTCCTCTTGGGACACAGACTCAGGCTCCTCTTGGTTCATATACTCAGGCTCCTCTTGGGACTTAGACTCAGGCTCCTCTTGTGTCTTAGACTCAGGCTCCTCTTGGGACACAGACTCAGGCTCCTCTTAGGTCTTAGACTCAGGCTCGTCTTGGTACCTAGACTCAAGCTCCTCTTGGGTCTTAGACTTAGGCTCCTCTTGGGACACAGACTCAGGCTCCTCTTGGGTTTTAGGCTCAGGCTCCTCTTGGGTCTTAGGCTCAGGCTCTTCTTGGGTCAAGTACTCTGGCTCCTCTTTGGACTTAGGCTCTGACTCCTCTTGGGACTTAGGCTTTGACTCCTCTTGATCCTTTGAATCTGACTCCTCTTGGGTCTTAGACACAGGCTCCTCTTGAGACACAGACTCAGGCTCCTCTTGGGACACAGACTCAGACTCTTCTTGGGTCTTAGAATCAGGCTCCTCTTGGGACACAGACTCAGGCTCCTCTCGGGTCTTAGGCTCTGGCTCCTCTTGTGACACAGACTCAGGCTCCTCTTGGGTCTTAGACTCAGGCTCCTCTTGGGTCTCAGACTCTGGCTCCTCTTGGGACAGAGACTCAGGCTCCTCTTGGGTCTTAGACTCAGGCACCTCTTGGGTCTTAGACTCAGGCTCTTCTTGGACCTTAGACACTGACTCCTTTTGGGACTTAGACTCAGGCTCCTCTTGGGACTTAGGATCAGGCTCCTCTTGGGACACAGACTCAGGCTCCTCTTGGGACTTGGACTCAGTCTCCTCTTGGGACACAGCCTCAGGCTTCTCTTGGGTCTTAGACACAGGCTCCTCTTGGGTCCCAGACTCAGGCTCCTCTTGGCCCTTAGCCTCAGGCTCCTCTTGGGTCTTAGGCTCAGGCTCCTCTTGGGTCTTAGGCTCTGGCTCTTCTTGGGTTTTGTGCTCAGGCTCCTCATGAGACTTAGGCTCTGGCTCCTCTTGGACTTAGACTCAGTCTCCTCTTGGGACACAGACTCAGGATCCTCTTGGGTCTTAGACTCAGGCTCCTCTTGGGACACAGACTCAGGCTCCTCTTGGGACACAGACTCAGGCTCCTCTTGGTTCTTAGGCTCTGGTTCCTCTTGGGACACAGACTCAGGGTCCTCTTGGATTTATACTCAGGCTCCTCTTGGGTCTTAGACTCAAGCTCCTCATGGGACACGGACTCACTGTCCTCTTGGGACACATACTCAGGCTCCTCTTGGGACTTAGTCTCAGGCTCCTCTTGGGTCTTAGACTCAAACTCCTCTTGGGACTAAGACTCAGGCTCCTCTTGGGACTTAGACTCAGGCTCCTCTTGGATCTTAGACTCAGGCTTATCTTGGAGCTTAGACTCAGACTCATATTGGGTCTTAGGCTCTGACTCCTCTTGGGACACAGACTCAGGCTCCTCTTGGGACAGAGACTCAGGCTCCTCTTGTGTCTTAGACTCAGGCTCCTCTTGGGTCTTAGGCTCAGGCTCCTCCTGGGACTTAGTCTCAGGCTCCTCCTGGGACTTAGTCTCAGGCTCGTCTTGGGCCTTAGAATCAGGCTCCTCTTGGGACTTAGACTAAGGCTCCTCGTGGATCTTAGACTCAGGCTCGTCTTGGGAATTAAGTTCAGGCTCCACTTGGGACTTAGACTCAGGCTCGCCTTCGGTCTTACATTCACGCTCCTCTTGGGTCTTAGACTCAGGCTGCTCCTGGGTCTTATACTCAGGCCCCTCTTGGGGCTTAGATTCAGGCTACTCTTGGGACACAGACTCAGGCTCCTCTTAGGTCTTAGACTCAGGCTCGTCTTGGGACTTAGACTCAGGCTCCTCTTGGGTCTTAGACTCAGGCTCCTCTTGGGACTTATGCACTGACTCCCCTTGGGTCTTAGACTCAGGCTCCTCTTGGTTCTTAGGCTCTGGCCCCTCTTGGGACACAGCCTCAGGCTCTTCTTGGATCTTATACTCTGGCTCCTCTTGGGTCTTAGACTCTGACTCCTCTTGGGTCTTAGACTCAGGCTCCTCTTGGGACACAGACTCAGGCTCCTCTTGGGACACAGACTCAGACTCCTCTTGGGTCTTAGACTCAGGCTCCTCTTGGGACACAGACTCAGGCTCCTCTCGGGTCTTAGGCTCTGGCTCCTCTTGGGACACAGACTCAGGCTCCTCTTTGGTCTTAGACTCAGGCTCCTCTTGGGTCTTAGACGCAGACACCTCTTTGGACACAGACTCTGGCTCCTCTAGTGAAAGACACTGATTATTTTCTTGAGACTTGGATCCAGGCTCCTCTTGGTACTTAGACTCAACGCTCCTCTTGGGACAGAATCAGGCGCCTCTTAAGCCTTAGACTCATGCCCCTCTTGGGAAATAGTCTCAGGCTTCTCCTGGGACTTGTCTCAGACTTTCATTGGGAAAAGCCTCAGCCTTTTTTAAAATTAGTCTCATGCTCCTCTTGGGACACACGCTCTGGCTATTCTTGGGGCACAGACTAAGCTCCTCTTGGGACTTAGATCCAGGCATCTCCTGGGACATAGATTCTTGCTCCTCATGAGACATACACTCACGCTCATCTAGGGACATATGCTCAGGCTCCACTTTGGACTTAGGCTCAGACTCCTCCTGGCTCTTTGACTTAGGCTCATCTTGGGACATAAACACAGGCTCCTCTGGGAACTAAGAATCAGGCTCCTTTTGGGTCTTAGACTCAAGCTCATCTTGGGACTTAGTCACAGACTCCCCCTGGGACTTAGGCTCAGGCTCCTCTTGGGACTTAACCTCAGAATACACTTGGGGCCTAGACTCAGGCTCTTCTTGGGACTTAGACTCAGGCTCCTCTTGGGATTTAGGCTCTGGCTCATCTTGGGACACAGACTCAAGCTCCTCTTGGGACTGAGACTGAGGCTCTTCTTGGGACTCAGACTCAGGCTCCTCTTGGTCATAGACTCAGGCTCCCCTTGGGCCTTAGACTCAGGCTCCTCTCGGGTCTTAGGCTCTGGCTCCTCTTGGGACACAGAATCAGGCTCCTCTAGGGTCTTAAACTCAGATTCCTCTTGGGTCTTAGACTCTGGCTCCTCTTGGCACAGAGACTAGGGCTCCCATTGGGTCTTAGACTCAGGCTCCTCTTGGGACTTAGGCTCAGGCTCCTCTCGGGTCTTAGGCTCTGGCTCCTCTTGGGACACAGACTCAGGCTCCTCTTGGGACTTAGACTCAGGCTCCTCTTGGGTCTTAGACTTTGGCTCCTCTTGGGACAGAGACTCAGGCTCCTCTTGGGTCTTAGACTCAGGCTCCTCTTGGGATTTAGACACAGGCTCCTCTTGGGACACAGGCTCAGGCTTCTCTTGGGTCTTAGACACAGGCTCCTCTTGGGTCTTAGGCTCTGGCTCCTCTTGGGACTTAGGCTCTGGCTCCTCTTGGGACTTAGACTCAGGCTCCTCTTGGGTCTTAGACTCAGGCTTATCTTGGAACTTAGACTCAGACTCCTCTTGGGTCTTAGGCTCTGACTCCTCTTGGGACACAGACTCAGGCTCCTCTTGGTTCATATACTCAGGCTCCTCTTGGGTCTTAGATTCAGGCTCCTCTTGGATCTTAGAATCAGGCTTCTCTTGGTTCTTAGGCCCTGGCTCCTCGTGGGACTTAGACTCAGGCTCCTCTTGTGTCTTAGACTCAGGCTCCTCTTGGGACACAGACTCAGGCTCCTCTTAGGTCTTAGACTCAGGCTCGTCTTGGTACCTAGACTCAAGCTCCTCTTGGGTCTTAGACTCAGGCTCCTCTTGGGACACAGACTCAGGCTCCTCTTGGGTTTTAGGCTCAGGCTCCTCTTGGGTCTTAGGCTCAGGCTCTTCTTGGGTCAAGTACTCTGGCTCCTCTTTGGACTTAGGCTCTGACTCCTCTTGGGACTTAGGCTTTGACTCCTCTTGATCCTTAGAATCTGACTCCTCTTGGGTCTTAGACACAGGCTCCTCTTGGAACACAGACTCAGGCTCCTCTTGGGACACAGACTCAGACTCTTCTTGGGTCTTAGAATCAGGCTCCTCTTGGGACACAGACTCAGGCTCCTCTCGGGTCTTAGGCTCTGGCTCCTCTTGTGACACAGACTCAGGCTCCTCTTGGGTCTTAGACTCAGGCTCCTCTTGGGTCTCAGACTCTGGCTCCTCTTGGGACAGAGACTCAGGCTCCTCTTGGGTCTTAGACTCAGGCTCCTCTTGGGTCTTAGACTCAGGCTCTTCTTGGACCTTAGACTCTGACTCCTCTTGGGTCTTAGACTCAGGCTCCTCTTGGGACTTAGGATCAGGCTCCTCTTGGGACACAGACTCAGACTCCTCTTGGGACTTGGACTCAGTCTCCTCTTGGGACACAGGCTCAGGCTTCTCTTGGGTCTTAGACACAGGCTCCTCTTGGGTCCCAGACTCAGTCTCCTCTTGGGACTTAGTCTCAGGCTCCTCTTGGGTCTTAGACTCAAACTCCTCTTGGGACTAAGACTCAGGCTCCTCTTGGGACTTAGACTCAGGCTCCTCTTGGATCTTAGACTCAGGCTTATCTTGGAGCTTAGACTCAGACTCATATTGGGTCTTAGGCTCTGACTCCTCTTGGGACACAGACTCAGGCTCCTCTTGGGACAGAGTCTCAGGCTCCTCTTGTGTCTTAGACTCAGGCTCCTCTTGGGTCTTAGGCTCAGGCTCCTCTTGGGACTTAGTCTCAGGCTCGTCTTGGGCCTTAGAATCAGGCTCCTCTTGGGACTTAGACTAAGGCTCCTCGTGGGTCTTAGACTCAGGCTCGTCTTGGGAATTAAGTTCAGGCTCCACTTGGGACATAGACTCAGGCTCGCCTTGGGTCTTACATTCACGCTCCTCTTGGGCCTTAGACTCAGGCTGCTCCTGGGTCTTGGACTCAGGCTCCTCTTGGGGCTTAGATTCAGGCTACTCTTGGGACACAGACTCAGGCTCCTCTTAGGTCTTAGACTCAGGCTCGTCTTGGGACTTAGACTCAGGCTCCTCTTGGGTCTTAGACTCAGGCTCCTCTTGGGACTTATGCAATGACTCCCTTTGGGTCTTAGACTCAGGCTCCTCTTGGTTCTTAGGCTCTGGCTCCTCTTGGGACACAGCCTCAGGCTCTTCTTGGATCTTATACTCTGGCTCCTCTTGGGTCTTAGACTCTGACTCCTCTTGGGTCTTAGACTCAAGCTCCTCTTGGGACACAGGCTCAGGCTCCTCTTGGGATTTAAAAACAAGCTCCTCTTGGGACTTAGACTCAGGCTCCTCTTGTAACTTAGACTCAGGCTCCTCCTGGGTCTTAGACTCAGGCTCATCTTGGAGCTTAGACTCAGACTCCTCTTGGGTCTTAGGCTCTGACTCCTCTTGGGACACAGAATCAGGCTCCACTTGGGTCATATACTCAGTCTCCTCTTGGGTCTTAGGCTCAGGCTCTTCTTGGGACTTAGACTCAGGCTCCTCTTGGGACTTAGACTCAGTCTCCTCTTGGGTCTTAGATTCAGGCTCCTCTTGGGACACAGACTCAGGCTCCTCTTGGGACATAGATTCAGGCTCCTCTTGGGACACAGGCTCAGGCTCCTCTTGGGTCTTAGGCTCAGGCTCCTCTTGGGACTTGGACTCTGGCTCCTCTTGGGCTTAGATTCAGGCTCCTCTTGGGACTTATTCTCAGTCTCCTCTTTTGTCTTAGACTCAGGCTCCTCTTGGGTCACAGACCCAGGCTCCTCTTGGACAGAGACTCAGGCTCCTTTTGGGTCTTAGACTCAGGCTCCTCTTGGGTCCTAGACTCATGCTCCTCTTGGCTCTCAGACTGAGGCTCCTCTTGGGTCTTAGACCCAGGCTCCTCTGCAAACTTAGAATCAGGCTCCTCTTGGGTTTCAGGTTCTGGCTCCTCTTGGTGCTTAGGCTCTGGCTCCTCTTGAGACTTAGGCTCTGGCTCCTCTTGGGGCTTATGCTCAGGCTCCTATTGGGACAAAGACTCAGGCTCCTCTTGGGTCTTATATTCAGGCTCCTCTTCGGACACAGGCTCAGGCTCCTCTTGGCTCTTAGACCCACGCTCCTCTTGGGAAATAGACTCAGGCTCCTCTTGGGACTTAGACTCTGGCTCCTCTTGGGACAGAGACTCAGGCTCCTCTTAGGTCTTAGTCTCAGGCTCGTCTTGGGTCTTAGACCCAGGCTCATCTTGGGACTTAGACTCAGGCTCCTCTTGTGTCTTAGACTCAGGCGCCTCTTGGGTCTTAGGCTCAGGCTCCTCTTGGGACTTAGAATCTGGCTCGTCTTGGGCCATAGAATCAGGCTCCTCTTGGGACTTAGACTCAGGCTCCTCTTGGGTCTTAGACTCAGGCTCCTCTTGGGTCTTAGGCTAAGGCTCCTCATGGGTCTTGGACTCAGGCTCGACTTGGGAATAAAGCTCAGGCTCCACTTGGGACTTAGACTCAGGCTCGCCTTGGGTCTTACATTCACGCTCCTCTTGGGTCTTAGACTCAGGCTGCTCTTGGGTCTTAGACTCAGGCTCCTCTTGGGACTTAGACTCAGGCTCCTCTTGGGACACAGACTCAGGCTCCTCTTAGGTCTTAGACTCAGGCTCGTCTTGGGACATAGACTCAGGCTCCTCTTGGGACGCAGACTCAGGCTCCTCTTGGGTCTTAGGCTCAGGCTCTTTTTGGGTCAAGTACTCAGGCTCCTCTTGGGACTTAGGCTCTGACTCCTCTTGGGACTTAGGCTTTGACTCCTCTTGATTCTTAGAATCTGACTCCTCTTGGGTCTTAGGCTCTGACTCCTCTTGGGACACAGATTAGGCTCCTCTTGGCTCTTAGACTCTGGCTCCTCTTGGGACTTATGCTCTGACTCCCCTTGTGTCTTAGATTCAGGCTCCTCTTGGTTCTTAGGCTCTGGCTCCTCTTGGGACACAGTCTCAGGCTCCTCTTGGATCTTATACTCTGGCTCCTCTTGGGACTTAGGCTATGACTTCTCTTGGGTCTTAGACTCTGACTCCTCTTGGGTCTTTGACTCAGGCTCCCCTTGGGACAGAGACTCAGGCTCCTCTTGGGACACAGAATCAGACTCCTCTTGGGTCTTAGACTCAGGCTCCTCTTGGGACACAGACTCAGGCTCCTCTCGGGTCTTAGGCCCTGGCTCCTCTTGGGACACAGACTCAGGCTCCTCTTGGGACACGGACTCAGGCTCCTCTTGGGTCTTAAACTCACGCTCCTCTTGGGACGTGGACTCAGACACCTCTTTGGACAAAGACTCTGGCTCCTCTAGTGAAAGAGACTGATTATTTTCTTGAGAATTGGATCCAGGCTCCTCATGGTACTTAGACTCAACGCTCCTCTTGGGACAGACTCAGGCGCCTCTTGAGCTTTAGACTCATGCCCATCTTGGGAAATAGTATCAGGCTTCTCCTGGGACTTGTCTCAGACTTTAACTGTGTAAATCCTCAGCCTTTCTTAAAATTAGTCTCATGCTCCTCTTGGGACACACGCTCTGGCTATTCTTGGGGCACAGACTAAGCTCCTCTTGGGTCTTAGATCCAGGCATCTCATGGGACTTAGGTTCATGCTCCTCATGAGACTTACCCTCAGGCTCATCTAGGGACATAAAGTCAGGCTCCTCCTTGGACTTAGGCTCAGACTCCTCTTGGGACTTAACCTCAGAATACTCTTGGGGCCTAGACACAGGCTCTTCTTGGGACTTAGACTCAGGCTCCTCTTGGGACTTAGGATCTGGCTCTTCTTGGGACACAGACTCAAGCTCCTCTCGGGACTGAGACTGAGTCTCCTCGTGGGACTTAGACTCAGGCTCCTCTTGGTCATAGACTCAGGCTCCCCTTGGGACTTAAACTCAGGCTCCTCTCGGGTCTTAAGCTCTGGCACCTCTTGGGACACAGATTCAGGCTCCTCTTGGGTCTTAGACTAGGCTCCTCTTGGGTCTCAGACTTTGGCTCCTCTTGGGACAGAGACTCAGGCTCCTCTTGGGTCTTAGCCTCAGGCTCCTCTTGGGACTTAGACTAAGGCTCCTCTTGGGACACAGGCTCAGGCTTCTCTTGGGTCTTAGACACAGGCTCCTCTTGGGTCTCAGACTCAGGCTCCTCTTGGCCCTTAGCCTCAGGCTCCTCTTGGGTCTTAGGCTCAGGCTCCTCTTGGGTCTTAGTCTCTGGCTCATCTTGGGTTTTGTGCTCTGGCTCCTCTTGAGACTTAGGCTCTGGCTTTTCTTGGGACTTAGACTAAGGCTCCTCTTGGGTCTTAGACTCATGCTCCTCTTGGCTCTTAGACTCAGGCTCCTCTTGGGTCTTAGATTCAGGCTCCTCTTGGAAATTAGAATCAGGCTTCTCTTGGTTCTTAGGCCCTGGCTCATCTTGGGTCCTAGTCTCTGGCTCCTCTTGGGACTTTGATTCTGGCTCCTCTTGAGCCTTAGACTCAGGCTGCCCTTGGGTCTTAGGTTCTGGGGCCTCTTTCCACTTAGGCTCAGGCTCCTCTTGGGTCTTAGATTCAGGCGCCTCTTGGGACTTAGACTCAGGCTCCTCTTGGGGCATAGACTCAGGCACCTCTTAGGTCTTAGACTCAGGCTCGTCTAGGGACTTAGACTCAGGCTCCTCTTGGCTCTTAGACTCAGGCTCCTCTTGGGTCTTAGATTCAGGCTCCTCTTGGAACTTAGAATCAGGCTTCTCTTGGTTCTTAGGCCCTGGCTCATCTTGGGTCCTAGTCTCTGGCTCCTCTTGGGACTTTGATTCTGGCTCCTCTTGGGCCTTAGACTCAGGCTGCCCTTGGGTCTTAGGTTCTGGGGCCTCTTGCCACTTAGGCTCAGGCTCCTCTTGGGTCTTAGACTCAGGCTCCTCTTGGTTCTTAGGCTCTGGCTCCTCTTGGGACATAGCCTCAGGCTTCTCTTGGATCTAATACTCTGGCTCATCTTGGGACATAGGCTCTGACTCCTCTTGGGTCCTAGACAGAGGCTCTTCTTGGGACACAGGCTCTGACTCCTCTTGGGTCTTAGACTCTGACTCCTCTTGTGTCCTAGACACAGGCTCCTCTTGGGACACAGGCTCAGGCTTCTCTTGGGACACAGACTCAGACTCCTCTTGGGTCTTAGACTCGGGCTCCTCTTGGGACACAGACTCAGGCTCCTCTCGGGTCTTAGGCTCTGGCTCCTCTTGGGACAAAGACTCAGGCACCTCTGGGGTCTTAGACTCAGGCTCCTCGTGGGTCTTAGACTCTGGCTCCTCTTGGGACAGAGACTCAGGCTCCTCTTGGGTCTTAGGCTCAGGCTCCTCTTGGGACTTAGGTTCTGGCTCTTCTTGGGACACAGACTCAAGCTCCTCTTGGGACTTAGACTCAGGCTCCTCTTGGTCATAGACTCAGGCTCCTCTTGGGTCTTAGACTCAGGCTCCTCTTGGGTCATAGACTCCGGCTCCTCTTTGGACACAGACTCTGGCTCCTCTAGTGAAAGAGACTGATTATTTTCTTGAGACTTGGATCCAGGCTCCTCTTGGTTCTTAGACTCAACGCTCCTCTTGGGACAGACTCAGGCGCCTCTTGAGCCTTAGACTCATGCCCCTCTTGGGAAATAGTCTCAGGCTTCTCCTGGGACTTGTCTGAGACATTTATTGGGTAAAGCCTCAGCCTTTTTTAAAATTAGTCTCATGCTCCTCTTGGGACACACGCTCTGGCTATTCTTGGGGCACAGACTAAGCTCCTCTCGGGACTTAGATCCAGGCATCTCTTGGGACTTAGATTCATGCTCCTCATGAGACTTACACTCAGGCTCATCTAGGGACATATACTCAGGCTCCACCTTGGACTTAGGCTCAGACTCCTCCTGGGTCTTTGACTTAGGCTCATCTTGGGACATAAGCACAGGCTCCTCTGGGAACTAAGGATCAGTCTCCTTTTGGGTCTTAGACTCAAGCTCACCTTGGGACTTAGTCACTGACTCCTCCTGGGACTTAGGCTCAGGCTCCTCTTGGGACTTAACCTCAGAATACTCCTGGGGCCTAGACTCAGGCTCTTCTTGGGACCTAGACTGAGGCTCCTCTTGGGACTTAGACTCAGGCTCCTCTTGTTCATAGACTCATGCTCCTCTTGGGACTTAGACTCAGGCTCCTCTCGGGTCTTAAGCTCTGGCTCCTCTTGGGACACAGACTCAGGCTCCTCTTGGGTCTTAAACTCAGGCTCCTCTTGGGTCTTAGACTCTGGCTCCTCTTGGGACAGAGACTAAGGCTCCTCTTGGGTCTTAGACTCAGGCTCCTCTTGGGACTTAGACTCAGGCTCCTCTCGGGTCTTAGACTTTGGCTCCACTTGGGACAGAGACTCAGGCTCCACTTGGGACTTAGACTCAGGCTCCTCTTGGGACACAGGCTCAGGCTCCTCTTGGGTCTTAGACTCAGGCTGCTCTTGGGTCTCAGACTCAGGCTCCTCTTGGCCCTTAGCCTCAGGGTCCTCTTGGGTCTTAGGCTCAGGCTCCTCTTGGGTCTTAGGCTCTGGCTCATCACGGGTTTTGTGCTCTGGCTCCTCTTGAGACTTAGGCTCTGGCTCCTCTTGGGGCTTAGACTCAGTCTCCTCTTGGGACACAGACTCAGGATCCTCTTGGGTCTTAGACTCAGGCTCCTCTTGGGACACAGACTCAGGCTCCTCTTTGTTCTTAGGTTCTGGTTCCTCTTGGGACACAGACACAGGGTCCTCTTGGACTTATACTCAGGCTCCTCTTGGGTCTTAGACTCAAGCTCCTCTTGGGACACGGACTCACGGTCCTCTTGGGACACAGACTCAGGCTCCTCTTGGGACTTAGACTCAGGATCCTCTTGGGTCTTTGACTCAGCCTCCTCTTGGGACACAGACTCAGGCTCCTCTTGGAACTTAGACTCAGGCTCCTCATGGGTCTTAGACTCAGGCTCTTCTTGGTACACAGACTCAGGATCCTCTTGGGACATAGACTCAGGCTCCTCGGGTCTTAGACTCAGGCTCCTCGGGTCTTAGACTCAGGCTCCTCTTGGGACCTAGGCTCAGGCTCCGACTTAGGCTCTGGCTCCTCTTGGGACTTAGGCTCTGGCTCCTCTTGGGACACAGACTCAAGCTCCTTTTGGGACACAGACTCAGGCTCCTCTTGGGCCTTAGTTTCAGGCTCCTCTTGGGACTTACATTCATACTCCTCATGGATCTTAGACTCTGGCTCCTCTTGGGACACAGTCCCAGGCACTTCTTGGGTCTAAGTCTCAGGCTCCTCTTTGGTCTTAGACTCTGGCTCCACTTGGGCCTTAGACTCTGGCTCCTCTTGGGTCTTGGACTTAGGCTCCTCTTGGGACTTAGACTCAGGCTCGTCTTGGGATTTAGACTCAGACTCCTCTTGGACTTAGACTCCGGCTCCTCTCGGGTGTTAGACTCAGGCTCCTCTTTGGTCTTAGACTCAGGCTCCTCTTGGGTCTTTGACTCAGGCTCCTCTTGGGACACAGACTCAGGCTCCTCTTGGGTCTTAGACACAGGCTCCTCTTGGGACTCAGACTCAGGCTCCTCTTGGTTCTTAGACTCAGGCTCCTCTTGGGTCTTAGACTAAGGCTCTTCTGGGGACTCAGACTCAGGCTCCTCTTGGGTCTTAGACTCAGGCTCCTCTTGGGACACAGACTCAGGCTCCTGTTGGGTCTTGGGCTCCGGCTCCTCTTAGGTCTTAGACTCAGGCTCCTCTTGGGACTTAGACCCAGACTCCTCTTGGGTCTAAGGCTCTGGCTCTTCTTGGGTCTTAGGCTCTGGCTCCTCTTGGGTCTTAGGCTCAGGCTCCTCTTTGGGCTTAGCCTCAGGCTCCTCTTGGGTCTTAGACGCTGGCTCCTCATGGGACACAGACTCAGGCTCCACTTGGGACACAGAGTCATGCTCCTCTTGGGGCTTAGGCTCTGGCTCCTCTTGGCTCTTAGACACATGCTCCTCTTGGGACTTAGACTCAGGCTCCTCTTGAGCCTTAGACCCAGGCTCCTCTTGGGACACAGACTATGGCTCCTCTTGGGACGCAGGCTCAGTCTCCTCTTGGTTCTTAGACTCAGGCTGCTCTTGGGTCTTAGACTCAGTCTCCTCTTGGCCCATAGACGCAGGCTCCTTTGGGTCTTAGATTCAGGCTCCTATTGGGTCTTAGGCTCTGGCTCCTCTTGGGTTTTAGGCTCTGGCTCCTCTTGAGACTTAGGCTCTGGCTCCTCTTGGGTCTTAGATCTTGGCTCCTCTTTGGACTTTGACTCTGGCTCCTCTTGGGACTTAGGTTCTGGCTCCTCTTGGGTCTTAGATTCAGGCTCCTCTTGGGTCAATGACACTGGCTCCAGTTGGGACACAGACTCAGGCTCCTCTAGGGTCTTAGACTCAGGCTCCTCTTGGGACATAGACCCAGGCTCCTCTTGGGACTCAGGCTCCTCTTGGGTCATAGGCTCTGGCTCATCTTGGGAAATGACTCAGGGTCCTTTTGGGACTTAGACTCAGGCTCCTCTTGGGTCTTATTTTCAAGCTCCTCTAGGGACACAGACTCAGGCTCCTCTTGGGACTTTGGCTCAGGCTCCTCTTGGGCCTTAGACTCAGGCTCTTTTAGGGTCTTAGACTCAGGCTCCTCACGGTCTTAGGCTCTGACTCCTCTTGGGAAACAGACACATCCTCCTCTTGGGTCTTAGACTCAGGCTCCTCCTGGGTGTTTTTCTCAGGCTCCTCTTGGGACACAGACTCAGGCTCCTCTTGGGTCTTAGATTCAGGCTCCTATTGGGACTTAGACTCAGGCTCCTCTTTGGTCTTAGACACAAGCTCCTCTTGGGTGTTAGACTCTGACTCCTCTTGTGTCTTAGACTAAGGCTCCTCTTGGGGCTTAGACTCAGGCTCGTCTTGGGACACATACTCAGGCTCCTCTTGGGTCTTAGACTCAGGCTCCTCTTGGGACACAGACTCAGGCTCCTCTTGGGTTTTGGACTCAGGCTCCTCTTGGGTCTTAGACTCAGGCTCCTCTTGGGACTCAGTCTCAGGCTCCTCTTGGGTCTTAGACTCAGGCTCCTCTTGGGACACAGACTCAGGCTCATCTTGGGTCTTAGACTCAGGCTCCTCTTGGGTCTTAGAATTTGGCTCCTCATGGGACAGAGACTCAGGCTCCTCTTGGGTCTTAGACTCAGGCTCCACTTGGGACTTAGACTCAGGCTCCTCTTGGGTCTTAGGCTCAGGCTCCTCTTGGGTCTCAGACTCAGGCTCCTCTTGGCCCTTAGCCTCAGGCTCCCCTTGGGTTTTAGGCTCAGGCTCCTCTTGGGCCTTAGGCTCTGTTTCATCTCGGGTTTTGTGCTCTGGCTCCTCTTGAGACTTAGGCTCTGGCTCCTCCTGGGACATAGACTCAGTCTCCTCTTGGGACACAGACTCAGGATCCTCTTGGGTCTTAGATTCAGGCTCTTCTTGGGACACAGACTCAGGCTCCTCTTGGTTCTTAGGTTCTGGTTCCTCTTGGGACACAGACACAGGGTCCTCTTGTACTTATACTCAGGCTCCTTTTGTGTCTTAAACTCAAGCTCCTCTTGGGACACGGACTCACGGTCCTCTTGGGAGACAGGCACAGGCTTCACTTGGGACTTAGACTCAGGCTCCTCTTGGGTCTTAGTCTCAAGCTCCTCTTGGGACACAGGCTCAGGCTCCTCTTGGGACTTAAAAAGAAGCTCCTCTTGGGACTTAGACTCAGGCTCCTCTAGGATCTTAGACTCAGGCTCATCTTGGAGCTTAGACTCAGACTCCTCTAGGGTCTTAGGCTCTGACTCCCCTTGGGACACAGACTCAGGCTCCTATTGGGTCATAGACTCAGGCTCCTCTAGGGTCTTAGGCTCAGGCTCTTCTTGGGACTCAGACTCAGGCTCCACTTTGTTCTTAGACTCAGGCTCCTCTTGGGACTTAGACTCAGGCTCCTCTTGGGTCGTAGACTCAGGCTCCTCTTTGGCCTTAAACTCTGACTCCCCTTGGGTCTTAGACTCAGGCTCCTCTCTGGACTTAGGTTCAGACTCCTCTTGGGACACAGACTCAGGCTCCTCTTGGGTCTTAGACTCAGGCTCCTCTTGGGACACAGACTCAGGCTCTTCTTGGGTCTTAGACTAAGGCTCTTCTTTGGTAGTAGACTCAGGCTCCTCGCGGGTCATAGGCTCGGGCTCCTGTTGGGTCTTAGACTCAGGCTCCTCTTGGGACTTAGGCTCTGGCTCCTCTTGGGTCTTAGATTCAGGCTCTTCTTGGGGCTTAGTCTCAGGCTCCTCTTTTGTCTTAGACTCAGGCTCCTCTTGCGACGCTGACTCAGGCTCCACTTGGACACAGACTCAGGCTCCTCTTGGGTCTTAGACTCATCCTCCTCTTTGCTCTTAGACTCAGGCTCCTCTTGGAACTTAGAATCAGGCTTCTCTTGGTTCTTAGGCCCTGGCTCCTCTTGGGTCTTAGTCTCTGGCTCCTCTTGGGTCTTAGACTCAGGCGCCTCTTGGGACTTTGACTCTGGCTCCTCTTGGCACTTAGGTTCTGGCTCCTCTTGGGTCTTAGGTTCTGGGGCATCTTGCGACTTAGGCTCAGGCTCCTCTTGAGTCTTAGACTCAGGCGCCTCTTGGGACTTAGACTCAGGCTCCTCTTGGGACTTAGACTCAGGCTCCTCTTGTGTCTTAGACTCTGGCTCCTCTTGGGATACAGACTCAGGCTCCTCTTTGGTCGTAGACACAGGCTCCTCTTGGGAATTAGGCTCTGGCTCCTCTTGGGTCTTAGACTCATGCTCCTCTTGGGACTTAGGCCCGTGGCTCCTCTTGGGTCTTAGACTCAGGCTCCTCCTGGGAAACAGACTCGGGCTCCTCTTAGGTCCTATACTCAGGATCCTCTTGGGTCTTAGACTCGGGCTCCTCTTGGGACTTAGACTCAGGCACCTCTTGGGACGTAGGCTCCTCTTGAGTCTTAGACTCAAGCTCCTCTTGGGTCTTAGACTCAGGTTCCTCTTGGGTCTTATGCTCTGGATCCTCTAAAGACACAGACTCAGGCTCCTCCTGGGAGTTAGACTCAGGCTCCTCTTAGGTCTTAGACTCAGGCTCCTCTTTGGACTCAGACTCAGGCTCCTCTTGTGTCTCTGACTCAGGCTCCTCTTGGGTCTTAGACTCAGGCTCCTCTTGGGACTCAGACTCAGGCTCCTCTTGGGTCTTAGACTCAGGCTCCTCGTGGATCTTAGACTCAGGCTCCTCTTGGCTCTTTGACTCAGGCTTTTCTTGAGACTTAGGCTCAGGCTCCTCTTGGCACTTAGGCTCAGGCTCCTCTTGGGTCTTAGGCTCTGGCTCCTCTTGGGTCTTAGGCTCTGGCTCTTCTTGAGACTTAGGTTCTGGCTCCTCTTGGGACTTAAACACAGGCTCCTGTTGGGACACACACTCAGGCTCCTCTTGGGTCTTAGACTCAGGCTCCTCGTGGGACACAGGCACAGGCTCCTCTTGGCTCTTAGAGTCAGGCTCTTCTTGGGACTTAGACTCAGCCTCCTCTTGGGACTTAGATTGTTGCTCCTCTTAGGACTTAGTCTCAGGCTCCTCTTGTGTCTTAGACTCAGGCTCCTCTTGGGTCTTAGACTCGGGCTCCTCATGGGACTTAGACTCAGACTCCTCTTGGGACTTAGACTCAGGCTCCTCTTTGATCTTAGACTCAGGCTCCTCTTGGGTCGTAGACTCAGGATGCTCTTGGAACTTAGGCAAAGGCTCCTCTTGAGTCCAAGACTCAGGTTAGCCTTGGGAATTAAGCTAAGGCTCCTCTTGGGCTTAGGCCCAGGCTCGTCTTGGGTGTTAGACTCAGGCTCCTCTTGGGTCTTAGACTCAGGCTCCTCTTGGGACACAGTCCCAGGCTCTTCTTGGGTCTAAGTCTCAGGCTCCTCTTGGGTCTTTGACTCTGGCTCCTCTTGGGCCTTAGACTCTGGCTCCTCTTGGGTCTTGGACTTAGGCTCCTCTTGGGACTTAGACTCAGGCTCCTCTTGGGATGTAGACTCAGACTCCTCTTGGACTTAGACCCCGGCTCCTCTCGGGTGTTAGACTCAGGCTCCTCTTGGGGCTTAGACTCAGGCTCCTCTTGAGACTTAGACTTAGGCTCCTCTTGGGTCTTAGGCTTTGGCTCCTCCTGGGACTTAGACTCAGGCTCCTCTTGGTTCTTAGGCTCTGGCTCCTCATGGATGATGATGATAAATGTTGTTTTAAGGGGCCTAACATCTAGGTTATCGGCCCCTAGGCTCCTCTTGGGACTTAGGCTCCGGCTCCTCTTGGGTCTTAGACTCAGGCTCCTCTTGGGACTTAGGCTCTGGCTCCTCTTGGATGATGATGATAAATGTTGTTTTAAGGGGCCTAACATCTAGGTTATCGGCCCCAAGGCTCCTCTTGGGACTTAGGCTCCGGCTCCTCTTGGGTCATAGACTCTGGCTCCTCTGGGGGCACAGACTCAGGCTCCTCTTGGGTCTTAGGCTCTGGCTCCTTTTGGAACACAGACTAAGGCTCCTCTTGGGACTTAGACTCAGCCTCCTCTTGGGTCAAAGACACTGGCTCCAGTTGGGACACAGACTCAGGCTCCTCTAGGGTCTTAGACTCAGGCTCCTCTTGGGACATAGACTCAGGCTCCTCTTGGGACATAGACTCAGGCTCCTCATGGGTCATAGGCTCTGGCTCATCTTGGGCAATGACTCAGGATCCTTTTGGGACTTAGACTCAGGCTCCTCTTGGGTCTTATTCTCAAGCTCCTATAGGGACACAGACTCAGGCTCCTCTTGGGACTTTGACTCAGGCTCCTCTTGGGCCTTAGACTCAGGCTCTTTTTGGGTCTTAGACTCAGGCTCCTCAAGGTCTTAGGCTCTGACTCCTCTTGGGAAACAGACACATCCTCCTCTTGGGTCTTAGACTCAGGCTCCTCCTGGGTGTTTGTCTCAGGCTCCTCTTGGGACACAGACTCAGGCTCCTCTTGGGTCTTAGACTCAGGCTCCTCTTGGGACTTAGACTCAGGCTCCTCTTTGGTCTTAGACTCAAGCTCCTCTTGGGTCTTAGACTCTGACTCCTCTTGTGTCTTAGACTAAGGCTCCTCTTGGGACTTAGACCCAGGCTCGTCTTGGGACACAGACTCAGGCTCCTCTTGTGTCTTAGACTCAGGCTCCTCTTGGGACACAGACTCAGGCTCCTCTTGGGTTTTAGACTCAGGCTCCTCTTGGGTCTTAGACTCAGGCTCCTCTTGGGACTCAGTCTCAGGCTCCTCTTGGGTCTTAGACTCGGGCTCCTCTTGGCACTTAGACTCAGGCTCCTCTTGGGTCTTAGACTCAAGCTCCTCTTGGGACACAGACTCAGGCTCCTCTTGGGACATAGACACTAGCTCCTCTTTGGATTTAGACTCAGGCTCCTCTTGGGACTTAGAATCTGGCTCCTCCTGGGACTTAGACTCAGACACCTCTTTGGACACAGACTCTGGCTCCTCTAGTGAAAGAGACTGATTATTTTCTTGAGACTTGGATCCAGGCTCCTCTTGGTACTGTAACGGTACTTTTGGGTGTGTATGTAAATTTGGAACAATATATAAGACCAAAACCTGCCAGATTATTAATTTCTGTATCCAATTTTTTTTACGTGACTTACCATTTGATATGACCCATCAGTGGTCACCGGATCTGAAGTTATATGTAAGAGTGTTGGGCGCCAAGGGTTCGATCTGAGAGCGATAACCCAATAAATCATAAATAACTTTACGTCCTAGCTCAGGTAAAACATTCACCAGACTCCATCGACTCAAGTCGTGGTATGACTTAGTCATTAACCTGAATAACATTTGCTTCGGGGAAAAGAGGATAGCTTATATCTATTTCTATCATCTAGAAAGGAGACAGACTGCATTTACTTTAAATAAAAATTTTATGGCATCAAAAACAAACAAGTTAGGAAAATGCATTAATTAATGACTTAACGTAGAAAGTAAACAAAAGAATTTAAGACAGGCAAAAGTTGCAAGAAAACGGAGGCGTTATGAATTTAATTTAATCTAGATCTGAATTTACTACTTTAGGTTGATTTATTCAAGAGTGAAGAAAGAGAGCTTGTGCATAAAGTCAATGAGCTTACCAAACGATGATTTGGATTTATTGAAGAGTCTCTCCCCAAGAGAAAGCTGCTGTTGTAGGTGGTAGAAGTCCATCTTCATACGAGGAATTTATCTTAAATAACATGCTACTATTAATTCTGAGGTATGTAGGCTACTCAGAATGAATAATGGTGGTGGATTGTAAGTCCCTAAACCACTCTTATGATGTTGGCGAATGACACTGCCAACACCATAATGTATCGGACTGGCCTACGTCTTGAATACCACTCCTGCAATACCGTTCTCCCCTGCGACTGTCTTCAACCAAGCCTCGTTGAGTTCTCCTTTTCACATAAAGGAGTCTCGTCCCAAGTCGTACCACGACCGTCTGTATTGTTCAGCTCACCTCTTTCCACTCATCTACCCTCGTCCTTGGCCGCACCCTTACTCATTACCGTGGGCTCGCCACGCGGCTATAGTTGTTGAGTAGGTACGCAGGTAAGTTATTTCTTCACATCGTGCTGTTCTGGGAGAAGACGTAAGCTCAAGAAATGACCCTTAGTGCTCAAGCGCTAGCTAATTACAAAAACAGCCTCTGACTTCTTTCAACTTAATACCGTAACAAAACCTAATCATGATAATACATTATATGGACTAAACCTACACTTAATAACTTGTGGCTAAGTAACTGCCGAAATAACACATGATATAAATAACGAATGTCAAAATTTTGACATAACGTCAGTGGCGTAATCGTACCTTTCAAAATAAGGTTACATTCGTCCCGGAAAATCACGCAGACTATTGTTTACTATATTCCGCGTGATCTTCCTAAGACACGTGTAAATTAACATAGAACCCTAATATAACATAATACACATAATAAATTACCCTTATAGACATTTATATTTCTTCTTTTGGTTTAACACCAATGTTTTTTTGCTTAGGCTTTTGTGTCTCAATCGCATATAGCTTATTGTGTTCTTTTTATTGTCTTGCGGTCATTACCGCTCATTGTTTATTTTACCTATATGTGTAAAAAAAAGACATATATGTGTTCTCTTATTTCCCCTTTGTCACATTTTCTTATTTCAAATCACACGAGTTCACTTTGTGATCTGCAGTTTGATTTCCCAAACCACCTTGTATTGCAAGTTCGTTGATTTTGGAATTCCCATTTTGAGTGCTTTGAGTAAGGTCAATCACACACACAATCACTAGTAATTTGGTTGTGCTATATGACTCTATCACCCAAACTCTCTCTCATATGTCATTACGTGTATATCACTGGAAAAAAAAACACTAGAAATACATACAATCCATCATATTTCTGTCCTGTATGTCCCCTTAGATATAACTCCCTTAAGTACCAAACTCCATACCAGTTCTCCCTTCATCTCGATTCCCTCTCCTCTTTAACAGTTCATCTCACACAGATCAATGATACTGACCACATTATTAATACCTAGGTATTTACCATTTTGATTTACCTGCTCAACAGCATAATGTTTGCAATATTGCCTGTTTCTGGGTCACTTAAGATATATACTTCCGAAGGCTATTTATGTTGTACGTGCCGTACAATCGAGTTGACGTATCGTCTTCTAGTACATAGGCAGTATTGCCTATACGTTTGGTAACCGTGTAAGGGCCTTCATATAAAAAAAGAACTTGCTCATCACTTTCTCTAATTTATTCGACTGCTTCGGTACTCTTAACAGGACTCTGTCTCCCGGATTGAATAGGTCGAATTTCTTTTGCTTTTGTTGGCGAATTCTTTTTGCAGCTGACTTTGATAAATTATGTTTCGCCAACTGGACAATGTAATCCATCCCTGGCAGTTTCCCCTCATTTAAGCCTAATACTCTAGCTAGTTCATTCTGTGGTCTTTTACCGAAGTGAACTTCGTACGGTGTCATCTTCGTGCTCTCGTGCTGGACAGAATTCAGCCATGTCTCGACTTTGGGAAGATGTCCAACCCAAGCCGAATGTTTGTCATTCACCAGAGTGCGAAAAAGACGAGCCACTTCCCTTAACGGTCTCTCTGCAGAATTTCCTTGGGGGTATCTTACAGAGGAATGAACCTGTGTGATACCAGCTTCCTGCATACTGGTTCTCCATTTCTTTGCAGTGAACTGTGGTCCACTGTCAGATAATATCCTGAGCGGAACGCCAAACTCGGGTATATACTTGTTAATGATCAGTCGGCTACATGCGAGTCCCGTGGCTTTCCTTAGCGCATACAGTTTGATGTATTTACTGAATGCATCAATAACTATGAATATATATTCGTAGCCGTACTGACCTCGAATGACTGGGCCAAATAGGTCCACACACAGTAGTTCGCCGGGACTACTTGTGAGAACTGCCTGTCTTTCCCCAACTAGATATCTTACTGGATACTTGCTCCTCTGACAGGTGTCACACTTAGCTATGGTTTTTCTAATGTCCCTTCCCATTTTCTCCCAGATAAAGTCATGAGCAATTTCATAAAGTACTTTGCTGGCTCCAAAGTGTCCCAGCTCCTTATGCATAAACCATATTAATTCCTCCCTCAAAGTGCCCGGTACACATATTGCCCAGCGATCCTTCCTACATCTTCTTGCGAGAAGGCCGTCCTGCATTTTATATGCGAACCTTCCCACTTTCACTATGTCTGAGTTGCCCCCTTCCAACCTAGCGAGTGCCTCACCCAAGATTACATCATCACGCTGTTCCACTAGCATGTCTTTCAGTTTCTGTAACGATGCCTTATTGCCTTGATCTACACAAGCGCACAATAAATTCCCTTCTTCTGCTTTAATAATAGAATTATCCCTGCTTAGACTGGAGTCACGTGATAACATGTCGGCTAGGATATTATCTTTACCCTTAATGTGCATAACTGTGAAGTCATATTCTTGTAATGCTAGAATCCAACGGCTTACTCTATTTGAACTTAATTTGCATGTTTTCATGTACAACAATGCGTGGTGATCTGTGTGGATCTCAAATTTACTTCCGAGTAGATACATACGGAATTTCCCTAAACTAAATACTATCCCAAGTAGCTCTAATTCTGTGATGGTGTAGCGTTTCTCAGCGGCAGAAAATCCACGCGAGGCTAAGGATACAATCCGTAAATTTCCCTCCGTATCTCTCTGGCACAAGACTCCTGCTATACCTATATGTGAGGCATCTGTCATCACCACATATTCCTGGTCTCTTATTGGATATTTTAAAACAACTGCTTGTTCAAAACCTCGTTTCAGAGCTTGAAATGCCTCGTCATGAGTCACATCCCATCTCCATCTGCTTCCTTGCTTTAAGAGGTCCCTGAATGGTTCTACTAACTTAGAATATTTTAACACAAATCGTCTAAAAAAATTACAGATTCCTAAATACGTCTTCAGCTGTTTAACATTTTGTGGCACACTTGCATCGAGGATTTTGTTAATCCGACTTTCTTCTGGAGTTACCCCTGAACGTGACACACTATGACCCAGGAAAGTTACTTGTGACTTACAAAACGTAGATTTTGACAATTTCAGGGTGAACCCTGCCTTATCTAGTCTCTTAAAAACCGTGTCCAAGTGAACCAAATGCTCTTCAAAAGTACGCGAACTGATTACAAGATCATCAATATATATAGTTACATAATCTCCCGTGTTATCACCTAAAGCTATGTTCAGTGCTCTTATCAGCGCTGCTGAACTGCTCTTTAATCCATAGGGTACCCTGCAAAATTGGTACAGATTGTACTGATGACTAAAAGCGGTTAAGGCTCTATCTTCAACTTTAAGAGGAACTTGTCAGAAACTAGAACTTAAATCAACACACGTAAAAAATTGTTTTCCCTCAAAAGTTTGCATTAGCTCCTCTATAGACATAGATTTTAATTGGTCTGATGAAATGTGTGCATTAACTAAACGCGCGTCTAAACATATCCTGACTTTTCCATCTGCCTTAGGTACTGTAATAAGTGAATTTACATAGGGACTGTTAGAATACTCAATTATACCGTCCTGAAGCATCTGATTGATCTGACTTTCTACGGCTTTCTGATAGACAAAAGGCACAGGATAGCGGTGACCGGTAAATACCGAATTGTCAACAACGTTCAAAGAGTGGACATAACAATTGGCTCTACCAATTCGATCTTCAAATATCCTACTATTATTTGACAAAACATCGTAGAGAAGCATACACTTATCTTCCTCTACATCTCCAAGAAACGCAGCTTCACGTAACGAGTCATCTAGACTGTCGTTCGTAACCACACTGCCTACAAAAGTTACTGACTCTTGCTCTATAGCTTGAGACATCTCATTTAACGTACACATCACTCCTACTACGCTACTCCTATATTGTTCATTGAACGGTATCACCACTTCCGCACCACCAAATTTAAATGTAATACAGCACTCTTCATAACATATGTTTCCTGACACCCTAGTCAGCCAATCAGAACCCAAAATAACGTCGTACACTAGATTTGGAATTACAAGGCACACTTGCTTCTCTACGTGACTGTTTATATTTATTTCTATTAACACCTGCTTTGATATAATTTTAGACTTCCTACCCACGGCTGTGATTACAAAAGTACTCTTAATTGGCAATTCTTCGAAGTTAACCCCAGTTCCCTTTAATTTATCATAATAAGCATTGCTTATGCAACTTCTTACACAGCCACTGTCTATTAACACATTCGTACACGTCCCGGACACGTGTAACTTAATGATCGGACTTATATTACCCGCCACTGGTAATATTGCTTCGTCACATAGTTCACTTAACAAATCATTCCTTACGTTTAGGTCATAGTGTTCCTGTATCAGGGTTAAAACAGGGCACGTTGCAGACTGAGATCCTGACCTTATGATGCAGTCTGGCTCGCGTTTAAATTACTATTATTGTCTCTAGTTTCACAAGTGGTCGCAACGCTGGTCTGGCTATTACTATTCACATTCTGTTGGTTACTATTTTCATTATTACCTACGGGATTACTTCTCCCATATCCTCGGTTCTGATTAACATTAGGGTTATTACCGTAGTTACCCTGCCCGTGTCCGTTGCGTCCATCATTACCCCTACCTTGATTTCCTCGCGAATCATAATTCCTGCCTTGCGAGTAATTATTCCTGTTTTGATAGGGCGTCACAAAATTATTACCCCTGTTTTGGTAATTGTTTCCACTCTGACCCCTATTTTGATAATTGCCTCCTTCGCCACTGTTTCTCTGCATTCCTTGATTTCTTGCATCCTGAGCCTGATTATTATAATTACCCTGGTTTCTAGTGACTGTTTCCTCACTTGAAACTTTCACTAGCGCATCAAAGGTACCTAGTAAGTTCTCTACTTGCGTGACAGTTTTTACATTTTGTATGCATGCCGCCTCTTTGATCCGGTAAGGGAAATGCCTTAACAGGAGCCTTAACACATCTTTTTCCTCTCTCAGTCCATCCAAGTATTTACAAACCAACACTTGCCCCAGGAAATACTCCGTCATATTGAGATTACCACTTGCGTTGTATTTTCCACACACGATTCCCTCACGATACCGTGATTGTATGCTCTCACTCCAAAACTTATCACAAAATTTATGTCTGAAGTCTGTGATATCTTCAAAACCGTCCCTATAAACTGCAAACCAGTTTTTGGTTTCCCCTACGAAGGCCTGTTCTAATATTTCAACAACATTACACCATTCGATGTTTCCGTCCTCCAATCTTTCTTTAAACCTCACTTCAATAGTATTTAGAAACTCCATGGGGCATCCTTGCCGATTGCTAAATTTCCCTAACTCTATTTCTTTATGCGTGCTATTCATATATGTCGTTCGACTCTGACCTGCTTCTTGTCTTATTCTAGACTTTAATTTATTTTCAAGCTCGGCAATTTTCTCCTCTGCTCGTTTCTCTATACTACTAACTTTTGCGTATATGCTCCCATCTGTTGCTTCAACTTTATCATTCAGCCTATTCTGTGTTTCTTGAATTTTACTTATACTTTCTTTACTCTGTTTCTTCAAATTTTCAACTTCTTTACTAATTTCTGCTTGAACCTTGTCGATTTTGCCACCCAGCTGTTCTTTAATTTCCGTTGTTACTCCCTGAATCTTTTTAATTTCTCCCCCCAGCTGTTCTTTAACCTCCATAGCTGTACTCTGAACTTTTTCAATTTCTCCTCCCAATTGTTTCTTAATTTGCTTCGTCTCTAACTGTATTAACTCTTTAGATTCCTCTGCTTGCTTACTTATTTTACTCTCAAGTTCATCTTGCACCCTCCTCAATCTACTCTCCCTGTCAGCTAGGATTTCTTTCGTCTTCTCTTCCATCACACCCCTGATTTCACCCTTAATTTGCTCAAATCTCTTATCCATCTCCTTACTGTTTTGATCCAATTTACTATTAAGTTCTTTATTACTTTCTTTAATTTCCCTACTGTTTTCCTCCAATTTATCGTTTAGTTTACTACTAATTTCTTTACTGTTTTCCTCCAATTTATCGTTTAGTTTACTACTAATTTCTTTACTGTTTTGATCAAATTTCGTATTTAATACCTGTATAAGACTCGCAAACATGCTCTTCATATCTCCCGGACTTTCTTTCTCACCATCATTACTGGGATTTACCTCCGACATCATCCCTGTGCTGCTTTCACCTTCCTCTACTAACTTACTACGTGCTTCATCCTCTTTCTCCTTCGTCATTTTACTCCCTAGCTGTTTTTCACTACGTAGTAACATATCGTCTTCTGAATCACTCATTCTGACTCACGATGATATATAAAATCCCCCAAAATGCAGGTACAGAAATATGTCACTTTTCCCTCCACAAATGTTATCAGGTTTTCGTCCCACGTTTATGGCGACAATGTAACGGCATTTTTGGGTGTGTATGTAAATTTGGAACAATGTATGACTTAGTCATTAACCTGAATAACATTTGCTTCGGGGAAAAGAGGATAGCTTATATCTATTTCTATCATCTAGAAAGGAGACAGACTGCATTTACTAGAAATAAAAATTTAATGGCATCAAAAACAAACAAGTTAGGAAAATGCATTAATTAATGACTTAACGTAGAAAGTAAACAAAAGAATTTAAGACAGGCAAAAGTTGCAAGAAAACGGAGGCGTTATGAATTTAATTTAATCTAGATCTGAATTTACTACTTTAGGTTGATTTATTCAAGAGTGAAGAAAGAGAGCTTGTGCATAAAGTCAATGAGCTTACCAAACGATGATTTGGATTTATGGAAGAGTCTCTCCCCAAGAGAAAGCTGCTGTTGTAGGTGGTAGAAGTCCATCTTCATACGAGGAATTTATCTTAAATAACATGCTACTATTAATTCTGAGGTATGTAGGCTACTCAGAATGAATAATGGTGGTGGATTGTAAGTCCCTAAACCACTCTTATGATGTTGGCGAATGACACTGCCAACACCATAATGTATCGGACTGGCCTACGTCTTGAATACCACTCCTGCAATACCGTTCTCCCCTGCGACTGTCTTCAACCAAGCCTCGTTGAGTTCTCCTTTTCACATAAAGGAGTCTCGTCCCAAGTCGTACCACGACCGTCTGTATTGTTCAGCTCACCTCTTTCCACTCATCTACCCTCGTCCTTGGCCGCACCCTTACTCATTACCGTGGGCTCGCCACGCGGCTATAGTTGTTGAGTAGGTACGCAGGTAAGTTATTTCTTCACATCGTGCTGTTCTGGGAGAAGACGTAAGCTCAAGAAATGACCCTTAGTGCTCAAGCGCTAGCTAATTACAAAAACAGCCTCTGACTTCTGTCAACTTAATACCGTAACAAAACCTAATCATGATAATACATTATATGGACTAAACCTACACTTAATAACTTGTGGCTAATTAACTGCCGAAATAACACATGATATAAATAACGAATGTCAAAATTTTGACATAACGTCAGTGGCGTAATCGTACCCTTCAAAATAAGGTTACAGTACTTAGACTCAACGCTCCTCTTGGGACAGACTCAGGCGCCTCTTGGGTCTTAGACTCAGGCGCCTCTTGGGAAGTTGGCTGGCTCCTCTTGGGACTTAGGTTCAGGCTCCTCTTGGGTCTTAGACTCAGGCTGCTCTTTGGTCTTAGACTCAGGGTCCTCTTGGGACTTAGACTCAGGCTCCTCTTGGGTCTTAGACTCAGGCGCATCTTGGGACTTAGACTCAGGCTCCTCTTGGGACTCAGACTCAGGCTCCTCTTGTGACTTAGACTCTGGCTCCTCTTGGGACTTAGGCTCTGGCTCCTCTTGGGTCTTAGACTCAGGCTCCTCCTGGGACACAGACTCAGGCTCCTGTTTGGACTTAGACACAGACTCCTCTTGGGTCTTAGGCTCAGGCTCCTCTAGCGACTCAGGCTCTGGCTCCTCTTGGGTCTTAGACTCAGGCTCCTTTTGGGTCTTAGGCTCTGGCTCCTCTTGGGACTCAGACTCAGTCTCCCCTTGGGACGTAGATTCAGGCTCCTCTTGGTTCTTAAACTAGGCTCCTCCTGGGTCTTAGACTCAGCCTCCTCTTGGGACACAGACCCAGGCTCCTCTTTGGACTTAGACTCAGGCTCCTCTTGCGACTCAGACTCAGGCTCTTCTTGGGTCTTTGACTCAGGCTCCTCTTGGGACTTAGACTCAGGCTCCTCTTGGGTCTTAGACTCTGGCTCCTTTTGGGTCTTAGACTCAGGCTCCTCTTGGCTCTTAGACTCAGGCTCCTCTTGGGTCTCATCCTCAGGCTTCTCTTGGATCTTAGAATCAGGCTCCTCTTGGGTCTTAGGCTCTGGCTCCTCTTGGGCCTTAGGCTCTGGCCCCTCTTGAGACTTAGGCTCTGGCTCCTCTTGGGACTAAAACACAGGCTCCTCTTTGGACACAGACTCAGGCTCCTCTTGGGACTTAGACCCAGGCTCCTCTTTGGACTTAGACTCAGGCTCCTCTTGGGACTCAGACTCAGGCTCCTCTTGGGTCTTAGACTCAGGCTCCTCTTGGGACACAGACTCAGGCTCCTCTTGGCTCTTAGACTCACGCTCCTCATGGGCCTTAGACTCAGGCTCGTCTTAAGAATTATGCTCAGGCACAACTTGGGACCTAGACTCAGGCTGGCCTTGGGGCTTACATTCACGCTCCTCTTGGGACTTAGATTCAGGCTACTCTTGGGACACAGACTCAGGCTCCTCTTGGGTCTTAGCCTCAGGCTCTTCTTGGGACTTTTGCTCTGACTCCCCTTGGGTCTTAGACCCAGGCTCCTCTTGGTTCTTAGGCTCTGGCTCCTCTTGGGACACAGCCTCAGGCTCCTTTTTGATCTTATAACCTGGCTCCTCTTGAGACTTAGGCTCTGACTCCTCTTGGGTCTTTGACTCTGACTCCTCTTGGGTCTTAGACTCAGGCTCCTCTTGGGACACAGACTCAGGCTCCTCTTGGGACACAGACTCAGACTCCTCTTGGGACTTAGACTCAGGCTCCTCTTGGGACACAGACTCAGGCTCCTCTTGGGTCTTAGGCTCTGGCTCTTCTTGGGACACAGACTCAGGCTCCTCTTGGGTCTTAGACTCAGGCTCACCTTGGGACTTAGACTCAGACACCTCTTTGGACACAGACTCTGGCTCCTCTAGTGAAAGAGACTGATTATTTTCTTGAGACTTGGATCCAGGCTCCTCTTGGTACTTAGACTCAACGCTCCTCTTGGGACAGACTCAGGCGCCTCTTGAGCTTTAGACTCATGCCCCTCTTGGGAAATAGTCTCAGGCTTCTCCTGGGACTTGTCTCAGACTTTTATTGGGTAAAGCCTAAGCCTCTTTTTAAATTAGTCTCATGCTCGTCTTGGGACACACGCTCTGGCTATTCTTGGGGCACAGAATTAGCTCCTCTTGCGACTTAGATCCAGACAACTCTTGGGACTTAGGTTCATGCTCCTATTGAGACTTACACTCAGGCTCATCTAGGGACATATACTCAGGCTCCTCCTTGGACTTAGGCTCAGACTCCTCCTGGGCCTTTGACTTAGGCTCATCTTGGGACATAAACACAGGCTCCTCTGGGAACTAAGAATCAGGCTCCCTTTGGGTCTTGGACTCAAGCTCCTCTTGGGACTTAGACTCAGTCTCCTCTTGGGTCTTAGATTAAGGCTCCTCTTGGGACACAGACTCAGGCTCCTCTTGGGACTTAGACTCAGGCTCATCTTGGGTCACAGGCTCAGGCTCCTCTTGGGTCCTAGACTCAGGCTCCTCGTGGGTCATAGACTCAGGCTCCTCTTGAGCCTTAGACTCAGGCTCCTCATGGGACTTAGGCTCTGGCTCCACTTGGGTCTTAGATTCAGGCTCCTTTTGGGACTTAGTCTCAGGCTCCTCTTTTGTCTTAGACTCAGGCACCTCTTGGTCACAGACTCAGGCTCCTCTTGGACAAAGACTCAGGCTCCTTTTGTGTCTAAAACTCCGGCTCCTCTTGGGTCCTAGACTCAGGATCTTCTTGGCCCTTAGACTGAGGCTCCTCTTGGGTCTTAGACACAGGCTCCTCTTGGGACACAGACTCAGGCTCCTCTTGGGACACAGACTCAGACTCCTCTTGGGTCTTAGACTCAGGCTCCTCTTGGGACACAGACTCAGGCTCCTCTCGGGTCTTAGGCTCTGGCTCCTCTTGGGACACAGACTCAGACTCCTCTTGCGTCTTAGACTCAGGCTCCTCTTGGGTCTTAGACTCAGGCTGCCCTTGGGTCTTAGGTTCTGGGGCCTCTTGCGACATAGGCTCAGGCTCCTCTTGGGTCTTAGACTCAGGCGCCTCTTGGGACTTAGACTCAGGCTCCTCTTGGGACTTAGACTCAGTCTCCTCTTGGGTCTTAGATTCAGGCTCCTCTTGGGACACAGACTCAGGCTCCTCTTGGCTCTTAGACTCACGCTCCTCTTGGGACATAGACTCAGGCTCCTCTTGGGACTTAGATTCTGGCTCCTATTGGGACAGAGACTCAGGCTCCTCTTAGGTCTTTGACTCAGGCAGGTCTTGGGTCTTAGATCCAGGCTCGTCTTGGGAATTAAGCTCAGGCTCCACTTGGGACTAAGACTCAGGCTCGCCTTGGGTCTTACATTCACGCTCCTCTTGGGTCTTAGACTCAGGCTGCTCTTGGGTCTTAGACTCAGGCTCCTCTTGGGACTTAGACTCAGGCTCCGCTTGGGACACAGACTCATGCTCCTCTTAGGTCTTAGACTCAGGCTCGTCTTGGTACTTAGATTCAAGCTCCTTTTGGGTCTTAGACTCAGGCTCCTCTTGGGACACAGACTCAGGCTCCTTTTGGGTCTTAGGCTCAGGCTCTTCTTGGGTCAAGTACTCTGGCTCCTCTTGGGACTTAGGCACTGACTCCTCTTGGGACTTAGGCTTTGACTCCTCTTGATTCTTAGAATCTGACTCCTCTTGGGCCTTAGGCTCTGACTCCTCTTTGGACACAGACTCAGGCTCCTCTTGGGTCTTAGTCTCTGGCTCCTCTTGGGACTTATGCTCTGACTCCTCTTGGGTTTTAGACTCAGGCTCCTCTTGGTTCTAAGGCTCTGGCTCCTCTTGGGACACAGCCTCAGGCTCCTCTTGGATCTTATACTCTGGCTCCTCTTGGGACTTAGGCTCTGACTCCTCTTGGGTCTTAGACTCTGACTCCTCTTGGGTCTTAGACACAGGCTCCTCTTGGGACACAGACTCAGGCTCCTCTTGGGACACATACACAGACTCCTCTTGGGTCTTAGACTCAGGCTCCTCTTGGGACAAAGACTCAGGCTCCTCTCGGGTCTTAGGCTCTGGCTCCTCTTGGGACACAGACTCAGGCTCCCCTTGAGCTTTAGACTCATGCCCCTCTTGGGAAATAGTCTCAGGCTTCTCCTGGGACTTGTCTCAGATTTTATTGGGTAAAGCCTAAGCCTTTTTTTAAATTAGTCTCATGCTCGTCTTGGGACACACGCTCTGGGTATTCTTGGGGCACAGACTAAGCTCCTCTTGGGACTTAGATCCAGACAACTCTTGGGACTTAGGTTCATGCTCCTATTGAGACTTACACACAGGCTCATCTAGGGACATATACTCAGGCTCCTCCTTGGACTTAGGGTCAGACTCCTCCTGGGCCTTTGACTTAGGCTCATCTTGGGACATAAACACAGGCTCCTCTGGGAACTAAGAATCAGTCTCCCTTTGGGTCTTAGTCTCAAGCTCCTCTTGGGACTTAGACTCAGTCTCCTCTTGGGTCTTAGATTCAGGCTCCTCTTGGGACACAGACTCAGGCTCCTCTTGGGACTTAGACTCAGGCTCTTCTTGGGACACAGGCTCAGGCTCCTCTTGGGTCCTAGATTCAGGCTCCTTTTGGGTCATAGACTCAGGCTCCTCTTGAGTCTTAGACTCAAGCTCCTCATGGGACTTAGGCTCTGGCTCCTCTTGGGTCTTAGATTCTGGCTCCTCTTGGGACTTAGTCTCAGGCTCCTCTTTTGTCTTAGACCCAGGCACCTCTTGGGTCACAGACTCAGGCTCCTCTTGGACACAGACTCAGGCTCCTTTTGTGTCTTAGACTTCGGCTCCCCTTGGGTCCTAGACTCAGGATCTTCTTGGCCCTTAGACTGAGGCTCCTCTTGGGTCTTAGACTCAGGCTCCTCTTCTAACATAGAATCAGGCTCCTCTTGGGTCTCAGGTTCTGGCTCCTCTTGGTGCTTAGGCTCCGACTCCTCTTGAGACTTAGGCTCAGGCTCCTATTGGGACAAGGACTCAGGCTCCTCTTGGGTCTTAGATTCAGGCTCCTCTTGGGACACAGACTCAGGCTCCTCTTGGCCCTTAGACTCACGCTCCTCTTGGGACTTAGACTCAGGCTCCTCTTGGGACTTAGACTCTGGCTCCTCTTGGGACAGAGACTCAGGCTCCTCTTAGGTCTTAGACTCAGGCTCGTCTTGGGTCTTAGACCCAGTCTCCTCTTGGGACTTGACTCAGGCTCGTCTTGTGTCTAAGACTCAGGCTCCTCTTGGGTCTTAGGCTCAGGCTCCTCATGGGACTTAGACTCAGGCTCGTCTTGGGCCCTAGAATCAGGCTCCTCTTGGGACTTAGACTCAGGCTCCTCTTGGGTCTTATGCTCAGGCTCCTCTTGGGTCTTAGGCTAAGGCTCCTCATGGGTCTTAGACTCAGGCTCGTCTTGGGAATTAAGCTCCGGCTCCACCTGTGACTTAGACTCATGCTCGCCTTGGGTCTTACATTCACGCTCCTCTTGGGTCCTAGACTCAGGCTGCTCTTGGGTCTTAGATTCAGGCACCTCTTGGGACATAGACTCAGGCTCGTCTTGGGACACAGACTCAGGCTCCTCTTAGGTCTTAGACTCAGGCTCGTCTTGGGACTTAGACTCAGGCTCCTCTTGGGTCCTAGACTCAGGCTGCTCTTGGGTCTTAGATTCAGGCTCCTCTTGGGACAAAGACTCAGGCTCCTCTTGGGTCTTAGACTCAGGCTCCTCTTGGGACACAGATTTAGGCTCCTCTTGGTTCTTAGGCTCTGGCTCCTCTTGGGACACAGCCTCAGGCTCCTCTTGGAACTCATACTCTGTCTCCTCTTGGGACTTAGGCTCTGACTCCTCTTGGGTCCTAGACTCAGGCTGCTCTTGGGTCTTAGATTCAGGCTCCTCTTGAGACTTAGACTCAGGCTCGTCTTGGGACACAGACTCAGGATCCTCTTAGGTCTTAGACTCAGGCTCGTATTGGGACTTAGACTCAGGCTCCCCTTTGGACACAGAATCAGGCTCCTCTTGGGTCTTAGGCTCAGGCTCTTCTTGGGTCAAGTACTCTGGCTCCTCTTGGGACTTAGGCTCTGACTCCTCTTGGGACTTAGGCTTTGACTCCTATTGGTTTTTAGAATCTGACTCCTCTTGAGTCTTAGGCTCTGACTCCTCTTGGGACACAGATTTAGGCTCCTCTTTGCTCTTAGACTCTGGCTCCTCTTGGGACTTATGCTCTGTCTCCCCTTGGGTCTTAGACTCAGGCTCCTCTTGGTTCTTAGGCTCTGGCTCCTCTTGGGACACAGCCTCAGGCTCCTCTTGGATCTCATACACTGGCTCCTCTTGGGACTTAGGCTCTGACTCCTCTTGGGTCTTAGACTCTGACTCCTCTTGGGTCTTAGACTCAGGCTCCCCTTGGGACAGAGACTCAGGCTCCTCATGGGACACAGACTCAGACTCCTCTTGGGTCTTAGACTCAGGCTCCTCTTGGGACACAGACTCAGGCTCCTCTCGGGTCTTAGGCTCTGTCTCCTCTTGGGACACAGACTCAGGCTCCTCTTGGGGCACAGACTCAGGCTCCTCTTGGGTCTTAGACCCTGGCTCCTCTTGGGACAGAGACTCAGGCTCCTCTTGTGTCTTAGGGTCAGGCCCCTCTTGGGACTTAGACTCAGACACCTCTTTGGACACAGACTCTGGCTCCTCTAGAGAAAGAGACTGATTATTTTCTTGAGACTTGGATCCAGGCTCCTCTTGGTACTTAGACTCAAAGCTCCTCTTGGGACAGACTCAGGCGCCTCTTGAGCTTTAGACTCATGCCCCTCTTGGGAAATAGTCTTAGGCTTCTCCTGGGACTTGTCTCAGACTATTATTGGGTAAAGCCTCAGCCTTTTTTAAAATTAGTCTCATGCTCCTCTTGGGACACACGCTCTGGCTATTCTTAGGGCACAGACTAAGCTCCTCTTGGGACTTAGATCCAGGCATCTCTTGGGACATAGATTCATGCTCCTCATGAGACTTACACTCACGCTCATCTAGGGACATATACTCAGGCTCCACTTTGAACTTAGGCTCAGACTCCTCCTGGGTCTTTGACTTAGGCTCATCATGGGACATAAACACATGCTCCTCTGGGAACTAAGAATCAGGCTCCTTTTGGGTCTTAGACTCAAGCTCATCTTGGGACTTAGTCACAGACTACTCCTGGGACTTAGGCTCAGGCTCCTCTTGGGACTTAACCTCAGAATACACTTGGGGCCTAGACTCAGGCTCTTCTTGGGACTTAGACTCAGGCTCCTCTTTGGACTTAGGTTCTGGCTCTTCTTGGGACACAGACTCAAGCTCCTCTTGGGACTGAGACTGAGGCTCCTCTTGGGACTTAGACTCAGGCTCCTCTTGGTCATAGACTCAGGCTCCTCTTGGGACTTAGACTCAGGCTCCTCTCGGGCCTTAGGCTCTGGCTCCTCTTGGGACACAGACTCAGGCTCCTCTTGTGTCTTAATCTCAGGCTCCTCTTGGGACTTAGACTCAGGCTCCTCTTGGGCCACAGGCTCAGGCTCCTCTTGGGTTTTAGACTCTGGCTCCTCTTGGGTCTCTGACTCAGGCTCCTCTTGGCCCTTAGCCTCAGGCTCCTCTTGGGTCTTAGGCTCAGGCTCCTCTTGGGTCTTAGGCTCTGGCTCATCTCGGGTTTTGTGCTCTGGCTCCTCTTGAGACTTAGGCTCTGGCTCCTCTTGGGACATAGACTCAGTCTCCTCTTGGGACACAGACTCAGGATCCTCTTGGGTCTTAGACTCACGCTCCTCTTGGGACTTAGACTCAGGCTCCTCTTGGGACTTAGAATCTGGCTCCTCTCTGGACAGAGACTCAGGCTCCTCTTAGGTCTTAGACTCAGGCTCGTCTTGGTCATAGACCCAGGCTCCTCTTGGGACTTAGACTCAGGCTCCTCTTGTGTCTTAGACTCAGGCTCCTCTTGGGTTTTAGGCTCAGGCTCCTCTTGGGTCTTAGACTCAGGCTCATCTTGGAGCTTAGACTCAGACTCCTCTTGGGTCTTAGGCTCTGACTCCTCTTGGGACACAGATTCAGGCTCCTCATGGGTCATAGACTCAGGCTCCTCTTGGGTCTTAGGCTCAGGCTCTTCTTGGGACACAGACTCAGGCTCCTCTTGGGACACAGGCTCAGGCTCCTCTTGGGTCTTAGATTCAGGCTCCTCTTGGGACTTTGTCTCAGGCTCCTCTTTTGTCCTAGACTCAGGCACC
Organism: Meconema thalassinum; assembly: GCA_946902985.2. Classification (NCBI taxonomy): domain Eukaryota; kingdom Metazoa; phylum Arthropoda; class Insecta; order Orthoptera; family Tettigoniidae; genus Meconema; species Meconema thalassinum. Next base: position 291,903,441 of record OX336396.1, on the reverse strand, counting down.
TCTTTGGTCACAGACTCAGGCTCCTCTTGGACCCAGACTCAGGCTCCTTTTGGGTCTTAGACTCAGGCTCCTCTTGGGTCCTAGACTCAGGATCCTCTTGGCTCTTAGACTGAGGCTCCTCTTGGGTCTTAGACCCAGGCTCCTCCTCTAACTTAGAATCAGGCTCCTCTTGGGTCTCAGGTTCTGGCTCCTCTTGGTGCTTAGGCTCTGGCTCCTCTTGAGACTTAGGCTCTGGCTCCTCTTGGGGCTTAGGCTCAGGCTCCTATTGGGACAAAGATTCAGGCTCCTCTTGGGTCTTAGATTCAGGATCCTCTTCGGACACAGACTCAGGCTCCTCTTGGCTCTTAGGCTCACGCTCCCCTTGGGACTTAGACTCAGGCTCCTCTTGGGACTTAGACTCTGGCTCCTCTTGGGACAGAGACTCATCCTCCTCTTAGGTCTTAGACTCAGGCTCGTCTTGGGTCTTAGACCCAGGCTACTCTTGGGACTTAGACTCAGGCTCCTCTTTTGTCTCAGACTCAGGCTCCTCTTGGGTCTTAGGCTCAGGCTCCTCTTGGGACTTAGGCTCAGGCTCCTCTTGGGACTTAGACTCAGGCTCCTCTTTTGTCTTAGACTCAGGCTCGTCTTGGGAATAAAGCTCAGGCTCCACTTGGGACTTAGAGTCAGGCTCGCCTTGGGTCTTACATTCACGCTCCTCTTGGGTCTTAGACTCAGGCTGCTCTTGGGTCTTAGACTCAGGCTCCTCTTGGGACTTAGACTCAGGCTCCTCTTGGGACACAGACTCAGGCTCCTCTTAGGTCTTAGACTCAGGCTCGTCTTGGGACTTAGGCTCAGGCTCCTCTTGGGACACAGACTCAGGCTCCTCTTGGGTCTTAGGCTCAGGCTCTTCTTGGGTCAAGTACTCAGGCTCCTCTTGGGACTTAGGCTTTGACTCCTCTTGATTCTTAGAATCTGACTCCTCTTGGGTCTTAGGCTCTGAATCCTCTTGGGACACAGATTTATGCTCCTCTTGGCTCTTAGACTCTGGCTCCTCTTGGGACTTATGCTCTGACTCCCCTTGGGTCTTAAACTCAGGCTCCTCGTGGTTCTTAGGCTCTGGCTCCTCTTGGGACACAGCCTCAGGCTCCTCTTGGATCTTATACTCTGGCTCCTCTTGGGACTTAGGCTCTGACTCTTCTTGGGTCTTAGACTCTGACTCCTCCTGGGTCTTAGACTCAGGCTCCGCTTGGGACAGAGACTGAGGCTCCTCTTGGGACACAGACTCAGGCTCCTCTTGGGTCTTAGACTCAGGCTCCTCTTGGGACACAGACTCAGGCTCCTCTCGGGTCTTAGGCCCTGGCTCCTCTTGGGACACTGACTCAGGCTCCTCTTGGGACACAGACTCAGGCTCCTCTTGGGTCTTAGACTCTGGCTCCTCTTGGGACAGAGACTCAGGCTCCTCTTGGGTCTTAGACTCAGGCTCCTCTTGGGACATAGACTCAGACACCTCTTTGGACAAAGGCTCTGGCTCCTCTAGTGAAAGAGACTGATTATTTTCTTGAGACTTGGATCCAGGCTCCTCTTGGTACTTAGACTCAACGCTCCTCTTGGGACAGACTCAGGCGCCTCTTGAGCTTTAGACTCATGCCCATCTTGGGAAATAGTCTCAGGCTTCTCCTGGGACTTGTCTCAGACTTTTATTGGGTAAAGCCTCAGCCTTTTTTAAAATTAGTCTCATGCTCCTCTTGGGACACAGGCTCTGGCTATTCTTGGGGCACAGACTAAGCTCATCTTGGGACTTAGATACAGGCATCTCATGGGACTTAGGTTCATGCTCCTCATGAGACTTACACTCAGGCTCATCTAGGGACATAAAGTCAGGCTCCTCCTTGGACTTAGGCTCAGAATCCTCTTGGGACTTAATCTCAGAATACTCTTGGGGCCTAGACTCAGGCTCTTCTTGGGACTAAGACTCAGGCTCCTTTTGGGACTTAGGCTCTGGCTCTTCTTGGGACACAGACTCAAGCTCCTCTCGGGACTGAGACTGAGGCTCCTCTTGGGACTTAGACTCAGGATCCTCTTGGTCATAGACTCAGGCTCCGCTTGGGACTTAGACTCAGGCTCCTGTCGGGTCTTAGGCTCTGGCTCCTCTTGGGACACAGACTCAGGCTCCTCTTGGGTTTTAGACTCAGGCTCCTCTTGGGTCTTAGACTTTGGCTCCTCTTGGGACAGAGACTCAGGCTCCTCTTGGGTCTTAGACTCATTCTCCTCTTGGGACATAGACTCATGCTCCTCTTGGGACACAGGCTCAGGCTTCTCTTGGGATACAGACTCAGGCTCTTCTTGGGTCTTGACTCAGGTTCCTCTTGGGTCTTAGACTTTGGCTCCTCTTGGGTCAGAGACTCAGGCTCCTCTTGGGATTTAGACTCAGGCTCCTCTTGGGACACAGGCTCAGGCTTCTCTTGGGTCTTAGACACAGGCTCCTCTTGGGTCTCAGACTCAGGCTCCTCTTGGCCCTTAGCCTCAGGCTCCACTTGGGTCTTAGGCTCAGGCTCCTCTTGGGTCTTAGGCTCTGGCTAATCTTGGGTTTTGTGCTCTGGCTCCTCTTGAGACTTAGGCTATGGCTCCTCTTGGGACTTAGACTCAGGCTCCTCTTGGTTCTTACTCAGGCTTATCTTGGAGCTTAGACTCAGACTCCTCTTGGGCCTTAGGCTCTGACTCCTCTTGGGACACAGACACAAGCTCCTCTTGGGTCATATACTCAGGCTCCTCTTGGGTCTTAGACTCATGCTCCTCTTGGCTCTTAGACTCAGGCTCCTCTTGGGTCTTAGATTCAGGCTCCCCTTGGAACTTAGAATCAGGCTTCTCTTGGGTCTTAGGCCCTGGCTCCTCTTGGGTCATAGTCTCTGGCTCCTCTTGATTCTTAGACTCAGGCGCCTCTTGGGATATGTTCTCTGGCTCCTCTTGGGACTTAGATTCTGGCTCTTCTTGGGTCTTAGACTCAGGCTGCCCTTGGGTCTTAGGTTCTGGGGCCTCTTGCGACTTAGGCTCAGGCTCCTCTTGGGCCTTAGACTCAGGCGCCTCTTGGGACTTAGACTCAGGCTCCTCTTGGGACACAGACTCAGGCTCCTCCTAGGTCTTAGACTCAGGCTCGTCTAGGGACTTAGACTCAGGCTCCTCTTGGGTCTTATACTCAGGCTCCTATTGGGACACAGACTCAGGCTCCTCTTGGGTCTTAGGCTCAGGCTCTTCTTAGGTCTAGTACTCTGGCTCCTCTTGGGACTTAGGCTCTGACTCCTCTTGGGACTTAGGCATTGACTCCTCTTGATTCTTAGAATCTGACTCCTCTTGGGTCTTAGGCTCTGACTCCTCTTGGGACACAGACTCAGGCTCCTCTTGGGTCTTATTCTCTGACCCCCTTGGGTCTTAGACTCAGGCTCCTCTTGGTTCTTAGGCTCGGGCTCCTCTTGGGACACAGCCTCAGGCTCCTCTTGGATCTTATACTGTTGCTCCTCTTGGGACTTAGGCTCTGACTCCTCTTGGGACACAGACTCAGGCTCCTCTTGGGTCTTATTCTCTGACCCCCTTGGGTCTTAGACTCTGACTCCTCTTGGGTCTTAGACACAGGCTCCTCTTGGGACACAGACTCAGGCTCCTCTTGGGACACAGACTCAGACTCCTCTTGGGTCTTAGACTCAGGCTCCTCTTGGGACACAGACTCAGGCTCCTCTCGGGTCTTAGGCTCTGGCTCCTCTTGGGACACAGACTCAGGCTCCTCTTGCGTCTTAGACTCAGGCTCCTCTTGGGTCTTAGACTCAGGCTGCCCTTGGGTCTTAGGTTCTGGGGCCTCTTGCGACATAGGCTCAGGCTCCTCTTGGGTCGTAGACTCAGGCGCCTCTTGGGACTTAGACTCAGGCTCCTCTTGGGACTTAGACTCAGTCTCCTCTTGGGTCTTAGATTCAGGCTCCTCTTGGGACACAGACTCAGGCTCCTCTTGGCTCTTAAACTCACGCTCCTCTTGGGACATAGACTCAGGCTCCTCTTGGGACTTAGATTCTGGCTCCTCTTGGGACAGAGACTCAGGCTCCTCTTAGGTCTTTGACTCAGGCTCGTCTTGGGTCTTAGATCCAGGCTCGTCTTGGGAATTAAGCTCAGGCTCCACTTGGGACTAAGACTCAGGCTCGCCTTGGGTCTTACATTCACGCTCCTCTTGGGTCTTAGACTCAGGCTGCTCTTGGGTCTTAGACTCAGGCTCCTCATGGGACTTAGACTCAGGCTCCGCTTGGGACACAGACTCATGCTCCTCTTAGGTCTTAGACTCAGGCTCGTCTTGGTACTTAGACTCAAGCTCCTTTTGGGTCTTAGACTCAGGCTCCTCTTGGGACACAGACTCAGGCTCCTTTTGGGTCTTAGGCTCAGGCTCTTCTTGGGTCAAGTACTCTGGCTCCTCTTGGGAATTAGGCACTGAATCCTCTTGGGACTTAGGCTTTGACTCCTCTTGATTCTTAGAATCTGACTCCTCTTGGGCCTTAGGCTCTGACTCCTCTTTGGACACAGACTCAGGCTCCTCTTGGGTCTTAGTCTCTGGCTCCTCTTGGGACTTATGCTCTGACTCCTCTTGGGTTTTAGACTCAGGCTCCTCTTGGTTCTAAGGCTCTGGCTCCTCTTGGGACACAGCCTCAGGCTCCTCTTGGATCTTATACTCTGGTTCCTCTTGGTACTTAGGCTCTGACTCCTCTTGGGTCTTAGACTCTGACTCCTCTTGGGTCTTAGACACAGGCTCCTCTTGGGACACAGACTCAGGCTCCTCTTGGGACACATACTCAGACTCCTCTTGGGTCTTAGACTCAGGCTCCTCTTGGGACAAAGACTCAGGCTCCTCTCGGGTCTTAGGTTCTGGTTCCTCTTGGGACACAGACTCAGGCTCCTCTTGGGTCGTAGACTCAGGATCCTCTTGGGTCTCAGACTCTGGCTCCTCTTGGGACAGAGACTCAGGCTCCTCTTGGGTCTTAGACTCAGGCTCCTCTTGGGACTTAGGTTCTCGCTCTTCTTGGGACACAGACTCAAGATCCTCTTGGGACTGAGACTGAGGCTCCTCTTGGGACATAGACTCAGGCTCCTCTTGGTCATAGACTCAGGCTCCTCTTGGGACAAAGACTCAGGCTCCTCTCGGGTCTTAGGCTCTGGCTCCTCTTGGGACACAGACTCAGGCTCCTCTTGGGTCGTAGACTCAGGATCCTCTTGGGTCTCAGACTCTGGCTCCTCTTGGGACAGAGACTCAGGCTCCTCTTGGGTATTAGACTCAGGCTCCTCTTGGATCTTAGACTCTGGCTCCTCTTTGGACACATACTCTGGCTCCTCTAGTGAAAGAGACTGATTATTTTCTTGAGACTTGGATCCAGGCTCCTCTTCGTACTTAGACTCAACGCTCCTCTTGGGACAGACTCAGGCGCCTCTTGAGCCTTAGACTCATGCCCCTCTTGGGAAATAGTCTCAGGCTTCTTCTGGGACTTGTCTCAGACTTTTATTGGGTAAAGCCTCAGCCTTTTTTTTAAATTAGTCTCATGCTCCTCTTGGGACACACGCTCTGGCTATTCTTGGGGCACAGACTAAGCTCCTCTTGGGACTTAGATCCAGGCATCTCTTGGGACATAGATTCTTGCTCCTCATGAGACATACAATCACGCTCATCTAGGGACATATGCTCAGGCTCCACTTTGGACTTAGGCTCAGACTCCTCCTGGCTCTTTGACTTAGGCTCATCTTGGGACATAAACACAGGCTCCTCTGGGAACTAAGAATCAGGCTCCTTTTGGGTCTTAGACTCAAGCTCATCTTGGGACTTAGTCACAGACTCCCCCTGGGACTTAGGCTCAGGCTCCTCTTGGGACTTAACCTCAGAATACACTTGGGGACTAGACTCAGGCTCTTCTTGGGACTTAGACTCAGGCTCCTCTTGGGATTTAGGCTCTGGCTTTTCTTGGGACACAGACTCAAGCTCCTCTTGGGACTGAGACTGAGGCTCTTCTTGGGACTCAGACTCAGGCTCCTCTTGGCACAGAGACTAGGGCTCCTATTGGGTCTTAGAATCAGGCTCCTCTTTGGACTTAGGCTCAGGCTCCTCTCGGGTCTTAGGCTCTGGCTCCTCTTGGGACACAGACTCAGGCTCCTCTTGGGACTTAGACTCAGGCTCCTCTTGGGTCTTAGACTTTGGCTCCTCTTTGGACAGAGACTCAGGCTCCTCTTGGGTCTTAGACTCAGGCTCCTCTTGGGATTTAGACTCAGGCTCCTCTTGGGACACAGGCTCAGGCTCCTCTTGGGTCTTAGGCTCTGGCTCCTCTTGGGACTTAGGCTCTGGCTCCTCTTGGGACTTAGACTCAGGCTCCTCTTGGGTCTTAGACTCAGGCTTATCTTGGAACTTAGACTCAGACTCCTCTTGGGCCTTAGGCTCTGACTCCTCTTGGGACACAGACTCAGGCTCCTCTTGGTTCATATACTCAGGCTCCTCTTGGGTCTTAGATTCAGGCTCCTCTTGGATCTTAGAATCAGGCTTCTCTTGGTTCTTAGGCCCTGGCTCCTCTTGGGACACAGACTCAGGCTCCTCTTGGGACTTAGACTCAGGCTCCTCTTGGGTCTTAGATTCAGGCTCCTCTTGGATCTTAGAATCAGGCTCCTCTTGGGACACAGGCTCAGGCTCCTCTTGGGTCTTAGGCTCTGGCTCCTCTTGGGACTTAGGCTCTGGCGCCTCTTGGGACTTAGGCTCTGGCTCCTCTTGGGACTTAGACTCAGGCTCCTCTTGGGTCTTAGACTCAGGCTTATCTTGGAACTTAGACTCAGACTCCTCTTGGGCCTTAGGCTCTGACTCCTCTTGGGACACAGACTCAGGCTCCTCTTGGTTCATATACTCAGGCTCCTCTTGGGACTTAGACTCAGGCTCCTCTTGTGTCTTAGACTCAGGCTCCTCTTGGGACACAGACTCAGGCTCCTCTTAGGTCTTAGACTCAGGCTCGTCTTGGTACCTAGACTCAAGCTCCTCTTGGGTCTTAGACTTAGGCTCCTCTTGGGACACAGACTCAGGCTCCTCTTGGGTTCTAGGCTCAGGCTCCTCTTGGGTCTTAGGCTCAGGCTCTTCTTGGGTCAAGTACTCTGGCTCCTCTTTGGACTTAGGCTCTGACTCCTCTTGGGACTTAGGCTTTGACTCCTCTTGATCCTTTGAATCTGACTCCTCTTGGGTCTTAGACACAGGCTCCTCTTGAGACACAGACTCAGGCTCCTCTTGGGACACAGACTCAGACTCTTCTTGGGTCTTAGAATCAGGCTCCTCTTGGGACACAGACTCAGGCTCCTCTCGGGTCTTAGGCTCTGGCTCCTCTTGTGACACAGACTCAGGCTCCTCTTGGGTCTTAGACTCAGGCTCCTCTTGGGTCTCAGACTCTGGCTCCTCTTGGGACAGAGACTCAGGCTCCTCTTGGGTCTTAGACTCAGGCACCTCTTGGGTCTTAGACTCAGGCTCTTCTTGGACCTTAGACACTGACTCCTTTTGGGACTTAGACTCAGGCTCCTCTTGGGACTTAGGATCAGGCTCCTCTTGGGACACAGACTCAGGCTCCTCTTGGGACTTGGACTCAGTCTCCTCTTGGGACACAGCCTCAGGCTTCTCTTGGGTCTTAGACACAGGCTCCTCTTGGGTCCCAGACTCAGGCTCCTCTTGGCCCTTAGCCTCAGGCTCCTCTTGGGTCTTAGGCTCAGGCTCCTCTTGGGTCTTAGGCTCTGGCTCTTCTTGGGTTTTGTGCTCAGGCTCCTCATGAGACTTAGGCTCTGGCTCCTCTTGGACTTAGACTCAGTCTCCTCTTGGGACACAGACTCAGGATCCTCTTGGGTCTTAGACTCAGGCTCCTCTTGGGACACAGACTCAGGCTCCTCTTGGGACACAGACTCAGGCTCCTCTTGGTTCTTAGGCTCTGGTTCCTCTTGGGACACAGACTCAGGGTCCTCTTGGATTTATACTCAGGCTCCTCTTGGGTCTTAGACTCAAGCTCCTCATGGGACACGGACTCACTGTCCTCTTGGGACACATACTCAGGCTCCTCTTGGGATTTAGTCTCAGGCTCCTCTTGGGTCTTAGACTCAAACTCCTCTTGGGACTAAGACTCAGGCTCCTCTTGGGACTTAGACTCAGGCTCCTCTTGGATCTTAGACTCAGGCTTATCTTGGAGCTTAGACTCAGACTCATATTGGGTCTTAGGCTCTGACTCCTCTTGGGACACAGACTCAGGCTCCTCTTGGGACAGAGACTCAGGCTCCTCTTGTGTCTTAGACTCAGGCTCCTCTTGGGTCTTAGGCTCAGGCTCCTCCTGGGACTTAGTCTCAGGCTCGTCTTGGGCCTTAGAATCAGGCTCCTCTTGGGACTTAGACTAAGGCTCCTCGTGGATCTTAGACTCAGGCTCGTCTTGGGAATTAAGTTCAGGCTCCACTTGGGACTTAGACTCAGGCTCGCCTTCGGTCTTACATTCACGCTCCTCTTGGGTCTTAGACTCAGGCTGCTCCTGGGTCTTATACTCAGGCCCCTCTTGGGGCTTAGATTCAGGCTACTCTTGGGACACAGACTCAGGCTCCTCTTAGGTCTTAGACTCAGGCTCGTCTTGGGACTTAGACTCAGGCTCCTCTTGGGTCTTAGACTCAGGCTCCTCTTGGGACTTATGCACTGACTCCCCTTGGGTCATAGACTCAGGCTCCTCTTGGTTCTTAGGCTCTGGCCCCTCTTGGGACACAGCCTCAGGCTCTTCTTGGATCTTATACTCTGGCTCCTCTTGGGTCTTAGACTCTGACTCCTCTTGGGTCTTAGACTCAGGCTCCTCTTGGGACACAGACTCAGGCTCCTCTTGGGACACAGACTCAGACTCCTCTTGGGTCTTAGACTCAGGCTCCTCTTGGGACACAGACTCAGGCTCCTCTCGGGTCTTAGGCTCTGGCTCCTCTTGGGACACAGACTCAGGCTCCTCTTTGGTCTTAGACTCAGGCTCCTCTTGGGTCTTAGACGCAGACACCTCTTTGGACACAGACTCTGGCTCCTCTAGTGAAAGACACTGATTATTTTCTTGAGACTTGGATCCAGGCTCCTCTTGGTACTTAGACTCAACGCTCCTCTTGGGACAGAATCAGGCGCCTCTTAAGCCTTAGACTCATGCCCCTCTTGGGAAATAGTCTCAGGCTTCTCCTGGGACTTGTCTCAGACTTTCATTGGGAAAAGCCTCAGCCTTTTTTAAAATTAGTCTCATGCTCCTCTTGGGACACACGCTCTGGATATTCTTGGGGCACAGACTAAGCTCCTCTTGGGACTTAGATCCAGGCATCTCCTGGGACATAGATTCTTGCTCCTCATGAGACATACACTCACGCTCATCTAGGGACATATGCTCAGGCTCCACTTTGGACTTAGGCTCAGACTCCTCCTGGCTCTTTGACTTAGGCTCATCTTGGGACATAAACACAGGCTCCTCTGGGAACTAAGGATCAGGCTCCTTTTGGGTCTTAGACTCAAGCTCATCTTGGGACTTAGTCACAGACTCCCCCTGGGACTTAGGCTCAGGCTCCTCTTGGGACTTAACCTCAGAATACACTTGGGGCCTAGACTCAGGCTCTTCTTGGGACTTAGACTCAGGCTCCTCTTGGGATTTAGGCTCTGGCTCTTCTTGGGACACAGACTCAAGCTCCTCTTGGGACTGAGACTGAGGCTCTTCTTGGGACTCAGACTCAGGCTCCTCTTGGTCATAGACTCAGGCTCCCCTTGGGCCTTAGACTCAGGCTCCTCTCGGGTCTTAGGCTCTGGCTCCTCTTGGGACACAGAATCAGGCTCCTCTAGGGTCTTAAACTCAGATTCCTCTTGGGTCTTAGACTCTGGCTCCTCTTGGCACAGAGACTAGGGCTCCCATTGGGTCTTAGACTCAGGCTCCTCTTGGGACTTAGGCTCAGGCTCCTCTCGGGTCTTAGGCTCTGGCTCCTCTTGGGACACAGACTCAGGCTCCTCTTGGGACTTAGACTCAGGCTCCTCTTGGGTCTTAGACTTTGGCTCCTCTTGGGACAGAGACTCAGGCTCCTCTTGGGTCTTAGACTCAGGCTCCTCTTGGGATTTAGACACAGGCTCCTCTTGGGACACAGGCTCAGGCTTCTCTTGGGTCTTAGACACAGGCTCCTCTTGGGTCTTAGGTTCTGGCTCCTCTTGGGACTTAGGCTCTGGCTCCTCTTGGGACTTAGACTCAGGCTCCTCTTGGGTCTTAGACTCAGGCTTATCTTGGAACTTAGACTCAGACTCCTCTTGGGTCTTAGGCTCTGACTCCTCTTGGGACACAGACTCAGGCTCCTCTTGGTTCATATACTCAGGCTCCTCTTGGGTCTTAGATTCAGGCTCCTCTTGGATCTTAGAATCAGGCTTCTCTTGGTTCTTAGGCCCTGGCTCCTCTTGGGACTTAGACTCAGGCTCCTCTTGTGTCTTAGACTCAGGCTCCTCTTGGGACACAGACTCAGGCTCCTCTTAGGTCTTAGACTCAGGCTCGTCTTGGTACCTAGACTCAAGCTCCTCTTGTGTCTTAGACTCAGGCTCCTCTTGGGACACAGACTCAGGCTCCTCTTGGGTTTTAGGCTCAGGCTCCTCTTGGGTCTTAGGCTCAGGCTCTTCTTGGGTCAAGTACTCTGGCTCCTCTTTGGACTTAGGCTCTGACTCCTCTTGGGACTTAGGCTTTGACTCCTCTTGATCCTTAGAATCTGACTCCTCTTGGGTCTTAGACACAGGCTCCTCTTGGAACACAGACTCAGGCTCCTCTTGGGACACAGACTCAGACTCTTCTTGGGTCTTAGAATCAGGCTCCTCTTGGGACACAGACTCAGGCTCCTCTCGGGTCTTAGGCTCTGGCTCCTCTTGTGACACAGACTCAGGCTCCTCTTGGGTCTTAGACTCAGGCTCCTCTTGGGTCTCAGACTCTGGCTCCTCTTGGGACAGAGACTCAGGCTCCTCTTGGGTCTTAGACTCAGGCTCCTCTTGGGTCTTAGACTCAGGCTCTTCTTGGACCTTAGACTCTGACTCCTCTTGGGTCTTAGACTCAGGCTCCTCTTGGGACTTAGGATCAGGCTCCTCTTGGGACACAGACCCAGACTCCTCTTGGGACTTGGACTCAGTCTCCTCTTGGGACACAGGCTCAGGCTTCTCTTGGGTCTTAGACACAGGCTCCTCTTGGGTCCCAGACTCAGTCTCCTCTTGGGACTTAGTCTCAGGCTCCTCTTGGGTCTTAGACTCAAACTCCTCTTGGGACTAAGACTCAGGCTCCTCTTGGGACTTAGACTCAGGCTCCTCTTGGATCTTAGACTCAGGCTTATCTTGGAGCTTAGACTCAGACTCATATTGGGTCTTAGGCTCTGACTCCTCTTGGGACACAGACTCAGGCTCCTCTTGGGACAGAGTCTCAGGCTCCTCTTGTGTCTTAGACTCAGGCTCCTCTTGGGTCTTAGGCTCAGGCTCCTCTTGGGACTTAGTCTCAGGCTCGTCTTGGGCCTTAGAATCAGGCTCCTCTTGGGACTTAGACTAAGGCTCCTCGTGGGTCTTAGACTCAGGCTCGTCTTGGGAATTAAGTTCAGGCTCCACTTGGGACATAGACTCAGGCTCGCCTTGGGTCTTACATTCACGCTCCTCTTGGGCCTTAGACTCAGGCTGCTCCTGGGTCTTGGACTCAGGCTCCTCTTGGGGCTTAGATTCAGGCTACTCTTGGGACACAGACTCAGGCTCCTCTTAGGTCTTAGACTCAGGCTCGTCTTGGGACTTAGACTCAGGCTCCTCTTGGGTCTTAGACTCAGGCTCCTCTTGGGACTTATGCAATGACTCCCCTTGGGTCTTAGACTCAGGCTCCTCTTGGTTCTTAGGCTCTGGCTCCTCTTGGGACACAGCCTCAGGCTCTTCTTGGATCTTATACTCTGGCTCCTCTTGGGTCTTAGACTCTGACTCCTCTTGGGTCTTAGACTCAAGCTCCTCTTGGGACACAGGCTCAGGCTCCTCTTGGGATTTAAAAACAAGCTCCTCTTGGGACTTAGACTCAGGCTCCTCTTGTAACTTAGACTCAGGCTCCTCCTGGGTCTTAGACTCAGGCTCATCTTGGAGCTTAGACTCAGACTCCTCTTGGGTCTTAGGCTCTGACTCCTCTTGGGACACAGAATCAGGCTCCACTTGGGTCATATACTCAGTCTCCTCTTGGGTCTTAGGCTCAGGCTCTTCTTGGGACTTAGACTCAGGCTCCTCTTGGGACTTAGACTCAGTCTCCTCTTGGGTCTTAGATTCAGGCTCCTCTTGGGACACAGACTCAGGCTCCTCTTGGGACATAGATTCAGGCTCCTCTTGGGACACAGGCTCAGGCTCCTCTTGGGTCTTAGGCTCAGGCTCCTCTTGGGACTTGGACTCTGGCTCCTCTTGGGCTTAGATTCAGGCTCCTCTTGGGACTTATTCTCAGTCTCCTCTTTTGTCTTAGACTCAGGCTCCTCTTGGGTCACAGACCCAGGCTCCTCTTGGACAGAGACTCAGGCTCCTTTTGGGTCTTAGACTCAGGCTCCTCTTGGGTCCTAGACTCATGCTCCTCTTGGCTCTCAGACTGAGGCTCCTCTTGGGTCTTAGACCCAGGCTCCTCTGCAAACTTAGAATCAGGCTCCTCTTGGGTTTCAGGTTCTGGCTCCTCTTGGTGCTTAGGCTCTGGCTCCTCTTGAGACTTAGGCTCTGGCTCCTCTTGGGGCTTATGCTCAGGCTCCTATTGGGACAAAGACTCAGGCTCCTCTTGGGTCTTATATTCAGGCTCCTCTTCGGACACAGGCTCAGGCTCCTCTTGGCTCTTAGACCCACGCTCCTCTTGGGAAATAGACTCAGGCTCCTCTTGGGACTTAGACTCTGGCTCCTCTTGGGACAGAGACTCAGGCTCCTCTTAGGTCTTAGTCTCAGGCTCGTCTTGGGTCTTAGACCCAGGCTCATCTTGGGACTTAGACTCAGGCTCCTCTTGTGTCTTAGACTCAGGCGCCTCTTGGGTCTTAGGCTCAGGCTCCTCTTGGGACTTAGAATCTGGTTCGTCTTGGGCCATAGAATCAGGCTCCTCTTGGGACTTAGACTCAGGCTCCTCTTGGGTCTTAGACTCAGGCTCCTCTTGGGTCTTAGGCTAAGGCTCCTCATGGGTCTTGGACTCAGGCTCGACTTGGGAATAAAGCTCAGGCTCCACTTGGGACTTAGACTCAGGCTCGCCTTGGGTCTTACATTCACGCTCCTCTTGGGTCTTAGACTCAGGCTGCTCTTGGGTCTTAGACTCAGGCTCCTCTTGGGACTTAGACTCAGGCTCCTCTTGGGACACAGACTCAGGCTCCTCTTAGGTCTTAGACTCAGGCTCGTCTTGGGACATAGACTCAGGCTCCTCTTGGGACGCAGACTCAGGCTCCTCTTGGGTCTTAGGCTCAGGCTCTTTTTGGGTCAAGTACTCAGGCTCCTCTTGGGACTTAGGCTCTGACTCCTCTTGGGACTTAGGCTTTGACTCCTCTTGATTCTTAGAATCTGACTCCTCTTGGGTCTTAGGCTCTGACTCCTCTTGGGACACAGATTAGGCTCCTCTTGGCTCTTAGACTCTGGCTCCTCTTGGGACTTATGCTCTGACTCCCCTTGTGTCTTAGATTCAGGCTCCTCTTGGTTCTTAGGCTCTGGCTCCTCTTGGGACACAGTCTCAGGCTCCTCTTGGATCTTATACTCTGGCTCCTCTTGGGACTTAGGCTATGACTTCTCTTGGGTCTTAGAATCTGACTCCTCTTGGGTCTTTGACTCAGGCTCCCCTTGGGACAGAGACTCAGGCTCCTCTTGGGACACAGAATCAGACTCCTCTTGGGTCTTAGACTCAGGCTCCTCTTGGGACACAGACTCAGGCTCCTCTCGGGTCTTAGGCCCTGGCTCCTCTTGGGACACAGACTCAGGCTCCTCTTGGGACACGGACTCAGGCTCCTCTTGGGTCTTAAACTCACGCTCCTCTTGGGACGTGGACTCAGACACCACTTTGGACAAAGACTCTGGCTCCTCTAGTGAAAGAGACTGATTATTTTCTTGAGAATTGGATCCAGGCTCCTCATGGTACTTAGACTCAACGCTCCTCTTGGGACAGACTCAGGCGCCTCTTGAGCTTTAGACTCATGCCCATCTTGGGAAATAGTATCAGGCTTCTCCTGGGACTTGTCTCAGACTTTAACTGTGTAAATCCTCAGCCTTTCTTAAAATTAGTCTCATGCTCCTCTTGGGACACACGCTCTGGCTATTCTTGGGGCACAGACTAAGCTCCTCTTGGGTCTTAGATCCAGGCATCTCATGGGACTTAGGTTCATGCTCCTCATGAGACTTACCCTCAGGCTCATCTAGGGACATAAAGTCAGGCTCCTCCTTGGACTTAGGCTCAGACTCCTCTTGGGACTTAACCTCAGAATACTCTTGGGGCCTAGACACAGGCTCTTCTTGGGACTTAGACTCAGGCTCCTCTTGGGACTTAGGATCTGGCTCTTCTTGGGACACAGACTCAAGCTCCTCTCGGGACTGAGACTGAGTCTCCTCGTGGGACTTAGACTCAGGCTCCTCTTGGTCATAGACTCAGGCTCCCCTTGGGACTTAAACTCAGGCTCCTCTCGGGTCTTAAGCTCTGGCTCCTCTTGGGACACAGATTCAGGCTCCTCTTGGGTCTTAGACTAGGCTCCTCTTGGGTCTCAGACTTTGGCTCCTCTTGGGACAGAGACTCAGGCTCCTCTTGGGTCTTAGCCTCAGGCTCCTCTTGGGACTTAGACTAAGGCTCCTCTTGGGACACAGGCTCAGGCTTCTCTTGGGTCTTAGGCACAGGCTCCTCTTGGGTCTCAGACTCAGGCTCCTCTTGGCCCTTAGCCTCAGGCTCCTCTTGGGTCTTAGGCTCAGGCTCCTCTTGGGTCTTAGTCTCTGGCTCATCTTGGGTTTTGTGCTCTGGCTCCTCTTGAGACTTAGGCTCTGGCTTTTCTTGGGACTTAGACTAAGGCTCCTCTTGGGTCTTAGACTCATGCTCCTCTTGGCTCTTAGACTCAGGCTCCTCTTGGGTCTTAGATTCAGGCTCCTCTTGGAAATTAGAATCAGGCTTCTCTTGGTTCTTAGGCCCTGGCTCATCTTGGGTCCTAGTCTCTGGCTCCTCTTGGGACTTTGATTCTGGCTCCTCTTGAGCCTTAGACTCAGGCTGCCCTTGGGTCTTAGGTTCTGGGGCCTCTTTCCACTTAGGCTCAGGCTCCTCTTGGGTCTTAGATTCAGGCGCCTCTTGGGACTTAGACTCAGGCTCCTCTTGGGGCATAGACTCAGGCACCTCTTAGGTCTTAGACTCAGGCTCGTCTAGGGACTTAGACTCAGGCTCCTCTTGGCTCTTAGACTCAGGCTCCTCTTGGGTCTTAGATTCAGGCTCCTCTTGGAACTTAGAATCAGGCTTCTCTTGGTTCTTAGGCCCTGGCTCATCTTGGGTCCTAGTCTCTGGCTCCTCTTGGGACTTTGATTCTGGCTCCTCTTGGGCCTTAGACTCAGGCTGCCCTTGGGTCTTAGGTTCTGGGGCCTCTTGCCACTTAGGCTCAGGCTCCTCTTGGGTCTTAGACTCAGGCTCCTCTTGGTTCTTAGGCTCTGGCTCCTCTTGGGACATAGCCTCAGGCTTCTCTTGGATCTAATACTCTGGCTCATCTTGGGACATAGGCTCTGACTCCTCTTGGGTCTTAGACTCTGACTCCTCTTGGGTCCTAGACAGAGGCTCTTCTTGGGACACAGGCTCTGACTCCTCTTGGGTCTTAGACTCTGACTCCTCTTGGGTCCTAGACACAGGCTCCTCTTGGGACACAGGCTCAGGCTTCTCTTGGGACACAGACTCAGACTCCTCTTGGGTCTTAGACTCGGGCTCCTCTTGGGACACAGACTCAGGCTCCTCTCGGGTCTTAGGCTCTGGCTCCTCTTGGGACAAAGACTCAGGCACCTCTGGGGTCTTAGACTCAGGCTCCTCGTGGGTCTTAGACTCTGGCTCCTCTTGGGACAGAGACTCAGGCTCCTCTTGGGTCTTAGGCTCAGGCTCCTCTTGGGACTTAGGTTCTGGCTCTTCTTGGGACACAGACTCAAGCTCCTCTTGGGACTTAGACTCAGGCTCCTCTTGGTCATAGACTCAGGCTCCTCTTGGGTCTTAGACTCAGGCTCCTCTTGGGTCATAGACTCCGGCTCCTCTTTGGACACAGACTCTGGCTCCTCTAGTGAAAGAGACTGATTATTTTCTTGAGACTTGGATCCAGGCTCCTCTTGGTTCTTAGACTCAACGCTCCTCTTGGGACAGACTCAGGCGCCTCTTGAGCCTTAGACTCATGCCCCTCTTGGGAAATAGTCTCAGGCTTCTCCTGGGACTTGTCTGAGACATTTATTGGGTAAAGCCTCAGCCTTTTTTAAAATTAGTCTCATGCTCCTCTTGGGACACACGCTCTGGCTATTCTTGGGGCACAGACTAAGCTCCTCTCGGGACTTAGATCCAGGCATCTCTTGGGACTTAGATTCATGCTCCTCATGAGACTTACACTCAGGCTCATCTAGGGACATATACTCAGGCTCCACCTTGGACTTAGGCTCAGACTCCTCCTGGGTCTTTGACTTAGGCTCATCTTGGGACATAAGCACAGGCTCCTCTGGGAACTAAGGATCAGTCTCCTTTTGGGTCTTAGACTCAAGCTCACCTTGGGACTTAGTCACTGACTCCTCCTGGGACTTAGGCTCAGGCTCCTCTTGGGACTTAACCTCAGAATACTCCTGGGGCCTAGACTCAGGCTCTTCTTGGGACCTAGACTCAGGCTCCCCTTGGTACTTAGGTTCTGGCTCTTCTTGGGACACAGACTCAAGCTTCTCTTGGGACTGAGACTGAGGCTCCTCTTGGGACTTAGACTCAGGCTCCTCTTGTTCATAGACTCATGCTCCTCTTGGGACTTAGACTCAGGCTCCTCTCGGGTCTTAAGCTCTGGCTCCTCTTGGGACACAGACTCAGGCTCCTCTTGGGTCTTAAACTCAGGCTCCTCTTGGGTCTTAGACTCTGGCTCCTCTTGGGACAGAGACTAAGGCTCCTCTTGGGTCTTAGACTCAGGCTCCTCTTGGGACTTAGACTCAGGCTCCTCTCGGGTCTTAGACTTTGGCTCCACTTGGGACAGAGACTCAGGCTCCACTTGGGACTTAGACTCAGGCTCCTCTTGGGACACAGGCTCAGGCTCCTCTTGGGTCTTAGACTCAGGCTCCTCTTGGGTCTCAGACTCAGGCTCCTCTTGGCCCTTAGCCTCAGGGTCCTCTTGGGTCTTAGGCTCAGGCTCCTCTTGGGTCTTAGGCTCTGGCTCATCACGGGTTTTGTGTTCTGGCTCCTCTTGAGACTTAGGCTCTGGCTCCTCTTGGGGCTTAGACTCAGTCTCCTCTTGGGACACAGACTCAGGATCCTCTTGGGTCTTAGACTCAGGCTCCTCTTGGGACACAGACTCAGGCTCCTCTTTGTTCTTAGGTTCTGGTTCCTCTTGGGACACAGACACAGGGTCCTCTTGGACTTATACTCAGGCTCCTCTTGGGTCTTAGACTCAAGCTCCTCTTGGGACACGGACTCACGGTCCTCTTGGGACACAGACTCAGGCTCCTCTTGGGACTTAGACTCAGGCTCCTCTTGGGTCTTAGACTCAAGTTCCTCTTGGGACACAGGCTCAGGCTCCTCTTGGGACTTAAAAACAAGCTCCTCTTGGGACTTAGACTCAGACTCCTCTTGGGACTTAGACTCAGGCTCCTCTTGGGTCTTAGACTCAGGCTCATCTTGGAGCTTAGACTCAGACTCCTCTTGGGTCTTAGGCTCTGACTCCTCTTGGGACACAGAATCAGGCTCCTCTTGGGTCAAAGACTCAGGCTCCTCTTGGTCTTAGGCTCAGGCTCTTCTTGGGACTCAGACTCAGGCTCCACTTGGTTCTTAGACTCAGGCTCCTCTTGGGTCTTAGACTCAGGCTCCTCTTGGGCCTTAGACTCTGACTCCTCTTGGGTCTTACACTCAGGCTCCTCTTGGGACTTAGGCTCAGGCTCCTCTTGGGACACAGACTCAGGCTCCTCTTGGGTCTTAGACTCAGGCTCCCCTTGGGACACAGACTCAGGCTCCTCTTGGGTCTTATACTAAGGCTCCTCTTGAGTCTTAGACTCTGGCTCCTCTTGGGACTCAGACACAGGCTCCTCTTGGGTCTTAGACTCAGGCTCCTCTTGGGTCTTAGACTCAGGCTCCTCTTTGGATTCAGACTCAGGCTCTTCTTGGGTAGTAGACTCAGGCTCCTCGTGGGTCATAGACTCAGGCTCCTGTTGGGTCTTAGACTCAGGCTCCTCTTGGGACTTAGGCTCTGGCTCCTCTTGGCCTTAGATTCAGGCTCTTCTTGGGACTTAGTCTCAGGCTCCTCTTTTGTCTTAGACTCAGGCTCCTCTTGGCACGCAGACTCAGGCTCCACTTGGACACAGACTCAGGCTCCTCTTGGGTCTTAGACTCATCCTCCTCTTGTCTCTTAGACTCAGGCTCCTCTTGGGTCTTAGATTCAGGCTCCTCCTGGAACTTAGAATCAGGCTTCTTTTGGTTCTTAGGTCCTGGCTCCTCTTGGGTCTTAGTCTCTGGCTCCTCTTGGGTCTTAGACTCAGGCGCCTCTTGGGACTTTGACTCTGGCTCCTCTTGGGACTTAGGTTCTGGCTCCTCTTGGGTCTTAGGTTCTGGGGCCTATTGCGGCTTAGGCTCAGGCTCCTCTTGAGTCTAAGACTCAGGCGCCTCTTGGGACTTAGACTCAGGCTCCTCTTGGGACACAGACTCAGGCTCCTCTTTGTTCTTAGGTTCTGGTTCCTCTTGGGACACAGACACAGGGTCCTCTTGGACTTATACTCAGGCTCCTCTTGGGTCTTAGACTCAAGCTCCTCTTGGGACACGGACTCACGGTCCTCTTGGGACACAGACTCAGGCTCCTCTTGGGACTTAGACTCAGGCTCCTCTTGGGTCTTAGACTCAAGTTCCTCTTGGGACACAGGCTCAGGCTCCTCTTGGGACTTAAAAACAAGCTCCTCTTGGGACTTAGACTCAGACTCCTCTTGGGACTTAGACTCAGGCTCCTCTTGGGTCTTAGACTCAGGCTCATCTTGGAGCTTAGACTCAGACTCCTCTTGGGTCTTAGGCTCTGACTCCTCTTGGGACACAGAATCAGGCTCCTCTTGGGTCAAAGACTCAGGCTCCTCTTGGTCTTAGGCTCAGGCTCTTCTTGGGACTCAGACTCAGGCTCCACTTGGTTCTTAGACTCAGGCTCCTCTTGGGTCTTAAACTCAGGCTCCTCTTGGGCCTTAGACTCTGACTCCTCTTGGGTCTTAGACTCAGGCTCCTCTTGGGACTTAGGCTCAGGCTCCTCTTGGGACACAGACTCAGGCTCCTCTTGGGTCTTAGACTCAGGCTCCCCTTGGGACACAGACTCAGGCTCCTCTTGGGTCTTATACTAAGGCTCCTCTTGAGTCTTAGACTCTGGCTCCTCTTGGGACTCAGACACAGGCTCCTCTTGGGTCTTAGACTCAGGCTCCTCTTGGGTCTTAGACTCAGGCTCCTCTTTGGATTCAGACTCAGGCTCTTCTTGGGTAGTAGACTCAGGCTCCTCGTGGGTCATAGACTCAGGCTCCTGTTGGGTCTTAGACTCAGGCTCCTCTTGGGACTTAGGCTCTGGCTCCTCTTGGCCTTAGATTCAGGCTCTTCTTGGGACTTAGTCTCAGGCTCCTCTTTTGTCTTAGACTCAGGCTCCTCTTGGCACGCAGACTCAGGCTCCACTTGGACACAGACTCAGGCTCCTCTTGGGTCTTAGACTCATCCTCCTCTTGGGACGTAGACTCAGACACCTCTTTGGACAAAGACTCTGTCTCCTCTAGTGAAAGAGACTGATTATTTTCTTTAGACTTGGATCCAGGCTCCTCTTGGAACTTAGACTCAACGCTCCTCTTGGGACAGACTCAGGCGCCTCTTGAGCTTTAGACTCATGCCCATCTTGGGAAATAGTCTCAGGCTTCTCCTGGGACTTGTCTCAGACTTTTATTGGGTAAAGCCTCAGCCTTTCTTAAAATTAGTCTCATGCTCCTCTTGGGACACACGCTCTGGCTATTCTTGGGGCACAGACTAAGCTCCTCTTGGGACTTAGATCCAGGCATCTCATGGGACTTAGGTTCATGCCCCTCATGAGACTTACACTCAGGCTCATCTAGGGACATAAAGTCAGGCTCCTCCTTGGACTTAGGCTCAGACTCCTCTTGGGACTTAACCTCAGAATACTCTTGGGGCCTAGACTCAGGCTCTTCTTGGGACTTAGACTCAGGCTACTCTTGGGACTTAGGATCTGGCTCTTCTTGGGACACAGACTCAAGCTCCTCTCGGGACTGAGACTGAGGCTCCTCTTGGGACTTAGACTCAGGCTCCTCTTGGTCAAAGACTCAGGCTCCCCTTGGGACTTAGACTCAGGCTCCTCTCGGGTCTTAGGCTCTGGCTCCTCTTGGGACACAGACCCAGGCTCCTCTTGGTTCTTAGACTCAGGCTTATCTTTGAGCTTAGACTAAGACTCCTCTTGGGACACAGGCTCAGGCTTCTCTTGGGTCTTAGACACAGGCTCCCCTTGGGTCTCAGACTCAGGCTCCTCTTGGGCCTTAGCCTCAGGCTCCTCTCGGGTCATAGGCTCTGGCTCCTCTTGGGACACAGACTCAGGCTCCTCTTGGGTCCTAGACTAGGCTCCTCTTGGGTCTCAGACTTTGGCTCCTCTTGGGACAGAGACTCAGGCTCCTCTTGGGGCATAGACTCAGGCTCCTCTTAGGTCTTAGACTCAGGCTCGTCTAGGGACTTAGACTCAGGCTCCTCTTGGGTCTTAGACTCAGGCTCCTATTGGGACACAGACTCAGGCTCCTCTTGGGTCTTAGGCTCAGGCTCTTTTTGGGTCAAGTACACTGGCTCCTCTTGGGACTTAGGCTCTGACGCCTCTTGGGACTTAAGCATTGACTCCTCTTGATTCTTAGAATCTCACTCCTCTTGGGTCTTAGGCTCTGACTCCTCTTGGGACACAGACTCAGGCTCCTCTTGGGTGTTATACTCTGACTCCCCTTGGGTCTTAGACTCAGGCTCCTCTTGGTTCTTAGGCTCTGGCTCCTCTTGGGACACAGCCTCAGGCTTCTCTTGGATCTAATACTCTGGCTCATCTTGGGACATAGGCTCTGACTCCTCTTGGGTCTTAGACTCTGACTCCTCTTGGGTCCTAGACAGAGGCTCCTCTTGGGACACAGGCTCTGACTCCTCTTGGGACACAGGCTCTGACTCCTCTTGGGTCCTAGACACAGGCTCCTCTTGGGACACAGGCTCAGGCTCCTCTTGGGACACAGACCCAGACTCCTCTTGGGTCTTAGACTCGGGCTCCTCTTGGGACACAGACTCAGGCTCCTCTCGGGTCTTAGGCTCTGGCTCCTCTTGGGAAAAAGACTCAGGCACCTCTGGGGTCTTAGACTCAGGCTCCTCTTGGGTCTTAGACTCTGGCTCCTCTTGGGACAGAGACTCAGGCTCCTCTTGGGTCTTAGGCTCAAGCTCCTCTTGGGACTTAGGTTCTGGCTCTTCTTGGGACACAGACTCAAGCTCCTCTTGGGACTGAGACTGAGGCTCCTCTTGGGACTTAGACTCAGGCTCCTCTTGGTCATAGACTCAGGCTCCTCTTGGGTCTTAGACTCAGGCTCCTCTTGGGTCATAGACTCTGGCTCCTCTTTGGACACAGACTCTGTCTCCTCTAGTGAAAGAGACTGATTATATTCTTGAGACTTGGATCCAGGCTCCTCTTGGTTCTTAGACTCAACGCTCCTCTTGGGACAGACTCAGGCGCCTCTTGAGCCTTAGACTCATGCCCCTCTTGGGAAATAGTCTCAGGCTTCTCCTGGGACTTGTCTCAGACATTTATTGGGTAAAGCCTCAGCCTTTTTTAAAATTAGTCTCATGCTCCTCTTGGGACACACGCTCTGGCTATTCTTGGGGCACAGACTAAGCTCCTCTCGGGACTTAGATCCAGGCATCTCTTGGGACTTAGAATCATGCTCCTCATGAGACTTACACTCAGGCTCATCTAGGGACATATACTCAGGCTCCACCTTGGACTTAGGCTTAGACTCCTCCTGGGTCTTTGACTTAGGCTCATCTTGGGACATAAGCACAGGCTCCTCTGGGAACTAAGGATCAGGCTCCTTTTGGGTCTTAGACTCAAGCTCACCTTGGGACTTAGTCACTGACTCCTCCTGGGACTTAGGCTCAGGCTCCTCTTGGGACTTAACCTAAGAATACTCTTGGGGCCTAGACTCAGGCTCTTCTTGGGACCTAGACTCAGGCTCCCCTTGGTACTTAGGTTCTGGCTCTTCTTGGGACACAGACTCAAGCTTCTCTTGGGACTGAGACTGAGGCTCCTCTTGGGACTTAGACTCAGGCTCCTCTTGGTCATAGACTCATGCTCCTCTTGGGACTTAGACTCAGGCTCCTCTCGGGTCTTAAGCTCTGGCTCCTCTTGGGACACAGACTCAGGCTCCTCTTGGGTCTTAAACTCAGGCTCCTCTTGGGTCTTAGACTCTGGCTCCTCTTGGGACAGAGACTAAGGCTCCTCTTGGGTCTTAGACTCAGGCTCCTCTTGGGACTTAGACTCAGGCTCCTCTCGGGTCTTAGGCTCTTGCTCCTCCAGGGACACAGACTCAGGCTCCTCTTGGGTCTTAGACTCAGGCTCCTCATGGGTCTTAGACTTTGGCTCCACTTGGGACAGAGACTCAGGCTCCTCTTGGGTCTTAGACTCAGGCTCCACTTGGGACTTAGACTCAGGCTCCTCTTGGGACACAGGCTCAGGCTCCTCTTGGGTCTTAGACTCAGGCTCCTCTTGCGTCTCAGACTCAGGCTCCTCTTGGCCCTTAGCCTCAGGCTCCTCTTGGGTCTTAGGCTTAGGCTCCTCTTGGGTCTTAGGCTCTGGCTCATCACGGGTTTTGTGCTCTGGCTCCTCTTGAGACTTAGGCTCTGGCTCCTCTTGGGACTTAGACTCAGTCTCCTCTTGGGACACAGACTCAAGATCCTCTTGGGTCTTAGACTCAGGCTCCTCTTGGGACACAGACTCAGGCTCCTCTTTGTTCTTAGGTTCTGGTTCCTCTTGGGACACAGACACAGGGTCCTCTTGGACTTATACTCAGGCTCCTCTTGGGTCTTAGACTCAAGCTCCTCTTGGTGCACGGACTCACGGTCCTCTTGGGACACAGACTTAGGCTCCTCTTGGGACTTAGACTCAGGCTCCTCTGGGTCTTAGACTCAAGTTCCTCTTGGGACACAGGCTCAGGCTCCTCTTGGGACTTAAAAACAAGCTCCTCTTGGGACTTAGACTCAGACTCCTCTTGGGACTTAGACTCAGGCTCCTCTAGGGTCTTAGACTCAGGCTCATCTTGGAGCTTAGACTCAGACTCCTCTTGGGTCTTAGGCTCTGACTCCTCTTGGGACACAGAATCAGGCTCCTCTTGGGTCAAAGACTCAGGCTCCTCTTGGTCTTAGGCTCAGGCTCTTCTTGGGACTCAGACTCAGGCTCCACTTGGTTCTTAGACTCAGGCTCCTCTTGGGCTTAGACTCAGGCTCCTCTTGGGCCTTAGACTCTGACTCCTCTTGGGTCATAGACTCAGGCTCCTCTTGGGACTTAGGCTCAGGCTCCTCTTGGGACACAGACTCAAGCTCCTCTTGGGTCTTAGACTCAGGCTCCCCTTGGGACACAGACTCAGGCTCCTCTTGGGTCTTATACTAAGGCTCCTCTTGGGTCTTAGACTCTGGTTCCTCTTGGGACTCAGACACAGGCTCCTCTTGGGTCTTAGACTCAGGCTCCTCTTTGGATTCAGACTCAGGCTCTTCTTGGGTAGTAGACTCAGGCTCCTCGTGGGTCATAGACTCAGGCTCCTGTTGGGTCTTAGACTCAGGCTCCTCTTGGGACTTAGGCTCTGGCTCCTCTTGGCCTTAGATTCAGGCTCTTCTTGGGACTTAGTCTCAGGCTCCTCTTTTGTCTTAGACTCAGGCTCCTCTTGGCACGCAGACTCAGGCTCCACTTGGACACAGACTCAGGCTCCTCTTGGGTCTTAGACTCATCCTCCTCTTGTCTCTTAGACTCAGGCTCCTCTTGGGTCTTAGATTCAGGCACCTCTTGGAACTTAGAATCAGGCTTCTCTTGGTTCTTAGGTCCTGGCTCCTCTTGGGTTTTAGTCTCTGGCTCCTCTTGGGACTTAGGTTCTGGCTCCTCTTGGGTCTTAGGTTCTGGGGCCTATTGCGGCTTAGGCTCAGGCTCCTCTTGAGTCTAAGACTCAGGCGCCTCTTGGGACTTAGACTCTGGCTCCTCTTGGGAATTAGTCTCTGGCTCCTCTTGGGTCTTAGACTCATGCTCCTCTTGGGAAACAGACTCGGGCTCCTCTTGGGACTTATACTCAGGCTCCTCTTGGGTCTTAGGCTCAGGCACCTCTTGGGACTTAGACTCTGGCTCCTCTAGGGCCTTAGACTCAGGTTCCTCTTGGGTCTTAGGCTCTGGATCCTCTTGGGACTCAGACTCAGGCTCCTCCTGGGACTTAGGCTCAGGCTCCTCTTGGGTCTTAGAATCAGGCTCTTCTTTGGACTCAGACTCAGGCTCCTCTTCTGTCTCTGACTCAGGCTCCTCTTGGGTCTTAGACTCAGGCTCCTCTTGGAACTCAGACTCAGGCTCCTCTTGGGACTTAGACTCCGGCTCCTCTTGGGTAGTAGACTCAGGCTCCTTTTGGCTCTTTGACTCAGGCTTTTCTTGAGACTTAGGCTCAGGCTCCTCTTGGGACTTAGGCTCAGGCTCCTCTTGGGTCTTACACTCTGGCTCCTCTTGGGTCATAGACTCAGGCTCCTCTTGGCTCTAAGACTCAGGCTCCTCTTGGGTCTTAGCCTCAGGCTCCTCTTGGAACTTAGAATCAGGCTCCTCTTGGGTCTTAGGCTCTGGCTCCTCTTGGGTCTTAGGCTCTGGCTCCTCTTGGGACTAAAACACAGGCTCCTGTTGGGACACAGACTCAGGCTCCTCTTGGGTCTTAGATTCAGGCTCCTCGTGGCACACAGACTCAGGCTCCTCTTGGCTCTTAGAGTCAGGCTCTTCTTGGGACTTAGACTCAGCCTCCTCTTGGGACTTAGATTGTGGCTCCTCTTAGGACTTAGACTCAGGCTCCTCTTGGATCTTAGACTCAGGCTCCTCTTGGATCGTAGACTCAGGATGCTCTTGGGTCTTAGGCAAAGTCTCCTCTTGAGTCCAAGACTCAGGCTCGCCTTGGGAATTAAGCTCAGGCTCCTCTTGGGCTTAGGCACAGGCTCGTTTGGGTGTTAGACTCAGGCTACTCTTGGGTCTTAGACTCAGGCTCCTCTTGGGACTTAGACTCAGGATCCTCTTGGGTCTTTGACTCAGCCTCCTCGTGGGACACAGACTCAGGCTCCTCTTGGGACTTAGACTCAGGCTCCTCATGGGTCTTAGACTCAGGCTCTTCTTGGGACACAGACTCAGGATCCTCTTGGGTCATAGACTCAGGCTCCTCCTGGGTCTTAGACACAGGCCCCTCTTGGGACACAGACTCAAGCTCCTTCTGGGACACAGGCTCAGGCTCCTCTTGGGCCTTAGTTTCAGGCTCCTCTTGGGACTTACATTCATGCTCCTCATGGATCTTAGGCTCTGGCTCCTCTTGAGACACAGTCCCAGGCTCTTCTTGGGTCTAAGTCTCAGGCTCCTCTTGGGTCTTTGACTCTGGCTCCTCTTGGGCCTTAGACTCTGGCTCCTCTTGGGTCTTAGACTTAGGCTCCTCTGGGACTTAGACTCAGGCTCGTCTTGGGATTTAGACTCAGACTCCTCTTGGACTTAGACTCCGGCTCCTCTCGGGTGTTAGACTCAGATTGCTCTTGGGACTTAGGCTCAGGCTCCTCTTGGGACTTAGACACAGGCTCCTCTTAGGACGTAGACTCAGACACCTCTTTGGACAAAGACTCTGGCTCCTCTAGTGAAAGAGACTGATTATTTTCTTTAGACTTGGATCCAGGCTCCTCTTGGAACTTAGACTCAACGCTCCTCTTGGGACAGACTCAGGCGCCTCTTGAGCTTTAGACTCATGCCCATCTTGGGAAATAGTCTCAGGCTTCTCCTGGGACTTGTCTCAGGCTTTTATTGGGTAAAGCCTCAGCCTTTCTTAAAATTAGTCTCATGCTCCTCTTGGGACACACGCTCTGGCTATTCTTGGGGCACAGTCTAAGCTCCTTTTGGGACTTAGATCCAGGCATCTCGTGGGACTTAGGTTCATGCCCCTCATGAGACTTACACTCAGGCTCATCTAGGGACATAAAGTCAGGCTCCTCCTTGGACTTAGGCTCAGACTCCTCTTGGGACTTAACCTCAGAATACTCTTGGGGCCTAGACTCAGGTTCTTCTTGGGACTTAGACTCAGGCTCCTCTTGGGACTTAGGATCTGGCTCTTCTTGGGACACAGACTCAAGCTCCTCTCGGGACTGAGACTGAGGCTCCTCTTTGGACTTAGACTCAGGCTCCTCTTGGTCAAAGACTCAGGCTCCCCTTGGGACTTACTCAGGCTCCTCTCGGGTCTTAGGCTCTGGCTCCTCTTGGGACACAGACTCAGGCTCCTCTTGGTTCTTAGACTCAGGCTTATCTTTGAGCTTAGACTAAGACTCCTCTTGGGACACAGGCTCAGGCTTCTCTTGGGTCTTAGACACAGGCTCCTCTTGGGTCTCAGACTCAGGCTCCTCTTGGCCCTTAGCCTCAGGCTCCTCTCGGGTCATAGGCTCTGGCTCCTCTTGGGACACAGACTCAGGCTCCTCTTGGGTCCTAGACTAGGCACCTCTTGGTTCTCAGACTTTGGCTCCTCTTGGGACAGAGACTCAGGCTCCTCTTGGGTTTTAGACTCAGGCTCCTCTTGGGACTTAGACTAAGGCTCCTCTTGGGACACAGGCTCAGGCTTCTCTTGGGTCTTAGACACAGGCTCCTCTTGGCCCTTAGCCTCAGGCTCCTCTTGGGTCTTAGGCTCAGGCTCATCTTGGGTCTTAGGCTCTGGCTCATCTTGGCTCTTAGACTCAGGCTCCCCTTGGTCCTTAGACTCAGGCTCCTCTTGGAACTTAGAATCAGGCTCCTCTTGGGTCTTAGGCTCTGGCTCCTCTTGGGTCTTAGGCTCTGGCTCCTCTTGAGACTTAGGCTCTGGCTCCTATTGGGACTAAAACACAGGCTCCTGTTGGGACACAGACTCAGGCTCCTCTTGGTTCTTAGACTCAGGCTCCTCGTGGCACACAGACTCAGGCTCCTCTTGGCTCTTAGAGTCAGGCTCTTCTTGGGACTTAGTCTCAGCCTCCTCTTGGGACTTAGATTGTGGCTCCTCTTAGGACTTAGACTCAGGCTCCTCTTGTGTCTTAGACTCAGGCTCCTCTTGGGTCTTAGACTCGGGCTCCTCATGGGAATTAGACTCAGGCTCGTCTTGGGTCCTAGACTCAGACTCTTCTTGGGTCTTAGACTCAGGCTCCTCTTGGGTCGTTGACTCAGGATGCTCTTGGGTCTTTGGCAAAGGCTCCTCTTGAGTCCAAGACTCAGGCTCGCCTTGGGAATTAAGCTCAGGCTCCTCTTGGGCTTAGGCCCAGGCTCGTCTTGGGTGTTAGACTCAGGCTCCTCTTGGGTCTTAGACTCAGGCTCCTCTTGGGACTTAGACTCAGGATCCTCTTGGGTCTTTGACTCAGCCTCCTCTTGGGACACAGGCTCAGGCTCCTCTTGGGACTTAGATTTAGGCTCCTCATGGGTTTTAGACTCAGGCTCTTCTTGGGACACAGACTCAGGATCCTCTTGGGTCATAGACTCAGGCTCCTCTTGGGTCTTAGACTCAGGCTCCTCTTGGTACCTAGGCTCAGGCTCCGACTTAGGCTCTGGCTCCTTTTGGGACTTAGGCTCTAGCTCCTCTTGGGACACAGACTCAAGCTCCTTTTGGGACACAGACTCAGGCTCCTCTTGGGCCTTAGTTTCAGGCTCCTCTTGGGACTTACATTCATGCTCCTCTTGGATCTTAGACTCTGGCTCCTCTTGGGACACAGTCCCAGGTTCTTCTTGGGACTTAGGCTCAGGCTCCTCTTGGGTCTTAGGCTCTGGCTCATCTCGGGTTTTGAGCTCTGGCTCCTCTTGAGACTTAAGCTCTGGCTCCTCTTGGGACTTAGACTCAGTCTCCTCTTGGGACACAGACTCAGGATCCTCTTGGGTCTTAGACTCAGCCTCCTCTTGGGACACAGACTCAGGCTCCTCTTGGTTCTTAGGTTCTGGTTCCTCTTGGGACACAGACACAAGGTCCTCTTGGACTTATACTCAGGCTCCTCTTGGGTCTTAGACTAAAGCTCCTCTTGGGACACGGACTCACGGTCCTCTTGGGACACAGACTCAGGCTCCTCTTGGGACTTAGACTCAGGCTCCTCTTGGGTCTTAGACTCAAGCTCCTCTTGGGACACAGGCTCAGGCTCCTCTTGGGACTTAAAAACAAGCTCCTCTTGGGACTTAGACTCAGGCTCCTCTTGGGACTTAGTCTAAGGCTCCTCTTTTGTCTTAGACTCAGGCTCCTATTGTGTCTTAGACTCTGGCTCCTCTTGGGACACAGACTCAGGCTCCTCTTGGGTCTTAGACTCAGACTCCTCTTGGGACTTAGGCTCTGGCTCCTCTAGGGTCTTAGACTCAGGTTCCTCTTGGGTCTTAGGCTCTGGATCCTCTTGGGACTCAGACTCAGGCTCCTCCTGGGACTTAGACTCAGGCTCCTCTTGGGTCTTAGACTCAGGCTCTTCATTGGACTCAGACTCAGGCTCCTCTTCTGTCTCTGACTCAGGCTCCTCTTGGGTCTTAGACTCAGGCTCCTCTTGTGACTCAGACTCAGGCTCCTCTTGGGTCTTTGACTCAGGCTCCTCTTGGGTCTTAGACTCAGGCTCCTCTTGGCTCTTTGACTCTGGCTTTTCTTGAGACTTAGGCTCAGGCTCCTCTTGGGACTTAGGCTCAGGCTCCTCTTGGGTCTTAGATTCTGGCTTCTCTTGGGTCATAGACTCAGGCTCCTCTTGGCTCTTAGACTCAGGCTCCTCTTGGTTCTTAGACTCAGGCTCCTCCTGGAACTTAGAATCAGGCTCCTCTTGGTTCTTAGGCTCTGGCTCCTCTTGGGTCTTAGGCTCTGGCTCCTCTTGAGACTTAGGCTCTGGCTCCTCTTGGGACTAAAACACAGGCTCCTGTTGGGACACAGACTCAGGCTCCTCTTGGGTCATAGACTCAGGCTCCTCGTGGCACACAGACTCAGGCTCTTCTTGGCTCTTAGAGTCAGGCTCTTCTTGGGACTTAGACTCAGCCTCCACTTGGGACTTAGATTGTGGCTCCTCTTAGGACTTAGACTCAGGCTCCTCTTGTGTCTTAGACTCAGGCTCCTCTTGGATCTTAGGCTCAGGCTCATCTTGGGTCGTGGACTCAGGATGCTCTTGGGTCTTAGGCAAAGGCTCCTCTTGAGCCCAAGACTCAGGCTCGCCTTGGGAATTAAGCTCAGGCTCCTCTTGGGCTTAGGCCCAGGCTCGTCTTGGGTGTTAGACTCAGGCTCTTCTCGGGTCTTACACTCAGGCTCCTCTTGGGACTTAGACTCAGGATCCTCTTGGGTCTTTGACTCAGCCTCCTCTTGGGACACAGAATCAGGCTCCTCTTGGAACTTAGACTCAGGCTCCTCATGGGTCTTAGACTCAGGCTCTTCTTGGTACACAGACTCAGGATCCTCTTGGGACATAGACTCAGGCTCCTCGGGTCTTAGACTCAGGCTCCTCGGGTCTTAGACTCAGGCTCCTCTTGGGACCTAGGCTCAGGCTCCGACTTAGGCTCTGGCTCCTCTTGGGACTTAGGCTCTGGCTCCTCTTGGGACACAGACTCAAGCTCCTTTTGGGACACAGACTCAGGCTCCTCTTGGGCCTTAGTTTCAGGCTCCTCTTGGGACTTACATTCATACTCCTCATGGATCTTAGACTCTGGCTCCTCTTGGGACACAGTCCCAGGCACTTCTTGGGTCTAAGTCTCAGGCTCCTCTTTGGTCTTAGACTCTGGCTCCACTTGGGCCTTAGACTCTGGCTCCTCTTGGGTCTTGGACTTAGGCTCCTCTTGGGACTTAGACTCAGGCTCGTCTTGGGATTTAGACTCAGACTCCTCTTGGACTTAGACTCCGGCTCCTCTCGGGTGTTAGACTCAGGCTCCTCTTTGGTCTTAGACTCAGGCTCCTCTTGGGTCTTTGACTCAGGCTCCTCTTGGGACACAGACTCAGGCTCCTCTTGGGTCTTAGACACAGGCTCCTCTTGGGACTCAGACTCAGGCTCCTCTTGGTTCTTAGACTCAGGCTCCTCTTGGGTCTTAGACTAAGGCTCTTCTGGGGACTCAGACTCAGGCTCCTCTTGGGTCTTAGACTCAGGCTCCTCTTGGGACACAGACTCAGGCTCCTGTTGGGTCTTGGGCTCCGGCTCCTCTTAGGTCTTAGACTCAGGCTCCTCTTGGGACTTAGACCCAGACTCCTCTTGGGTCTAAGGCTCTGGCTCTTCTTGGGTCTTAGGCTCTGGCTCCTCTTGGGTCTTAGGCTCAGGCTCCTCTTTGGGCTTAGCCTCAGGCTCCTCTTGGGTCTTAGACGCTGGCTCCTCATGGGACACAGACTCAGGCTCCACTTGGGACACAGAGTCATGCTCCTCTTGGGTCTTAGGCTCTGGCTCCTCTTGGCTCTTAGACACATGCTCCTCTTGGGACTTAGACTCAGGCTCCTCTTGAGCCTTAGACCCAGGCTCCTCTTGGGACACAGACTATGGCTCCTCTTGGGACGCAGGCTCAGTCTCCTCTTGGTTCTTAGACTCAGGCTGCTCTTGGGTCTTAGACTCAGTCTCCTCTTGGCCCATAGACGCAGGCTCCTTTGGGTCTTAGATTCAGGCTCCTATTGGGTCTTAGGCTCTGGCTCCTCTTGGGTTTTAGGCTCTGGCTCCTCTTGAGACTTAGGCTCTGGCTCCTCTTGGGTCTTAGATCTTGGCTCCTCTTTGGACTTTGACTCTGGCTCCTCTTGGGACTTAGGTTCTGGCTCCTCTTGGGTCTTAGATTCAGGCTCCTCTTGGGTCAATGACACTGGCTCCAGTTGGGACGCAGACTCAGGCTCCTCTAGGGTCTTAGACTCAGGCTCCTCTTGGGACATAGACCCAGGCTCCTCTTGGGACTCAGGCTCCTCTTGGGTCATAGGCTCTGGCTCATCTTGGGAAATGACTCAGGGTCCTTTTGGGACTTAGACTCAGGCTCCTCTTGGGTCTTATTTTCAAGCTCCTCTAGGGACACAGACTCAGGCTCCTCTTGGGACTTTGGCTCAGGCTCCTCTTGGGCCTTAGACTCAGGCTCTTTTAGGGTCTTAGACTCAGGCTCCTCACGGTCTTAGGCTCTGACTCCTCTTGGGAAACAGACACATCCTCCTCTTGGGTCTTAGACTCAGGCTCCTCCTGGGTGTTTTTCTCAGGCTCCTCTTGGGACACAGACTCAGGCTCCTCTTGGGTCTTAGATTCAGGCTCCTCTTGGGACTTAGACTCAGGCTCCTCTTTGGTCTTAGACACAAGCTCCTCTTGGGTGTTAGACTCTGACTCCTCTTGTGTCTTAGACTAAGGCTCCTCTTGGGGCTTAGACTCAGGCTCGTCTTGGGACACATACTCAGGCTCCTCTTGGGTCTTAGACTCAGGCTCCTCTTGGGACACAGACTCAGGCTCCTCTTGGGTTTTGGACTCAGGCTCCTCTTGGGTCTTAGACTCAGGCTCCTCTTGGGACTCAGTCTCAGGCTCCTCTTGGGTCTTAGACTCAGGCTCCTCTTGGGACACAGACTCAGGCTCATCTTGGGTCTTAGACTCAGGCTCCTCTTGGGTCTTAGAATTTGGCTCCTCATGGGACAGAGACTCAGGCTCCTCTTGGGTCTTAGACTCAGGCTCCACTTGGGACTTAGACTCAGGCTCCTCTTGGGTCTTAGGCTCAGGCTCCTCTTGGGTCTCAGACTCAGGCTCCTCTTGGCCCTTAGCCTCAGGCTCCCCTTGGGTTTTAGGCTCAGGCTCCTCTTGGGCCTTAGGCTCTGTTTCATCTCGGGTTTTGTGCTCTGGCTCCTCTTGAGACTTAGGCTCTGGCTCCTCCTGGGACATAGACTCAGTCTCCTCTTGGGACACAGACTCAGGATCCTCTTGGGTCTTAGATTCAGGCTCTTCTTGGGACACAGACTCAGGCTCCTCTTGGTTCTTAGGTTCTGGTTCCTCTTGGGACACAGACACAGGGTCCTCTTGTACTTATACTCAGGCTCCTTTTGTGTCTTAAACTCAAGCTCCTCTTGGGACACGGACTCACGGTCCTCTTGGGAGACAGGCACAGGCTTCACTTGGGACTTAGACTCAGGCTCCTCTTGGGTCTTAGTCTCAAGCTCCTCTTGGGACACAGGCTCAGGCTCCTCTTGGGACTTAAAAAGAAGCTCCTCTTGGGACTTAGACTCAGGCTCCTCTAGGATCTTAGACTCAGGCTCATCTTGGAGCTTAGACTCAGACTCCTCTAGGGTCTTAGGCTCTGACTCCCCTTGGGACACAGACTCAGGCTCCTATTGGGTCATAGACTCAGGCTCCTCTAGGGTCTTAGGCTCAGGCTCTTCTTGGGACTCAGACTCAGGCTCCACTTTGTTCTTAGACTCAGGCTCCTCTTGGGACTTAGACTCAGGCTCCTCTTGGGTCGTAGACTCAGGCTCCTCTTTGGCCTTAAACTCTGACTCCCCTTGGGTCTTAGACTCAGGCTCCTCTCTGGACTTAGGTTCAGACTCCTCTTGGGACACAGACTCAGGCTCCTCTTGGGTCTTAGACTCAGGCTCCTCTTGGGACACAGACTCAGGCTCTTCTTGGGTCTTAGACTAAGGCTCTTCTTGGGTAGTAGACTCAGGCTCCTCGCGGGTCATAGGCTCGGGCTCCTGTTGGGTCTTAGACTCAGGCTCCTCTTGGGACTTAGGCTCTGGCTCCTCTTGGGTCTTAGATTCAGGCTCTTCTTGGGGCTTAGTCTCAGGCTCCTCTTTTGTCTTAGACTCAGGCTCCTCTTGCGACGCTGACTCAGGCTCCACTTGGACACAGACTCAGGCTCCTCTTGGGTCTTAGACTCATCCTCCTCTTTGCTCTTAGACTCAGGCTCCTCTTGGAACTTAGAATCAGGCTTCTCTTGGTTCTTAGGCCCTGGCTCCTCTTGGGTCTTAGTCTCTGGCTCCTCTTGGGTCTTAGACTCAGGCGCCTCTTGGGACTTTGACTCTGGCTCCTCTTGGCACTTAGGTTCTGGCTCCTCTTGGGTCTTAGGTTCTGGGGCATCTTGCGACTTAGGCTCAGGCTCCTCTTGAGTCTTAGACTCAGGCGCCTCTTGGGACTTAGACTCAGGCTCCTCTTGGGACTTAGACTCAGGCTCCTCTTGTGTCTTAGACTCTGGCTCCTCTTGGGATACAGACTCAGGCTCCTCTTTGGTCGTAGACACAGGCTCCTCTTGGGATTTAGGCTCTGGCTCCTCTTGGGTCTTAGACTCATGCTCCTCTTGGGACTTAGGCCCGTGGCTCCTCTTGGGTCTTAGACTCAGGCTCCTCCTGGGAAACAGACTCGGGCTCCTCTTAGGTCCTATACTCAGGATCCTCTTGGGTCTTAGACTCGGGCTCCTCTTGGGACTTAGACTCAGGCACCTCTTGGGACGTAGGCTCCTCTTGAGTCTTAGACTCAAGCTCCTCTTGGGTCTTAGACTCAGGTTCCTCTTGGGTCTTATGCTCTGGATCCTCTAAAGACACAGACTCAGGCTCCTCCTGGGAGTTAGACTCAGGCTCCTCTTAGGTCTTAGACTCAGGCTCCTCTTTGGACTCAGACTCAGGCTCCTCTTGTGTCTCTGACTCAGGCTCCTCTTGGGTCTTAGACTCAGGCTCCTCTTGGGACTCAGACTCAGGCTCCTCTTGGGTCTTAGACTCAGGCTCCTCGTGGATCTTAGACTCAGGCTCCTCTTGGCTCTTTGACTCAGGCTTTTCTTGAGACTTAGGCTCAGGCTCCTCTTGGCACTTAGGCTCAGGCTCCTCTTGGGTCTTAGGCTCTGGCTCCTCTTGGGTCTTAGGCTCTGGCTCTTCTTGAGACTTAGGTTCTGGCTCCTCTTGGGACTTAAACACAGGCTCCTGTTGGGACACACACTCAGGCTCCTCTTGGGTCTTAGACTCAGGCTCCTCGTGGGACACAGGCACAGGCTCCTCTTGGCTCTTAGAGTCAGGCTCTTCTTGGGACTTAGACTCAGCCTCCTCTTGGGACTTAGATTGTTGCTCCTCTTAGGACTTAGTCTCAGGCTCCTCTTGTGTCTTAGACTCAGGCTCCTCTTGGGTCTTAGACTCGGGCTCCTCATGGGACTTAGACTCAGACTCCTCTTGGGACTTAGACTCAGGCTCCTCTTTGATCTTAGACTCAGGCTCCTCTTGGGTCGTAGACTCAGGATGCTCTTGGAACTTAGGCAAAGGCTCCTCTTGAGTCCAAGACTCAGGTTAGCCTTGGGAATTAAGCTAAGGCTCCTCTTGGGCTTAGGCCCAGGCTCGTCTTGGGTGTTAGACTCAGGCTCCTCTTGGGTCTTAGACTCAGGCTCCTCTTGGGACACAGTCCCAGGCTCTTCTTGGGTCTAAGTCTCAGGCTCCTCTTGGGTCTTTGACTCTGGCTCCTCTTGGGCCTTAGACTCTGGCTCCTCTTGGGTCTTGGACTTAGGCTCCTCTTGGGACTTAGACTCAGGCTCCTCTTGGGATGTAGACTCAGACTCCTCTTGGACTTAGACCCCGGCTCCTCTCGGGTGTTAGACTCAGGCTCCTCTTGGGGCTTAGACTCAGGCTCCTCTTGAGACTTAGACTTAGGCTCCTCTTGGGTCTTAGGCTTTGGCTCCTCCTGGGACTTAGACTCAGGCTCCTCTTGGCTCTTAGGCTCTGGCTCCTCATGGATGATGATGATAAATGTTGTTTTAAGGGGCCTAACATCTAGGTTATCGGCCCCTAGGCTCCTCTTGGGACTTAGGCTCCGGCTCCTCTTGGGTCTTAGACTCAGGCTCCTCTTGGGACTTAGGCTCTGGCTCCTCTTGGATGATGATGATAAATGTTGTTTTAAGGGGCCTAACATCTAGGTTATCGGCCCCAAGGCTCCTCTTGGGACTTAGGCTCCGGCTCCTCTTGGGTCATAGACTCTGGCTCCTCTGGGGGCACAGACTCAGGCTCCTCTTGGGTCTTAGGCTCTGGCTCCTTTTGGAACACAGACTAAGGCTCCTCTTGGGACTTAGACTCAGCCTCCTCTTGGGTCAAAGACACTGGCTCCAGTTGGGACACAGACTCAGGCTCCTCTAGGGTCTTAGACTCAGGCTCCTCTTGGGACATAGACTCAGGCTCCTCTTGGGACATAGACTCAGGCTCCTCATGGGTCATAGGCTCTGGCTCATCTTGGGCAATGACTCAGGATCCTTTTGGGACTTAGACTCAGGCTCCTCTTGGGTCTTATTCTCAAGCTCCTATAGGGACACAGACTCAGGCTCCTCTTGGGACTTTGACTCAGGCTCCTCTTGGGCCTTAGACTCAGGCTCTTTTTGGGTCTTAGACTCAGGCTCCTCAAGGTCTTAGGCTCTGACTCCTCTTGGGAAACAGACACATCCTCCTCTTGGGTCTTAGACTCAGGCTCCTCCTGGGTGTTTGTCTCAGGCTCCTCTTGGGACACAGACTCAGGCTCCTCTTGGGTCTTAGACTCAGGCTCCTCTTGGGACTTAGACTCAGGCTCCTCTTTGGTCTTAGACTCAAGCTCCTCTTGGGTCTTAGACTCTGACTCCTCTTGTGTCTTAGACTAAGGCTCCTCTTGGGACTTAGACCCAGGCTCGTCTTGGGACACAGACTCAGGCTCCTCTTGTGTCTTAGACTCAGGCTCCTCTTGGGACACAGACTCAGGCTCCTCTTGGGTTTTAGACTCAGGCTCCTCTTGGGTCTTAGACTCAGGCTCCTCTTGGGACTCAGTCTCAGGCTCCTCTTGGGTCTTAGACTCGGGCTCCTCTTGGCACTTAGACTCAGGCTCCTCTTGGGTCTTAGACTCAAGCTCCTCTTGGGACACAGACTCAGGCTCCTCTTGGGACATAGACACAAGCTCCTCTTTGGATTTAGACTCAGGCTCCTCTTGGGACTTAGAATCTGGCTCCTCCTGGGACTTAGACTCAGACACCTCTTTGGACACAGACTCTGGCTCCTCTAGTGAAAGAGACTGATTATTTTCTTGAGACTTGGATCCAGGCTCCTCTTGGTACTGTAACGGTACTTTTGGGTGTGTATGTAAATTTGGAACAATATATAAGACCAAAACCTGCCAGATTATTAATTTCTGTATCCAATTTTTTTTACGTGACTTACCATTTGATATGACCCATCAGTGGTCACCGGATCTGAAGTTATATGTAAGAGTGTTGGGCGCCAAGGGTTCGATCTGAGAGCGATAACCCAATAAATCATAAATAACTTTACGTCCTAGCTCAGGTAAAACATTCACCAGACTCCATCGACTCAAGTCGTGGTATGACTTAGTCATTAACCTGAATAACATTTGCTTCGGGGAAAAGAGGATAGCTTATATCTATTTCTATCATCTAGAAAGGAGACAGACTGCATTTACTTTAAATAAAAATTTTATGGCATCAAAAACAAACAAGTTAGGAAAATGCATTAATTAATGACTTAACGTAGAAAGTAAACAAAAGAATTTAAGACAGGCAAAAGTTGCAAGAAAACGGAGGCGTTATGAATTTAATTTAATCTAGATCTGAATTTACTACTTTAGGTTGATTTATTCAAGAGTGAAGAAAGAGAGCTTGTGCATAAAGTCAATGAGCTTACCAAACGATGATTTGGATTTATTGAAGAGTCTCTCCCCAAGAGAAAGCTGCTGTTGTAGGTGGTAGAAGTCCATCTTCATACGAGGAATTTATCTTAAATAACATGCTACTATTAATTCTGAGGTATGTAGGCTACTCAGAATGAATAATGGTGGTGGATTGTAAGTCCCTAAACCACTCTTATGATGTTGGCGAATGACACTGCCAACACCATAATGTATCGGACTGGCCTACGTCTTGAATACCACTCCTGCAATACCGTTCTCCCCTGCGACTGTCTTCAACCAAGCCTCGTTGAGTTCTCCTTTTCACATAAAGGAGTCTCGTCCCAAGTCGTACCACGACCGTCTGTATTGTTCAGCTCACCTCTTTCCACTCATCTACCCTCGTCCTTGGCCGCACCCTTACTCATTACCGTGGGCTCGCCACGCGGCTATAGTTGTTGAGTAGGTACGCAGGTAAGTTATTTCTTCACATCGTGCTGTTCTGGGAGAAGACGTAAGCTCAAGAAATGACCCTTAGTGCTCAAGCGCTAGCTAATTACAAAAACAGCCTCTGACTTCTTTCAACTTAATACCGTAACAAAACCTAATCATGATAATACATTATATGGACTAAACCTACACTTAATAACTTGTGGCTAAGTAACTGCCGAAATAACACATGATATAAATAACGAATGTCAAAATTTTGACATAACGTCAGTGGCGTAATCGTACCCTTCAAAATAAGGTTACATTCGTCCCGGAAAATCACGCAGACTATTGTTTACTATATTCCGCGTGATCTTCCTAAGACACGTGTAAATTAACATAGAACCCTAATATAACATAATACACATAATAAATTACCCTTATAGACATTTATATTTCTTCTTTTGGTTTAACACCAATGTTTTTTTGCTTAGGCTTTTGTGTCTCAATCGCATATAGCTTATTGTGTTCTTTTTATTGTCTTGCGGTCATTACCGCTCATTGTTTATTTTACCTATATGTGTAAAAAAAAGACATATGAAGGGTACAGGGAAAGAACCAGGTAAGTCACTATTTAATCGAAATTTAGTTTGAGGTGCCATTAGATTCTCCATGGGAAGGACCATCTGTTAAACGTATGAAACAGGCAAAGAAACGGGTTAGTCATGGGTTTATTTACCTTCAAAGTTTTGGCATACAGGAAAAGAAGCAGGTAAGTCAGCTGTTACAGGGAAGAAACCAGGCAAGTCATTGCAACTCATCTCCCTGCCAACAGAGAGCAGTGTGATCGCTGAAATAATTCATTGTAGGCCTAACTCTCGTGAATACGCTGTGTTATTACATTCCGCTTGAAAATGAAAATCCACAGCCTGCTTCCAGTCTCCGACCGGGTCAGGAATGGAATGAATGGAGCCCCTATCTAGCGGCGAGGATATGAACTGTGCCGGCTGCCGAGGCCTGACGCACTCCTCTGGGGCAATGATTAAATGAATGACAGATGAAATGAAATGATAGTGGAGAGTGTTGCTGGAATGAAATTTTGACAGGGAAAACCGGAGTACCCGGAGAAAAACCTGTCTGCCTCCGTTTTGTCCAGCACAGATCTCACATGGAGTGACCGGGATTTGAACCACGGACCCAGCGCTGAGAGGCCGGCGTGCTGCCGCCTAAGCCACGGAGGCTTCATTACATTCCGCTTATTATTGTAAATTATTATTCCAATACTTTTTAATATCGTGACGTGCTGTTAAGATGGAGAATGAAGAAGACTGTATACCACGATATGAGCCTAAGAAATGGAAGAAAACTGGCCGGATTGCAGATGTTGGTAAGAAATTACGGTTATGTTCCCATGAGGGAGGAAATGCTTGCATGTGCTCGCGTCTTAAATGTTTTGACGTGACCACTGAAGCAGAAATAGCTCAAATACGCAATTTCAACAATCTAGAAACACACAACGATCAGAATGCATATTTGGGTGGGTTGATAACAGTTCCACTTGTAAAGAAAAGAAGACCACGCCAGGCAGAAGAAGTCGCAAAATTACGAGATACTACATTTGCATATAGGGTTCGAGTTGGTAATGGATCTGACCATAATCATGATATAACAGTTTGTGCAAAAGCATTTTGTGCAATGCATGGTATCACAAAAAACACACTGGAATATGTACAGAAAAGCCTGAAAATGACTGGTTGTCCACCAAGAGATAAGAGAGATAAACATACATCTATTCACCTGAAGCTTGACCAATCTACAAGTTCATAGATATGCAGTCACATAAACAGCTTTCAAGGCAGGCACAGTCATTACAGCTTGAATGATTCAAAAAAAATTGCCTGAAGAGTTGAATGTGAAGAAGATGTTTCTGATGTTTAAAGAACGTCATCCAGCAGTTCATGTATCCTACTAAACTTACAGGTGCATTATGAACAAGGATTTTAAGATATCGTTCGGATACCCACATAGTGACACATGCACTCGTTGTGACGAATTCTCTGCCAAACTAAATGCGCTGTCTTCAGAAATTGATAAAGACGAAATTAAAAAAGAAAAGCAGAATCATTCTACCAACGTAAAAGAGATGCAAGACACAACGCTATGAAATCAAAGAAGATGGAAGCAATTTGTATGGATTTTGCCAAAAAAATGCTCCAATACCAAATATAAGTACCAACGATGTAGACTACAAGCGTCAGCTATCCACATTCTCTCTACAGGGCAGTCGGTTTTCTATGTGTACCATGAGGCTATTGGCAAGAAAAGTCCCAACGAGGTTGCCTCCTGTCTCTTTCATTTCATTGTGGACTACCTTGATGATGAAGTTGAAGAGCTTCAAGTATTTTGTGACTCTGCTGGAGGGCAAAACAAGAATTTCACTATTTTTCGCTTGATGCACTGTGTTGTTGATAATCTCATCCATGGCTTAACGAAGTAGAAAATCACATTTCCAGAACGAGGACATTCATACATGGAAAGTGATAAGGACGTTGGGCTGTGGAATATGAAACAAAGAATGGAAACTCCAAACGAGTTCATAAGCATGATTGAAAACTCAAGATTGAAACCATCACCATTCATTGTGGTGACAGTATGCAAGGAAATGCTATTTGCTTGGAAAGATCTTTTAGATCAGAAATATGCACTCAAATGTCCGTTTAAGACCCAACCCGTCAGGGAACTTGTGGCCTTATCCAACCACCCTCGACTGTTGAACTGGCGAGCTACTTATAATGGCTCCTACGAATCCAGCATCATAAAAAAGGCTGACAAAGGTGTTTCGACACAGAAGAAGGGAGAATTCCAGCTACCTTCTTTGTCCTATTCAGGTAAAATTGTTAATACTCGTATATTTTTATCTAAAGCTCTCATTCAAAATTTTCCGTTAAAATTAGATGTGTGGAAAATTGTGTAACAAATCTCTCAATTGCCCTCAGGTCTTCTTCCTATTTCCAAAGCTAAGCACCAGGATATAATGAGTCTCATGAAATTTTGTGGTCAGCCAGCAGTGAAGTTTTTCCAGGGATTGGCACATGAATGATAAATCGTGAGTTACCATGGCTTTAATAATAATAATAACAATAATAATATGAATACCATTGAAATAATAATAGCCTAGTTATATTTTCTTACACTCATACAGACAAAATTGTAGGGGCTGACCTGCCTGGTTTTCTTTATGTTTCATGTGACTTACCTGGTTCTTTTCCTGAAGAAAACGGTGTTACAGTGGAATTTTTGGCATTGTTTCATATTACTGACTTTCTGGGCATTAAGCTCCCTTTTACATGGTTTGCTACACTTCAGACATCAATATTTCAGTTTGTTTTAAATAAATA
Source organism: Meconema thalassinum (assembly GCA_946902985.2). Classification (NCBI taxonomy): domain Eukaryota; kingdom Metazoa; phylum Arthropoda; class Insecta; order Orthoptera; family Tettigoniidae; genus Meconema; species Meconema thalassinum. The sequence continues at coordinate 291,862,628 of OX336396.1, read as the reverse complement.
GTCTGTATGTGAAGTACTTATTACGTTTTACAAATAAAAATTTGTTTTCTGGGTTTCATGAAAACAGTGACTTACCTGGTTTTTTCCCTGTACCCTTCATATATGTGTTCTCTTATTTCCCCTTTGTCACATTTTCTTATTTCAAATCACACGAGTTCACTTTGTGATCTGCAGTTTGATTTCCCAAACCACCTTGTATTGCAAGTTCGTTGATTTTGGAATTCCCATTTTGAGTGCTTTGAGTAAGGTCAATCACACACACAATCACTAGTAATTTGGTTGTGCTATATGACTCTATCACCCAAACTCTCTCTCATATGTCATTACGTGTATATCACTGGAAAAAAAAACCACTAGAAATACATACAATCCATCATATTTCTGTCCTGTATGTCCCCTTAGATATAACTCCCTTAAGTACCAAACTCCATACCAGTTCTCCCTTCATCTCGATTCCCTCTCCTCTTTAACAGTTCATCTCACACAGATCAATGATACTGACCACATTATTAATACCTAGGTATTTACCATTTTGATTTACCTGCTCAACAGCATAATGTTTGCAATATTGCCTGTTTCTGGGTCACTTAAGATATATACTTCCGAAGGCTATTTATGTTGTACGTGCCGTACAATCGAGTTGACGTATCGTCTTCTAGTACATAGGCAGTATTGCCTATACGTTTGGTAACCGTGTAAGGGCCTTCATATAAAAAAAGAACTTGCTCATCACTTTCTCTAATTTATTCGACTGCTTCGGTACTCTTAACAGGACTCTGTCTCCCGGATTGAATAGGTCGAATTTCTTTTGCTTTTGTTGGCGAATTCTTTTTGCAGCTGACTTTGATAAATTATGTTTCGCCAACTGGACAATGTAATCCATCCCTGGCAGTTTCCCCTCATTTAAGCCTAATACTCTAGCTAGTTCATTCTGTGGTCTTTTACCGAAGTGAACTTCGTACGGTGTCATCTTCGTGCTCTCGTGCTGGACAGAATTCAGCCATGTCTCGACTTTGGGAAGATGTCCAACCCAAGCCGAATGTTTGTCATTCACCAGAGTGCGAAAAAGACGAGCCACTTCCCTTAACGGTCTCTCTGCAGAATTTCCTTGGGGGTATCTTACAGAGGAATGAACCTGTGTGATACCAGCTTCCTGCATACTGGTTCTCCATTTCTTTGCAGTGAACTGTGGTCCACTGTCAGATAATATCCTGAGCGGAACGCCAAACTCGGGTATATACTTGTTAATGATCAGTCGGCTACATGCGAGTCCCGTGGCTTTCCTTAGCGCATACAGTTTGATGTATTTACTGAATGCATCAATAACTATGAATATATATTCGTAGCCGTACTGACCTCGAATGACTGGGCCAAATAGGTCCACACACAGTAGTTCGCCGGGACTACTTGTGAGAACTGCCTGTCTTTCCCCAACTAGATATCTTACTGGATACTTGCTCCTCTGACAGGTGTCACACTTAGCTATGGTTTTTCTAATGTCCCTTCCCATTTTCTCCCAGATAAAGTCATGAGCAATTTCATAAAGTACTTTGCTGGCTCCAAAGTGTCCCAGCTCCTTATGCATAAACCATATTAATTCCTCCCTCAAAGTGCCCGGTACACATATTGCCCAGCGATCCTTCCTACATCTTCTTGCGAGAAGGCCGTCCTGCATTTTATATGCGAACCTTCCCACTTTCACTATGTCTGAGTTGCCCCCTTCCAACCTAGCGAGTGCCTCACCCAAGATTACATCATCACGCTGTTCCACTAGCATGTCTTTCAGTTTCTGTAACGATGCCTTATTGCCTTGATCTACACAAGCGCACAATAAATTCCCTTCTTCTGCTTTAATAATAGAATTATCCCTGCTTAGACTGGAGTCACGTGATAACATGTCGGCTAGGATATTATCTTTACCCTTAATGTGCATAACTGTGAAGTCATATTCTTGTAATGCTAGAATCCAACGGCTTACTCTATTTGAACTTAATTTGCATGTTTTCATGTACAACAATGCGTGGTGATCTGTGTGGATCTCAAATTTACTTCCGAGTAGATACATACGGAATTTCCCTAAACTAAATACTATCCCAAGTAGCTCTAATTCTGTGATGGTGTAGCGTTTCTCAGCGGCAGAAAATCCACGCGAGGCTAAGGATACAATCCGTAAATTTCCCTCCGTATCTCTCTGGCACAAGACTCCTGCTATACCTATATGTGAGGCATCTGTCATCACCACATATTCCTGGTCTCTTATTGGATATTTTAAAACAACTGCTTGTTCAAAACCTCGTTTCAGAGCTTGAAATGCCTCGTCATGAGTCACATCCCATCTCCATCTGCTTCCTTGCTTTAAGAGGTCCCTGAATGGTTCTACTAACTTAGAATATTTTAACACAAATCGTCTAAAAAAATTACAGATTCCTAAATACGTCTTCAGCTGTTTAACATTTTGTGGCACACTTGCATCGAGGATTTTGTTAATCCGACTTTCTTCTGGAGTTACCCCTGAACGTGACACACTATGACCCAGGAAAGTTACTTGTGACTTACAAAACGTAGATTTTGACAATTTCAGGGTGAACCCTGCCTTATCTAGTCTCTTAAAAACCGTGTCCAAGTGAACCAAATGCTCTTCAAAAGTACGCGAACTGATTACAAGATCATCAATATATATAGTTACATAATCTCCCGTGTTATCACCTAAAGCTATGTTCAGTGCTCTTATCAGCGCTGCTGAACTGCTCTTTAATCCATAGGGTACCCTGCAAAATTGGTACAGATTGTACTGATGACTAAAAGCGGTTAAGGCTCTATCTTCAACTTTAAGAGGAACTTGTCAGAAACTAGAACTTAAATCAACACACGTAAAAAATTGTTTTCCCTCAAAAGTTTGCATTAGCTCCTCTATAGACATAGATTTTAATTGGTCTGATGAAATGTGTGCATTAACTAAACGCGCGTCTAAACATATCCTGACTTTTCCATCTGCCTTAGGTACTGTAATAAGTGAATTTACATAGGGACTGTTAGAATACTCAATTATACCGTCCTGAAGCATCTGATTGATCTGACTTTCTACGGCTTTCTGATAGACAAAAGGCACAGGATAGCGGTGACCGGTAAATACCGAATTGTCAACAACGTTCAAAGAGTGGACATAACAATTGGCTCTACCAATTCGATCTTCAAATATCCTACTATTATTTGACAAAACATCGTAGAGAAGCATACACTTATCTTCCTCTACATCTCCAAGAAACGCAGCTTCACGTAACGAGTCATCTAGACTGTCGTTCGTAACCACACTGCCTACAAAAGTTACTGACTCTTGCTCTATAGCTTGAGACATCTCATTTAACGTACACATCACTCCTACTACGCTACTCCTATATTGTTCATTGAACGGTATCACCACTTCCGCACCACCAAATTTAAATGTAATACAGCACTCTTCATAACATATGTTTCCTGACACCCTAGTCAGCCAATCAGAACCCAAAATAACGTCGTACACTAGATTTGGAATTACAAGGCACACTTGCTTCTCTACGTGACTGTTTATATTTATTTCTATTAACACCTGCTTTGATATAATTTTAGACTTCCTACCCACGGCTGTGATTACAAAAGTACTCTTAATTGGCAATTCTTCGAAGTTAACCCCAGTTCCCTTTAATTTATCATAATAAGCATTGCTTATGCAACTTCTTACACAGCCACTGTCTATTAACACATTCGTACACGTCCCGGACACGTGTAACTTAATGATCGGACTTATATTACCCGCCACTGGTAATATTGCTTCGTCACATAGTTCACTTAACAAATCATTCCTTACGTTTAGGTCATAGTGTTCCTGTATCAGGGTTAAAACAGGGCACGTTGCAGACTGAGATCCTGACCTTATGATGCAGTCTGGCTCGCGTTTAAATTACTATTATTGTCTCTAGTTTCACAAGTGGTCGCAACGCTGGTCTGGCTATTACTATTCACATTCTGTTGGTTACTATTTTCATTATTACCTACGGGATTACTTCTCCCATATCCTCGGTTCTGATTAACATTAGGGTTATTACCGTAGTTACCCTGCCCGTGTCCGTTGCGTCCATCATTACCCCTACCTTGATTTCCTCGCGAATCATAATTCCTGCCTTGCGAGTAATTATTCCTGTTTTGATAGGGCGTCACAAAATTATTACCCCTGTTTTGGTAATTGTTTCCACTCTGACCCCTATTTTGATAATTGCCTCCTTCGCCACTGTTTCTCTGCATTCCTTGATTTCTTGCATCCTGAGCCTGATTATTATAATTACCCTGGTTTCTAGTGACTGTTTCCTCACTTGAAACTTTCCCTAGCGCATCAAAGGTACCTAGTAAGTTCTCTACTTGCGTGACAGTTTTTACATTTTGTATGCATGCCGCCTCTTTGATCCGGTAAGGGAAATGCCTTAACAGGAGCCTTAACACATCTTTTTCCTCTCTCAGTCCATCCAAGTATTTACAAACCAACACTTGCCCCAGGAAATACTCCGTCATATTGAGATTACCACTTGCGTTGTATTTTCCACACACGATTCCCTCACGATACCGTGATTGTATGCTCTCACTCCAAAACTTATCACAAAATTTATGTCTGAAGTCTGTGATATCTTCAAAACCGTCCCTATAAACTGCAAACCAGTTTTTGGTTTCCCCTACGAAGGCCTGTTCTAATATTTCAACAGCATTACACCATTCGATGTTTCCGTCCTCCAATCTTTCTTTAAACCTCACTTCAATAGTATTTAGAAACTCCATGGGGCATCCTTGCCGATTGCTAAATTTCCCTAACTCTATTTCTTTATGCGTGCTATTCATATATGTCGTTCGACTCTGACCTGCTTCTTGTCTTATTCTAGACTTTAATTTATTTTCAAGCTCGGCAATTTTCTCCTCTGCTCGTTTCTCTATACTACTAACTTTTGCGTATATGCTCCCATCTGTTGCTTCAACTTTATCATTCAGCCTATTCTGTGTTTCTTGAATTTTACTTATACTTTCTTTACTCTGTTTCTTCAAATTTTCAACTTCTTTACTAATTTCTGCTTGAACCTTGTCGATTTTGCCACCCAGCTGTTCTTTAATTTCCGTTGTTACTCCCTGAATCTTTTTAATTTCTCCCCCCAGCTGTTCTTTAACCTCCATAGCTGTACTCTGAACTTTTTCAATTTCTCCTCCCAATTGTTTCTTAATTTGCTTCGTCTCTAACTGTATTAACTCTTTAGATTCCTCTGCTTGCTTACTTATTTTACTCTCAAGTTCATCTTGCACCCTCCTCAATCTACTCTCCCTGTCAGCTAGGATTTCTTTCGTCTTCTCTTCCATCACACCCCTGATTTCACCCTTAATTTGCTCAAATCTCTTATCCATCTCCTTACTGTTTTGATCCAATTTACTATTAAGTTCTTTATTACTTTCTTTAATTTCCCTACTGTTTTCCTCCAATTTATCGTTTAGTTTACTACTAATTTCTTTACTGTTTTCCTCCAATTTATCGTTTAGTTTACTACTAATTTCTTTACTGTTTTGATCAAATTTCGTATTTAATACCTGTATAAGACTCGCAAACATGCTCTTCATATCTCCCGGACTTTCTTTCTCACCATCATTACTGGGATTTACCTCCGACATCATCCCTGTGCTGCTTTCACCTTCCTCTACTAACTTACTACGTGCTTCATCCTCTTTCTCCTTCGTCATTTTACTCCCTAGCTGTTTTTCACTACGTAGTAACATATCGTCTTCTGAATCACTCATTCTGACTCACGATGATATATAAAATCCCCCAAAATGCAGGTACAGAAATATGTCACTTTTCCCTCCACAAATGTTATCAGGTTTTCGTCCCACGTTTATGGCGACAATGTAACGGCATTTTTGGGTGTGTATGTAAATTTGGAACAATGTATGACTTAGTCATTAACCTGAATAACATTTGCTTCGGGGAAAAGAGGATAGCTTATATCTATTTCTATCATCTAGAAAGGAGACAGACTGCATTTACTAGAAATAAAAATTTAATGGCATCAAAAACAAACAAGTTAGGAAAATGCATTAATTAATGACTTAACGTAGAAAGTAAACAAAAGAATTTAAGACAGGCAAAAGTTGCAAGAAAACGGAGGCGTTATGAATTTAATTTAATCTAGATCTGAATTTACTACTTTAGGTTGATTTATTCAAGAGTGAAGAAAGAGAGCTTGTGCATAAAGTCAATGAGCTTACCAAACGATGATTTGGATTTATGGAAGAGTCTCTCCCCAAGAGAAAGCTGCTGTTGTAGGTGGTAGAAGTCCATCTTCATACGAGGAATTTATCTTAAATAACATGCTACTATTAATTCTGAGGTATGTAGGCTACTCAGAATGAATAATGGTGGTGGATTGTAAGTCCCTAAACCACTCTTATGATGTTGGCGAATGACACTGCCAACACCATAATGTATCGGACTGGCCTACGTCTTGAATACCACTCCTGCAATACCGTTCTCCCCTGCGACTGTCTTCAACCAAGCCTCGTTGAGTTCTCCTTTTCACATAAAGGAGTCTCGTCCCAAGTCGTACCACGACCGTCTGTATTGTTCAGCTCACCTCTTTCCACTCATCTACCCTCGTCCTTGGCCGCACCCTTACTCATTACCGTGGGCTCGCCACGCGGCTATAGTTGTTGAGTAGGTACGCAGGTAAGTTATTTCTTCACATCGTGCTGTTCTGGGAGAAGACGTAAGCTCAAGAAATGACCCTTAGTGCTCAAGCGCTAGCTAATTACAAAAACAGCCTCTGACTTCTGTCAACTTAATACCGTAACAAAACCTAATCATGATAATACATTATATGGACTAAACCTACACTTAATAACTTGTGGCTAATTAACTGCCGAAATAACACATGATATAAATAACGAATGTCAAAATTTTGACATAACGTCAGTGGCGTAATCGTACCCTTCAAAATAAGGTTACAGTACTTAGACTCAACGCTCCTCTTGGGACAGACTCAGGCGCCTCTTGGGTCTTAGACTCAGGCGCCTCTTGGGAAGTTGGCTGGCTCCTCTTGGGACTTAGGTTCAGGCTCCTCTTGGGTCTTAGACTCAGGCTGCTCTTTGGTCTTAGACTCAGGGTCCTCTTGGGACTTAGACTCAGGCTCCTCTTGGGTCTTAGACTCAGGCGCATCTTGGGACTTAGACTCAGGCTCCTCTTGGGACTCAGACTCAGGCTCCTCTTGTGACTTAGACTCTGGCTCCTCTTGGGACTTAGGCTCTGGCTCCTCTTGGGTCTTAGACTCAGGCTCCTCCTGGGACACAGACTCAGGCTCCTGTTTGGACTTAGACACAGACTCCTCTTGGGTCTTAGGCTCAGGCTCCTCTAGCGACTCAGGCTCTGGCTCCTCTTGGGTCTTAGACTCAGGCTCCTTTTGGGTCTTAGGCTCTGGCTCCTCTTGGGACTCAGACTCAGTCTCCCCTTGGGACGTAGATTCAGGCTCCTCTTGGTTCTTAAACTAGGCTCCTCCTGGGTCTTAGACTCAGCCTCCTCTTGGGACACAGACCCAGGCTCCTCTTTGGACTTAGACTCAGGCTCCTCTTGCGACTCAGACTCAGGCTCTTCTTGGGTCTTTGACTCAGGCTCCTCTTGGGACTTAGACTCAGGCTCCTCTTGGGTCTTAGACTCTGGCTCCTTTTGGGTCTTAGACTCAGGCTCCTCTTGGCTCTTAGACTCAGGCTCCTCTTGGGTCTCATCCTCAGGCTTCTCTTGGATCTTAGAATCAGGCTCCTCTTGGGTCTTAGGCTCTGGCTCCTCTTGGGCCTTAGGCTCTGGCCCCTCTTGAGACTTAGGCTCTGGCTCCTCTTGGGACTAAAACACAGGCTCCTCTTTGGACACAGACTCAGGCTCCTCTTGGGACTTAGACCCAGGCTCCTCTTTGGACTTAGACTCAGGCTCCTCTTGGGACTCAGACTCAGGCTCCTCTTGGGTCTTAGACTCAGGCTCCTCTTGGGTCTTAGACTCAGGCTCCTCTTGGGTCTTAGGCTCAGGCTCCTCTTGGGACTTAGGCTAGGGCTCCTCTTGGGACTTAGACTCAGGCTCCTCTTGGGTCTTAGACTCTGGCTCCTTTTGGGTCTTAGACTCAGGCTCCTCTTGGCTCTTAGACTCAGGCTCCTCTTGGGTCTCATCCTCAGGCTTCTCTTGGATCTTAGAATCAGGCTCCTCTTGGGTCTTAGGCTCTGGCTCCTCTTGGGTCTTAGGCTCTGGCTCCTCTTGAGACTTAGGCTCTGGCTCCTCTTGGGACTAAAACACTGGCTCCTCTTGGGACACAGACTCAGGCTCCTCTTGGCTCTTAGACTCAGGCTCCCCTAGGGACTTAGACTCAGGCTCCTCTTGGGACTTAGACTCTGGCTCCACTTGGGACACAGACTCAGGCTCCTCTAGGGTCCTAGACTCAGGCTCGTCTTGGGTCTTAGACCCAGGCTCTTCTTGGGACTTAGACACTGGCTCCTCTTTTGTCTTAGACTCAGGCTCCTCTTGGGTCTTAAGCTCGGGCTCCTCATGGGATTTAGACTCAGGCTCGTCTTGGGTCTTAGACTCGGGCTCCTCTTGGGACTTACAATCAGGCTCTTCTTATGTCTTAGGCTAAGGCTCCTCTTGGGTCTTAGACTCAGGCTCGTCTTGGGACTTAGGCTCTGACTCCTCTTGGGACTTAGGCTTTGACTCCTCTTGGGTCTTAGAATCTGACTCCTCTTGGGTCTTAGGCTCTGACTCCCCTTGGGCCACAGACTCAGGCTCCTCTTGTGTCTTAGACTCTGGCTCCTCTTGGGACTTATGCTCTGACTCCTCTTGGGCCTTAGACTCAGGCTCCTCTTGGGTCTTAGACTCTGGCGCCTCTTGGGACACTGACTCAGGCTCCTCTTGGATCTTAGACTCTGGCTCCTCTTGGGACTTAGGCTCTGACTCCTCTTGGGTCTTAGATTCCGACTCCTCTTGGGTCTTAGACTCTGGCTCATTTTGGGACTTAGACTCAGGCTGCTCTTGGGACTCAAACTCAGGCTCCTCTTGGGACTCAGGCTCAGGCTCTTCTTGGGACTTAGACTCAGGCACCTCTTGGGTCTAAGACTCAGGCTCCTCTTGGGACTTAAGCTCTGGCTCCTCTTGGGTCTTAGGCTCAGGCTCCTCTTGGGTCTTAATCTCAGGCGCCTCTTGGGACTTAGGCTCTGGCTCCTCTTGGAACTTAGACTCAGGCTCCTCTTGGGTCTTAGACTCAGGCGCCTCTTTGGTCTCAGGCTCAGGCGCCTCTTGGGACTTAGGCTCTGGCTCCTCTTGGGACTTAGGCTCTGGCTCCTCTTGGGTCTTAGACTCAGGCTGCTCTTGGGTCTTAGACTCAGGGGCCTCTTGGGACTTAGGCTCAGGCTCCTCTTGGGTCTTAGACTCAGGCGCCTCTTGAGACTTAGACTCAGGCTCCTTCTGGGACTTAGACTCAGGCTCCTCTTGTGTCTTAGACTCTGGCTCCTCTTGGGACACAGATTCAGGCTCCTCTTGGGTCTTAGACTCAGGCTCCTCTTGGGACTTAAGCTCTGGCTCCTCTTGGGTCTTAGACTCAGGCTCCTCTTGGGACTTAGACTCAGGCTCCTCTTGGGTCTTAGACTCAGGCTCCTCTCGGGACTTAGGCTCTGGCTCCTCTTGGGTCATTGACTCAGGCTCCTCTCGGGTCTTAGGCTCTGGCTCCTCTTGGGTCTCAGACTCAGGTTCCTCTTGGGTCTTAGACTCAGGGGCCTCTTGGGACTTAGGCTCAGGCTCCTCTTGGGTCTTAGACTCAGGCGCCTCTTGGGACTTAGACTCAGGCTCATCTTGGGACTTAGACTCAGGCTCCTTTTGTGTCTTAGACTCTGGCTCCTCTTGGGACACATACTCAGACTCCTCTTGGGTCTTAGACTCAGGCTCCTCTTGGGACTTAGGCTCTGGCTCCTCTTGGGACTCAGACTCAGGCTCGTCTTGGGTGTTAGACTCAGGCTCCTCTTGGGTCTTAGACACAGGGTCCTCTTGGGTCTTAGACTCAGGCTCCTCTTGGGTCTTAGGCTCAGGCTCCTCTTGGGACTTAGGTTCAGGCTCCTATTGGGACTTAGACTCAGGCTCCTCTTGGGTCTTAGACTCTGGCTCCTCTTGGGGCTTAGACTCAGGTTCCTCCTGGGACTTAGGCTCTGACTCCTCTTGGGCCTTAGGTTCTGACTCCTCTTGGGTCTTTGACTCAGGCTCCTGTTGGGACTTACACTCAGGCTCCTTTTGGGACTCAGACTCAGGCTCCTCTTGTGAATTAGACTCAGGCTCCTCTTGGGACTTAGACTCAGACTCCTCTTGGGATTTAGACTCGGACTCTTCCTGAAACTAAGACTCATACTCCTCTTGGGACTTAGACTCAGACTCGTCTTGGGACTTAGATTGAGGCTCGTCTTGGGAGTCAGACTCAGGTTCCTCTTGGGACTCAGACGCAGACTCCTCTTGGGACTTGGAATCAGGCTCCTCTTGGGACTTAGGCTCAGGCTACTCTTGGGATTTATTCTATTTATACCTTACAGTCAGAAGTTGTTTGTGTTCGACTATGTCTGTGTTCCACCATCATTGTTGTTGTTATTGTTTTAATGAGGGAACCGAGAAATCATCTGGCCCTAGAGACTAATTTTAGCTGCCTGGCCATCAGTTGACCTGGATGTTTCGATATTCATTTCTGTAGCACCATTTATACCACAGCAATCAGACGTTGTTAGTGTTCGACTATGTCTATGTTCCACCATCATTGAGAGACAATGTTTTGCGGTTAAGGCATGAGTCTGCAATGGCAAGGTACCAGTTATATTTGTCGTGTCTGATTCCGCAAACGGTACTGAACATTTAGTAGGCGCCACTTTGCCGATATTGAACTACCCGTGGTGGCAATTTCATCAGTTTGTATTTCCAGGACATGATGATGATGATAATTGTTGTTTTAAGGGGCCTAACATGTTGGTTCTCGGCCCTTAATGGTTTGGGTTATCGAGAAGACGGAAATGAAATGTAAACTAGAACTAAAACTAACTACTAGAAGAAGAAATGGAAAACAAAAGGCAAATAAAAATAGTACAAGAAATGCCCTCAACCCTCGAAGAATGCGGATTGAGGGACTTGGAAGGAAGGAGAGCCATGAAAGGCAGATATGAAAGTGAAAGGGGAGAGGGTCCGCCCCAGAGGTAATGGATTAAAGGGGGAAAACCAGACCCAGCTCAGGAATCCCTAAGGAGCCCCTAAGGGTGTATCGAGTGTTTGATTGATATTTGCGTTGTTGTGTAATCATTTCTGTGGTACTCATCTTCAGAAGCAATGTTCTTTCGACATTTTTGTCGTTACACTCCGTCGATAAATCTACTCCCTCCTTGTCACCGATGTTTCCGCAGTTAGGTTGGCATCGTGTGAAGCACGATCATCAATGGCAACTCCATCGTCGTGATCGCCACGTATCTCTTCAGTCTCGTCAGGCCGATGAACCCTGAAATCAAGGACGATTTCTGGGATCTCTTAGACACTGAAATCTTGCAGATACCCGAGAAAAACATAAAAATTCTCCTGGGAGATTTTAATGCACAAATAGGAAAAGAGAGAAAATACAGGGACATCGTGGGAGATTACCCAGCGCATAGGAGGACAAACAGAACTGGGGAAAGGCTCATAAGACTCTGCAGAGCATTCCAGTTTAGAATAATGTCAACAAATTTCAGGAAACTCCCAAGAAAAGCGAAAACCTGGGTATCCCCAAATCCAAATTTAGGGGAATTCCAACTGGACCATGTAGCGATATCAAGGAAAAACACAAAAGAGGTAATGAATGTCAAGGTGATTAGAAACGGTGACTTCGATTCAGACCACTACCTTTCCAAAGCCAAAATCCGCTTCCTTCCGCTACGACAACAGAGAGACCCACCTAGAATAACCAAATATAACATGAGCAAATTGAATATTTCCCACGACATTGTTAAGAACTTTAGGGAAGAAATCCGCAGCACCAAAAAGGAAAGTTGGCAACAACTCTGTACAGGAATCAATGACGCCGCAAAGAAGACACTGGGGTTGGCAAAGAGGAAAATAGAAATCTGGTGGAACGAACACTGTGATGTAGCTCTCAGTAAGAGGTCTGAGGAATGGAGAAGATGGAAATCTTCTGGAAAAAGGGAACACTTGGAACAATTCAGACAACAGAGGAAAGAAACATCCAGAATTTTCCGTAGGACCAAGCGATCTTTTGAAGCAGCACAGTTAGAAAATCTTCAGAATAACTTCGTTAAACACAACTCCAGAGACTTTTACCAGACATTCAAAAACAAACTTAAGGGTTACCAAGCCCCAAGTATGAGTTTTAGAAATGAGCAGGGAAAAATTGGACTGAACAACCATGAAAACTGCGAAATACTAGCTGGATACTTTCAAGATCTTTTGAACTGTCCAACCCCTACTTCTAGATTAGAAATAGCAGACTCACCAGCAAACTCAAAAGAGGATGCACCACCAACAAAAGAAGAGATCAGGGATGTCATCAAGAACCTAAGGAACAACAAAGCAAGTGGAGAAGATTCGATAACAGCAGAAATGATTAAATGGGCTGAGCCAGAAATTCTAGACGACCTTCACAGAATCCTTGGTGCAGTCTGGGAAACCGAGACAATTCCAGAAGAATGGAAAACAGCGCTGATCCATCCGCTCCACAAGAAAGGGGATAAGCAAGACGTGAACAACTACAGAGGTGTGTCCCTCCTTTCAATTGCTTATAAAATTATCTCCAAGATTCTTCTAAACAGAATAGAAGATACGCTGGACAAACAACTAGGCGAGTACCAAGGAGGGTTTAGGAAAGGACGCTCCTGTGTTGAGCAGATCTTCAACTTGAAATCAATAATCCGTCACAGACTGCTGAGTAATAAGAAAATTGTGGTATCCTTCATAGACTTTAAAAAGGCATTTGATTCAGTGGACAGAGAGACCTTAGACAGGATCCTAAGGGAATTTGGAATCAAAACCAAACTAGCAAATATAGTCAAAGAGACCCTAACAAACACAACTTCCAGGGTGAAGTTCATGGGAGAGCTTTCTCGGCCGTTCGAAATTAAGACAGGAGTCAGGCAAGGGGATGGCCTATCACCAATCCTTTTCAACTGTGTCCTAGAGAAGGTTGTGAGAATTTGGAACTCGGAATTGGAGAGTCGAGGAATAAACCCAATCTGCCTCGGGAGGAAGTCGGTAGGAATTAAAGTCAACTGCCTGGCGTTTGCAGATGATTTTGCAGTACTATCGGAAACCACGGAAGAAGCAGTCATACAAATCAACCTCTTGGAGAAGATCGCTAGCCAAACAGGACTAAGGGTATCAGTTGAAAAGACAAAATTTATGACAAATGACAAACATGGACCAAAGTTCCTTGACACGGAGATAGGACGGATTGAAAGGGTAAAAAAGTTCAAGTACCTAGGAGAGACTATACAGGAGAATGGGTTAGAAAAAGCAGCTGTTGGAGATCGAATTATAAAAATGGAAAGAGCGTATGGATTAACAAAAAATATCTACAACAAAAAGTGCATCTCCTGGAATGCCAAAATAAGGCATTATAACACTGTCGTAAAAACAGAGTGCCTCTTTACCAGTGAATGCCTCTCGATGAACTATAGCCTCGAAAAGCTAGAAGTCATGGAAAGGAGAATTCTTAGAAAAATCATGGGTGCAGTTCAGACTGAAGATGGATGGAGACTGAGAAGCAACGGAGAAGTCTACCAGAACGTGGAAAGAATCTCCGCGTCTATGCGGAAGAGAAGGCTGACATTCCTCGGACATCTCTATAGAATGAACGATCATAGATTAACTAAACAAATATTCGACTATCTCTGGAAGAAAAAGACCACCACAACATGGATTAAGGAAGTTAGGAAAGATTTAGAAAAGTTAAACATCACAGAATCTCAAATGCTAGAAAGAAATGTATTTAAGAGCAAAGTGAACAATCTGGAAGGGTTTCAAGATGAAGGAAGACCTAAGAGAAGTGGACGAACTTGGACAGAAGACCAAAGAAAAAATGCCAGTGAACGCATGAAGGAATATTGGAGACAGAGGAAACTCCAGGCAAAGAATAAGAAAAAGAAATAAAGTTGTTGCGTGATCCTAAGTGGTCAATTCGCGTGAAAAAAAAATATATATTTTGTAACAAAGTGCTGTGCACATCAACCCTTTAGTGGATCTGTGACGGGAGTGGTCCACTGATCTGCTAACATTGACTGTACCCTCGGTCTTACATTCTTACGGAAAGGGCACCTGTTCAACCTGCTCGATCATACCATCGTACCAATATCGGTCGTTGGTAATCCGTGGACAAGAGGATAATAATCATAATATTAATCAAAATGCCGTGCCTTATCGAGTAAAGGTAGATTGCAATGCTTCAATTTTGAAGTTGTTTCGCCATTAGTTGATTATTTTATAGTTTAGATCAGGGATGGCCAACTAGTGGCCCAGGGGCCGCTTGCGGACCGCGACCTGGTTTTATGCGGCCCCAAACGAATTTTAAAAACTTAAATACATTAGATTATTGATTTATTAATTAATGTAAAACATAAAATATAGGTTGGTATATAGAATATAGGTTGAACACGGCTCTTACCCGCAGTAAGTGGACAGGCAAAGACTCCATCTGCGCAGCTTCCTTTGCACATCCTCGTCCTCGGTTCTGTCAACGTTAACCTATCAGTGCCTTATCGCTGCATTTTGTTTGGAAGTGATTCAGTTTATTGTACAATGAGTCAAAAACGGAAAGTATCAGAAGAAAATAGAAAGTTTCAAGACAAGTGGGAAACGGAGTACCTTTTTGTAAATAACAAGGACAATAAACCTCGGTGTTTAGTGTGTTTGCTTGTACTGTCTGTGCAAAACGAATATAACCTCAATCGTCATTATACTCAGCACCTTGCTGCCAATAGGCGTACTATTGTATCTGATTTGAAGAAAAACGTTAGTGCTCAAAAAAGCTTTTTAATAAATCAACATCTTTGCAAAAACACTCACTCGTATATTGTGAGTGTAAAAATAGGTAAGGTTAAAAAGCCATTTTCTGATGGTGAGTTTGTTAAGAAATGCTGTATGGAAATGGCTCGAGCCTTTAGTGATGAAAAACTCTCTAATGACTTCAAACACGTTTCACTTTCGAAGCAGACTGTCACTAGGAGGGTTGAAGAAATAAGTAACCATGTATCAAATAAATTAAGTATTATTATTTCAGAAGCTGCTTACTTTTCTCTGGCCTTGGATGAATCCACTGATATTACAGATACTGCTTAGTTGTTAATTTTTATAAGAACCGTGGACAAGGATTTTACATTCAATGAAGAGTTGTTGGCATTAGAGTCTCTGCATGGTACTACCAGATGTCAATACATTTTTGTTGCAGTTATGAAAGTACTGAACAACCGTCGGTTATTGTAACAGCTATGGTTGGCTCTCAGGTAGGCCTTGTTGGCTTACTGAGAAAGGCTGGAATCAACTGTCCAGCATTGCATTGTATTATACACCGTGAAGCCCTGTGCGGAAAAAATCTGGAAATGAAAGATACTATGAAAACTGTTATAAAATGTGTAAATATGATTAGAACCATAGAAAATTCATGGCTTTTTTTGACAGAACTAGAGACAGAGTATGGTGATTTAACACTATTAATGGAAGTGCCTGGTTAAGCAAGGGAAACTGCTTAAAACGATTCTTTAATTTGAGAAAAGAGGTAACTGAGTTCCTCAATGTACATGTCAAAACACCTAGCTCCTTGGAAATGCAAGTAAAGCTTCTCAATTCACTTTTTTTTGTGCAGTATGGCCTTTATAACAGACATAAGTCACCACATGAATGAACTAAATTTGAAATAACAGGGTCCAAATCAAACCATACCTCAGTTAGTTGGGCACTTAGACGGACTTGTAAGCCGACTTAAGATTTTCCAATCCATCTTTAAAAAAGCCAATCTCATTCATTTTTCATCATGCAAATATCATGGAAGAAATCCCAACCAGTGATTTCAGTTTTTGCATACCTATTTCAGATAAGCTTCTGGAGTCGTTCAATGAACGGTTTTGGGATTTTAATGAAATGCGGCCACAACTTTTCTTATTTAACAACCCCATATCTTGTGATATTCCACAGCAAGATGACAACATTCAATTAGAGCTCTGGGACTTGCAAAGTGACCCATTTTTTCAGACAAGGTCGGAAACTGGTACGTTCTGCATACATTTGGCTCATCGATGTATGCGCGGCCCTCGTCATCACTGGAAGATATTGAAGTGGCCCTTTGGGGTTAAGAAGTTGGCCATCCCTGGTTTAGATGATGATTCTGGGTTGTACGTTTATAGTTTATAGAACTTACGTGATCGTTGTGATCACTAAAACTACAGTGAGTCCGGGAATGTTCTCCGCAGCGCCTACATGCGTCTGCGAGAGCTAGCTACAGTGAGTCCGGGAATGTTCTCCGCAGCGCCTACATGCGTCTGCGAGAGCTAGCTACAGTGAGTCCGGGAATGTTCTCCGCAGCGCCTACATGAGTCTGGGAGAGCTAGCTACAGAGAGTCCGGGAATGTTCTCCGCAGCGCCTACATGAGTCTGCGAGAGCTAGCTACAGTGAGTCCGGGAATGTTCTCCGCAGCGCCTACATGAGTCTGCGAGAGCTAGCTACAGTGAGTCCGGGAATGTTCTCCGCAGCGCCTAGATGCGTCTGCGAGAGCTAGCTACAGTGAGTCCGGGAATGTTCTCCGCAGCGCCTACATGCGTCTGCGAGAGCTAGCTACAGTGAGTCCGGGAATGTTCTCCGCAGCGCCTACATGAGTCTGTGAGAGCTAGCTACAGTGAGTCCGGGAATGTTCTCCGCAGCGCCTACATGAGTCTGCGAGAGCTAGCTACAGTGAGTCCGGGAATGTTCTCCGCAGCGCCTAGATGCGTCTGCGAGAGCTAGCTACAGTGAGTCCGGGAATGTTCTCCGCAGCGCCTACATGCGTCTGCGAGAGCTAGCTACAGTGAGTCCGGGAATGTTCTCCGCAGCGCCTACATGAGTCTGCGAGAGCTAGCTACAGTGAGTCCGGGAATGTTCTCCGCAGCGCCTACATGAGTCTGTGAGAGCTAGCTACAGTGAGTCCGGGAATGTTCTCCGCAGCGCCTACATGGGTCTGCGAGAGCTAGCTACAGAGAGTCCGGGAATGTTCTCCGCAGCGCCTACATGCGTCTGCGAGAGCTAGCTACAGTCAGTCCGGGAATGTTCTCCGCAGCGCCTACATGAGTCTGCGAGAGCTAGCTACAGTCAGTCCGGGAATGTTCTCCGCAGCGCCTACATGCGTCTGCGAGAGCTAGCTACAGTCAGTCCGGGAATGTTCTCCGCAGCGCCTACATGAGACTGCGAGAGCTAGCTACAGTGAGTCCGGGAATGTTCTCCGCAGCGCCTACATGGGTCTGCGAGAGCTAGCTACAGTGAGTCCGGGAATGTTCTCCGCAGCGCCTACATGAGTCTGTGAGAGCTAGCTACAGTGAGTCCGGGAATGTTCTCTGCAGCGCCTACATGAGTCTGCGAGAGCTAGCTACAGTGAGTCCGGGAATGTTCTCCGCAGCGCCTACATGTGTCTGCGAGAGCTAGCTACAGTGAGTCCGGGAATGTTCTCCGCAGCGCCTACATGAGTCTGCGAGAGCTAGCTACAGTGAGTCCGGGAATGTTCTCCGCAGCGCCTACATGTGTCTGCGAGAGCTAGCTACAGTGAGTCCGGGAATGTTCTCCGCAGCGCCTACATGAGTCTGCGAGAGCTAGCTACAGTGAGTCCGGGAATGTTCTCCGCAGCGCCTACATGTGTCTGTGAGAGCTAGCTACAGTGAGTCCGGGAATGTTCTCCGCAGCGCCTACATGAGTCTGCGAGAGCTAGCTACAGTGAGTCCGGGAATGTTCTCCGCAGCGCCTACATGAGTCTGCGAGAGCTAGCTACAGTGAGTCCGGGAATGTTCTCCGCAGCGCCTACATGTGTCTGTGAGAGCTAGCTACAGTGAGTCCGGGAATGTTCTCCGCAGCGCCTACATGAGTCTGCGAGAGCTAGCTACAGTGAGTCCGGGAATGTTCTCCGCAGCGCCTACATGTGTCTGCGAGAGCTAGCTACAGTGAGTCCGGGAATGTTCTCCGCAGCGCCTACATGAGTCTGCGAGAGCTAGCTACAGTGAGTCCGGGAATGTTCTGCGCAGCGCCTACATGGGTCTGCGAGAGCTAGCTACAGTGAGTCCGGGAATGTTCTCCGCAGCGCCTACATGAGTCTGCGAGAGCTAGCTACAGTGAGTCCGGGAATGTTCTCCGCAGCGCCTACATGAGTCTGCGAGAGCTAGCTACAGTGAGTCCGGGAATGTTCTCCGCAGCGCCTACATGAGTCTGCGAGAGCTAGCTACAGTGAGTCCGGGAATGTTCTCCGCAGCGCCTACATGCGTCTGCGAGAGCTAGCTACAGTGAGTCCGGGAATGTTCTCCGCAGCGCCTACATGAGTCTGCGAGAGCTAGCTACAGTGAGTCCGGGAATGTTCTCCGCAGCGCCTACATGAGTCTGCGAGAGCTAGCTACAGTGATTCCGGGAATGTTCTCCGCAGCGCCTACATGAGTCTGCGAGAGCTAGCTACAGAGAGTCCGGGAATGTTCTCCGCAGCGCCTACATGAGTCTGCGAGAGCTAGCTACAGAGAGTCCGGGAATGTTCTCCGCAGCGCCTACATGAGTCTGCGAGAGCTGGCTACAGTGAGTCCGGGAATGTTCTCCGCAGCGCCTACATGAGTCTGCGAGAGCTAGCTACAGTGAGTCCGGGAATGTTCTCCGCAGTGTTTACATGGGTCTGCGAGAGCTAGCTACAGTGAGTCCGGGAATGTTCTCCGCAGCGCCTACATGAGTCTGGGAGAGCTAGCTACAGTGAGTCCGGGAATGTTCTCCGCAGCGCCTACATGCGTCTGCGAGAGCTAGCTACAGTGAGTCCGGGAATGTTCTCCGCAGCGCCTACATGAGTCTGCGAGAGCTGGCTACAGTGAGTCCGGGAATGTTCTCCGCAGCGCCTACATGAGTCTGCGAGAGCTAGCTACAGAGAGTCCGGGAATGTTCTCCGCAGCGCCTACATGAGTCTGGGAGAGCTAGCTACAGTGAGTCCGGGAATGTTCTCCGCAGCGCCTACATGAGTCTGCGAGAGCTAGCTACAGTGAGTCCGGGAATGTTCTCCGCAGCGCCTACATGAGTCTGCGAGAGCTAGCTACAGTGAGTCCGGGAATGTTCTCCGCAGCGCCTACATGAGTCTGCGAGAGCTAGCTACAGTGAGTCCGGGAATGTTCTCCGCAGCGCCTACATGAGTCTGCGAGAGCTAGCTACAGTGAGTCCGGGAATGTTCTCCGCAGCGCCTACATGCGTCTGCGAGAACTAGCTACAGTGAGTCCGGGAATGATCTCCGCAGCGCCTACATGCGTCTGCGAGAGCTAGCTACCGTGAGTCCGGGAATGTTCTCCGCAGCGCCTACATGCGTCTGCGAGAGCTAGCTACAGTGAGTCCGGGAATGTTCTCCGCAGTGCCTACATGCGTCTGCGAGATCTAGCTACAGTGAGTCTGGGAATGTTCTCCGCAGCGCCTACATGCGTCTGCGAGAGCTAGCTACAGTGTTTCCGGGAATGTTCTCCGCAGCACCTACATGCGTCTGCGAGAGCTAGCTACAGTGAGTCCGGGAATGTTCTCCGCAGCGCCTACATGCGTCTGCGAGAGCTAGCTACAGTGAGTCCGGGAATGTTCTCCGCAGTGCCTACATGCGTCTGCGAGAGCTAGCTACAGTGAGTCCGGGAATGTTCTCCGCAGCGCCTACATGAGTCTGCGAGAGCTAGCTACAGCAGTTACGTTGGTAGCACGGCTGCTGCTTGCATCATAACAAATAAACAGTAAACTTTGTACTCACCACAGCCATTCATAACACATGCTGGAACCATTCAAAGTACATCACAGTAAATACTGAGCTATTACAATGTTGTCAGAATTGTATCCATTTGTGTTTTTGAACAGTAAAATAGACATTTAAATGATAATATAAAACAACCTTCCTCGTGGATCATGTGAACAAAACTTCTTGCTGTACGAGGCAAGGAGGATAGAATAAAATAATTAAAAAGAAGTACAATTTTCCGCCGTCCTCGAACCCAGGCGCAATACCACAGTTAGATCTTAAATATTGATTGGCATGTTTTCAAATGTAGTAAGAGCAATTTTGTGTTAACCCATTAATGTCATTTGACGAGCATTGCTTTACTTACGTTGTAAGCGCCACAGACAGCTGCTCCTGGAGCTGGTCGAGCTGGATCTCGAGCTCCGCTGCGTGGCGGCCGAGCTCCTGCAGCACCTCCTGGAGAGAGCCGCGATCATTCTCCAGCGCCGTCACGTAGCAGGCCTGCTCCTGCAGCACCTCCTGGAGAGAGCCGCGATCATTCTCCAGCGCCGTCACGTAGCGGGCCTGCTCCTGCAGCACCTCCTGGAGAGAGCCGCGATCGATCTCCAGCGCCGCCGCGTAGCGGGCCTGCTCCTTCAGCTCCTCCTGGAGGGAGCCGCTATCGACCTCCAACGCCTCCACGTAGCGGGCCTGCTCCTTCAGCTCTCCTGGAGAGAGCCGCGATCGATCTCCAGCGCCGCCACGTAGCGGGCCTGCTCCTTCAGCTTCTCCTGGAGAGAGCCGCGATCGATCTCCAGCGCCACCACGTAGCGGGCCTGCTCCTTCAGCTCCTCCTGGAGAGAGCCGCGATCGATCTCCAGCGCCGCCACGTAGCGGGCCTGCTCCTTCAGCTCCTCCTGGAGAGAGCCGCGATCGATCTCCAGCGCCGCCACGTAGCGGGCCTGCTCCTTCAGCTCCTCCTGGAGAGAGCCGCGATCGATCTCCAGCGCCGCCACGTAGCGGGCCTGCTCCTTCAGCTCCTCCTGGAGAGAGCCGCGATCGATCCCCAGCGCCGCCACGTAGCGGGCCTGCTCCTGCAGCACCTCCTGGAGAGAGCCGCGATCAATCTCCAGCGCCGCCACGTAGCGGGCCTGCTCCTTCAGCTCCTCCTGGAGAGAGCCGCGATCGATCCCAGGCGCCGCCACCTAGCGGGCCTGCTCCTTCAGCTCCTCCTGGAGAGAGCCACTATCGACCTCCAGCGCCGCCACGTAGCGGGCCTGCTCCTTCAGCTCCTCCTGGAGAGAGCCACTATCGACCTCCAGCGCCGCCACGGAGCGGGCCTGATCTTGCAGCACCTCCTGGAGAGAGCCGCGATCGATCTCCAGCGCCGCCACGTAGCGGGCCTGCTCCTTCAGCTCCTCCTGGAGAGAGCCGCGATCGATCCCCAGCGCCGTCACGTAGCGGACCTGCTCCTTCAGCTCCTCCTGGAGAGAGGCGCGATCGATCTCCAGCGCCGCCACGTAGCGGGCCTGCTCCTTCAGCTCATCCTGGAGAGAGCCACTATCGACCTCCAGCGCCGCCACGTAGCGGGCCTGCTCCTTCAGCTCCTCCTGGAGAGAGCCGCGATCGATCTCCAGCGCCGTCACGTAGCGGACTTGCTCCTTCAGCTCCTCCTGGAGAGACACGCGATCATTCTCCACCGCCGTCACGTAGCGTGCCTGCTCCTTCAGCTCCTCCTGGAGAGAGCCGCGATCATTCTCCAGCGCCGTCACGTAGCGTGCCTGCTCCTTCAGCTCCTCCTGGAGAGAGCCGCGATCATTCTCCAGCGCCGTCACGTAGCGGGCCTGCTCCTTCAGCTCCTCCTGGAGAGACACGCGATCATTCTCCACCGCCGTCACGTAGCGTGCCTGCTCCTTCAGCTCCTCCTGGAGAGAGCCGCGATCATTCTCCAGCGCCGTCACGTAGCGTGACTGCTCCTTCAGCTCCTCCTGGAGAGAGCCACGATCGATCTCCTGCGCCGCCACGTAGCGGGCCTGCTCCTTCAGCTCTTCCTGGAGAGACACGCGATCATTCTCCACCGCCGTCACGTAGCGTGCCTGCTCCTTCAGCTCCTCCTGGAGAGAGCAACGATCGATCTCCAGCGCCGCCAAGTAGCGGGCCTGCTCCTTCAGCTCCTCCTGGAGAGAGCCGCGATTGATCTCCAGCGCCGCCACGTAGCGGGCCTGCTCCTTCAGCTCCTCCTGGAGAGAGCCGCGATAATTTTCCAGCGCCGTCACGTAGCGGGCTTGCTCCTGCAGCACCTCCTGGAGAGAGCCGCGATCGATCTCCAGCACCGTCACGTAGCGGGCCTGCTCTTTCAGCTCCTCCTGGAGAGAGCCGCGATCATTCTCCAGCGCCGTCACGTAGCGTGCCTGCTCCTTCCGCTCCTCCTGGAGAGAGCCGCGATCGATCTCCAGCAACGTCACGTAGCGGGCCTGCTCTTTCAGCTCCTCCTGGAGAGACCCGCGATCATTCTCCAGCGCCGTCACGTAGCGGGCCTGCTCCTTCAGCTCCTCCTGGAGAGAGCCGCGATCGATCTCCAGCACCGTCACGTAGCGGGCCTGCTCTTTCAGCTCCTCCTGGAGAAACCCGCGATCATTCTCCAGCGCCGCCACGTAGCGGGCCTGCTCCTTCAGCTCCTCCTGGAGAGAGCCGCGATCATTCTCCAGCGCCGTCACGTAGCGGGCCTGCTCTTGCAGCACCTCCTGGAGAGAGCAGCGATCGATCTCCAGCGCCGATACGTAGCGGGCCAGCTCCTTCAGCTCCTCCTGGAGAGAGCCGCGATCATTCTCCAGCGCTGCCATGTAGCAGGCCTGCTCTTGCAGCACCTCCTGGAGAGACCCGCGATCATTCTCCAGCGCCGCCACGTAGCGGGCCTGCTCCTTCAGCTCCTCCTGGAGAGAGCCGCGATCGATCTCCAGCGCCGCCACGTAGCGGGCCTGCTTCTTCAGCTCCTTCTGGAGAGAGCCACGATCGATCTCCAGCGTCGCCACGTAGCGGGCCTGCTCCTTCAGCTCCTCCTGGAGAGAGCCGCGATCGATCTCCAGCGCCGTCACGTAGCGGACCTGCTCCTACAGCTTCTCCTGGAGAGACCCGCGATCATTCTCCAGCACCGTCACGTAGCGGGCCTGCTCTTTCAGCTCCTCCTGGAGAG
Organism: Meconema thalassinum; assembly: GCA_946902985.2. Classification (NCBI taxonomy): domain Eukaryota; kingdom Metazoa; phylum Arthropoda; class Insecta; order Orthoptera; family Tettigoniidae; genus Meconema; species Meconema thalassinum. Next base: position 291,839,458 of record OX336396.1, on the reverse strand, counting down.
AGCCGCGATCATTCTCCAGCGCCGCCACGTAGCGGGCCTGCTCCTGCAGCACCTCCTGGAGAGAGAGCCGCGATCGATCTCCAGCGCCGTCACGTAGCGGGCCTGCTCCTTCAGCTCCTCCAGGAGAGAGCCGCGATCATTTTCCAGCGCCGTCACGTAGCGGGCCTGCTCCTTCAGCTCCTCCAAGAGAGAGCCGCGATCATTTTCCAGCGCCGCCACGTAGCGGGCCTGCTCCTTCAGCTCCTCCTGGAGAGAGCCGCAATCGATCTCCAGCGCCGTCACGTAGCGGGCCTGCTCCTTCAGCTCCTCCTGGAGAGAGCCGCAATCGATCTCCAGCGCCGCCACGTAGCGGGCCTGCTCCTTCAGCTCCTCCAGGAGAGAGCCGCGATCATTTTCCAGCGCCGTCACGTAGCGGACCTGCTCCTTCAGCTCCTCCTGGAGAGAGCCGCAATCGATCTCCAGCGCCGTCACGTAGCGGGCCTGCTCTTTCAGCTCCTCCTGGAGCGACCCGCGATAATTTTCCAGCGCCGCCACGTAGCGGGCCTGCTCCTTCAGCTCCTCCTGGAGAGAGAGAGCCGCGATCATTCTCCAGCGCCGTCACGTAGCGTGCCTGCTCCTTCAGCTCCTCCTGGAGCGACCCGCGATAATTTTCCAGCGCCGCCACGTAGCGGGCCTGCTCCTTCAGCTCCTCCTGGAGAGAGAGAGCCGCGATCATTCTCCAGCGCCGTCACGTAGTGGGCCTGCTCTTTCAGCTCCTCCTGGAGCGACCCGCGATAATTTTCCAGCGCCGCCACGTAGCGGGCCTGCTCCTTCAGCTCCTCCTGGAGAGAGAGAGCCGCGATCATTCTCCAGCGCCGTCACGTAGCGGGCCTGCTCCTGCAGCACCTCATGGAGAGAGCCGCGATCGATCTTCAGCGCCGCCACGTAGCGGGGCTTGTTCTTCAGTTCCTCTTCGAGGGAGCCGCAATCGATCTCCAGCGCCGTTACGTTGCGGGCCTGCTCCTTCAGCACTTCCTGGAGGGAACCGCGCTCGATCTCCAGCGCCGTCACGTTGCGGGCCTGCTCCTTCAGCACCTCCTGGAGAGAGCCGCGATCATTCTCCAGCGCAGTCACATAGCGGGCCTGCTCCTTCAGCTCCTCCTGGAGAGAGCCGCGATCATTCTCCACCGCCGTCACGTAGCGGGCCTGCTCCTTCAGCTCCTCCTGGAGAGAGCCGCGATCATTCTCCAGCGCCGCCACGTAGCTGGCCTGCTCCTGCAGCACCTCCTGGAGAGAGCCGCGATCGATCTCCAGCGCCGCCAGGTAGCGGGCCTGCTCCTTCAGCACCTCCTGGAGAGAGCCGCGATCGATCTCCAGCGCCGCCACGTAGCGGGGCTGCTCCTTCAGCACATCCTGGAGAGAGCCGCGATCATTCTCCGAAATTTGAAAAGACCTAAAATTAATAAAACAAAATATTAAATAAAACTAATGATATAAACAAACGGCTGCAGTAACTACTGGGTGGATTGAGTAGCTCAGTAGTTTCTGTTGCCGGTCCCAAGCCCGGAGAAAGGAGGAGCGTTGGCTCAAAGCCGCAAAATAGCAAACTCACTGGCGTTTGTTTGCAATCCGACGGCCAGTGGACAGCGAATGTTCCTCTAGTTGAGGCGGCTGTACTTGAACCTTCTTGAACTCAAGAATCGAGTCGTACACTTGTGGTCTCAACCAGTCGATAGACTAGACCCACCTGATCATCGGATTCTGGGGGATTATGTAATGTGATTGATTATCGTATAATTTGTTAAGGTTTTAGATATTGTTAATAGCAGGATCCGAAGTCAGTTTAGAAGAGCATATTTTAACATTGTAGGAATATTTATTTGAGGTTCAGGACCTGTGCCCAGGAACGAGGAAGTATGTTGTGCTAGCGCCAGGTTTATCCGACCGGGCCGGGTGCAAAGGTGACTCCTGCTGCAAGTCGGCAGGAGTAGGTTTGGCAACCATGTACGAGAGGTGTGTCTCAGTTAAATTAGAAAGGTATTATACTATGTCCTTATTTGGAGGTATTGTTCAGGATTGGCTGTGCCCGTGATTTAAGATGTTTCGACCAGTTGATTGAGGATGGGAGGTGACTGGTATATATACTTGGCGAGGCAGTGAAGATTATTCGATTTTGTGACTACGGGGGAGGAGTGGGTTCTTACGGTAAACTCCGGGTGGAGTAGTTGATAAATTTTGTGGCTGCGTGTTAAGGAGTGGTTGTTTGTTCGATCAGGGATCGACATAAAGTCAGTAGTTAGGTGTTTGGATTTTTAAGTGGAGAAGGAAGGAAAGTAATTCAGACGCTCACGATATTGCGTTCAGAGTTTCAATAACGGACTTGCAAGTTGAATTATTCTCACGGGAATAATTCGCCTAGTTTCAGATAAGTCGCCAAGACTTCCTGCCTCGAAAAGCATGACGTATTGATAACTTAAGTCTTTATTGAAATTCGAGGGCCATAACGAGAAGTTTGTTAATCTACGAAAACAAGTAAAATATGCCAAGTATTGTTCAATTCAGGTGCGAATTAGTTGCGATAATCCACCAAACGGATTCAGAGCACTATTATTCAGTCAGATCCACGAAGCAGTATAAATCGTTGGATTCTGAAAATCAGTAATTCACAGTAATTAAAAGTAGTAACAGAAAGTCATACGTGTGAAACCATTAGTAACTGCGTTACAAGTAACTAGGACTGATACTCTGGGAGCATTATTCCCAGAAACAGTAGAGTTAGTCTTCACATCTGAGACCAGCATCTGTAAGTACCAGTCATCATCTTCTTCCAAGGGTTCATCAATGCATGTCATACGTGTGCCTGTGTATATATGATAGGGATGCTTGGGTAGACTGTATCGACGAGGATCCCGCCAAGTGTATATATTTATGTCTGGTATCAGAATACATGCCTATTTTTACCAGATATCCAGTGTTTTTATTTTATGCGGTCACCGGTGTAGTTGGGTGTGAATGCTTATTGCTGCTGTCTATATCGTACAGGTGTTTAACCCCCCACGCACCCCGTGTAGTAGAGGAAACATTACAATTGGTCGCCCAAGTGGGACTGATACGTTACAATTGGCGCCCAACGTGCGGTTGATACGTTACAATTTATTTCCGTAGCTTCAAGACTGCTTTCGTCTCTCGTGTTTCTAGTGTTCAAGGGTAAATATGACATTTGTCTTTAAAAAACCACTCCACGAGTGTTTACAATTCATGGGGGCGACAGACTTTGCCTGACAAATTTCCCTGATGTTGGCACAATATTCCGCGATATTAATTTAGCGGCTGCAAAATAATTCTCACTCGCTCGACGCAAAATTTGTTGTATTTTAGATCTACGGTATTCATTTTCTATAATTTCCCTAATTTTTTCCACACTTTTGTGACATTCTCCGATTTCCAGGTTCTGTCACCAACATACAATAACCGTAATTTCCTAGTGCCTGAAACAAAATACAAGTATTTACACAATCTTCTTACACAAATGGGGGCACACAACCTACCTTGTCCAGCTCTTCCTCGGCCCTTCGCCGCCCCGCCTCGGCCGCCGAGCGTGCTAACTCGGCAACCTCAAGCTTCAGGTCGTACTCCTCCAGCTCCTCCTTGGCCCTTCGGCACATCTCCACGGCCGCCGAACGTGCGGACAGGACAACCTGCAGCGCCAGCTCGGCCCTGTGACGCGCCTCATCGGCCACCGAGCTTGCTGACTGGGCAGCTTCCAGCTTCAGCTTGGTCCAGCGAAGCACCGCCTTGGCCGCCAAGCGTGCTGCCTTTTCACCCTCCAGCTTCCGCTCGGCCCTGCGACGCCCCGTCACGGCCCTGCGACGCCCCGCCTCGGCCGCCAAGCGTGCTGCCTTGGCATCCTCCAGCTGCTGGTCGATGTCCTCCAGCCTCAGCTCGGCCCTTGGACGCGGCTCCAAGCCATCCTCCACCTGACAGACAGACGAAATTAACATTAGTAACACTTCATTTCTTGATATGTGAAAACACACAGATTGCAGAAAGAAAATCTCAACACACTCTTTCCAAGCCTCGGTTTTAAACCTTAGATTAGATTGCTAAAGCGAGCTTCTATGCCCAAGGAGTAAAGCCGGCGGTCCCATGAGATGTGAAGCAAGGAGAGAGCTACTTACAGTCGCATGTGTGTCTCAGCTGTGTAGGCTATATGGCTATATGGTCATACGGTGATATCTCGGGAAACAATGGTCGGAGAGGGTCATGCGATATCTTGTTTTAAGGGTATTTTTCTGATTTATCCTATGGCACACTTATTTTTTAATATGATGAATTTTGAAAAATGAGGGAAACGGATTTTTGGGGAAAAATTATTTTTAGATCTTTGGTTATATTTCAGTAAGGAATGGTCGCATTTGGATGTGCAAGGTATGCTGTTTTCAGCACGTTGCCCTCTTTTACATGTTGCAAGATGTTCTTTTTTGGAAAATGAGGGAAACGGATTTTTTTAATAAAAGTTTTTTTAACGATAAAATGATATTACATGGTGTGAGGTGTCATCGTTTTTATAATTAGGCCCTCTTCATCATTATGTGATTAAATTTTCGTTAAATGTGTTGGAAAATGGGTGAAAACTATTTTTTTGAGAAAAGTGGGTTTTTACCTGAAACGGGTATGAAAACAAAAGCATGCGTTGAATCTCTATGTTTATGTTTGTAAGTGGTAAAAAGAAAAACGTATTATTATTATTATTCAGTATTATAAATGATCACGGCTGGACTGTATACAGAGCTGTCGAGGCAAGGACCGTGGAGCAGAGCTTGTAACATGTTATCAAAGCAGATAAAGGAGTGTGAGATGATAATCGTACCCATGGGAAAGGTTGGGGTGTGACGTTACTCAAATGGAATGTGTTCATACGCCGGTTTACACGGGTTATGATTCCCACAACTAAATGTCTTTTCGTGCACACTCACATAACTTGAAGACATGGGTAGATGTTTCTCAGCTGACCTCAACTGGGTAGAATGTACTGGTGTGGGAAAGTCCTGACTCGATAAGTTATTCCACCCCCCACCAATACCCCGGTGGGAGGTGTGAATGGCAAAGAAATGATTAATATATGTAGGCGGTGATGGAAGATTACTTTTCACTTGACATTTGGTTGCAGTGGTTGTTAGTGAGTGAGGTTAATTAAAGGATCAATTTTAAACTATTGACAAGGTATGTCATTGTCACCTGCTGTTCCCAAGGTTGTGGGATTGAATTCCTACTGCTAAACTGTGAACGGGGTTGTTGCTTGTTGTGCCCAAGGTTGTTGGATTGAATCCTGCTGCTATACTGTACAACGTGTTTACTGTTGCAGCTTTAATTACCAAGGTAAGGTTAACTTTATTAAATAAGCATGTCTACTACACACATTCTATTTTACCAACCATTAGCTATGTGTTATAAAAGTCGCGTTTGCTCAGGCTGAATTGGAAACGTGAACGAGTGTCTGTACCCTAAACAGTTTGTAGAAACATGTTTTGATATTTTTAAGAATGAGATTGAATAACATTTGAGATCGCACTACACTTTGAAAGTAAACATGAAACTGCTGTGTGAATTTGTATTGATAAAAATGACATGGAAGAAAGGCACAAGTTTAATCTTTGTACTAAAATACGGGAATCGCTTGTATCAGATAATTTAGAAAGCTGGTATGAGACTTATGGCGTGCATTCTCTCGTGAATAAATTTGAAATATTGCAGGATGGTCCCAGTGGCTTAGCATTAGAGAAAATTCACTACTTTCAAGCCGATATTTGCAAGTATAATACGCTTAACGTTGGCTCGAGCTTTATTTCAACACCAAAGCCTATAGCTTCGAAAAAATCAGTTGTGAATATTCAAAACAGAGACGATTATTGTTTTTTTGGTGTCTTGAGAGGTTTCTTGCAACCATGCAAAGACCGTAATGGTCATAAACCAGGGAAGTACAAAGAAATGTTTGTTCACTTAAAAGAAACTCTGATTCTAACCGATGAATCATTCCCCAAGCGTTTAGATAACATAAATCAGTTTTAAAAGGGTAATACTGATTTTTCAATAATGGTATATGGCGTGGAAGGCTCTCATATTGCTGGACCATTATACGCCGCGAAAGAGCGTAAACAACATCACATTCATTTGTTGTATTTGTCTGATGGGAATAAGAACCATTATTGTTTGATTAAAAATCTTGGGAAACTAGTAAGCAGCCAAGTGTCTAAACATAATGGTAAAAAGTATATTTGCGAACGCTGCCTTCAGTATTTTGGAACCCCTGATCTGTTACAACGACATACGCAGGACCGTGAAACGCAAATAGCGGTTATGCTGGTATTGCCCGAAGGGAAAGACAAAATTCTGAAATTTAAAGCCATACACAAACAAGACATGATGTGTATGCCGATTTTGAGGCATTCACTGTACCCCCTACAAGGTTGCGAACCCAATCCCCATACAAGTTCAACGTATCATGTGCAAAAACATGAACCGTTTGCCGTAGCGTATCATGTTGTGTGCACTTTTGGTAAGTCAAAGTTGCGCTATGATAGTTACCAAGTCCCTAATTGTACACAGTGGTTTGTCAAGCAGATGGCGGCTTTGACGGATGACGTACAGAGGTTATTGGACAACCCTGTACGTTTGCATTTAAATGATGTACAGCGCAAGCAAGCTGTGACTTGTCATATTTGTGAGAAGTCTATTCTATGTGAAGACGAAAACGTAATGGAGCATTCACACTTCACAAGGCAGTTTAGAGGTTCAGCCCATAGCGTGTGTAATGAAAACTACCCTGCCCCCCGCTTCATCAGTGTGTTCTTTCATAATTTGAGCCACTACGATCTTCACTTTATCATTAAAGAGTTTGCAAATGTAGATAAAGGTACATTCAGTATTCCGCCCCAAAACCTTGAAAGCTTCACCTCTCTTTCATGGTGGAGAGGGAAGATGTGCATTCGCTTTCTTGACTCGTTTAAATGTATGTCATGATCCCTTGACAGCCTAGCGAATAGCTTGGAAGAAAACGAGTTGAATTACACGCAAGCTCATTTTACAAATAAACAACAGTTTAAATTGTGTATTCGTAAAGGAATATTTCCTTACGATTACGTGCAGAGCTGGGCTGTGCTTGATGAAAAATCTTTGCCTCCTCAAGAGAAATTATTTTCTTTGCTAACTCAAAGCACGATATCCGATGAGGATTACGCCCACGCTTGTCATGTATGGAGAGAGTTTAACATAAAGACCCTAGGCGAATATGCTATGCATTACCTGAAACTCGATGTACTTTTATTGATAGACGTGTTTGAAAAGTTCCGTCAATTGTGCCATAGCATTTACGGCCTGGACCCGGCACATTATTTTACTAGTCCAGGCCTGTCATTTGATGCAACACTAAAGTACACTAACGTTGAGCTTGATTTATTTACAGATCCCGATATGGTATTAATGATGGGAAAAGGGATTCGAGGAGGTTTTGTTTCCCTAAACCAGAGGCATGCAAGGCAAATAAATGAATACATGTCTTATTATTGTCCCGAGGCACCTGTCTCGTATCTCATGTATTATGAAGTGAATAATTTGTATGGTCACGCCATAAGCCAACCTTTGCCTTACAAAAACTTTGCTTGACTTTCTCAGGAACAAGTAGAAAATTTCAATGTCCATGCAGGAAGACGCTGGTTTTATTTTAGAAGTCGACCTAGCCTACCCCGCATGCCTGAGAGAGAAACATAGCGATTTCCCTTTTTGTCTAGAGAAAATGGTCCCTCCACAAAGTAAAGTGAAAAATGAGAAATTGATGGGCGCTCTTTTTGATAAAAATCGCTATGTGTTACACATCAACATGTTGGTGGAATGCCTAGCCCAGGGCTTAAAGTTTAAAAACATCCACACGGCTATTTCCTTTGCCCAGAAACCTTGGCTGAAGCGGTGCATGGATTTAAACACCAGCCACAGGCAAAAAGCGACTCAGCAGTTCGAAATCTTTTTTTTAAACTGATGAACCACTGCATTTATGGAAAGAGTCTTGATAACGTAAGGCAATATCGGGACATTAAATTGGTGAATACCTGGGAGGGGCGCTATGGGGCTGAAAAGTACATTGCAAAGCCAAATTTCAAATCATTGAAAATTATTCATAACGACTTGGTGACGATTGAAATGTCGAAAACTTAAGTTGTTATGAATAAACCCATTTATTTGGAGCAGGTTATTTAAGACTTTCAAAATTGCATATGTACCAATTTCATTATGGCTTTGCAAAGCAACATTTTGGCAACGTGTCTTTGTTGTATAGCGACACGGACAGTTTTATTTACCATTTTCGTCATTGCAATCTGTATGTTGTTATGAGGGAATATAGTGAATCGGTTTGACACATCCTCGTATAGTAAGGGTAATGTGTTTAATATTCCCATTGCTGACAAAAAGGAGATTGGTTTGATGAATGACGAGTGCTCAGATACCATAATGACAGAGTTTGTTGGCCTCGCCCCTAAAATGTATAGTTTTAGGTTAATGGATGAAAAGGAGTCCAAGCGAACGAAAGGTGTAAGCCAGAATATGGTCAAACGCCTTCGTGTTGATTATTTAAATGTCCTTCAGACAGGCACGACCATGTCCCACGAATGTTTTGGGTATTATCAGCATTATGCAATCTGCCAACTTACTGTGTTTATTTTGAATTGAGGAGGGATATGCAAATGAAATCTTTATTATTGAAAATTCTTTTTTCATAATTTCGGGTGAATGTAAAATGAAATGAAAATCCACAGCCTGCTTCCAGTCAACCGACCGGGTCAGGGAATGGAATGAATGAAGCCCCCATCTAGTGGCGAGGATATGAACTGTGCCAGCTGCCGAAGCCTGTCGCACTCCCCTGGGGCAATGATTAAATGAATGACAAGATGAAATGAAATTATAGTGGCGAGAGTTGCTGGAATGAAATTGTGACAGGGAAAACTGGAGTACCCGGAGAAAAACCTGTCTGCCTAAGCCACGGAGGCCCTGAATGTAAAATAATCTACAAATTCTATTTAATCACGTTATTAGCAACATTTCTAATGAATGAATTTATTCATTTTTAATTCACAATGTTACCCACTCCTCGGTCTTCAATGTACGAAAGTTTGTTACAAACCACCTTGAGTTTTTGTGGGGTTCTACCCACATGACGTACATCAGTAGCATCCGACCTAACGGACAGACAGAGCTTCCCAATTGTTGCGGGAATGGGCCAAACGAACCTCTTTTGTATTTTGTTGATTCATATTTAGGAGCATCTGGGTAGATTATAGGCTAGGGAATAACCCACCCACCAAGGGAAGATGATTAAGAGAAGGAAGTAGATTTGGGATTTGGAAAAGAAGGATAGAAAAATAGGAGGAGAGTCCCACAAAATTAATAAGTTGAGGTTTAAATACGCTTAGAAGCAGTTGCCAATGGAAATTAACTCTCGGATACCTAAAGTAGGTACGAGCTTGGTCGAGGCTAACGGGAACCGCAGCTAGGACTTGGGCGGTTTGCAAGAGAGAGGCTTTAGTACATTTCCTCCCGAGCATGTATAAAAGTACTATGGAGAAGGGTGATGGTCTGGCAAGACTTAGAGGAACAAATTTACTGTATGTTTTCTCAAAGAAATTAGGTTTTACAAAGTGATTCGAAGAATGCCAATGATTTAACTCAAGCTTGGTATTTTCAATTTCCAAAATTATGGAGTTCCTGTAAGGGCGACCAAGTGTCTCTAAGAAGGAATATGATAAAGGATTATGCCTTATTGGGTAATCTTGGTAAATGAACCAATGGTTGCATTGGACAATGGCTAAGCTTTTACTCAGCGAGGAGCCGGCTAAAAGTTTAGACAAAAAGAAACACTTATTTTTTAGAAAACTGACCATAAGTTTTCGGAGAGGGTCTCCACAAGCAGGTAGTTGGCTTAGCGAACTTTACTTGCCTTACTGGCCAATTAGAATTAGCTATTACCGCTAAGAAGAACTTTAGTAAGGTGAAAATTAAGCGTTCTTGCTCAAATGCAACAAATGGTGAAAGCCCTATTAAAGATTTTAATGTCATTGAGTGAGGAGAGTCAAGGAAGACAGGATTTTGCCTAAACTTTATATTCGCAAATGAAAAAGCGAAGGGAAAAGATTTGTTTATTTTACAATTAGAAAAAGTTTGATAAAATTAACAATTATGCAATATAATTTTAATAAACATAGTTCATTTGAACTTTTTAACAAATAGGGTCGCAGACCTCTCAACATTAAATGGTTGCTCCAGGCAATTGACAATTTACAAGGTTTCAAACCTTACATGTTTCTAAAATTTTTATAAGAGTTAAACCAATAAACAATGAAATAATTAAAGCTTGAACGTGAATTGGAGTACAAAAAGTGTACCTTAAGAAATTCTTGAGAGAATGTTCTAGAGAAAATGACAACTTTGAAAATGACGATAGTAACAACGTGAAAATAAGATAGAAGTTCCTACAACTTCTTATATTTATACAGAGTTAATATATGAGAATTATACAAAGAGGGCAGGTCACTTATTGTGAAACCTGAAGAAAGTGAGAAGGAAGTTTCTAGACTTCCTATGTTTAATTAGGAATCACGAGAAAAATGGGGCAGTTTCCATTTCGTGAAACCTGAACATGACTCGCTCAAGAGTTTAGAGAATTGTTTTCCCTGATTTTGAAGGGAGGAACAATGTAAGTTTGAAACGTGTGTTAGACACGTATCACAAAGATTATACAGAGATACTTAATGATAAACCAACAAAAATGGAAGGGCACTTCTTAGAATGACACCTTATTGAAACAGACCTAGATTAAAAGTTTATTGCAGATTGTTAGTGAAAGGTTTAGGAAAGAGAAATGGGAATTAAGGAAAATGTTCATGGCCTTATTTAATATAACCGGACGATCGCGACGCGGTAGAAACGTGGAGAAAGCACTGTTTATCACTGTAGTCTATGAAGATGGATTCAAAGTTCACTATAGAAACACTAAAGTTCATGAAAAAGAAAGTTATTGCAATTATGGAAAGAACTGATTGCACTATATAGATGAGAGTCTATTTCTTGAAAAAGTTGTAATTTACAATTAAATGCGCCATAGAATTTTCCAGAGGTTCCAGCGGTGGAAGAAAGTTAGCTATTGCAAAAATTTATAAGGAAGATTCCTCATTTTAACTAGCATTTTCACAGTGCGTGAACAATACTTGAAGACAAGACTCGCAGATAGAGAACAAGGTCTAGAAGGTTCCAGAACGTCCTTAGCAGAAAATGGGGTTGAGAAAATCCAACGGAGGAAATAGTTTTATAATTATAGGCAGTGGGTATTAGATAATATCCCACGTAGCGAGAGGATTTCTCGTTTGAATCGCTTAAGGAAAGCTCTTTTATAGTAAGGTTGGCTTATACAAGCAAAAGCTCAACATGGCAAAACCCACGAAGAATGATTATTGCCCCAAAGTAAATAATTTCACACTGCCTATAATTAAAAGCACTTGGAAGTTAAAACCATGAAGATGAGGTTAAAACTTTTTAAAAATGGTACTTATCTCGATTTCATGTTGAAGTCGGAATTCCTCACTGATGCTTAGAGTTCCAACATGGCGTAAAAGAGGGTGAGCCTCTTGGTTTGAGGAGGCAAGCTCGAGCGGAGCTTTGACTGAACGAGTCAACTGCAGGCGGAGAAGTGAGAGCAGCTCAACGGAGCACGGAGAGACCACGGAAGGGGAAAGAGTGGGGGTAGGAAACAAAAGGTATACATATCAGCATAACCAACTTAGCAAAAAATAATTTTCTTCTTGATGGATGGTCTTCTAAGAGTTGATAGTAGGCGATATTAGCGCAGCATGGTGAGTGAAACAGTAGACGTAGTCCTCTTGCTCAAGGAGAAAATAGCTGACGATAGTAACGAGATCTGGTGGCCAGATGGATATGTAAGTCCTCTTGCACGATGAGGAATTGAGTAGCTTCAGAGGTTCGCTACTAGATGACGCTAGGTGGGTCACAGAAGTTATATATCTGAAACATACTTATGAAGACATAAGAGATATGCCCAACAAGGAGAAAACAGATGATCACTGTTGGTGGTTGACAAAGAGGAAGGAAGAAATGAACATGCAAAGAGCAATAAAAATTATATCTCAGGTACCGTGTATTCAAAGAATACACCATACTGGGGGGGGGCAAAACACCAACAGAGAGCAAATAAACAGTTACACATTTATTGGAAGCGGAGCGATCAAAGACAGTGGTCTTGTGATCGGTCCATTTGTGGTCAAGATTCTGGCCACCCTGACTCTCCCATCTCTTCCAGGGTAACATTCGGTCACCCTACCAGAAATCCATACTAGGGGGGGGGGGGTGAAACATCCCTAACCAAGACCAAGTCCCCCACTTTAATGTCGGGACTGGAAAGAAACCACTTCTGCCTCCGTTGCAAGGAAGTTAAATATTCCAAGTTCCATCTCTTCCAAAAAGAATTACGGAGGGCTTCAAGTTTACGCCAAACAATAGGTAAATTAAAATCCCTGTAAGAATTAGGAAGAGGAGGAGGGGCAGAAAGAGAAGTGCCGATAAGGAAGTGACCAGGGGTGAGTGGAAGTAGGTCATCAGGATCATTGGAAAGCGGAGTTAAAGGGCGAGAGTTAACAACACCTTCAATCAGAACAGACAGAGAATTGAATTCTTCGTAAGTCAGAATTCGATTACCTAAGACTTTTCTTAAATGACGTTTAGTGAGCTTTACGCAAGATTCCCACCTACCACCATGATGCGGAGCGTAAGGAGGTATGAAGCGCCATTTGAAACCTTTTGAATAAGAAAAATTAGAGATTTGTTCCATGGCAGGAGAGGAAGTAAGAGCTTTCTTCCACAGGGAAGCTGCGCCCTGAAAGGTGGAAGCGTTATCAGAGAACATCTCAGCAGGAACACCACGCCTAGCGGTGAAACGAGAGACAGCTGATAAAAAATAAGAAGTAGAAGCATTCGTTACTAGTTCCAAGTGGATTGCGCCGGTAACCATGCAAACAAAGAGAGAAACATAAAGCTTACCAAACAATTTGCGTTTAGCTTCAGGAGAGTTTCGTTGATATTGGAACGGACCCATATAGTCCACGCCAGTTAAAGCAAATGGGCGTATAGGAGAAGAACGAAAAGAGGGCAGATCGCTCATTAATTGAGTGTTGATTTTAGGTTTCGCTTTGAAACAAGGAATGCACTTATGAATTGCAGAAGAAACTTCATGAATTCCATTTATAATCCAGTACTTTTCTCTTAAGAGGCAGAGCAGAGTACGTGTACCAACATGAAGATTACGGTAATGAAAGTCACGTATAATTAAAGAAGTAACGTGATGTTTGGAAGGCAAAATAACGGGATGCTTTTTGTCCTCAGAGAGTAAAGATTGCGAGAGCCTTCCACCTACCCTAAGTAATCCATGGTCATCAAGGAACGGGGCTAAAGCACGAAGACGGCTGGATTTGGAAAGATCTCTTCTAGAAGAAAGCAATGACAATTCAGAAGAAAAGGCTTCTTGCTGTGTCAGTTGTAAAATCTTAATGGTAGCGAGATTCAATTCATGATTGGTAAGGTGTGGTTTAGGGAGAAGAGGTTGGTCAACCACAAGATATTTCCATCTAAGGAGATAGGCAACAATCCGTAGTAATTTATGGAAGGAAGAATAGCGTGACAACAAAGGATGAGATGCGTTGGAAACAAGACACGAAGCTATGGATAGAGGTACTTTAGCGTCAGGCAAGTCGGAGTTTGTAGCTGGGGGTTTAGAAGGCCATGAGGAAGATTCGTCGATTAGCCACGAGGGCCCATGCCAGTACAATTGGGAAGCTGCCAATTGAGAGGGTAAACAACCACGAGAGATGATATCAGCTGGATTATCCGCACTGGGAACATGCCTCCATTGACATCCAGAAGAAAGAGTTTGAATTTTGGAAACCCTGTTTGCGACAAAAGTTTGCCAATGAGAGGGGTTTTTGGCGATCCAAGAAAGGGCGATCATAGAATCGCTCCAGAGATAGATTTGCGAGAATTCGACCTTTAATACTTCCCGTAATTTCTTGACAAGTTCTGCAGCCATTAGTGCAGCGCACAGTTCGAGCCTAGGTAAAGTGATAGTTTTAAGAGGAGCGACCTTCGATTTGGCACAAACAAGGTTAGAAACTGGAGATCCATAGAGTGAATCGTGATAAACTAAATATGCACAGCAACCATAAGCTTTTTCGGAACTGTCCGCGAACACGTGAAGGAAAAAAGATGCATTAGAATGAGAGCTAATTAAATTCCTGGGAATTTCAATAAGGGAAAGATCCAGCAAATTGCTGCGAAACGAGAGCCAACGATTCAGAAAAGAAAGAGGGACAGCGTCATCCCATTCACATTTAAGCGACCACAGCTCTTGCATGAAAAGTTTGGCTATAACGATAACTGGGGCAAGGAATTGAAGCGGATCAAAAATTTTTGCAATTTCAGAGAGGATTTGTCTTTTTGTATTAGGAAGCTCTTCTGCGAGCGTAACTTTATAGATAAGAGTGTCAGTGCTAGTGCACCAGTGAACTCCTAGAGTTTTTATAGATTCGGAGTTTCCACAAATTTCGACAGAGGAAGGATCTACGTCTTCAATGGGAAACTGAGCGAGAAACTCAGGGGAGTTGGAGTTCCACTTATGAAGTGGGAAACCTCCATTCCTTAGTAATGCTTGAAGTTCTAAAGATACAAAAGAAGCTTCCTCCAAAGAGGGGAAGGATTGCAAATAATCGTCAACATAGAATGACGTAGTTAGTGCTTCAGAGGCTTTGGGGTTAAATAAATGACCATCTTGTGAGGCAAGCAAGTGTAGAGATCGGATAGCAAGGAAAGCAGAGGGTTTTAAGCCATAAGTAACCGTTTTCAAGCGAAATACCTTAATGGGCTTATTGATTTCATCACGCCACAAGATTCTTTGAAGATCTCGTTGTTCTGGTTGAATTAACACTTGACGGTACATCTGTTTTATGTCGGCTATGACAGCTATGGGAAATAATCGAAAATTTAAGAGTATAGCAGATAAATCTGATTGAATAGCAGGACCAGAATAAAGAGTGTCATTAAGGCTGTTGCCATTAACGTCGGGTGATGAACCATTGAAAACAACTCGAATTTTATCTTTTACAAAGGGGTTTTTCCACACAGGATGATGATTTAAATAAACCGTTTCGATTGGGGGGTGCAATTCATCATCGGATTTGTTAACAACCTCCATATGATCTAAGCTTTCATACTCATCCATGAACTCAGTGTACTGCTTTTTGACGAGGGGTTCCTTTTTGAATTTGCTCTCGATAGCAAAGAGAGCTTTTCGAGCTTTAGGCTGAGAGTTAATAAGTTTGGGGGGATTGTGTAATCTTGGCATTTGAACAATGAACCGGCCATCAGAAGAACGAGTGGTCGTGTTCAAAAAAAGTTGCTCACAGAATTCATTTTCTGAAGAAGTTACATTAGGAGAATCAACATTTTCAAGCCTCCAAAACTGTTCCAGATCAGTATTGGAGAAGTAACATTGCGATGCGGGTTGAGGAGAATAATGGGGAAGTTGCCCTGTGACGATCCATCCAAAATTAGTGTCTCTGGCGACCACGTTTGAGGATAGCTTGCGAACCTGTTTCCGAAGGCAGTTCCAAAAGACATTGGCACTAAAGAGAATGTCAATGGGATTTTGTGTGTTAAACGAAGGATCGGCTAACCTTAAATGTGAGGGAATGTTTAATCCCGAAATATCAACCGAGTGACTAGGAGTGTCTTCTCCAATGCTATTAAGAATTAGACAATTAAGTTTAAGAAAGTTGTTTCTATGACAAGTATCTCTTATAGATAGCTTTGAGAATTGTAAAGCTTGCGATTTTGAGCTGTTGATGCCCGACACATTGATAGAAGTGGGGTTTACGGGTAGGCCTAGTTTTCTAATCAGGGAATTAGATACAAAATCATGAGTTGCCGCTGAGTCTAGAAGACCGCGTGCACGGACCCAGTTGCCAAAGTTATCCTGAACGTCAATTTGAACAGTAGACAACAATACTTGAGCACTGCGAATGGACTTAGCATTTTGAATGTATGATGAAGCATTAGAACTGTTAACACTATCATTTTTAGGAGAAGTGGATGCTGTTGATGACCTTGCCTGATCATGACGATGTAGCAGAGTATGATGAGCCTTTTCACAATGGTAGCAAAGTCTTGTGGATTTACAGTTAGAAGCAGAATGCGTGGGCGCTAGGCAGTTGAAACAATGTTTGTTTTGAGCGACTAATTTTCGTCTGTCATCGACTGACATTTCTTTAAAGGATTTGCAGAGGTATAGGGCATGGGGATCTTTACAAAGTATGCACTTTACCGGTTCGTTTAAACTTTTGCGAGGTTCACCTTGCGTGTTTAAAACAATAGAGCTAGCAACACGACGTTCACTAGACCTAGTTGGGTAACCAGTGGAGTTTGATTTGAATTTGGATGAGCTGGACCCTGGTTTTTGGGTATTAGACGCTGAGCGTTCGCTTTTGGGTTTGATGGACATTAATTCGAATTTGGAACTAGGAGATGAAGGTTCGCTCTGATTAGCTAGCGCGGTTAAAAGTTGGCATCTAGCGTTTATGAAAGTGACTAAATGCTCGTAAGAGTAGTCGTCTTCCTTAGAAAGTTCAATTTCCCAAGCTTTGAGGTTAGCAGCATCAACTTTAGAAACTACTAAATGTATTAGGAAAGTATCCCAATGTTCAGTAGGCTGCTCTAATTGGGACAAAGCTTTAACGTGGAGTTGGGTAGTGTCAATTAAAGTACGCAAACTAGTGACGTCATTGTGCTGTGACGCAGGTAGGTTAAATAGAGCCTTAATATGGCGTTGAATACGTAAACGTGAATTTCCATATCTTTCTTTTAATAAGTTAAAGGCAATGGGGTAATTTTCGGCACGCAGAGGAAGTGCTTCAACTAACTGCAAAGCTTGACCTCGAAGGATAGATCTCAAGTAATGAAACTTGTAAATGACTTGAATGTCTTCATTGTCATGAACAAGGGAGCAAAATAATTCATAGAAAGAATCCCAAGTGGATTCATCTCCAGAAAAATGGGGTAAATCAATTTTCGGTAAAGTAGGTTTGGGCTTGTGAGTGCTCTCACGGAAAGAAGTTTGGGGTTCGTGAAGGGAACCAAGAACAGAAGCGTCCTTTTTCAGCTCCTCTTCGAGTTGGCGTATTATTCTGAAAGCAGAACCTATGCCTTCGTAATATAAGTTCTCTACTTCGACACGATCTTCTGTTTGATTGAGCATGCAAGTTTCAATTTCAGTTTGAATGTTACAGTAGTTTTCATAAGAACGTTCAAAATCCTTTACACGGTGTTTCAACAAATCTAATTGCGCGTCTGAGGGATCTAATTCTTTTATGTACCTTCTGAATCGGGTAATTTGCCCTTTATAGGATGCTCGTTTAGAAGTAAGTTTTTCATCCTTATCCTTATCAGTGGGAGCCATATTAAAGAAGATAAATGAAAATGTAACTCACGAAACTGTGGAACCTTGGAAATGCTGTCAAGCTGGCAGCAGCGAATGAGTAGAAAGAATGGGACACACCATAGGAGACAGGAGCGGCCTCTTTCCCGTTCACAGGCTTTGCACGATGTGGTTATAGCTGAAATATTCAACACAGATATTAGAAATATGCAAAGTATTGTCAAATGACACTTTTTTAGAGAGAGAAAAGAAAAAATGGGCTCTCCCGGGTTTCTGGGACCAAATTTTGGGTAGATTATAGGCTAGGGAATAACCCACCCACCAAGGGAAGATGATTAAGAGAAGGAAGTAGATTTGGGATTTGGAAAAGAAGGATAGAAAAATAGGAGGAGAGTCCCACAAAATTAATAAGTTGAGGTTTAAATACGCTTAGAAGCAGTTGCCAATGGAAATTAACTCTCGGATACCTAAAGTAGGTACGAGCTTGGTCGAGGCTAACGGGAACCGCAGCTAGGACTTGGGCGGTTTGCAAGAGAGAGGCTTTAGTACATTTCCTCCCGAGCATGTATAAAAGTACTATGGAGAAGGGTGATGGTCTGGCAAGACTTAGAGGAACAAATTTACTGTATGTTTTCTCAAAGAAATTAGGTTTTACAAAGTGATTCGAAGAATGCCAATGATTTAACTCAAGCTTGGTATTTTCAATTTCCAAAATTATGGAGTTCCTGTAAGGGCGACCAAGTGTCTCTAAGAAGGAATATGATAAAGGATTATGCCTTATTGGGTAATCTTGGTAAATGAACCAATGGTTGCATTGGACAATGGCTAAGCTTTTACTCAGCGAGGAGCCGGCTAAAAGTTTAGACAAAAAGAAACACTTATTTTTTAGAAAACTGACCATAAGTTTTCGGAGAGGGTCTCCACAAGCAGGTAGTTGGCTTAGCGAACTTTACTTGCCTTACTGGCCAATTAGAATTAGCTATTAACGCTAAGAAGAACTTTAGTAAGGTGAAAATTAAGCGTTCTTGCTCAAATGCAACAAATGGTGAAAGCCCTATTAAAGATTTTAATGTCATTGAGTGAGGAGAGTCAAGGAAGACAGGATTTTGCCTAAACTTTATATTCGCAAATGAAAAAGCGAAGGGAAAAGATTTGTTTATTTTACAATTAGAAAAAGTTTGATAAAATTAACAATTATGCAATATAATTTTAATAAACATAGTTCATTTGAACTTTTTAACAAATAGGGTCGCAGACCTCTCAACATTAAATGGTTGCTCCAGGCAATTGACAATTTACAAGGTTTCAAACCTTACATGTTTCTAAAATTTTTATAAGAGTTAAACCAATAAACAATGAAATAATTAAAGCTTGAACGTGAATTGGAGTACAAAAAGTGTACCTTAAGAAATTCTTGAGAGAATGTTCTAGAGAAAATGACAACTTTGAAAATGACGATAGTAACAACGTGAAAATAAGATAGAAGTTCCTACAACTTCTTATATTTATACAGAGTTAATATATGAGAATTATACAAAGAGGGCAGGTCACTTATTGTGAAACCTGAAGAAAGTGAGAAGGAAGTTTCTAGACTTCCTATGTTTAATTAGGAATCACGAGAAAAATGGGGCAGTTTCCATTTCGTGAAACCTGAACATGACTCGCTCAAGAGTTTAGAGAATTGTTTTCCCTGATTTTGAAGGGAGGAACAATGTAAGTTTGAAACGTGTGTTAGACACGTATCACAAAGATTATACAGAGATACTTAATGATAAACCAACAAAAATGGAAGGGCACTTCTTAGAATGACACCTTATTGAAACAGACCTAGATTAAAAGTTTATTGCAGATTGTTAGTGAAAGGTTTAGGAAAGAGAAATGGGAATTAAGGAAAATGTTCATGGCCTTATTTAATATAACCGGACGATCGCGACGCGGTAGAAACGTGGAGAAAGCACTGTTTATCACTGTAGTCTATGAAGATGGATTCAAAGTTCACTATAGAAACACTAAAGTTCATGAAAAAGAAAGTTATTGCAATTATGGAAAGAACTGATTGCACTATATAGATGAGAGTCTATTTCTTGAAAAAGTTGTAATTTACAATTAAATGCGCCATAGAATTTTCCAGAGGTTCCAGCGGTGGAAGAAAGTTAGCTATTGCAAAAATTTATAAGGAAGATTCCTCATTTTAACTAGCATTTTCACAGTGCGTGAACAATACTTGAAGACAAGACTCGCAGATAGAGAACAAGGTCTAGAAGGTTCCAGAACGACCTTAGCAGAAAATGGGGTTGAGAAAATCCAACGGAGGAAATAGTTTTATAATTATAGGCAGTGGGTATTAGATAATATCCCACGTAGCGAGAGGATTTCTCGTTTGAATCGCTTAAGGAAAGCTCTTTTATAGTAAGGTTGGCTTATACAAGCAAAAGCTCAACATGGCAAAACCCACGAAGAATGATTATTGCCCCAAAGTAAATAATTTCACACTGCCTATAATTAAAAGCACTTGGAAGTTAAAACCATGAAGATGAGGTTAAAACTTTTTAAAAATGGTACTTATCTCGATTTCATGTTGAAGTCGGAATTCCTCACTGATGCTTAGAGTTCCAACATGGCGTAAAAGAGGGTGAGCCTCTTGGTTTGAGGAGGCAAGCTCGAGCGGAGCTTTGACTGAACGAGTCAACTGCAGGCGGAGAAGTGAGAGCAGCTCAACGGAGCACGGAGAGACCACGGAAGGGGAAAGAGTGGGGGTAGGAAACAAAAGGTATACATATCAGCATAACCAACTTAGCAAAAAATAATTTTCTTCTTGATGGATGGTCTTCTAAGAGTTGATAGTAGGCGATATTAGCGCAGCATGGTGAGTGAAACAGTAGACGTAGTCCTCTTGCTCAAGGAGAAAATAGCTGACGATAGTAACGAGATCTGGTGGCCAGATGGATATGTAAGTCCTCTTGCACGATGAGGAATTGAGTAGCTTCAGAGGTTCGCTACTAGATGACGCTAGGTGGGTCACAGAAGTTATATATCTGAAACATACTTATGAAGACATAAGAGATATGCCCAACAAGGAGAAAACAGATGATCACTGTTGGTGGTTGACAAAGAGGAAGGAAGAAATGAACATGCAAAGAGCAATAAAAATTATATCTCAGGTACCGTGTATTCAAAGAATACACCAGCATCCAACATTCTGGTCATCAGTCCCATGTACTTGTAACTGGTACCTGGATTCGGAAGGAGGTATCCGTGGCCTTGAGTGAGGTACCATCTGTATTCCATCTTACCCTCAGACCAAAATTTTCCAAATCCTTGGCCCGGGCCCTCAAACAAAAGATTTAATTTGTATCCGTAGACCTCGAATAAGTTACCATGTTGAAGAGTTTCGCCAAAGGCCTAACATTTAAGTCGCACGCTATACAACGTCCGCAGACGTAGTTCCTAGATCCTAGTACCATTATCCCCATTGTACGATACCGGTACTGTTATTGTAAGCAGCGGAACATACAATTCCTCTGCCCCAATCAAATAATATTTCAATACTTTAATCTGACAGATCTTAAGAGTACTATGGTGATGATTTCACATGTATTTGTTGTTGCATTTGAGTCTTCAATCTTTTGACTGGTTTGATTCAGCTGCCCTTGCCTTCCTTTCCTGAGCTGAAAATTTCATCTCTAAATAGTTACCACATCTTACTGTACTACTGTACTGTACTGTACTGTACTAAGTCTTAGGCTGATTTTAGAAGGTAGAATAAGGAAAGATAAGAGAACGTTCATGGCTTTTGTAGACTTAGAAAAGGCTTTTGATAACGTTGATTGGACTAAATTGTTTGACATTTTGAAATCAATTGGAATAAAGTACAGGGATAGGAGGGTGATATACAATCTGTACAGAAACCAGACAGCAGTCATTCGAGTTGAAGGACATGAGAGAGAAGCTGGTATTCAGAAAGGTGTAAGGCAAGGCTGCAACGTATCACCCATACTTTTCAATCTTTACATTGAACAAGCAATGAAGGAAATTAGAGAAAAATTTAAAGTGGGAGTGAAGATTCAAGGAGAAATAATTTCAACTCTGAGATTTGCTGATGACGTCGTCATCTTGGCCGACAAGCCTGAGGATTTGAATGAGTTTTTGAATGGTATGGACTCCGTCTTACGGAAAGAATTCATGATGAAAATAAATAAATGTAAAACAAAAATACTGGAATGCAGCCGAAATAAATCAGAAACCTCTATGGAGATCAAATTGGCAGGTGAAAAGCTGAAGGAAGTAGGAGACTTCTGTTACTTAGGAAGCAGAATAACCAGTGATGGACGAAGCAAAGAGGATATTAAAAGTAGGTTGGCTCAGGCAAAGAAAGCATTTCTACAAAAAAGGAATCTGCTGATATCGAATATAGATTTAGGTATTAGGAAGTCATTTTTGAAAGCCTTTGTCTGGAGCGTGGCGCTCTATGGAAGTGAAACTTGGACTATTGGTGCAGCAGAAAAGAGGAGAATTGAAGCATTTGAAATGTGGTGTTACAGGAGAATGAAGAAGATCAGATGGGTAGATAGGGTTACAAACAAAGAGGTATTAAGACGAGTGGGAGAGGAGAGATGTTTCTGGCGACTGCTAATGAAGAGAAGAGATAGGTTGGTAGGACACATACTAAGACACCCAGGAATAGCAAGCTTAGTTATGGAAGGAAGGGTCGAGGACAAAAACTGTAGGGGTAGACCAAGGTTAGAATATGTTAAACTGATTGCCTCCGATGTAGGGTGTCGGAGCTATGTAGAGATGAAACGATTAGCTCAGGACAGGGAGACATGGAGAGCTGCATCAAACCAGTCAAAAGACTGAAGACTCAAACAACAACAACAACATACGAGGCAATCTGTTTAACATATTCTAATCTTGGTCTACCGCAACAGTTCTTGTCCTTGACATAGGCGCCCCCACGGAGGGGACGGCAAAGAGGGGCTATGCCCCCACCCCCCACCCCCACTGGAATCCCTAAGAATATTTCGATTCTTCAATGTCACACCAGTTTATTTCATAAATTAAGGTTACTGATAGTTAAATGATTTAGATGTAGGGATAGTTCCTCAGTTTTATGTAACTTTGTAATTTGGGTAAACATTCAGACTTTCACGACCGGCGTTGAAATAGGAATCTCTGTTTTGCGGGCTTATAATCCCGCGAAACAGATATTCCTATTTTAGTAATTTGGGATTATTTGAAAATGAAAATATCTCCAGTTATTTATAAAATCGGCGAACTGAATTAACGTTGCCGTTTTAATGAACTGCTTGATATTTATTTTTGTCGACACGTGGTGATGCAACTACTTTTTACCAGTTTTTAAGAAATGAACATTATGACAATGATTCACAAAGAAAAGCGAACTTCTATCTGAACTAAAAAAAACTATTCCTCCCATTCATGCCATAAAGATATTGTACCCAACGGTTTCAGAGCTTCCAACTAATGATTATCACGAAGCAAGTAAGAAATGAGACGAAAAATGCGGGGGGGGGGGGGGGTAGTCTCATCATCACCTAGTGACAGGTAATGAAATTAAAACTATAACTTGGCTCCCCCTCCTGGAAAAAATCCTCCGGGCGCCCATGCTCGTTCGCCACATATTGAAAAATGGGCTTACTAATTCATAAACCCTCGCAGGAGTGTACAGAGCTCACCAAAGTTTCATCACAATCGGTTGACTGGTATATGAACGCATATGGAACTTTGTTGAAACGATTCACGCGCTGTGGCTCATTAGTTGAATCTACTCGTGCACTACCAATTGGATTTAATAAATCAGAAACCTACGCGGGAGTGGAAACAACAATTCACCAAATTTCATTGCAATCGCATAAATGGTATGTGAACGCATACGGGATTTTGTTGAAACGATAGGCGCACCGTTGTCATTAATTTGTTGAATCTACTCGTGCGCTACCTATTGTAAAATGGTTTTACTAAATCTGAAACATTCGCAGGAGTGTGCACAACTCATCAATGTTTCATCGTATTTAGATGAATGGTAGGATGAACGCATACGTGACTGTTTTGAAACGATTCACGCGCCGTCATTCATGTGTTGAATCTACTCGTGCGCTACCTATTGTCAAACGGATGTACTAAGTTAGAAACCTTCGCGGGAGTACACGCAACAACTCACCAAAGTATCATCGCAATCGGATGAATGATATGCTATGAACGTATATGGGATTTTGCTTCAACGATTCACTCGCCGTCACTCATTTGTTGAATCTACTCGTACGCAACCTATTGTAAAATGGATTTACTATTTTAGAAACCTTCGTGGAAGTGGGAACAACAATTCACCAAAATGTCATCGCAATGTAATGAATGGTATATGAACGCATGTGGGAATTTGTTAAAACGAATCGCGCACCAACCCTCATTTGTTGTAACAACTCGCGCGCCATCTATTGTAAAATGGATTTACTATGCCTATAACCATCCCGGGAGTGGGCACCACAACTAACCAAAGTTTCATCGCAATCGGATGGATGGTATAAGAACGCATGCGGGATTTTGTCGAAACGAATCGCGCTCCAACATTCATTCGTTGAAACAACTCGCGCGCTATCTGTTGTAAATTGTATTTACTATACGTATAACCGTCCCGGGAGTGTGCACAACAACTCACCAAAAATTGATCGCAATCGGATGAATGGTGTATGAACGCATAAAAGATGAACAAAAGAATTCAGTATTTGTGCTAAAGGACCTAAATGGAGGGAATGGAGAGGGCTGTCCAAAATTTCAAGTAGATAGTGTCACTTGTCTTGTTTCAGATGGTATCTGCTGGTGCGTTACCAACTGTGAACGGCGATTTTTTTATAACAATTCGCGCGCCAACACTCATTTGTTCACACTACTCGCGCGCAATCTATTTTAAATTGGATTTACTATGTCTATGACCATCCCGGGAGTGTGCACAACAACTCACCAACGTTTCATCGCAATCGGATGGATGGTATATGAACGCATGCGGGACATTTTTGAAACGAATCGCGCGCCAACACTCATTTGTTAAAACTACTCGCGCGCTATCTATTATAAACTGGATTTACTATGTCTATAACCATCCCGGAAGTATGCACAACAACTCACCAAAATTTGATCGCAATCGGATGAATGGTATATGAACGCATGAAAGACGTACAAACAAACATTCATTTTTATATATCGTCGGTTTAGAGGCGAAACTCACTAAGTAACACTTCAATTGTTCAGAGATATATGGACTTTTGTATGTATTTCAATGCTAACATTTCTGTAATGATACCTCTGTCGAAATTTTTCTGTTAACAATGTAACTGGGCTTCCTTTGACAATGTGACAATAGCTTCCAAGATTTAAATGTATAGTTTTTGTTTAAATGCAAATACTGTCACTTATTGTTTTATACCTGGTACAGTTTTCTAGTAAAGTATTCGTTTAGTGACTTTTTCCACATTATATTTCTGGATAAGGGCCAATAAATAAGAGTAATCTCACCTCAGGAATATTACATATTATATACACTGAAGATAATGGAAATTGCAACACCATGAAGGCATTGGTCGTTTGTGTTGATTTTCAAGATATGGAACGATGCCATGTAGGTATGTAAATGATCAAAGTTTCAGACCCATTTGGTTGTTGCTACAGGTCTCCCCACGTGATTGGTCGCGGAGGAATCAACTCCAGTATACGGACTATGGTGTAGCGTAGCTGACTTGCAGTCTGTGCAGTGAAGTGTTCCCCGTCAAACATGCCTCGACGATAGAGAAGAGCACGCTATCAACAACTGTCGCCGTTCGAGAGGGCTCGGATAATTGGGCTGTGTGAGGCTGGATTATCGCCAAGGACTGTCGCTGCACGTGTTGGCCGACAGGCATCTACGGTACAATGTGTATGGCAGCAGTGTTCAAATGAAGGTACCCACACTCGTAGACCTGGCACAGACCCAGCGTGACAGACAACTGTGAGAGAGGATCGCCGCATCATTTCGGATGGCCCGGATGGAACTCCATGCAACAGCAGCGCAAATTCGAGCAGCTGTGGCACCCCACGTTACAAACAAACAGTGGGTAATCGCCTGCGTGCAGCTGGCTTACGATCCCATGTCCCTGCAGAAGGTGTTCCATTGACCCTACAACAGCGACGTGTAAAGGCTAGTCCACACCAAGATGTTTTCGTTAACTTTGTTAATGAACACTGTTTGTTCATGAACATTTTTGACTGTTCATAAACAAAATAGCGTGTTCGTTAACTTTTCCTGCATGTTCATGAACAAAATCTCTTTAACTTTTGTGAATGACACTTTTTATTAACTTTTCGTGTTTTCGTTAACATTTAGGTTCGCGCATGCGCAAAGACGCAATTAAGGCACCATAACTAAAATTGCTTGTTTTGGTGCTCTAGACAAGTACTTAAGTGAAGTGTAGGCGTCACCAGTTGCTAGGAATCCTAATGTTATACCTAGCCTGTCATTAATGGAGATGGCTTGCCGATAATTTGTGTCATTTCTTGCAATTTCAGGCCCAATTACTGTCAATAAGAACTCAAAGTCATGTGGTGACATTCTCAGAAAGTTTTGAAAGCCTGCTGCATTTTGAATTAATAGACTAGTTCTGACATAAGTGTTCTCTCCAAACTTAATTCTAAACGCCTTTCCATTATTTTTCTTTGCCACACCTTGCGTCTGCGCTTTTCTCTAATTGTACTCACTAAAGTAATGAAAGCTGCTGCTCTAAGTACCGTACTTTCTTGTTCCTGACCCTATCCATTATAACCTCACAAACAGTTCATTTACGGTAATGTTGAAGATGTTTGTTAATAAAAGTTTATTTGGTGTGGACATAATGTTGAAGAAGTGTGTTAACAAATGTTTAGTAAACATGTTGAGAAATGTTTTCATTAACATTGTTCATGAACATTGTTCATTAACATTGTTTAAGGGGCGTGGTGGCTCAGCGGTCTAGCTGTATGCCTCTCACCAAGGCGGCCCGGGTTCGATTCCCGGTCAATGCATGTGAGATTTTCGAAGTGAAATGCCATGTCCTGTGGTTCGGATTCCACGTAAAACGGAGGTCCCGTGGCTCATGATCTTAAGATTGACGGTCACGTTAAACTACAAGCTTCCTTCCTTCCTTTTAACATTGTTCATTAAGGCTGTGTGGTCAAAAATTAAGATTTTGTTTTTATTTTTATTTTTATTCTTAATCTCTAATGTAGGTCTTTGTGAGACATTATATGCGTTTTGCAGAAAATAACGACGGCTCGTTTGCTGAGGACATGGCTTCAAAGTGGCTATTTTGAGCGTTAAAGGTACGATCACCACGACGAAACTAATAATCGGAAGACACCGAAATTTCTCTACAACAACCCCTGTAGTAGTACCTGCAATAGGAACAATTCTTATTTCGAAATTCAAATTTTGTATTATCCTCTTCAGATTTGAATACCATTTTTAGTGAGAAAAAATTGTTATATTAACTTCAAAGTTATATTAATTTGAAGTAGATCTTATTCTGAGCAGTAGAAAAGTTTGATAAAGAAAATTGGTTCAGCGATATACCCATGGTGCATGCTCCTTTCAGACTCTAAAAAACGCTGGCTGAATCAGTCACACACACATACACACACGCCCGCACACACACAGCGGTAAGACAAGGTCTTGGGCAAGAGCGCGCTCGGGCACCTGCCGTCCCCTCTCCATCAACACCTTTGCTATCACAGCTTCCGCCCCCCCCCCCCCCTCCCACCATGACTCATCTTGCCAGGCTACACGACCACAGTCTAGAGGAAATCGTAGAAGTGTTATTATCTCACCCATTACTCCATACAGAATGTTAAAAATTATTTATCAGTTACTTTATAAAATTCTGTAAGTTATATTAGCAGAATAAAACATGTTTATGATCAATAGAACTTTATGTGAGTTGTAATCTTCAAAATTACGGGGCTATGTGACCGCGTTGTCCCAGCCCCTAAACTTAAGAACCAACCAACCAATCTTCAAAATATATCAAAATAATATATATAGTCCTACTAATATAATAAAGCTGAAGATTTTGTGTGTTTGTTTGTGTGTTTAAACGCGCTAATCTCTGGAACTACCAGTCGGATTCGAAAAATTCTTTTTTTATATGATAGCCATATTCAAGAGGAATAGTTTAGGCTATGTTAAATTGCGGGCAGACCACTCCGTTCCCTGCATTTAGGCCCTTTGGCACAAATCTACACCGTTTCACCGATCAGAACCAAAATTTGTATACATATCCTTTGGAACCCTGCGAGTAACACTGTCTGCATGAAATTTATGACAGACCGGTCTATTCCCTGCATTTAGGCCCTTTGGCACAAATCTACCCCTTTTCACCGATCTGAACCAAAATGTGTATACATAGCCTTTGGAACCCTACGAGTAACACTGTTTACATGAAATTTCAGACAGACCACTCCATTCCCTGCATTTATGCCCTTTGGCACAAATCTACACCATTTCACCGATCTGAACCAAAATTTGAATATTACCCTTTGGAACCCTGCGAGTGACATAGTGTACATGAAATTTCGGACAGACCATCCATTCCCTGCATTTAGGCCCTTTGGCACAAATCTACAACGTTTCACCGATCCGAACCAAAATTTGTATACTTACTTTAGAACCCTGCGAGTAACACTGTCAGCATGAAATTTCGGACAGACCACTCCATTCCCTGCATTTAGGCCATTTGGCACAAATCTACACCGTTTCACCGATCTGAACCAAATGTCACATACTTAGTCTACACTTTGGAACCCGACGAGTAACACCGTCTGCTTGAAATTTCGGACAGACCACTCCATTCCCTGCATTAGGTCCATTGGCATAAATCTACACCGTTTCACCGATCTGAATCACATTTTGTACACTTACCCTTTGGAACCCTGCAGGTGACACTGTCCACTTTAAATTTCGGACAGACCACTCCATTTCCTGCACTTAGGCCCTTTATCACATATCTACACCGTTCCTCCTAATTGCACCAAATTATACATACACTTTGAAACCCTGCTGGTAACACTGTTCACTTGATATTTTGGACAACGCTCTCCATTCCCTACATTTAGAATAACAAACAAACTTAACTTGAAAACCATGTATTAAGGCCCTAGAATCATTCATGTCCGTAGTAGTGTAAATGTAAGAGTATTTTAATAAGTCTATTGTTGACTGGCAATTAGGGCTGCATCACGTCGCCCCTACCAGTGTTCTGGTGCAGAATTGCGAAAATAGTTGAATCATGCGCTGCTTATAAATTGCAGTCAAGGGGAGTAATTAGTGCAAAAAGACTTCTTTTGCCCCTTAAAACAGTTATCATCATGAACATATTATGTATCTGTATAAGTGCAATGGTGTTGGTGCAATACATTGAGGTTATCAGCTGCAATAAGCGTTGGTGCTTTCAAATTTACCGTAATTTATTCCGAAAATTATCGTTGAGCGCTATGTGGCCATAAATGATACTATTGCTACCTCAGGAGCTCGGGACAGCCGAAGTTTTCCAAAGTGTTCTGATTCTTTTCCTACGGCGCTATGCGACAAAAGACGACACTATTGGTCTCTACATCTCTAACAGACAATGAGATATAGGCCCTAGGCAGTGTCTTTTATTTCGCTTATCACTCTTTCTAATCATTTTTAGAAATGTGTTTGTAAATTACATGTGTCAGTGCTGTAGTTAGTAAATAGCCGTTTCCCCATTCATTATTATCATTATTATCATTAGGGGAAAATGATCTAAATGTTACGTCCATTATACTGTACTGCTTATCACCCTCACTACATCCACCACCACCACCACAAAAAGTTGTATTTTTCTTTCTTTCGGGTAGCTTAAGTATCATATGCCAGTTCTGTAAAAGTATTCATTATCATCCATAAAACAAATAAATCCACCGGGCGAAGCCGGGCACTGCTACTAGTTTATATAGTTTATATATTACAATTTGCCTTACGTGGGAAGGAAGCGGCTGTGGCCTTAATTAAGGTACAGCGCCCATTTGCCTGGTGTGAAAATGAGAAAGCAGGGAAAACCATCTCCAGGGCTACCGACAGGGGGGGGGGGGGGGGGTGTTCGGACCCACTATTTCCGGAATGAAAGCTCACAGCTCCACAACCCTAACCGCACGGCCAGCTCTCTCCGTCAATCATATCATACTATATCATAATATAATCTTCTTTATTGGGCTGGACGGAGGGAGTGTGCCTAGTCCTCAAATTGGTAATACGCAGGGCCGTCGCGAGACGTGCGGTCTCGCCAGACCCCGCGCTCAGAAAGGCCCCGCACTTCAGGTCATTTTTTTCATAAATGTAAATAATTAAATAAATAAATAAAGATAGTGTGTTTGATTCAGTCCAGCCCAAATTAAAAAATTTTCCTCCGCTATGTTGATATGATAGCAGAAACCCCAAGGATCGTCGAATCGTTCATCGAGTTTTTGGAGGTACACGACACTACGGGAATGGGGTTAGCTGAGGTTTTAGAAGGAGTATTGGAGGATAATGATCTTGATATCATGGACTGTTGGGGACAAGGGTGACAAGGGTGCAAATATGAAGGCTAAGTATAAGGGAGTGCAGATGCGAGTAAAAATACTAATAAACGAACAATGTTCATGGCATGTGTTGCACATAATCTTAACTTACTTTTGGGTGACATGGTTAATGCAATAAGAACGCTATGGCATTTTTTGGTATAGTTCAGCGCCTGAACACTTTGTTTGTAGCTTCCACGGAAAGGTGGGACATTTTGTGCGAACTATGTCCTGGCCTCCTCACACTAAAATCTTTAGCTAGCACGAGATGGGAATGTTGAATTGGCAGTGCCAAGCCCATCAGGTACCAGTTAGGCAAAGTAAACGAAGCTCTAGAAGAATTGGCAGAAACTACCAAAGATCCTGTTACCCGGTCAGAGGCCCAATCTTTGTTGCTTCATACAAGTTCGTATGAATTTGTTTTAAGCCTCGTTATCTGGTCGATATTTAATTTTCTGTGAACTCAACAAGTAAAACTCTCCAATCTGAGAAGACTTCGTTAGATACGGCTTTAACCGAACTTCAGGGCCTAAAGTCATTTTTTCAAAATTATCGCAACACTGGCTTTGACAGTGCAATGTCCACCGGTAGAGAAATAATGGAAAATTTGGGCTATGCTAATTTTCTTCAAGGCAATCGCAAAAGGTTCCTTGATGAAATAAAACAGCAAAATGATCAGCAAGTGGAAAAAACTGAAGAGGAACTTTAAAAAGAAGCTGAAAATAAATTTCGGGTAAATTACTTTTTGTCTGTCGTAGATACTGCACTGAGCTGCGTAGAAAATAGATTTAACGAAGTTAATTTTTTTTCGGAATACTTTGCATTTCTCTTCGATCCTTCCAAGCTTTCCAATTTTGAGGAAGGTCAATTGAAATACCATTGTCAAACACTCTCTAATTTTCTAAAAGACGGGGAGCTTGAAGATTTGGATGCAAGAGGATATTTTTCTGGAGCAACAATTACTTAGGTACGCTGTTCCGCAATCTGTAAAAAGTGCTTGCGGTGCACTTGAGTACTTAGCCCCGATAAAGGAGTCCTATCCTAATTTAACGACGGCATATCGAATTATGCTTACAATTCCTATAACGGTTTCGTCGGGGGAAAGGAGTTTTTCCATTTTGAAACTAATCAAAACAAGTAGTTCCCTGAAGAACTAAAGCCTATTTTCATATATCCTACTTATGTTAATTGCCACTATCAACATACAAAATTTCAGTTTGATTGCTGTAATAGATTCGT
Organism: Meconema thalassinum; assembly: GCA_946902985.2. Classification (NCBI taxonomy): domain Eukaryota; kingdom Metazoa; phylum Arthropoda; class Insecta; order Orthoptera; family Tettigoniidae; genus Meconema; species Meconema thalassinum. The sequence goes on along the minus strand of OX336396.1, from coordinate 291,808,104 downwards.
AGATATTGAGAACCGACTAAATATTTCGGATGGCCGCCATGTTGGATTTTTATATATGTAGGTCATAGAGTTATGTACTGTTACATGAAGATTATTGTGTACGTGTAGCATTCAAACATCAATCGCATGATTAGGACACACGAAGTAAAAACGAGATTTTAAAATTTCACACAGCTGCCATCTTGTTGTTATGGAAACATTTGTATAAGGATTTACTGTACCAAGTTTCACTGCACTCGGATGGTTATATTGTGAGAAATGTCCATGTGAATATTTTTACTTCGCGTCACCGCCATGTTGGATTTGTGATCGCCAGGTTATTGAAAGTCCTTTAGGTGAACTTATGTTCATAGCCCCTATGAACATTAAAAAATCCTCTCGGCACGCCGGAAGGCGGAGGTAGATTTCACCGGGCAAACTAGGGGATAGGCTATAATAGGCAAAATATGCAGGTTTTCGTAGGAGGATCAGACCTCATTTATTGCGAGAAAGTATTTTACAATTGGAGGTTAGTTAACATTTTTTCGTCTTTCTATGCATACTTTTAACATTTTACTGTCTTATGGGGATGGTAACCTTCTTGTCATTTGGGGTTAATTTTTATACTTATGATCACACTGTCCTTATGCAAGGTTTGGAACTAATGTGTAACTATCTAACAGTCTGTTACTTCTTCACGCAAAATTTTATCTCCCGCAGAGATGTTGGTTGGTTCCTCAGTTTAGGGGCTGCGACAAGGTGGTCATGTAACCCCGTGTACATTGGGTGTGTGTAGAATCTGTCTGATAAACGGTGTTATTTGTGATGACAGTATTAGTCTGTAATTCAGGTAAGGTCTGCAGACGGTCAATTTTAAGTAGTAGTACCTAATTTTTTACCAAATACTAACGTCAACGACACCTAGCTGTGAACTTGGCTGCTAGATGCCACCGCAACCAGCACCTTGGGCATAGAAGTTCAGCATGCTACCAGTTAGCCGCTTCCCTCATAGTCAGATGGAACAAGAAGTTCCGTGACGAACTAAAGAGCCTACTTTTCTTAAAATTAAGATTCATGCCATAGATTAATCTACAGTATATGAACCTATCTAGAATAATGACGAAATTAAGTGGGTAATATCGAAATGTCTTAATTAGTTCGAAATAAGGTATACTAGGCATAATGTAGCCTAATAGAGCAATACAGTTGGCAGCTCTGGTGACTGAATATATTCTTACTTCCATCTCCTAAGGTACAGAATACAAAATGTGGTTGAAGTCCAAAGGACGTTACATGGATTTAGACATTGGATCTATTAGTACACGTAAAAGCATATTGGCAACAATGTCATGCGAGTGCTGGTCAGAAATAATCTGAAATATTATATATTTTTGTGCCAATTTTGGATGAAATCCATTTATTGGTATAGAAGTTACATGTATTTAAAAATTGGTCCTATCAGCAGGCTTAGAATCATGTTGGTAGAACTGACGTATATAAGTTACTCCAAATTAATGTAAAATGTCGGGTAATTTACGTGTGCATAGTTTAAAGCTGTCGGCTTGCATACTTTCTGATATATTTGGATACAAAATAGAGAGCAATTATTAACAGTTGGCAGCCCTGGTGGCTCTTAAGAATACACTCAGTCATATATGTTTATGTACACATATTACATACATTATTTGGTTGAAATCCAATTGATAGTGTAGAAGTTATATGCATTTAAAAATTGGACTTATCAGAAGGCTTAAACTTATTTTGGCAACGCTGTCATGTATGGCCACCTGGAAATTAAACTGAAATAGTATTATCTACATGTGTGCCAATTTTAGAATAGCTCCCATGTATACCTTCCAAGATATCCAACATGGAGCTCAAATTTCTAGTGCGTTTTTTTAGCAGTTGGTAGCACTGGCATCTTTTTCAAATATGGGCCTGAGATATTCCGGTATACATCTTTACTCATACTGAATTTGGTTTCGATTGCTGCAGCCGTTTAGGAGTTGATAGGGGACACACACACACACACACACACACACACACACACAGCCAGACAGACAGACAGACAGACAGACAGACAGAAGGACAGACACATTTTCCCGGATATATCTTATAAGTCTACTTTTTCCTCATTTTTGAAAAGTGTGAAAAGTAGGCTAAAAATGAATGTGATCTCGTCAATGGCGTTGTCTTGGCAACCTCTGATAGATCAACCCTTATCAATTTAAAAGCGTTGTTATGGTAACCTCTGATGGCACTTCGCATTTTTTAAAATTCCGAAATCATTTTTCTCATCCCTTGGCGTAATGGTGGGTCATATCAAAAATTCTTTCAGACAAAAGTTTTAGGTAATTATCAGGGGAATATTTTCCATTTTGTACGGTTTTGATATTGTGCCTATTAAGAGAGATATGATTAATGTTTCCCGAAAAACCCACGTTTTTCCTCCCCTTTGGTCAATGGTTGGTGCTATCAAAAAACTTATTTGACATAAATTTTTGGCATTTATCCGACACATATTATGAACTTTGAATGGATTCGATATTTCACGTATTAAGAGAGTTATAGCGAAATTTCACTTTTTCGAAAAAAAGCCCCCCATTTTCACCCCCTTAGACCGAATTTGCCCATTAACGAACTCGACCGAGATTTTATAGGGATACATATTATGTAAAAAATTCAAAGTGATTGGTGCAAAATTACGGCAGTTATCGTGTCCACAAGAAACTGATATATATATATATATATAGAGATAGATACATATATACAAAAATTATATATAAACTTTTGAACTGACGGTGGTTTTGGGGTCTGGGGGATGTGAAACGCGAAGATATGTCGAAATTTTCCGGAAGTCGAAACATGGTACCCATTGCAATAGTTAGCTTTCTAATGAAATCTACCTAAAAATCAGTTTGATTTTTATAATAGATTCGTAGATATTGAGAATCGTCTAAATATTTCGGAAGGTCGCCATGTTGGATTGTTATATGTATAGGCCATCGAGTCATGTACCATTAAAGGAAAATTATTGCGTAGGTTCATTATTCGAACTTTCACTTCGATCGCATGATTACGACATAAGAAATACAAACTTAATTTTAAAATTAGCACCGCCGCCATCTTGAGGTTATGTAAACAATTGAACTGAATTAAATACCAGTAAATTACAATGTGTATAAACATTTGCTGTGCCAAGTTTCATTGCGTTTGGATCATTACATCGCGAGAAAAGTCTATCTAAAACTTTCAACTTCGCGTGGCCGGCATGTTCGTTTTGTAGTTAACCGATTTTTGAAAGCCTCATAAATGAACTTCCAGTAGTGCTCTTTATCTCCGTACAAAATTTTAGGGTGATAACGGTAATAGTTTCAGAGATATAGAATGCCGGTGAAATATTTCGCACAGCCGCCATATTGCGATTATGTAAAAAAAATTGAACGAAGTTAGATGTCAGTGCATTACAATGTGTATAAACATATACTGTACCAAATTTCATTGCGTTTGGTTGGTTAAATCGCGAGAAACGTCTATTTAAATGTCGCAATTTCGCTTGGCCGCCATGTTGGTTTTGTAGTTACCAGGTTTACAAAAGTCATATAGGTGAACTTCTAGTAGTTCGCTTTATCACCGTACAAAATTCCAGGGTATTTTCGGTAAGAGTTTCGGAGATATTGATTGCTGATGAAATATTTCGCACAGCCGCCATGTTGGATTGGTGAGACGTAACAAAATTTGAAGGGCACAGTCGGGGTCGTCCAGAATAGTGCTATGAATTTACCGAGTTTCATTGAAATCGCTCCAGCCGTTAAGATTATATTAGGGGGGCACACACACATGAATCACACACACACGCACACACAGACAAACACACGGACAAAAGGTGATCTCATAAGCCTATTTTTTCATAAATGAAAATAGGCTAAGAAACTATTTGCGATCAATGATGGCGCAGGAGCGTCTGAACGGTTTGGCTACTCTGTCAATTGAATGTGAAACAGCCAAAAAATTAGAAATGAACGATTTAATGAGCACTTTTACCCTAGCAAAGGCCCGCAAAGCGCCTTTTACATAAATAAAAAGCTCTAAATACTAAACATAAAACAGATTTTTTTAAATAAAAAATAAAAGCCTGCCTTGTAAACCATGTTATTTCTCGAACAGAGGGGCCGTTCAGCTGATATTTATCGGTGGAAGTAGACTCATAGCACTTTTAGTAGTTTAGTTTATGAATCACAGATAGTAAAAATACTGGAAAGGATATTAGAAAGAAGAATGAGAAGAAAGGTGGAAGGAGAGTTGCAAGAGGAACAGTATGGCTTCAGGAGTGGAAGATCCACAGTGGACCCAATCTTTACCTTGAGGCAGGTGATGGAAAAGAACTGGGAATATGGAGAGGATTTGATCATGACTTTCATAGACCTAGAAAATGCATATGATAGTGTCCCCAGAGAGAAGGTATGGGAAACCATGGTTAAGAAGAGACTGGGAAGTGAAATGTTGGAAATGGTGCAAGCAATGTACAACAACTGTGTTAGCAGGGTCCTGACCCCAGTTGGAAAGACAGATTGGTTTAGGAACAAGACTGGACTAAGACAGGGGAGTGTGCTGTCACCTCTCTTGTTCATAATGGTGATGGATGAAATTGTAAAGGAAACAAAGGAAGCATATGGACATAAAGAAATGAAGTTACTATTATTTGCAGACGATATTGTGGTCTGGGGAAGGAACACCGAAGAAGTGCAAAAACAACTAGATGCACTGAACGAAAATATTCAGAAGTATGGCCTGAAAATCAGTATAGAGAAAAGCAAGACCATGGTGATGACAAGAGGGGAAAGACAAGGAAAGGGCACTGTGAAAATTGGAAGTCAGAGTTTGGAAATTGTGGACACGTTCAAATACCTAGGAAGTGAATTGATGCAAACTGGTAGGTTGGACATGGAGATTGGCAGGAGGGTACAGCAGAGCAATGCATTCTATCAAAGTGTAAGAAAACTTGTTTGGGATGAGGAAGTACCAAGGAAAAGCAAGGAGGTAATGTATAAAATGTACTATGTACCCATATTAACTTATGCAGCTGAGACTTGGACCCTGACAAGCAGGCAAGAGAGTAGAATCCAAGCCAGTGAAATGAAATTCCTAAGAAGTATGATAGGAAAGACAAGGAAAGACAGAGTGAGGAATGAAGATGTTAGGAAGGAAGTTGGGATGGGAAAACTAAATGAGAGAATTGAGAAGAATAAACTAAGGTGGTTTGGACATGTAAAGAGGATGGAGGAAAATAGAATACCAAGACAGATGCTGGAGGCCAAGTTCAAGGGTAAGAGAGCAAGGGGAAGACCTAGAACAAGGTGGATCGATTCAGTGAAGAACAGCGTAAGAAAAAGAAATCTGGACTGGGACAAGATCGTGGAAGAAGAATGGTGGAAGGAAAGAGGAAAGTGGAGAAGTGCCATAAATACCCCGACCCGGCAGGAGCTGGATAAGGGGAAATGATGATGATGATGATGAGTTTATGAATAACTGTATAGCCGAAGAAATGTTGAAATATGTAAACGTGATTGCGTATTATTATTAATGATGTGCGTTTGGGTAAGAAATGACATCAAGCACATGCTTCGTTTTCCATAATATATTATTTATGCCAAAAAAAAGTCACCTGTGTTAGCTCATTATATCAGGTTTCCATTGATATAGCTTGTTGCTTCTATCTGATCAGGTGCTTCCTGTATCCAATTTTATGCTTAGGCCTATCCTATTTGTTGAGGTTTGTTTAGAAACTAGAAATGTAATAAAATGAGTTTTAACTAGCCTAAAATTGTAATTTCTTTTAAAACATCACTCTCCGTAGAACACATCCACATCCACTTACAGTCTAACGCTATCAGTGAGAGAGAGAAGACATTGAGTGACGAGGAGAGGTAGGGGAGGAAGTAGGTGGTAAGTGACGGGTAGACAGATCACGAACACAAATGCAGCGGCTGTCCAACGGTGATAGTCCTGCCATCTCTTGCCATGCGATTGACGGCGGTGGTGATCGCACAGCCTTAACTTTGGTGTGGACTAGCCTTAAGGCTGGCCTGGTGTCAAGAACGATCGAGTGGGTCGACGAATGGCATAGGGTCGTCTTTAGTGATGAATCGCGCTTCTGTCTTGCCCGGAGTGATCGCCGGAATCGTGTGCGCCGACGTACCGGGGAGAGGGGCCGCACCGACCTTATTGTCGAGAGGCACACAGGGCCAACACCATGCATTATGGTCTGGGGAGCTATTGGCTTTAATGTGAAATCACAATTAGTGCTTGTTCAGGGCACTATGACTGCTCGACAGTACGTTGATAGGGTACACAATCCAGTGGTTGTCCCTATGACGGAGAACATTGCTGATGGGATGTTTCAGCAGGACAATGCCCGGGTTTACACTGCACGCATCTCTAGAGAAGCTCTCCACGACATTACAACCCTAGAATGGCCCGCCAGATCCAAGGACCTCAGTCCTATTGAGCATGTGTGGGCCATGATGGGTCGACAACTGGCCAAAGGTTCATCGCAATCGGATGGATGGTATAAGAACGCATGCGGGACTTTGTCGAAACGAATCGCGCTCCAACACTCATTTGTTAAAACAACTTGCGCGCTATCTGTTATAATTGTATTTACTATACGTATAACCATCCCGGGAGTGTGCACAACAACTCACCAAAAATTGATCGCAATCGGATGAATGGTGTATGAACGCATAAAAGATGAACAAAAGAATTCAGTATTTGTGCTAAAGGACCTAAATGGAGGGACTGGAGAGGGCTGTCCAAAATTTCAAGTAGATAGTGTAACTTGTCTTGTTTCAGATGGTATCTGCTGGTGCGCTACCAACTGTGAACGGCGATTTTTTTATAACAATTCGCGCGCCAACACTCATTTGTTCACACTACTCGCGCGCAATCTATTTTAAATTGGATTTACTATGTCTATGACCATCCCGGGAGTGTGTACAACAACTCACCAACGTTTCATCGCAATCGGATGGATGGTATATGATCGCATGCGGGACATTTTTGAAACGAATCGCGCGCCAACACTCATTTGTTAAAACTACTCGCGCGCTATCTATTATAAACTGGATTTACTATGTCTATAACCATCCCGGAAGTGTGCACAACAACTCATCAAAATTTGATCGCAATCGGATGAATGGTATATGAACGCATGAAAGACGTACAAACAAACATTCATTTTTATATATCGTCGGTTTAGAGGCGAAACTCACTAAGTAACACTTCAATTGTTCAGAGATATATGGACTTTTGTATGTATTTCAATGCTAACATTTCTGTAATGATACCTCTGTCGAAATTTTTCTGTTAACAATGTAACTGGGCTTCCTTTGACAATGTGACAATAGCTTCCAAGATTTAAATGTATAGTTTTTGTTTAAATGCAAATACTGTCACTTATTGTTTTATACCTGGTACAGTTTTCTAGTAAAGTATTCGTTTAGTGACTTTTTCCACATTATATTTCTGGATAAGGGCCAATAAATAAGAGTAATCTCACCTCAGGAATATTACATATTATATACACTGAAGAAAATGGAAATTGCAACACCATGAAGGCATTGGTCGTTTGTGTAGATTTACAAGATATGGAACGATGCCATGTAGGTATGTAAATGATCCAAGTTTCAGACCCATTTGGTTGTTGCTACAGGTCTCCCCACGTGATTGGTCGCGGAGGAATCAACTCCAGTATACGGACTATGATGTAGCGTAGCTGACTTGCAGTCTGTGCAGTGGTGTGTTCCCCGTCAAACATGCCTCGACGACAGAGAAGAGCACGCTATCAACAACTGTCGCCGTTCGAGAGGGCTCGGATAATTGGGATGTGTGAGGCTGGATTATCGCCAAGGACTGTCGCTGCACGTGTTGGCCGACAGGCATCTACGGTACAACGTGTATCGCAGCAGTGTTCATTTGAAGGTACCCACACTCGTAGACCTGGCACAGACCCAGCGCGACAGACAACTGTGAGAGAGGATCGCCGCATCATTCGTATGGCCCGGATGGAACCCCATGCAACAGCAGCGCAAATTCAAGCAGCTGTGGCACCCCACATTACACAACAAACAGTTGGTAATCGCCTGCGTGCAGCTGGCTTACTATCCCGTGTCCCTGCAGAAGGTGTTCCATTGACCCCACAACAGCGACGTGTAAGGCTGGCCTGGTGTCAAGAACGATCGACGTGGGTCGACGAATGGCATAGGGTCGTCTTTAGTGATGAATCGCGCCTCTGTCTTGCCCGCAGTGATCGCTGGAATCGTGTGCGCCGACGTACCGGGGAGAGGGGCCGCCCAGACCTTATTGTCGAGAGGCACACAGGGCCAACACCAAGCATTATTGTCTGGGGAGCTCTTGGCTTTAATGTGAAATCACAATAAGTGCTTGTTGAGGGCACTATGACTGCTCGACAGTACGTTGATAGGGTTCGCAATCCAGTGGTTGTCCCTATGTTGGCGAACATTGCCAATGGGATGTTTCAGCAGGACAATGCCCGGGTTCACATTGCACGCATCTCCAGAGAAGCACTCCATGACATCAAAACCTTAGAATGGCCCGCCAAATCTCCGGACCTCAGTCCTATTGAGCATGTGTGGGACATGATGGGTCGACAACTGGCCAACCGTCCTCAGGCACCCACAACTCTGGAACAACTGACCCGTGCAGTGCATAAAGCATGGGCCACAATTCCTCAGGAAGCGATCCAGGGCCTCATTGACTCCATGCCTCGCTGAATTCATCAAATGTATTGCAGCTCGTGGTGGGCACATCCTGTATTGATTGTTGTCCAAATTTGCGGTCAGAGGCACCTGAAAGTGTAATCATCGAATCACAACCGAACACTCGTCCTGCATGTTCAATTGCAGCAATGTAGCACCACTCCTTCTGGGTGTTGCAATTTCCATTTTCGTCGTATTTTAAATGAAATTTAGAGTACAACTCGTTATTCAACTATTGATATAACTTTCCAGTGAGTAGACCTACAAAAGATGATTGAATTAAATGTTTAAACTATCTCTTGAATAAGCAATAGTCAGTAAACTTCAGGTAGGTAGTGGAAATATCATTTGTCAATATTATACACTTACCTAGTACAAAAAAATCCTCTCGGCACGCCGGAAGGCGGAGGTAGATTTCACCGGGCAAACTAGGGGATTGTCTATAATAGGCAAAATATGCAGGTTTTCGTAGGAGGATCAGACCTCATTGATTGCAAGAAAGTATTTTACATTTGGAGGTTAAAAATCAACTTTTTTTCGTTTTTGTATGCATATTTTTATCATTTTATTGTCTATGGGGATGGTAACCTTCTTGTCATTCGGGGTTCATTTTTATACTTCTGATCACACTGTCCTTATGCAAGGTTTGGAACTGATGTGTAACTACCTGACAGTCTGTTACTTCTTCTCGCAAAATTTTATCTCCCGCAGAGATTTTTGTTGGTTCCTCAGTTTAGGGGCTGCGACAACGTGGTCATGTAACCCCGGGTGTGTAGAATCTGATAAACGGTGTTAATTTTGATGACTGTTTTAGTCTGTAATTCAGGTAAGGTCTGCAGACGGTCAATTTTAAGTAGTAGATCCTAATTTTGTACCATATCCTAACGTGAACGACACCTAGCTGTGAACTTGGCTACTAGATGCCACCGCAACCAGCAACTTGCAACGAACGTTGGAACTTCTCGTCCAAAGGAAAGAATGCTGAGGGTTTTTAGCGCTCTTAGAAAATCCGACGACTTTGGCCGGCTTTGAACCAGCGACCTTGGGCATATAAGTTCAGCATGCTACCAGTTAGCCACTTCCCACAGTCAGATGGAAAAATGAATGTGATCTCGTGCAATGGCGTTGTCTTGGCAACCTCTGATAGCTCATCCCTCATCAATTTAGAAGCGTTGTCACGGTAACCTCTGATGGCACTTGGCATGTTCTTTAGTTCCGAAATCATTTTTCTCATCCCTTGGCGTAATGGTAGGTCAGATCAAAAATTCTTTCAGACAAAGTTTTAGGTAATTATTAGGGGAATATTTTCCATTATGTACGGGTTTGATATTCTACCTATTAAGAGAGATATGATTAATGTTTCCCGAAAAAAAAACACTTTTTTCCACCCCTTTGGTCAATGGTTGGTGCTATCAAAAAACCTATTTGACATAAATTTTTGGCACTTATCCGACAAATATTATGAACTTTGAATTGATTCGATATTTCACGTATTAAGAGAGTTATAGCGACATTTCACTTTTTCGAAAAAAAAAGAAAGCCCCCCCCCCCCCCCATTTTCACCCCCTTTAACCGATTTTGCCCATTAACGAACTCGACCGATTTTTTAAGGGGTTACATATTATGTAAAACATTAAAGTGATTGGTGCAAAATTACGGCAGTTATCGTGTCCACAACAAACTGATATATATGCATATATATACACACACATATATATAAACTTTTGAACTGACGGTGGTTTGGGGGATGTGAAACGCGAAGATATGTCGAAATTTTCCGGAAGTCGAAACATGGCACCCATTGCAATAGTTAGCTTTCTGATGAAATCTACCTAAAATAGGCTACATAATTTAAAATACTACCATCAACGACACCTAGCTGTGAACTTGGCTACTAGATGCCACCGGAACCATCAACTCGCAACGCACGTTGGAACTTCCCCTCCGAAGGAAAGCATACTCAGGGTTTTTTGGCGCTCTTAGTAAATCCGACGACTTTATCCGGGTTTGAACCCGCGACCTTGGGCATAGAAGTTCAGCATGCTACCAGTTCCGATACCGAAGTCGCTTCCCACAGACATATGAAAACAGAATGTGATCTCGTGCAGTGGCGTTGTCATAGCAACTGCTGATGGCTCAACCCGTATCAATTAAAAGTAAAGTTGTCATGGCAACCACTCTTGGCACTTGGAATTTTCTTATAATTTAAATCATTTTGCTCACTCCGTGGCGTAATGGTGGGTCATATCGAAAATTCTTTCAGACAAACGTTTTAGGTAATTATTGGAGGAATATTGTCCATTTTGTACGGTTTTGATATTGTGCCTATTAAGAGAGATATGATTAATGTTTCCCGAAAAACCCACTTTTTTTCCACCCCTTTGGTCAATGGTTGGTGCTATCAAACAACTTATTTGACATAAATTTTTGGCACTTATCCGACACATATTATGAACTTGGAATGGATTCGATATTTCACGTATTAAGAGAGTTATAGCGAAATTTCACTTTTTCGAAAAAAGCCCCCCATTTTCACCCCCTTCGACCGATTTTGCCCATTAACGAACTAGACCGAGATTTTATAGGGATACATGTTATGTAAAAAATTCAAAGTGATTGGTGCAAAATTACGGCAGTTATCGTGTCCACAAGAAACTGATATATATATATATATACATATATACATAAATTATATATAGAAACTTTTGAACTGACGGTGGTTTGGGGGTCTGGGGGATGTGAAACGCGAAGATATGTCGAAATTTTCCGGAAGTCGAAACATGGTACCCATTGCAATAGTTAGCTTTCTAATAATAATAATAATAATAATATCGTATGGCCTCGGGTGCCTCGTGCAAGCTTTGTTAATTGACACCCAGAGGGTAGCTTGCATGTCGAATTTCGTCGCTCCTTTGAACGCTATGAAAGTCAAGGAGGTTAGATATCTAAACTCCTTGACACTACAGCGCTTTCAAGTAGAGAATGGAGGAACTTTGTGTTGGCGGAAAATCCCGAGATTAATTTTGCCATTGAACACGGCCTACTGAATTCAAATGGGTTCTTTAACATGCCAACAACGTATGACATGAGTGTCGTGATTTTTGTCGCCTTCAAAAATCACTTACCACGACCAGGGGCGAACCTGCAATCTTGGGGTTGGTAGTCCGACACTATAACCACTCACCCACCGTGACAAGCAGCTTTCTAATGAAATCTACCTAATTGAGGCAAAGAGCGGTATTATCAAAAACTGGTGCTTAATTTTCTAAAACATCTCCATCAGAAGCTGCGGGCTCTAGTGCGTTATCTCTTAAGCGGCCCATAGACGATCAATATTATTGCGCAATATTACGGGTTGTGCAATATAATTGACCGTGTGTAGACGATATTGAAAGGTTGTGCAATATATTGCGTGATTTTCAAAAAGCTGAAAATATATTATGCAAACGGGAAAATATTGTGTCGTCAGTTGGCAGTATTGCGCAATGCCCCGCCAGTTGATATCCAAGAGTTCTGGTCGTCATGGGTGACAAGAATACAGAAAAACAATTTATTTTAAAATTTATTGAAGTATATCCTGGCCATCTGGCTCTTTGGGATGTGAAGTGCAAGGATTACAGTAATCGTGCCAAAAAGGGGGATCAGTATGATGATGTTTTAGAAAAATCCCACCAACAATACCCAGACGCGGACAAACAACATGTGGTAAAAAATATAAATTCTTTGCGCACCAACTTCCGCAAAGAATTGAAACTTATTCGCAATGCTGAGGAGTAACCAATGCGAGGAGTCCATAGAATAATTCTCCGTCCATCCACAAAAGTTGCGAAAATCACTAGGTTCAATGATTCTTAGTTCATTGAGTAACGTTTCGTGGGTATACTTCTCCCGATCAATAAACCACTGTTTGGCCCATTTCCTTCCTGACTTCTGTTTCTTTTTCGCACCTACATCCACAACAATTAAAGCACAACACATTTCAGTATCCAACATCATCAAGATGAAACTCTGGCGGAGACTGATTTTGCCGTTGTGTGAAGGTTGCACAATATACTGCCATTGAGGTTGTATGTCTGTGCTCGTGTTTGCGCAAAACATTGCACAACCTTCAATATTGCCTACACACGATTCAAGTTATTGCGCAAACAAAATTATTGCTCAATATTATTGAACGTCTAGGGATAATCGTCAAAATATTGTGCAATCTATATTGTACAGTAATATTGACCGTCTATGGGCGGCTTTACACCATTCTCAGTTGCCAAATTCTTGTACCAATAACGTAATTTCACTGGAATTGCACCAGTTTTGCATAAACTTACAATATCTTCCATTTTTGCCTCACTGATGGTGAATGTCGAAGTGTAAGCCGGAGCATGGGCGGATCTAGGGGAGGACGAGGAGGGCGACCGCCCAGGGCCCCGCCATGATTTTTGTTTCATTTAATTAATTAATTTATACTTTTCAAACTAATTTATAATTCAATTTGTTCAGTGCAGCTACGAACTCCCGTGACCGTTTAGCAAGTTTAGATTCCAGTGAAATAATACAAGACTTCAGCCACGAAAAAAGTCTCAAAGTAATAGTTTAATATTTCAGAGTCTACATAATCTTCTTGAAGGGGACTTAAAGGCTTCTTTCATATTATTAACAGATGTACTGTAGTGTATTCAAAATATTGTAACTATTCTTTATTTTATTATTATTACCAAACTATTTTCCATTTGAACTACTTTATTTAATATTGTTGTGGGCCCCACCTTATCATATCGCCCAGGGCCCCGCAAGGCCTGGATCCGCCACTGAGCCGGAGAAAGCTAAAATGGCTCTTTACGGCGCCTCCCTTGCCATTGATTGAACACAAAGTTTTTAAACTCTTTACTGTGGTCATACCTGTAGAATATCACACCAGGGCGTCCTTTTTCATATTAGAGACGTTTTTATTGCAAGCCATCTGACTGTATCCCCATTTTCATCGATGTTTCTATTACGAATCATAAAAGAACTTAGAGCTTGTAAGTTGTAGAAGTCGCAGTAAGCTACCTTAGTTCTTCGAGTACGGTACATAAGGATCTCGTCTTATCTTTTCCTCGCTTCCATCGAGCTTTCTTGAATATCTCCTTCCAGTCATTCTTCCTTGTACGATATTTGTAATTCACACACTAATACAGCATCACAATAACACAGGTTATCACACAAATACCACACACCCAAAAACAAGGGGCTACATGACCACGATTTACCTACGCCCCTAAACGAATCAACATCATCATCATTCAGCATGCACACATGGTTATTCTCCTTCGCATTATCAATTACCGAATGCATTGAATCGCACTCCATAAATGTGTGCCCCGATTCAAAGAACTTCTGTGCAATAACTTTCAGGTGTGTCGTTCGTGTCTTCTCAAAACTCACGAGTCTTAAAACTCACGAGTCTCAAGACTCACGAATTTCAAGATGAGGGTTAGTAAAAGTATGTTCTAACCGGTTTCTGTCCTGGGCCAGTCTCAAAACTCACGAACCAAGCCATAGCCACCTATAAGGTCCATTGTTAGAGCCAGCCAGAACTGCTAGCCCTGTGTACAATAAAAACGAAATCCCATTCTAAAACTGGGTGGACAAAGATGGGTTGAAGGGCAGAGTGCTGTCCGAAATCTGAGTTTTGAGACTATTATTATAATGTTCATTCAGCTACTAGTTTATTGCCGTGAGTTTTGAGACTATTTGTTACTATTTTTAGCTCGTGAGTTTTGAGACTCGTGAGTTTTGAGACGTAGCCGTGTCGTTGATACGGCATAGAGAAGAACAGCTGCTGCTTGATTAAACCACCGCTTGTGTTGGTGAATAAAGATAATTCCGTTACAGTTTCAGGGACCTTGTGTGGAATGTTGCTGTAGTAGAGATGTAAATTACCTGGTGAGGTTATACTGTATTGTGCCCGAACATTTAACTTACCATGGCTAGAGTATTTATAAATATAGCACTGTATTAATATCCACGGAAGCCGTCAACAGTAAATGTCTAGACTTGTAACTTACATCATTTTGCTCGCCAAGTCACAGGATAGAAAAAAGAAATAGTTAAACAGGAAGTAGGATAACTTGATGCTGCTATTAGCCTTGGTATTTTACTACAGAACATAACATTGCTGTACCGGTGACATTATGCTTACATTTTGAATATGACAAAGTAAAAATGAGGAGCTCACATTCAAAAGAGACTTTGTCCAAAAATTCAAAAAAATGTGCTTAGTACAGGTTTCACTTTGTGGGATTTATCCTGAGGTCCCAACACCCTGTAAACATTCAAAAGTGACTTTGTCTTGGCTATATTGATCTCTGAAAGTAGACTATTCATTCAAAAAACAACTTTGTCCACTGCAGTATTCGTTCAAACAAGACTTTGTGTACTTCAGCCAATCAGAACTCTAGCATCATAAGAATTGACTCCCATCATGCTTTGCGTGAACAGCGAGGTAGTGTATGACCTGTGTGTATGATGATTATTGCTTTTGCTGTTCAATCCAACTTCTGATTAATGTTTCCTCTGTCATATTGGTTATTCACGATTCTTGTGAAACTGTTCTAGTCGGAGATTGTTACAAAGGAAATGGAAAGATAGCATGATGGGAGAAATTAATCAGAAACTTGAGCATAACAATCAGAAGTTAGATCAAGTACGGTAGCTAAAGTTAATGAGAAGTTAGGTCAAGATTATAAAAAGTTGATAGAAAGCCTAGTACAAGTGATAAGTGAGATCAGAGGAGAGATTAAGGGCCAGTTAGAGGAGATTGTAGGTGAAAGTAGAAGAGAGGTAGAGGATATTGTAGGTGAAGGTAGAGGAGATTGTAGGTGAAAGCAGAGTAGAAGTTGAGGAGAGACTGGATGTAGTTGTTAATAGAGTAGATGAGATGAAGGATCAGGTAGAGGAGGAAGGAAGGAAGCTTTTAGTTTTACGTGATCATTAACCATGCGATCATGAGCCACGGGACCTCCTTTTTACGTAGAATCTGAACCACAGGGCATGGCATTTAACTTCGAAAATCTCACATGCATTGACCGGGAATCGATCCCGGTTCACCTTGGTGAGAGGCCACCACGCCCCTTAGGTAGATTAGATTGGAGTTAGCTATTGTTGTTTTAAGGGGCGGAACTACGAGGTCATCTGCCTCAGATTTTAGGAGAAAGTAGAATAGAGGTTGAAGAGAGGAAAGAATAGATCAAAGAGAGAAAAAGAAGGGAACAATGAAACGGAAGTGAGAGGGAAATGGGTGAAATAGACTTAGAAATGTAAGTAGGTGAAAATTGGTTTAGGCGAAAAGATTTGCAATGGTACAAGAGGTTGTTAATGGATACACCTGCAGCAAGTGTTCCTCGTGAGGAAGTTTTATGTGACTGGAAGATGATGTGGGATTCCATATATAAAAGAAGATTTTTGTTGTAACGTTTCATAAGAATGGACGTTTGGAATATTAACTAAGTAAATGACATTGCGGTTGAATGTTCGGCTTATTACAATGTTTCGAAATGAGTTAGATGTTTAGGCCTTATCAAAATATTATGCAGTCAAAGAGGACTATGTCCCATGTTCATGCAAACAAAAAGGATTATGTCTTTTCTGTTCAGTCAATAACAACTATGTCCAGAATTTAGTATGTAAATACTGAATATCTACTGTAGTTTGATTTCATTATAGTGTCTTGTTACATTTTTATAACCCATATGTGTGTACATAAATGCATAAAATAAGCAATAAGATGTTAATTTGAGAGAAATCGGTTTTTTGGTCATTCCCTAAAGTTGTATTTGAGTGACAAAGTCTCTTTTGAAAGTTAGCTCCTCAAATATGTCAACAGGTAAATAATAGGCGCAATCGAAAACTGACCATTCCCAACTGATAAGTTAGGTCTATGGCTTATGAGTTACACTCAAAGGAATGAAGTAAGTTTGCAGATATACGTGACCATTAATCTCGCGAACATGAGCCACTGGACCTCCTTTTTACTTGGAATCCGAACCACAGGACATGGCATTTCACATGAAAAACTCACATGCATTGACCGGGAATTGAACCCGGTCCGCCGTGGTGAGAGGCCAACAGCTTGACCGCTGTGCCACCACGCCCCTGAGTTACACTTAACTTACATTGAAGCGCAACAATCAGACGAATAATAGTGATTTCTTACCTTTGGTTCTCTAATTCCACTCAGGGCTAAGGCCACAAGCCTTTGTGATCTACTCATATAGCCTACACAACTATGCACATCATGAGCGAAGTCACAGCTACCTTGATGTCTTGCCAAACAAAAACTCACTAAGTGCACTAATGACTTTTTCCTGGCCACAATTGAACCATAAATGCATTTGGTGACTTGATTTAACTAAAGAGCCTACTTGTCTTAAAATTTTAGATTCATGCCAATCTATGTAGACCTATCTAGAATAATGACGAAATCAAGTTGGCAGTAGCCTACTAACATTTCTAAGTACTGCAGTTTGAAATACACCTGAAAGAGTATAGCCTAATACAGTAACTTACTAGAGTTGGCCGCCCTGGTTACTCTGAATATATTCTTAGTTCCATCTCTTAAGGTATAGAATGCACATACGGTACAAAATTTGGTTGAAGTCTAATGGATAGTATGGACGTTACATGCTGTTTGATATTGGATTTGTCAGTGCGCAGAAAATCATGTTGAGAACAATGTCATGTATGTGATGCTAAGTAATCTGAAATATTACGATTTATTATAATGCCAATTTTGGATAAAATCCATTGATTAGTTTAGAAGTTACATGTAATTGAAAATTGAAAATTAGGTATATTAGTTACTCCAAATTAATCTACAATGTCAGGTACTATACGTGTGCCAAGTTTAGAGCTGATGGCTTGCATACTTTCTGATATATTGATTGATTTATTTATTTATTTATCGTATGGCTTTTAGTGCCGGGAGTGTCCGAGGACATGTTCGGCTCGTCTGAGTCTGTAGCTGCTTCCAGCGGACACCCTTAGGGTAAGCTACAAGTTCCGTTCAATTTCAAGTAGTTCCGACTTTCGCCACCAGATATCAATGATACCTAGTGGTGAACGTTGGAACTTTGATAGAGCGTTCCGACGAATTCTAACCTAACAATTTAGCTGCACACAGGTTTAGTCTGGGGAAAGATCTTTTAGATGCCATAAATCTATGACGTGGTAGCGCCGGCTTTACTTCCCCTCCGAAGGAAGGCATACTGAAGGATTTTTAACGCTCTTAAAAAATCCGACGTCTTCGGCCGGGTTTGAACTCGCGATCTTGAGTAGAGCGGTTCAGCATGCTGCCGATTACGCCACGGAAGCCGCACTGAGATATTGATATTAGGATTAAACAAATAGCGCGAGCATTTATTTACAGTTGGCATCCCTGCTGGTTCTTACGAACACGCATACTCATTACTGTTATGGTACACAAAGCGCATACGAAATTTGGTTGAAGTCCATTTGTTAGTATAGGAGTTATATGCATTTAAAGACTGGACCTATCAGGAGGCTTAGAATCGTGTTGGCAGCATTGATGTCTATAAGTAACTCCAACCTAAAGTAGAATGTCAGGTACCGTACTATACGTGTGCAAAGTTTAGAGCTGATGGCTTGCATACTTTCTGATATATTAGGATTAAAACATAGAAAGAGTACGGTACTTATTAATAGTTGGCAGCCCTGGTGGATCTTTAGAACACTCACACTCATATATGTTGTAGTACACATAGTACATACGAAATTTGGTTGAAATCCAATCGATAGTATGGACGTTACATGCATTTAGAAATTGGACTTATCGGCAGGCTTAGAATCATGTTGGCAACACTGGCATGTATGGACTTCTGAGAATTAATCTGGAATATTCACTGCCCGTGCAACTCAACGTGCACTGCAAGACATGCAGCAACTTCCCTGGCCAGCACGATCGCCGGACTTGTCGCCAATCGAGCACATGATGGACCGACAAGTGACCCGTGCGACTCGTCCACCCTCAACTCTTACATAACTGTGCGAACAGGTCACGCAGGCGTGGAATAACGTATACCAAGACAGTATTCGCCATCTGTATGATCGACTGGATGCAAGAGTCAGTGCCTGCATTGCCACCCGTGGAGGCTACACCTCGTGCTAATATGGGTGTTTCAGCATGGGTCGATACCTGGTATCTCTGAACCGCTTGACCTATTGATCTGTATCTATACTAATATAATAAATCTGAAGAGTTTGTTGGTGTGTTTAAACGCGTTAATCTCTGGAACTACCAGTCGGATTCGAAAATGTCTTTTTGTATATGATAGACAGATTCAAAAGGAATAGTTTAGGCTATGTAGCATTAGGCTACACCTCTCAGGTAACCTTAAAGATTGATTTTTGTTCAGTAAGTCGGAAGAACAAGCGCTCCCGAACAGCTTCAATAATACCTAAGTCTATTGTTACCTGGCAATGCGGGCTGCATCACGTCACCCCTACCAGTGTTCTGGTGCAGAATTGCGAGTTGCTTATAAATTGCAGTCACCTTGCAACCTAGTGCAAAAAATTTAGGCCCCTTAAAACGGTTTCATCATGACAATAGTGTGCCTCTGTATAAGGGCGTTGGTGTTGGAGCAGTATGCTGAGGTTATTCAGCTGCAATAAGCGTTGGTGCTTTCCGATCCTTATCCTTGAGCGCTCCAGTTCTGTAGTAGTATTCATTATCAACCATAAAACAAAAAATAAATCCACCGGGCGAAGCCGGGCACTATTGCTAGTATTTAATAATTTCATGTACTTCATATGCACTGTTGCCACAATAAATCTCCAGTGAATTAATAACCTCTAAAAGGGTGACCTATTTTTCCCCCCGCAGTGTATATGTTACAGGGAAAGTCGATCCTTCAGTAAGAGTTGACTCTCCCTAGGTAAAGTCGACTCTTACTGATCTTTTCGGTAAAAGTTTATTAAAGCAGTATGTGTTCAATTTCGATCAACATTTACTAGACAGAGTTGACTATACCTAGGGAAAGTATACTCTCACTGTCTTGAGATAGTAACAGTTGACTATTTGCAAGGAAACGGTACTAGCTAATAAAAAACGAATAGGGAGGCAAAACCAATACATTAAGAGAGAGAAATGTTTAAGAGAAACTAATAAAAACGAAAAACCTTTAAAATACATAAAGAGATAGAAATATTTATCATTTATTACAGCAAGGTAAAGATTTGTGACACTTCGAGTTGCAAAGTACACTTTTCTTCTTACACATGCACTTCATGGATTCGCATTTAGTGTTGCAAGGACATTTGAAAAAACCTTGTCCACTTCCAAGTGATTGTGAAGTTGCAACAGTCCTCACAGCTATTGTTTTATCCATAGGAACTTCATTTTCTTGGATAATGTTCGTAGGATATTTACTGAATTGAGACCTGAAAAAATGTAATCGTTGAAATCTGAACACTTTAATACCATGGGCAGCGAGAGAGAGGAGAGAGAGAGATATATATCTTTTATTTAAGCTTTGAAAACTTACCTTGAGAAAAGCTGCTTTAGAATTCCATTTCTCGTTCCAATTCGATAAAATCCATCATCGACAACCTCCAGTACCACGCCAAGGATAGATCGAGCATCTCCTCTACCGCGGTCAACATCAGGGACTGGAACTCGAACTGATGCTCCTTTTTCTACTGGCGGATGAATGTGATCTGAGGGCTTTTCATGCATTTAGCTTGTTCTAGAGAGTAGAAAGCTTCATTTCTCTGTCTCTTGATGCCCTCAGTAGACTTGTCCAGGTCAGTGAGGAGATAATCACTATCATCTACGAACTTTTCACCACTTGATACATATTGGTTTGTTTCATTTTCATCAGGATTGACATTCCCGTTACTTCCAATTTCGTTTCCTTGTTGTTGCTGAATTTGATCAATTGCGCATTGAAGATCTTCTTCTGTTTCTAAATTTGCCAGTACCTCAGTTGGTAGTTTTGAACTAGATAAGTCGTGTCTCGGGGGGCAACCGAACATTGCTTTATACGGGGATCGTTTTATCCCACTATGCAAGGCACTGTTTTTCATGAGTTGAATAAACTTTAAGCCTTCACTCCATTTTGATGTTTTGTGGTCTTGCATCCAGGTGGTTATCATATTCTCTATGTCCTGGTTGGCTCTTTCGACGCTACCTTGACTTTGACTATGTCGTGGTTTGCCGTGCACCATTTTGAAGTTCGGCCATGTATTAACCAGACTGTCAATAATTTAACTAACAAATTCTCTCCCATTGTCTGATTGTAAAATACAAGGAGCGCCTAACAAATAAAAATATCAACGATATTATTACACACTTCGTCTGCAGTCTTCGATTTCAGTGGTCTTAGCACAACATACTTTGTTAAATGGTCCTGGTACGCCATTATAAATTTGAAGTCTTCATCAGGTTGCGACTGAAAGTCAATCAAGTCCACTTGACAGCCTGAATTCATTTCCTTGAATAACAAAGGCTTTACAACCAGTCCTCTCCTTTTATGTTTCAATTTTTGATCTCAAGGTTCGCACAAGCTTAAAAATAGTAAAATGTCCTTTGTAATAACATTTTGAAATTTCCCTTTCAATTGCTGAATCATACGATCTCTTCCTCCGTGTCCAGTGGATAGGCTATGTGCGCTTCATTAAGAACGCCAAACAACTCTTCATCAAAAAAATAATACCTTATGCTGTCTTGGTCTGTGACAGGGTGTATTAGTTTTGTAATACCATTTACTTCAATAATGTCATATCGTCTTAAAAACCTGATATCGTTTTACTTTCTTTTTTAATTGCAGTGTTTAGATTTTTCACTTTTTGAATGCAGCTATCATATTTCAATTTGGTCAATGTCAGTGGATTTACCTTGGAAGACGAACGTTCCTGCTGCAGTTTTTCACGAAAAAGTTCTGCCGTGGTGTCTGACATAATTATTACACACTTAAACTAATTATTTAAACGTAAATGAATCTTTTGTCACTATTGCACAACAATAAAGAGCCGAGTAATGACGAATGGCAACTGCCTGTTGTGTGATGGGGTAATAAAAACAGAGAATTGTTCTGATTTATAACGGTCAGTCCAATAATGGAAGTACGAGTCCAAACAATCGCAATATTTTAATAATCATAACAAAGGTTTGGCGCGCGCGGTTACATTTTCAGAGCAGCATCTGTGAATCAACTTTTACTAAACCACAGCAGGCATAGTTAACTCTCCCTAGGAAAAGTTGATCTGATTGTTTTCATTCAACTATTACTGATACTTTTTGTGAGAGTTGACTCTGCCTAGGGAGAGGCAACTCTTACTAAGAATCGACTTGCACTGTAACATATATAATAAATAATAATTTAATTAATGCAGCCAATGGGCATGCACTTTTCTTTTCAGGACGCATTAGGGAAGGGAAGGGATATTAGAAGGAAATGGGCCGAGGACCTATTGAAAGGAACCGTCCCGGCATTTGCCTGGTGATGAAAATGGGAAACCAAGAAAACCATTTTCAGGACGGCCGAGGTGGGATTTGAACCCTCGCTCTCCCGATGCCAGCGAGGCACGAGGTAACGCGTTAGCGAACAGTGATTCTATGTAAATATCTTACCTTTCTCGATCTTCTCAACAAACGCCTTAATCTCCAACATATTTTCAAACACATACTTATTAACAGATTTATTTTCAAATCAGTCAATAGCCTATATCATCGCCATAGTTACGTTTCTTTTTCAAAGTCTAATTGTTGTCATTGTTGTTATGCACCAAGCATTGTTACAGCGACTGTTACGTTACTCTGTGGTTTGGTACTTCCTGCGGGTCTCCTGCACGGCGAGACCATAAAACTTCTTCTCAGTCAGGAACACAAGAGTCCCTGGGGGTTTACCATTAGGGAATTCGGGCACAAATAGGAGTCATAAAGGGAAATATGGATGAGACCAATAATTAAGTTTTACTTTGATAATTTATTTTATAATAGATAATCAATGAGAAAAGCGACACTTGTAATTCAAATATAATATTTAAACAAAATAGCGCTTGCAAGCTTAAATGCTAAAACTTTAAAAGATTAGTATAAACAGGTTGAAGGTTCCGCCTGATCAATACTTTATTAAATAATATGATCACTGTGTGATAATTAGTGGGACATGTTTCGAGACCTAATTAATAGTTTTGGTACCTTCATCAGCCGATATGACAGAAAACGATACAACACTAAACGTAAGACTAAAAATTCTCTTAAAATCGAATCTTGTATGGTGCACCATATAGAGAGATGGAAAATGATTAACGCCTAAAGTAATACCGTATAAGTGATGTCAAAAGTCTTATGAATTATGAACACTTTCAATACGTCTCACCGTGGTCTGTAGATGCTAATGAAAACACAAATGTACCAGTTCAGTACGGCAGCAACAGTTGACAACACCATGATAACATGTTGGAACCAGCAGTAATGATTGAACACTTAATACCTCAATACTTCACCAGCAATGTAGAAATGAATAAATAAAATAATAAAACCAATGAAGTCACTGCGCTGAAATTATATCTTGCCAATATAAAGCTTATGAAGTGCATAACATCAACACTTGCAATGGCAGAGATTGGCCTCTAATCCGTCTAAAAAGAAAAAAAATATGTGTGCTTGATTCAGGAGTGTTAATCCAAATACAATTATCAGTGATATATACCGTGGCCTACGTTATACTCAAGGCCTGGAAATAGAGCCGAGACTTGGTGCGCCAAACTGGTAGTTCCACTTTACGCCACTAGGATCGCGGTTCGGCGCCCTAGTTGTCTGCTTTTGACTATGCGTTACATGCAACTCAAGTACATTTAATACATGTTTTTTAGAACTTCTTACCTGTTTTCCTCCAGTTTCCCGCAAATGATGAATACGGCTCACTCTTGACTGTATTTCACTTCACTCGAAGAATTTTTCTGTCACGTGGCTTACTTCTTAAATTCAGAAACGTTGCACTATTGCCCGCGTGGTTCACGCCAATATTCTTTAAAAGTGGCCCTAAGAACTTTTGCAGAAAAACTACGGAGAGAGAATTGTCATTACACACTTCACATTTTGTGTGCTCGGAAAACGTGTCAGTTAAAATATTTGTGAAATTTGACACTAAATATTTCCGAGACATGAAATTTACGGCTGTTATGACAAAGTGAGAAATTGTTTCCAACAGATAAATAAAAGAAGCTTCGGGATTTATTAATCCCCTCTGTCTTGAAAATGTATTAAACTAAATGGCAGGCTTGAATTTGCTGGAGCTAATATTTTCTCTAAGCAACCTTCACAGTATATTCTCTCTTCTGCCACTCTTAAACGAAATTCCGCTACCATTGCAATTGAAATGGAAGATAGAGGCGCTGGCTTTTCTGAAAACAAAAATAGAGATTTTAATGCTTAAATGTCAATCATAATATTGTATTTCAATGAACTTAATATAGGCTATATGCCCCATATTCTTACCTTGTACAGGGCTTTCAAGAATCTCCAAGACATGTGCCGGAAGCTGGGGTGTTTCTTTAGCATTGGCTGAGTTTTGCACCTTCCGCGATTGTTTAGGCTTCAGAAACTTGGTCAAGGCGCGTGTTACGACTGCATCTTCCCTCAGCTCCACATTCCCAATTCTAGAAGATGCGATAATTCCTGTGCTAAGTGTTGACTCGATGGCATGCAGGCATGATCTCACGTCCATCATGTCATTGTTACCTCCCTTATTTCTCAGGTGACTGAAGAGCAGTTCTACATCGTCACTTGAGAGATTCCGCGTAAGCACATAATGGAAGCCGATACTGATTAGAAATCGTATGCAGGATACGTTTGATGAAGTTGTTAGCACCAAAGCTTGATAAGTTTCCTTCGTAAGTCTCATCTTTTTATCGGGATAACTTTGGATCTATGACAGGTAGGGCAGAAATTCATTGGTCAGCCATGAAAGTCTCTCATCATTAACTTCACTGAAAATAAACTTGTCCGTGTGTCTGGAATGAAGTCCGTGTGTGGTATTGCAGATAGCATGTATATCAAACCATTTTCTAAAAATTTCCTAGAATTTTGTTGTTTCGTGTAGGCTGTCCTTATCTTCAACTTTCTCTGGGCACACGACTTCCATGCTCTTAAGCCCAGCTATTGTCTCTGAAGTAAACACCAATTTGGCTCTTGCCACATTCATTTTTTCTAAATTGCTTGGATATACAACCTTCCTGCTTAATTTTCTAACTGGCTTTACTACTAGCTTTTTCTGTAAGTGGTACAGATTCTAGAGATGATCACTAGTTATTAAATTGTCATCTACTCGTACATAGAAATTCCTACTCAGATATTGTGATCTTAATGATGTGACTCGGATCGAAACTAAGAAAAAGTGGCCTCTGCTCGTCTTTCGGGTGAAGAATTTCATGAGTGACACATCCGCCACATAGCGCCTCAAACATTGACACATTCACCTGACAGTTGTCCATCACTATTCTGATGACCTTGAAGCCGCATCCCTCAACCGCAATCAGTACGTCCCGGGTTATCGTAGATAACTGTTGTCCTGCGAGTCCACATGCAAAGTAGAACGAAACAGGTATCCTGTAGAAGAATGACAGGCCCTTGAACAGTATGCATAATAATTTATTAGCTAATTTATGTTCGATTCCAATTGCATCTTTCTCAATATCACTAATGCCGAGAAACATGTCTAAATTCTTGTCATACAATAGTCTAGACTTTATGGCCATTTCATCAATGATTAATGAACCAACCTTCTCATTATCGTGAGTCAGTGACTTTTCTTCAGCTGTCAACCTAGCTTTTGCAAGTATCGTGACACCTGTCTCTCCGTTCGTATACCCAATGTACGTTTTCAGTGTTCGTGGAGGAGAAAGTTGTAAAATATTTATATCTCTCAGTAAGCTGTAAGCCAACGGTGATTTATTAGAGAGCAAAACACATATTTTATTTATTGTTGTTTCATTGTATTTTCACTTTCGTTTCGTGAAAGCTCGAATTTGTTCAAGTAAGAAATTAGCCTCCGAGTCCCCACGATCCGCTTCAATCTTGAGCTTCGATATTTGAACATCGAGTTTGTCCTGACGTTGCACTGAATGTAATTTTTGTTTCAATGAAATTATCTTCTGATTCAATGATTTAATTGTATATTGGCTTTTACGGCCGGTGAATTAAAACTCAGCAATTGTTCTAGGATTTTGCCGTGTCTTGTGTGGGGTTTCGCCTAGGACACCAAGCTGGCTCATCGGCGGGCTCTTGATGTCAACACCCGGACCCCCACAGGAGTAACGAATTGCGCGCTACTTCCATTTATATAGAGTGCAACTGCACTTCTTGACTGCGAGAACTAAAAGCTCAAGTAGCCTGGACACCAAGAGCCCGCCGATGAGCCAGCTTGATGTCCTAGGCGAAACCCCACACAAGACACGGCACAAACCTAGAACAATTGCTGAGTTTTGACTTAATTGTAGTTCTGTATAGTGTATTTTTTCTTAGTGCCCTCCTTAATTTTAATTTTGTTGACATGCAGTTAGTTTGCTTGATTGTAGAACATTGCGTTCCCACACTAACACGTGATTGATCATGGTTTTCTTCAATTCGTTCATCACAATAGTCTTCTGTAAAATTGAAATTACCTGAACATTTCATTTTATTGTTGATATGTATGTCTATCGACACGTGTTCTTTTGCGCGTATTTCTATTTAATTGTGCTTGTTTATGTTCGGGGTAGTCCTCAAAAACCGTCGGAAATGCGTTCGGTAAGAGGTTATTTTTAGTAGTACTGTGCCCAATCGGTCACGGTAGACTGGCATCGAACAGGTCTTATCTGAGAAGACCAGGCTCATGATTCTAACGGGAATCGAACCATTGATCTGAGGGGGAACAGATTTAGGGAACCCGAAGAGCAATGTGTTAAATAATGAGATATAATAATGTAGCATGATTTCACGACCTATATGTGAATATCATAGCAATTTAAGGTGAAGAATTGTAAGCTAATGCAAGAAAATATACGTTTTCGAAGCATACAAGAACGAGAGCAGGCCAGTTGACGTTTTACTAATTGCAGTTGGAAAATGGGTGGAGATCGAAGGCGCCAAGGGACCTACTTTCGTCTGGAGCGAGGAGACAGCTTAAAATTAATGACTCGGGTATTCACCGCCTGACAACGATGGAAGCTATGGTGGGGAGGAGTACCCACGGAAATTAATTAATTACAGCCAAGTGGAGCATTGAAATGGAGTAAAATGTACACCCAGGTGAATATATTCGAGGAGAGGTAATTTAGGGATGATCTTACACCTAAGTTAAAACCTATATCTCCAAATGAACGTGTTACCACCGAGCCTACGCTCGAGAGGAGTAATTTGGTGACCAGTCAGGGGGGAATCACCACGATGGCGTCCTGACGCGCTGAACTAAGGCAATTAATTGTAATTAATTGGCCGAAGCGATCGCCGGCACGCGAACGTTTATGAAACCTCCACACCTAAATAAACAAGGTGTATATGTCAGTTCGGCTGAAAATGTATTATTTCAAGGAAGGAGTCGCATCCATGTGTCCGGTGCACTAGTTTTTACGAGAAACCTTTATAAGGAGGAGTAAGGCAGACCAAGTGAGAGTCGTCGAGAGTTGTCTTCAGTCTGTTCTCAAGTCTACACGTAACTAATACGCTGCCAGTAAGCGCGCGAAATGTTAAAGTATCAACGCTCAGCCGTTGAAGAACAATAGAAGCAAGTCGTACAGCTTCATAAGTATAATCATGAAGTGCGTCGAAGTTAATTTAATACAGATATTTATCTATTATCTGACGCAAATATAAATTCACTACAGCGAAAGAGTAATTATAATGTTGTTGAACATTACACATACCAGGAGGTATTGTCAGAGTTGTATATGACATTATCATCAGGATCACTACAATGATGGGAGCTTGGGAAGCATCGCCACATAATCTTGACAGTGAGCTGAACGATATTGCAGGTGACGAGGATCGAACGTCCGTAAACGCTGTTAAACTTTCACGGAGACCAGCGGTTGGCGTAATTGCATCGCATCTCTGAGATCAGGCGTAGGAGGAGTCCGATTAAGGATTAACCTGTGAAATAGTGAATAAGTGTAAATAAATTGTGTAATAGTGATTTAAAAGTGTTCATGTGTGTAGTGATTAATATGTATTGTGTTAAAGTGAAAGAAGCCACTGATAAGAGTATGTTTATCACGTGGGAAATATGTGAAATCCAGTGTTGTGTAAAATATAACATGATGGCTTAAATCAAGCGTCATGGTAGGCCTGAAGCTGAGGTGCTGGTACCATCCAGCGAAAATTAAAAAGTGAGTACCAATTTACAATGTTATTATAACTAAATAGTTCACCATATAACGATTTATCACTTTGAGACTAAGATGTAACAGTCACTTATTGAACGAGTTTTCACCACTCGTCTTGAATAAAATATGGCTTGGAAGGTGATTTGTTTAGGGCCATCCAGGCCGAAAATAGTGATGAAGGTAACGATAACGTTAAATGATGATAATAATAATAATCTGGGGTCGGCAACAGTAAAGTAATAGGCATTTTTTGCCTAAATAATGTTCAAATTGTGTCATGTCTAATATAAAGATACTGTATTTTGGTAAACAGTAAGAAAGTAACGTGGAATATAGCGAGATACGAGAGTTTTTCAGTGTCAATGAATATTGAATGAATATTTGATATGGTCAATCCTTAGGATTATATTTGAGGACCATTAAAGTAAAGTAAGCCAGTAAATTTATACCTTGTTGTTAGGAGCTATTTAAAGCTTTGGCTTAAGTGTTATTACAGAGAGAACGCGGGTGTCTTAATAATTGAGTCATCTATGTGAAGTATTGTTTGAGCTGCAGATAGCATGCAGAAGTAACGTAGAATCCAGTGATTTACCTAAATAAATATTGCGGGGACCAAACTAGTATAGCTTGCGCGTTAGGTGAGAAGTTGGCTGATCTACGAGTTAGTATCGCCCTTGTGCATACTCTATTATTCGCAGCGAATTGGACAGAGCCTGTCTGTATCCATCGCTTGCATGAATTATGGCCACGAATGACGTCCGTCGAGACTCCGTGAGCATGTGTATAAATGATCTGCCCTGAGAGGTAAGGATCATATTCGTCGTTTAGGAAACGCAGATTTCCCTATGTTATTATTAGACAGCTGCTGGTGAGAATCCTGTATTCTCATTATGATGCGCGTCAAAAGCCACCAGTATTCACCATAGAACGGCAAGGCTATCACCGGAACCATCCCCAGCCATGAATGTTAATAAGGAGCCGAGTTGAGCCAAATGCACTAATTATAGGTGTTAAATAATTAAATGGCTCAGTTACTTAGGAACAACACTTAGCGTATCTCTGCTGTACTGCAATTGTAAACAAACCTGACCTTGCCAGCAGATGAGAGGAAGTGGGGTAGCCTACTGAGGCGAGCGGCCATCTTGTGCAGCCTGCCGGAACTAATTTTATTGCCTGCTAGGAATAGGGGACATCAGTCCGCCAGTCCTTTAAATTAGGGTCACAGTAGGACACTGAAGAATCTCGATATTTCAATATGCAGTTATGATATGAGTGTAATGATGATGCCAATTGAATTAATTGATGTGTTCCAACACACATACGTTGTTGAATCAAAGAAATCGGATAATATTTGGCCCAGTTATTCTCGGAGGAGGAACACTGAACCAAATAAATTGTTAGGCATCTTATTAGAATGCATCTTGCCAGTTCACGCTAATTTATGCAGACGGGTATGTGATTTTTGAGAACATGACACATTTGTAACGATAATAATCCCGACAAGACCCAGAGAATCGTTGTATGGTGAAACTATAAACATTTCTATCCATGTTTATTTTGGAAGGGAAAAGTACCACTTTTTAAGCGTTTCACATTGATGGAAAGAAGGAAGATGATTCACACGACACAACAAATATTTGTTAATTAAAGCAGAAAATAATGAATTTATGCTAATCAAGGTAAATGCCATAAGAACGGAGTAATGTTTTATTAATGTCATTTAGATGTGATATGTGACTTTTGTGTTGTGATACTCCAGTTAAGTAAAATTGTGTCACATGATGAACACTATGGAAACCCGTTGAAGTCTGAAAGTATCAATGATAGGATGCTAGAATTAGAGTTGAGTGCAATGTAGCACTATTTTTTAAGAAGAAAACTCACAGAATAACCCTATTTTATTTGTGGGAATTAAATATAATTTGTCCTTTATTTGTATTTGTTGTATAGCCATGATTTTATACCAGTAAATATTTTATTTTAGGAATATGTTGTGTATTTCATGTAGAGTAGTTACCTGGTAGACTCAAATCCTGAGCATGTGGTCGTATGGTGGGCAGGAACGCCCCATACCTCGAAAGACCGTGAGTTAGCTGGGATACGAACACATGTTCCACATGATGACAGTTGGGTACAGTACGTATACTAAAATCAGAATCCTTGAAATACTAGCTACAAATTGTAGAAGACTGTTTTGGTGTCCACAAAGACCCTGGCTTTACCCCCTCACGTGAAACAGCTAGAACCCATTGTTTCAGTTTGTCCTTGTTCAATGGAAATTTATGAAACGAAAGTCCATTGCCTTTAACTTGACGAGATTTACAATACGGCACGCTACAGTAGGCCTACACCATTTTTGACGAACACAATAATAAAACTAATATATACACATAAGTTACTCTATTAAAATCATTCAGTGATTTATATCTGAAGTATTCATCATACATACATGCCACATTTACGCTGGTACACTGGATTAAAATATGCTTTTCACTACGTCTCGTTCATAAAGACCACTTAGTACCCATCTCAATATCAGTCAAACAGCAGTCTACTGCTCTTAACGAAAGCACAACTATAATACGACACGCTTCGCCAATCAATTTTAAACTCACCTTAGATTTCTCACTCATTATGAGACCTTATTTACCGCCAAATAGACACACTAATCACATTGTACGTAATGCAAATGGTACAATTAAGGGCTCCAGACAGAGAACCTAGCGGCAAAATGCGGAACAAGTTCGAACCATCGCTCGCAATGTTGTCTGGCGCATCATTTCCAGGCCTTGTATATAACGTAGGCCACGATATATACATACGTGTCGTGGCGCGATTGTGTAATTTGCGAAGAGTGTGGTTTTAGTGTCCTTTTAAGTTTGATAAGTTGTTCATGATAGATCCTAAGAGAGATTCTGTTGTGTATTGCGTATTATCATTGAAAGTTATCGTATGTGAATCAAATTTTCAAGGAATAAACTTTTCGCTTTCCGAGTAGCACTGCCTGCTGGATCGCATTCCTCCTGGCTGCGTCACAAGATACCAAACGCGCCATATGGCGAATGTAACGAAACTGTCAACATCAGCTGTTGAGTACGCAAAGAACAGTTTTTCTCATGAAATTATTGGTAAATGGGTGATAAAATAACTGAATGTAGCCTACTTACATTATATGTTGTGATCTTCTAGAATTTCTTGGAAATTCGCCTAAACTCGGTAGCATTATCGATGGTGCTGGTGTTAGTGACTTCCAATAACCTCTTATTATGCAAGACAGAATTGGAATGTTTCAATCTGATGAAGAAAATTGTTCTCACAGCTGCCTCAACCACATCAGACGGTACGTCAGGAACTTCTCTCAACACAAAATCTGTCGTTCTTCTTAGAACGTTCTTGCCTCTTGGAAATCCGTATTTTCCGAGAAATGTGACGAATATAGCTGAAATGTGTCGGAACTAGTTTAGCCAAGTTTCTGAGGGATCGGTCAAACCACCGTATGACAAGTGTTTAATCCAGGTTGGTAATGCTTAATCGTGTTGAGTTTGCATTCCATAGGTTAAGTTCCCAAGTTGTGGAAATTTATCTTGAAACTTGTGGGCTACATAACCAGCAACATAAGCCTTGCCATCTTCTTCACTTTGTTCCATGATATTGGCAATGAAGGACTCTGGTTACACATTGCCGTCTAAGGTTGGTTCTGGAAGCACGTTACTTGATTCAGCACTTTGTTTAGTGCTTTAGAAACTAAATATTCATCTGAATCTGGATCAGCAGTGTTTGTTTGCTTTTGAACTACTCCTGGATTATTCCCTTAAATAATCATCCTCAATCTGTAAATGCAGTCAAGTGGAGAAGGATGAACGTGTAAACAACCACGGGTCCGCAATTGTGAAAAGAGGTTTTCCAGTAGGCCTACGTCTTGATTTAGCCTATGTGTGAGAATGTACTTTATATTATGCCCACCGGCCATATCTTGGTACAGAAGTCGAAGGGATTTTATTGAAGTGATGACTGCTTTCCGGAATATTTGCAAAGAATTTTTACCAATGCAAAGATAATTGCTCATGAAACTTTCCATCTTGTCCAAAATTATATTTTGCTGTTCAATTAGTAAACCATGGGTTATTTTTGTTGGTAAAGGCGGGTTAGGACAGTATGAATTCATAACATCATACCACTGGTTTACACGTTCTATGAAAGCCCCTGTTGCCTCTGCTAGTAATTTATCTGTATCTGGTTTATAGTGCTATAAAGCTGTAGCTGTAGTGTGTGACTGAAGCTATGCTGCTAGTCGAACATTTTGTATTTTGGTATATTGGCTTTCACGGCCGGTGAATTAAAATTCAGCAATTCTTCTAGGTTTGTGCCGTGTCTTGTGGGGTTTTGCCCAGGACACCAAGCTGGCTCATCGGCGGGCTCTTGGTGTCCCCGCCCGGACCCCCACAGGAGTGACGAACTGCGCGCCACCTCCCTTTATATTAGGTGCAAACTAACTAAAAGCTCGAGCAGCCTTAACCTCTCTATGAAGGCTTCCAAAAAGATGGTATATTGCACCTAATATACAGGGAGGTGGCGCGCAGTTCGTCACTCCTGTGGGGGTCCGGGCGGGGACACCAAGAGCCCGCCGATGAGCCAGCTTGGTGTCCTAGGCAAAACCCCACAAGACACGGCACAAACCTAGAAGAATTGCTGAGTTTTAATTTTGTCTTTTGTTGTTTTTTTACACTGTATGTGATTCGGTGTAATTTTATGGCTCGAGTTTATCTCAGAACGGGTTTGTTTCACTAATTCTACCACAGGAGCACTGGTAACTTTCTGTCCGTTTTCTACAATATAGCCATAATCCAAGAACCAGTTCCTGATAAGTTTTAGCAAATTGGGTGCATCAGCGAAAAAGTATATAGGCTGTTGAGTTACTGGGTGGTTGTAAGAAGAGCAGTTCACTGAGATAGACAATTCCCTCCACAAGCCCATATTCCCACCTCCACAGTCACTCACACAGGCTACCACATTGTACCCAACGTTGTCAAGCTCGATAGTCACTCGGTCAAGCATATCCTTAGTAATTTTAGAGTCAAAATCGAGGTACACAGGCTGTTTACAGTTGGAAAAAAAGTCCTGTAGCCATAATAACTTGCATGTATGAATGAGGACCTACTATTTCATCCTCTTTTTGATAATCATATGTAGCTGACACTTTCATTTCATCATAATAGAGGACTGTTGTTTTATCAAAACTATTCATAGTGTGGGAAGCCTCCGTGGCTTAGGCGGCAGCACGCCGGCCTCTCACCGCTGGGTCCGTGGTTCAATTCCCGGTCACTCCATGTGAGATCTGTGCTGGACAAAACGGAGGCAGACAGGTTTTTCTCCGGGTACTCCGGTTTTCCCTGTCAACATTTCATTCCAGCAACACTCTCCACTATCATTTCATTTCATCTGTCATTCATTTAATCATTGCCCCAGAGGAGTGCGTCAGGCCTCGGCAGCCGGCACAGGCCATATCCTCGCCGCTAGATGGGGGCTTCATTCATTCCATTCCTGACCCGGTCGGAGACTGGAAGCAGGCTGTGGATTTTCATTCATTTCATTCATAGTGTGGCCTGTAGCTTCCATTACACGAATTACATCCAACAGAATCCCTTGTCTCAAATTTAAACTTGAAGCCCATCTCTGCAATGAAGAAATTCCTGGTAAAGGGTAACGTAGCTTTTGCCTGAGGTAAATGTAACTTCGTTTGCTGAGATATCTGATGGTAAATGTCGTCGAAATTTCATCTGAAGTCCATTTAATGTGCTTCTTTTTATTGATGATGATATCTAATTGGCTTTTACTTAGCACCCCTGAAAATGTACCAATGACTTGCTGGTTCAGTACTATCTGAGAGGTCTTTCCCAATTTATCTGATAATTCTTCAAATGTTTTTTCTAGTTTCTCAATTTGCTTCTGGTAATCAATAATGTGTGCTCTATTTTGT
Source organism: Meconema thalassinum (assembly GCA_946902985.2). NCBI lineage: Eukaryota > Metazoa > Arthropoda > Insecta > Orthoptera > Tettigoniidae > Meconema > Meconema thalassinum. Next base: position 291,774,015 of record OX336396.1, on the reverse strand, counting down.
AAACATTGCTTTCTTAACTGCTCACTTTCTTCTAAAATCCTGTTGTAATTCTCAAGAAGAATTGAAAACCTGTTATCATCTGCCTGGGTTTGAAGTGGTGCTTCTTTTTCACTCACTGAATTTTGTTCACTCTCTTCTCTGAGTAGATCTTGAAACAATGTGCTCTAGTTCATTTTTATTAATCTTTGCTTCCTTGATGATGACTCTCCTATACTGGTGTGATCTGGAGTTAAATGCAGCATTGGCACAGCTGAAAATAATATGGGAACAACAAAGTTCATGTGGGATGTATGTAGTTGTAGGCCTAGCAAGTTTTTTTTTAATAAATATTAAGCTAATCCTCCCGTTTACATTTATGATTTGATAATACAGCCATTGTATTTTGAAAGCTAGTGCTCCAACCGCTAAAATACCATATACGAAATACAGTATGTTAAAAATATTAACAGCTTTAAAATCATTCCTAGCATGTCATCAAAACGGAAGGTCAGCTAGGCTCACTTACCATTTGGTTTTAGATTCCTTGGAAATCATGACTTTATATTAAGCAATTAGGCCCTGTAGTCTAATTCAAAGTCTTCAGTCTTAAAGAGGAGGGAACATATTCTACTTGTTTGAGGGTTAAAATGATATTTTCGCTTACATGCAGCAATCCACTGATTGCGAAGGCATACGTCTTTTGTCATCGTGAAAAACGACACGTCATTTCCAACTTTATAATAACTGTGACAAACTACCACAGCCCACATTTGGCCTGGCATAATTAAACCACTGAAATCCATGCAATATAATGTGTGGGAAAGTTGACTTTCCTTGCATATATCGCGCCTCGCGCGCTACGAGGAATCTAGTGACGTCACGTCATTTCCCTTCTCCCCGCGGTCCCCTCGCCTAAGAGCTCCATATTTAGACAACCTCTGTACTTTAATAGCCTCGTAGATAACCAGCCTAGGAGTATAACACCATTGAAATTAGTCGCTGGTGAATAGCATCCTAGCACGGCATCTGAGATCGCGTTTCGATAAACAGCATTATGCAGTCTCTTGGTGATGACGTCTATGCTGTTTGCGTAAAGAAAGTCCTTGATCATGTAGTGGGGCTTCAGTGTGACGATTCTTGCAGTAGTTGGTTCCATAGGTCCTGTATCGCAGTCTCCAAATCCGAATACTCTAAACTAGCTGGAAATTATGCAAATAAATGGCACTGCACCAGGGCAGACTGTATTCCTAAATATTCTTCTGTTAACATAACAGCGATCTTGAGCTCTTTGGTATCTAAAGTAGATAATCTTGCTTCAGTAATAAATACCTCAAAAGTTGTCCCAAATGATACTCGCTTCATAAAGTCTAAAATAAAGGCAATTCAGGACAAGCTCACTGCCATTGAACCCAAGCTGGATGAAATCGATTTGAGAGTCACATCTCTGGAACAACGTGAGCCTGATGGTGGAGGCCTAACCATGGATGATAGCCTATTATGGCTGAGATAAATTAACATAATTTCGGGAAGAACAAGTAGTTCCGTGAAGAACTATACAGCCTATTTTCATATATCCTACTTATGTTAATTGCCACTATCAACATACAAAATTTCAGATTGATTGCTGTAATAGATTCATAGATATTGAGAACCGACTAAATATTTCGGATGGTCACCATGTTGGATTTTTATATATTGAACCCAACGGTGTTAGGCTGACAGGTGTCGAACCTGGTTCTCTGAGATAATTGAGTTCAGACTAGAGATACCGGCAAGAAACGAACACAAGACCTTTTGAGGGAGTTTAAGCCATAAAAACCCCTAGAGAAAATACACATTAAATCACTGTTGTGATATGAACAAATTCTGACATTATTTGTTAATATAATGTAGAAAATAGTAGCAGAATACTGCAGTATTTGGCTGTAGGAGGCATACAATTCTGGACTTAGCGCAGAGAGTTTGAACGCTTGACAGTTTGTAAATGACTCTGGATTTGTGGCGTGGTTTCGTGGAGCCATGCCAGTCACTGTGACCAACTTATGCTGTCTGGGACAAGGCAGGACGGTAATATATGGGCCAGTTATTCCCCGTTTCATAAGGAAGAGTCCGAGGGGGTGAGAAAATGCCAGAATAATTTAATGATTACTCACGAATGGAGTAACTCAGAGACATGAGGATTGCACCTATGTGAATGAATGACCAGGAGGCTAATTATCAAGCAGTTAAACATTGAAATCGAGGCAGATTTAATGTAACGCGCATTGACACCGTAGATATGAGGCCAGCGCCAGAGTCTGACCATGTCTTCGGGGATGAACCGATGACGCGGCGTGGGGACGCGCTGGCAAAGGCAATTAATATTAATTGGCCAATCGATCCTCGAGCACACAGACGGATATGTGATCAGTGAGGAAAAATGGACCAAAAAAATGTTATTTCAAGACCAGAAACATACGGAGAGAGGAGATGAAGCTGCAAGGAAATTTTCGACCTACTTTTTCTCTCCAAACGAATATAAGGGCTGTGGAACGAACAGTCGCGGTCAGTTGAACCGTACTTGAGTGCAGAGCGCACGCCGCCCGGAGTTCAGAGAGGGGCGCGCGAGCTTTAACAGTTTACGTGCAGCAACATAATAGCCATGCAGTAAGGCATTATTAAGAACATTTAATAAGGACAGTCGTGCCATACTTTTATAGTCGGCATTACGAGTGATTACTATTGAGAACGCAGGAAATGTACCGTGTGATGTACAAGATAGGACAATGTCAGATGAGGAAATCGTACCGCCAGACGAGGAGATATTATGTGGCATCATAATAATGTACGTGGAACTGTCCAATGTTTTATTATAAGCAGATCATTAAGGGGGACTGTAAGTCCGGCCGAAGGACAATTGAAAGTGGTAATTGTACAAGTACAATGTACAATGGACGAGTGCAGTATATAAGTTATTGGTTAGACATATAATAGGATGTCGAACTGCGCAGGTATAAACTTTGTTATGCGAGTGATGACATTTCGCAGGGATACCACTGTAATTAATGCTCAGGACGATGTGCAAGCATATTTATGCGATATCAGGAAATTTATCTAAGGATAGAAATTGATCGACAGATGGGGGACCGCTAGGAATCCTTAGGCAGAGAATCGAGACTTTCGATCGAAATGTGGGATGGCAGTGAAGGATGAATCTTCAACGCCTGCATTTTTGATATTCTGCAAGGAAAGGTCAACCATTAAGAAATGTACATAGCGATCGTGTGATTTTAGTGATGATCATTTAAATATATGTAAAATTAATAGTGTAATAAGTGATATAACGTGTTGTGTGAATAAGGAAGCAACAGCTTCGGCATGGAAAAGCAAAGTGCAGTGTGTTTTGTAAGGCAAAAATTATGTAAAATGTGTGTGAAAAGTGTGAGAATGCCTTGATAATTTGCAAATTATGGCGGGCATTACTGGAAGAAATGTCTGGTCGGAGCCACCAGATTAACCAATGTGAGTACCCAAAACCATGATTTTGTAGTAAATATAGTCCACTGTATGTTGAGTGATTTCGAAATTTATAAAATATGCCAATAAGAGTCAATTTTTGGGAGGTAGAACCTCGAGATATTAACGTTGTGTTGATTTTAGTCAAGTTGAGATGTCTTTGTACATCATTGAGTGGATAAATCGTTACCACTAATATAAAAATGGCAATTGAGTTATATAGAAAATTAACGTAACGAACACGGATGTTCGGTTATTGAATACGGTTACGTTGTGTCGGTATAGGGAAAATTTATGTCAGCAATAATAATAAGAAGAATAAATGAATACACATCAGGAAAAATGTTTGTAAGCAAAATATATATGCTAAATGGAAATACTTGTGTATCCAAGCAATAGTATTATACGTAAAGGGCTAAGCAAAGGAATTTAATATCAGAGTATATTATGATAATGGAAATAAATGTGCAAGAATATAGGAACTGGAAGGGTTTAATAGTGACTTGAATTGCAGCTTGATGAATAAGCTTGTAAGTGTAATTGATAGATTTTATCTTACTAATTAAGGACGGGATCATATCACCATGGTCATGGGAGTCAGGTAATCTAATCGACGTGTGAAATCTCGTATAGCCAAGGGCATACAGAGATATTATTATTTGCCAGAGCGTATTTAGTGAAAGGGAACCCTAGCTCTGAGGATTGCTATGAAATGTTCCGGGTTCGAATCCAGTGGTGAATGGGAGGATAACAATGGACACCTCAGCATGACACCTGATATCGACTGAGAACTAGCAATTGGATAAATTCAGCTCCTGGGAGTGAATTTTTGAGGCAGGATGTGCACCTGACCGTGTTATTTAACAAGATGTCAGTTATCCCAATTTGACATGTGTATGATGAATCTCGGTCCTTCATATAATGTAAATGGACCTTTTGAGGCCAGCTATTAATATCCTAAGGATAGGGATAAATGCTTAAACAATTCCATACCCTATCTTGCATACAGTTTAGTTAGATCATATGTGTTGCGCAGGTCAGTGAGTCTGCACTATTGTATTAAAGCCACATGCTACTGCTTGGAGATGAAAGAGGGAACAGAGCGAGGGACGTAGCAAGTGTTTTGTTACCGCCCGACCCAGACCCATTGTATACAAGAAGAGCCAGGGGAGAGATTTTAAACGACCCTTGGAGGGTGACGTTTAGAGTGGAAAGTTTTTGAAACCCTGTTTGTAATAAAAGAATCATTGTTGTATTGTATAATGAATTTGTGTGGTTTGAAACACATTGATAATTAAGGATCATTCTGATAACTTAATACTTGGCAAACTTATGAGTTGTTGAAAGTTGCATTTTTTTACTGACATTGTCGCCTATTTCCGAGGGTGGACACTAGATGCCATATGCTATGCCCACGCAAGGGTAGCATAGAATACCATCCGACACAGCGGTAACGGAATCTTTGAAATTGAACTCATGACGGCATACAGTGGAACTGCATAAAGTGGAATTGCATAAAGTGGAACTGCATAAAGTGGAAATGCAGAAAGGGGTATAATTACAAGTAACAGTGGAGTTGCAAGTAAATATGATGTGCAACCCATAAATTGGTTAATGCATGGTAGATCATTTTGGTGGGAAGAGAAATACAGAACACAATTGTACGCATAATGTAAATTAGGATGTGTTGAGAATAAACAACTCGATTGTGAAATTAAAGAGGTCACAATAGGTGACATAAGATTGTAAGTACAGTTATATGTGAAATTTACCAGTGCATCAGCGCACTTGAGAATGAATTTTATGTCAATCTCATGGTAAATGAATGAATGATCATTTGGATTTGCGAGGATAAAGTGCGAATATTAGTGGATTGAAGGAATAAGTTTTGCATTGTTTTATGTATTTTTGTTGGGATTGTGTTTTTGTTTGTGTGAAGCTATGATTTAGAGCTCAATTAAAGTCTTTAGAATAGAGTTGTGCTTTATTATTGTAGAGTTGATACCTTTTAGTCTCAGATCAAAAATATGCAACTGTTCAGTGGGTGGACGGTACACGCCTGAGGACTGATGCTAGCTGGAGGCAGAAGCATGTTTTCCATGGAAATTATTCACATGGGTACATGGGATTTGGTGCCCTGTACAGTGAATTGCGCTAAAGGTACAACTTAAGTCGGTCAAGATCTGATGTAAACAACTCTATTAATATAACGAATAAAACATATTAGGGGAACGACCGCACCTAACCTTAGCTAAGCTCCGATACAAACAAAATAAATTTTGATAAACACCATATACTTATCACGGTCCAGGTAACATGGGGCGGTGTTATTCTATCGTGGAATCGCCTGACTAGTGCAATATGTATATCTTGGCATTGCACAGCCTGACCCATGGTAGGCTACTAACCATACCATTTATTTATCATGTCGCCCGTGAGTGGGGATAAACATGGTAAGCACTCTATATTTATTTATCATGGCGGCCAACGTGGGGATTATGGGATTTAGGGAAACCCCATAGATTTTATATGGTATTTCATGGGGAAAACCATAATAATTTTTTTGTTTTGCCTCAAACTGTGTTTGAGTGATTTTTGAGTTCAGTAGGCTTTTGAAGTAACGCAGAATCTCTCTATTGAGAAGAGAAGTGCCCAAGGGTACGAGCGCTACGCACCCAATTCACAATTTTTCCAAAATCCAAATTTTAAGTACAATCTTACAATATGTTTACAATGTCTTGAATTTCTCTTCAAAACGAATCCATATATGTATCCGCGCACACACACGGACAAAAGGTGATCTCATAAGCCTACTTTTTCAAAATTGAAAATAGGCTAAAAATATCATAGTTTTTAATGTCCCTGAGTTACAAAGCAGCGTTGCTGTTGATTTGAAAGCACATGGTAAGGGCATGGTTGCTAAAATACTCAATTTCTCAGTTCTTCAAGTGGAGATCTGTTAGGTAGTCAGCTGGGTGGATCATCAAAAAGTACCGCCGTTAGGTTATGTGAGTAGATACCCACAAAAACCCAGGGCAGCGCTATATTGAGGCGTACTAGGCAAGAAGAGGAGTGATGTAGTTTTGTGGTGTTTGAAGCCATATTTTCAGTGTTGCCTTAGTAAACAAGAGTTAAGTGCTTTTCAGTCGGTTAACACGAATGTACCCAAAAGAGATGGGTTATGCCCTAATCCTGAAATAAATTACATGAGATTAATAAATTAATAAATAATATCATGTAATTTTTTTCAGGATTAGGGCATAACCCATCTCTTTTGGGTACATTCGTGTTGACCGACTGAAAAGCACTAAACTCTTGTGATATAGTTTGTCATTGCTTTCCTCGCTGAGTCAGAACGACAGTACTAACCCTATGAGTAGAACCTTTCACAGCATTCACAGGTACTGACTTTGCCCCGAATGTCATTACTAAGCACCACCCATACCTCAGTAGCTTCCATATAATCACAGCCATGAGTGAGACTGAGACATCGGTGATACTCTAGCCTGTGCCAACAGACACTGACTGTGCCCCGAATGTCATTACTAAGCACCACCCATACCTCAGTAGCTTCCATATAATCACAGCCATGAGTGAGACTGAGACATCGGTGATACTCTAGCCTGTGCCAACAGACACTGACTGTGCCCCGAATGTCATTACTAAGCACCACCCATACCTCAGTAGCTTCCATATAATCACAGCCATGAGTGAGACTGCGAAATCGGTGAAAAGCCACATTTTACTCTAGCCTGTGCCAACAGACAAATGCAAATGTACTGCATTCATCAAGGGATGGCAAATAGGCCTCAAGTGGAGATTGATAGTATAAAGTTCTTTAGAATTGGTAATAAACATCTTACGAAGATTAGACCTCTCAAACTCATTTTTCCTACGGAACAAGATAGGTGTTGGATAAGGAGGCAGTGGTTTTTGACAGCTATGGTGTGCATAGCAACAGTTGCTGAGGGACATGTTGATTGATGTATGCAAAGAAAATAAAGCGGTAGGCGAGTGACGGTATTTGGTTTGAGTCAATGTTATTCCAAGTTAGTTCACATAACATAATTCTGGTGACCCTGACGTGATATGAAAATGGATAACATTGAAAGGACAAAGAAAGTTCGTTCCGTGATTCGGCGATCGGTAACAAAGCTGTGCAATGAAGTCACACGGAAGTTCGAGAAGTCCCAAAGAGATCAAGAAGTCATCAGTGCATTAATCGAGTTAATTAATAATAAGATGGTAGAACTTAAAGAACTCGATAGTAAGGTGTTAGACGCGCTGTATGATGATTGTGATGAAGAAACTCTTGATGAAGAACAAAATACCATCGATGAGTATGAAAGGAAAACAACAGTTTTGAGGTTAAAAGCATTGAAAATTAACGAAACAAACGCTGCAACGGGGACAAGCACTGTGTTGAGTTCGTCTGGAGAGGACACGAGGAGGTACAGACTACCCAAAATCGAACTGCGGAAGTTTAATGGGGACTTCAAGGAGTTAATTTAGGAATGAGCAACACAGGGCACAGGAACCCTATCGGATCGAATTCCCAATGTAGTCTAGCCAAGATCGTACGCTTGGTAATGGTCTCACACAAATCAGTGCACTTTATCTCGATCATCAGACAATCTGATTGGCAATCCCAGGTGAGACCCAATACTGGGGTGGTTGTCGCAACAAATTCATCCCCCTTTGCAAACACTTCTTGCTGATTGTCATGAAGCAGGTCAGCTCTTGTTCCATCCTGTATGCTCCATGTTCACTGTCGTAGCTCCATCTGTGCTGACGCTAAGCTGCTCGTGGCCTTGGATTTGAACTCTCTCAACTCCCACTCAGAGTCTACTGACGTCACACAATTGTCCACGTACAGGGCACTCAACAGCCTTTTCCCAACATCTTTATCGTCTGCTGAAACAGTACTTAAAGGTAGTTCAATCACTGCTGCCTATATATGACTTTTTTTTTATTCAGTTAGAGCAGTTGAGAGTTTTGCGTCATTGGAAAATATGGAGACAGGAATAGACTTAGGGGACAACAACATGATGACGAAACCGGAGAGTTCATCGTCAACTTTTGAAAAGGCGAAATTAACATTGAGGTTGATTCAAACGGAAACGGTGCAGCAAGGCGGCAGGCCAAGTGCGATGAACTTTATGGCGGGAAAAGACGCGTGGGGCGTCCCAGCAAATCAAGAGGAGAACGGTCCATAGCCGGATGTGTTCAAATATATGAAGACGCACGCTGATTGGTCAAGCAGGCGAGACGGACGACTGGGGAGTTGACACTGGAAGGGGTAGCGGGGCTTGGAGATATAGGGAGCGCGCTGCGTGAAGAAGGCAACGATCTTGTTACAAAATTTGTTCCGAGCAGACGTACTTTAACTTATGTTCCATGGTGAACAACTTCGATCTGATATACTCCACTGACCAATTCGTCATGCCATCTATGATTTACCTCCAGATGAGGTTGAATAAGTTAGACAAGAAAGTGTGAGAATATTGAGATCCTCTAAAGTAACTCGGGGCGAATGGAGGGCATTAAAGGAACTGAGAAATAATGACACCGTTTCTATTCTTCATGCCAACAAGGGACAGTGGTGATGGATACCGATGAATAAAAGTAAAATCTCGGTTCTGTTCTGTCTACTGACTGTGCACTCGTGATCCAACCACTTGTGTATAGAATGCCTCTGCTATGCTTGTTAAACTGTCATCAATTCCAAAAGAAGAGAGAAGATGTCTTATTCCGAGAGATGCTGTTCCTCCGAGATTGTATGGTATTCCTAAAATTCATAAAAAATCATAAAAAAGATGTCCCTCTTCGACCAATTGTTAGCACAATAGGTTCTCCAACGTAAGCTCTTGCGCAATATCTCAGCAAGTTGCTTCAGCCGCACTTGGGGGGCACAGAGTCTAACATTAGGGATTCAACCCACTTCGTCGAGAAATTGTCAACTATCACCGTTCAACCAAATGCTACTTTAGAGTTTTGATGTAGAGTCCTTGCTCACCAGAGTGCCGGTGGACTCGGTCATGTCCCTCATCAAGGATTTGTTTCCTGAGGACATTGCGCGATTATTCCACCACTGCTTGTGTTCCAGTTATTTCTTGTGGGATGGTAAAATTTACGAGCAGACTGATGGTGTGGCCATGGAAAGTCCACTCTCGCCTGTCGTGGCAAAAATTTTCATGGAACATTTTGAGGAGGAAGCTATATCTTCGGTGTCTTGAATACCGGTGATTTGTTGGAGGTATGTGGATGATACGTTCGCGGTATGGGAGGAGGGTTCTGAGAAACTGAACCACTTTCTGAACCACATAAATCAGCTGCATCCTTCAATCCACTTCACAATGGAGCTAGAGTCGGGTGGATGCGTACCTTTTTTTGGATGTTCTTGTGAGGAGGAAGACGGATGGCTCCATGGGGCACAGCATCTACCGTAAGCCAACTCACACTAACCGTTACATACATGCAGACTCCCACCACCACCCAGCACAAAAATAAGGAATTATTAAACTCTAGCCAAAAGAGCGGAACGTATTGGTGAGGCATCAAATCTTCAGGAAGAGTTACATGCGTTACAAACCATGTTTAAGGGTAATGGTTATAATGAATCCTCTCTATATAGGTCCCTACATCCCAGAAGGAGGAATAGACAACCTTCTCAGAACTCCGACGACAGGGGAACTGCTTACCTCCCTTATATTCACACCACCACTGACCGCGTTGCTAAGATTCTCCGCAAGCACAAGATGAAAACAGTTTTTGGCACTATGACGAAAATTGGTCAACGTTTAGGATTAAACAAAGATAAATTGTCCCCCATACTACATCCTGGGGTGTATGAAGTCCCTTGTACTTCCGCAAAAGTCTACATTGGACAAACAAAACGGTCCATTGCAACTCGCATCAAAGAGCATCCAAGGAACATCCGTCTCTAAACCAACCTGACAAATCAGTTATAGCTGAACATCCCCTGTCTTCAGGGCACGATGTATGTTTCAAGGATGCTCATGCGCTTTCCCTTATTAAGTACAACTGGCCTAGAATTATAAGGGAGGCAGTTGAAATTCGTAAAACCCCCAATAACTTTAACAGAGGCACTGGATATCAGCTAAGTGACACTTGGCTACCAGTTATTAAGAATCTAGGAAGATAGTTCCTCTCAGTTTCTCTATTTCTTCACCTATTTCAAATTGTACGGTTTCCTCTATGGCTACGGGGCCATGATTTGATCTCCTTTGTTCGTCGCTGGACGAGTTTCCATCTGTTCTTTTCGCCGAGGCCTGTATGACGTTGGGTACCGTAGAGATACACTTCCCTTTTGTTTCTGTTTCCTTATATCCGTCCAATCCTCTCCCCCCTCCCCCCTACTCCACCCGGCCTTTTTTCCTTATTTGGACATCCTCATTCTTCGGGTCTCAATATCTTTCCCCCGTCCCCTTTACCTTCTCCTTCCTTACTACTCTGTCCCCCGTTCTAATTAATATGGCGCGTTTTCCTACCAAGGTCCATACGGTACTTTCTGGCGACTGCTCTCTGGTGGCGAATAGAGGAATTTCTCTAGTTTTTTTAATCTCTTTGATACACTTCCTTTGGCCACATTGTTTTAATGGGCTTGTAACTGTCAAAAGTTGTCACCAGAGTGCAGCATGACTAGAACGGGTCCAATACGTAATATGGCTAAAGGCGAATGCTAAGCAACGTCAAAGAATACAAAAGGAGCTTCATATTGGAGTTCTATGCAGCCAGTAACTCAATTCGTATGGCGGCAACACAATGTTCGCCTTGAACACTCCCATTCCTTTGAAAAAGGCGGCAAGGTTCCGTTGAAACGTCTGGTATTTAAATTGTATTTTCTCACGGCAACAGCCCAAAAGCATTTAGCCCGCATAACAATTGGTTACTGAACATGCGAGGTATCATTGTTATCAATACAATGTCTGCAATAAGGGGCAGATGACCTTGCAGTTCCACCCCTTAAATGATGATGATGATGATGATGATAATTGTTATTTTAAGGGGCCTAACATCTAGGTTATCGGCCCCTAATGGATGGGGTGATCGTGAAAATGATAATAAAAATATAAACTACTAGCGGACCCGTACGAGAACTCTCGCTCAATGGGTTGTGTGCGCCCCATGTGTACAGACTACCCGCTCGGTTTAGTGCTCTGCGGGCTGTAGGCGACAGAGTTCTCGCAGGGGCTATCGTCTTGTTTATTTGTTTAAAAGCACTTTATAAACAAATAAATTATTCCGTTGACTTTTCAAGAAATGCAAGATTTTTCCTGTACTATTGAGACGATTTGGAAGATTTTGGTACAAACCACACCTTCTAACTCCCTCTGGTTTAGGAGCTTGAGTTTTGTGATACATACACCTTAGCGTATTATATAATAAGATAACTAAAACTAACTACTAACTTATATACTAGAAGAAGAAATGGGAAACAGAAGGAGAATAACGCAAATAAAGGACAGGAGGAAAAGAAATGCCCTCAACCCTCGAAGAAAGCGGATTGAGGGGCTTGGAAGGAGGGAGAGCCATGAAAGGCAGATAGGAAAGTGAAGAGGAGAGTGTCCGCCCCAGAGGTAGTGGGAGAAAAGAGGGAAAACCGGACCCAGCTCAGGAATCCCTCGGGGTCACCAACTCGCGAACCCACCAGCCGTGAGTCCCTGAGGTTGTAGCAATATCCAGGGTGCACCAGCAGTGGTGGGGCTACTTACACCCTGCCTCCTTGAGGACCTTGGGCAGAAGGCAGGAGATAACATGAAAAGAAAAAGAAGGCTGACCCCTCGCACAAGGAGGGTATCAGAAAAGATGAGACAAGGGTCAGTTAAGGCGGGAAAGGAAGTGACTCCCTAGGCCTCGGATACCCTAATACCGTCGGGGTTGGAAGAGAAAAAGAGTTGACCAAGTGAGGTCGACAGGAAAGAAGACGGAGAGAAGCCCGGCACAAGTAAGTGGAAGCAATGCCGAACTCAGCTGGGGCCCCGTGGTCGCCAACCCACGTCCCACTAGATGTGAGCACCTGGGGGGGGGGGGGGGATGGCTTAAAACAACAATAACTAACATGGCGTGTGTTTGACACACATTAAACAGGTTTCCTACATTGCATGACTTGAATGGGGACAGTCTGTACAAGACAAAGTTATTGAAACTTCAAAGCCATTTTTTCAGTGTCACCTTTTATATTGGCACATAAATTAGCATAGCTCAGTGATTCTCCATCAAAGGGGGTGACCTTGTATATATTAATAAATTTTCTTTACAGGGGACTTAACACTTCAACAGCTGTATTATTAGCTGCTGGGAGGGTTGGTGTTCGAGCACCATAGACATTTGTGGGATTTGGCAGTTACTTTAGAGCTATTTTGTCTCGTTGATTGATCAGAGTGAAACACGTCACCCTCTTCTTGTAATCCATTGCAATTAACTTATAATCACATGAGATATCTTGCAAGGGTTTCACGTTTCCCAATAAATTAATTGCGAATATAACAGTGCTCACCAACAACACTTTAGCATGTGAAGTAATTTAGTTTTAATACCTCGCCTCTGCACTGCCTGACACAGTGGCGGATCCAGAGGTTCACCTCGGAGGGGGCACTCTAAGATTTCAGAGTAGCTAGAGAAAATATGTAATAAAATTACTAAATTTGTATTTAATCTACACACACTACACATAACATCCAGCCATCAGATTTTATAATTCTACAAGAAATTCATTATATTAAAATGGTTTATTGGTTTCAGTTTCAATAAGACAAGTCATTGTCATTACGTAAAAAAAACTTTTTAATTCTACAGAATATGTACATTTCCACATTTTAATGCACATTACACAGTCTAATATCTATTAAAACATTTGCAATCATAGTGACAATCTGAAGACAATATACAAGTCTACTACACAAATATTACAAAATATGTACATAGTATCAACATTGTCAGTCACTGAGTCACTACTAGTCACATAAATATAAATACGAAAAACAATTGTATGAATACTGATTGGGATTCCATTTGGTGACCATCCTAGGCAAAATACCTGCCTATTACAAAATAAAATCCAGGGCGATCCTTCGTTTACCTCCTTTAGAGAAACTTCTAGAACTTTTTCAACGTCAACATTTATATCACGGTGAACAAATAACAGACACAAGCCATTCAACCTTTCCTCTGTCATTCGCGTTCGTAGCCATGATTTAACAAGTTGCAGGCTGCTGAAAGATCTCTCTGCACTTGCAACACTGACAGGCAAAGTGAGAAGTATTTCCAAGAAACGTCGAATAGTTGGAAATAAATCAATGTCGCAAGAATCAATCACATCAAGCACATTTTCTGGAAATGGGTGGCCTTGTTTACTCTCTCTCTTCCACTTTTCCTTCCAAATACACATTTCACCATCTAGAACAGTAGCAACAGTTCTGCCATCTTGGACACCTTCTTGAAGAAGAGGGCTGTAACAATCAACAAGAGCTTTTATCCTTGTCTCGAAGTCACCGTCACCATTCTTCAATATGAAAATAGGCAATAAAAAGGCGCAAATCATAACACTGTAATGAATTCTGTGAGAATCGTTGCTCCAGGTCAGTTATGACATTGTCCAACAATGGAATGTAAATGGATTTCCTGTAGAATTCCTCGGTGCTGTTGGTGTCGTAGTTTGCTCTGTGCATTTGTCTTGCAGCAAGGCGTGGCATTGTGAGGTCAACTCCTAGCTAAGTAGCTGTACATGTGGCATCTTTGTGCAATACTGAAAAATATTTCTCACTATCGTGTCTCAGTGCACGCAGTGTATCCAGTGTATCCTGTACAGCAACAGAGGCTCCTCTCAAATCAAGCGAAGAGGACTGTAAATGACGACTAAGTGGCAGAGTACGCTTAAGTACATCGATCAAGCTAATTAATGAAAAAATGAATTCTGTGCTGCATACAGAGTTGGTAGGCCTATAGAGCACAGCTTTTTTTGCAGACTCAGATTCGGACCACTCGCTGATTTCTGCCAAGGCTTCTACAATTTTTGGCAAGGCATTAAAAAAAAGATAACAGCATTATGCCTTTCAACCCAGCGAGTTTCACACAAGCGTATAAGTTGGGAGCCTACATGAGCTTTCAAGACAGCATTTTTCTTAGCAGACTGACTGAAGAAAGCAATAACTTCTTTCATAACAGCTGTAGCATTCCTTACACTCTGAACCTTTGATGATTTTGAGATAGAATTATTTAATGCATGATTGTAGCACGATACATGCTTGGCGTTCATAGCAACCCGGAGAATTTCTGACACAGCACCACATTTCTCGGAAGTCATAACTGCACATCCGTCTGTACCTACACCAACACAGTAGTTGAGATCAAGACCAAGGTCCTTTGTGTAGTCTATAACTATCCGGGCTAAAGCATTTCCTGTTAACCTTACTTCTTTTCGAACTACATCTTGACCTTGATTATCTGCATTCCGCAATGATTGAAATGCATCTACAAAGAATAGGAAATCTTCCCTTACAGTGCTGTTATATACATATCTAACTATAAGTGGCATTTGCTCGACATGTGCTCTGTCTGTTGTTTCGTCAAAAATTATTGACCAGTACTTAGCATTCTTAATTCTTTCAATAATCACATTAGAAATTTCTTCTGCACAGCAATTAATTAGGACATTTTGTGTAGTCTTACTGATGTAAGTAGCACGAGAAGAAGCATTCTGTAAATGTTCCTTTAGTTTTGTGTCCCCAGCCTGAATTCGAAAGTTAAGCAACGACCTAAAATTACCTTCGTTGTTTACAGCTGTCGATTCGGAATCTAAACACAGTTCCCCATCGTCCCTGTGACCTCTAAAAGAGATATTTTGACGCCCCATAAATATAACCGTCTCTATTACTGGGCGTAGCCTGGCACGATTTTCTTCAACTAACAGTAGTCTCTGAGAACTAATTTGATTTAGAATTTCTTTTTCAGGAGCTTTGTATGTCCTGAGAAAATCCTTGGCTGATGCAACACAAATTTGGTGGTAGTTACTTCTTTCGTGCGTTTCTAAGTATCCATCTTTTGCTGTGAGGTCTTTAAAAGTTGTAAGAGCCTCCGTTACAAGTCTGTTAACTTTGACACCTTTGTTGTGTCCTACTTTCTCTTGTGCGAAAAGAGCACAGTATTTACAAAATAAACCTTTACTGACATCAGAGTATACCAGCCAATGGTGTTTATCAATGTGCGATTTAGAAAGATACCGTTTAACAGTTTTCCCCTCACCTTTTGAGTGTGTTGAGTACGGGTAGGAATAGTTATCCGTCGGATGCCATGGCTTTTCAAGGAGCAGACACTTGGTGAAATCATCTACTTTTTTCCCAGCATGGAGTCCTATATCATTCAGGTTCTTTGGTGCTGACTCTGTAAGAACATCCTTTGGACGTGCTTCGAAGGTTGTGGACTCACCGTGTGAACTGCTGTCTGTCGTAAGATCCTTAGATGTAGAAGGCTCACAGAGGACTGTTTCACTCGTAACTGGTCCTAAGAAATAATTAATTAAATAAATTATTATGTACAAATTTGTTGATTTTTTTAGAAATGAGTGGCGTTAGGCCATATTGGAATGTTAATTTAAATTCTTACAGCGTCCCTGCATTATTAATCATTGTTTAAATATGTACAGTTTGTTAAACTGTCAAAGGAAAATAATTACTATAAGTTATGGTGGTGTGAGAGTTCACTGGCTTTATGAATGCAGAGCCTTAAGATAGAATTAAACAAACTTGTATTTTCGTTATTACCTTTGTTAGTGACAGCATGAAGGCATTCATCATGATGATGCTGAGATTTGTCGTCTTGTGACTGATGTCGTATACTCTTTTTTTGGAATCAGTTGAAAGCACGAGTCGATCTTATTATGTTCGTCCGCTTGTTTTTTCGGAAATCCTATAAAAAAAACGTGTCACACAATACAGTAATACACATTATGGATAAAGTATCAAAATGGCTATAGGTCCATGCACTAGCGCTATCAACATATAACTTACTTCATTTTCATTTACATTACATGTAGCTAGAAATCCCTGGCTCTGAACTTATTTTATTAAATAAGGAACTAAGTAAGCATAAACAAAATAAAAGAACTAATACATATGAATTCTAATTACGTACCATAATCTCTCCAGAAATAATTTCACTTAATACGTCACAAAATGTCTAAACGAAGCACAGGCGTAGAGAACTCACACAAGGCTGCAAGTCCGCTTCAACAATGTCGCGCCGTTGCGGATTGTCGAGACGTGTAAACAGGTAGCCTGGTGGAAGGGATAAACCTCCGCTCCAGTGACGTAGTTGGTGTACCCCTTCTTCCCCTTAACCCATTTCACCCGTACATTCCACGGCTGTCTTGCAATATTAGGAGAGCTGACAGGCCGGCCACGGCCAGTCAAATAGTCAAGTAGTATAGGAAGGCGCTCCATGGCACAAAGGATTATGAAATATATTTCTACTTCTACCTGTCCTAAACATAAAAAATTATGTCGATCTAGCGATTATATTAACAGTGTTGCCATTACATACTATATGATAACAAACATTGACCACATTCATGAATGCAGGCAATAGAGCAAAGATTTTACTTGCAGTGCAGTTTGCAGAAACAATCATTTTTATCGGCAACATCAATGTAGCAGACAACTGGTCTTTCGGGGGGGGGGGGGGGGCACTTGCCCCTGGTGCTCTCTCCTGGATCCGCCACTGGCCTGACAGCAGCCAGGTCCAATATTATCCCATTTGTGCGCAAGGATCTCTAATGTGTAGAACGGCCACCAGAGTGCACCGCCCTGTTGTTGATAAGGAATGAAGGTGGACAGACAGAGTAAAGTGGAAGAGTGTCATATTTGCTCTGACCCAGCTTAGGCTGGAAAGCGGAAAAAAATCGATGATGATGATGATTGCGGGTTCAAACCCGGCCGAAGCCGTTGGATTTTTTAAAAGCGTTAAGAATCCCTCAGTATGCCTTCCTTTGGAGGGAAAGTAAAGCCGGCGGTCCCATGTCATAGATTTATGGCATGTTAAAGAACCTTCAGGTAATTACACCTTTGTAAATTGTATAGGTTAAGAATGTAAACAACGCTCTTACGTTCCTACGTTCGATGTCAAGAGCCGACGGCGGTGCGTGTAGTAGCTAAGTTCTGAACTAGGCCTAGTAGTCGTTGACGGTGGCGTTTGGCGGCAAAAGTAGGAACTATTTGAGAAATTCAAAGTTACAGTCCTTACTTGAATTAAAAAACAGATACGCACACTAATACAGCCATCACAATTAACACCGGTTATCAGACAGATTCTACACACACCCAAAGTACACGGGGCTACATGACCGCATTGTCGCAGTCCCTAAACTAAGGAACCAACCAACCAACCAACCAACCATGGTGATGATTACGACCATAATAAACTTATATTATTTGAATTACAAAATAATGCAAATTTTGTGAATAATATGGAATTAAGCAACCGAAGAAGCCATCTCTGCCTTCGATAGGAAGTTACTTCGAAAGATTTATGGACCCGTTTTCAATGCCATGGAAGGTAAATGGGAACGAAGATCGAAGAATGACCTGTATCAGCGGTTTGGAAAACCACAAACTGGCTGAGTACTACGGCAGAAGAGGTACAGTGGTTTGGCCACATATTTCGAGCTGATGGATCAATCCAAAACAGAGTCCATCATTCACAACCTGCTGGAAGACGCCAATGGGGACGTCCCAGGACGCGATGGAAGGATCGAGTATTGACAATACTTCAGCAAGTGGAGCCGAATGCGGTGGAAGATGAAGCTAGAGACCGGCAGTGTTGGAATGCTATAACTGCCTGAGAACTAATTGACCCTTTATTCGAAGAAGAGTCCATTGCAGGTTCCGTGTTGACGTTTTGTAATTAAGTATAACAAATTTAAAGTTTCCGCCTAATCAACACTCATTTATTATTTTAGTTAGCTTATGGGTACATGTTTCGGAATTAGTACAATTCCTTCTTCAGCCCTTCATAATTCATATTCGGAAACATCATAGACTAAAAAGACCACGTCTATGTGAGAAACATAACACACTGATGTTAAAATACTATAAAAAACTAATTAAACACTTTAAAACATGACAACCTTATGGACATTACAACAATAAAGCAATAAAAACATTCCTGCTGTTAACAGTCGACTTGACTAATAATCACTATTATGCACATTCTTGAAAGGTATGCGACGGTCAAATTGTGCATCGGCGTGACTGCTAATGCGAAGCGATGTAGGTAAGAATTAGCCTGTATACACATCGGACCGCAAAACAGCCAGGCACTTGACCTTACCTACATCGCTTCGCATTAGCAGTCACGCCGATGTAGGAGCCTACCACCCAGCACCACATTCATTGTACCTTGGCGTTTTGCTCTTAAATCGTTGCGCGTCCGTGGAGCTTTCAGCTCAAGATAAACACACCCAGTTAATGTGCAAAATACAAGTTTAATAATCGGAAGGTTTTCCCGTTTTGCATCTAATAAGCACATGTCAGCGCACTTTCAATAAAGTGCCGAACAAAGTGTCCACTTATGTCAACATTTATCAGTACAGCAAGTTATTTGGGTCCTGGACACTAATGCAATGTGCTCTTTGTTTTTATTCACAAAAAGAGATTAACGACTGCACAATTTGACCGTCGCATACCTTTCAAGAATGTGCATAATAGTGATTATTAGTCAAGTTGACTGTTAACAGCAGGAATGTTTTTATTGCTTTATTGTTGTAATGTCCATAAGGTTGTCATGTTTTAAAGTGTTTAATTAGTTTTTTATAGTATTTTAACATCAGTGTGTTATGTTTCTCACATAGACGTGGTCTTTTTAGTCTATGATGTTTCCGAATATGAATTATGAAGGGCTGAAGAAGGAATTGTACTAATTCCGAAACATGTACCCATAAGCTAACTAAAATAATAAATGAGTGTTGATTAGGCGGAAACTTTAAATTTGTTATACTTAATTACTAATTGACCCTTGTGAAAATCTAGTAGGAAGCTGAAGAGGGAGTCTGCTTTTCTCAGCCTGCTGGGGGGTGTCCGCTACGTCACCCGTCAGTTGTCAGAAGTACTGATATCGCGCCAGGAGATGGCAGTTGGGTTTGAACTGCAGAGGTCTTCCCGCTCACTGCGTATCGCGCATTCCAAAAAGATCCAGTTGGTCAGTACTTGCCAGTACTTGCTTCACTCACTCAGCACATTCCTTCTTTCACTGGCTGCGTGTCGTATGCTGCAATAATAACCAATGACATGCGGGGTTTGGAATAGGTGGACCGCGCATGCGTACTGCAAGATCCCCCCCCCGCACCCTGTCTCAGCGTGTTCAACTGCCAACTCCTGCCGCGATTACAGTACACTCTGTTCCCGCAGTAACTGTCACTCACACGATAACAACCATCATGTATTTCACTTGTTACAAACTGTATCAGAGGTGATTGAAATAATTAAATGACACTAATACGTGTAATGGAATAATATAGTAACGAAAATATTATGACTATATAGGTCAGCACTGTACTATTAATAATCGACCATTATTAATAATTATAATTAATTAACCAAGCAAATCATCTAATGGTTCAATTCCAGACATTTCACTATCACCATCACTTTTATGTGACTAGTAAATAAGTAGCACGTTGGGAACAATTGGCTGACTGTACCTCTCTGTTATAAATCTGTCACAAGAAGCAGCCCTTCTTCCTTTGCCCCTTCTCGCCCCTTCCCAACCCTCTTCCACATTGCAAGCTGTCATTGAACTTTAGGTAGGCCCAGTGGCCAGCTTCACTTTCTCACTCACGGGCCAATTTGTTCCGAGGGACTTATATCTGCAGTAGTAACCTCCTCCTTTGTGACTGATTCCTTTGTTACCACTAATTCTCTTCTTTTTCTTTCTTTTGTCCTTCTGCTGTAGGCCTTAGAGGCCCATAAATGCAATAAATGATGATAAATATGGAATGAAGTCGTAATGCCATGTGTTTTTGGTTTACTTTCTTATCACTTCAACAATCCTGACCACGTGTGTGGCAGATTGTGAAACAGTACTATTTAGCACCATGGAATCTCGTCACTCAGTCTTGTGAAAATAAGAAACTCGGCTATTCGCTTTTCTGGATTTGACATCTCGACTTTTGGTGCCATCATTCACGACCAATACTTCAATTTGAAATTGGGTCGATAACTTGAATGTTAGGGCACTTCAAATTGTTACAAAAATCTTCTTCTTTCTTAGCGTCATCCCGTAGGAACGGGGTCCGCTTTTTGGATCAATGCACGCCATTTCTTGCGATATAATGCTTACCGCGATTTCAAGTGTCTTGATCGTAAATCTGCGTTAAAATAGTGTCCAGCCACCGCAATTTTAGTCTCCCACGCTGTCCCTGGCCGTCGACCGTTAGATGGTAGGCCGAGCCGATGATTGAATTTTGTGGTGCACGGATAACGTGTCCATACCAATGCAGTCTCCATTCCTGCATTTTCTCATTGATTGGAGCCACGTTGTGTTGGGGATATGGTCGAGCATAGAAATGTCTAATGATCTTCGCAGCATCCGCATTTTCATGACATGAACTGAGTGCTCAGCACTTCTAGGTGCTGGCCAACACTCGGTATCATATAATGCAACTGGTCTCACGCTCACCATTGTGCGGTATGTCTTTGATTTTAGGCGGATAGGCATCTTCTTATCACAAAGAACACCGGTGACATCTCTGAATCGCATCCAAATCGCATTGATTCGTGCTCGCATATCTTCATTCACAGAGCTGTCGCTATGCAATCGTGAACCTAGGTATCGGAATGTATTTACCTTGGTAAGAGGAGCTCCATTAATACCTATAGTTCCAAGGGATGGAATCGTTTCGAGATATTCAGTCTTGTGGATGTTCAAACGAAGACCAAATCCTTGCAGACGAACATGCCATGTCTGCACTTGGGTTTCAAGATCCTTCCTGGAGTCTGCCGCAAGCATCACATCATCAGCGTATAGCAATGTCCATGGGACACACTTCTGCAGGTCTAGCGTTATGGAATTCATGACGATAACAAAGAGCAGGGGAGACAGAGCTGAGCCTTGATGAACCCCAACTGTCACAGGGAAGCTTTCAGTCAATCCTGCAGGGCATCGCACGTGGCTTTTGGTGTTGCTGTACAGCATTTTTACAAAAATGCTGCTCCATATTTAAAATACACTAGATAAGGGGTTTCACCATAATTATTTGCAAAAGGATGTTTAAAACACGACAGAAAACCACCAAGTCCATTGGTAAACTATTTTCATGGGCCTCTTGATTTTGGCTGTCTAAGGATCACTTCCTTTCGAGATGCTCTTCATTCTCTTCTCGTTCTTTTCTTCCGGAATCCCTTAAAACCGCTAAATGCCATTTGTACTCTTGTTAATACATTCTGCTGCTGTCCACCATTAATATGTAGTTAATTTCTCTCTCTCTGTCTTACCAGTTAACCCTTTGTGTATAGTTGCTAAGATTTTGTCTGTTTTTTCTTCTCTCTCGTAAGAAAGCAAACAATGTAAAGTGCCAGTTATTTTTCAGTTGAACGTAAACGATGAGTGGTTCTCTGCCCTCTTCTCGTCCCATCTGTTCAACATCGACCCGGCAGACCCTCATTACCGCAAAACCATGGCCATGGAGGCTCTCAGGACAGAGAAACCCAAGAGAAGGCAGGAGGAGGAAGAGGTTGGTTAGTAACACTGCATTGTAATTATTAGAAATTTCCAAGAATTCAAAAAACAAAACACACCTTTTGCATTTTAATTCAACAGATCTTCTGAAAAATAACACCTCGAGATCTAGACGAATGACTTATTGTTTTTGCCCAGGATTAATGAGTATATACATTTCCTTTTCCAGACACCCTCCGAGCTGCAGAGGCTAGGGAACTCAAAGAAGAAGAGCGATGCAGAATTAAGTATCCTAGTCAAAAAGATCAAACGGTGAAGCGAAGGCCTCAAGAAATAAAATAAATCATCAGCATCGGCTTTAACTCGAATCCGAGTATAAATCTTCTTCCTTCAGTCCAGTTTTTGGATGTGTTTACGGTGACAAAAGAGTCCAATCCTGGCATGGAACAAGCGACCACACAAGTCACATAGTATTGCTGGAGGAGGACGTGGTTGGGCTGCTCGAAGTTTCCTAGCTTGACGCTTGGCCTCTTCATGTGTGCGTCGATCCCTTTCAAACGTCTTTACAGTATCCGAGATGGTACGGCGCGAAGTTGAGCGGTCTTCAGCCAGCATGTCCCAGGTTTGTGAATCAAGACCTGTCAATTTCAGGGTCTGCTTAAATTGGTCCTTGTAGCGCCTCTTGGGACCACCATGAGGCCTGGTGCCATAGCATAACTGACCATAGAGCATCTGACGAGGTAATCTCACATCATCCATCCGATGGACATGACCAATCCATCTAAATTGGTGACCTATTATGGATGATTCTATGCTGTTGATTTGAGTCTTTTCCAGAACAGCAATATTGGTAATGCGGTCTTCCCATTTAATCCTCAGGATTGATCGAAGTTTTTGTAGGTGGAAACGCCCAAGCTTCCTAAGATCACGTCGGTAAAGGGTCCATGTTTCACAGCCACACAACAATATAGAAATGACTACTGCTTAGTACACCATAAGCTTTGTACTCATGGACAGATCTTTATTCATGAAGACCCGGTGGGCTAATCGTCCATATGCTGCATGGGCTGCGCCAATTCTCTTATCCTCATCCTGCTCACAGGTACAGCTCACAGAAATGGTACTGCCCAGGTACGAGAAGTGGTCTAAAATAAATAAATTGTTATAAAATAACTGCGTTTTATTCAGTAGTTCCTCTCAGTTTTCCCTGTGGCATTATCAATACATTTAACGGGTCATGGAAATCAACAAAGTAGCAAATAATTATACAGGGTGTAACAGAAATGTACGGCACAAAATGCAGGACGCATTCCTCACACGTAGACGAAGAGTTTTTTTTTATCTGAACATGGGTACGGAAACGCTTCGTTTCCATGTTATACCTCGTTGTCTCCAACGCATACCACATGCAGCTCATTGTCACAGGAGATGTTCAATATGCCCTCCGTGCGCATTGATACAAGCATCAACCCGCCGTCGTAGTGAATCTCGGAAGCGCTGATGTATGCCTGGAGTATTGCGTATGGTTTCGCAGCCTCCCATAATACGGGCACGCCGACTCTGAACATCTGGTACAGGGGTTTGATACACAAGAGCTTTCAAATATCCCCACAAATAAAAGTCCAGTGGGTTTAGGTCCGGAGAGCGTGGGGGCCAGGCAATTGGTCCACCTCTACCTATCCATCTCTGCATTTGTGTACACTGCCATTGCACGAGCCACGTCTGTGATGAACTGGCCGTAGTAACACGTGTGCTTGCCAAGGTCGAACTGATC
Organism: Meconema thalassinum; assembly: GCA_946902985.2. Lineage (NCBI taxonomy): Eukaryota > Metazoa > Arthropoda > Insecta > Orthoptera > Tettigoniidae > Meconema > Meconema thalassinum. Next base: position 291,750,077 of record OX336396.1, on the reverse strand, counting down.
ACAAGAACAGTTGATGTTACCGTAAGTCGCTTGGCAACATGCCCATATTAAACAAAACACTGGCGGTGCGGTACGGTAAAGACAACGTAACCAGATGTAACCAGCAGTGCATGATCCCCATGATTCGAACGTTCTGTTCTTGTGTGTTTTTCATGATTTATGCGTTGGAGACAGTGGGGTATAACTTGGAAACAAAGCGTTTCCGGACGCCGGACCCATGTTCATATAACATAATTTCTTCGTCTACGTGTGAGGAATGCGTCCTGCATTTTTTGCCGTACCTTTTTGTTACACCCTATATAGCAAGGAATACGTGGCCGACGAAAGATACTGGCCCCAGTGCGAGCAGCCATCTTGTCTGTGACGTAGTCGATGTAGTGACCCTGGTTGAGTCGACTTGTGAATTTTTTGTGAATAGCAGTGTGAGAATAGTTAGTGTTTCATAAAGTGTAACGTCCAACTTGGCATCCAACTTGTGTTATGGTGCATCATGTAGCTGCAATAATCAAGTAGCCTACAGGGTAAGTGTTAACACCTGCGATACTTTATTTCTTATTAGTGCTACAGATTAATCAAACGCACGTGTGGTGCAGTGTACCCGTTCGTCCTGGGGATGCGATGACCCATCTGCTATTACATCGCATTCCTGGATTTCCAGGACAGAGCGGAGTTAAATGAACATGAAGTCAAATAAGGAATGTGTCGGAAATTCAGTTGAAATATCACAAAAGCAGAGGGTAACACGAGATAAAGTATCTCCAGGGTCGTTACGGGTTTAAATTTAATTTAAAAAAATGCAAATATAAATGGGCGCCATCAACTGAATCCCTAGCAAACCACATCCTTCCTGGTTAAGCCTTAATTAAGACAAGGAAAGAAATAGGAAAATCACATCATCATCATCAGATCACAACTAAGATAAAAACAAATTTATTCAACTTTGATAGTCAGACAGACATATTAAACACTCATCCTACCTGAGAGCATGGTCGAATGCCAACGTTAAATTGTCATTGTCCAGAAAATCGAACCGTCTCTATTCTACTCAAAGTGTATTTAATCCACATAAAATAGGAAAAATTTCTAAAGTTCTCTTGGGTTCTCAGGATCACCGTAGCACTATGTCTTTGGGTCACTGACATTCGTGATACCTGAGACCTAACTTCTCTTTAAATTAACATATTAACATCATGAATGTGGATGTAAAAATATTAATTTAATCTGTCTAAACACATATATTCTAATCACATATTTAAATATCACATAATTTATGGCTTTCATGGCATTATTCAAATGCTGAATATATTAGTAAAATGCTCCTAAACATCGAATAATTAATTTACACTATTTACACTGTCCTTAATAATTGCTTGTTTGAGAATCACAGAAAATCCACTACTCATTGGTTATAATCATCATCATCAAAATTAAATATTTCTCACATTAGTTCTCATCTCAAAATTCACTATATTCATGTCAGAATAATTAATTCATTGTTATCAAATCATTTAAATGAATATTATAATCATCACTTCATTATGCTCTAATTATTCACACACTCTCATTTCATTATCTCCTTCAGAGTAAATGATCTTAAATCATCAATATAAATTGTTTAATTCATCAACTCAAATTGCAATTCTTCAAATCATTAAAATCATATCTCTCAATTAAATTTATTTAAATTCATTTAAATTTATTAATCATCAGCTTCTTTAATTAATTATCACCTTCTAATTCAGCTATTCATCATCTATTTAATTATCTATTAATTTATTTAAATCAGCTTCTTTATTCAATCTTTAATTCATCCATTTATTTAATTCATTGATTTATTCCAAAATTTAATTTATCAACTTATTTAAATTTTATTTCATCTGGTTATTTAGATTTTTATTATTTCATCTAGTCATTCTGATTTTTATTTCATTAGGTCAGATCATTAATATGCTTAAATTTCAGATTATTATTTCATTAATTATAGAGAGCCCCCGTGGCTCAGGCGGCAGCACGCCGGCCTCTCAACGCTGAGTCCGTGGTTCAAATCCCGGTCACTCCATGTGAGATCTGTGCTGGACAGAACGGAGGCAGACAGGTTTTTCTCCGGGTACTCCGGTTTTCCCTGTCAAAATTTCATTCCAGCAACACTCTCCACTATCATTTCATTTCATCTGTCATTCATTTAATCATTGCCCCAGAGGAGTGCGTCAGGCCTCGGCAGCCGGCACAGTTCATATCCTCGCCGCTAGATAGGGGCTTCATTCATTCCATTCCTGACCCGGTCGGAGACTGGAAGCAGGCTGTGGATTTTCATTTTCATTTCATTAATTATTATTATCAGAAAATCTTGTATTATCAACTTTATTTATTTGTTTAATTTCCTAACAAATTGTTTAATATGGGTTTATAGAACGTTGTCTTACAGTTTTATCACTTCCAAGTTATATCTCGTATTAAATTATCATGCCAAAAAATATTATTGCCTTCACAAATTCACGTTGGATCTCACTATCCACAACTACATTATATATTTTCACTTTATCCAGTATCACATTTGAATACCACAATTATTCCACAAAACTCCATAAATATTCAGCGCACAGCATGAATCTCAAAATTATGCTAGACTGGGTTCGACAACCTCATGTCTGCTTCAAAATACATTAGCAATATAGCAACTTCCACTTGGCAACTTCCACAAAATGCCTATCACAAACTTCACTTAATCACGTTGCATGATCTACAAAAAATGTAACTGGCTTCAAATTATCAACGCACACAATCTCCAATAACTGTAATTAATCTGATCACATCTAGACAACTTCATAAACAATTAGGAAAAATATTACCTCAGTAATTGTAATCAAATTCAAAATCTGCTTTCAAATAGCATAAATTCTCTCAAAATTCTCATAATTCACTTCACAGAAAAACACTAATGTGTTATAATCTCTCACATCAAAATATGCAATACTGATCTGCCTTAAATTAAATCTGACCGTTAATGATTCATCTTACAAGATTCAATTACTTTAAATCCTTTTCAAAGGTATCAAATTCAATCATAAAAATTATCAAAAGCATCAGCTGTAACAGCTGTTAACTGAAAGTACTCCTAAATGAGTATCGCAACAAAATATTGGATTGGCAAACAAGAATTACAAATGTAACCCTGCTGACATTTATTTCTAATTTATTTAACAAAATTTGACTGATATGTGACTAGTAGTTTCTTGTTTGATCCTCTTACAATCTCAAGTACACTCGGATGATAAAAATGAGTTCCTCAATGGCGAGTAAGATGAGTATCCACCACACGAGCGTATAAATACGAAAGGCCTCGCCCCGATGGCTAACATGATAATGCCCTGAACGATGGGTAAAGATGTGTACCACCACGCAATCGTATAAATACGAAAGGCCCCATCTCGTTGTCTGATGAGTGAATGTACCAGATTGGAATCAACAAGTCTCTAGTTGTCACATAAAAGCGATATTCATTCACTTGAGTGAATAACATCTTAATATCTCCAAACAATCCAATGGAAAAATCCCTACTGATGAATAATACACACTCGCTAGTATGTAATGAACTGACGAAGTAATTTAAATAATCCAATTGCAGATCACGAGTTAGAAATACTCGTCACAAAAAAATAACTGTCCAAGAAAAACTATCCTTACTGGAAAATGTCCAAAAGACCAAACATCTGCTTAATAAAGCCAACCAATGGTGAGAATCTCGTATAATGGTGCCTGCCATATAATATGGTAACGCCATATTCTAGCAAATTGGAGCAAATAATGTCTAAGCCATGTCTAAATAATCGTAGAACTCCTACTAGAAAAATATATACAAGTATGCCCAGTGTTCATGGAAAAATCATATCAGAAAGTCATAACTCTTACAGTACCTTCTCATATCAGCTGTTAATATTTTTCAAAGATCGTCGATTATCCTCTTGTGTAATAGATTTCTCGAAAGATCGACGTGAATATCGTATCACCCACGCAAAAACGATCGCCTTCATATCCCAAGTGAATCAGCTGTTAGACCTCCCCTTCTTCAGGAACCGAATCCATCGCTCCGTGGTGCCATCGCGTCTCTGTCTTCGTTTACTCCGACATGATGAACTGCATGTTATCCATAGCGGATACTGTCCAAATCCTTGCGTAAAAGTTCATAAAAGCAGCGTACCCCATATTCTTCTTCTATGTTACGCCACTGTCCCATACAATGTTCGGTTCGCTTGTTAAAAGTTCAATCTCCACAGCGGTTAAGTCTCACTTGCAGAAAATAAATTGTATTTATGAGAGTGTATAAGTTTTTGAAACACCCTGTAGCTGTGTTCGTACTCGATATTCTATAATAATTCAAGAAAAAGAATTATGTTAATGCACATGCCTATGTTCATAAGTGCATATAATTGTAACATTTCGTTTGCCTTAAAAGCATTAATGTTAGCTTGACCCCATGGTCGCTCTACATGTTCCGTTATGAAATGCATAAGTCGTAATGTCGTTTGAATATCTAAGCTCATAATTGCAGTATATTACAACCATCCGCCTGCACAATTCTATTACTGAATACAAGTCCCAACTCAATGTTGTAACTGAATGTTGAAATGAAGTTCAGCTTCTTTAAAGTTGCCTGCGTATAAAAGTCGGAAACAGCCCGCTCGGATCTACTGCACTGTTCCAGAATGATCTACGCTTAAAGCCGGTCTCGCCATGCCGCTTCGCTGTACTGTTCTGCGTTACAAAATGCAGCTCGAAATAAAGTTCTCAATCTCGTATTACAATGCTGTTCTGACCTCGGCTTTTCTCCTGCCTACACGGCCCGTACAACCTGCCTCGTAACCGGTCCTCTTGCCGTCTACCGTACGTCGCTCACCTTGGCTCACTGACTTACTTCCGCTCTCTGCTTGGTTAAGTAATACTGTTCGTTTTCACGCCACGTAACGAGTGCTGTGCACCGCTCAACTTTACCGTGCGCTCTGCGCATGTGTCCTACTCAGCTCGCTGGCTGAACTCGACTGATGTGTCTGGACTGTGTTAAGAAGCTCCTACCTGGCACTGTCACGTGATGCTCTCCCACCTTCTGTGGTTGTGCGTCACAAATATAATCTCGACCACCATTATCTCGGCTATTAAGTTATACAATAACTTAAGGGATTATCTGTCTTTCTTCAAGTTATTATCATATATAATGCTTGACATTTCTTCTCTTCTGAGATGATTAAACACTATGTTCCATATAGATCTTAATAAAACTTTAATATTCTTCCCATAATTCCATCTGCTTGACTGGCAGTGCCTTCTTGATCCTTGGCCTTCTACGTCATTTCCTAACATTCTTCTCGACTCGATGTGAGCGCTATCTTTACCATTCTTCCCATAAATCTCAACTACGGCTCAATGTCAGCTGGCGTAGCCGATAGCCTCAACTAGGTATCGGGTACAGTAGGTTATGTACGAATTTACGTTAGCCTAATATTGTGGATGTTGAGGAATATTGTAATGCATGCTAAGTTAATTACCTGAGTTAAAGTTAGAAATTTAATGAATGTATCCCTTTACAGGAAATCAAAATGCCGAGATGCTGTAATGTGGCTGGCTGTAAGAGCAATTACAGATCTCAGCATGAAAATGTTTCTGCATTTTCTCTCCCAAAGGACGAAAAATTAAGAAATATATGGCTTAGAAAAATTCCCACTGACTTCTCACAAGTGAGCAAGCCTATAATTTGTATAAAACATTTTTCTGATAGCTCTGATATCAGGACAGAGCAATTTATAGTTGATGGGGAGATAAAGACATTTGCTAGGAGTTATCCGAAGTTGAAGCCTGATGCAGTACCTTCAATATTTCCGAATTTGCCAGGATATCTATCCACTCCTGGGCCTTCTTCTAGAAGACTGTGTGATGCAGAGAAAGAAAATCTGGATAAAGCCATAGAAGCGAGCCTGGAAGACTTCAGACACTACGAAGAAGAGAAAACTGTGCAGTGTATCAGATATATCTGAACACTTCTCCTCCAACAGGAATAAATTTAAGCAGTAATGGACATATGTCAAGACAGAAGGCAAGTTGGTGATGTGTTTGATGATGGTGAGTGATGCAGTGCCCGTAATTACAGGTTCTGTGTGTATTTTAAATAACCTCAGCATTGAGCTGGCTGTCAATGGGTTACAGATTCCCAAACATAAAGTGCCACAGAACTATCTTCGCATTACTAACAAAAATTCATTTGATGAACTACTTCAGTTCGTTGCAAATTCTGTGTGTGATGAAAATGGAAGAAAGTTGTCAGCAGTGAATGCTGCTGTTAACATCCTACAGAGAAGTTTTTCGAGTGATGAGTGTACACCATTACAGTTTTTAATAGAGCAAATTAAGTTTTTAGATGTTACGGCAAACAATCGTAGGTACAGTGGAGACACGTTACTCTTGGCAGCTTCCATATAATATGTTCACTTGTCATCAGTGTACAAAAAGTTACATCGGAGTGGTCATATTTATCTGCCTCATCCTTCAAATCTTCAAAAGTTGCTTGATAAGTTTGATTTGAGTACTTTTGACATTATTGGGAGTATTGAGTAGCCTATCTCAGTCTAAAGAAGAATAATTTCTTGAAAGATCATGAATGTTCATAAATTACTTTTACCGTAGTTCATTTTAATGGAAAAGTTGAACTGTACTCTTCTAAAGCCATGGCGAGACAAAGCCATTGGTCGCTACTTGGTTAGGCGACTATCTGGACCAAAATTATTGTTAGTAGTACAAGCAAGGAGGTCTGGGGTTAGGTTTGTGTTTGTACGCAAAGAATACTCTGTATTGCCGGTACCAATAATGAGCGCTGGCAGCTGTCAAAGCTAACACGTGAGGAAATGCTGCGTTGCCACTGAGGCAGATCATGACTCATAACATTCGAAGAAGCTTCCAGGAAGACACAAATTCTGGGATCTGTGGTGTGTCAGCCGTATTCGTGTGAAGGGTCAATTAAACATTGCGATTCACGCGAGTTTAGGGGAATTTTTAGTTGCCTAATCGCTCTAGCTGCTACTAACTTAATTATGGGTCTATTCCTTTCATAGCCCCCTCTTCGTCACTTGTGTCTGAATTGGATCTGGAATTGCTTTCCAGGGAAACGATGAACCAATCTACCCCATCATCGAGTATACATTCACGTTTCGTAGCCTCATCCAGTTCTCGTTGCACTATTAACACAAAACGCTTTCAGTTTTATGAAGTCACTTCCCTAATAGCCTAAACGGTAAGCTTCTCAACCTCACGGAGTGTGAAATTCTTATTATGCCGTGCTAGATAACCCTTCACTTGACCCCATATCATTTCTATAGGATTGAAGTGGCAATGATATGGGGCAGCGTGATGATCTCATGGCCATGCTTTCTCGCCAGTTCATCCACGTGGTAGCCTACATGGGTTTAGGCTTGCGCTGCTGTATAAGGTTGAGAAGGATATTAATTCTGAATGAAAGTGGAACGCGGCTATGAATGTACTTTTACATACCTTGTGTCCTTGTTTCATCTTTTGGGCGATATTACGTATTGAAATTAGGAACCCTAATTACTACTGAACCTCATATATGTGCTAAAGTACGTAAATATGTGTTTTTATTTTTTGCTATTTTAAAAACAGCTGCCATGCTTCGATAGCACTTGATCTCGTTTAACCGTCATCAAGGCTCACTCTAGCAGCACGCACCTAGGCACACATGTGAGATACAAAATCACTGTTGATAAAAAGAAGTGGGATGCAAAATCACTGTTGATAAAAAAAAGAATCATCGGGACACGTTAGGCAGTAACCATTGCCAAAACTCATTGATCTGGGCGCGTTAGGCTGTAACCATTTTCAAAAACCATTGGATTGGACAAAGTGAAGGTAAGAATGGTCGGGTGTAGGTGCAGCCTTGGCCGCGCGCTGCTAGCGGGGCATGGTTGACACAAAACCACTGATCTGGGCGCGTTAGGCAGTAACCTTTGTCAAAACCACAGTTGTGCGGAAAAAAATGCACATACTTATTACAGGAGAGCGATATACTGCATAGTTATTACAGAGCAGATAACAAAAAACACTCATTTAAGCCGTACAGAGATGCGAAATATTGCACACACTAGCATAATTAATTAGAGTCGTGAACTGAGTGCTGCGAACGAATGATGCCCACTAGAGACTGAATTGGGCACTTTTTTGATTCACATAGTACCGTAAGGGCGAGGTTGGCAGTACTGTTATGGTACTTTTTTGAAGATTGATTTGAACAATGGCGCTCACTGCTGTAATTTTCGCTATATTTGGAATGGCTGGGTGGGTCACAGACGGCGGAGGAGGAAACATCTATTAAAACATTGCTTCCTGATTTATTTCTCATCCTTTTATAAGGTATTTTGGCTAATTGATGTATTATATAGAATGTTATCGCTCGTTCTATGTTCATTCAGCACTACCGAGAAGGATTCCTTTTGTCCGAGAGCTGTCGCATGGTAGGCTACACGATGGCGGTCGAGCCATTCCAACATTCGCGGCTTCGTACTTGAAGTTCTTGGAGCTTATTCTATCTGTACTATTGTAACGTGTTTTTCGAGGGGGTTTTCATGCCACTGGCATAAGTCAGTAGGAAGCCATTCTATATTTATTTACGCGGCAAATTGTTCAGCCAAGAGAATTTTTCATGTTAATTTATTATTATTATTAATTTATTATAATTATTATTAAGGTATTTTTTCGGAGCATTTTATAAAATTATAAGCATACAGATAGGTTTTCTATGTCTTAGAAAACACTATCAAGCAAATTATTACGAACGACAATATCATAGAAAATTATATGATTACGGAATTTAACGGAGTTTCGTCAGTTAGGGTATATTGAGAGACATGAGTCACTGGAAATTCAAATACAGGCTTAATCTTGTCGGGAAGCATGACGCAATCCTGCGTTGCAGCTTAACGAAAAGGCAGATGTATGGAACGGAAAACGACTTCGCCCCCCGCCGAGTGTAATGAGCCAGAGTGGGGATGTAGCGCGTGGGGAGCAGCCAATCAGTGGAGACCACGTAAGCTAGAAGTCGGCTGAAGAGTGGGGATGCGGCGGGTGCATATATGGTTGGCACGCCGTGGAAACAGGGACTATCGTTATAAAATTTAACCAGTATCGTTGCACGAGTGAGTGGCTCCGATGTTCAGTGGAGTTAGCGACTATCTTTGTGAAACTTAACCGTTGTGCTTGTACGTGTTGGTTCCGATGTACGGACCATAAATCTTCATATCTACAAAAATATCATCAACAACGAAGAAGAAGATGACATCCAGGAGGCTATGGGAAGCTCACTTCAACATCCAGTACGAGGGAAATGCTTCGGCAATTTCCAGTGGTAAGCGCGAATGACACATAACAACGCAATCTCTCGTCTTTCTTTGTTTCATATTCAGTAATTCAGTAAATTCATAGCTTGGGAATAAGAGTAAAATCAGTAATTTATCCGACTCCGTTTTCACGTAATTTTCTAGCGGTAATATTTAAATCGCAACGCTCCAATTTAAATTCAAACTTATTATTATTATTATTAATTTTGTTTTAATTTTAATTTAATTTTATTAATTTTATTAATTTTATTAATTTTGCTATACTTGTTTTTTTATACAATAAATTCATTTCTTTTAACCATGCAATCTTTGTTTTCAGTAGGTAGCATTAGATATAGACCAATTCCTTCTCCTGGTACAATTGTTTTTTGGGTTAATGATCCAATCATACCACGATCAACCATTACATTTGTCGCTACCAACTTGGGGCTTATTTATTTATTCGTATCAGAAGCAATACATCATGTAAAATTAGCATAGATAACTTTTTTAAAATAAAAACACACTAAAGGTACTTTCAAAATAACAATTAAATTACATCGCACCAAAATTTGGCAAGATCTCGTCCATTTGGTGTGGCCTGAACTACATCCTGCATAGTGTAAATGAGAGGGCAGGAGTTGCAATGGAGAAGGTGCGCCATGGTTTGTTCTCCGCAGGCGCAAAAGGTTGACTCATCGGAAAGGCCCCACTTCTTCATATTGGTCTTAGATCGACCGACCCCAGACCGCAGCCTGTTCAGACTCTTCCATGTAGGCCACGACTCTTCATAACCGGCAGGAAGAGTTTCAGATGGAACCATCCATCCGTTGAGATTATTGTTTCTGGATCTCCAGGAAGTTAGCCTTGATGATTGAGGTGAATCCGACAGGCACTCAGTAGAGTGTAGGAAACTTCGCCTAGATTTCAATCGTTGTTGAGCAGGTTGATAATTATGTAGAGGATGTGTCTGGGAAACTTCTACTTTAGATTTTTCATGTTTGTCAGCTACTTCACGTCTAATATCTGGGGGAGCAATGCCAGCCAAGCAATATAACTTGTCACAAGGTGTAGATCTTAGGCAACCAGTTATAAGCCGACAAGTTTCATTTAAAGCAATATCTACCTGTTTGGCATGACATGATCTATACCAAACAGGGCATGCATATTCTGCTGCAGAGTAGCTCAGTGCTAAAGCAGTAGTTCTCATTGTTTGAGCTTGCATTCCCCAGTTGGTACCACATAACTTGCGAAGAATGGAATTTCGCGTGGATACTTTGTGCTTCGTGTTAACACAATGTTGTTCATACGTGAGTGTACGATCCAGAGTTACCCCTAGATATTTAGGTGTAGAGCAATGATCCAAAAGAGCACCCTCCCAGAAAATCTTCAATTTTCTTCTTGCCTGCATATTCTTTAAGTGAAAAGCGCAAACTTGCGTCTTTGAGGTGTTAGGCTTTAGATGGTTTTCTCTGTAGTATGGACTCAGTTCATCTAAGGCTGCCATTAATCTCCGTTCAACACTCTCAAACTGATCACCCTGGGTGAGACAAAACACTACCTTGAGGTTGGCCATTCCGGAGATTCTTCCAACGGCTATGTCGCCCTTGGAAATCTACAAAGAATCTTCGATTTTCAAGAAGACATCGAAGAAATTCAGTCAGCTTGTTGTCCTTGGTCATCTTATGAAGTTTACTCAACAGAATTTGGTGGTTAACTGTGTCATAGGCCGCAGTTGGGTCGATGAAGACTGCCCCAGTTATTTTTCGATTTTCAAAACCATCTTCAATATATTGGGTCAAATGGAGTATTTGTGATGTACAATTCTTCCCTCTTCTAAAACCAGCTTGCTCGGGGATCAAAAGTGGTTCAACTATTTTTGCAAGCCTTACCAGAACCATTCGTTCTAAGATCTTGAATAAATGACAGAGCAAGGATATTGGTCTGTAATTTTTAGGATCATAGGGATCTTTTCCTGGTTTGAGGAATGCTATAACTCTAGATTTCCTCCAGATTTTGGGTATTCTGCAGGTTCGAATGCAATTGTTAAATAGATAGAGTACCCATTCTCTAGTAACAGGTCCAAAGTTCTTGATTTGTTGAATACAGATTTCATCTACACCAGGAGCCTTTCCATTTTTGCTGATATTTATAGCGTCATTTAGTTCTGCCAAGGTAAAGGGATTAGAAAGTATACTGGTCTCTGGTCTGAATTTTGGCCTAGTATCCACTTTTGTTCTAGAACTGGAGTTTATAGACTTGCCATTTTGGACGAGTTGGTGAGCAATTTGGTTTGCAGATACGTTATAAAGAGAAGATGGTTTATTAGGATCATTACTGAGACGCCTGAGTAGCCTCCAGGCCTTATGGCTACTCCTATCCATGTTAACTTCTTCCATCAATTTTAACCACTGTTCTCGTTTAGACTCTGAAATAGCAGAGATAAGTTGTTGTCCGCTTGCAATAGTTTCAGCACTAAAAGGATCCCTTTCATACAAATTGAAGTAGTTTGTCAGTAAGGCAGATGTTTCCTGGGAAAGACCTTGTATGTAATTAGTTCTGCATCCTCTTGGAATGGCTTCTTTAGAACACGATCTAATGGCATCAATAAATTGATCATATGCCTCTGGTATGGGACTGATTGTACTCATCTTTGTATCTAAAGAGGAAAACTTGGGGCTGAAAACCTAATAACATTTGTGGAAGGAGAAGGGTATATATTTCTGTGCCTGTATTTTGGGGGTTTTTCATTTATCGGTGTGTATCAGCATGGGTAGTGTTGAGGAAGAGATGAAGTTGCGTAGTGGTCACCAGTTAGATAGTGAAGATACGAGCAGTATGGCTAGTCTTGGAAATGAAAGCAGTACAGGGATGTCGGAGGTAAATCCCGATACTGAGGGGGGTAATCAAAACAGTCAAGCAGGGTTAGAGAGTTTGCTTCTTCAGTTTATGCAACAAAACAAAATAAGTACAGATGCTTTAAACGCTAAACTCGAACAAAATAACGCTAGACTTGAACAAAATAGTAGGGAAAATAAAGAGAGTAATAGGGAATTGAGCGATAGTTTAAACGCTAAACTTGAGCAAAACAGTAGGGAAAATAAAGAGAGTACAGAGGCTCTAAACGCTAAATTGGAACAGAGCAGTAAGGAAGTTAGCAATAAATTAAATGAGAAATTTGAAGAGAACAATCTAAAATTAGATAAGAAATTTGAGCAGATTAGAGGAGAAATCAGAGGGGTGATGGACGAAAAAGCTTAAGATATTATTGCAGATGTAGACAGAAAGTTAGGAAAAGTACAGGAGGAGTTGGAAATTAGAATCAGTACACAGGCTGAAAATTTAAAAGAACTAGTGCAACTTGAAACACAGCAGGTCAAAAAGCAATTGGGGGGAGAAATTGATAAGATTCAGGTAGCAACAAAAGAGGTTAAAGAACAGCTGGGGGGAAGAATTGATAAAGTACATGCAGAAATAATCACTGAAGTTAATACTTTAAGGGAGAGGAATAAGGAAAGCATTAATGAGATTAGTGAGAAACAAGCTCAGTTAAGTGGTAAAGTTGAAGCATCGGAAGGGAGCATTAGGTTAACTGTAACTAATATCGAAAGAAAAGCTGAGGAGAAAATTGCTGAATTAGAACAGAAGTTGAAAGCTAGAATTAGGCAGGAAAATAGCTAGAGTAGGCCAGTTTATGTGAATAGCACACACAGGGAAATAGAACTAGGCAAATTTAGTAATCGGCAGGGTTGTCCAATGGAGTTCATGAATACTATAGAAAATAAATTCGGGGAGAGGCTGGAAGATGGTAGTGTTGAGTGGTGCCAGGTAGTTGAAATTTTAGAGCAAGCGTTTGTAGGGGAGACAAGAAACTGGTTTGCTGTCTACAGAGACAATTTTGAGAATATAACAGATTTCAAAGTTAAATTTTGTGAGAAATTTTGGAATGAGGTCATTCAGTCTCAGCATCGTGAGGGAATTGTGTGTGGGAAATATAACCCGAGAGGCAACTACACTATGACCGAGTACTTTTTAGGACAGGTATTAACGTGCAAATATCTAGATGGTTTGAAGGAGGAGAGTGATGTAGTCAGGCTATTACTAAGACATTTTCCATACAGAATCAAAGAAGCTGCCTGTATTCAAAATGTTAAATCTATCTCACAAGTGGAGAATGTATTGAGTACATTCGATACTCTGGGAAGAGGCGGGTACGAGGAGAATTTCGGTAGGAACCAGGGTAACAATAATAACAGGCCTAATGAGAATAGGAACCAGGAAGTTCAAGGGAACAGTGGCGAAGGGGCCAGCGTTTAAAATAGGGGGAACCAAAATAGTAATAATAATAATCAGCATAACCAGTACAGAGGAAATGGGTATGGTACGAACTACCAAGGTAGAAATAATGATTTCAGGGGAAATCAAGGCCGAAATAACGATTATAGGGGTAACCAAGGGCGGTATAATAATAATAATAATTATAACCGGAACAGGGGTCAAGGAGGGAATCAGCCCAATGGTAATAACGGACAGAGAGATACCGTTAATACAACCCAGAACAACCAGACCAGTGCAGTAGTAACTAGTACTACACCAAGCGGTAGCAATACTTTAAATACGAACCAGGCTGCGATGTAAGGTCAGAATCTCAGTCTATAACATGCCCTGTCCATACACTTATACAGGAACCCTATGACCTAAATGTAAGAAATGAATTATTACGTGAACTAAATAATGAAGGCATTATTCACGAAGTGGCTAGTAAGAGCCCCGTAGTTAAATTTAACGTGTCCGAGGCGTACACAGATGTTTTAATTGATAGTGGTTGTATGAAGAGTTGCATAAGTAGTGCATTTTATGATAAAATGAAAGGAACTGGAGTAAATTTCGAGGAGATGCCAATTAAAAGCACTTTTGTTATCACAGCTGTTGGGAAGAGGTCTAAAGTAATTTCTAAGCAAGTTTTAGTAGACATTAATAATCATGTAGAGAAGCAGATTTGCCTTGTAATTCCAAATTTAGTATTCAGTGTTATCTTGGGTTCAAAGTGGATAAGTAGAGTGTCTGGTAACTTATGTTATGATGCAGGGAGTTTGAAATTTTAAACGGGGAGATTCTGAAGTAGAAGTAGCGTTCAATGACCAAATTCAGAGAAGTAGTATTGTAGGTGTGATTTGTACTTTAAATGAGATATCGCCAGCCGTAGAGCGGGGTTCTCCATGTTTAGTGGGCAGTGTGATTACGAACGGAAGTCTAGAGGACTCGTTACGTGATGCTGCATTTCAGGGAAATATAGAGGTGGAACAATGTGTTCGGCTCTATGATGTGTTATTGTGTAATAGGAGAGTTTTTGAGGATCGCATTGGTATGGCCAATTGCTATACACATTCATTGAACGTTATTGATAGGTCAGTATTCACAGGACATAGATATCCTATACCTTTCGCTTATCAGAGTGCAGTTGAGGCACAAATTAATCAGATGCTTGAAGATGGGATTATTGGGCACTCTAACAGTCCATATGTTAATTCTTTGATCACGGTACCCAAGACCGACGGCACAGTTCGTATTTGTTTAGACGCTCGTTTGGTTAACAGTAGAATTAGTTCAGATCAGCTGAAATCTATGTCAATAGAGGAATTAATGCAAACATTTGAGGGGAAGAAGTATTTCACTTGTGTAGATTTGAGTTCCAGTTTTTGGCAAGTGCCACTTATGTACGAAGCTTTTAGTCATAAATATAACCTTTATCAATTTTGTAGAACACCTTATGGGTTAAAGAGTAGTTCAGCAGCTTTAATTAGGGCTTTAAACATCGCATTAGGGGATGACACAGGAGAGTTTGTAACCATTTACATAGATGATATGGTAATTAGTTCACGCAGTTTTGAGGAGCATGTACGTCATTTAGATATAGTTTTTCAGCAGTTAGATCAGGCAGTGTTCACTTTGAAGCTGTCTAAGTCGTCATTCTGTCAGTCAGAAGTGACATTTTTAGGTCATAAAGTGTCGAGTAGAGGTGTTACACCAGAGGAAAGTAGGGTTAGCATGTGTGGACAGTAGCAACAGGGCATCGTTACAGATACTGAGAAATAGGTAGGTAGAGCAACGTGATGACGTTCATTTAAGGGAGCCACTTGCAAGGTTGGAAGCAGGTGACACAGAAACATTTATAGTTTCCAAACGTATTGGCAAAACAGCATATGTGCTGGAGGATAGTAAGGGAAACAGATTATACGGAACGTATAATATACATAGTCTACGAAAATGTGTCATAAAGTGAGTGTGTTTAGGTGGCGAGCCAGCCTATCAAATGAGTAAGTGTGGTATTTGGTGCGTGGAAGATCTGGTCTTCAAGGCAGGCGTATCAGAAGTCACACAGGGGGGTAGTATGTAAGTAAATGAGAGTTTTTAAGGTACAGGGAAATATGACGGGATTGTCGGATGCTCTTGAGCACTAAAATGTCTCGATACACCAAGGCCAGAATTTGGTAGCGCTGGTGAATTCCCATTTGCCTCCAAGAGATGGGTGAGCGCTTGGACAGGGTATTTTTGCTTAAGGCGTCCACGAGGCAAAAGATGGGCCATCAGAAGGCGAGACAGTCCTTCATGAAACTCATACATATCAGCACACGTGATTTCTGTTTACGGCCTCGCCATGTAAGATTTGTAAGTGTGTAATTTAAGGTAATTTGTACAAAGGTATTATTTGTGTGAGGAGAACTGGTCTGTGTTGAGAACTAGTATTAAGTAGAATATGGTCTACGGGAACTTAACAAGACAGGGCGATTACGGCACAGAAATATTTGGTGTTATATGTAATGCGCATTTACTTTCTTTTTTTTTTTTCAGAAGTCAATGTTAATTTAATCTACTTTAAAGAGAGATTAAGTATTATGGTCACGAGGCGCTGCCACAATAGTGTGATCGTGTGCTCAGTGATAAGTGGGATTAATTTCACAATAAGGAAGGAACCTCCAGTGAAATTAGGAAGTTCTAGGGAGATATACATATATCAGAACACCTTGATGCGTGTGATGTGGCATCTCATATACATAGTGCTCACACAGTAATTATGTCTATTTTTCCAACATAGAGAAATTTGAGAGGCGGAAATATCCGTGGAACACTATTCTATGTGAAAAACATTGGACTGGTTGCAAAGTGCAATCCATAGTGACAACAAACTTTGACGCAAAGTGCGTGAAGAAAAATTATGAGTGTATATATCTGTAATTTAGGGTGATTTCATTTATGTAATATGTATTTTGGATGGGGATTATTAACGTGTCTGGGATAATCGGATAATGGACCGTCGTCACGGTAAATCATCCGATGATCCGAGGCGAATATGTAACGTGTTTTTCGAGGGGTTTTCATGCCACTGGCATAAGTCAGTAGGAAGCCATTCTATATTTATTTACGCGGCAAATTGTTCAGCCAAGAGAATTTTTCATGTTAATTTATTATTATTATTAATTTATTATAATTATTATTAAGGTATTTTTTCGGAGCATTTTATAAAATTATAAGCATACAGATAGGTTTTCTATGTCTTAGAAAACACTATCAAGCAAATTATTACGAACGACATTATCATAGAAAATTATATGATTACGGAATTTAACGGAGTTTCGTCAGTTAGGGTATATTGAGAGACATGAGTCACTGGAAATTCAAATACAGGCTTAATCTTGTCGGGAAGCATGACGCAATCCTGCGTTGCAGCTTAACGAAAAGGCGGATGTATGGAACGGAAAACGACTTCGCCCCCCGCCGAGTGTAATGAGCCAGAGTGGGGATGTAGCGCGTGGGGAGCAGCCAATCAGTGGAGACCACGTAAGCTAGAAGTCGGCTGAAGAGTGGGGATACGGCGGGTGCATATATGGTTGGCACGCCGTGGAAACAGGGACTATCGTTATAAAATTTAACCAGTATGGTTGCACGAGTGAATGGCTCCGATGTTCAGTGGAGTTAGCGACTATCTTTGTGAAACTTAACCGTTGTGCTTGTACGTGTTGGTTCCGATGCACGGACCATAAATCTTCATATCTACAAAAATATCATCAACAACGAAGAAGAAGATGACATCCAGGAGGCTATGGGAAGCTCACTTCAACATCCAGTACGAGGGAAATGCTTCGGCAATTTCCAGTGGTAAGCGTGAATGACACATAACAACGCAATCTCTCGTCTTTCTTTGTTTCATATTCAGTAATTCAGTAAATTCATAGCTTGGGAATAAGAGTAAAATCAGTAATTTATCCGACTCCGTTTTCACGTAATTTTCTAGCGGTAATATTTAAATCGCAACGCTCCAATTTAAATTCAAACTTATTATTATTATTATTATTATTATTAATTTTGCTATACTTGTTTTTTTATACAATAAATTCATTTCTTTTAACCATGCAATCTTTGTTTTCAGTAGGTAGCATTAGATATAGACCAATTCCTTCTCCTGATACAATTGTTTTTTGGGTTAATGATCCAATCATACCACGATCTAAGAGTAAAGATTCTTGAAGGTGTTCTACCAGAGCTAGGTGTTGTTAAATACAAATTTAGATTTCAACATAGCGTTGAGGTCTTGGCGCCCATTAACACAACATATCTTAGTAGAAAACAGTATATTTGTCACGCAAAAGAGAGGGCTATTGAACCCATTTCATTTGTACGCTCAACGTGGAGCAAAGTAAATACCGTTTCACTTGTCATCCCAACGTAAACCGAAAGCATTACACTATGTGGTACGAAGCATTGTCCATTACAATAACACTGTGTTCAGGGATGTTGGGTAACAATTGTTCCTGGAACCATTTTAAAAACTAGTTGTAGTCCATGTCTTCATGGTAATCTCCAGTTCTTTTCGACCTAAAGAGCAAAAGTGTATTATTAACAAAGCCGTGTGATAGCCCGGCATGTAGAATAATAAATCGACCCCTTCTGCCTGACGGCCCTTCCTTGTCCCCTGAACTGAGTTGTCACTCCAACCCTTAGACACGGTGTGACCAGCATTGACCCACATTTCACCTAACCACACAATATCCATAACATTTTTGCCCTATTAACTTAAGTTTTGAATTTTCCAGTAGCCTATTTTCACCCAATTTTCACCAAATTTTGTAGGTTCTTTAAAGTGAGCATAATTAAAGTAATTCTAAACTTTGGAGCTATTTGGTTCAGTCATTTAGAAATTATAACATTTTATGTAATAAATATGCAAATTTTGAAAATGTCCCAGGTACATCAAATTTAAAGTTATCAATCTAAAACTTCTATGGAATGATCATCAATGGTCTACAAATAAAAATTGGTATTACTTTTAAAATCAGTGCAAATGGTTTATTATTAAAATATTTTTTTCCTAGAATGACCTGTTGTTCTGTTAAAATATGTCATTTTTTTCAAATTTGAACCTAAATATTTCTGAAAGTTATTAATATTTTTCAAAATGGATTCCACACATTATTAAGACCACAAAGTTGTATGTGCAAACCAAGTTTGAAGGTAATGGGATCAAAACACAGGCAACTGGAACATTTAAAATGCTGAAAAATATAGTATTGAGAAAAAGCTAACTTTATTTAAAAAAAAACAGTATTTTAGTGGAATTTCCTGCAACAAGACTTCCCTGAGTTTACAAATCACTTTTCCCACACTTCAGAGGTAACTTATTACTAAACCCATCTTTCTCCCTGATGTTGACACGAAGATTTACTGCCACATTCACCACACAGGTCTGTAAACAAATTTTGGAGGGCACCCATATATGAATGAGAATGTGCTTGTCATTAACACTAGGTCAAACAGTATTCTCCTCACTAAAATAGGCCTATTCCAGTTTTCTGACACTGGCAGAAGAAGTAGTTGCAGCTGTTGAACTTGCATTACATAACTTCACATGTAATATCACCCCACTGTTTGTCAACATTCAAAATAGCACTATTCCATTTCTTTGTTTCACGGACTTTCGGTTTACGCCATCGACTAGATACAGAATATATCTAATAAACTCCACACAAATCTCTAAAATACTATTAACTTACACAAGTTCCACCACTCACAGTAAACCAATAAAAATATAATTCTTGTGAATAAACTTCACTAAAGCCACTGACCATCAAAATAAACAAAGACACATGGTTCCACCATGTATCCAAAATGGCCTATACTTCACTACAAACCAAAATACTTCTGTTCGATGTTAAATATGTGCATGTGTATAGTAATGATATTCTTTTAGTGAATGCCATACAGCTAAAAATTATATGGGATAAGAAAATAACATGTACGGTAAGAAAAGTTTCACACTTGACAAACATTGCCTAGGCTACTCATAACTGATAAATTTACCAACAGATGGCACCATAAGCTTGTATTCAGATGATTGGCATGATAATCTTGGCCAAGAGTATGAAATTACAACAAAATTGAGGGGTTTCTGGTTCTAGGAAGTAGGCGTTGCCCATTTCAAGATCTAAGCACGTGTTCTTTAAAAGCCCCCGTAAGGTATTTAAAAATGGCCGTACATAAACAACAAATGTATATTTAAGTGCCCCAAGTGATAAGGTAACTTCTAGGGCATGAAACCAGATTTTGGTTTTTTGTTTGTAATTTTTGGCCTACAACTCAGTAGGGTCTCCCCATTTCATGTAGGAACTGACACCTCAAAGCCACAATATCTGGCCTCTCCATGATCACCTTCCCCCATTAATTTTCTTATATATAAATCCCAGATCGTGCAACACTTTCAGTGAAGAAAGGCTTCCTTGAAATAATTGTGCCTCTCTGAGCAAAAACAAGAAGTTTGCGACATGTTGGAATTTCTTTCCTAAAATAATAGCTATAAATATGCCGTCTAACAGCATCTTGTTGAAAGCCATCTAAATTAGTGACCACCCCTATTCCTCTTCTTCCCTGGAGTTGATAGTTTAGACGGGCCAGCATCGTCAGACAGGAACTTCCCTTCCGCCACTCGGTATGCAGTGATTTCACTCACACCAAGAGTCTTGGCAGTTCTTTTCCTCACCTGAACAAATGGAATCAGAGGTTCCTCCCGTAAGCGCATACTTTCCTCTTCATCCTCCATAAAATTCCTCACCGCACATACCATCTCCTTTACTTGGCAATGGAGAGTCGCACCACGGCCTGAAGTTGTTCTGTCGCAGAGAATGGATCCTGGGCCTTCCGCGAGCAAGTACCGATGCCATTTTTACACAACGAAAATAGACACGATGATGCAAATAAAAGAAATAAACTCAAAATCTGTATATACACACGCTTCCAACAAAAACAGAACTATAACGCTTACTGTAGCCTATGAAAGAATAAGCAAATGCACTTCAATATATACACGGGATATTACTAATGGCAGTGACAAGTTAGTTCACAGTAGAACACTGCGTCAAACCATGTGCTCACTGCTGTGTCGGCATTCATTGCAACACTGCTCGCTGTTGCTATGGACACCGTTACCCCTCTTGTCTCCACTCCTCACCTCACCATTCAAGCGGATGGCAGCTTGCACCGTTCATCTTTTGTAAATCAAAGTATAACAGATAGAATTTAACATGTATGCAGCGTTTAAACCCTAAGTGTTGTCCACGTTGTCATGGATGATGCCATTTTGTGTCTAGGGGAATTTCGTAAGTGTGAATTCCATTCCATGTCCATATTAAAGCTATTGACACAAGTTGGCAGGCTTGTTTTGTTGAGATAAATTAGATATGAAAATCGTACAAGAGTTAATAGAAGACTCTATCGTTGCCAAGGCTGCAAGATACCAATGTAATTGATAGTGATTTTGTACTGCATAAGGAAACAGTAGCAAGGCAGCTGGAAGCAAGTTAGACATGTCCAGTCCTCAGATTGTGTTCATGCATCTTTGTGACGATGAATTTGTAACCCACTAAGCTCCAGTGAGATTGAGAAATGGTGTCAGAAAAATTTAAAATCCTGAAGAGATCATGAATCATCAGCAGGGTATAATGGCTGTAGGCCCTATGTGCAGTGCAGGATTTTTTGAGAATATTAATAGCTGGAGGATATTAGATCCTAATAATCGCCAGTAATATATCCAAGATCAGCAAGATATCACCTTTATAGCCTACTTGGTGAAACCTGCAAACTTCATTTTCTACATTCTAAGATTCTTCCAGACAATGTGTTAATGTGCTTGAGATGCTTATATATATAACCAATGTCCTAAATAAAATAATGTCTGTAATACATTTTGTGTGTGCTTATTATAATTAAGTGTAAACATTACTGTGTCCTTGGATGAAGATTACTTGCAATTTGCTAGTGTTCTTGAAGATACGGGCATAGTTTTGTACTCCAGGGCCCTACCAATCACCACATCCAGAATTCTCTGTTAAAGCTCTAGATTTACCCATTTCAAACCGATTTACCCAGTGTGTAGTACTGTTAACTGCTTATTTTCCATGTGGCCTGCAAGCAGAGGCGGTTCTAGCCCTGGGCCGGGGGGCCCGCCCCCCCCCCCCCCCCACAGTTTTAGTGAAATAATTATTTTAAAATTCCTTGGTTACTAAATAAATTGATAATGTACAGATATAATTTATCTGATATAAAACAAACTAATGCATTTAATTAAGTTAATTTTTCTTTCAATTTCAAAATTTATTTATTTTATTATATGTAATTTAAACACACAATTGAAATCGTGTATACATATAATATTTGTAAATTGCGTAGTGCTTACACCAAGAGTATTAAACTCTTTTCCCAACTTTATGACACGCAAGTTCAGAAGTTTCCAATGTAGAGAAACCTCCATGCGATACAAGTGCATCGATATCTCCCCAACTCTGTGACAAAAATGTGAGTGCAACTGTTTCTAATATAGACGAACCAGTACCATTTTATATCAGTGAATCGATCTATGATGGTCCATGCCAACCCCGTAAATCAGTTTATAAACAAACATTACTATACAATGAGAACAGAAGTTTTAACAGTAAATGGTTTGATAGGTATACATTTATTGAATACTCTGAGAACAAAGATGCTGTTTTCTGTGTCGTCATTTCGTTCAATCTGATTCAAGCAATGCTGAACATGTTTTCAGTAAAACTGGATTTTGCAATTGGAAAAGAATATGAGAAAAACGTGCAAAGCATGCTGATAGTGTCTGTCTGTCTGTTAGGTAGTCAGCCCGAAGGCTGGTTGGATCCTCAAAAAGCACCGCTGTTACGTTATGTGAGTAGATACCCACAAAAACCCAAGGCAGTGCTATATTGAGGCGTTCTAGGCAAGAAGAGGAGTGAGGTAGTTTGCCATTGCTTTCCTCACTGAGTCAGAACAGTAGTCCTAACCCTATGAGTAGAACCTTTCACAGCATTCACAGGCACTGACTGTGCCCTGAATGCCATTACTAAGCACCACCCATACCTCAGTAGCTTCCATATAATCACAGCCATGAGTGAGACTGAGACATCGGTGAAAAGCCACCTTTGTAGTGAATGTTATAAATCTTCAATAGTAAAGTGAAACAGTTTTCTGGTAAGTGAACATAGCAGCACAGTGATTTCGAAGCTAAGCGAGAAACCTCTGGTTATATTGCGTAACCGCTCAGCTGTGGCAACAATGGCCCGAGTCGCATTACTTTGTGCTCGGCAAGACATTGGGCTTAGAGGTCATCGCCAAACAGTTTCGGATGATGACAGTGTTAATAATAAAGGGAATTTTGATGAAATTTTAAATGTAATTAAACTGGAAAGTGAATGCACAAGTAAACAGTCTATCAAAGAATGCAACTTACTCATCTAAAGATTCTCAAAATGAATTTCTTGATATCTCAGCTAATATAATAGTTGAACATATTGGAGGAGAGACGAAAAAATATAACAATGGTTATGTTCCTTAATCCTGGATGAAGTTAGAGTTGTTAGTAAAATGGAACAGATGTCCGTATGTGTCAGATATGTAGGACAAAATTCTATAGAGGAGCGTTTCATTGGTTTTATACATTTGTCTCAACTGAATGCTGAAAGTATAGCTAATTCAGCTTTAGAGTACCTTGTTTCAGTGGATTTCGATCCATGTAAGTGCATTGGACAAGCATATGATGGAGCCGCGGTTCTGTCAGGGAAGTTAAACGGTGTGCAGCGTTTATTGCAACAGAAGGTCAATAACCCGTGTGTTTACGTGCATTGTTATGCACATCGCTTAAATTTAGTTTTGGTGGACGTTTCAGAGCCAGTTTGTAGACGTGGAAGGGGACACTTTTGGTTTACTGGAAGCAATTTATGCTTTTCAGTCTGTATCTACTGTAAGACACCAAAAGTTTGTTGAGATACAGAGTGATCTTCATCCAGGAGAACGTGTTTTAGAGATACCTCTTCAAAGTGACACGTTATGGGTATGTACATATAGAGGAGTAATGTATTTTTAGAAACGTTTTGCTTCAGTTAAAGCAGCTCTGGAGTATTTTTCAAAGTCAGTTAACAAGAAAGAGGCAGCAGAAGCAAAAGGTTTGTTGAAACAGCTTTGTAAAGTGAAGGTGATGTTTGTGTTACAAATCTTTTCTGATAATCTCGAGCTTGCCAATAGAGCCTCTATGTTCTTACAACAAAAACATGTGGACTTCGGAGGGGCACATAGATTGATCTATGGTCTTGTAAAATCGTTGCAAGAAAAACGAAATGATTATTATTTTAAGGAACTATGGGCGGTTACTTGTGACTCTGTTCAGTCATTAGGCGTGAAAGTTTATAAGCAATCTAGAGTCTCAAGTATTCCAAAGAACTTTTCAGACTACGTTTTATTAATGCCAGTCTCTGCGGAGAAAGAAGAGGAAAATGTCACATTATCAGAGACATGTAAAAGAAATCTTTTTGAAATATTAGACAACATGGTAGAAAAGTTACTGCGTAGATTTACTGAAAATGATTTTGTGTGCAATGCAATGGATGCCTGTAACCCAAGAAGTGAAAACTTTTTAAATTTTGAATATATATATATATATATATATATATATATATATATATATATATATTCTCACGTTCTGTGAAAAGTATAATCTAATCTTCACAGACCGTAAGGTGCTACAGACTGAAATCAGTTTAGCTAAGAATGTATTTAGAGGCAAATATCCAAACACTTCCTCATTCTTTTTTCTGAACTTCTGAAAATGGAAGTTACTTTTCCATAGCTACTATTATTTTTCAAGTTGATGCTGACTCTTCCTGTGTCATCTGCTTCTGCTGAGCGCAGTTTCTCTGTCGTGAAACGAATAAAATCCTATTTAAGAGCAACAATGGCAACAAAGAGGCTTTCCAATCTCGCAATTCTTTCAATTGAAAGAGAATTAAGTGGAAAATTACTTCACGACCCTTCTGATATAGTGAACCAGTTTGCCCAGAATAGAAACAGAAGAATAAATTTATGTGACAGTGAAATATGCTATTTTTTACCAATGATAGTTTTTAGCCTACTTTTCTCATTTTGCAAAAATGAGGAAAAAGTAGACTAATGAGATCGATCCGGGAAAATGTCTGCCCCCACCAGATTTAAGTTTCTAGAACCGCCACTGCCTGCAAGGATGCCCATGTTCTTTTTCAGGGGAAATGGATGTGGTGAGGAGTATACGATATTTTCTGGGAGGAAGGGGTAGGGGGGGACTGGGTATGTTATAAAATTCTTCATTCCCAGACCACCAGGGTGAAACAAAAAATAAGAAAAAATAATTAAAAGTTGAGGAATGCTTTCATTTGAATAATTTGAAGGGTCTCGTTTGACATTTGGTGGAGATCTTGGACATCTTATTGGGAGGGAGATACCATGTCCGTGTAGCCAGCATGGATCCAAATTACAATGGCAAGTATGGTCTTTCTTTAATTTTAATAAATGGAACAGTTCCACCTACATGGAGTAGGGGTAAGTAAAGTGTCTTCTTGTCCAGGTGACCTGCTTTGCGAAGGAGTATTTGAAACCTGATATAGGATTTAGTCTTCAAAGCTTCGCACAAAGGCTCTTGATAGAATGATTTGAATCCCTCTCCTTGCATCCTGGAAGTGTCTTCCCAACTCAACTGTAAATAAAAGCTAACTGAAAACCACTACCACATCCTTTTCTATTACAAGTACAGTATACACATAAGTGCATGGGGCTGATATCCACGACATTTCAATCCACTGAATTAACTCACAATGAATAAGTTTCGAAGGTCCTTCATTTGTAGTAATATACTTCGTTATAAAAATCCTGAGCCCATAAAACCATAAATTTGACCTAAGCCTAACTGGGAACGGGAGAGAACCGTTTAACATGAAGGTAGTTGCCACAAGAAGTAAACCTGCCACTGTAGGGGATTGGTGTCAGATAAAACGCTCTCTGCCAAAGGAGGTAAGTATAATCTCAGCAATTCATATATGTATCTGAAGTAGTTCTATGCATTAAATTTTTGTTGTTGAAAAAGATTGTCTTATGGTAGGCCTACTCAAAAAAAGCAAAATGCTAAAAACCACGAGTGTAGGCTCAAATTTCTTATATTCGTTTTTATTATTTTGGGTCATGAATGACCCTTCCCTTGCAATAAATGAAGCACTGGATACTTTCTCCTAATGCAATGCTTTGTTGTTTCTTCTTTTTTTTTATCCCAGCTGCTTTTAAAGTTAAACTTACATGTAAACTGGTATATATGGAAACAACTTATTGATGAACGAAGATAAGAGGATAATATGTACAGTTTTCTATATCTGCATAAACTGGAACATCCATTCAACGTTTGTATTACACTGCTTAATATTCTACTGCTCTAAGGTTTTGAGCTAGTGATAGGGGTGGATTTCTTCCACAGCTTTTAACTTTATTTTTGAGTATCCTTAAATTCACACTAACAAATTACTTGGCTATTGGTAGGCTTCTATAGATGAGAATACCTTGGTGCAATCAATGCGGCGAGGCGAGTGAGCGACACCACTCATCTGACGTCACAGATACGCGCCATGGCCTGTCTTTCTCGTCGGCCACGCAAGGAATCATACACAACAATTCTACATTAGAAAGTACAAGAACTTTTGAACACACATTCAGAATATTAATTTAGAGTATATCCCAATGTAGTTTTGTCCCAGTTTGCAGTTTACCTGAAAACTGCCAAAAATACAACTTTTTGAACAGTGGAGGTTGAAACTCCAACAGTACATTGGCAATGCTTGTAGTGGCCAGTGTCAATGACGAATTGGCAACTAGATTGACAAGTCTGATAAAACATACCTTTAATTTTATTTTTTATTTATTTTTAATCATTGGTCCTGCGAGGAATGAACTCTCGACTCCTCGTTAACAGAAATTTTCCTTCCTCCACCCCCATTAATTCTGGTATATCACGGCAACCCCAGGGAATTGAAATCCCCAAGCTGGAACCTACTGGGTCAATGCCTTGAGAGTCAATCGTGGGCCACTTTCACGACTCTGTTCACAGGCCTAAGCGTCCTCGATTGAATTTCCATCGTACAAAACAGCTTTCATCAATTTCAACTGGTCTATATGGCCGGGTAAGAACTGTACACATTACTTTAAGTAGCCAGTCACAGCTGCCCATTGTAGCCATTGTACGGTAGTCATTGTTGCGATTTATCGAACGACACTCGATAGTTAACGTTTCTCCTGTATAGTTTATAGTTGTTTGCGTCTAGTTGCATTTATGTCAAAATGGCAAATATAATTCGAGCTTTTCCGGATCTTTCCGAATTACGACTGAAAAATCTATTCTTGGCCAGAGCAACAGTTCCTGAAGCTATCCAGAGGGGACGTGATCATGGACTTTTGAAACGTGTAGTGATTGGTGAGAATGGTTATTTATTTATCGTGTGGCTTTTAGTGCCGGGAGTGTCCGAGGACATTGTTCGGCTCGCCTGAATCTGTAGCTGCTTCTAGCGGACACCCTTAAGTTGAGCTACAAGTTCCGTTCAATTTCAAGTAGTTCCAAATTTAGCTACCAGATATCAATGATACGAAATCTAACCTAACAATTTAGCTGCACACAAGTTTAGAATGGTAATTGCGTGGGACGCAATGAAATGCGATTGGAAAATAGACCAGGGATAGATGGTTCCATTTGGCGCTGTTCAGCCGGGCGTGCTTGCAGAAAAACCTGTTCTGTACGCAGTGCCGGATTAAGACTCACAGTGGCCCTAGGCAATTGTTAATTTGAGGCCCCTTTTCCCTTTTTTTCAACCCCTCCCGACCTTCATAACAAAGTCAATCATAACTTTGAAAGAGATTTTATTTACAAATTGACAATGAATACTGAATACAATTTAGATCACACTAGCAGAAGTACCCGTACTTCGAACTAGCTACTGTTGCAATGGTTAGCGGTTTGTCATTCCTTCATAAGTTTATCAGAACGAAGTTAGTTTTCTGGGAATATCACACACACTGTTAATTTAAGTCCTTAAAATGTGGTTTTCGGAGACCCTTTATAGACTCCCGAATTTTGTGTCTCACATTGAGAAGCGCAACATATGCTTTGATCGTCCTTCTAGGATAATTTTTATATTTCACCTATTTTAGCATGTATTTTGATTTTTTTTCCCTACACCCACTCTTCTACTGTATGAAAAGTACGGTGAAGAGTTTTATAAATGATTGGTGGATTGACTCTCATGGATATCATACCTAATTTTACGATGCACCAAGCATCCGAACATGAGATATAGGCGTACATAAAGATACACAGAAAGACAGACAGACAATTCTATTGTCTACAACATATCATCCAGATATCCAAATATGGGTATATCTACCACACAGTATCAAAAAAAATCATCCTTCGATGAACCCGTATGTCGACAAAAAAAAAAGATTAGTTAAAATGTGCTCTCAAACTAAATTCACCTAACGTGTACTTCCTGACGTGAAATAAAATTGAAAGCCTCGTAGACGAAACGCAATACACGTCACATAAAAAAACCGACCCTCACCGTTGTGTTAGGTCCCATACACAGGAAGGCCCCTTTCATAAATTACGAGGCACGTCCAGAAAGTAAGCTCCGTTTGGTAATTAAATTAAATTGTGTACAGATACAGAAAAAATATTTATTGCACAACATTCTACACCTCTTAAACTACCTTTTCACATAACTGCCGAACTTTTGTAGGCATTTGTCATAGCGTGGCACAAGTTTTTGGATACCTCTTCATAGAAGTTTGCCGCCGACCCGTAAACGAGAGTGAAGACTCCCCTTAAGATATCCTACTGTTTGGTCACTACTGTTAGGCAAATTGCGTGCTTACCAGGAGAACTGCGTATGTTTAGGAGTTCTCCTGACCACATACGCAATTTGCCTAACAGTGATGGCCAAACAGTAGGATATCTTAAGGGGAGTCTTCACTCTCGTTTACGGGTCGGCGGCAAACTTCTATGAAGAGGTATCCAAAAACTTGTGCCACGCTATGAAAAATGCCTGCAAAAGTTCGGCAGTTATGTGAAAAGGTAGTTTAAGAGGTGTAGAATGTTGTGCAATAAATATTTTTTCTGTATCTGTACACAATTTAATTTAATTACCAAACGGAGCTTACTTTCTGGACGTGCCTCGTATAAAGGCTAGTGGTCCATGAAAATTCAGGTTCTTTAGCCACAAATGGCCCAAATTCTTAAAAGCCGCAAAAAAAATGCTGATTCAGTTCAGGAATTTTTGAAAATAATGTTGCTGTTTGGAGATATAATACACCTTCTGTACGATATATCGCACGTGAAAATTGCGTGAAATAATTCTAGGGTGCCCCTTGACCCCTTTAATTGGATTGATGAATTATACAGCCTAAGTTGGTTCCGTGATAACCTTATAGCCATTTGCAAACTTTCACAGACATTGCTTCTTACAGAAATAGATGGAAAGATGGATGTCACCCCTTGAGATAGGCTACTGTTGTCATGGTTACCGACTTGCATTCCTTCATTAGTTTGTTAAATTAAATTAAATTCGTGTTCTGGGAATATATCAGGAACTGTTGGTTTTAGAGCCTTATAATGTAGTTTTCGAGGACCCTTTAGGGCCCCCGAGTTTTATTTTTCTGGCACCAAGGGGCTTTGTCTCGTCGTTGTACGCCATAATATAATAATAATATTAATAATAATAATAATAATAATAATAATATAGGGGTAGGGATATAATAGACCTTCCGTACCACATCCGCAGGTGTAAATCGCGTGAAAACATTCTAGAGTACCCCCTGATCCCCTTAAGCGCATTATACGTATTGATGAATTTTACAGCTTAATTTGGTTCCGTGATAACCTTCTAGCCGTTTGCAAACTTTCACAGCAATGTAATAAATGTAATTGCATTGCGTCTTACAGCAATACATGGACCTCTGAGAATCTGTTGCCATGGTTACCGGCTTGCATTCGTTCAAAAGTTTATTAAATGAAATTAGTTTTCTGGGAATATCTCAAAAATGGTTGAGCGAACGAGGAAACTTGCGCATTCCCGCCAGCATATCTCTGTCTCCTTCTATCACACTCCCTTCCCTTGCTTGAAGCACAGCAGTGGCCAGCGGCTTGCTCTCTGGATCAGCAAATACGGCGAGTTCGTAGATTCGAATCGCTCGCCCGGAAGTAACAAAGTAACCTCATTTTCTCGAAGGGAAAAATTTTATTCGCCAATCCGATTGTGGCATCGTATTTTACATAACACGCAGAGCGTCCCTGATTTTTTTGTCGGTATAATTAAGATACACCCTGTATATTAGTATGATGTACATTTTCAGATAAACTTTTTTCTGCATTTTGTTTCGCAGAAAGTTTTAATAACATCATCGAAGTTGATTTTCCTTAAAATGTTTGATTCTGAGTCTGATTCTGATAAAAGTCAAAATTGAATCCCACAAAATTAACATAAACCCGAATTCGAATTTTTGCATTCTGTTTGCGATGCACCCCACTTCATGCCGAGTGTCATTATTTTCCGACTCGTCATCTTCAATGCTTTCTAAAGCCCCGACAATATTATGAAACGAATCATAAACCGCGTTCGTTGCATTAGCATGTGCTTCCCAGCGCGTATCTGACAATGATTAAAGTTTTTGCGTCTTTTATATAATTTTTCAACACGCCCCAACGATGAAGGTTTGCAGAAAAGAAGTTATACAATGATTGCATTATCGAAAAGAAATCAACTGCGTAAAAACAGCATTTAACAGCAGATTGTCCAACTAAATCGAGGGAATGTGTACCGCAAGGAACATAAATCGCATAATTATTCAGTTCTAATATTTTGGCTTGCAGACCCTGATACTTTCCAGACATGTTTGGTACTTTGTAATAGGACTGTCCTCTACAATCTTGAATTTCCACACGCAATCTTCAGTGACGAAGTTCACTGTTTGAGTTTTCAAACTTGCGCCAGTATGATCGTCTGTTTCAAGAACTTATTTGACTTTTTCCCACAAAAAAAATAAAAAAAATAGGTGGGATTGTTTTCATTTTGGGGGGCCCTTTTGAGCCGGGGGCCCCAGGCAATTGCCTATTGTGCCTTATGGTTAAACCAGCACTGTCTGTAAGGATGGATTCGTGTTTTAGTGGTAGTCATCTGCCAATTTCATATATTATCATTTTGGCTTACTGTTGGTCATATGGAATGATAAGCAATCGTTTTTGATGCGTGAATTGGACTTAAGTGACAAAACAATCGTCGTCTGGAAACAGTTTTGTCAAGATATATGCCATTCAGCTGGGAGGAGTAGGAGCTACTTGAAATTGATCGTCTGCAGTCCTTACCTGAATTACAGATAACACACACTAATACAACCATCACAATTATTAACACCGGTTATCAGACAGTTTCTACACACTCCCAAAGTGCACGGGGCTACATGACCGCGTTGTCACAGCCGCTAAACTGAGGAACCAACCAACCATGTCTAGCCGTAGACTTATTCGTTCTATTGTGTAGTGATTCATGTCTACCCGTGGACTTATATGTTCTATTGTGTAGTGATTCATGTCTATCCATAGACTTATATTTTTATATTGTGTGGTGACGCATGTCAAACCGTAGACGTATACATTCTATTGTGTAAGGATTCATGTGTAGCCGTAGACTTATATGTTCTATTGTGTAGTGATTCATGTCTAGACGTAGACTTATATATTCTATTGTGTAGTGATTCATGTCTAGCAGTAGACTTATACTTTCTATTGTGTAGTGATTCATGTCTAGCCGTAGACATATACGTTTATTGTGTAGTGATTCATGTCTAGCAGTAGACTTATACGTTCTATTGTGTAGTGATTGATGTCTAGCCGTAGACTTATATGTCCTAGTGTAGTGATTGATGTCTAGCCGTAGACTTATATGCTCTAGTGTAGTGATTGATGTCTAGACGTAGACTAATATATTAGTAGTGGAGTACTAGGAGTTCTGCCCCACTTCAAAACCCCCCTTGCTCTACTACTAAGCCTCAGCCATGTTAAATATCTCTTGAACGCATGGTCCGATTTTGACAAATGAGGTATTGTTGGACTCGGGCTGACGTCCTCTTTGCTATGGACCACTCATTATATTTTTCAAAATTTTTTTGAAAATTTTTGTTTTCGAAAATAGGCGATAGTTTGAAAACCAAACAGGATAGAACGTTGTGCCATGGCTCAAACGAACAGTCTTTATGACCTTTATTTTTTGTAATAAAAAATTTTTATTTTTTATATTTTTTTGAAAACACTCGAATTTTGAAAATCCTATATTTTGGAAACTAGGAACTCTACAAAAAAAATTGTTTAACGTAAATCAATGGTCCCTACCCCCTCTACCCCCAAAATAAATTTAAAGTCTCTAGAATGAAAACCTGCAGTAGTGTGGTAAGGACAGAGCTGCTTATAAAAGCAAGTGGTGAGCCCCTGCGACCTTGGAATGGAAGGAGCCATGCTAGGAGGGCGTGCTTGGATTCGTTTTTTTCGTCTCGTCGTGCTCTTTACGGGAATGTCGGTGTCGAAAATGTGAAAATCTGGAAACACAGTCTTTTTGGGGTAAAAACGTGATTTTAGACTTTTTGCTATATCTCACGAACCAATAACGCTAGAGGCGTGTTCGACAGGTCCAAGGACTCGGGGTAACGTTCTCTCTCCTATGGACCACTCGTTATAATTTTTAATAAAATTGGAAACTCGATTTTGGGGTAAACACATGTTTTTTGTGATTTTGCCGATATCTCACGAAGCAATAACGCTAGAGGCATGTACGACGGGTCCAAGGATTCGGGCAGACGTTCTCTTTGCTATGAACTACTCGTTGTAATTTTTAAAAAATTTGGAAACGCGATTTTGGGGTAAACACGTGTTTTTTGTGATTTTTGCCGATATCTCACGAACTAATAACGCTAGAGACGTGTACGAGGTGTCCTAGGACTCGGGCTAACGCCCCCTTTCAAATGTGGTAGATATTTTTTTTAAAAAAAGATAATTCACAAAGGGCCTAACGCCGTACATGTTGAAAAAAAATCATTACCGTTACCTGTTTATAATGTTTATAAAGCGTGGTGGTTGAGAGAGACGATACGGCTGGGTATGTGTGTGTTTCAACGAACCTGTCGCTAACCACAAGGACCATGCTTAATAGAACAATCGCTATTTCGGCGGATCGGTGTATGACAGAGCGAGCGTGCGTTTTTCCTGATATTTTACCTTTAACGTGTAAACGGTGATGAGAACTTGATTCTATGTTGGTCGAAGCGAGTATCGAAAACAAACGAGCAGGAGGTGAAGGTCATTTGAGCTTATTGGAAGGCTCCGATCTGACTTGACAACAGGTGCAATGGAAAAAATGACCAAGACGCTTGAAGGTGAAATAATCTGACCATTGTGGTGGCAGGGAAGTGCGAAAGGCGTGCACACATGTGAAACCACAGGCACGCTAAACCAGTGACATTCTGTCTTGCTTCGTACGTGACAAAATGCAAGTCCATGTGACATTTGATCTACCGCAGGTGTTCACCTTGGACGTTATCTGTCCACGTGCATGATAACTGTTAACAAGTCACATTCTGTTTTGCTTCGTACGTGACAAAATGCAAGTTCATGTGAAATTTGATCAGGCACAGGTGTTCGCCTGGGACGTTAGCTGCCCACGTGCACGATAAGAGAATGTTCAAAGCGTGGGAAAAAAAAAGATTATACATGCAATGTGATATATAAAGACACGTCGCTGACATTTCCACTCGCACTTATGTGACTACTTTTGAACACGCTACAGCGTTGTGTGAAACACTTGGCCTTGTTTAACAGTTTTGGTGTTGGTGGAAAATACTTATTTTTGTTGTGAGGTAGGTATATATTTATTTATTTATACATTTATTGATTTATATATAAATACATGCAATTATTTATTGATTAGGTAATTAATGATTTTATTTATTTATTTGTTTGCAGATAACCGGCATACCTTACATGTCAGAGGGAGAAGAAACTATTGCACTTTTGAGCCCACTAGAAGGGAAGAGTAACAAGTCACTGCAAGTAAAGGTGAGATGATTTTTTTTAAACTAACTTGTTTCATTTTTTTTTTGTTTTATGTTTTATTTTATGAAATGTATGTATTAACCTGAATTTAGGTATTTATAGCGGTTTATTTTATTTATTTTTAGAAACTTGGAAAGAATAGCCTTACCGCCGTAGCAGTCGCTGAAAAAAACCAGAAACGCACTAAAGCGAAACCACTGCCAAAGAGTGAACTGTTTAAAACTCAGGTAAGTCCAACTTAAAAATGCTATTCCATTTTACCACTACTGAAAACTCGTAGACAAAAAAAAATTCATTACCTGTACATGACTGGGACAATGATTGCTTTCTTGATTAATGGCTATGTTGTTGTTGTTGACTGGGAAAAGTACAAGGCCATGTTGGATTTTCTAAAAATAAAATAATAAATTTAATTTATGAGTGGTTCCCTATGGACTCAACGAATATCCACAGGTTTGAACATGATAATGTGAACAAAATGACATGACATTCATTTTTGTTTATATATTGGTTAAAGGGAGGGTGGGGGAATGTAAATGACTGTAGCTTTATAAAAAAGAAAATAAGTACATGGGTTACTGTTTGTGCCAACATACAGTTTATTTTTAATGGTGTTTTGATATATTAATGCCAATTAACGTTAACGTTTTATTTACAAGTATTGATTGATTGATTGATTGATTGAGTGATGGGTTATTTTGTTTGCTTTTAGGTGTCGTTATGTGCCATTAACGTAATGAACAGACAGTGAACAAGCATGCATTATGCTTTAAAGTACTCTGTGCAATGTTAATAACTTACAATAAGAAAACGTTTTATTATAACACATGGCGTTAGTACCAAATACAACAAGTGAGCAAGTTGGTTTACCACGTGGGTTAAATTTAAAATCAGAACATGATCGATGGTTAACATTTGAATCCTGGCCTGTAGGCTTTTTGTCGACGCATGAACTTGCAAAAGCCGTTTTTTTTTACTTGAACCGAGGAGATGTGGTGCGCTGTGTGTTTTGTCGTATTGAACTTTCACACTGGGAAGAAGGGGATGATCCCCTTAGAGACCATTTGCGATGGTCTCCTCACTGTCCTTACATGCTTGGAAAGCAAGTGGGTAACCTACCCGTGCATTCATTTTACCGAACCACAAGGCCTATGGCCGCTACTTACGTTGCTGAATCACAAATAAATAATAATAATGATGTATTACCAGCCAACGGTAGTGTCGATATATGTGGTCCATATGCCATAGACAGTGTTGAATTGGCGTGTGCTTTTGAAAAATTGGGAGTTTGCAAGACTAAAGCACTAGCACACCCAGAGTACAGCTCTGTTGAAAAACGTTTCGAATCTTATAAAAATATTTGGCCATTAATATTAAAACACCTTACCAAACAGCTAAGTGAAGCTGGATTTTTTTATACTGGTGAAGGGGATAAAACAATATGTTTTTATTGTGGATTTGCTTTAAAGGATTGGCAAATGACTGATGACCCTTTTGTGCAACACGCTCGTTGGTTACCAAACTGTAAATACATGGTGTTGCTTAAAGGTCAGGAATTTGTGAACACTATTCGTAAAGAAAAAGTGATTGCAGCACAAGACATAAAAGTGCCTTTAGAGTTAGAGCACGCGGAGCAAATACATAAGGCTGAAAGAAAAGACTTGTCTCACGAACAGATACAAAAGTGTGACCAACAATTATGTAAAATTTGTTATCAAGATGAACTAGGTGTTGTATTTTTACCCTGTGGACACATGATAGCCTGTGTCAAGTGTGCATTAGAACTTAACACTTGTGCTATATGCAGAAAAGTAGTATCTGCAACAGTTAGGGCATTTCTTGCATAACTAGTATAATTTATTCGCCATGGATAGTGCAAAATCCCTAATTGCACAATATTATTAAAGCTGTTTTAGAGTGTAATAGATATGCTTTTGTTTTGTTTATAGACTACTACAATGAATGTTTTGAATGCTGTGGGACAATCATGTGGCTTAGAGACAAAGAAGCTCAGTGAATTGCCAATGCATATTCCATTCCGCATTATCAAGATTCGGAAATTGAAAACAGCATATGGTGATCGTGTACTTTGTGTATGTGAAAACTTTGAGACATTTCTGCCTATACGGTTTAATGATATGTCGGAGAGTGTTTTTGATGAAGTCAATAATGCTGTGCAACCTGTACACTTAATTTATGAAGGTTTTAAAAACAATAGGTGCATGGTTCGTTTTAATTAAATAAATAAATAATGTGAAATAATAATGGAAATTATAAGTAATGACAATATACTGAAAAAGAAAGAAAATATGTGCATAGAATAGTAATGTTTTAGTGTTTAGTGTTGTCTTTAAAAATATTATGATGAAACCAAAAAAAAATGTATATAAAGTTTGTAAATAAATGCAAAATGATGTTACAATGCTGTTTTATTTTATACAAAGTTAGTATATTTAACATTGCAGAGTATACATGATTATGACAATAAATGCATACTGAATACAAGCCTTTCTCACATTACAATAGTCTGTTATAGTTTTAAACACAAGGCTTGTTGTAGATCATTTTATAGCAATGTCCCTTTAATGTTGTTTTCGAAAAGTGGGGAAGCCACAATGGTTGTATTGACATAAAAACCTTATGGTTATTACTATTTAGTCACTTTGATCCCCTTGCAGATCAACAGCAGATGACCTAGTTGTTCCACTCTTTAAAACGACAACAACACCACTACCTCTTGCATAGTTTGTGATGTTGATGGCTCTTGCGACGTGGAAGATGGATTAAAAATAACTTTGAGAACAGGGGTTAAACGTTGATCATTAAACAATGCACTATTTTGAGTAGCAATATGGTTTTCTTGATTTTTTGTCGACGGCAACTGTGTTTCATGCGGTACACTACATTGATGATCACAGACACTTAAAACCTCACTATTTTTACTTTTTAGGTCACCACGACAATGTTTGGAACGTTGCTTTGAACAACGCCAAATAACAGTTCCATTTTTATTGGTTCGTTTCACAATATATGAATATCCTTTATAGTATGCGTAAGGCTTACCATACCTAGTCACTGATACTTCCATATCAACTGTCGAGCATAGACTAAGCTCTAGTAAAGTCAACTTGGTAATAAGAATACTAGTTTAATGTGAGAGCAAATATGGATCCAAAGAGTTCAGGTAAAAGTGAAAGCAAATAAGCAAATATTAGAAACAAGAGTTGGGGTGAAAGTGGTCGCAAAGTGGTAGACCCATTACACAATAATTTCAGCACGACGAAGCTCTTGTTCAATTTCTTTGATTTCCCAATCGTGACCAGTATGGCCAGATTGACGTGAGGCATGCAACAACTGTAGCCGCTGGACGAGCTTATTGGGATTGTGCCAGTATACAAATTTAACAAATGGATTTTTAGGTGTAAACAAAGCATTACCATTATCATGATCATTATCATCATCGTCATTATCATCATCATGATCACCATTATCATCATGACCATCATCACTGTTACTATATAGTCCTTTTTGATCCTCTTGCAATACCACTTTATTTATAGTCTGAGTTGATTTTGACAGTGTTGAAGGTTTCTTGGACGTTGACAACTGTCCTAACATGACGTTTTGAGGACATGATAAGTCCTTTTGAACAAACACTGTACTATCTTTAGCCGCAATATCGTTTTCTTGAACTTGCTTTTTAGCATTTTGATAATTGTTTGTAAACAGTAAGCGTGGTTCGTTTCGAGCACTACATTGATGAACACTCACACTTAAAACCTTTCCATTTTTACTTTTCAGATTGCCTCGACATTTTGTTGACCTCTCTTTTGAGCATCGCCAGAATATTATTCCATTCACATTCTGGCGATTATAGTTATAGGAGTAGCCTTGATAGAGTGCACGTAGCCTACCTTTGTTGGTTGTAATAAGTTCCATAGTAGTAACTGACCTGTCAGTACGATGTTCACACTACAAAGGTTACAACTGTTTTGCTGATGGAGTGACCTACTATAAGCTTATATATTGGCTTATGTGTTGGCTTTTTGTGTTGGCTTTTCGTGTTGGCTTTTGTGTTGGCTTATGTGTTGGCTTTTTGTGTTGGCTTTTTGTGTTGGCTTTTCATGTTGGCTTTTCGTGTTGGCTTATGTGTTGGCTTTTTGTGTTGGCTTTTTGTGTTGGCTTTTCGTGTTGGCTTTTGTGTTGGCTTATGTGTTGGCTTTTTGTGTTGGCTTTTTGTGTTGGCTTTTTGTGTTGGCTTTTCGTGTTGGCTTTTTGTGTTGGCTTTTCGTGTTGGCATTTCGTGTTGGCTTTTGTGTTGGCTTTTCGTGTTGGCTTTTTGTGTTGGCTTTTCGTGTTGGCATTTCGTGTAGGCTTTTCGTGTTGGCTTTTTTTGTATTGGCCTTTCGTGTTGGCTTTTTGTATTGGCTTTTCGTGTTGGCTTTTTGTGTTGGCTTTAGTATTGGCTTTTGTATTGGCTTATTTGACAAGTTATTTGTGTCAATGTATTTAGTGGATTTTTTCTTGGTGTTGGAAAGTAGTTGAAAGAGAGGGAATATTTAAAGACTTAACCTCAGCTCACTAACCTAACCTAACCTTTCAACTCTCAGATGTTAATTAAATTCTGTGCATTGTCGAGTTGGAGCCCAAGACCTCAGGGGTAAAAAAAAAACAATTATTTTTGACGACTTATTTTGGTAACTTATTTTAATGGCTAACCTAACTTTACCTAACCTAACCTAACCTAACCTCAGCTCACTTTGGATATTACTAGTAAGTGTTCATATCCTCTGCTAGGTAGCATGCTAGTAGTACAGGTAGTGCTCATATTTACCGCTAGATAGCGGAAACATACTTTGCATGTTGCATGTGACACTTGTGAAGTTTAACCACATGCAAGACGTGCTTGTATAAGTTCTCTATTTAAACTCAATATACAATTAACCACTAAATGTTCAGAACTAACATGTATAGCCATGTTTAGGGTATATAGGAGACCCTTAGCAAGAAAGGCTGTCTAACCCACGAGTGTACAGCCTTGTCATACGCAGTAAGCCCCTGTTGGCAGAAAACAACAACAACAACAATTTGAGAAAGCCAACAGGGGCTTACTGCGTATGACAAGGCTGTACACTCGTGGGTTAGACAGCCTTTCTTGCTAAGGGTCTCCTATATACCCTAAACATGGCTATACATGTTAGTTCTGAACATTTAGTGGTTAATTGTATATTGAGTTTAAATAGAGAACTTATACAAGCACGTCTTGCATGTGGTTAAACTTCACAAGTGTCACATGCAACATGCAAAGTATGTTTCCGCTATCTAGCGGTAAATATGAGCACTACCTGTACTACTAGCATGCTACCTAGCAGAGGATATGAACACTTACTAGTAATATCCAAAGTGAGCTGAGGTTAGGTTAGGTTAGGTTAGGTAAAGTTAGGTTAGCCATTAAAATAAGTTACCAAAATAAGTCGTCAAAAATAATTGTTTTTTTTTTACCCCTGAGGTCTTGGGCTCCAACTCGACAATGCACAGAATTTAATTAACATCTGAGAGTTGAAAGGTTAGGTTAGGTTAGTGAGCTGAGGTTAAGTCTTTAAATATTCCCTCTCTTTCAACTACTTTCCAACACCAAGAAAAAATCCACTAAATACATTGACACAAATAACTTGTCAAATAAGCCAATACAAAAGCCAATACTAAAGCCAACACAAAAAGCCAACACGAAAAGCCAATACAAAAAGCCAACACGAAAGGCCAATACAAAAAAAGCCAACACGAAAAGCCTACACGAAATGCCAACACGAAAAGCCAACACAAAAAGCCAACACGAAAAGCCAACACAAAAGCCAACACGAAATGCCAACACGAAAAGCCAACACAAAAAGCCAACACGAAAAGCCAACACAAAAAGCCAACACAAAAAGCCAACACAAAAAGCCAACACATAAGCCAACACAAAAGCCAACACGAAAAGCCAACACAAAAAGCCAACACAAAAAGCCAACACATAAGCCAACACGAAAAGCCAACATGAAAAGCCAACACAAAAAGCCAACACAAAAAGCCAACACATAAGCCAACACAAAAGCCAACACGAAAAGCCAACACAAAAAGCCAACACATAAGCCAATATATAAGCTTATAGTAGGTCACTCCATCAGCAAAACAGTTGTAACCTTTGTAGTGTGAACATCGTACTGACAGGTCAGTTACTACTATGGAACTTATTACAACCAACAAAGGTAGGCTACGTGCACTCTATCAAGGCTACTCCTATAACTATAATCGCCAGAATGTGAATGGAATAATATTCTGGCGATGCTCAAAAGAGAGGTCAACAAAATGTCGAGGCAATCTGAAAAGTAAAAATGGAAAGGTTTTAAGTGTGAGTGTTCATCAATGTAGTGCTCGAAACGAACCACGCTTACTGTTTACAAACAATTATCAAAATGCTAAAAAGCAAGTTCAAGAAAACGATATTGCGGCTAAAGATAGTACAGTGTTTGTTCAAAAGGACTTATCATGTCCTCAAAACGTCATGTTAGGACAGTTGTCAACGTCCAAGAAACCTTCAACACTGTCAAAATCAACTCAGACTATAAATAAAGTGGTATTGCAAGAGGATCAAAAAGGACTAT
This sequence comes from Meconema thalassinum, assembly GCA_946902985.2. Taxonomy (NCBI): domain Eukaryota; kingdom Metazoa; phylum Arthropoda; class Insecta; order Orthoptera; family Tettigoniidae; genus Meconema; species Meconema thalassinum. The sequence continues at coordinate 291,709,575 of OX336396.1, read as the reverse complement.
ATAGTAACAGTGATGATGGTCATGATGATAATGGTGATCATGATGATGATAATGACGATGATGATAATGATCATGATAATGGTAATGCTTTGTTTACACCTAAAAATCCATTTGTTAAATTTGTATACTGGCACAATCCCAATAAGCTCGTCCAGCGGCTACAGTTGTTGCATGCCTCACGTCAATCTGGCCATACTGGTCACGATTGGGAAATCAAAGAAATTGAACAAGAGCTTCGTCGTGCTGAAATTATTGTGTAATGGGTCTACCACTTTGCGACCACTTTCACCCCAACTCTTGTTTCTAATATTTGCTTATTTGCTTTCACTTTTACCTGAACTCTTTGGATCCATATTTGCTCTCACATTAAACTAGTATTCTTATTACCAAGTTGACTTTACTAGAGCTTAGTCTATGCTCGACAGTTGATATGGAAGTATCAGTGACTAGGTATGGTAAGCCTTACGCATACTATAAAGGATATTCATATATTGTGAAACGAACCAATAAAAATGGAACTGTTATTTGGCGTTGTTCAAAGCAACGTTCCAAACATTGTCGTGGTGACCTAAAAAGTAAAAATAGTGAGGTTTTAAGTGTCTGTGATCATCAATGTAGTGTACCGCATGAAACACAGTTGCCGTCGACAAAAAATCAAGAAAACCATATTGCTACTCAAAATAGTGCATTGTTTAATGATCAACGTTTAACCCCTGTTCTCAAAGTTATTTTTAATCCATCTTCCACGTCGCAAGAGCCATCAACATCACAAACTATGCAAGAGGTAGTGGTGTTGTTGTCGTTTTAAAGAGTGGAACAACTAGGTCATCTGCTGTTGATCTGCAAGGGGATCAAAGTGACTAAATAGTAATAACCATAAGGTTTTTATGTCAATACAACCATTGTGGCTTCCCCACTTTTCGAAAACAACATTAAAGGGACATTGCTATAAAATGATCTACAACAAGCCTTGTGTTTAAAACTATAACAGACTATTGTAATGTGAGAAAGGCTTGTATTCAGTATGCATTTATTGTCATAATCATGTATACTCTGCAATGTTAAATATACTAACTTTGTATAAAATAAAACAGCATTGTAACATCATTTTGCATTTATTTACAAACTTTATATACATTTTTTTTTGGTTTCATCATAATATTTTTAAAGACAACACTAAACACTAAAACATTACTATTCTATGCACATATTTTCTTTCTTTTTCAGTATATTGTCATTACTTATAATTTCCATTATTATTTCACATTATTTATTTATTTAATTAAAACGAACCATGCACCTATTGTTTTTAAAACCTTCATAAATTAAGTGTACAGGTTGCACAGCATTATTGACTTCATCAAAAACACTCTCCGACATATCATTAAACCGTATAGGCAGAAATGTCTCAAAGTTTTCACATACACAAAGTACACGATCACCATATGCTGTTTTCAATTTCCGAATCTTGATAATGCGGAATGGAATATGCATTGGCAATTCACTGAGCTTCTTTGTCTCTAAGCCACATGATTGTCCCACAGCATTCAAAACATTCATTGTAGTAGTCTATAAACAAAACAAAAGCATATCTATTACACTCTAAAACAGCTTTAATAATATTGTGCAATTAGGGATTTTGCACTATCCATGGCGAATAAATTATACTAGTTATGCAAGAAATGCCCTAACTGTTGCAGATACTACTTTTCTGCATATAGCACAAGTGTTAAGTTCTAATGCACACTTGACACAGGCTATCATGTGTCCACAGGGTAAAAATACAACACCTAGTTCATCTTGATAACAAATTTTACATAATTGTTGGTCACACTTTTGTATCTGTTCGTGAGACAAGTCTTTTCTTTCAGCCTTATGTATTTGCTCCGCGTGCTCTAACTCTAAAGGCACTTTTATGTCTTGTGCTGCAATCACTTTTTCTTTACGAATAGTGTTCACAAATTCCTGACCTTTAAGCAACACCATGTATTTACAGTTTGGTAACCAACGAGCGTGTTGCACAAAAGGGTCATCAGTCATTTGCCAATCCTTTAAAGCAAATCCACAATAAAAACATATTGTTTTATCCCCTTCACCAGTATAAAAAAATCCAGCTTCACTTAGCTGTTTGGTAAGGTGTTTTAATATTAATGGCCAAATATTTTTATAAGATTCGAAACGTTTTTCAACAGAGCTGTACTCTGGGTGTGCTAGTGCTTTAGTCTTGCAAACTCCCAATTTTTCAAAAGCACACGCCAATTCAACACTGTCTATGGCATATGGACCACATATATCGACACTACCGTTGGCTGGTAATACATCATTATTATTATTTATTTGTGATTCAGCAACGTAAGTAGCGGCCATAGGCCTTGTGGTTCGGTAAAATGAATGCACGGGTAGGTTACCCACTTGCTTTCCAAGCATGTAAGGACAGTGAGGAGACCATCGCAAATGGTCTCTAAGGGGATCATCCCCTTCTTCCCAGTGTGAAAGTTCAATACGACAAAACACACAGCGCACCACATCTCCTCGGTTCAAGTAAAAAAAAACGGCTTTTGCAAGTTCATGCGTCGACAAAAAGCCTACAGGCCAGGATTCAAATGTTAACCATCGATCATGTTCTGATTTTAAATTTAACCCACGTGGTAAACCAACTTGCTCACTTGTTGTATTTGGTACTAACGCCATGTGTTATAATAAAACGTTTTCTTATTGTAAGTTATTAACATTGCACAGAGTACTTTAAAGCATAATGCATGCTTGTTCACTGTCTGTTCATTACGTTAATGGCACATAACGACACCTAAAAGCAAACAAAATAACCCATCACTCAATCAATCAATCAATCAATCAATACTTGTAAATAAAACGTTAACGTTAATTGGCATTAATATATCAAAACACCATTAAAAATAAACTGTATGTTGGCACAAACAGTAACCCATGTACTTATTTTCTTTTTTATAAAGCTACAGTCATTTACATTCCCCCACCCTCCCTTTAACCAATATATAAACAAAAATGAATGTCATGTCATTTTGTTCACATTATCATGTTCAAACCTGTGGATATTCGTTGAGTCCATAGGGAACCACTCATAAATTAAATTTATTATTTTATTTTTAGAAAATCCAACATGGCCTTGTACTTTTCCCAGTCAACAACAACAACATAGCCATTAATCAAGAAAGCAATCATTGTCCCAGTCATGTACAGGTAATGAATTTTTTTTTGTCTACGAGTTTTCAGTAGTGGTAAAATGGAATAGCATTTTTAAGTTGGACTTACCTGAGTTTTAAACAGTTCACTCTTTGGCAGTGGTTTCGCTTTAGTGCGTTTCTGGTTTTTTTCAGCGACTGCTACGGCGGTAAGGCTATTCTTTCCAAGTTTCTAAAAATAAATAAAATAAACCGCTATAAATACCTAAATTCAGGTTAATACATACATTTCATAAAATAAAACATAAAACAAAAAAAAAATGAAACAAGTTAGTTTAAAAAAAATCATCTCACCTTTACTTGCAGTGACTTGTTACTCTTCCCTTCTAGTGGGCTCAAAAGTGCAATAGTTTCTTCTCCCTCTGACATGTAAGGTATGCCAGTTATCTGCAAACAAATAAATAAATAAAATCATTAATTACCTAATCAATAAATAATTGCATGTATTTATATATAAATCAATAAATGTATAAATAAATAAATATATACCTACCTCACAACAAAAATAAGTATTTTCCACCAACACCAAAACTGTTAAACAAGGCCAAGTGTTTCACACAACGCTGTAGCGTGTTCAAAAGTAGTCACATAAGTGCGAGTGGAAATGTCAGCGACGTGTCTTTATATATCACATTGCATGTATAATCTTTTTTTTTCCCACGCTTTGAACATTCTCTTATCGTGCACGTGGGCAGCTAACGTCCCAGGCGAACACCTGTGCCTGATCAAATTTCACATGAACTTGCATTTTGTCACGTACGAAGCAAAACAGAATGTGACTTGTTAACAGTTATCATGCACGTGGACAGATAACGTCCAAGGTGAACACCTGCGGTAGATCAAATGTCACATGGACTTGCATTTTGTCACGTACGAAGCAAGACAGAATGTCACTGGTTTAGCGTGCCTGTGGTTTCACATGTGTGCACGCCTTTCGCACTTCCCTGCCACCACAATGGTCAGATTATTTCACCTTCAAGCGTCTTGGTCATTTTTTCCATTGCACCTGTTGTCAAGTCAGATCGGAGCCTTCCAATAAGCTCAAATGACCTTCACCTCCTGCTCGTTTGTTTTCGATACTCGCTTCGACCAACATAGAATCAAGTTCTCATCACCGTTTACACGTTAAAGGTAAAATATCAGGAAAAACGCACGCTCGCTCTGTCATACACCGATCCGCCGAAATAGCGATTGTTCTATTAAGCATGGTCCTTGTGGTTAGCGACAGGTTCGTTGAAACACACACATACCCAGCCGTATCGTCTCTCTCAACCACCACGCTTTATAAACATTATAAACAGGTAACGGTAATGATTTTTTTTCAACATGTACGGCGTTAGGCCCTTTGTGAATTATCTTTTTTTAAAAAAAATATCTACCACATTTGAAAGGGGGCGTTAGCCCGAGTCCTAGGACACCTCGTACACGTCTCTAGCGTTATTAGTTCGTGAGATATCGGCAAAAATCACAAAAAACACGTGTTTACCCCAAAATCGCGTTTCCAAATTTTTTAAAAATTACAACGAGTAGTTCATAGCAAAGAGAACGTCTGCCCGAATCCTTGGACCCGTCGTACATGCCTCTAGCGTTATTGCTTCGTGAGATATCGGCAAAATCACAAAAAACATGTGTTTACCCCAAAATCGAGTTTCCAATTTTATTAAAAATTATAACGAGTGGTCCATAGGAGAGAGAACGTTACCCCGAGTCCTTGGACCTGTCGAACACGCCTCTAGCGTTATTGGTTCGTGAGATATAGCAAAAAGTCTAAAATCACGTTTTTACCCCAAAAAGACTGTGTTTCCAGATTTTCACCTTTTCGACACCGACATTCCCGTAAAGAGCACGACGAGATGAAAAAAACGAATCCAAGCACGCCCTCCTAGCATGGCTCCTTCCATTCCAAGGTCGCAGGGGCTCACCACTTGCTTTTATAAGCAGCTCTGTCCTTACCACACTACTGCAGGTTTTCATTCTAGAGACTTTAAATTTATTTTGGGGGTAGAGGGGGTAGGGACCATTGATTTACGTTAAACAATTTTTTTTGTAGAGTTCCTAGTTTCCAAAATATAGGATTTTCAAAATTCGAGTGTTTTCAAAAAAATATAAAAAATAAAAATTTTTTATTACAAAAAATAAAGGTCATAAAGACTGTTCGTTTGAGCCATGGCACAACGTTCTATCCTGTTTGGTTTTCAAACTATCGCCTATTTTCGAAAACAAAAATTTTCAAAAAAATTTTGAAAAATATAATGAGTGGTCCATAGCAAAGAGGACGTCAGCCCGAGTCCAACAATACCTCATTTGTCAAAATCGGACCATGCGTTCAAGAGATATTTAACATGGCTGAGGCTTAGTAGTAGAGCAAGGGGGGTTTTGAAGTGGGGCAGAACTCCTAGTACTCCACTACTTATATTATATTGTGTGGTGATTTATGTCTAGCCGTAGACTAATATGTTCTAGTGTAGTGATTCATGTCTAGCCGTAGACTTATAGTTCTATTGTGTAGTGATTCGTGTCCAGTCGTAGACTTATACGTTCTATTGTGTAGTGATTCATGTCCAGCCGTAGACGTATACGTTCTATTGTGTAGTGATTCATGTCCAGCCGTAGACTTATATGCTCTATTGTGTAGTGATTCATGTCTAGCCGTAGACTAATATATTCTAGTGTAGTGATTCGTGTCCAGCCGTAGACTTATACCTCTTATTCTGTAGTGAGTCGTGTCCAGCCGTAGACTTATATGTTCTATTGTGTAGTGATTCATGTCTAGCCGTAGACTAATACGTTATATTGTGTAGTGATTCATGTCTAGCCGTAGACTAATATGTTGTATTGTGTAGTGACCCATGACTAGTCGTAGACTTATCCGTTATATTGTGTAATGATTCATGTCTAGCCGTAGACTAATATGTTCTATTGTGTAGTGACCCATGACTAGTCGTAGACTTATCCGTTATATTGTGTAGCGATTCATGTCTAGCCGTAGACTAATATGTTCTATTGTGTAGTGACCCATGACTAGTTGCAGACTTATACGTTCTATTGTGTAGGAATTCATGTCTAGCCGTAGACTTTTACGTTCTATTGTGTAGTGACCCATGTCTAGCCGTAGACTTATATGTTGTATTGTGTAGTGACCCATGACTAGTCGTAGACTTATACGTTCTATCGTGTAGTGATTCATATCTAGTTGTAGACCTTACTGATGGTAATCTGTCTCACGGAAGCTGCTACGTTTGACTGGAATGAGATTTAGTACTTCCACACGAACCTCCAGAAGTGAGACTTTGCCCAGTTGAGAAGATCACTTGTTGGTATTAATTTAGCTTAGACATTATGTGAGAAAAACAACCAGAATATGCACAATGTGTTCGGAGTTGGTGGTTCACATCCCTGAGCTGGCAGCGGGTGTGGGTTTTTAAACACACTCTACGGGTAAATGCTGAGATGGTACCTAATGCAAGGTCCCGTGGCAGCTACCACAGAAACACAGGTTATCAGACACTCGAGTCGTCCAGTTGCAAAACTCGTTTAATCCACTTGTGAATAAGGATCATGTCGTGAAAATGAAAAATCCACTGCCTGCTTCCCGTCGACCGACCGGGTCGGGGAATGGAATGAATGAAGCCCCCACCTAGCGGTGAGAATATGAACTGTGCCAGCTGCCAAAGCCTGTCGCACTCCCCTGGGGCAATGATTAAATGAATGACAGATGAAATGAAACGATAGTGGAGTGTTGCAGGAATTAAATTGTGACAGGGAAAACCGGAGTACCCGGAGAAAAACCTGTCTGCCTCCGCTTTGTCCAGCACAAATCTCACATGGAGTGACCGGGATTTGAATCAGGGACCCAGCGGTGAGAGGCCGGCGTGCTGCCGTCTAAGCCACGGAGGCTCGCATTTTTTAAATTATTTTATTTTATTTTACCTTATTTTATTTTGCTTTTTTGTTTTGTTTTTTGATTTTGATTTGTTTTATTTTAAATTGTTTTGTTTAATTTTTTTGTATTGTTATTTTTTTTTATTTTTTTTTTGTTTATTTTTTATTTTATGTTGTTTTGTTTTACTTAAATTTTCCAGAAAACAAACACAAAACAACAAAAAACACGAAGCAAAAAGCAAAATTCAAAAACAAAAGCAAAGGAAGAAAACAAAAAACAAAGAACACAAACCAAAAAGTAAAAATCAAAAGCAAAACAACAAAGCAAACACAAAACCAAAAAGCAAAATTCAAAAGCAAAACAACAAAGCAAACACAAAACCAAAAAGTATAATTCAAAAGCAAAACAACAAAGCAAACACAAAACCAAAATGTAAAATTCAAAAGCAAAACAACAAAGCAAACACAAAACCAAAAACCAAAAACACAAAGCAAAAAGTAGAAAACAACAAACACAAGAGATACGTGAGGGAAAGTCCAGAGAAACGTTTCTCATGAAAAGACACGGACAGTCAGTCTGAAAGACTGCTGTCGACCAAAGTATTATGTGTACTCGAGTTTGAAGGTTGTTTGTGAAGTAACCAATAGATCTACATAAAATCCAATAACATCATCATTTTCGTCGTTCTATTTTACGTTCGCTCATGTAGGTTTGGAATTTTTAATTTACATTTTAATATTTTTGTCGCAGTTGGAACACAAAAAGTGCACGTTTTTAACCGTGTTTCAACCATGCGTCACATTTAAGAATTATTATCTCAAAAATCCGTCATCAGATCGAATCCAAATTTCAGCACAATATACAATGGAATGTTGTATAACTGGTTTAATAATTTCAAAATTTTGCGTGTCCAAGAAAAAAAAGTTGTTATTTTTTGTAAGGTAACTTTTTCTCGGCTGAGGGTGGTTAGAAAATGTAGTTCTTGGTCGCGATGTAATCCTTATACATCAAAACGTTATGCTGTATGACTGTGAAATACGTAAATTAACTCACTTATTTTATATCGGTTTGTATTTGTAGGCGGAAATAACACATCGTTCACCAGCTACCCGCTCCGTGAAAGCTGTACAGCGTTGCTGTGATGGAGCCCATCACTTTGCGAGCGAGGCACGTCATGATGCGTGATGGGCTCCATTTCGGCAACGCTGTACAGCTTTTCCGGCAGCGGGTAGCTGGTGAACGATGTGTTATTTCCGCCTACAAATACAAACCGATATAAAATAAGTGAGTTAATTTACGTATTTCACAGTCATACAGCATAACTTTTTGATGTATAAGGATTACATCGCAACCAAGAACTACATTTTCCAATCACCCCGAGCCAAGAAAAAGTTACCTTACAAAAATGATAACAACTTTTTTTCTTGGACACGAAAAATTTTGAAATTAATAAACCAGTTATACAACATTCCAATGTATATTGTGTTAAAATTGGGATTCGATCTGATGACGGATTTTTGAGATAATGATTCTTAAATGTGACGAATGGTTGAAACACTCTTAAAAACGTGCACTTTTTGTGCTCCAACTGCGACAAAAAATATTAAAATATAAATTAAAAATTCCAAACCTACATGAGCTAACGTAAAATAGAACGACGAAAATGATGATGTTATTGGATTTTATGTAGGTCTATTGGTTACTTCACAAACAACCTTCAAACTCGAGTGCACATAATACTTTGGTCGACAGTAGGCTTTATATCATTTTAAATGCTAGCAGCCGAGTACCAAGAAGGCAGTGCACGAAGAGAGTTTCAAGATTCTATTTTGTTTCTTCACTGCCTACTTGATTGTTCTCGCACTGCCTTCTTGAAACTTTGTTCTCGCACTGCCTTCTTGGTACTCGGCTGCTACATCGTACTATGACGTCACACACCTTAGTGCATTGTCGGTGACTGGCTGCGTGGCTCAGGGGTAACGTTCTCGCTCGCTGGGCCCAAGGTTGCAGGTTCGTATCCTGGCGCAGTCAGCTGGCATTTGGGGGGGGGGCGCAAATGCGAGGGAGCCGTGTCAGTAGATTTACTGGCACGTTAAAGATCCCCTTCGGGGCAAAATTCCGGCACCCCGGCGTCTCTAAAAGCCTGAGTAGTTAAAAGGGACGTAAAACCAATAAAATTATTATTATTATTATTGCATTGTCGGTACATTTCGTCCCGTCACCGTAACGTAACGCCAGACCCCAGATAAAGTCGACATAATCATTTAAAATGATAAAATGATTCTTATTCACAAGTGGATTAAACGAGTTTTGCAACTGGACCGCTCAATTGTACGGGGCAGATGTTCCAAGTCTCTGAGAGCATTAACCGTTAACCTCCAATACACAGTGTCAACAAGCAGTCGAGTACCGGTAATGGACTAGTTGTGTTGGAGAAAGTCGAGTGGGAAGACAGTCCCTCGACAGCCGGCCGTGCGTGACCTCACTGTCTTCAGCATGCTGGAAACATGGCTTCTACTGTCGGCGATGGTCTTCGCGCTACTCATCTTCCTGCGGCGGTTGAGGCTTGTGCGACTCATCGAACAGTTCACAGGACCTCCAGCACTTCCCATCCTCGGGAACACCATCGAGCTGAACGTGGAGCACGACGGTAAGTACGATCCTCGTCAGAACACGACTCTCCCCAACAGAGGCGGATCTAGGGGAGGGCGAGGAGGGCGACCGCCCAGGGCCCCGTGCCATGGATTTTTTTAAATTTAATTAATTAATTAATTACTAGCATTACCCGTCGCGGCTTCACCCGCCAATATTCTAGTTGTAAAGAGTACACTTAGCAACTATTCAATCATGAATGCTATGACTGATTTATCCTTGGTATGAATAATCAAACTTTATCAATTCAGCTACTGGTGCAGTGGTTAGGGGTTTGTCATTCCTTCATAGGCATATCAGAGCGAAGTTAGTTTTCTGGGAATATCACAGACACTGTTAATTTAAGGGCCTTTAAATGTGGTTTTCGGAGACCCTTTATAGTCGGGTGAAAAAGACCTTTCGTACCACACTCACACGTGAAAATTGCGTGAAAAAATTCTAGAGTGCCCCTTGACCCCCTTAAGCGCATTATACTGTATGTATTGACGAATTTTACAGCTTAATTTGGTTCAGTGATAACCTTGTAACCGTCTGGTGACTTTCACAGTAATGTAATAATTGGAATTGCATTGCGTCTTACAGAAATAGATGGACCTGTGAGATTCTGTTACCATGGTTACCGTGTTGCATTCTTTCATTATTTCATTGTAAATATACAGGTTTTAAGGTTTTTATTTAATTGTGAGGCATTTAAAGAGTGAGTGCGTTTTGCTTACGCATTGGGTTATGCTGAACCTGTAGGTTGGTGTTAATGGGACCTTATTTTCGATACAAAACTGGAATGGGACCTTAGCAAAATAATATAGGGGGGGGGATACTTTTCTAATTAATGTATAATTGATATTCCTTTTTTCAGTGCAGCTATGACCTCCCGTGACCGTTTAGCAAGTTTAGATTTCAGTTTATTTTATTTATTTATCGTATGGCTTTTAGTGCCGGGAGTGTCCGAGGACATGTTCGGCTCGCCTGAGTCTGTAGCTGCTTCCAGCTGACGCCCGTAGGGTGAGCTACAAGTTCCGTTCAATTTCATATAGTTCCAACTTTCACTACCAGATATCAATTATACCTAGTGGTGAACGTTGTAACTTTGATAGAGCGTCCCGACGAAATCTAACCTAACAATTTAGCTTCACACAAGTTTAGTCTGAGGAAGGATCTTTTACATGCCATAAATCTATTACATACGACCGCTGGCTTTACTTCCCCTCCGAAGGAAGGCATACTGAAGGATTGTTAACGCTCTTAAAGAATCCGACGACTTCGGCCGGGTTTGAACCCGCTATCTTGGGCACAGCAGTTCAGCATGCTACCAACTACGCCATCGAAGCCGCTTAGATTTCAGTGAAATGATAGAAGACTTCAGCCGGGAAAAGAGTCGCAAAATAATATTTTAATATTTCATAGTTTACATAATCTTCTTCAAGGGGACTTAAAGGTTTCTTTCATATTATTAAAACAATGTACTGTAGTGCAGTGCTTCCCAAACATTTTTATGTGTGTAGCACTTTAAGAGATGAGAATCTCTGGCGTACCACCTAATGGTTGGGAGATATAGTATCTATACCCCCCTCCCTCCAACTACCTCCACGTAACAGACCAAAGGATGGATTGTAAATTGTGTTTGTTAGAGTTAGACCCTTGGAGTTTAAGTCAAATAATGAAAAGTGTGTCCAGTTGGTTTATTATGCATTACAATAAGTATTCAATTTAAACATTCAGAAATGACACTGTGCAAATGATATTAATAAAAGAACTCTTAATAATTAAACATAAAAACCAAAGTTCAACTAACAACTTCAATGTGAAGGGTGAGCTTGAAGATTAGAAGCCAACTTAGGAATGTCTGGTTTAAGATTGCTGAGTCTCAAACAAAGATCGTTTTCTACTGTAACGAGCCTATTGCGTTCGAAATAGATGTCAGCTATGTCTGCATTGTCTGCACGCCTCTCAACCCAAAAGTTCACAAGAGCCATTTTTGAAAAAGTTTGCCTTAGTTCTGAATCACAATTCAATTCATAAAGCTGCTCCTTATCTTTGGCCTTTAAGTCCTCCGGCAACATATCAATGTTTTTATGTTCGACCTTCACTATTACGTGTCAGAAAACTGTATCATAATGATGGTCATTATAACACTGTTTTCCATTATGATACAGTTTCTCCAGCCAATCAGAGCTCGTTCATTGACCAATTAGGTAACGATACCTTCGCGCATGCGCTCAAAATCCAACATGTCGGACATAAACACAACATCGAACTATAATAAATTACCGACATGGAATATGTTCGCGTAAATAAACTGGCGAATATGAGACAAGCAATAACACTGTACCTTAAAATCACCAACGCTAATTTCTGCACAGCGCATTGTCTTCAAATGACACCGGTGACAATATTACTGAGGGATGGCTGATGTAAACATATGGCTGCATATGGCATTGCAAGCACACAGAGCGCATGCGTCGGTCGTTCAAAGATCTTGAAAGACAGAGATATAACACCCAACGCTCGCTCTGCGATCACAAAATTCAAGTACCGTAGCTGACTCTCAACAGATATTTATGAATATTTATGTTAAAACCGATTGAGTTGCTACGCTGCATAGGAGATGAAGGTCTGATCAGGTTATTTCACTTGGTGTGTAGGATTTATGAGACAGGTGAGGTACCCCCTGATTTCAAGAAGAATGTAATCATCCCTATACCAAAGAACGTGGGAGCTGTCAGATGTGAAGATTACCGTACAATCAGCTTGATTACTCATGCTTCAAAGATCCTGTCTAGAATAATTTACAAGAGGATTGAAAGCCAGATAGAAACGGAGTTGGGTGAAGACCAGTTTGGTTTCAGGAGAAATGTAGGAACAAGGGAAGCTGTACTAAGTGTTAGGCTGATTTTGGAAGGTAGAATAAGGAAAGATAAGAGAACGTTCATGGCTTTTGTAGACTTAGAAAAGGCTTTTGATAACGTTGATTGGACTAAATTGTTTGACATTTTGAAATCGATTGGAATAAAGTACAGAGATAGGAGGGTGATATACAATCTATACAGAAACCAGACAGCAGTCATTCGAGTTGAAGGACATGAGAGAGAAGCTGGTATTCAGAAAGGTGTAAGGCAAGGCTGCAACTTATCACCCATACTTTTCAATCTTTACATTGAACAAGCAATGAAGGAAATTAGAGAAAAATTTAAAGTGGGAGTGAAGATTCAAGGAGAAATAATTTCAACTCTGAGATTTGCTGATGACATCGTCATCTTGGCCGACAAGCCTGAGGATTTGAATGAGTTTTTGAATGGTATGGACTCCGTCTTACAGAAAGAATTCATGATGAAAATTAATAAATGTAAAACAAAAATACTGGAATGCAGCCGAAATAAATCAGAAACCTCTATGGAGATCAAATTGACAGGTGAAAAGCTGAAGGAAGTAGAAAACTTCTGTTACTTAGGAAGTAGAATAACCAGTGATGGACGAAGCAAAGAGGATATAAAAAGTAGGTTGGCTCAGGCAAAGAAAGCTTTTCTACAAAAAAGGAATCTGCTGACATCGAATATAGATTTAGGTATTAGGAAGTCATTTTTGAAAGCCTTTGTCTGGAGCGTGGCGCTCTATGGAAGTGAAACTTGGACTATTGGTGCAGCAGAAAAGAGGAGAATAGAAGCATTTGAAATGTGGTGTTACAGGAGAATGTTGAAGATCAGATGGGTAGATAGGGTTACAAACATAGAGGTATTAAGACGAGTGGGAGAGGAGAGATGTTTCTGGCGACTGCTAATGAAGAGAAGAGATAGGTTGGTAGGACACATACTAAGACACCCAGGAATAGCAAGCTTAGTTATGGAAGGAAGGGTCGAGGACAAGAACTGTAGGGGTAGACCAAGGTTAGAATATGTTAAACAGATTGCCTCAGATGTAGGGTGTGGTAGTTATGTAGAGATGAAACAATTAGCTCAGGACAGGGAGGCATGGAGAGCTGCATCAAACCAGTCAAAAGACTGAAGACTCAAACAACAACATGTTAAAACATATAATAAAGTTATAATTATCGTCGAACATAAACAGTCGTATGCAACTCGCCTATAATGGTAATTAAGACACTCGTATGGAAATACTCGTGTCTTAATCATAGCCATTTTAGGCTCGTTGCATAATGTACTATTATATTTTTAAATTTGATATTTTTTGTGTATTTTTTCATAACGTATCTAATATTTTTTATATTTTTTGTAACATCCCTGCGTACCACTGCAGCAGTATATCATATCGCCCAGGGTCCCGCAGGGCCTGGATCCGCCTCTGCTCCCCAACGCCCTGATATACCTGTGGCAATTCACAGAACTGTGTGTTATTACCGGGGCTAGGAGTAAGGAGCTAGGTGTGAACGTTGGACAGCTCCTCTTTTGCTTTTTTTACAGGAGAGGTGAAAAACTAAATCCACAATATGGTTGTCAGTATCATGGTGATTTCTTTATTTCGTTCTTATAGGCCACATAAACATGTTTTCATACTCGTTATTAAAATTAAATGAATATTTAAGCCGTAATTATAATTTAAATAGTGGAGTTGGCCATGTATGGAACAAAGTCATGGAGTTGTCTGTTTTTGAAGCTAAAGGGAGCCATTTTGAAATTGAATCTGTTCTCTTTTGAAACCAAATAATTAAGGTGGTTGGTTGGTTCCTTAGTTTAGGGGCTGCGACAACGCGGTGATGTAGCCCCGTGTACTTTGGGTGTGTGTAGAACCTGTCGGATAACCAGTGTTAATTGTGGTGGCTGTATTAGTGTGTGTTTCTGTTTTCAATTCAAGTAAGGACTGCAGACATTGAATTTTTTTTTCTCAAGTACTTCCTACTTTTGCCGCCAAACGCCACCGTCAACGACTACTAGTTCAGAACTTGGTTACCAGACGCCACCGCAGTCAGCTCCTGGCGACGAACGTAGGAACCTAAGAGCGTTTGTCAAATGTTTAACTATAATTTAGCTTCACACAGGTGTAATTAGTGGAATGTTCTTTAGCATGCCATAAATCTATGATATGGGACCGCCGGCTTTACTTTCCCTCCGAAGGAAGGCTGAGGGATTTTTAACGCTCTTAAAAAATCCGACGACTTCGGCCGGGTTTGAACCCGCGATCTTGGGCATACAAGCTCAGCATGCTACCGACTACGCCACCGAAGCCGCTCAAATAATTATGAAATCGATATCAATGAATTTATTTAATTTTCTTCATCTACACTTCTAATGACTGAGGGTGTTTTAAAATATTGTAATTACCGGTATGTCTAATGTATTAAAACAAAATCATACAAAATCGATCTTATAGTTAAAAATTACATGAACAAATTGTACTGAGACGCCTTTTGACAAAACTGAAATCCTTGAGTATTTCTTACAGCTCAGGAAGAAATAGTTCATCAAAATCTGTACTCTCCAACTCATCACACTCACAATGTCCACTGTTTAGAATGTTACCAGCGTCGTTACAGGTTAAACATTCAGCCATGATGGATTTGCAGTGCATGTTGGGAGCAGATTGCATGAATGAAAGCTTCTCATTGGCTACTGAAGGAGTTGTCATTTTTTGAAACGAAACTATGGTGGAATTGTCCATGTTTCGATTGTGAAGTTTGCTCAGTTCAGAATCAAAACATCAAAGAGGAGCATAATTTTATCATTTTAAATAATCTTGTCGACTTCGTCGTTACGCTGAGGTCTTGCGTTACGTTACGGTGACGGGACGAAATGTACCTACAGTGCACTGAGGTGTGTGACGTCATAGTACGATGTAGCAGCTGAGTACCAAAAAACCAGTGCGAGAACAATCAAGTAGGCAGTTTTTTTTAGCGTATGGCTTTTAGTGCCGGGAGTGTCTGAGGACATGTTCGGCTCGCCAGTTTCGTAGCTGCTTCGAGACGGACACCCAATGGGTGAGCTACACGTACCGTCGCGTGTGGAGTGTTGTCTGGGGGAGGAAAGTGTGATTGTACGGACAAGGATTTGGAAGGTAGCGGCTGTGGCCTATAGTTAAGGAACAACCCCGGCATTTGCCTGGAAGAAAGATGGGAAACCACAGAAGACCATCTTCAAGGTTGCCGGTGGGGGGATTCGAACCACCTCTCCTCCCGGATGTGAGCGACTGCCAGCAGTCATGCCGTAACGACCACGGCTAACTTACCCGGTAAGTAGGCAGTGAAGAAACAAAATAGAATCTTGAAACTCTGTTCTCGCACTGCCTTCTTGGTACTCGGCTGCTGGCATTTAAAATGATATAAAGTCCAGTCTATCAGACCGACTATCCGTCTCTTTTTTAAACTTATTTCCATCGATTATGTTGTCCTCAATTCAAATGAAACAAAATTTATTTTCCATATTTTTCCATATTTCTGACATTGGTACATATTTAGGTTATATAAGTGGTGATATGGACATCTAATAGCTTTCCTTATTGAAGATTTAATCTAAATGAAATACCAATGGGTATTCCATATTGACTGGCTGCGTGGCACAGCGGTAACGTTCTGGCCTGCTGATCACAGAGTTGCAGGATTGAATCCTGGCGCAGTCAATTGGCATTTGGGAGTTCGCAAATGCGAGGGAGCCGTGTCAGTAGATTTACTGGCACGTTAAGATCAACATTCCGGCACCCGGCGTCTTCAAAAGCCGCAGGACGTAAAACCAAGAACATTATTGGTTGGTTCCTGAGTTTAGGGGCTGCGATAACGCGGTCATGTAGCCCCGTGTACTTTGGGTGTGTGTAGAATCTGTCTGATAACCGGTGCTAATTGTGAAGGCTGTATTAGTGTGTGTTATCTATATTTCAGGTAAGGACTGCACACATTCAATTTTCAAGTAGTTCCTACTTTTGCTACCGTCAACGACAACTAGTTGTGAACTTGATTACTATATGCCACCGTAGTCGGCTCCTGGAGACGAACGTTGGAACTTAAGAGCGTTACTCAAATCTAACCTTCAATTCAGCTTCACACAAGTGTAATTAGTGGAAGGTTCTTTTACATGCCATAAATCTATGACATGGGACCGCCGGCGTTACTTCCCCTCCAAGGAAGGCATACTGAGGTATATTTAACGCTCTTAAAAATCCGACGACCTCGGCCGGGTTTGAACCCGCGATCTTGGGCATAGAAGCTCAGCATTCTACCAACTACGCCACCGAAGCCGCTATCCTAACATTTTACCGTCAGTCTATTCTCCTAGGACTGGCTACGTGCCTCCGCGGTAGCGTTCTCGCCTGCTGTACCCAACGTTGCTCGATCGATTCCTGGCGCAGTGAGTTGGCATTTGAGGGTGCGCAAACGTGAGGGAGATGTGTCATTAGATTTACTGGCATGTTAAAGATACCCTTCGGGGCAAAATTCCGACACGCGGCGTCTCTAAGAGCCACAGTAGTTAAAGGGACGTAAAACCAACAACATTTATTATTATTTTTCTTTTTAGTTGGTTTACCCTCCAGGGTTGGCTTTTCCCTCGGGCTCGGCGAGGAATCCCACTTTTGTCGCCTCTAGGCAGTGTCCTGGAGCTTGAACCATCGGGTCGGTGGATACAACTGGGGAGGTGGGATGAGCACCTCGCCCAGGCGGTCTCACCTGCAAAGCGAACAGAGGCCTTATGAGGGATGAGAAGGGAAGATTGGGAAGGATAGGCAAGGAAGAGGGAAGGAGGTGGCCGTGGCCTTACGTTAGGTATCATCCCGGCATTTGCCTGGAGACGAAGTGTGAAAACCACTTCAAGGATGGCTGAGGTGGGAATCGAACCCCCTCTACTCATTTAGACCACCCGAGGCTGAGTAGACCCCGTTCCAGTCCTCATACCACTTTTCAAATTTCATGGATGAGCCGGGAGTCGAACCTCGGACCTCCGGGGTGACAGCTAAGCATGCTGACCGCTACACCACGGAGGCGACACATTATTATTATTATTACCTATTCTCTTATGAATATGTTCAATTGTTTCTTCAGGCTAAACAACTCATACAAAACCTTTTCGAAGTGTGTTCAACGCAACATTTTAGCCACCGTGACTGTTGAACCCAGTCCATGACCTAGCGCCTCTCATATAATAGAGTATGCATCGCCTTCGATTTCCTAAATAATTTTTTTAAGGTGTGTCTGCTACCTGTTTACATTCAGATTGTTGTTGTTGTTTCTTCAGTCTTCAGCCATTTGCCTGGTGTGATGCAGCCTTCCATGCCTCCCTGTTCTGAGCTAATCATTTCATCTCTACATAGCTACCACACCCTACACCTGAAGCAATCTGTTTAACATATTCTAACCTTGGTCTACCCCTACAGTTCTTGTCCTCGACCCTTGCTTCCATAACTAAGTTTGTTATACTTGGTGCCTTAGTAGGCTACTGTATGTGTCCTACCAAACTATCTCTTCTCTTCATTAGCAGTCGCCAGAAACATCTCTCCTCTCCAAATTGTCTTAATACCACTTCATTTGTTACTCTGTCAACCCATCTGATCTTCATCATTCTCCTGTAACACCACATTTCAAATGCTATTATTCTCCCCTTTTCTGCTGCGACAACAGTCCAAGTTTCACTTCCATAGAGCACCACGCTCCAGACAAAGGCTTTAAAAAACAACTTTCTAACACCTTTTGATGTCAACAGATTTATTTTCTGTAGAAATGCTTTCCTTGTCTGAGCCAACCTACTTTTTATATCCTCTTTGTTTCGTCCATCACTGTTTCCTAAGTAGCAGAAGTCACATACGTCCTTTAGCTTTTCACCTGCCAATTTGATGTAAATACGGGTTTCTGATTTCTTTCGGCAGCATTCTATCATCATCACAATATAAAACGCTAAGGTGTAGATCTATGATTCACAAAAATCAAGATCTCAGACAGAGTTAGAAGCAACGGTTTGTTCCAAATCGTCTCAATAGTACAGGAAAGAACTTGCATTTCTTAGAAAGTCAACGGAAATACAGGGCGCCAGGAAATGTTCTCCGCAGCGGCTACATGTTAGTTAATTAGTTATTGTTGTTTTAAGGGGCGGAACTACGAGGTAATCTGCCCCTCTTAACACAGATTAAAGAATACAAAATGGAGAGCGGTAATACTTACAAAAGGGAATTTAGAACGAAAATACTCACAAAAGGAATAGATGAAAAAAATACGCCTAAAATGTAGATTAGGTTCAGAATAGGCTACCTACAAAATGCAATTGATATTCAAAATACTTACAAAATGCAAATGAGATTGGAAATACGTGCAAAATGCAATTGAGGTTCAAAATACCTACAAAATGCAATTGAAATTGAAAATACACAATGCAATTCACATTGAAAAAACTCCCTTTTCAGATCCAAAATACTCACAAAATGCAATTGAGATTTTAAAATGCTTACAAAATGTACGGTAGGTTCAAACTACTCATTGGGATGGACAATACTTACAAAATGCAATTGATTGAAAATTCTTGCTAAAAGCGGTTTGGGTTGAAAATACAGTGAAACCCCTGAAATCCGAACTAATTGGGGCTGTAGCCTGTTCGGATTTCAATTTGTTCGGATTAGCCGAAAAATATCCATAGCATAATAACCAGCCCTCATTACGGTATAGGACAGACAATGTGACTTATACTGAAGCTGCATCTGCTCTGGACATCGCATTGCGCTTCGTAGAACAACACGCAGCCTCGCCAAACGTTGTCATGTTCATGCGACACTGGCGAGCAATTGCCTCCGCGGGAAGGTTTCCGTCACTTTGACAATTGAAGATAACTGATTTCAAGTGAAAGATTAAGTTATATTTTGCGTGTTTCTATTGTTATATAATTGTTTTTGCAAAGTGATTAAACTAAGGAATTACAATAACCAACTTTTCCGTTTTTCAATCCTGGATGAGATAGGTATAGGCACATTTATACTTTGTTAGATATGCTAACTGTACTTCTTCGTTTATTTTTCAACTAATTATGTAAAATATGTAAAATGTAATTGTTTTATGACTAAATAAATAAGTTTCTCTTTTTTGCGTGTGTTTTTCAAACTTGAAATTGTCGAAAAATCTCGTTCGGATTACCCGGGATTTCGGATTTCCGGGGTTCGGATTTGAGGGGTTTCACTGTACTTACAAATTGCAATTGAAATTTAAAATAGTCACAATCGGTTCTCAGGACTCCCGTCATTAATGAAGACTTACTAAAAAGCAATTTAGATTGTCAATCCTTACAAAATGCAATTGAGGTTGAAAACACTCGCAAAATGCAACTTATTGTTAGATCGAAAAAACTTACAAAATGCTACGTAGATTGAAAATACATACAAAGTGAAGTGTAAATGAAAAAGAATCCCTGAAAGGAATGTAGATACACGAGGAGCCAATTAAAAAAAAAAAAAAAAAAAAAAAAAAACCAGTACGGGAATCTTAAAGAGAAACGGAAATATAATGAAGAGATAAAGCAGGCTGACCCCTCGAAAAATGAGGGTATCAGGAAAGATGAGACAAGGGCCAACTAAGGCGGGAAAGTGAAAGACTCCCTAGGCCTCGGATACCCTAATACTGTCGGGGTCGGAAAAGAACAAGAGTTGACCAAAGGAGGTCGACAGGAAAGAAGACGGAGAGGAGCCCGACACAAGTAAGTGGAAGTAATGGGGGACTCAGCTGGGGTCCCGTGGTCGCTAACCCACGTCCCACTAGATGTGAGCCCCTGGGGGACGGCTACATGCTGCTGCGAGAGGTAGCGTCAGCAGTTTAGTTGGCAGCATGGTGTCATTGACAGGACAGCGGTACAGTGCAGGCCACACGTGTGCGCTATGGCTGTCGAAATCGTCAGTGTGTATTACAGTAAGCGAGCGTTCAGATAGATTATTGGAAGAGTGCATCAGTATACAAGCGGTAATGTTTACTACTGAAGAGAACGATTTTTTGTTGGAATACGTTTTTCGTGAAGGCAATCGGTTTACAGAAAAAGTAAAACTAAAATTTCAGGCGCGGTTTCCTAATTCAAAGGGGCTCACATGTAGTGGGACGTTAGTTGGCGACCATGGGGGCCCCACTGAGTCTGGCATTGCTTCCACTTACTTGTGCCGGGCTCCTCACCGTCTTCATTCCTGTCGACCTCACTTTGTCAACTCTTGTTCTCTTCCGACCCCGACGGTATTAGGGTATCCAAGGACTAGGGAGGCTCTTCCGCCTTAATTGGCCTTTGTCTCATCTTTTCTGATACCCTCCTTCTTTTCATGTAATCTCCTGCCTTCTGCTCAAGGAGGCCGGGTGTGTGTAGCCGCACCACTTCTGGTGCCCCTGGATATTGATACACCCTCACGGCTGGCGAGTTGGCGACGCCGAGGGATTCCTGAGCTGGGTCCGGTTTTCCCCCTTTCATCCATTACCTCTGGGGCGGACCCTCTCCTCTTTCACTTTCCTATCTGCCTTTTATGGCTCTCTCCTTCCTTTCAAGTCCCTCAATTCCCCTTTCTTTTCCTCCTGTCCTTTATTTGCCTTATTCTCCTTTTGTTTTCCATTTCTTCTTCATACAGTATATAAGTTAGTAGTTAGTTTTAGTTATAGTTTACATTTCATTATCATCTTCACGATCACCCAAACCATTAGGGGCCGATAACCTACATGTTAGCTTGCCACGGTGGGTGAGTGGTTATATTGTCGGACTACCAACCCCAAGATTGCAGGTTCGCTCCTGGCCATGGTAAGTGATTTTTTTGAAGGCGACAAAAATCACAAAAATTCCGCCAACACAAAGTTCCTCCATTCTCTACTTGAAAGCGCTGTAGTGTCAAGGAGTTTAGATATCTAACCTCCTTGACTTTCATAGCGTTCAAAGGAACGATGAAATTCGACATGCAAGCTACCCTCTAGGTGTCAATTAACAAAGCTTGCACCAGGCACCCGAGGCCATACGATATTATTATTACCTACATGTTAGGTCCCTTAAAACAACAATTATCTTCATCCTAATTCAAAGTGTCCAAACCGGGATACAGTTGACCGGCTCACAAACTAACCCAAAAACGATTGATGAATATCATTAATTATGTGCAGTCCATTACGCAATACATTTTAGTGAAAGTCTTCGACATAGGCGTATGTGTGGACACAAGGACAACACTTTCACCATCTGTTATTTATTTAGCGTATGGGAAAGGAGAAGAAACAGAACTTGAGGCAGCTGAAACGTGTTTGGGCGGCTTCGGTGGCGTAGTTGGTAGCATGCTGAGTTTCTATGCCCAAGATCGCAAGTTCAAATCCTGCCGAAGTCGTCGGAATTTTTAAGAGCGTTAAAACTTCAGTATGCCTTCCTTCGGAGGGGAAGTAAAGCCGGCGGTCCCATGTCATAGATTTATGGCATGTTAAAGAACCTTCCACTAATTACACCTTTGTGAAACTAAATTGTATAGGTTAAGAATGTAAACACCGCTCTCAAGTTCCTACGTTCGTTGCCAAGACCGACTGTGGTGGCGTCTGGTAGCTAAGTTCTGAACTAGTAGTCGTTGACGGTGGCGTTTGGCGGCAAAGGTAGGAACTATTTGAAATATTCAAAAGTCTGCAGTCCTTACTTGAATTAAAAAACAGATAACACACACTAATACAGTCATCACTATTAACACCGGTTATCAGACAGATTCTACACACATCCAAAGTACACGGGGCAACATGACCGCGTTGTCGCAGCCCCTAAACTTAGGAACCAACCAACCAGCCGAAATGTGGTTTTGGAGATGAATGACTCGGACAAGCTGGATGGAAAACACAAATGAGCTTGTTCTGAACCAAATTCAGGAGAATCGATGCCTGTTGAACACCATCAAGAAAAGGAAATAAAATTCGCGGGACACACACTCAGACATAACACTCTCCTCCAGGTAATTTTTGAAGGAAAATTTTTTGGGGGAAAAAAGCAAGGGGAAGATCATGAACATTGTCAAGGAGATGGAATGTGACTCGTATGCCAATATGAAGAGAACTGCTGAAGACCGTAAGAAATGGCTGCAACGACAAGGCTTTTAGTCTTGAGAAGCTGATGACGATGACAATTAGTGCCGGGAGTGACCGAGGACATGTTCGGCTCGCCAGAGGCTGTATCTGCTTCAAGCGGACACCCATAGGGTGAGCTACAAGTTCCGTTCAATTTCAAGTAGTTCCAACTTTCGCTACCAGATATTACTGACACCTAGTAGTGAACGTTGGAATTTTGATAGAGCGTTTTTATTGAAATCTAACCTAGAAATTTAGCTTCACACATGTTTAGTTAGTGGAAGGACCTTTTACATGTCATAAATGTATGGCATGGGACCGCCGGATTTACTTCCCCTCCGAAGGAAGGCATACTGAAGAATTTTAACGCTCTTAAAAAATCCGACGACTTCAGCCGGGTTTGAACTCGCGATCTTGGGCACAGCAGTTCAGCATGCCACGCCGCCGAAGTTCAGCATGTGTTATGAATTGCTATGGTGAGAACAAAGTTTACTGTTTGTTTTGATACAAGTGAGAACCGTGCGACCAACGTAACTGCTGACGCTTCCTCTCGCAGCTGCATGTAGCCGCTGCGGAGAACATTCCCTGGCGCCCTCTATAACATGGCGTATTATCAAAATTAAAGATATCCCTTGCGCGCATAAATATTCGACTGCTGCCATTCAAACATGGCCGAAGCCCTACGCGCTCATTCATATCTCTTCCGTGTATTTGAAGACGGTCATCAACCAAGTCCTTATTGACATTATAATTATTTTAGTGTTTCCAATACAAACTCTCATTTGTAGCTATTCAGTCGGTCAACACGGATATGCTTAATGAATGGGCGGGTTAAAAAATATAATATGTAAATATACTCCTGGAAAAATACATGTATTAGGTAATTACCACTATTGCACCATTAAAACATTTACTGTGCAAGATTGGAAAGTTGGAGATCACCTTCACATTACTGGAGAGTACTATCGCCTACAAAAATAACGGGCCGTTTTGCCGTGCGGGAGTTGAGTTTTCGAGCCATCAGGTTGGCATCACTAGGGGCGTTCTCGGGCGGGGAATGCTGAGAGCCGTGATTGGACACCTGTCCATGTTGGCAAAGGGGGAGAGGAGGGGAGCGCCAACTTTGATTTTCTTTAGTTTCGCGCTTGGAAGATTGTTACAGATGAGACGGTGTTAATAAATCTAAATTGAATGCCAAGTAACCCATTAATTGTTAAGTCTCGTTAGAAAGGCACAGTTGAGTTTTACTGAGTGTGAAATTTTTTGAGAATTGAGTTTTCACAGTTAGGGACTAATCGCATTTTAATAAGAAGAAAAAGAAGGAAATCGCAAACGTCCTAAACTAGTTATATTTTTAAGCATTTTTCTTAATAAGAAATAAGTTTTGAAAAGAAAAAGACAAACTAAAGAGCATAAAAACCGTAGTAATTTTAAAAGCACTCACGTTAACAGGAGGTTTGTTACATCAAATAACAGAACTTGAAGCGATGCTTGTGTAGCAGAGAATCTTTAAAAATGATTTAACATACCGCAAGCTTCTGATTCGATTATCATGGATAAAATCAGAGGAGGCAATTGTTAGCAGCAAAATCTTTTTTATTATTCAACATCAATAAAATATTAAGCATCAGAAAAATCAATAAAATATATTAAGCGACAGAAAAAAAACATCAATAAAATATTAAGCAACAGAAAAAAAACATCAGTAAAATATTAAGCAACCAAAAACAGCTCATTATCTTTATTCCCACATCAGTTGTTATAATTAATAATGACAAATCCCAACCTAAATCAACCGAAACCACAGCCTCACTCTCATTTCTTGTTGTCTTAAACTAAGACACTTTCTTTGTTGCTTCATAAGATGCTTTTTAGTGTCTCAAAATCTTTAATCTTAAATTAAATATCTCAAAAGTAAGACTGAATTTCAATATGTGTCTGAAATCATTTTTATCAAGACACTAAAAAGCATCTTGTGCGAAGCGACAAAGAAAGTGTCTTAATTTAGCCACCAAGAAATGACAGTGCTTTGTAGAAAATAGACGTATATTCGTCTTATAGACGTCAAAGTTTTACATTTTCAGAAAAAATTAATTATTACAACCATGCTAAAAATAAATATTTAGTCTAATAGCCTAGGTTATAAGGCAACCTAGCTTATTTTAACCTTCGAAACATCTAAGCTTCAGATAACTCGACCCTGCAAAATGGCATTGGATTAGGCTTATGAAGAGGGCTTAGAGCATAAATACAATAGAGGGCGCATTGCCACACTGCGCCTGTACTGTGACGTGAAACCAACATCTCGATCAGCTGACTGAAGGGTAATGGCTCAAGACCGACTACAATTGGCTAATGGCGAATGCTAAGCAACGTCAAGGAATACAAAAGGAGCTCCATATTGGATAATTCTATTACCACTATCCGCAGTTCCCTTCAGTCAGCTGATCGAGATGTTGGTTTCAACAATGTGACGTCATCAGCCATCTATTGAATTCATGGTCTAAGGAAGAGGGTTATGACACGTCATTCTGCGCTGTGAAGAGTTTTGAATAAGCTAAAAGATTACGTCATGTTGTCATATAGCCTAATCGAGGCTAAGTTAAGTTTTGTTTTTTTGCAATTTTGAAAAACTATTGCTACTTTGCCAGAAACGTAAAATTTAGCCTTCTCTTAGACGTTTATTTTCATAGGAAATTTAGTAACAAAACTTAACACTGGTCATACCAGGCAATCACAGATTAAACTTATGTCAGTCAACAATTTTTTTAAAATGAGTAATTATTTCAACCAAAAATGTCAGTCAAATTTAAACTTAAAGCTTTTTTTTTTCAATGAGTAAATTATTTCAACCAAAAATGTCAGTCAAATTTAAACTTCAAGCGGTTTTTTTTTCAATGAGTAAATAATTTCAACCGAAAATATCAGTCAAATTTAAACTTAAAGCGTTTTTTCAATGAGTGAATTATTTCAACCAAAAATGTCAGTCAAATTTAAACTTCAAACGTTTTTTCAATGAGTAAATAATTTCAACCGAAAATGTCAGTCAAATTTAAACTTAAAGCGTTTTTCAAAGAGTGAATTATTTCAACCAAAAATGTCAGTCAAATTGTAACTTAAAGCGTTTTTTCAATGAGTAAATAATTTCAACCAAAAATGTCAGTGAAATTTAAACTTAAAGCGTTTTTTTTTTTCAATGAGCAAATAATTTCTACCGAAAATGTCAGTGAAATTTAAACTTAAAGCGATTTTTCAATGAGTGAATTATTTCAACCAAAAATGTCAGTCAAATTTAAACTTAAAGCGTTTTTTTCGATGAGTGAATTATTTCGACCAAAAATGTAGCTTACGTCAATTTTAAACATAAAGTGTTTTTTCAATGAGTAAATAATTTCAACCGAAAATGTCAGTCAAATTTAAACTTAACACAAGTTCGCTCTCGTGTTACTGAGCCACTGTAGGCCTCTTGCCATTAACATGTGAATCCACACTCCCCCCACCCTCTCCACCCTTACCTTCAAGGACAGCTGCCCAATCACGGCTCCCAGCCTTCCCCTCCCGAGAACACACCAAATGATAGCAACCTGCTGGCTCGAAAACTCAACTCCCGCACGGCAAGACGGCCCATTATTTCTGCAGGCGATAGTACTGTGGATGTGCTCTAACAACTGTAATATCAGGGGTAAAACGCGTATCCCCATCCTTGTTGTTGTTTGAGTCTTCAGTCTTTCGACTGGTTTGATGCAGCTTTCTATGCCTCCTTGTCCTGAGGTAATCGTTTTATCTCTACATAGCTGCCACACTCTAATTCCGAGATAATCTTTTTAACATATTCTAACCTTGGTCTACCCCTACAGTTCTTGTCCTCGGCCCTTCCTTCCATAACTAACCTAAGTTTGCTATTCCTGGGTGTCTTAGTATTTCTTAATACCTCTTCATTCTTCGTAACGCTATCTACCTATCTGATCTTCATCATTCTCCTGTAACACCACATTTCAAACGCTTCAATTCTCCTCTTTCCTGCTGCTCCAATAGTCGAAGTTTCACTTCCATAGAGCTCCACGCTCCAGGCAAAGGCTTTGAATGATGACTTCCTAATACCTAAATCTATATTCGATGTCAACAGATTATTTTTATTTTTATATCCTCTTTGCTTCGTCCATCACTGGTTATTTTGCTTCCTATGTAACAGAAATCACCTACTTCCTTTAGATTTTCACTTGCCAATTTTACATCCATATTCGACTGCATTCCAATATTTTTGTTTTACATTTATTAATTTTCATCATGAATACTTTCCTTAAGACTGAATCCATACCATTTAAAAACTTATTCAATTCCTTTGGTGTGTCGGCAAGATGACGGTTCGTAATCTAAGCAAATACGATTCTAAATCCATTGTAAAGCAGTTAGGGTGTACTACTGAGAAAGTGAAAGTTAGACGTGAAGACAGTTACAAGACCTTTAGAAAATATCTTAATATTGGTAAGATACAAAACAAACTGCTCTTAAAGTCCGATATTGCACTAGTCAAAGCTATGAAAGGAATGCATTAGCATTTTATATAAATGTAAGAATATTGGACAAAAATACCGAACTTGTTCTCACCACATTCTGAAGATTGATGATTAGGGCTCGGATTTTTAGGTAAATGAATATTTTTTTATTTAAATACATTTTTTCTATAATTACGTAAATTCCTGCTTTTCACTTATTAGCACATAAAAATACATAATATGTAGGCTAATTTTTTAAAAATCAGTATGCTAGATCTCTCAGTTTAGTCTATTGCATTTTCGTTCTGTGTTACTTCAACGGGAAAGATCCTGTGAGCTATCTAATCTTCATGCAGAGCGTATGCCACCTTGCAGCTGTGTTTTCCTTATCTTGTCGCCCAGTGCCACTCTCTGTGGAAGCCGGGAATTTCCTTGTCCATAGCCATATTGCACCACGCCCTAGACCTACCCCCTCTCCCAGCTACCTGGGAACAGTGTCACTCACATGCAGTTCATTTCTGGCACTGTGAAGTGTAAGGCAGTTCTACGATGCTTAAAGTAAAAACGACTACAAGTTATTGTATGCAGCAGTATATTGCAGAATTTAAGGATAATTTTACTTTTGATGGGGGAAGAACAGACTGGATATGGGCGTAACACTTGGAGGACAGCAGTTGCAGAAAGTAGAATGCTTCAAGTACTTGGGAAGCATAATTGAAGAAAAGGGAGGCAATAGGATGGAAATAAATGAAAGGGGAAGGTGCGCAGATGGATTTTTCAAGAGTGTTAGGGGGATGATATGGAATAAATATGTACCACAGAAATGTAAAGGAATCATCTACAAGACCTACTTTGTGCCAATTTTGACGTATGGTTCAGAAACATGGGTGATGAAGGAAAGGGACAAGAGTAAAATACGAGCAGTATAGATGAAGTTCCAGAGGAGTAGGATAGGAGTAACAAGAATGGACAGATTAAGGAATGAGAGAGTCAGAGAGATGGTAAGAGAGGAACCATTGCAAAATAGAATAGAGCGGTCTAGGCTACAATGGTATGGGCATGTGAGGAGGATGCGAGAGGAGAGGATACCGAAGAAGATGTTTGGAATGGAAATGAAGGGAAGGAGGCCAAGGGACAGATGGACAAAAGGAGTTAAGAAGACTGTGGAGGAAAGAGGAGTGTGCTGGGACAGAGTGAAAAACGAGATATGCTGGATGAACAGGAAAGGAGAGGCTTATGTTCCAAGCAGACCCGACCAGCGGTTGGAAACTGCTCAAGATAATGATGATGATGGGAGCGTTCTGTATGTGGTAAAGCAATCAAGGCTGAACAGCGATCTCAAGTTACACAACTCCTAGAGGGCAAGAAACGTATTGCCTCAGATTCGCGCCTTCAGAAGAAGTGTTTCGCGATAATCGTCGGTCATTTGTGGGTCCTGCATATTGTTTATATTCACATTAATAAACTAAACTATAATTAAATATTTCTACTTTTTTTTGTCACATATTTCAGGTATTTTTAGTACATAAAAAATAAATATTTTCCAGATTTTCAGGACCTAAAAATCCGAGCCCTATTGATGATGATGATGTTGATGATGATTATAATTGTTGTTTTAAGGGGCCTAATATCTAGGTTATTGGCCCCTAATGGTTTGGGTGATAGTGAAAGATGAGACGAGAATGAAAACTATAATAGTCTACTAACTACAGACTTATTTAGCCTAATAGAAGAAAAAATGGTAAACAAATAAAGGATAATGCAATTATAGGACAGGAAGAAAAGAAATGCCCTCAACACTCGAAGAATGAGGATTGAGGGACTTGGAAGGAAGGAGAACCCTGAAAGGCAGATAGGAAAGGGGAAAGAGGAGAGGGCCCGCCCCAAAGTCAGTGGAAAAAGGGGAAAAAACGGACCCAGCTCAGGAATCCCTCGGGATCACCAACTCCCGAACTCACCAGCCGTGAGCCCTTGAGGGTGTAGCAATATCTAGGGTGCTCCAGTAGGAGATAACATGAGAAGAAAAAGAAGGCTGACCCCTCACAGAAGGAGGGCACTAGGAAAGATGAGACGAGGAGCAATTAAGGCGGGAAAGGAAGTGACTCCCTAGGCCTCGGATACCCTAATAGCATCGGGGTCGGAAGAGAACAAGAGTTGACCAAGACAGGTCGACAGGAAAGAAGACGGAGAGGAGCCCGGCACAAGTAAGTGGAAGCAATCCCGGACTCAGCTGGGGTCCCGCGGTCGCCAACCCATTTCCCACTAGATGTGAGTCCCTGAGGAGAATCTGAATATTGTAAGACTGGGCATTCTCAATGAAAAAGTAAGAAAACATGTATTAAAATAATGGCTGCATTGTTCGTTGTTTAATACTCTTTTGAGCTATGGGACATCCTGGTCATCAGCCCATTGCACTATTGTCCACAGAGCTGTTCGAGCGACTGACCGGGAGCACATACCTCTGGGGGCGACGCCGAGGAGTGAATCGGGCCTGGATGGGAATGACTCCCTATGTGCTGGTCTTCCACCCGCACCTTGTCGAGGTATTCACTCATTATTCTTATTAAACAGGTTCTATCGCCAAAACAGGTTCTTTAAATATTTCACTGGTATCCTTATTTTAATATTGAATAGTTGTTTCAAATTACTGTACTGAATCTATACTACCATGATGCAAGATTCAGGCATAAGGCCTCTCACAGCAAGAGTCATAACTAGGGCTCGGATTCGAGCATATTTGCATATTTTTTTCCTGAATAGTACACATTGAATGAAGCCTTTCGGTGGTATTTTCACCTGTCTGGGACCAACAGAATTGAAATTTATCGAGCATATAAATGCATAAAACGGCGGTTTTCAGAATAGAAGAATATAAATGCATATTCTTGTGGGTTTCGTCTAAATAGTTTGTTTTTCTTCGAATTCTCCCCCGAATTCGGGCCCTGGCCATCCTTAATTCATTCATTCATTCGTTTATTTGCAATTGGGGGTGTGTCCCCCGGTGGCAAATTAGATATACATAACAAATAAATAATTGTACATAACAATTCACTAACAATTAAACTGGAGTATTTACACAAATAGTCAGTCTTTTCTTAAACACGCCTATATGTTTGGGAAAAGGCTCTAAGACTGCGGCAGGTAGAGAGTTCCAATTATCAATGACACGGTTTACGAAAGAATATTTACCATAATTTGTTTGCTGTGGTCGGCCCTTAACTTTGAAAGGATGATCGCTCCTACCCATGTAAGTAGGCTTTTCCATACGTTTGCTAAGCTCACCCCACGCTGGTTGATTTGTATACGTGTTGTACATAGCGCAGAGTCTAGATTTCATCCTCCTAGCCTCAAGTGATTCCCGCCCAAGTTTCTTTAACATACGACTCACACTGCTCCTGGGATTAGAGTCACTGAGCACAAATATAGCGGCCTTTCTTTGTGTCATTTCCAACTCATTTATGAGCCCTACTTGATATGGATCCCAAACCGCCGAGGCGTATTCCAGAATAGGTCTTACAAGTGACAAATATCCTAATTCTTTAATACCCTCATTCAAAGTGCAGGGATTTGTAAGCTTTAGAAACTACACATCCTTTATGACTACTCCATTTCATATCATTTCTTACGTGAACGCCCAAATATTTGCAAGAATCTTCTTCTACAAGTATTTCCGAGTCAATGTTATATTGAAAATCTTGCCTTCGTACTTTCCCTATTTTCATTAGACTACATTTTCTTGTGTTTATTTTCATTTTATTTTCAATCGCCCACTTATAGACTAGGTTCAGGCCATCTTGAAGTACTGCATTGTCTTGTGAGTCATGTATCTTTCGATATATTACACAATCATCCGCAAACAATCGACAGTCACTGCGAATCCCATTTGGTTAGTCATTTATAAACGCCAAAAATAACAAAGTTCCGATTACGCTGCCCTGAGGGATACCCGACGTTACGGTAATTTCATCCGAGAATCGGCCTTCAACTTTCACTTTCTGGGAACGACCCGTCAAAAATTCTTGGATCCATAAAATTACTCTTCTATCAATCTTCGTCGAAGCTAATTTATGGAGTAGCATGTCATGCGGCACGACATCAAATGCCTTCGCAAAATCTAGGCTATAACTACGGCGTCGACTGAAACTCCATCGTCTAACGATTCGCTAATATCTTGAAAAAGTGATAGCATCTGACTCTCGCATGAGTAACCTTTCCGAAATCCATGTTGCCTATCATTAAACCATGATAATGTTTCCCACTGTTCCCTCAAGTAGTCGCAAATGAGGTGCTCCATCTGTTTACAAACGATGGACGTAAGACTAACCGGCCTGTAGTTGCCCAATTCAAGTCTGCTCCCTCCCTTAAATATTGGGACTACCGTAGCTCTTTTCCAGTCATCCGGGATTTGCGCATTGTTTATGGACACATTAAACATCACCTCTAAGTATAGTGCCACGGCCCTACCTCCTAGTATATGTACTTCACTAACAATATTATCAGGACCCTTCGATATATTGTAACGTAATTTTTGTATTAGCTTTACAATTGCTGACTGGTTTATTTGGAGAAGTGGAGCCCCTGATTCATCGTTAAGGTCCAACACCCAGCTATTGGATTTATTGAACACACTACCATAAAAGACATTTAATTCATTAGCAATGGCCTGCTTCTCAGTAATTAATTTACTGTCACCGGACATTATCATCGACAAATTATTAGAATTTCCCTTTCTTCTCCTAACATAACTGTAAAAAAAATTCCACCCGTCGCCTCCCGAACCAAGTAAACCTTGCATATAATTGTCATGAGCAGCCCTCTTTTTTAAGACGAGCTCTCTTGATAAGGACTTAAATTTCAACATATACAGGGTCTTTCATATAAAATAAGAGCGCCAAGCGGCGGCTTTGTTAACCGCTGCTGCGGTCACCTTGGCCGAGCTTTTGGTGCGGCAAGGCCCCCTGATTTAAGCGTGTGTACAATCCTATATGATGCAGCGGCCTTGCTAGCGTGTGTACAATGCTGAAATCTTACTTTAGTTAGTTAGTTATTGTTGATGAAACCGAAACCCCTATAGTATTGAAAGCGCACGCATAGTACATACGATGGCTGTTCCCCCCCCCCCCCCCCCCCCCAAGTTCCGATGGACTGTATAAAAATAACAGATTGACATTACCAAACTTGACCTTGCAATAAGCGTGCAGTTGCTCAGTCGCCAGTCTAAACCTCAAGTGCTAACATGGTGAGTCAGTTATCATTGCAACATCGTATTTTAATGTAAAACTTATTTTAAGTACGAGTCGGCTCGGTGGGTACGTGATGCATTTGTTCAGCAATTTCCTGATGAAGTGCCACCTTCACTATCACAGATTCACGTA
Organism: Meconema thalassinum; assembly: GCA_946902985.2. NCBI lineage: Eukaryota > Metazoa > Arthropoda > Insecta > Orthoptera > Tettigoniidae > Meconema > Meconema thalassinum. The sequence continues at coordinate 291,676,987 of OX336396.1, read as the reverse complement.
ATTGCAAATAAGTTTGACAATACTGGCTCTGTGCTCAATAAAAAACATGCCCGCTCACGAACAGTTTTAACAGAGGATGATCTAGATGACATTGGCGAGAATCTTGAACGGTCTCCGAATAAATCACTCACAAAATTAGCACAAGTAGGGGTTTCGGTTTCATCAACAATAACTAACTAACTAACTAACTAACTAAAGTAAGATTTCAGCATTGTACACACGCTAGCAAGGCCGCTGCATCATATAGGATTGTACACACGCTTAAAGCAGGGGGCCTTGGCGCGCTAAAAGCTCGGCCAAGGTGACCGCAGCAGCGGGTAACAAAGCCGCCGCTTGGCGCTCTTATTTTATATGAAAGACCCTGTACTTGTCACTATTATGTCTTTTATTGTATAATTTCCTAATGTTCCGTTTAAGACTCCTGATTTCCCGTGTGTAATACTCAGGATCTGGGTTTTGTTTCAGTAATTTAAATGGAACAAATTTATCAATAGCGCTATTTAAAATTTTCAAAAAGTTATTCCACAGGATATTAATGTGATTTCCTTCCGATGCCCATCCTACAAATAGCTCATTCAAATACCCCTGAAATTTTCCCTGATCCGCCCTGCGATACTGGAATATGATCTTATTTGCTACATCAGAGTGTAATTTTGTAATGTCACCGTATCTAATATATAATTCAACCCCAGAAGGTTCGAAAACAGAAATAATTATTGAAAAGCCTATCTGGTGCGAATAATAGAACCGCAGGTTTTTAACCTTTAGTGAGGTCGTTCTCGTCATTGAAACTTTTATTGACTGATTGCAGAAAATCGTTCAGAACTGAAAACATAGAAAATTTCTTGTTGTACAGACCAATGCAGATCTACTTCATTGACTCGCCTAATTCTGAAGATTTTGTAAATGAACTTTTAAACTGTAACTTTTATAAGAACACTTCTCTTATAGACTATATACTTGAAAAACTTGAATGCGAGTATGTTATTGTTTTTTCGTTTCACTTTCCTTTCTATAGTTTTGAACGGTGTTTTTCGAGCATATTCTGCATATTTAACCGCATATAATGAGGGTTTCGAGCATATCTATCGAGCATATAATGGTTTTTTCGAGCATATAATGGTTTTTTTTAGCATGTGGGTTTTTCGAGCATATCTATCGAGCATAAAACACTTGGTTTTCGAGCATATCTGGAGATTTTATCGAGCATATCGATCCGTGCCCTAGTCATAACAAATAATGAATATGAAAAAACTTTATGTGTAAATAACTATGGTTTGAAGAGACTCAATTATATTGTACCATCACTACTTAATGGACAACCACCTGGATTGTGCAATATGAACAGCAAACAATTAGCTAAACGTCGCATTAAAAATTATTACCTAAATAACCACGGTGGGTTATCGTGTCGAACTACCAACCCCTAGGTTTCAGGTTCGCTCCTGGCCGTGGAAAGTGATTTTTGAAAGGCAACAAAAATCACGACACGCATGTCATACGTTGTTGGCATGTTAAAGAACCCATTTGAATTCAGTAGGCCGTGTTCACAATGGAAAAATAATCTCGGGATTTTCTGCCAACACAAAGTTCCTCATTTCTCTACTAGAAAGCGCTATAGTGTCGAGGAGCTTAGATATCTAACCTCCTTGACTTTCATAGCGCTTTAACGATCGATAAAATTCGGCATGCAAGCTGCCTTCTGGGCGCCAATTAACAAAGCTTGCACCCGGCACCCTAGGCCATATGATATTATTATTATTATTATTATTATTATTATTATTATTATTATTATTATTATTATTACAACATAAACTTATTATTGCATGCACTCTTGTATTGAAATAGTATACATAACTAATATGTCTCACAGATAATCTGCACGGTTTTGCCGTCAGATTCGTGAGACATATCACAAAATATGTAGTCTATTATTAATAGTAATTAATAAATAAATTCAATTTCAAAATTCAAAATTACTATTACTATGGGCGTATTATATTGTTTCACACTTTATTTTGTTCTACCCAAATGAAGTACATTACACATCAGTTGTTACGTCCACCTTCTCAACATAATCTCCTTGTAACTTTATGCACTTTTCCCATCGATGTGTCAGTCTCTCCAGACATTCCTGAAACCATTATTTCGGAGTGCAGCGTACCCATGCCTTGACAGCTGTGTCCAGAGGTTTCTTTATGTTCCTGAACAGGTGATAATCACTTGGTGCCAAGTCGGGAGAGTATGGTGGGTGTGGCAGCACCGTGAATTCCATTTGATCAATGGCAGCGGTGGTCTCTCAGCTAGTGTGGGGGCGGGCATTGTCATGTTCCAGAAACACACCTTTAGCCCACTTTCCTGGCCGCTTAGTTTGAATGGCACGGCGTAAGCGCGTAAGGATTGCCACATATGCTGCACTGTTAATCGTGGCTCCCAATTCAAGCCAGTCAATGAGGATGATGCCCTTTGTGTCCCAGAATACTGTCGCCTTTCGCTTGCAGCACTCTGAAATAATGGTTTCAGGAAGGTCTGGAGAGACTGACACATCGATGGCAAAAGTGCATACAGCTACAAAGAGATTTTGTTGAGAAGGTGGACGTAATAACTGATGTGTAATGTACTTCATTTGGGTAGAAAAAATAAAGTGTAAACCAATATAGTGCGCCGTTCGTATCACGTATCCTTGCCTCCTGAATATGACTAAAAGCAAGGCCAAAATCAAAACAAATTAACTAAGCCGCTATACCTGATTTGCGCGACTCACTGGATAAAACACAAAAATCTAAAATATGAGGTAGGAAGGATGAGACTCCTCCAAGATTGAAGACACCTTCTTCTTGTAGCAATTCAATGTCTATATTTATGTACCGTATGTCCACAGCCCATCCTTGGCAGCAATAGGCACATCGACAAGAGTGCAGACTACGTGTTCCTGAGGCCCTGGCTGGGTACTGGACTGCTCACCAGTGGAGGTAGGTGGAAACTTACACGTCCAACATTTCTTCCTGTGATACTTTGTCACAAAAAGTTTACCAGCCATAATGAGGTAAACAGAAATAAAACACACGTGTTGAAGAACCGTTGTCTGTTTTGCTGCAACAAGCCAGAACACGGGTTACCTCTTCCCAATAGCACGTGTGATCCATCTTCTAAATATATAATGATCAGAGTTTGTATGTCTGTTTGTTAGTTTATTTGTAATTTAAAGCCTACAGATCTGCACTGTTTCTTCGAATTCAACCAAATTTCACATACTTACCTTTTCGAGCCCAGTGCGTCTACTTGCAATTTGGACAACCCTCTCAATTCCCTAGATCTAGATGTTTTGGTACACCACTGAAATATCGTAGGAGGGCCAAACCAGGCTCATTTTAAGCCTCGCAAATCAAGAAACAAAACTCGAAAACCACGTTTTAAAGGCCTAGAGCCAAGCGTTTCCGAGAGATCTGAAAAAGAGCATTTCAGTTTTGGCAAAACTTGAGATTTAAATGAGTGTTTTGATGGCTGGCAATGCGGGCTGCATCACTCCACCCCTGACATGCTTTGTTAATACCATACTGTATTTGGCGACAAGTATATCACTAATTTAGCATTTATCCTACGTATCTCCATAACTGAAATTTGGATAAGTTGGAATTATTTGGACATCCCCTAACGATTCTAGACATCAATGTTCCACTGTGTAGCACACCAATGACGCTATTTCACGATTCAAACTGCTTACCCCTAAACTTATCACTATTGTGCCCCGACCCTCTCGATAGAATCTGGTGACACTATAGCAACATTTCTAACTGTTCCTGTTTGATATCTCATACCTCAGATGACCCCACTATGTTAATGTGTGAGGCCGCCCATGCATTGCTCTCTACTTTTGTCACTTATCTGGTAACTGGTCTATTACAAATACTCCCATCCTGTGTCAAGGTACAAAATGGCACACTCGTCGCAAGATGATCACTCCAGCCTTCCACTTCAAGATCCTGGAGGACTTCATCGATATCTTCAGAGAACAGAGCGATGTGTTGGTGGAGAAACTGGAACAGGAGGTGGGACGGAGTTCCTTCAACATCTTCCCGTACGTCACATTGTGTGCACTGGACATCATATGTGGTGAGTAGCTAGTCCAGGTTCCTTCAACATCTTCCTGTACTACCCTGCGTGCACTGAACATCATACAGTATATGGTGAGGTTCCTTCAACATCTTCCTGTACTACCCTGCGTGCACTGTACATCATACAGTATATGGTGAGGTTCCTTCAACATCTTCCTGTACTACCCTGCGTGCACTGGACATCATATGTGGTGAGTAACTAGTCCAGGTTCCTTCAACAACTTCCTGTACTACCCTGCGTGCACTGGAATCATATGTGGTGAGTAGCTAGTCCAGGTTCCTTCAACATCTTCCTGTACTACCCTGCGTGCACTGGACATCATATGTGGTGAGTAGCTAGTCCAGGTTCCTTCAACATCTTCCTGTACTACCCTGCGTGCACTGGACATCATATGTGGTGAGTAGCTAGTCCAGGTTCCTGCAACATATTCCTGTACTACCCTGCGTGCACTGTACATCATATGTGGTGAGTATCTAGTCCAGGTTCCTTCAACATCTTCCTGTACTAACCTGCGTGCACTGGACATCATATGTGGTGAGTAGCTAGTCCAGGTTCCTGCAACATATTCCTGTACTACCCTGCGTGCACTGGACATCATACAGTATATGGTGAGGTTAATTCAACATCTTCCTGAACTATCCTGCGTGCATTGGACATCATATGTGGTGAGAAGCTAGTCTAGGTTCCTTCAACATATTCCTGTACTACCCTGCGTGCACTGGACATCATACAGTATATGGTGAGGTTAATTCAACATCTTCCTGTACTACCCTGCGTGCATTGGACATCATATGTGGTGAGGTTACTTCTACATCTTCCTGAACGTTACCCTGTGCTGTGCACTGGACATCATAACTTAAGAGTCTTAAATGACAGAGGTGGTGGAAGAATGAATGTTAAGGTGGTTTACATTCAGCTGTCTCGGGTTAACATGAAAGGATCAAAATAATTTTACTCCTAACATTAATCAATGGATAGTATATATAAGAAGAGTGTTCTTAAGAGGCTAAGTCATTTCATTTATCCCAGACACTATGTTGCTATTCCCAATAATACAATAAAACACAACAAAATGTTTAGAGAAGAAGAAATAGAATCCACGTAAAGAGGTTTTAGTGTGAAGAATAGATTTAGTAGGAAGAAGATAGGTTTGGGAGCTGCCTGGATGAGTGACTTTCGACCGCAGGATGGTCAAAAATCTATCGCACTGGCATCCGCCCTGTTGCATTATATGGATGCGAGTGCTGGTCAACTACGTCTGAGGCAAGGGTCGTTTAGGCGTTATGGAAACCATGATGTTCAGGTGGACAGCGGGTGTCACTAAATTAGGTTACGTCTCAAAACTCACGAGTCTCAAAACTCACTAGCTAAAAACAGTAACAAATACCCTAGTATCGAAACTCACGACTACAAACTAATAGCTGAATTAACATTCTAATAAGTCTCAAAAGTCAAAACTCACGACTCCGGAGAGCACGTGCCTCCGATGACTTCCGGAAGTATGAGCGGTACGGTGACTCAACTGCCCTTCAACCCATGTTTGTCCATCCAGTTTTAGAATGGGATTTCCTTTGTACTGTTTTAACAGGAATTATCAACCTACCACAGACGAAATTCCCCAAGTATAACACTGATTTTTACTCATCATTCTGCTTGGTGACATGAAGCAGGCCTTAAAACTTAAAACTTAAAACTTATGGAGGTCGTTATTTTGTGTTATAATATAATATAATAATATCGTATGGCTTCGGATGCCGGGTGCAAGCTTTGTTATTTGACACCCAGAGGGTAGCTTGCATGTCGAACTTCGTTGTTCCTTGAAGCACTATGAAAGTAAAGAAGGTTAGATATCTAAGCTCCTTGAACACTATAGCGCTTTCTAGTAGAGAAATGAGGATACACACAAGGGAACCTTTGTTTTATGTCCCAGCCAGGGATTCCCTGTCTCTGTGACAGCATTGTTTATGAAAATGTTCATAGGCTCCAGCCCCGGTTTGCTTGTCTGGGCAAAGGGGCTCTTACACCGCGGGAGGGAGGTTTCGCACACAGTTAACAATTAAATCATTGCTTCACTAACATGTAGCATAGCATTATGAGAACTTGCAAAGTTATAGTTTGTATATAGCGATTTTATTTAATATATAAAAGCGAACAGTGTATAGAGCATTGCGTGATGTATTGGTAGGGAAATATTTGTGATTTTTAAACTTCATGTATCACAAAAAACATGATTTTACAAGAAATACCAGTCTGTATGGAATTTTTTTTTTCCTGTAAAGAAAACACATGAATACGGAGGATGAACCTCATTCATGACTTTATATTCAAAATAATTAAGATATATCCTACTTGGAAAATTTAACAAAAAACTATAGGAATCTATAGGCCGTGTTCTAAGGACATTTTGTCGTCCTGACATTTCGCTGAAGACTGCGTTCATCATGTTCACAGGTTACATTGTGCGAGGTAAAATGTAACCTGTGAACATGCTGAACGCAGTTTTCAGCGAAGCGTCAGGACGACAAAATGTCCTGAGAACACGGCCTATAAGCCCGCGAAACAGAGATCCTATTTCAACGCCGGTCGTGAAAGTCTGAATTTTTACTTAACAAAAAACTGTTTTTGAAGGACAAATTAAATATTTAAAAAAATACTACAATTGACAATATAACATTAATGGTGGTTCATCCTCGGTATTCATTTGTTTTCTTTATATGAAAAAAAAAATAATTCCATTCATACTGGTATTTCATGTTATATCGTGTTTTTTGTGATTCATGACGTTTAAAAAAATCATAAATATTGTCCTACCAATAAATCACGCAATACTGTATATAGTCCAGTAAAATTAGGGGGGAAAAGGGGGTAAGTGTATATCAATTTCCGGCAAGCTGGAAATGGTGTTAATACCTTCATTCCATGTAGAAATCATGTACTCTGAGTTTGCACCTTCGCAGGAAGTGAGCGTAACTTTTGCCGGCCAAAAAACCGCGAAATTTTCAGACTTTATTCAGTTTTTCACGTATAACATAAAAACTATGGGCCGCACGGAAAATCTTATTCTTACCTTTTTTAAAAAGCATAAAATTTTGCGTCGAATGACCCCCCCCCCCCCCCCCCCCCAACTTTAAATGTTGATGAGAATTTGAGGGAGTAATCTCCGTTCGAAGTTGGAGTTTTTTTCCATCTTGGCGAAAAAAAAAACTAATTCCTCGACTTTCAATCGTCTCTAGCACCCAAACGGCTGTTCCTATGTTTAGTGTGTGTGCGTGTGTGTTTGTGGTACCCTAGGCCGACCCCTCGTATACCTGGGCCTCAACCCCTCAACAAAGGGACCGCACCTAAAGCATTAGCTCCCCTCCCCTCTCTGCCCTCTACATTCTTCGAACAGCCCGTTTCTCTTACATTTCAGTTCAGTTTCCGTGTTGTTCTCAACTTGTGTACACGTAATGTTCTGTGCTGGAATTTAGATGTTTTCGAACTGTTTTTTCGTGAGAGTGATATGATTCGTGGTTATGCTTCAATCTACTCGTGCTCAAGAAGGATATTAACAATTGTTTTATATGTGACAGAGGCCTGTTTGTTGAGGAAACAACAACAGTGCTTGAACGAGGAATACAGTCGTTAATCACTCACAGCAAAGCAAAGAAAGACAATAAACACCTTCTACTTAGGGGTCGTTCATCAATCACTGTTCATGAAAGATGCATGAAACTGTATTTGAAACGCAGGAGTGGGGAAGATGAAGCCACAGCAAGTCGCGGCTCCAAGCGCAATGTGCAGGGATTTGATTTTAAAAATAAGTGTATAATCTGTGAGGGAGATGCGTCAGCCGATTTTGTGGCAAAAGAAAAAAAGAAGCCAGCAAGCAGACGAGAATCTGTGCTGCATGTTATGACGCTGGAATTCAAGGATTCTCTCATTGCAGCTGCTACGAGCAGAGAAGAAGAACAGGTCCTCGGTAGACTCACGAGTGTTTCTGATTTGGTTGCTGAGGAGGCCAGGTACCACAGATCGTGTGGTAAGAAGTTCCTGGGTCGTGTTGGAAAGGGCCACAAAGTAGGACGGGTACTGAAGATGACCATGTGAGTGAGGCCTTCAATTACATTTGTAAATGCATTGAGGATAATGATGATGAATGCCGATTTACATTTCCGGAGATTCTCAAAGACTTCAAAGGAAGTGTTCCAAATAGACAAACCCTGAGAACAAGACTAAGGAAGAAGTATGGTGAGGACATCATATATACGAATGTGCCCGGCAAGCCCTCAGTGATATGCTTTCGAAACACAGGGCATAAGATCTTAACCCTAGAACTGCGGACCGTCTTCCAGGAAGACGGTGTGTTGTGTAATCAAGTGCGACCGTCTCTCTGAAAGACGGTCTTGTATACCGGCCTAGACAATGAGACCTTTTTCATGAAATCTTGTTAGTTACTCAACTGCTCACACAGCGCTGTTCACCAAGCATTGCACGACTATGACTTATCTCTACTTAGTGTAAAACGAAGTCCCCGATTCTTGGATATCACGGGTAATCTCGAGAACCACTGGATGGATTTTGATGCGGCTTTCACCATTCTGTACAGGTAATATCGAGGAAGATTTCTGTAGAAAATAATTTATTTATGATCAAAGGGAGCCAAGCAGTAACGATTTTAGTTTTCAGTGAATAGGTCGAAGAAAGAACTTTACGTCCGTGCGCTTTTTAAGCTTACGCTGGACAAACCGTTAAAAATATCAATATACTATGAGTGTAAGAATTGTTCAGCATGAAAAATTGTACAAAAAAGTCCGCGTGAGCATATCTCTATCTTCGATACATCGCCCACTATAAGTGTTTTTAGTTTGGACGGGAGGGGGATTTGGCTTGCACCTCGCCATTCTTAAATTACGTCTGACAGGAATTCCTTGCACATTCATAACTGTTCTCGGGCGAAGCCGGGGCGGGTTGCTAGTGACACTATTATATTATCATTATAATTCCCACAATATCAAAATGCAAATTATATCACAAAATAAAATAGCGTGCTAATAAATCTAAGAGAAATTAGACATACCTTGCACCTCGTTACAGTTGAATTCGATCAGAATCACTCGGTTTTCATTAAAGTTTATGCATTTTTCTGCTGAACGGTTTGGAAGTTCGGCAACAGGAAACTAGGACTGTTATTTACTTAAAATATACATTTTTGTATTTTTGTACTATTTGTGTTCATGATTTCATTACATTGTCAAAGTTACCGACAGTAGTGGCTACGCTGGCTAAAGCGCAGCGTTAGGCCATGGGGCCAAGCTCTCTGCTGACTCGGTAGACGCGTGGGTTCGAGCCCCACCGTCGGCCGTCCTTGAAATTATTTTCTGTGGTTTCCCATTTTTCAACATCAGGCAAATGTTGGGACGGTACCTTCTAACAGGCCATGGCCGCTTCCTTCCACATCCTTGCCCAGTTTCATTCATCTTCATCCATTCCATCTCTCATCCTGACGCGCAGGTCGCCCACGGGCGTCGACTAGAAAGACCTGCACTCGGCCTCTCAGGAGGCCACACGAAAAAAATTGTCAGAATTAATGCTTTAATTAGTAGGGTATACTATTCAGTGTACCTATTATAAATAAAAACCGTGAGGTTTCTCACCTCCCCATATTACGAAACCCGGTTGCCTAATACGGGGAAAGTGCACTTTTAAAGTTAACAATAATATCAGAGGGTATTACAACATCAAACGTGCCCATATTTGTAATATACATAGTATATCGCCTGAGGTTTACATTGGTGAGAAAACCAAAATTATTCCGTTCCTTCTTATGTCTAATGTGAGCCTTATAAAAAAAAACTCCCCATATTTGGCGATTTTCCTCTACCCATTTTTAGAAGATACCTTATGCACTGGACAGTTGAATCCGTGATTAATTGTATAGGTAGCTTCTTAAGTCTCAGAACTCAGGAATTCCTTTCTAGCAGCGTTACTAGCAGCTTTCAAAGTTTCAAGGTAAGAAAGAAAATATTCCTCTAGCCAGTTTAGGCGACTGACATTTAATGAGAAAAAATGCCCTTTATCTGGATTTCTAGACTGAATATGATGATATGTGATGCTTACGTCATGCATAGCGAACCATTTATTAACGTTTTTCAAAAAAAATGGTTGCTTCTGCGTCCATGAATGTGTACGCTTCCGGGTACATGCCTATATTTTCTTTCAGTGTACTAATGGCACCAATAACTTCTGACGAGAACACTTCCTTGGCACGCCGAATATTCATTTTTTTCAAATTTAGTGGGTTCGATGTGTTTTTTAGTGAGGTGTCTGACCGGTTTGACGATCTCACCCCTTTGCATTGTGTATAGTAATGACAAGTATTTCCCTGAAATTATTCCAGTACCATCAGTCATCTCTCGTTACAGAAACTGCGTTCTAATGTTTTTTTTTTTTTAGAATGTGACAATGATCAAAACTAGGGAATACATTCCTAGACTCGTCGTATGGGTGATTGACCATTGGTTGCAAATTCCCTCCCCCTAAATGCCTCATCATTGTAGTGTTAGTTTTGTGATTATCAGAGACAGTTATTATAATTATGAAACCGCATTGTTCAACCTCGAAAATAACTTCCAGCAGGTGTTTATGTAAGTCCCGTCCTGACAGCTGCTTCGTGAAAAAGAAGGCACACGGTATCTGATAATTTGTCGAAAGATCTCTTAGCACAAAACACAACACACGATTGGCTGCTACTTGTTCCCGGCTGTAATTTTCATCCTCTCTTTCCTTTTGATGAGACGGTGCTGGAGTTGTATCCTTTGGACCCGAAGAAGGTACAAGGTATGTCTAATTTCTCTTAGATTTATTAGCACGCTATTTTATTTTGTGATATAATTTTAATTTTGATAATGCGGAAATTATAATGATAATAATTATATAGTGTCACTAGCAACCCGCCCCGGCTTCGCCCGGGAACAGTTATGAATGTGCAAGGAATTCCTGTCAGACGTAATTTAAGAATGGCGAGGTGCAAGCCAAATCCCCCTCCCGTCCAAACTAAAAACACTTATAGTGGGCGATGTATCGAAGATAGAGATATGCTCTCGCGGACTTTTTTGTAGAATTTCTCACGCTGAACAATTCTTACACTCATAATATATTGATATTTTTAACGGTTTGCCCAGCGTAAGCTTAAAAAGCGCACGGACGCCAGGCTATTTTTTCGACCTTTTCACTGAAATCGTTACTGCTTGGCTCCCTTTGGTCATAAATAAATTATTTTCTACACAAATCTTCCTCGAGATCACCTTTACAGAATGGTGAAAGCAGCATCAAAATCCATTCAGTGGTTCATGAGATTACACATTTAATATACGTACTTTACAACTGATTCCTTATCGCGCCTATAATAGGAGGGGAGTGCGCTCTACCGGCAACGAGTAGAAACTTTCCAATTACATGTTATACATGGGTTCTGACTGGGAATGTCAAGGCCGGTATAGAGCGCAGCTCGTATTCAGTCGGCCGTGGTAATTCAAATATAGTACTACTGTTAGCCTTCAGATGGCACTAATTTCAAGTTATGCTGGTTCCCGATGCTTTTATCTTGCGTAGTGCAAGTCTTTGGCAAACAAATGACAGTATGCAAGCTATTATTTGACTGCAGAAGTGGAAGTACTTCCATGTTGATATTGAAGTTGCATTGAGCAAAATGGCCGCCAACTATGTAGACGATTCAGAAATTTAGCACTTGATTTTTGACGATTAGTGTGATAGTATGGACGATGACAGTGATTATTGTGTGGATTCGTATGAAAATGAAGATGGTGAAAGTAGTGGCAGTGATACCGGCGGACAGGATGTCACGCAAGTTACGGAAATCCCCATCAATGCAAGCGATGTTTATCATGTTCCGACAGACCCTGTACACATGCCTAATGTTAGCCGTGAAGTGGTAAGTGTGAACTAGACTGATATTCAACCCGAAGAAAGTGACTTTCCAGGTAAAAATGTGCCGTTTATCGTTCATCATCCTGGGCCTGTGAACTTGACTCCCCGTAATCGCGCGCCGATTATGTACTTCAAAATCGAGAAATGTCATATTTTTTAAAAAATAATTTTCTTTTTAGTAAATAACAGGAATTAATTGAAACTGGTTCTTGAATTAGTAACAAAAAACTATGATCTTTTCATTTATGATGTCTCTGATGAACATTTAACTCGGCAATATGGTTTTCTAGAGCAGAAAAATCAATAATTTTTTATTTTTTTATTTTTTATAAAATACTTTTTATGATCAATTCAAAGTGACGAGTCTGAATGATTCACCTATATCAATATAATATAGAACAGTCTTTCAGCTTTATATTGGTGTATGATAAGTCATATTCATGAACACAGTATGTTTACAGATACCAAATTCCTTTAGTGTGTACTTTATGGGAATTTTGCTGCAGCATTTGACAGATAAACCTGCAGCAGTTCTAGGGTTAACGGACACCTGGTATAATTCCAAGAAGAAGGACGTCAGAGAAGAACGCCTTCGCATTGTGGAAGCAGCTGCGGCTATCATTAGAGAGGATATCAGATCAATAGCTTATGAAATAGATTCTTACCCCAAAGTGGATAATTTATTGGGATATGTTGAGAAAGATATACCAGAAACGTTACAGGTGCTCCTCAAAGGAATCGTCAAGTCAAAAATCAAAAGAAGGCCAAGCCACCTCATTTGAAAACCAAAGTAGCTTCCATTGCTCATGCCATAATCAGCGCCACAAGACCTCGATTTTTCATCTCTCCAATTCTCACAGGACTTGGTGCAATCATCTACAAGAAGTATGGCTCCAAAGACCTTGTGGAGCTGCTGCCAAGTCTGGGGTTCTGTTGCTCATACAATGATGCAAAAGTTCTAGAAGCTTCGTGCATTGAGGAACCACCCAAGGTGTTGCTGGAAGGATCTTTCAGCCAATTTGCTTGGGATAACGCTGATGCCAACATGGACACACTCGATGGCAATAAAACATTCCATGCCATGGGAGGTCTTCAGTGCATAACTCCTCGTACTTCAGTGCACTCAGAGACAAGGATACCCAAGTTGAAGAAGTTATCGTCAGTCCAAGAAATGAGTTCATCCACCAGTATCCCACTGGTACCTTTCCACCTGGACACGATGCAGCAGGGCCTAAAGTCAATACTTATCGACGATGTCAACCAGAAAAATCCAGTCAATGAGGAAAACCTTTCCTCCTCTGACTTCCTGTGGATTTACGGCAAGTGGAAACAGCGCCTTGACGTGACTGGATGGAATGGCTTTATGGAGAAGGTGACAGCAGGGCAGCCATATTCTGCATCTCGTGCAGTGTGCCTACCCTTCCTGAACTCTCATCCAGGACACGTTGACACAATTTACTCTGTCCTGTTGGAATCTGTTCGAAGAAAAGGCAAAAACCAGAATTGCTGTTTTGTCACATTTGATCAGCCACTGTTCCAGATAGCGCGTGAAATCGTGGCCTCGTGTGACCCCAGTTCCCCAGTATCCTCAGTCATCGTGTCTTGGAGGTTTCCACCTTCTCATGTCTTTCATGGGAGCCATAGGTTACATTATGGATGGGAGTGGACTACAAGATCTTCTGAGCACTGTTAGTACCGAGTCTGAGTTATCTCCGATAAATCTCAAAATCAGTGACGAAAAGTGTGTTAAATGTTATAGAGTAGTGAAAAACGGTTTTCTATGTACAATTTGTGATGAATGGTACCATTTTCGCTGTGGAAATATCAATATCAAGTCCAATTTTAACAAACATGAAAGTGAGTGGATCTGCGTTGCAGGTAAACAAAGCGGCAATAGCATGGAGATTAAACAACAACAACAAAACAATTATGAATACGTAGTTAAAATTGTAGGTGTACTTCAAGAAGACTTAATGGCCTTGAGAGCTGAAAATGAATCTTTAAAAGAAAGAATTGCAGCGTTAGAAGAATACAAGAAAGAAATACAGAATTGGACAAAGGTTACAGGTCGCAATTTTAGGCCTAATGCAAATCAAATGGGACGAAACGAGTATGTTGTGAAACACACAAGTGCAACAGTGAAGTGCTCCAATAAATTTCAAGTGCTTGAACATGTTTCAAATGACACGTTTTCACCGGAATCATCCAATAGTAAAACCAAACACAGTGCTAGGAGCCCACAGAAGAAAACTAATAATTCAACTTCCTCACGGCAAGCAGTCAACGTGTATGCAGACAGCCAGGCTAGGGGCTTGGCAGAAGTAATCAAGACTAATCTCAATAATCCTTGTACACAAGTGTGTGGATCAGGAAAACCTGGTGCAAAAACTGTGGATGTTCTTGCCAATTGCAATCCTCTAATGGAAAAGGACAATTATGTAGTAATTGTGACAGGGACCAACGATGTTGCTGCTAATGAAGGTAACAAATTAGTCAGGAGTTTAAAAGGTAAGCTCTCAATAATGAATAATTCACGAGTAATTGTTGTTAATGTACCTTATAGACATGATCTTATTGTTACGTGCCACCCCCTAGTGGCACTTTTGTTAACTGGATTACGGTGGGGGTACAAAGCACAACACCAATTACTGCTTAAAGAAATAATTAACTTTATTGTGGCCAGAAAATTACACTAATCAGCAAATACAAGCAATCAGGAGCCTTCTCCAGTTTCCTCAAGTCTCTTCCTTATGCGCTCTTGGCCCCTTTCACTTGCAACAGACCACAGAAGTTAATCCGTCCTAATGAGTCCGGTGGCCTTGGCAGAAGCTACCTGCCCCTCTTCCTCAGATACAACAAATACAGTTACTTACGAGCACTTGATGTACGCTGTTCACAAGCTGGGAGAAACAATGTCACAGGATTTCGTAACTCGCACAGCACTTCGTCACCACACTTCTGTCGCACAAGATAATCGCTCGCACTAGCTCGTAAAACTCAACAACAACCACTGCTTGACGGGTCACTCTTATATAGCCGGCCGGTGACTCAATAAATGCTTCTAGATCCATCCAGAGTCCACGGCTTCTCGAGGTTTCCAGCGCTGGTCCAGTCACGAATGTTCTGGACTATCCCTTTGTCCTAGTAGCCCTGTTGCATAAGGCGCGCGCAATACAGGAGGCAGGGCACAGCCCAGCCCTGGGGCAGTTGTGACTCACGCGGCGACTGATGACACAAACTCACAGCCGTAACATTATGAAGGAATCTTGTGTTAATATGGCTGTAAGTGAAACAAATGCTCAAATTCATAGCTTATGTAAACATTTAAAAAATTGTGAAGTTGTTGATATTTCCAAATTTAGCAGAGAAATGTTTACTAAGCATGGCTTGCACCTTAACCACAAAGGGAAATACGCACTAGGAAAGGAAATTTCTTGCATTATCAGGAGGGAGATTAGCGATGTCTCAAAATTGAGAAAAGCTATACCTCTTACCTGGCCTTTGCAGGGAAACGTGCTAGGAAACTCGGATCCTTAAACCAGAAACCTTGTACAAAGATCCGAGTTGAAAATAATGTTACAGACAAATTATTAATTTTGAATGAACTTACTAAAGATGTAAATATCACTGAAAACAAATCTGATGAGCTATCTTCACAAGTTTTGAAAGAGCTTAATATATTTCATATCAATTTACAATCTATAAGAAATAAGTTAGGTGAACTAGAAATCTTACTCAATTCCCTTTCAATAGATATCTTGTGTGTAAATGAACATTGGCTTGTGAAGGAAGAGGTTAGTCTTCATATTCCATCTGGGTATGAGGTAATGACTAGCTTTTGTAGAAAAATTAAATCAAACCGGGGTGTTGCTATATTCAAGAAAGTAACTACAAGCATGGACAGTATAATAATGGATTTAAATGATTTCTGTATAGAACAGCTCTTTGAAGTAGCTGGGGTAAAGTTTACAAGAGCTAAATTTATTATTATTTCCATATATCGTACACCTGATTCGGATGTCCAGGCCTTCATAAACATATGGGAAAGGTTTGCTTGTTACTTAGCAAAATTCCAAAAGTATAAAATATATTGTTTAGGGGATATTAACATAAATGTATTAATTGAATCACTGGCAAAGAAACAATTCTGTAACATTTTAAAATCTTTTGATTTTTATCTGATCAATAACCAACCAACTAGAAAGAAGTCTTGTTTAGATAACATTATTACTAATGTGCCAACAAATGGTTATAATTTTGGTGTTACAAAACCTCTCTTGTCTGACCATAGTGGCCTCTGGCTTACATTTCAAATTGATACAGGACACTTCCCAGAAAATAGGCAAGTCAAGCATATTAGGATGTTAAGCGACAATAACTTTCTCAGATTAAGGCACGAGTTGACCAGCAGGAATTTGGAAAACATAATTGTGAGCTATAACAATGTTTCTGAAGCAGCTAATAAGTTTATGAATATAATACATACTTCCTTAAATAAATGCTGCCTAATTAAGAAAAAAATAATTAACACTCCAGATCAAAAACAAAGTAAAAATAATACCAAATGGTATACGCCTTACCTTGATGTTATTAGGAAGCTAAAGATCATGTATTACACTAAAGCAAAGAAAGGAGACCCACAGGATATAGAAAACTATAATCACATAAAAAAATTATATCGGGGGGAAATTAAAGCAGCATAAAAGAGAGCGAATGATGAGTTCATTAATAATGTAAAGAATAAATGTAAAGCTGCTTGGTTAATCATAAACAAGGAACTGGGTAAACATAAAAGTAAGGACTCTACATCAATAACGCCAAATGTGTTAAATGAATATTTTATAAATTCTGTTGAAAATATGGTCAAAAGTTTGGAATATGAAAATCATCATACAAAGTTTATGAAGAAATTGGAAAACCATAAGGTAGATGAAAATCCCACACCATCCTTCAGATGGAAACAAATAACATATGAGAAGGTTCTAAAAATAGTTTCAGAACTAAACAATTCAAAATGTGAGGATTATTATGGAATGTTGAATTTTATTCTAAAACAAATAATATACCTTTAACTTATCTAATAAACTGGATATTTACTACTGGAGATTTTCCAGAGTGTCTGAAAATCACCATCACAATTCCAGTCCATAAAAATGGTGATATGATGGACCCCAGTAACTATAGGCCAATCTCAATTGTCCCAATTATTTCCAAAATAATAGAACAGTGTATGAAAGAACAATTATCAGCATTCTTTGAGGAGCACAAGTTGTTTAATAGTACCCAATTTGGTTTCAGAACTGGTAAGTCAACGGTTCAAGCTGTTGAAGCTGTTGTTGATGAAGTGCTTGCTGGATTTGAATATCAACTTATTACATCTGTCACAATCTTAGACCTAAGTAAAGCTTTCGATTCTGTGGATCATAATATATTAATACAAAAACTTCACTATTATGGAGTCAAAGATTGTGAATTATCATTAATTACCTCCTATCTCCACAAGAGAAGGCAAATAGTTGTAATAGACAACCAAAAATCTGCTCCGCTCATTGTAAATACAGGTGTAGCCCAAGGTTCAGTCATTGGAGCCTTTTTCTTCCTGGTCTATATAAACGACATTGTTAGTAATATAAATGCCAAGTCAATACTGTATGCTGATGACGTCACTGTAATAACAAGTGATAGAGACCTAACTTGCCTTGAAGAGAAAAGAAACAAATTATTAGGTGAATCAACTTCTTGGCTAAAGGTAAACAAACTATTTCTAAACAGTAACAAAACAGAAGAAATCCATTTTCACTTAATCAAATTGGCTTCACGTAGTCATGAATGCAGCTCTGTTAAGTTGTTGGGAATCCATTTAGACTCTAAATTAAACTGGGACATTCACACACAAAAATTATGTACAAAATTAGCACGAGTCTTATTTTTATTGCGAAGACTCAAACAATCAGTTAGTGCTAATCAGATGATTCTAGCATACTATGCATTTTTCCATTCACATTTAACTTATGGTATAATATTGTGGGGAAACTCAACAGGGGCACAAGATGTTTTCAGATGGCAGAAGAAGGCAATAAGATGCCTACAAGGCAAGCCTAGTACAGAATCCTGCAGAAATCACTTCCAAGAACTTGGAATTATGACTCTTACATCAATATACATATTCCATAGCTTAGTGTATATTAAAGAAAATCTAAGTGTATATAAAAATCGAAGGGATGTGCATTCACACACCACAAGAATAAGAAACCAGTTAGATACACCTCATGTCAGGTTAAAGAAAACACAACACCACTACAAATACTATGGAATTAAAATCTTCAACAAACTACCAACAGAACTACAGCAGGAGTCTATAAACATTTTCAAAGCTTCCATTAAGCGATGGCTCATTAACAGCAGTATTTACACTTTGGTCGAATTGAAGAGAAAATTACACTCTGCCCAGATGGACTATAGAAGATCAACTTCTTCTTACTGTATTCGTGTTATTTTATTCTTATTTTATTTTATAGAATTCAGTAAGCTGGTATCAATACTTGTAATATATTATACATATTGTTAGTTATTGTTGTTTTAAGGGGCGGAACTACGAGGTCATCTGCCCCATATTATACATACCTTTGTAATTTTATTGTAAATTGAAAATGTATTTTTAACAATGTGACGTAGTCTAATACAACGATAAGTTGTTAAATGACAATAAATATTGATTGATTGATTGATTGATTGATTGATTGATTGATTGATTGATTGATTGATTGATATGCACGAGCATCAACAGAGAAAATGTTGACAGGTCATGCTTATTCGAGGGCAGTCAGGGGGCACATTTTAGTTCACCTGGCTTTGGCAAACATTGTGTTGTCAAGTATGGACATATGTCATCAAGACAGCGATGCGATTTTGGAAATACTCAACAATGTTGGTTCCCCACTCTTTCAAGAAAAATTGCAGCAACCGCCCTTCCCAGACATTTTGAAACAGTTCAATGAAAAGTTGTTAGAAATTGCAGACCGTGGAGCAACCGCTAAATTATGGGTGCAATATTTCAACATGGTTACACTTGTGAAGAGATATATTCAGGCCGAACGAAGTGCCGACTTTCAACAGCATTTGGATTGTGTGCAGCAAATGTTGCCCTACTTCCACGCTAGTGGACACTTTCTGTACGCCAAATCTGCCCAGTTGTAGATCCAGGACATGTTGAACCTGCAGTCAGTGATGACAGCTGATGAGTATCACCAGTTTGTGAATAAAGGCTTCTTCATAATCAGAAGAACCGACAAGTTTTGGTCTGGTATTTGGACAGATATGACCATTGAGTAGGTGGTTATGAGGACCATGAAGACGAGAGGTGGAGGGTTGACTCACGGTCGAGGCATAACTGACAGCACCATCATGAAATGGGTTGCATCCATGCCTCCCATTATGGAAATTTCAATGCAATTTGAAGATTTTTGTGGCTTCACATATGTATCATCAGAACAACACGTTGATGCCTGGCTGACGAGGGTTACGAGAGACAACAACGATTCGGCACTGCTGCTTGACTGGTTTGGATCAAATGATCCGTTTCCATTTTCAGATTTTTGGATGAGTATTAGCACAGGAGTGACAGGGGATGAAACCATCAATTGCCATGAGGCACTAGAAAAGGGAAAAAGAGAGCATTCAGAGGATCGTTGGACAAAATTTCAGTGATGTTAAGTTCCGCAGAAAAGATCGGGTAATTCCTTTGAAAGCAGTTAAATCCAAAGTCAGAATCCATCAAGAAGACATCCCAGTGAATTCAGATACCCTCTTTCGACGAATTACATTCTTTAAACAGTCAAATGAGCAACTGAAATCTTACTTTGAATACGAGTTGGCTCCATTCCCGCTTCGACGACACGGGGCTACGGAAAATCAAAAAGTCTGTGTTCTATGAGTTATTCGAACCTCTGACTGAAGCACCTGATCTCTCTCAAAGTGCCTTAGTAATTGACGGTGGTTTTCTTATACACAAAGTGCATTGGCAGTCCTAAGAAAAGTTCTTTAGTATAATAAATAAGTACACCAACTACTTGAAATGTCACTACAAGCCGGAAACAACGACAATAGTTTTCGATGGCTATCCAGAAGATGCCGAGGCCAAAAGCACGACGTGCGCCGAGAGGCTTCGACGCCAGACCAAGCTTTCTGCAGCGACTGTGGTCTTCACAGAAGCAATGACGTCAACGATGCCAAGGGAGAAATTTTTGTCTAATGACAAGAATAAAGCACGGCTCATTGACATGTTGACTACAAAGCTAACGTCTGAAGGCTTCACGGTAATCCAGGCTGTTGAAGATGCTGACTCCCTCATTGTCAGGCAAGCCATGGAAAAGTCAAAGAAGTTTCCCAAAGTGGTTATTGTTGGAGAAGACACAGACCTCCTCATACTTCTCACAGCACTGGCGCCGTCGTCTTCAAATGTCCTCCTTATGAAGCCAGGAAAGGGCACCGCGGACAACATATTCTTTTCCTCAGATCAGCTGAAATGCTCAAATGTTGTCAAAGAGCACATACTCTTTCTGCATGCCATGAGTGGCTGTGATACTACCTCGGCGTGTTATCGGCAGGGGAAGATGAAATTTGTAAATACCCTTGAAAAATCTGAGAAGTTGCAGGAAGCTGCCAAGTGTTTCAAGACGCACCATTCCACACACGAAGAAGTCGCAGCAGCTGGTGAACAGTTCCTGGCAGCAGTATATTCACCAAAAAACGATGGCAAGTCACCCGATGATCTGCGATTTTCAACCTTCACGAAGACATTGTCAAAGGCTGCCTTCGACCTGACTGCTCTGCCCCCTACAAGCACAGCTGCAAAACAACATTCGTTCCGAGTGTACCACCAGGTACAGGCTTGGTATGGGCGAGAGCTCGACCCTATCACTTGGGGTTGGCGAAGATCCGCGCAAGGACTCCTCCCAGTCACCAACACCAAGGACCCTGCTCCCAGCGAGGTGCTACGTGCCATAACATGCAAGTGCGTCCAGGGGTGCAGGGGCAAGTTCTCCTGCAGAAAGGCTGGACTGAAATGCTCAACAATCTGCTTTAACTGTCGGGGCCAGGCTTGCTCGAACTCGCCTTTGGAAGAAGAGGAAGAAGTCATCACTAGCCCCATGAATTTGGATGAGGAATTCGAGTCAAGAGACGTACATCATGATGATGAAGAGGACGGATCTACCGACGAGGAAGAAGAAGAAGCCTGGGAACCTGCGTCCATGGAACCAGAAGCGGGGCCATCGTCTTTAAAAAAAGTGTAAATAGACTTTCACCACTTACTTTTTATTAATTTCATAATTTCATTAAATTACCCATTTCACTCAATAACAATTCACACGTTACTTGAAAAAAAAAATGTTTTTACATGTTTATTGTTTTTCTTCTTCACTCCTGATTTCCTAAAACAGCAACAACAGCCATCACATCTCGAAACTTGAATTAAGATTTAAAAAAGTCAATGAGTATCCATTAAAGTGAAGTGCTCTCAGTTTTTCTTCTGAATTCTCAGAAAATGCAATTACATATTATTCACAACTTTTATTTCATGAGTTTTTGAATTGGAACAGCCGTTTGGGTGCTAGAGACGACTGAAAGTCGAGGAATTCGGTTTTTTCGCCAAGATGGAAAAAAATTCCAACTTTGATTACTCCCTCAAATTCTCATCAAAATTTAAAGTTTGGGAGGTCATTGGACACAGAATTTTATGCTCTTTAAAAAAGGTAAGTATAAAATTTTCTGCAAGGCCCTTAGTTTTAATGTTATGGACGAAAAACTGAAAAAAGTCTGAAAATTTCGTGTTTTTTTTGGCCGCCAAACGTTATGCTCACTTCCTGCGATGGTGCAAACTCAGAGTACATGTTTTCTACATGGAATCAAGGTATTAACACCATTTCCAGCTTGCCGGAAATTGATGTACACTCGATCCCTTATTTTACTGGACTATTATACTGTTTGCTTCGTATATGAAATGAAAGCCCTATGTATTTACTATAAGTTTGTAAGCTCTCATAATTCTATGTTACATATTAGTGAAGCTATGATTTACTTGTTAACTGTGTGCGTAGACTCCCACTCGTGGTGTATGAGCCGCTTAAAAGAAAGGATTCCAACTCCGATGTCGTGCTGCAACGCATGTATTAAATGTTTGAAATCTAAATTATATTAAACAAAACCACCAATAGTCAATAAATATACTGTTATAATTATGATTGTTTATTATTTATTCGATTGTTCCCCTTTAGGAGAGCGATTGAACTTGAATACATGATTTCCTCTTCTAGCGTTTTCCCGCTTCTCTTCCCATAATCTCTTCATCCTCTCAAAATGCTCCTTCTTCCGCTCAGCTGTCCATTTTCTTCCAGGCTGTCGTGATGGTCTATGATCAAACTTAACATTTTTGATTTTATTCCTGCACTCGGTGCGGTCCTCAAGATTTTCTATGTTGACCTGTTGTAGGTCCCTCTGGACCTCTGTCAGCCACTCCGTGCCACGCTTGCTCTGTGTTATAACGTTGAGCAATTTCTTCGCCGTTCTGAAGTTTTCCATCCTGTAAATGTTTATATAAAACTGTACTCGGCGTTTTCTGATTACGTCCGTTATCGTGCGGATCTTTTGGTAGAGTTCATCCAAATACCGTTATTATTAACTGCCCCGCAAATCTTTCTGAGATTTTTTTCTTTCCTGTTTTTCTATATCCTTAATTTTGGAATGACCGTCGATCACCATTGTTTCGGCTGCGTAAGTTGCTTATTATTATTATTATTATTATTATTATTATTATTATTATTATTATTATTCTTTCTTCGATTCGGCCAACTAGGGACCACGTCAGTTCAACTGTCTCTTCTTCCGAGCTTTAACTACCGCCCAGTGTTCCCGCATTCGTCTCCGGTGTTGTTCTTTTCTCTCTTGGGACCACACCTTCCCTGTCTTCAGCTTCGGCTTTTCCTGGAAACCTTTGTGCGTACCTAGTTTTCCCTGAAGTGGAACTCGCTCCTGGATATCTTTAGGGGAAATTTCCATTTCACGTAGATCTTTCTCAACTTCCGTGAACCATGCCCCTTTGGTTTTCTTATCCTGAAAGTACGTCAATATCCGTTTTGATATCCTGCCTGGGCTCATTCGTGTCACGTGGTTATAAAAGGCAATCCTTCTTTTTCGAATCGTGTCACTGATCTTCTCCACGTGCTTGTATAATTCGTGGTTGTGACGCCTTCTGTACTCGCTGTTTTCTTTGATAGGACCCAGGATTTTCCTCAAAATCTTCCTTTCTTTCGCCTCTAGTTTTTCCACTAGACCTTTCCTGTTCATTATTAGAGTCTCTGCCGCATACAGAGCCTCTGGTCGAACAACAGTGCAGTAATGTCTAATTTTGGCGTTTAAGGATATCGATCTCTTATTGTAGATGTCTTTAGTCAGATTGTATGCCATTTCCATTTTATTAATGCGTGACACGAAGGCTTCTTTCTCTGATAGGTTAGGCTCTATCCATTCACCGAGGTATTTAAACTTCTCTGCCTTCTGAACTTTTCCTAGTCCGACCTCCAGTTCCCTGGGCGCTGATTTTATGTTTGTCATGAATTGTGTCTTCTCAAAGGACATTTGAAGCCCAGCTTTCAGTGCTTGATTTTTCAGTTGGTTAAGTTGTTCTTCTGCCGTATCAATGGACTCTGAAAAGATCACTAGATCATCTGCAAAGGCTAGACAGTCGATTGTGAGATTCATATACTTGTACCCTAGCCTTACCCCATTTTCTACCCTTGAATTATTATTATTATTATTATTATCATAATTAGTGTTATTAGTTGTTGTTCAATGTACTGAGACTAGTTTCGACCACAGTGTGGTTATCATCAGCAATCTCAAGTTGCCAGAAGGAACTATTAAAAATTAAAATTGCGAGTAATTGAATATTGATTATTATTGGATTATGATGTTGGTCATCATCAAATTTGTTCCGTATATGAAGATAAACTTGATAATATCAAAACAGTGGAAGATTTGTATGTAAGGATTATTTAAACAAACTATGAAAATAACTCTGTTGTATTTTTTTTGAGATTCTGTTAAAATATTCCAATACTGTGGGAATCAGATCTGATACAAAGTTATTTAACCAAAAAATATGTTAACCAACAGGAAATTAAATTACTTGAACATAATAGATGTAATAGTAAAATTACGAGTGATGGACGAAGCAAAGACGATAATATAAAAAGTAGGTTAGCACAGGGAAGGGGAGCATTTCTACAGAAAAGGAATCTGTTGACATCGAATATAGATTTAGGTATTAGGTAGTAATTTTTGAAAGCCTCTGTCTGGAGTGAGTCGCTCTATGGAAGTGAAACTTGGACTGTTGATGCAGCAGAAAAGAGGAGAATTGAAGCGTTTGAAATGTGGTGTTACAGTAGAATGATGAAGATCAGATGGGTAGATAGGGTTACGAAGACGATTGAGAGAGATGTTTCTGGCGACTGCTAATGAGGAGAAGACACATACTAAGACACACAGGAATAGCAAACTTAGTTATAGAAGGAAGGGTCGAGGATAAGAACTGTAGGGGTAGACAAAGGTTAGAATATTGTTTTAGATCCCTTATTGGGGGGTGGTTGGATCTAAAACGGAAGAGTTATTGTGTTAATTTATAAGGAAGTGCCTAAAAGGGGGTAGCTTCCCGTAGTCGGGCAAGCTGACCAGTGTAGAGTGTTGTTTAGTGTTAGGAACTAGGGGGCGCTCCTATAAAAGATGTAGATGTATGTTAGGGGATGGAACTTAGCGTACAGGTCAACGCGCTGGTCTTCCGGCTGGCTGGCTAGTTATATAACCGATGTGCACGCGTCAGCTTTATGGCGCGCGCCGCTCCTAGCAGTCAGGCCTATACGGGAATACAATGATACTTGCGCTAGCAAGTGTCTGGCTACTGTACGTCACGTCTAATCGTGACGGAGGATTCAGGAAGGGAGTTAGGACGTAAAGAAGCGTGTAAAACAGTAATACAGGTGTAGTGTACTGACCAAGTATTTATTGGTCAGTAATATGGAATTATGAGTCCCTTTTAAGGGATGTAGTAAATGTTACAATGTAAGTGTACAAACTTGTGTATACAATTTGTGGGTAAAGGTTACAAAGTACAGGATTCTGAACACTGCTGACTCACCTGATGATAACAGCGATAGCCTCCGGCCGACGCACTGTAAGACTGGTAATTGAGAGAGCTTGACCTCTTTAAGGCTCCCTCTTATATTCTCCGGCGTTGTGCTGTCAGCATTCCGCTGCATAGATGTCCCAGTTAATTGTGTGTCGCTGTTTGTGGTAGTGATGCAATTATTGGGTAAGCTTTCCAGACTGGTTAGCTGCCCTTGCGGTGTTAATAGATGTTGGTCTGGCCTTACAAGATTTGCCAGTTAGGGGTGATTTAAATAGATGATGGGGGGATGGCCTCCAGGGGGTGCATACCCCTGGGGGACTGTACAATATGTTAAACTGATTGCCTCGGATGTAGTGTGTGGTAGCTATGTAGAGATGAAACGATTAGCTCAGGACAGGTAAGCATGGAGAGCTGCATCAAACCAGCCAAAAGACTGAAGATTCAAACAACAACAACAGTAAATTATCTTCTAAAAAACTTATAAAAGTGCTGTGTTGCTCTCAAGATTTAAAATCAAATAGTATTTTTAATTTTTACACATACAAAAAAAGTCAACCCCTGGCACTATCCAGCCCATGACGGGCTAAGGCCGACCAAGCGACCGCTGCCCAGCCATTCGGCCTGCAGATATTGGGGTGACGCGTGATCAGCGCGTCGGGTCCCCTCGGCCGTTAATCTTGGTTTTCGTGATCGGGGCGCTGTCTCACTGTCAGACAGCTACTCAATTGTCCTCACGAGGCTGAGTGCACCCCGTTCCAACCCTCACGTCAGATTTTTAAAATCCCTGACGGAGCCCGGGATCGAACCCGGGGCCTCCGGGTGAGAGGCAGACGCGCTACCCCTACACCACGGGGCCGGCTTTACACAAATAAGGAATATTAATAATTATTCGTTAAAATCAAATAGAAATGTTCTTTTAATGTTTATGCAAACATAGTAGCGTTGGGTGTGAGATGTGCTCTACGAAAAACAAAATGCTGAGCGGTAATTGTTCAGGATTATTCTGCAAAGAGAATTAATTAAGCATTCAAACTATATTACAACACGCGAGATTTTTCAATCAATTTTAGATATTTTGATTGATAAGGACTAATTTGTTTCAGATATGGTTAGTTTCATATAATACACTCACTCACTCACTCACTCAGAAGGCTTCTATGGGACACGGAGATCCCGCACCGATCTCACAAAATACCTCCACTGAACTCTGTTTTGGGAGAGTTCTTGTCAGTTGTCCACAATCAGATGTCTACCAAAGTTTGGAGATTTCTTTATTCTAGGAACTTCGTGGTCTTCCTACTGGCCTTATTCCTCTTGGTTCTTCTTTAAAGATCTGTAAGACCATCCTATCATCTCCCATCCTTAATACATGACCAGCCCATTGAAGACTTCTGGAGTTAATGATGTTGAATATTGGTGATTGCTGTGATAGTGAGTGTTAGTTGGTTGGTTCCTCAGTTTAGGGGCTGCGACAACGCGGTCATGTATCTCCGTGTACTTTGGGTGTGTGTAGAAAATGTCTGATAACCGCTGTTAATTGTGATGGCTGTATTAGTGTGTGTATCTGTTTTTTAATTTAAGTACAGATTGCAACTTAGAATTTTTGAAATAGTTCCTACTTTTGCCGCCTAACGCCACCTTCAACGACTACTAGGCCTAGTTCAGAACGTAGCTACTAGAGGACACCGCAGTCGGCTCTTGGCAACGAACATAGAAACCTAAGAGCGTTGTTTACATTCTTATCCTATCCAATTTAGCTTCACACAGGTGTAATTAGTGGAAGGTTCTTTAACATGCCATAAATCTGTGACATGGGACCGCCGGCTTTACTTCCCCTCCGAAGGAAGGCGTACTGGGGGATTTTTATGTCTTTATTTGATCTTCTTTTCCAACTTTGAGATGCGGGGTCAAAAAATGGCCCAAGAAATGTCCTGTTTTGTTAAACTCCATGATTCTGCACCGAAAAACACGTCAATATTCCTCTTTTCTGACCTTGTACTGAGTTTTTTGGTCATTAATTCTAAGGCATAGTCTTAAAGCTTCAACAAACAATTTCCTTAACTCAATCTCATTTCTTCCTATGAGTACAATATCAAATGTCTTAGCTATACATGTATTAAATGTTCATTACAATTTGAATGCAGCCTCCGAGCTGAGTCCCGATGGGTATGATCTGTTTGTGTTCCAGAGACCGCCATGGGCCGCCAGGTGCGAGCTCAGGACGACAGCCACTCGGAGTATGTGAGAGCAGTGTACGAGTGAGTATGTGTGTGCAGTCAACAGTATACTCGTAGTATATAAAACCAATACCGCAGTGAATAGTATCAACATTCGTATTTAAGTACAAGGTTTACCTACAATAAAATTAGGCTGCAATACAAAAGGAACTGAATCTCTTGACATGAAAAGGTCAGGTGTGATCATAACGCAGTTCGTGGAGTGAACAAATTTCATTGTGAACGTTTCCAGCTAATAATAGCCTATGGAATGTTTAACTCTTCACATGTTAAGTGGTCTGTATATTAACCACCTACTACAGTATATTGTCAAAGTGGCCGATAGTTGAATCTTTCAGTCATATGTCAACGATTTTTCTTTTGGAAGTTTAAATACGAGGGCTGGTTTCTTTTTTCAAGTTCCGATGGAGTGTATAAAAATAACAGATTGACATACCAAACTGATTTTACTACTAAATGTTTGCTTGTTTTTATTCTTTTGTCTCAACATAATCGCCAAAATGATTTAAATATTTGTCGTATCGTTACAGCAGCTTTCCAATGCCCCCGGCAAACAATATTGCCGCCACTGAGGTGGGTATGTCTGGACAGTCTCCTGAAGTGTTTCCTTTTTGGCGAGGCGTTGCCGCCCAACCGTACTTTCAATTCTCGAAAAAGGTGAAAACCATTCAGTGCTGGTTTGGACTAAACGGCAAGTGGTCCAAAACTTAACACTTGAATTCTTTGAAAATGTCTATCGTAACGTTGACACAGTGCGGTCGTGAATGATTTTCACCTTTTTCGAGAATTGAAGGTATGGTTGTGCGGCAACGCCTCGCCAAAAAGGACCGATGACTGAAATTTCTTGATTTTCTTTACATTAATCGAATTTCTGAATTATTGTTCAAAGATCACCTCAAACCTTCTATTGTCCGAAAATGGCAGAATATTTCAGGTTTTTCAAGGCTGTACGAACATTTTAATGAGCTGCTGTATGGGCATTTAACCCTTATATCGTTCGGAGTAGAAACATGCACCCTGTCCAGAAGAGAAGAAAGTAGGCTCCAGGCATACGAAATGAAGTTTATACGAACTAAACCTTTCTTACGAGATGTTGGCATGATGATACGCTGTATACTGATGGTTGTTCACCGGAAACTCAACCATATCCGGTTGATAAAATTAGTAGTTTACCTTTTCTCCCACTGCAAGCACTAGTGTGAGTCAATGTCAAATTTCTCTTAAGCCCTTAAAACTACTTCCTCTGAGAAGATTTTTTAGCCTACTTTTCACATTTTGCAAAAATGAGGAAAAAGTAGACTTATGAGATCGGGCAAATGTCTGTCTGTCTGTCTGTCTGTCTGTCTGTCTGTCTGTCTGTCTGTCTGTCTGTCTGTCTGTCCGTCTGTCTGTCTGGCTGGCTGTGTGTGTGTCCCCCCCTATCAACTCCTAAACGGCTGCAGCAATCGAAACAAATATCTCACGGCCATATTTGAAAATGATGTCAGTGCTACCAACTGCTAAAAAAATCGCAATTGAAATTTGAGCTCCATGTTGGATATCTTGGAAAGTATGAATGGGAGCTATTTCAAAATTGGCATACGTACAGATCATAATATTTCAGTTTAATTTCCAGGAGGCCAAACATGGCAGTGTTGCCAAAATGATTATAAGCCTCCTGATAGGTCCAATTTTTAAATGCATATAACTTCTACACTATCAATTGGAATTCAACCAAATTTCGTATGTTGTATGTGTACATAACCAGATATGACTGAGCGTATTCTTGAGACCTACCAGGGCTGCCAACTGTTAATAAATGCTCCTAATTTATTTTATCCAAATACCAATATATCAGAAAGTATGCAAGCCGACAGCTTTAAACTATGCACACGTATAGTACCTGACATTCTATATTAATTTGGAGTAACTTATATACGTCAGTGCTACCAACATGATTCTAAGCCTGCTGACAAGTCCAACTTTAAATACATGCAACTTCCATACTATCATTTGGATTTCAACCAAATTACGTATGTGTTATGTGTACCATAACAGATATGACTATGCGTATTCTAAGGAGCAACCAGGGCTGCCAACTGTTAATATGTGCTGTCCCTATTTTTGTTACCCTATTATCAATATATCAGAAAGAATGCCAGCCAATAGCTCAAAAATTTGCACACGTATAGTACCTGGCATTCTAGACGAATTTGGAGTAACTAATATACGTCAGTGCTGCCAACATGATTCTAAGCCTGCTGATAGGTCCAATTTTAAAATGCATGTAACTTCTATACTAACTAATGGATTTCATTCAAAATTGGCACAACAATAGATCATATTATTTCAGATTATTTCTGACCAATACATGCATGACATTGTTGCCAACATGATTTTACGCGCGCTGTTAGATCCAATGTTTAACTGCATGTAAAGTCCATGCGATTCATTGGACTTCAACCAAATTTTGTATTTTGTACCTTAAGAGATGGAACTAAGAATATATTCAGTCATCAGGGCTGCCAACTGTAGTGCTCTATTAGGATACATTATGCCAAGTATACAGTATTTCGAACTAATTGGAAATTTCGATATTAGCAACTTAATTTCGTCATTATTCTAGATAGGTTCATATTCTGTAGAATAATCATTGGCATGAAAAGTAGGCTGTATAGTTCTTAACGGAACTTCTTGTTTTAATTAAAAAACCAAGGAACACATTTAAGAAATAAATATTCAAATATGTTAATTTGGCGAGGATTTGAATCAAAAAAGAATACGAGTAAAGGAACAAGCGATTTTAGGTTGTTTATCCGGAGCTGCATTTAGGACGGAGGTGATTCTTCGAAAATTGGTATTTTTGTTTCATTGAGCCCTCGAGAGCCGCGTTTACACTGGAGTTGACAACAGTGTTGCCAACAAATGTTGCCAACATTTACAAAAATCGTTCTAAAATTTTTGTCAACATTGCTGCCAACAATGCTGTCAACACCGAAAAAATGTTGGCAACATTACCCACCAGCAGTCGGTAAAGATCAAAGAGTGTTGTTAACATTTGTTGGCAGCAATGTTGAAGGGACTTAAAGTGACCCGCAACAATGTTGGCAACAATTCCCCTTCAACTTAGAGGTGGGACAATCGACTACTTTTAACCATCGACTGACTAGTCATTCATTGGAAGAAACTATCGACTAGATAGTCGACTACTTTCAGTCGAATGGTTACCTGAATTCGCATAGCTCCTAAGCGTGTTGTTTCATGTATTCGACTGAAAGTAGTCGCTTCTAGGCACCGTACAAAGCACTGCAAGCCGTTACCGGCTGAGTTGAGTCGTACCAACAGATGAAAATCAAACTTCTCCTTAACCCACCTATTTTTGCAGACGTTAGTTTGGACTACTCGACGCTCGGCAACATGCAATTGGTCAAAGTTATTTATTTATTTTTACTGTGCTTCGAAATGGTGGTTTACGTCGTGTAGAGTGCGGCCATTATTTGCAATGTTGCACATTTCATTTAATGCAAAATGTGTGAGTAAATGTTCCCCAATACCGGTATTGATACGGGGCACATTACCTGTATGTAACCGGGTGAGTTAGCCGAGGTCGTTGCGGCATGACTGTTGGCAGTCGCTCACATCCGGGAGGCGAGGAGGTTCGAATCCCCCCGCCGGCAACCTTGAAGATAGTCTTCTGTGGTTTCCCATCTTCCTTCCAGGCAAATGCCGGGGTTGGTCCCTAACTATAGGCCACAGCCGCTACCTTCCAACTCCTCGACCCTCCCATCCAACATTCCTCCCAAACGGTACTTGTAGCTCACCCATTGGGTGTCCGTCTCGAAGCAGCTACAAAACTGGCGAGCCGAACATGTCCTCGGACACTCCCGGCACTAAAAGCCATACGCAAAAAAAAACTGTATGTATTGTGGATAAGTGAAGTAATAGACCAATACTTAATTAACCTAAGAGTAAATTAAATCACTATTACTGAGAGGGAGTTCTTAAGTACCGGAACAATTCCATAGCCAACATTGAAATAATCACACTTCATTTTTAATGCCAAAAAATAGTAAATGTAAAATATGTCCATAGAGTCATAAACAAGTTAGGCTATGTGTTCACTAATTTAATCCTCTCTGAAGTTCTAAGAACGTAGAGCTGAAATACGACTTGAGCAAGAAAATTACGGCCTACAGTAAATACATACTAAAATAGAACACTTTAGAACAGCAACGAGGGCGAACTTTCAGTGGAGATGTTGGCAACAATGTAAATACTTAGTTTTTTAAATGCGCGCGCTATCCATGTGCTGAAACAATTGACGACCAGAACGTAAAACTATCCGAGCGCGTTCTACATGTTAAAAGTTAAAACACAATTGGGATATGTCGTTTGCAAACGACTTGTTTATGTTACGGTGAGTAGTCGTTGAATTCATTCGACTGTTTTTTAAAAGCAGTCAAACAAGTCGATGGATTTAACATTTTTCAGTTGACTGCTGCGGTGTTGCCCATCTCCAAACAATTGACGACCAGAATCAATTTGTGCGTACGGTCAAGCTGTCCTCACAGTACCCGCTGCAATAGATGTAGAGATTCACATCACCACTCTATCTTATGATGGATGTCAGTACATAAAATCTGCCATATGGCAACGGCAGTTTAACCACAGACAACGCTACAACTCTTTCATCCCTGCCCTCATGCCTTTGCCACTAACCCCTTCCCCCCTCCCACACAGCACGCCACTGCTCTGACACAGCTGTTAGGCCAGCTACAATAACTCTCAGCCATAACCCTGTAAACTACAGCTAAACCAAACCCAGAAACCCCTAATACACTTCATTTGCAGAGCAATAAAATCCATTAAACAACTCCGCAACAAGCTTCACAAAAACCTAAATTATAAACGAAAAGACTACTCCACAAACACCAAAATCAGTAAACCTCCCTCATTTCAGCCACACTACACCTTAAACAGACATAGAACGCATAGTCATGACCCCTTCATGGAGTAGGCTATTGTCTAAACACGATCATGTCTCCTTCAACTTTACTGAAGACTTCATTAAATTCTATTTAAAAAATCATAAACTCATTCCACAAATCTTAAAATCAGTATACATTCCTCATTTCAGTTACTCTATTCATTAAACAAACATAGAAGGCGTAGCCATGACCCCTTCATGGAGTAGGCTATTGTCTAAATCTGACCACCCATACTACAACCTAACTCTAATTCAAAATTACGGCTAAATGATCCATCTGACTGGGGGGCAAAGGTTTTTACCGGCTTGCCTGGGATGATGTGCCACAAAACCGGTATCTGGAGTTCAAACATAACCTAAATATTGAATGACAATATTGAATTGTCCAATAACTTGGACAATTGGATTTAGGCTATTTCATTGAAAGAATCAACGAACTGTATAAAACTATAGGCACCTACAGGTATACTTAACTTATTAATTAAAGCTCTACAATAAACATACAGCACAATGAATTGTAGCATGAAGTTATCTTGAAGAAGTCGTTTGATTAGAACGACTACTTAAATTCGAATGATTTCATCCAATAAAAGTAGTCGTTGTAAACGACTGATCCCAAAGCAATCGTTGGAAATCATTCGAATGAAACAAGTCGTTGGCAAACGACTAATTCCAAGCGAATGAAATCATTCGAATTTAAGTAGTCGTTCTAATCAAACGACTTCTTCAAGATAACTTCATGCTACAATTCATTGTGCTGTATGTTTATTGTAGAGCTTTAATTAATAAGTTAAGTATACCTGTAGGTGCCTATTCCAATCGAATAAAAGTAGTCGTTGTAAACGACTGATCCCAAAGCAATCGTTGGAAATCATTCGAATGAAACAAGTCGTTGGCAAACGACTAATTCCAAGCGAATGAAATCATTCGAATTTAAGTAGTCGTTCTAATCAAACGACTTCTTCAAGATAACTTCATGCTACAATTCATTGTGCTGTATGTTTATTGTAGAGCTTTAATTAATAAGTTAAGTATACCTGTAGGTGCCTATAGTTTTATACAGTTCGTTGATTCTTTCAATGAAATAGCCTAAATCCAATTGTCCAAGTTATTGGACAATTCAATATTGTCATTCAATATTTAGGTTATGTTTGAACTCCAGATACCGGTTTTGTGGCACATCATCCCAGGCAAGCCGGTAAAAACCTTTGCCCCCCAGTCAGATGGATCATTTAGCCGTAATTTTGAATTAGAGTTAGGTTGTAGTATGGGTGGTCAGATTTAGACAATAGCCTACTCCATGAAGGGGTCATGGCTACGCCTTCTATGTTTGTTTAATGAATAGAGTAACTGAAATGAGGAATGTATACTGATTTTAAGATTTGTGGAATGAGTTTATGATTTTTTAAATAGAATTTAATGAAGTCTTCAGTAAAGTAGAAGGAGACATGATCGTGTTTAGACAATAGCCTACTCCATGAAGGGGTCATGACTATGCGTTCTATGTCTGTTTAAGGTGTAGTGTGGCTGAAATGAGGGAGGTTTACTGATTTTGGTGTTTGTGGGGCAGTCCTTTCGTTTATAATTTAGGTTTTTGTGAAGCTTGTTGCGGAGTTGTTTAATGGATTTTATTGCTCTGCAAATGAAGTGTATTAGGGGTTTCTGGGTTTGGTTTAGCTGTAGTTTACAGGGTTATGGCTGAGAGTTATTGTAGCTGGCCTAACAGCTGTGTCAGAGCAGTGGCGTGCTGTGTGGGAGGGGGGAAGGGGTTAGTGGCAAAGGCATGAGGGCAGGGATGAAAGAGTTGTAGCGTTGTCTGTGGTTAAACTGCCGTTGCCATATGGCAGATTTTATGTACTGACATCCATCATAAGATAGAGTGGTGATGTGAATCTCTACATCTATTGCAGCGGGTACTGTGAGGACAGCTTGACCGTACGCACAAATTGATTCTGGTCGTCAATTGTTTGGAGATGGGCAACACCGCAGCAGTCAACTGAAAAATGTTAAATCCATCGACTTGTTTGACTGCTTTTAAAAAACAGTCGAATGAATTCAACGACTACTCACCGTAACATAAACAAGTCGTTTGCAAACGACATATCCCAATTGTGTTTTAACTTTTAACATGTAGAACGCGCTCGGATAGTTTTACGTTCTGGTCGTCAATTGTTTCAGCACATGGATAGCGCGCGCATTTAAAAAACTAAGTATTTACATTGTTGCCAACATCTCCACTGAAAGTTCGCCCTCGTTGCTGTTCTAAAGTGTTCTATTTTAGTATGTATTTACTGTAGGCCGTAATTTTCTTGCTCAAGTCGTATTTCAGCTCTACGTTCTTAGAACTTCAGAGAGGATTAAATTAGTGAACACATAGCCTAACTTGTTTATGACTCTATGGACATATTTTACATTTACTATTTTTTGGCATTAAAAATGAAGTGTGATTATTTCAATGTTGGCTATGGAATTGTTCCGGTACTTAAGAACTCCCTCTCAGTAATAGTGATTTAATTTACTCTTAGGTTAATTAAGTATTGGTCTATTACTTCACTTATCCACAATACATACAGTTTTTTTTTTGCGTATGGCTTTTAGTGCCGGGAGTGTCCGAGGACATGTTCGGCTCGCCAGTTTTGTAGCTGCTTCGAGACGGACACCCAATGGGTGAGCTACAAGTACCGTTTGGGAGGAATGTTGGATGGGAGGGTCGAGGAGTTGGAAGGTAGCGGCTGTGGCCTATAGTTAGGGACCAACCCCGGCATTTGCCAGGAAGGAAGATGGGAAACCACAGAAGACTATCTTCAAGGTTGCCGGCGGGGGGATTCGAACCTCCTCGCCTCCCGGATGTGAGCGACTGCCAACAGTCATGCCGCAACGACCTCGGCTAACTCACCCGGTTACATACAGGTAATGTGCCCCGTATCAATACCGGTATTGGGGAACATTTACTCACACATTTTGCATTAAATGAAATGTGCAACATTGCAAATAATGGCCGCACTCTACACGACGTAAACCACCATTTCGAAGCACAGTAAAAATAAATAAATAACTTTGACCAATTGCATGTTGCCGAGCGTCGAGTAGTCCAAACTAACGTCTGCAAAAATAGGTGGGTTAAGGAGAAGTTTGATTTTCATCTGTTGGTACGACTCAACTCAGCCGGTAACGGCTTGCAGTGCTTTGTACGGTGCCTAGAAGCGACTACTTTCAGTCGAATACATGAAACAACACGCTTAGGAGCTATGCGAATTCAGGTAACCATTCGACTGAAAGTAGTCGACTATCTAGTCGATAGTTTCTTCCAATGAATGACTAGTCAGTCGTGAGCGCCGGTGTGATTTTGTTGCACGATAACGCAACACCTAACAAGCCCGCCAAACGAGCGAACTGCTGCAGCGTTTCAAGTGGGAGGTCTGGCAACAACCACCCTACAGTCCCGACCTAGCGCCATGTGACTTTCATCTGTTCGATAAGCTCAAAACGGAGCTCGGTGGTCGACGTTTCCAGACCGATGAGGAGGTGAAGTCTGCTGTTTCCGTGTGGTGCAGAACGCTGGAGGAACTTTCTATGGATCCGGCGTTCGCAGAAACGTTTGAAGTCTCTTGGAAACTATGTGGAAAAGTGACGTTATATTGTATGTCGTTATAGGCGTGTTGCTGTTGTATAGGTGGTGTAATAAATGGCCATAACTGGGAAGTGCAAATTATTTTTAGCCTACTTTCGATTTTTGCAAAAAATTAAAGTAGACTTATGAGATCACTGCAGGGCGAAAAAAAGTGTGTCTGTCTGTGTGAAGTGAAGTGTCGCCGTAGCTCTCTTGATACGTCAAATATCCAGTAAAAGTTCATGCTGTGTGTCGGATGGGGGCCAAAGATTTATGTTGAAAAAGTTTTTTTGATAGCGCCAACCATTTACCGGACGGGTGGGGGGTTTCGGGAAACATTGGTCATATCTCTCTTTGATGGACACACTATCAAAACCGTGCAAGGTGGACAATGTTCCCCTAATAATTAGGCTACCTATTTTGAATCTAAATTTCATTTTGTAAGTATTTTCTATCTAAATTGCATTTTGTAAATATTGTCAATTCAAATAACTGTACAGTACGTACCGGTATGTAGTTAGTTTTAGTTGTAAGTAGGTAGTTAGTTTGTATATTAGATATATGTCATTGTTCTATTAGACTGTGGTGTGTGAGAGTGTCTGGTAGCAGTTGCATTGTTTATTAGTTATAGTTTATTGTTTCAGTAGACTGTGATGTGTGAGGGTGCATGTGAGTGTGCCTGGTGACAGACTGTTTTAGTGGTAGTATTTGTTGTTGGTAGAACTTTAGTATTTTTTCGTTAGTAGAATTTTGGTATTTAATTGTTAGTACGGTAGAAGGTTAGTATTTTTGTTAGTAGAATTGCTCTTTACTTATTCTGAAAGGGAGTAGCAGCCTTTCAGAATAAATCAATTCTTTACTAGTCTTATAGACGGTTAAGATATTGATAAGATAAGCCAAATAATGGCTACACTGCGTCCTGCTGCACGGCTGAAAGCAACGGGAAACTACAGCCGTATGCTATTCCCGAGGATATGCACCTCTCTATGCATAATAACATGTGATGATGGCCTCCTCCCTTGTAAAATTTCAATCCGGAGGTAAACTAGTCCCCCGTTCGGATCTCCGGGTGGGGACTACTCGAGAGGGGGTTAACATCACAGAAGTGACAAAGAGGAAATCTGACATTCTACGGATCGGAGCGTGGAATGTTAGAAGTCTGCTAGGAAGTGGAAGGTTAGAAAACTTAGAAAGGGAAATGGATAGGTTGAGGTTGGATTTGGTTGGGATTAGTGAAATGCGCTGGCAGGAAGAACAGGATTTTGGTCAGGAGACTATAGGGTCATTAGCACTAAATCAAACAATGGCCAAGCAGGGGTTGGCCTCATATTGAGTAGGAAACTTGGACAGCGGGTGGAATATTATGAACAATATAGTGAACGGATTATTGTAGCAAAAATCAATACTAAACCTACCTGCACCACAGTGGTACAAGTCTATATGCCTACCAGTCAAGCTGATGATGAGGATGTTGAAAAGGTCTACGAAGAAATAGACGAAATTCTGAGGTATATCAAGGGTGATGAAAATGTTATAGTAATGGGAGATTGGAATGCTGTGGTAGGAAAAGGGAGAGAAGGGAAGATAGTGGGAGATTTCGGATTAGGTGAAAGGAATGATCGAGGAAGCAGGCTGGTAGAATTCTGCACCGAGCATGAGTTGGTCATAGCTAACACCTTATTCAATAACCACAATAGAAGAATATACACATGGATGAGACCAGGAGATACAGGGCGTTACCAAATCGACTTCATTATGGTCAAGCAGAGGTTTCGAAACCAGATTTTGGATTGTAAAACATATCCTGGTGCTGACATAAACTCTGACCACAATCTGGTTGTAATGAAATGCAGATTAAAGTTGAAGAAACTGAAGAAAAGTCAAAAGCCAAAAAGGTGGGCAATAGACAGACTGAAAGAGAAGGATGTAAACGAAAGATTCAAGAAGAGTATAAAGGAAGGACTAATGAAAAACCCTAAACAAACTTCAATTGCAGACGAATGGGCACTTTTGAAGAATGAAATAACAAAATCCGCAGAAGAAAACATTGGTAGGAAAGAAAGAATAGGTAGAAAACCGTGGATCACTCAGGATATACTAGAATTGATGGATGAAAGGCGGAAACACAAGAATGTAAGAGATGAAAAGGGGAAAGCAGAATACAGACGTCTGAGAAATGAGGTTAACAAGAAGTGCAAGGTAGCGAAAGAAGAATGGTTGAAAGAGAAATGTGCAGGTATAGAAAATTGTCTGAAATTAGGAAAAGTAGACACAGCTTATCGAAGGATTAAGGATACTTTTGGGGTAAAGAAGACTAAGTGCTGTAATATTAAGGACACAAATGGAAAGCCTCTAACAGATAGGGAAGAAAAGGTTGAGAGATGGAAAGCTTATAGTTTGTATAAGGGAAAGGTGATTGAGAATCATGTAATGGAAAGGGAGGAGGAAATTGATGAGGATGCGAAAGGAGATTTAATATTGAGATCAGAATTTGATAGAGCTTTGGAAGACTTAAGCAGGAACAAAACACCAGGCATAGATGATATACCGATTGAGTTGCTACGCTGCATAGGAGATGAAGGTCTGATCAGGTTATTTCACTTGGTGTGTAGGATTTATGAGACAGGTGAGGTACCCCCTGATTTCAAGAAGAATGTAATCATCCCTATACCAAAGAAAGTGGGAGCTGACAGATGTGAAGATTACCGTACAATCAGCTTGATTACTCATGCTTCAAAGATCCTGTCTAGAATAATTTACAAGAGGATTGAAAGCCAGATAGAAACGGAGTTGGGTGAAGACCAGTTTGGTTTCAGGAGAAATGTAGGAACAAGGGAAGCTGTACAGGGTGGGGCGTGGGAACTTCCTTATTTAAACATGTTGCAGTGACTGTTGTAGGGAGGGCAGGGGAGTGGGGGTGGATTCAGTGGAAGGGGCCGAGTGGGATATTTGTGTTCCCGCCCGTCTTAGTCGTAAACATGCTTTGGTCGAGGTTTTGCCGTGGAGGTGTATTTCTCTAACGATCGGTCAGTGATCGCAGTGCAACGTGCCTTTCGCCGCCACTTCGGTATTCCTTCACGAGGCCGTGTTCCTGATCGGAAAAGTGTTTTAATGTGGGTGGATGCCTTCAGAGGAACGGGGAATGTCGCCAAAGAAAGGAAAGGACCTCAGAAGACCGTTCGATCACCTGAAAATGTGGAAAGAGTTCGTGCGTCCACTGAGCGGTCACCCAAGCGTTCTGCGCGTAAACATGCAGTTGTCCTTGGGATGTCGTCCCGTTCTCTTCGTCGCATTCTTCACTTTGAGCTCCATTTTCACCCGTACAAACTTTGTGTGGTCCAATAACTTTCGGAGCAGGATTATGTAAACCGACAAACATCCTGTGAGCAGCTGCTTGATACTGTGCCGAATGACGCAGTTGTGTTCTTCTCTGACGAGGCACATTTTTACCTCGGTGGCTGTGTGAATAAACAGAACATGCGGTATTGGAGTTCAACAAATCCCAGTTTCCGTCAATTCCGACCGTTATGTGACAATGATCCAACAATTTTTCTTACCTGCGCTCCAAGAAATGGATCTGGATAACGTGTGGTTTCAACAGGATGAGGCCACAGCCCACACCTCCACGATTTCCATGGGCGTTTTGAGAGCAGCCTTTCCCGAACGACTGATCTCCCTGCAATGGGACGTAAACTGGCCAGCCCGCTCGCCTGATTTAGCCCCTCCTGATTACTTCCTGTGGGGTTATCTCAAGTCCCTGGTTTATAAAGATCGTCCCCACGCCCTGGACGACCTACGGAACAACATCCGAGCCGAGATTGCGAATATCCCGGTCGATATGCTCGAAAAGGTGACGCAAAACTTTCGCCGTCAACTGAATCAGTGTATTGACAATGGAGGGCGACATTTAACAGACATTGTGTTTAAAACTGTGTAAATGTAAAGTTCCAATGTTGTGTGGTAGGCGGAAAATAACAATAAAGTTGAATGAAACATGTACTGTGTTTTATTGCAAGTTTGAATCAGGAAGTTTCCACGCCCCACCCTGTACTAAGTCTTAGGCTGATTTTGGAAGGTAGAATAAGGAAAGATAAGAGAACGTTCATGGCTTTTGTAGACTTAGAAAGGGCTTTTGATAACGTTGATTGGACTAAATTGTTTGACATTTTGAAATCGATTGGAATAAAGTACAGGGATAGGAGGGTGATATACAATCTATACAGAAACCAGACAGCAGTCATTCGAGTTGAAGGACATGAGAGAGAAGCTGGTATTCAGAAAGGTGTAAGGCAAGGCTGCAACTTATCACCCATACTTTTCAATCTTTACATTGAACAAGCAATGAAGGAAATTAGAGAAAAATTTAAAGTGGGAGTGAAGATTCAAGGAGAAATAATTTCAACTCTGAGATTTGCTGATGACATCGTCACCTTGGCCGACAAGCCTGAGGATTTGAATGAGTTTTTGAATGGTATGGACTCCGTCTTACGGAAAGAATTCATGATGAAAATTAATAAATGTAAAACAAAAATACTGGAATGCAGCCGAAATAAATCAGAAACCTCTATGGAGATCAAATTGACAGGTGAAAAGCTGAAGGAAGTAGGAGACTTCTGTTACTTAGGAAGCAGAATAACCAGTGATGGACGAAGCAAAGAGGATATAAAAAGTAGGTTGGCTCAGGCAAAGAAAGCGTTTCTACAAAAAAGGAATCTGCTGACATCGAATATAGATTTAGGTATTAGGAAGTCATTTTTGAAAGCCTTTGGAGCGTGGCGCTCTATGGAAGTGAAACTTGGACTATTGGTGCAGCAGAAAAGAGGAGAATTGAAGCATTTGAAATGTGGTGTTACAGGAGAATGATGAAGATCAGATGGGTAGATAGGGTTACAAACAAAGAGGTATTAAGACGAGTGGGAGAGGAGAGATGTTTCTGGCGACTGATAATGAAGAGAAGAGATAGGTTGGTAGGACACATACTAAGACACCCAGGAATAGCAAGCTTAGTTATGGAAGGAAGGGTCGAGGACAAGAACTGTAGGGGTAGACCAAGGTTAGAATATGTTAAACAGATTGCCTCAGATGTAGGGTGTGGTAGCTATATAGAGATGAAACGATTAGCTCAGGACAGGGAGGCATGGAGAGCTGCATCAAACCAGTCAAAAGACTGAAGACTCAAACAACATATTAAAAATATTTAAATTTATTTTTTTATCCACTACAAATAAATATAGAAAATGGCCACAATACTAAGAAAACTCAGCTCAGACAGCCACAAAACTCACCATATTGCACCTATATTTAAAAAAAGAAATCTATACCCCTCAAACCCCCGAAGAGTTATTGGCCCGCAAGGTCCCAAAACTATTTACAATGTGGCCCTTAGTTAAAAAAGGTTGGGCACCCCAGCTATAAGAGGACAACGTGCGGAAAATCAGCCGCCAGATTGAAGTGCAAGACTCCGAAATCATGTGGCGAATGTCTCATATAAATCAATGGGAAGTAGCGGGCAGGGACAGCCCTGACTCAAGGCCGGTCACGCGACAACTCCGAGTGCCTCAGGGATGTCCAGCTCCTCCAGCCGTCATGCCTGCGTACCAGGATGTCAGGTATGATTTCGTAGCCTTGCAGTTCAATCTGGCGGCTGATTTTCCGCACGTAGTCCTCTTATAATTCAACGATTGCGTCCACAAAGTTTCAAGATAGGTTTCGACTTGTCTTACCTGATACTTCCCTTGTGAGCTCCCCTACTTTGTCTGCTGAGATATGTTTTGGACATTAAAATCAAACTGAGGAGATATTTGGCCGATCCGGGGTTCAGCTCACTTGATAGAGGCTCGTGTTAATGCATGGATATTTATATAAATGTCTTCCAGAATCGGCTTCATAATCCAGAGCAGACAAGCCAAGTTGTGGCTACAACCTGATTGGCTGTTCCGGATGACGTCACTCTACCAGAGGCAGAGAAGTTGTATCGAGATCCTGCATGGCTTCTCCAACAAGGTGAGGTTCCAAATTGCAGATTTAAATTGAATGTGAACTCCGTAGAGGTCTGGTGCTGGTATTTTGAATTGACGGCATTAGTAGGAAGTATGCCCCTCCCACCATCTTCCATCTCAATCAGGAACCAGGAGGGCGTCGTGGCAGGATGGTCAATAAGAAGCTCGGAAATAATGCCTATGTCTAGACTCGAGCGGGGGGAAAATATGCGCGGTGCCTAGTGCATACTGTCTTCTCGCTGTAGAAAGGGAACCAGGACGAGTGAATCGATAAAAAATGTAGCTTTCGATGTTTAGTTACACATCTCAGAAACTAAGCTTTCGATGTTTAGTTACACATATCAGAAACTACAATAGATATTTCCCTGAATGTTCTTTTGGTGTATTCAGAGTACATTCATCATTATTTGAGTAGAATTTGAAGCTTCTATATTGAATATTTTGTGTCAGAGCGAACATTACAAAAACAATCTTAGAAAAATAAATTGTTAAATATTCCCTTAACTCATGTCCCTCTTTCTGAGCAAACCAGACCCAACAAACTTTGTATGCATAATATTTAAACCGTGTTTGAGCTACTGGAGTAAAAGTACTGTCCTATTGTTTACAGGAGTAGTTGTGTTGTTGTTGGTTTTTTTACATCCTAGTTGAAAACAGAATTTTTCTGTAAAATTGTCCGTGCTTTTCAAGCTGGGCTCCATGAACT
This sequence comes from Meconema thalassinum, assembly GCA_946902985.2. Taxonomy (NCBI): domain Eukaryota; kingdom Metazoa; phylum Arthropoda; class Insecta; order Orthoptera; family Tettigoniidae; genus Meconema; species Meconema thalassinum. The sequence goes on along the minus strand of OX336396.1, from coordinate 291,634,244 downwards.
AATCAACATATCTGAATAAATTTACTTCCACTAGTAGATCTATAAAGTATCTTATAGACCACCAAGTTTCAAATACGTTGATCAGATAGTTTCTGAGAAAGTGGTACATGAAGTTTCAAAAAATATGACTTACGGAAAACACAAAATAATGTTTGACTAGTAGCTGCAGTATAGTCTTAAAACATTATGTTTAAACCTAATTTTATTGCATCAAATATCAATTCGGCACGATAATTGATACACCAAATTCTTCAGGAAAGATGGGAGATCTTTCTAATTGTAAGCTAAAATAAATGAATGACATTTTTGAGCCTATCACATGTCCCGGTTCCCTAAGTTGCCTTCATGAAATAGAAATGTTTATTATTGTCACACTCATGACAGAGGAGTATTCCATCTCCTTTTACGCAAGGAATAATCAGAGTAGTTCACCAAACAGCGGCCAGGACAAGAGAGTAGTCTTGTGGCAAGATGGTCGACGATGTCGCTCTCTATAGATTTCAAAAATATTGTAAAAAATGCTACACTCTGCATCACAATTTCCCTCGATGTTTACGGCTTATTTCTTACTTATTTAAGTATATCATAAACGTTGATTCAATACATCTGTAAGATAAATATATTGTGCCTTCCGAGATGCCGTTGGTTCATTGTAGTGACGTCAGTCATCCATAGGCTCACCTACCAGTCATCTCCAATCAGAAGCTCGTCTAGCCTGCTGTTAGCGCTGAGTATGACTTCCGCAACGTTGCAAACAATATCTGCTCATGCCTATATCGAGTACTGTAACATACTTCATGCAGGTACTTCCATACTTACATATTGTGAAAGCGTCAGAAAAACAACATAGTGTGCAAGTACGTAATGATAAAAAAAACTTACAGCCACTTATTTTATAAACCTGTATGAAGTACAGTACTGTATGTTACATGGTGTCAGATGTGGGGTTGTACTCCTTGAGATCTAACAATATTCTTCTTATAGTCTCAAAGCTAGATTCCTGAAAATAACTTTGGGCTTGTCTAAATACACACCGTCCAGATTGATCTACGTCATGGCAAAAGAAGCTATATTAATGGAAGATCTTATTTTGAAATATATGTTAGCAAAGACACCAGCAGTAAGGACTGCTTTATGGAACAGGTGGAAGAAAGATGAACAAATATGGGAAGAATTTCATACAACAGAAGCAGTGATGATCATGGAATGTAGACAGGAAAGTAGAAGTTACGATATGTAGTGGCCAGTGTGGTGGTGTACGGTTTTCACACCAACTGTGAATAAACAAGAGGTTCCATGACTCAAATATTAATTGCGGGTGTGAACTTTGCCACGAACAATGTGAGCGTTATCATATACTGAAGTGTAAATCACGAACGAGATGTCTTTGTGAATACCGTATTCAATTTGAGTATGCAGTATTTTCATATTAATTGTATAGCCATTGGCTGCAATAAATTTATTAATATTCTTCTTAGTGCCGGTGATGTATTCACGAGTGGCTTTTTCCAAACTGAATCTAAATGTTTATGATCCTATTATAGTATGGTACAACCGCCGAGTGTCCGGCTCTGACAATTCTCGTGAGGGAGGGAGACAGCGTTGCCGGTTCAGTATCGCGAAAAGTAAAACAACGCGGACTGCATAAAGTTTTTTACGTGTTTTTAAATGAGATATATCGTTACAGTACACACGCACATGCCTGTCTGTATATTGCCATGTCATATTGAAACAGGGAAGGGTTGTGATAGCATCAATAGTAGGCCTAAATTAACTATAATATGTAAATATAAGAAATTGAATTAACTTACATTTTGTTAATTCACGGCTTTGGCTCTTATAAGTACCGATTTTCTTCCTCAATTCTGACGAACCGCTGGCCATATTATTAAATATGCTTACATACAGTTAACCGGTAATTGTGCACACACAATACAAACCTACCGTGACCTGCACTAACACAAGGAGTAACTGGACTACAGAAGAAAGCCTTGGCAACATCGAACTAAATTGAAAGACCCGCTTACCGGGAAAACCGCTGATTGGTACAAGTTTATTTTTTTTCGTGTGGCCTCCTCAGAGGCCGAGTGCAGGTCTTTCTATTCGACGCCCGTGGGCGACCTGCGCGTCGCGATGAGAGATGGAATGGATGAAGATGAATGAAACTGGGCAAGGATGTGGAAGGAAGTGGCCGTGGCCTATCAGAAGGTACCGTCCCATCATTTGCCTGGTGTTGAAAATGGGAAACCACGGAAAACCATTTCAAGGACAGCCGACGGTGGGGCTCGAACCCACGCGTCTACCGAGTCAGCAGAGAGCTTGGCCCCATGACCTAACGCTGCGCTTTAGCCCGCGTAGCCACTGTTGTCGGTATTGGTACAAGTGACAACATTCTTCATGGTCGTAAGCGACATCACCAACTGCTATCGGAGAATTTAGGTTGTGTAACCGCGAATTGTCGGAAGAACAAAATGATGCATAAAATTACAAACGGGATGTGGGACTTTCACGTTACATAGTGAAGACACTAGAGAAGAATTACAATAAGGGCAAGTTTCAAGGTTATATTAGCAGCTGCTCACTGACCTAGGTTACCCCTCTTCTCCCATCATCGCCAAACGTCAGCGGCTGGACTGTAGACTGTTAATTTCTTACCCCAAATGTAGTCATGCAATTTCTTACAGCGATAGCGAATTGCAAACGCCTCTTTGACAATGTTCGGATAATTTTGTTCGGTGCCGTTTAATGATTTAGTAACATACGCTACCGGTTGTCCATTTCGCATTAGAATCTCTCCTAATGCCTTCGATGACGCATCGACTGATAGCCTAATGACATGTCATTATTTACGTCATAGTACCTCAAAACACGGCCAACGTTGGTCGTGATCTCAAGAAAAGAGTGTTGGACAGTGCCTTCGAACGCCTGTTCTGCACCCCAAATCCATGCGACATCATTCTTCAACAATACGCGCAGTGGAGCTGTCAACTTTGATAGCATTAGTACCGTCATCAACCGTGCGCTAGGGATCCAACAGGCTCATAGCATTCATAACGTTTACAGCCGTGCTGGCGCTATGATCTATGAGGCTGATAGCATCTGTCTTCATTTTTAGGTAGATTTCATTAGAAAGCTAACTATTGCAATGGGTACCATGTTTCGACTTCCGGAGAATTTCGACATATCTGCACGTTTCACATCCCCTAGACCCCAAAACCACCGTCAGTTAAAAAGTTTATATATAATGTAAGTATATATGTATATATATACATATATCACATTCATGTGGACACGATATCTACCGCAATTTTGCACCAATCAATTTGATTTTTTAACATAATATGTATCCCTATAAAATCTCGGTCGAGTTCGTTAATGGGCACAATCGGTCGACGGGGGGTGAAAATGGGGGTCATTTTTCGAAAAAGTGAAATATCGCTATAACTCTCTTAATATTTGAAATATCGAATCCATTCGAAGTTCATACTATGTGTCGAATAAGGCCCAAAAATTTATGTTTGAAGAGTCTTTTGATAGCACCAACCATTGACCAAAGGGGTGGGAAAAAGTGGGTTTTTCGGGAAACATTAATCATATCTCTCTTAATAGGCACAATATCAAAACCGTACAAAATGGACAATATTCCCCTAATAATTACCTAAAACTTTTGTCTGAAAGAATTTTTGATATGACCCACCATTACGCCAAGGGATGAGAAAAATGGTTTCGGAATTATAAGAAAATGCCAAGAGCTATCAGAGGTTGCCATGACAACACTACTAAATTGATGAGGGATGAGCCATCAGACGTTGCCATGACAACGCACTTGCATGCGATCACATTCAGTTTTCCATCTGACTAAGTGAGAAGCGGCCTCGGTGACCTAACTGGTAGTATGCTGAACTTCTAAGCCCAAGGTCGCGGGTTCAAAGCCGGCCGAAGTCGTCGGATTTTCTAAGAGCGCTAAAAATCCCTCAGTATGCTTGCCTTTGGAGGGGAAGATCCAACGTTCGTTGCGAGTTGCTGGTTGCGGTGGCATCTCGTAGCCAAGTTCAGAGCTAGGTGTCGTTGACGGTAGTATCTGGTAGCAACATTAGGAACTACTGCTTGAAATTGACCGACTGCAGTCCTTACCTGAATTACAGACTAATACAGCCATTACAATTCACACTGTTTATCAGACATATTCTACACTCACCCAAAGTACACGGGGTTACATGACCGCGTTGTCGCAGTCCCTAAACTGAGGAACCAACCAAAATCTCTGCGGGAGATATAATTTTGCGTGAAGAAGTAACAGACCGTTACATAGTTACACATCAGTGTCGAAACCTTGCATAAGGACAGTGTGACCACAATTATAAAAATGTACCCCAAATGACAAGAAGGTTACCGTCCCCATAAGACAATAAAATGTTTAAAATATGCATAAAATGACGAAAAACAAAGATAATTAAGCTCCAATTATAAACTACTTTCTCGCAATAAATGAGGTCTGATCCTTCTACGAAAACGTGCATATTCTGCCTATTTTCGCCTATCCCCAAGTTTGCCCGATGAAATCTACCTCCGCCTTCCGGCGTGCCGAGAGGACTTTTTTTTACATTCTGTAAATGTTTTAGTGCTTAAATTATTTATTTTAAAACACAAAATGTGCAAGATTATTTCATTATCATTCTAGTTAAACTAGTTGTCCTTTCTGCACAACTCAGTACGTGATACGTGATAACACAAGATACACACGCATCCCTCATTTGGAGAGTGGAGCACAGCTAGTCTGGACGTTATGCGCCTTAATTCGTAGTTGGCTTCGTTCCACTTGACGGTGGTCATCGCGTCCGTACTATAAAAGTTCAGACGAATTTCTGCTCCTTTCTTTCTATGATGTTCGAGAAATAGACTTTGGTATGATGTAGTTGATGGGAGAGAGAATTTTTATCGTATTTCCTCCAACAACATAATTCATATACCAGCGTCGAAGAGGTAAATTTTTATAAACATAGAGCTCTGGTTGGTTGGTTGGTTGGTTGGTTGGTTCCTTAGTTTAGGGGCTGCGACAACGCGGTCATGTAGCCCCGTGTACTTTGGGTGTGTGTAGAATCTGTCTGATAACCGGTGTTAATTGTGATGACTGTATTAGTGTGTGTATCTGTTTCTTTAATTCAAGTAGGGACTGCAACATTGAATTTTCAAATAGTTCCTACTTTTGCCGCCAAGCGCCACCGTCAACAACTACTAGGCCTAGTTCAGAACTAGCTACTAGACGCCACCGCAGTCGGCTCTTGGCAACGAACGTGGCAACCTAAGAGCGTTGTTTACATTCTTAACCTATCCAATTTAGTTTCACACAGGTGTAATTAGTGGAAAGATCTTTAACATGCCATAAATCTATGACATGGGACCGCCGGCTTTACTTCCCCTCCGAAGGAAGGCATACTGAGGGATTTTAACGCTCTTAAAAAATCCGACGGCTTCTCTTTAAAAAAAGATACAGTCAGTCTGAGAGACTAGACTTTATATCATTTCAAATGAGGCATGCTACAAATGCTACACATGTTAGATAGGCTCAGGAGGGCTTCTCGCTTCGCTCGAAGACCCAGGACTCTTTCAACAGCCTCCATTACCCATTAACTTAGGCTTCCGCGCGGGGAACGGAGAGCGAGAGGTGCACTCTGCTGCATGACGTCACACACACGCCGTCTCCGTATCGCATAACGTCAGACCCCAGGAGTAAACTCAGACTCGGTGCATATGCACTGAACAACATGATGACGTCATACACGCCGTAACCGTAACGCATAACGGTAGACCAAAGCATAACGATGAAGTCGACAAGATCAGTTGAAGTGATAAAATGTCGCCTTAACCATTTTCTTTAAGTTGCTTAGTGACAGGTGCTGCCAGATACTGGAGATGCCGTAGGTTATTACGGGGGCAATTTTGACTCTGAATAGCTTCAACGCTGTTGGGAGAGTGGTTTAACTGACGAGGGAAGTATCCGGTAAGACAGGTCGAAACCTATCTTGAAACTGTGTGGACGCAATCGTTGTACTATAGGCGGACAACGTGCGGAAAATCAGCCGCCAGATTGAACTGCAAGGCACTGAAATTGTACCTGACACCCTGGTACGCAGGCAAGATGACTGGGGGGGGGGGGGGGGGGGCTCAGAGGCTCAGAAATCAAAATCTCTTTCTTGCAAAATACACGACAATGTGTTGTTTATTAATGTTATCTCTGCTGACAGGTGATCCAGGAACGAAGACAGGAGATTGCCACTCAGAGCTGCGGTCCCCAGCAGCAGCTGACAGGTACTGTATGTCTGTTTATTCGATATTATCCCATTACTATGAGGCCAGGAATATTAACTAAGAGCTAGATGGCTTTTCTAAACGGATACTGGTACCTCCCTGATGTCAACTTCTTAAGGGGACCGATACAGTAAACCATCTTCAAAGTTTGAAATTTTAAATAATTTTTATCTCAGCTCCTAATATACGTATGTACAGCAATGAAAGTTTCTAAATAAAGCATCCTGTATAATTACTAGTAAGCAAATATCTCAGAATTGATTTTAGCATTATCAAACTCGCTCATTAATTATTCAAAATGGTGGCTGTTTGCGTGACGTTGCTCAGCGTTTTATTCATAACTGGACCATTTATCAATATATTAGTGTTCTGGTTTTTCTAATGTACTGTTAAAATTACACCTACAAATCAGACCACTTCCAGAATTATATTTTTAAAATTAGTATTTTTTTTATTTTGTGTTATCGTAGCCTACTTAAAATTGCATACTTTGGTCAATTTTTGGGATGTATATAATATTGTATCCCAATCAATCCTAGGAACATGAGTTTGGTCAGTTTTTTAGAACATTAGAGAATAGTATCATTGTAATACAATTCATAATTTAAGAGTTACAAGTAAAACTGATTTGAAAAATATAGTTTTGAGAAAATGAACCTCAAAGTACCGCAGAGCACTTTAAATAGCCTATGAAATGTCTAGCATTTTAAATTATAACTCCTAAACTATTCCAGATATTTAATTAATTCTTTCACCAAAATGAACTAGAAGAGTGGTGGGGCTAAACATTGAAAATACATTGAAAAATCGAAATTTTGAAAGTGGTTTACTGTACAGGTAGAATATAGAATATGCAGTAAACACGCACACAAACACAAAAGTAACTAACATGAAAATGGAGAGGAAATATCATGTTAATGTACTGGTTATTCTCACTCATCATCATTTACGGTGGGTGAGTGGTTATAGTGTCGGACTACCAACCCCAAGATTGCAGGTTCGCCCCTGGCCATGGTAAGTGATTTTTGAAGGCGACAAAAATCACGATACTCATGTCATACGTTGTTGGCATGTTAAAGAACCCATTTGAATTCAGTAGGCCGTGTTCAATGGCAAAATTTATCTCGGGATTTTCCGCCAACACAAAGTTCCTCCATTCTCTACTTGAAAGCGCTGTAGTGTCAAGGAGTTTAGATATCTAACCTCCTTGACTTTCATAGCGTTCAAAGGAACGACGAAATTCGGCATGCAAGCTACCCTCTGGATGTCAATTAACAAAGCTTGCACCAGGCACCCCAGGCCATACGATATTATTATTATTATTATTATTATTATTATTATTATTATTATTATTATTATTATTATTATTTACTAAAGGCAGCGGCGGCTGGTGGATGATTGCTCTGGGTGTTGCACTGTTTTCATAAAGGGGGAGGGGGTGTTAGGTGATAGGGTAAAAGACTGTTTGATATCAGAGGAAACTGTATTCAATTGCGCGGTAAAACAGATGTAGGCCTCCCTCATTCATCACGAATGCCGCAGTCCATTGAACATCACAATGTCATCGGATTAAATGGATGATAAGTTAGTTAAGTCTTCATGAAAAACTTCATGAGAACAAAACAACGTAAGTTATACACGAGGGCGAGAAAGATTCACAAGGACGCGCAAATTACATTGCAAGGCAGGTTATGGGCAGTTGACGGATGTCGCCGTCCGCGCGTCGGCTCCCTTGTTGCAATCTGCGGGCAACGAACAGCCGAGTTAACTGTTGGGATAGGGCTTACTCTGCCGTACCCTTCACTATTGAGATCTGGTCGGTGCTTGGGCCTGGCAACAACCAAACGGGCGAGCGATCTAGACGGCGCGCTTCGCTTTCTCAGACAGTTCATAGTAACTTCATAGTATTATAAGATATTCTGAATTATTAAAGAATAGAAATATGAATTCCAGTGAACTTTTCAGTGCTGCTAGATCCAAAAACCGGATTGCTGTGATGATCGCCAACCTTCTTAGAGGATACGGCACATGAAGAAGAAGAAGAAGAAGAAGAAGAAGAAGAAGAAGATACATATCAAAGGAAACGTACAACTTGTATCACTAAAAATATGATTGCGGTATTAATTGTTTCTCTTGAATTAATCTGGTCGTTGTGCAACACTGCAACCTTAATATAGGGTGTCAGTGAATGTTCTCCGCAGTGCCTAGGCACTGCTACGTTAGGAGAGAGCCGGAGTTTAGTTGGCAGCACAGCATAGCACAGCTCACACGTGTGTTCTGATATCCTGTCGACCTTGGAGAAGACAAGCTCGGCGAGTGAGCGAAAAGTCTGACACCGCGCTGTCAACTTAACTCCGGATCTCACCTAACGTAGAGCAGACGCAAGAAAAGCTTGCCGAAACTCAACGATGCGCAGAGACCAATATCAATCAGTGTATTTTAATGCTAATTGCGGGGCTCCTGTGTGTGCCCCGAATGCTGATTACCGGGCTCACTGCACACTCTATTCTTCAACAACGCGGCTCGCTCCGAGACGCGGTCTACAGCTGTAAACCACGCGTAAACCCAGTCACAGTTCAGCCTGCCAAGCCTGGGCAGACGATCCCTCCGTTCAGAACTGCTGCTAGCGAGCTACTGCCGCGAAGTGGGAGGGGCGTTGTATGCCATTTCCGAGCACACCCGAACCCCCGAACATGGCCGAAGATCTGCGCAGCATTCTTCGGCAAGCTTTTCTTGCGTCTCCTCTAGCAGTGCCTACGCACTGCGGAGAACATTCCCTGACGCACTGTACCAGCCGCCACTGTCTAAAGGCAAAGCCTTGTCCCTGCAGCCACATTCTGCTAGTCTCTTCATGCTGCCATAAGAACCACACGCCAGTTCACCAATGGAGTTCTTGATGTACGACATCCTTGGACGTCCCCGAGGTTTCTTTCGCAATACTTTACCCTCGATAATGGTTTGGAGAAGAGAGTCGTGCCTTAATACATGTCAAAGGAACTTTGTTTTCCTCTTCTTTATTGTTTTTAATAAACTTCGATCCTACTTCACGTCCTGCAGAACAAGATCATTTGTTTCCTTGTCCATCCAACTTGTTCTTGTCATTCTTCTCTAAAAACCACATTTCTGCAGCCTTAAGTTTTGTTTCCTCCAGTTTCCCAAATGTCCAGGTTTAGCAGCCATACAGTAAGATCATCATCATCTCATCACCATTTCCCCTTATCCAGCTCCTGCCGGGTCGGGGTATTTATGGCACTTCTCCACCTTTCCACCATTCCTCTTCCACGATCTTTCCCAGTCCAAATTTCTTTTCCTTATGCTGTTCTTCACTGAATCAATCCACCTTGTTCTAGGTCTTCATCTTGCTCTCTTACCCTTGCACTTTACCTCCAGCATCTGTCTTGGTATTCTATTTTCCTCCATCCTCTTTACATGTCCAAACCACCTTAGTTTATTCTTCTCAATTCTCTCATTTAGTTTTCCCATCCCAACTTCCGTCCTAACATCTTCATTTCTCACTCTGTATTTTCTTGCCTTTCCTATCATACTTCTTAGGAATTTCATTTCACTGACTTGAATTCTACTCTCTTGCCTGCTTGTCAAGTTCCAAGTCTCAGCTGCAAAGTCAATATGGGTACATAGTACACTTTATACATTATCTCTTTGTTTTTCCTTAGTACTTCCTTATCCAAAACAAGTTTTCTTACACTTTGATAGAATGCATTGCTCTGCTGTACCCTCCTGCCAATCTCCATGTCCAACCTACCAGTTTGCATTAATTCACTGCCTAGGTATTTGAACATGTCCACAATTTCCAAAACTCAGACTTCCAATTTTCACAGTGCCCTTTCCTTGTGTTTCCCCTCTTGTCATCACCATGGTCTTGCTTTTCTCTATACGGATTTTCATGCCGTGGACTACTTCTGAATATTTTCGTTCAGTGCATCGAGTTGTTCTTGCACTTCTTCGGTGTTCCTTCCCCAGACCACAATATCATCTGCAAATAACAGTAACTTCATTTCTTTATTTCCGTAGACAGTAAGATAGTCCAAACAAAGGTATTGAGAAATGATTTTCCTTTGTACCTGTTATAGGTCCCAAATCGCTGAACTGTATTCCAAGATTGGCCTCACCAGGGCCAAATATCCTAATTCTTTTGCGGTGGAGCTACTGCCTTTTAATACCTGCATTACAAAAGGAATTGGTTTGTTCGCTTTGGAGACGACACAACCAAATGAGTACTCTATTCCATATCATTCCTTACATCGTTACATGGATGCCCAAGTATTTGCAAGAGACTTGGCACATGGCATACCAATTCAAGTTGTTGTTGTTTGAGTCTTCAGTCTTTTGACTGGTTAGATACAGCGCTCCATGCCTCCCTGTCCTGAGTTAATCGTTTCATCTCTACTTAGCTACCACACCGTACATCCGAGGCAATCTGTTTAACATATTTTAACCTTGGTCTACCACTACAGTTCTTGTCCTCGACCCTTCCTTCCATAACTAAGCTTGCTATTCCTGGGTGTCTTAGTAAATGTCCTACCAACCTATCTCTTCTCTTCATTAGCAGACGCCCGAAACATCCCTTCTCTCCCACTCGTTTTAATACCTCTTCGTTTGTCACCCTATCTACGCATCTAATCATCATTCTCCTGTAACACCACATTTCAAACGCTTCAATTCTCCTCTTTTCTGCTGCACCAATAGTCCAAGTTTCACCTCCATAGAGCGCCACGCTCCAGACAAAGGCCTTCAAAAATGACTTCCTAATACCTAAATCTATATTCGATGTCAACAGATTCATTTTCTGTAGAAATGCTTTCCTTCCCTGAGCTAACCTACTTTTTATATCCTCTTTGCTTCGTCCATCACTGGTTATTTTGCTTCCTAAGTAACAGAAGTCTCCTACTTCCTTTAGTTTTTCAAGCACACGAGGCTAATTGATTATGTGTATTCATCATCTATAATAGCTACTGATAGCCTCGCCCTATTATTTGTTACCGTACGTCAAATTAACATTTTAAAGTGTTTAACCTATATTTACCTGTACCCTTGGTAAATATGGTTTTAGGGTTAAATTGAATTTTCAAAGGTAATTTTAATAGCTCTTTTATAATTATAGCCCTTAGTTGTACGGTTTATATTTCAAGAGATATCAATTTTTCAATTTAGGGGTAGTTTTCACCGTCTAACTATTCTTTTTTTTTTTGCAAAAATGATATATCTTAGGGTAAATGGACATTTTAATGGTCTTTATAACTTTTTTGCCTATATCTCTGGTAGATGTGCTTTTAGGGTTTAAATGGCGTATTACATTTAAAGGGGATTTTACTGTATAGCTCTTTTTAGACTTATGCTAATAGCCCATAATTTTCCAGAGGTGTCGAATTTTCAATTTAGGGGTTGTTTTCACTTTCATGCTATTTTGTTTTGTCCCACCCTAGTTTTTCTATCATTCGAGTTACACTGCCATACTTGTAGGATTGAGATCGTTGAGCGCAAACCTTCCTTGTACCATCTCCAGCTCACCGTGTAGACCAAGTGTAAGGGCAATAAGTGTTTAAGTGTTTATGACTTTTATATGAATTGCTGATTTTAGCGCTAAAATGACGTAGGCCTTTCACATTGAAAGAGAATTATAATTGTTCTTTTTAGACTTATAGCAGGCGGCTTCGGTGGCGTAGTTGGTAGCATGTTGAGCTTCTATGCCCAAGATCGCGGGTTCAAATCCGGCCGAAATTGTCGGATTTTTAAGAGCGTTAAAAATCCCTCAGTATGCCTTCCTTCGGAGGGGAAGTAAAGCCGGCGGTCCCATGTCATAGATTTATGGCATGTTAAAGAACCTTCCACTAATTACACCTGTATGAAGCTAAATTGTATAGGTTAAGAATGTAAACAACGCTCTTAGGTTCCTACGTTCGTTGCCAAGAGCCGACTGTGGTGGCGTCTGGTAGCTAAGTTCTGAACTAGTAGTCATTGACGGTGGCGTTTGGCGGCAAAAGTAGGAACTATTTGAAAAATTCAAAAGACTGCAGTCCTTACTTGAATTAAAAAAACAGATAACACACACTAATACAGTCATCACAATTAACACCGGTTATTAGACAGATTTTACATACACCCAAAGTACACGGGGCTACATGACCGCGTTTTCGCAGCCCCTAAACTTAAGAACCAACCAACAGACGTATAGTCCTAATTTTACAATTCATAGTTCCAGAGAGATATCATTTTTCAATTTAGAGGTAGATTTCACCCTCATGCCAATCTTTGTCAAAATGATACCGTATATTATATCTTAGGGTTAACTAACATTTTAAAGACCCATTTTACATGTATCATTGGTTGATATGGTTTTATGGTTAAAATAACGTAGCATGTTCAAAAGCGGCTTTAATTGCTTCCTTTTTGACTCAGTCCATAAATTTACAATTTTTAGTTTTAGAGACATGGATTATTCATTAATTATTTTATTTTTACCAGACAGAGTGTCTTGAAACAAGATTCAGCTTGCTATGTAACCTCCTCTCATTCTCGCCTGTTACCTGGCATAGCGTAATGATATACGATATTTCGAAACAAGACTTTTTTCCATTCGTTGAGTAAAGTTGAAACAATACTCGTTATTTCTTGTATACGGTATCATGTGTTGCAAAATTGTGTCTTACTGTTATCGGAGTTTATGTTGACACTGAACAAGCTGTGAGATAGGCTATTATTCTTGTGACGTCATGAAATTCATACAATAGTACAATGTCCTTCAGCTGTGCAGAGTGAATGACTAATCTGTAATGTTAAGTCACGTCTGTGTTCTGTACTCTCTGAAAAACGTAGGCGGGTTGACCAATAAAAAGGGATACATACAAGTTAAGTGTTGACATTTTCTTACATGGGGGGCAGATGACTTCGTAGTTCCGCCCCTTAAAACAACAATAACTAACTAACTTTTTACATGGACATTGGTCATATTCACTGTGTATTTGTGTACGTGTGTTTAGAATTAATAACCTGCGACATTGTGTCGTCTGTATTAGTGTGAACCCTTTTGTTAGCTATCTGTGCCAGTTCTCTTGAAATATTTTACCGAACTGCTAGGTCATCTACTTCACTATAGTAAAGTATTCGACTTACCAAACAAAAGGATCACTGAGTGAGATATATATAATATTGAATGGTGTCAAAAAGACTTGAGTTAATTCGTTAGCACCTGTGTCAGATCTCTCTACAAACTGCTAGGCCATCTGCCTCTATATGCGTAGCCTAATAGTTAAAAATCTATCCACTAGACTAGACCAGGGTTTCTCAGACTATTTCTGTCGCCCCCCCCCCCCCCCCTCCTGAAAAATGAAATATCTAGCGCTCCCCTCTTATTCATTTTTCCCAAGGAGGGCAAGCACTATCACTTTCATGGGTCTCCTTTTACCAATAGGGGGCATCGTGGCGCATCGGTCAAGCTGTTGGTCTCTCACCACCGCGGACCTGGTTCGATTCCTGATCGATGCATGTGAGATTTTCAAAGTGAAATGCCATGTCCTGTGGTTCGGATTCCACGTAAAAATGAGGTCCCGTGGCGAGATTAACGGTCACGTAACAATACAAATTTACTTTTTTTTACCACTGCTTATCCGCGGGCAATGGCGTTACTTGTATCAGTTTATTGTGAATCGGGCTAATCACTTCCACTGAACACGCACTAGAATTTACGTGTCTTTGAACTGACTGCAAAGGCCTGGCTGATTTCGAGTGCACAATGATAGAAAAAGAAGAATCTATTCTTGTCATGAAGTGGTGGTCACATTGTCAAGCGACTTATTGTCATTTTAGTGGTTAACTGTTTGGTAAGCAGATATCGCTGCGAGTGGCGGGTGCTGTGTGGGAAATGTTACTCCACACCTTTCCTCAGAATTTCTGCTGGCAGGAACTACTGGTCCGTTCTTGTGAAATAAGACAACAAAAGTACGAGTTTATTATTCTTGAATGGTCGTCGGAGCTACCTGCATATGATAGGTTCATGAATACGAGGATAGTAATATTTGTTACAGAATATGAAATATAAACATTTCAATCAAAGCCGGTGCCCCTCTCACGGGCCGCGCCCCCCACTTTGAGGACCACTGGACTAAACCATTCACCGACCTTCTCTCCCCGCTAAGCACCCTGTGTCATCCTACTCCAATAAGCGCATATATTAACCATATTGATTTACATAATGACTTACAATCAAATAATATTTGTATTGATGTCCGCCTTTCTGCCAATAATTAATGATAAGGTCTTGTACATGTTCCAAGCTTCACTCGGGCCTCATTGAATCAAATTAAGAAGAATTCCATGTTATTTTTATGAAATTACAAATTCATCGTTATAAAATGTATTCTATGTGAAATGGTTATTTTACAATTTATACAAAGTTATACTAAACTTATTATTTACTTGTCATTGATTTTAAATCACTCACATTAGTTATGTTATTTCCTACAGCTTACATACTTATTTAATCTTCGGCAGCTCTAAGATGTTTTTTTTATAATCCTTTTGTCGATAATTTCAATGTTCAGTAATTTCCGTATTATTCATCCTTTGTGGTACCTAATATCTTTCTTTCGTATTACCGTAAGTTTACTATTATTAATGTAGATTTATTCAGTCAGTATATAGATTAATAATTTGGTTTTGGTTAAACATTTCTTGCTATCTTTCCCGTAAGCTTTAAAACTTGCACAAACCTTAACAAGTTTTGTAACATAAAAAATTATTGACCAAAAGTTGGATATCAATACCAATATTACTTCATGACAATGCTTGCCACGGTGGGTGAGTGGTTAACGTGTCGGTCTACTAACCCCAAGCTTACAGGTTCGCTCCTGACCGTGGTAAGTTAGTTTTGAAAGGCGGCAAAAATTACGACACCATGTCATACGATGTTGGCATGTACAACAACCCATTTGAATTCAGTAGGCCGTGTTCATAATGGCGAAATTAATCTCGGGAGTTTCCGCCAACACAAAGTTTCTCATTTCTCTACTAGAAAGCGCTATAGTGTTCAAGGAGCTTAGATATCTAACCTCCTTGTCTTTCATAGTGCTTCAAGGAACAACGAAATTCGACATGCAAGCCACCCTTTGGGTGTCAAATAACAAAGCTTGCACCTGGCACCCGAGGCCATACGATATTATTATTATTATTATTATTATTATTATTATTATTATTATTATTATTATTATTAATACGTCATGATAATAACGTTAATAATAAATATGGCTTGGTTCATCTAACCACTGGTCCATACATCTGGGCCTACTGAGTACCACGCTTCTTCAACTGTTGGGTTTTGAGTTTTGCCCAGTACTGACACATATTTTCCCGGTGTATTTATTTCCTTTCTTTATAGATACTACTACTAATAATAATATTTTTTACAAAAATTGGATTTAGTCTTAGTTTATAGATTAATTCGAGTTGTGAGGTTTAAACATTTCTTGATGGTGAAGGGCCCAATGAGGCTTGAATAATGGTTGGTTTGTTCCTCAGTTTAGGGGCTGCGACAACGCGGTCATGTAGCCCCGTGTACTTTGGGTATGTGTAGAATCTGTCTGATAACCGGTGTTAATTGTGATGGCATTAGTGTGTGTATTATCTGTAATTAAGGTAAGGACTCCAGACGATCAATTTCAAGTAGTTACTACTTTTGCTACCAAATGCTACCGTCAACGACACCTAGCCGTGAACTTGGATACTAGATCCCACCCAGAGGCGGCCGGTGATATTGGACTCAAGGACGCCGCCCTCCCACCCTTCTCCCTCCTCATCAGCCCTAATGTTCTCTCTCCTCGCACCTAATGTTTTGCCATCGTGACAAAATGTGTATAGTTCCTCTCCTTGCCGGGTAGAGCGCACCGAATACTCGCAAGGACTCATCAGAAATCGCCCGCGTTGTAATTTACGTTGCCATGATAACAAATACCTTCAGTTATCCCCTCTACATCCTCTCACGCGCTACGTCACGAAGTGTGTGGTCTCAGTCAGCTTGAGTCCGATGCAGCCACTGGATAGCTTCCCTCCTGGCCAAGGAGCTTTAAACTGCTTGCCCATTCAACGATTTATGCGTGCAACCTCGTTTCCAAATAAAGGCGCTAGGAAGCAGCACCAAGTCACTGTGGCAGACATAAGTTTTGTATTGATGTTAATGACGAAGTTAGAATGTATTCTGAATGATTTTATAATGGTGTACCGCTGCGTGCCCTTTTGTAAATCAGAACTGGGCAAGTTAGAATACCGGGGAATCTCATTTCATGTCATACAATCGGACAAATCATTGCGTGAGAAGTGGTTACGTGGAATTTCCAGAGAAGGTGGCAAGAGAGGAAGCAAATGGTTACCTTCTGATCACTCTGTTGCTTGTAGTCTTCATTTTCTTCCTGAGCGTCAGATCACATACATTATTATCAAATTGGTTACAACTAGTGGGATGTGGGTTGGCGACTATGGAACCCCAGCTAAGTTTCCTTGAGATGAGCTCCTCCCTTATATATTTCATGTCAACTCTTACCCCAACGTTATTAGGGTATCGGGGGCCTGGGATGTCTTTCATTTCCCTGCCTTAATTGGCTCTTGTCTTTTTCATGTATGAAATCATCTCTGTCAATTACTGGAAAAGCTTCACAAAAACGGTTTATATCTTAAACGGTTGAGTCCCCCCTCGGTAAAATTCACCAGCCGCCACTGATCTCACCGCAACTGGCACCTGGTGACGAACGTTGGAACTTAATAGAGTGTTAATCAAATCTAACCTACACATTTAGCTTCACATAATCGTAGTCAGTGGAAAGTTCTTTTACATGCCATAAATATATGACATGGGCCCACCGGCTTTACTCCCCCTCCGAAGGAAGGCATACTGAGGGATTTTTAACGCTTTAAAAATAACCGACGACCACGGCCGCGTTTGAACCCGCGATCTTGGGCACAGAAGCTCATCAGTTTGAAATATTGTTACGGCTGTGAGTTTGTGTCATCGCTCGCCGTATGAGTCACAAATGCCCCAGGGCTGGGCTGTGCCCTGCCTCGTGTATTGCGTACGCCTCGGGAAGCCGTGAACCCTGGATGGATCTAGAAGCATTTATTGAGTCACCGGCCTGCTATATAAGTGCGACCTGTCAAGCAGTGGTGGTCGTTGTGTTTTTATGAGCTAGTGCGATCGTTTATCCTGAGCGACAGAAGTGTGGTGACTTGCGAAACCCCTAGTGGAGCTGATTCTCTTGACAGCGAGGAAGTGAGAAGCCTACAGAGGAACTGTGTCTTGAACGAGTGTGTTTTTCGAGGGCGACATAAGTGATTGTGGTGCATTGTGAAACAGTGTGTAGTACGGTGACAGGCTGAGTGCAGATATTTCCAGCCAACGCACGGGGCCACCTCATTACGAGGGATTAACTTCTGCGGCTTACTGACAAGTGAAAGGGGAAGTGTTCTCGCCGAGGAGGAAACTGGAGTAAGGTAATAATTGCTTGTATTTACTGATGAGTGCTATATCTTTCTGGCCGCAATAAAGTTAATTATTTCTTTAAGCAGTAATTGGTGTTGTGCTTCAACCCACCGTAATCTAGTTAACAAAAAGTGCCACTAGGGGGGTGGCACGTAACAACTGGTGTCAGAAGCCGGATTACGAACTCAAGCACAAGCACAACACCTGACGGTCCTGGTTTCAAAACCCGAGCAGGTCATTTTCTGTAATTTTCCTGTGAGTGCATGCCCTTTACAAGACAAACAACTAAAATGAAGGCGCAATTGGCAGCATTGCTAGAAAAGTTAAGTGGCATAGAAGACGGCCAGAAGAAATTAGCCAAGGACCTGAAGGATGACCTGAAGAAGATGGAAGACGGCCAGAAGAAGATGGAGGACGACCAGAAGAAGATGGAGGACGGCCAGAAGAAGTTAGCCGAGGACCTAACTGCTAAATTAGAAGATAGCCAGAAAAGTTTAGCCGAGGACCTAACTTCCAAATTAGAAGACGGTCAGAATAAGCTAGCAGAGGACCTAACCGCCAAATTTCTGGATGGCCAGAAAAATTTTGAAGAGTGTCTGCTGACGAAATTACAGGAAAGTCAAAAGAAATTGGAACAGGGTCTGCGTCAGGAAGTCAACACCGTCTGCCAGGGCCTACGTGAGGAAGTCACAGCAGTAGAAAAGAAGTTCGACGCCTTACAAGAGGAAGTTGCCGAACTGCGCCAACGCCCACTGACGGGGGTGGAAGAAAAATTCAACGCTTTACAAAAGGAAATTTCTGAGCTGAACCAACGCCCGTCGAGGGGGATGGAAGCGAGATTCAACGCTCTTCAAGAGGAAGTTGCCGAGCTGCGCCGACGCCCGCCCACAGGTACACCGGGAATATCAGGAACGGGACAGAGCAGAGTGACGCCCCCAACCTTCGACGGAAAGGTCCCGTGGAGCACCTATTTACGTCAGTTTGAGGCAGCCTGTTCAATAAACAACTGGAACAGCACGGAAAAGACTACAGCTCTCATTGTAGCGCTGAGAGGGGACGCCCTTAACGTCCTTCAGGCCATCCCGACTGGATCCCAGGACTACGCTTCACTAATCGCCCATATGGTGTCCCGATATGGAGATAGCCATCTTCAGCAGGCCTACCAGATGCAGCTCCGGACCCGGGTTCAGAACAACGCGGAAACCCTGCAGGAGTTCGAGATGGACATCGCACGTCTCGTAAGGCTCGCCTACCCAACAGCGCCGGCCGACTTTCTGGAGCAGATAGCGACGCAGACCTTCACCGACGGGCTACGGGACTCGGACACGCAACAGGCGCTGCAACTCGCGCGCAATAATACTCTGGCAGACGCGCTGAGCCACGCACTTGAGTTCGAGACGGCAAAGCAGGTATCTAGAAGGCGCGCGCGGGTGCGTCAGGTGGACATCGACGAACTAGCCAAAGCCGACAAGACCAAGCCCCTGGCCGATGAACTGATGGAGGCACTAGGCCGGTTCTTCAAGAGTTGCAGTACCACCAACAAAAACGTAGCCGAAGGACATCCGGAGAGGCGGCCCGGAAGAGGACTACCGACCTGCTGGACCTGCCGTAAGAGAGGCCACCTGAGCAAGGACTGCGGTGATCGCCGCCGCCAAGGGTTTCCGTCGGGACAGTCAGTCGTAGGGAAACCGCGCCGCCCAGGAAAGCAAGTATCAGCCAGCCTAGGGGCGCAAAGGTTGGCTTGTGACAGTCGTCAAGCCCCGGCAGTCCAAGTTCGTGTGACGCAGTTACGAAGGGATAATAGCAGCCTGATGGTCGACGGAGTCGTCAAAGGAGAGAGCTGGCCCATGCTAATCGACACGGGAGCATCGAGGACCATCGTCAGACCCACCGTGATCCCGAAGTGGAGAGTGCAACCAACACAAAGGAACCTCCAGCTAATAACCGCGACCGGAGAGACCGCACCGGTACATGGCGAAGCATCACTGGAGTTCGTCATTGGTCGACGGGCGATAAAGCATCCAGTGCTTGTGGCTGACGTATCAAATGAAGTGATCATCGGACTGGACTTCCTGGACCAGAACAACATCATCTTGGATCTGAGTACCAACACTCTGCACTTCGGAGGTGAGGAACTTGCTTTGCAACCTGCGCACGAGTCCATCACCGCACGACGAGTAAGGCTGAGAGAAGACGTCATCGTTCCCGCCAGGACGGAGGTCAGCGCTGCCGTAATTGTCGACGGAACTGCTGAGGGAGTGGCGGCTGTCATCGAGCCAAAATATGAGGACATGCAGACAAAAGGATTGCTAGTTGCCAAGACTCTCATCTACACGACGTCTCGGCCGTACGTCCGCCTGTCCAACCTGAACGACTACGACATTACGGTTCACCGGGACACCAACCTAGGAGTCTGCGAGCCCGTTACCTGGATTGCCCGCATCACAGATACGACAGACGGACACCTGCAGACGGACAACCGAAGAAGACGCACACTGCCAGAAGAACTACAGAAGCTGTACCAAGGATCCCAGGACCATTTAGACGAGGAACAATCACGCCAACTTCAGGACCTGCTATGCGAATTCCAGGACGTCTTCTCCGTGGAGAGCAAAGACTTCGGCAGGACAAGCTTGGTTCAGCACAGAATCGACGTTGGGGACAGCGCACCGATTAGGGCCCCATTCCGACGTGTCCCGCTCGCCAAGCAAGCCGAAGTCGACCGGATGGTAGAAGAGATGAAGGAGCAAGGGGTGATCGAGCCATCACATAGTCCTTGGAGTTCTCCGGTCGTGCTAGTGAAGAAGAAGGACGGTTCCACCAGGTTCTGCGTGGATTACAGGCGGGTGAATGACGTCACGAAGAAGGACAGCTACCCTCTACCCCGGATCGACGACACCCTGGACACCATATCAGGGTCGAGATGGTTCTCCACCTTGGATTTGAAAAGTGGCTACTGGCAAGTGGAGGTCCACCCTAAGGACCGCGAGAAAACTGCGTTCTCTGTGGGCAGCGGGCTCTGGCAGTTCACCGTCATGCCATTCGGTCTGTGCAACGCCCCTGCGACCTTAGAAAGGCTAATGGAGTCCAATCAGAGGGGACTACACTGGAAGACCTGCCTGGTCTACCTAGACGACGTCATCGTTCTGGGGAGAAGCTTCGAGGAGCACTACAGCAACCTGAAGGAGATCTTGTTGAAGCTACGGGCTGCCCAGCTGAAGTTGAGCCCCAAGAAGTGTCAGCTCTTCCAGAAGCGGGTCCAGTACCTTGGGCATATCGTCTCCGAGGAAGGGGTGCGCACCGACCCAGAGAAGACCGCAGCTGTGAGGGAGTGGCCAGTTCCGAAGGACAAGTCCCAACTACGAAGCTTCCTGGGACTCTGCACTTATTACCGTCGCTTCGTGAGAGGTTTCGCCGACATCGCCAAACCTTTACATCGACTGACTGAGAAGGACCAACCCTTCACGTGGACAGCAGAATGCCACAGTGCCTTCGAACAACTCAAGCAGGCTCTGTGCACCGCGCCTATTCTGGCCTACCCCAGACCTGGAACAAGGTTCATCGTCGATACCGATGCCAGCGACTTTGGTATAGGGGGAATCCTGTCGCAAGTAGTGGACGGCGAGGAGAGAGTAGTGGCCTACTTCAGCAAGGCCTTGTCAAAGCCAGAAAGGAACTACTGCGTCACCACGAAGGAGCTGCTCGCCATCGTGAAGACCATTGAACACTTCCACAAGTACCTGTACGGGCAAGAATTTCTCATCAGGACCGACCATACATCCCTGCAGTGGCTTTTGAACTTCAAGCAGCCCGAGGGTCAACTCGCGCGGTGGTTAGAGAGGCTTCAACAGTACAACTTTGAGATTCAGCACAGGAAAGGCCAACTGCATTCTAACGCCGACGCCCTGTCACGAAGACCGTGCCCCGAAGACTGCACCTTCTGTGCCCGAAGGGAGGAGAACACCGGGATACAGTGCCGAAGGACTACAGTGGAACTTCAAGGGAGCTGGAGCCGCGAATCTTTCACGCGGGCACAAGCAGAAGATGATGACCTTGGACTGATAGCCGAATGGAAGAGGGCCTATGTCCCCAGACCCGGGTGGAACATTGTGAGTGACTGCAGCCCAAAGTTTAAGTCCTACTGGGCACAGTGGGACTCGCTGATTGTAAGGGATGGCCTCATCTGCCGTACCTGGGAGAACACCGACGGGAAGACATCTCGGGAACAAGTCGTCGTTCCAAAGGCTATGACGGAGGAAGTCCTGAAGGAAGTTCATGGAGGATCATCTGGTGGACACCTAGGGATAAAGAAGACCGTGGAGAAGCTGAGAGAGCGGTTCTACTGGATCGGATGCCGAACAGACGTGGAGAACCACTGCGCGATGTGCCACGATTGCGCAGCCAGCAAGGGCCCAGGACGAAGACGACGGGGTCCACTGAAGACCTACAACGTGGGCGGCCCCATGGAGAGAGTGGCCATCGATGTTGCTGGGCCATTCCCGTTAAGCGAGGCAGGGAACTGCTACATATTAGTCGTCAGCGACTACTTTACCAAATGGCCGGAGGCGTATGCGCTCCCTAACCAAGAAGCCGCGACGATTGCAGAGACCCTGGTGAAGGAATTCGTCAGCCGGTACGGAGTACCCGTGGAGCTGCACTCCGACCAAGGGAGGAACTTCGAGTCGCAGGTGTTCCAGAACCTATGCCAGCTGCTGGGAATCCGGAAGACAAGGACAACGCCGCTACACCCTCAGTCCGACGGGATGGTAGAGCGATTCAATCGCACCATCGAGAACCATCTCCTAATAGTCGTCAGCGAGCACCAGAGGGATTGGGACAAACATCTTCCACTATTTCTCCTGGCCTACCGCGCCGCCGTGCTTGAAGCCACCGGGTGCACACCAGCCCGGGCCATGTTTGGGAGGGAGCTCCGTCTACCTGTCGATCTTGCCTTCGGCCGACCTGGGAATGATCCGATCCCGGTAAGCCAGTATTGTCAAGAACTGGTCGACCAACTGGAGGACGTGCACGCGTTCGCGAGGAGGAAACTGCGAATCGAGACCAACCGAATGAAGACCCGATACGACCAACAGACGGATGCTGGCGGATTCCACGAGGACGACCTGGTCTGGCTCTTCAACCCATTACGGAAGAAAGGCCTGTCACCCAAACTGCAGAAGTCCTGGGAGGGCCCGTACCGAGTCGTGAAACGGATCAACGATGTCGTCTACAGGATCCAGCGGAGCCCGAGGGCGAAGATGAAGATCGTGCATCGAGATCGCCTGGCAGCCTACGAAGGGACACAGACGGACCAATGATTGATCGGGACGATCAGCCCTTTTAGGAAGGGGGTGGTGTTACGGCTGTGAGTTTGTGTCATCGCTCGCCGCATGAGTCACAACTGCCCCAGGGCTGGGCTGTGCCCTGCCTCGTGTATTGCGTACGCCTTATGCAACAGGGCTACTAGGACAAAGGGATAGTCCAGAATATTCGTGACTGAGCCAGCGATGGAAACCTCGGGAAGCCGTGAACCCTGGATGGATCTAGAAGCATTTATTGAGTCACCGGCCTGCTATATAAGTGCGACCTGTCAAGCAGTGGTAGTCGTTGTGTTTTTATGAGCTAGTGCGATCGTTTATCCTGAGCGACAGAAGTGTGGTGACTTGCGAAACCCCTAGTGAAGCTGATTCTCTTGACAGCGAGGAAGTGAGAAGCCTACAGAGGAACTGTGTCTTGAACGAGTGTGTTTTTCGAGGGCGACATAAGTGATTGTGGTGCATTGTGAAACAGTGTGTAGTACGGTGACAGGCTGAGTGCAGATATTTCCAGCCAACGCACGGGGCCACCTCATTACGAGGGATTAACTTCTGCGGCTTACTGACAAGTGAAAGGGGAAGTGTTCTCGCCGAGGAGGAAACTGGAGTAAGGTAATAATTGCTTGTATTTACTGATGAGTGCTGTATCTTTCTGGCCGCAATAAAGTTAATTATTTCTTTAAGCAGTAATTGGTGTTGTGCTTCAACCCACCGTAATCCAGTTAACAAAAAGTGCCACTAGAGGGGTGGCACGTAACAATATGTATAAGACCTCAACACGTTGTGACAAGTACAACAAAGTTAGGGAATATCAACTATGAAATTCGAGTCATGTTCACCAGATTTCGAGCCCATCTTCCCAAAAGTAACCAGCACAGATTTCATCTTCCAAGAATTTTGGGAGGAAGAAGTGTAGCAGATGTGTATTGGACAAGTTAACCGCATACAGACATATTTCCACACAAGAGCAGTGGGCAGTGAACGGCATCAAGCTGGTAGTAGCATTGGACAGAAACATATCTCCCCTAATGCTGAGTTCTGCACGGGCTCCACCTGCTGATGCTCAGCCATCCCAACAAGAAAAGTTGAACAACTGGCTGTCGGAAGAAATTCATGGGGAATATTCTGCCAGTATCAGAGAGAGCTATGTCGACCAAGACGCTTCGTGTAGTTTGCTAACATCTCTTTACAGGAACAGAAGGGTTTCTAGAGGCAAAACTTGACAAGATGATCCCAACTAGAAATTATGGAAAGTACCTCCTGAATGACAGCACAGTTGTAAATGACAAATGCAGGATGTGCAGCAATACTCACACGGAGACTATAGATCACTGGTTCTTAACCTCCTGGGGTCCGCGAGTGCCTCGAGAGTGGTCCGCGGGAGTAAAGGGTTCACCAGCACGTATAAAAAAGTAGCCAATAAATGGGGATTTCGAAAACGATGTGCGTTGAACGATACATGTCCGAGTGTATTCGCGGCGATGACTATCAGGTTTTGAATATCTTTAAAATAAGTGTTATTGAGGAGGGGTTACAACTTATAAGGTGTATTGGGAGGGGGGAGGTGGGAGGGGTAAGAGGAGGGAAGGGGGAGGGGGGAGGGTCCGTACATGATTCAATTTCAGGCTGAGTGGTCCGCAGACTTCTACGGGTTCAGAACCACTGCTCTATACGCCCAGTTGCAGAACTCGTTTAATCCACTTGTGAATAAGGATCATGTCGTAAAATTATTTATTTTATTATTTTATTTTATTTTGTTTTATTTTGATTTTGTTTTGTTTATTTTGTTTTGTTTTATTTTCTTTTAAATTGTTTTGTTTAACTTTTTTGTTTTGTTTTTGTGTTTTATTTTATTTTATTTCATATATTTTTAATTTAATTTTGTTTTATTTTGATTTTGTTTTGTTTATTTTGTATTATTTTATTTTATTTTGATTTTCCAGAAAACAGACACGAAACCAAAAACAAAAAACATGAAGCAAAAAAAAAGGAAAATTCAAAAACAAAAGTAAAAGGAGAAAACAAAAATCAAGAAACAAAAAGCAAAAGGCATAATTAAAAAAATAGCAAATCAGAAAACAAAACAAAAACCAAGAAAGAAAAGCAAAAAGTAAAATTCAAAACCAAAAGCACAAAGCAAACACAAAACCAAAAACCAAAAACACAAAGCAAAAAGTAGAAAACAACAAACACAAAAGATACGTGAGGCAAAGTCCAGAGAAACGTTTCTCATGAAAATGATTCTTATTCTCAAGTGGATTAAATGAGTTTATGTTCGACCCTCACTATTATGTGTCAGAAAACGGTGTCATAATGATGGTCATTATAACACTTATTTTCATTATGATACAGTTTCTCCAGCCAATCAGAGCTCGTTCATTGACCAATAAGGTAACGATACCTTCGCGCATGCGCTCAAAATTCAACATGTCGGACATAAACACAACATCGAACTATAATAAATTACCGACATGGAATACGCACCGTCCATATGATCGCGTAAATAAACTGGCGAATATGAAACAAGAAATAGCACTGTACCTTAATATCACCAACACTAATTTCTACACAGCGCATTCAAACGTCTCCGGTGACAATATTACTGAGGGACGGCAGATGTAAACATATGGCGTGCGTATGGCATTGCAAGCACACAGAGCGCATGCGTCGGTCGTTCAAAGATCTTGAAAGACAGAGAGATGTCTCGCGCTCGCTCTCCGATAACAAAATTCTTGTGGCTGACTCTCAACAGATATTTATGAATATTTATGTTAAAACATATAATAAAATTATAATTATCGTCGAACATAAACAGTCGTTTGCAACTCGCCTATAATGGTAATTAAGACACTCGTATGGAAATTATAAAACTCGCATACGCTCGTTTTATAAAAATACTCGTGTCTTAATTATAGCCATTATAGGCTCGTTGCATAATGTACTATTATGTTCGACCCTGACTATTAAATGTCAGTAAACTGTATCATAATGATGGTCATTTTAACACTATTATTCATTATGAAACAGTTTCTCCCACCAATCAGAGCTCAAGAAACAGTTGTTTGACCAATCATGTGAGGATAGCAACGCATCTGCGCTGAGTTCCAAGGCCTGCTAGTTTAAATTTCACTGCGTGGCCTAGTGTTATAGTGGGGCAATCGAGGAGGCCATGGTCAAATACAAGGCATTCTGTGCGTCCCATGCGCTTTGTTCAGTACATAAAACTGGCGAAATATCGACAGATATTTATGAATATTTATGTTCGAACATAAAATAGTTATAATAATCATCGTCGAACATAAACAGTCGTATGCAACTCGCCTATAATGGTAATTAAGACACTCGTATGGAAATTATAAAACTCGCATACTCTCGTTTTATAAACATGCTCGTGTCTTAATTATTGCCATTATAGGCTCGTTGCATAATGTACTATTTGCAACTGGACGACTCGTATAATAAGTGGCTGCCAACCCTTGCATCAAAGGAGAATGACAACGTCACCAAAATCATCCATCAAGTTAGATGTTCTGGGACATATTACCTGGAGGGTGTATATTAGGTTAGTTGTTCTGGGACATATTACCTGGAGGGTGTATATTAGGTTAGATGTTGTGGGAGATTTACCTGGAGGGTGTATATTAGGTTAGATGTTGTGGGACATATTACCTGGAGGGTGTATATTAGGTTAGATGTTGTGGGACATATTACCTGGAGGGTGTATATTAGGTTAGATGTTGTGGGACATATTACCTGGAGGGTGTATATTAGGTTAGATGCTGTGGGAGATATTACCTGGAGGGTGTATATTAGGTTAGATGTTGTGGGACATATTACCTGGAGGGTGTATATTAGGTTAGATGTTGTGGGAGATATTACCTGGAGGGTGTATATTAGGTTAGATGTTGTGGGAGATATTACCTGGAGGGTGTATATTAGGTTAGATGTTGTGGGACATATTACCTGGAGGGTGTATATTAGGTTAGATGTTGTGGGACATATTACCTGGAGGGTGTATATTAGGTTAGATGTTGTGGGACATATTACCTGGAGGGTGTATATTAGGTTAGATGTTGTGGGAGATATTACCTGGAGGGTGTATATTAGGTTAGATGTTGTGGGACATATTACCTGGAGGGTGTATATTAGGTTAGATGTTGTGGGACATATTACCTGGAGGGTATATATTAGGTTAGATGTTGTGGGACATATTACCTGGAGGGTGTATATTAGGTTAGATGTTGTGGGAGATATTACCTGGAGGGTGTATATTAGGTTAGATGTTGTGGGACATATTACCTGGAGGGTGTATATTAGGTTAGATGTTGTGGGACATATTACCTGGAGGGTATATATTAGGTTAGATGTTGTGGGACATATTACCTGGAGGGTGTATATTAGGTTAGATGTTGTGGGACATATTACCTGGAGGGTGTATATTAGGTTAGATGTTGTGGGAGATATTACCTGGAGGGTGTATATTAGGTTAGATGTTGTGGGACATATTACCTGGAGGGTATATATTAGGTTAGATGTTGTGGGACATATTACCTGGAGGGTGTAGCCTATATTAGGTTTCGTGCCGAATAACCTTGCTCTCCCTGTCCTCCTGTTGTAGGATCCAGGAAGAGGCCCGCCTTCCTGGACTTGTTGATTCAGTACTCTCAAGATGGCGCCGTGCTGTCTGACGAGGACATCCGGGAGGAGGTGGACACCTTCATGTTCGAGGTGATCATCACTTTCTTCCATCACATATTTGTTAATCTAGACTAGAATCTTGTATTGATACGTAGTGTATGTTTTGTTTCAGGGTCATGATACGACCTCAGCCGCCGTCAGCTGGACCCTCTTTCTGCTGGGCTGCCATCCTGACAACCAGGTAAGTAGAACCATTGCAGCATTTGCCTGGCCTACAAGTGGTGAAACTACTGAAAGTCACATATACTGGACGATGACTGAGATGATATACAGCTATACACTTCCAGCTCACAAATAAGAATTGAATCAAAACTCATCAATTTTTCTAGGTTTGTGCCGTGTCTTCATAAGGAGGTTATGGCTGCCAGAGCTTTTATTTCTCGCAGTAAAGAGGCGCAGGTGCGCTTCATAAAAAGAGAGACAGCGCGCAGTTCGCTAATCATGTGGGTAGGGTGACCAGATCCAGTACTGTGAAATAGAGGACAACAAAGGAAAAAATTGAGGACATTAAGGGAAAAAAGAGGACAAATCAAATAGTAATAAAACCATATAAGATTCAAAAAAAGCTTGCCTATAGTTTGCGAACTGCCGCAGCCTTGTACACTTTTCTTTGAGTTTAGCCTATTTGAAAAAGTGTGGTTATCCAAATCTTGAGAACCTACGAAATGAAATGAAATTTTTATATAAATAACGCTGTTATAATATTTGTAATATATTAACTAAAACAATAAATTCTAGAACTTACCATGATTTGTTGCAGTTGGGCAAATTTTACATTCTGCCTCAAAATCATTACGTCCAAGCTTGAAAGCAGGATATTTGGTTTTCAAAGCATCTGTAAACTTGCACTTTCATTTAGGCATCTTGAATGCGAGCAAATTTTAAACTGGCAAACACACAACCATGCCACAAGAATGCCATTCAACGGAGCACAAACCCAGAAACACATTCCCAAACCCAGCGTCGACCGGAAACAAAGATAGTAGCGCTGCACATCGGTAACAATTTAAACTATCGCCATGGTGCCAATATAAACTGCGAAAAACTAAAACATGCATACGATAATATAGTAAATTAATAAAAAGGAGGACATTTAGACAATTTCAAAAATTGTTCGCGGACAGAGGACAGATACGTAAATTGGAGGACATGTCCGCGAAAAAGAGGACGTCTGGTCACCCTACATGTGGGGGTCCGGGCGGGGACTCCAAGAGCCCGCTGATGAGCCAGCTTGGTGTCCTAGGCGAAACCCCACACAAGATACGGCACAAACCTAGAAAAATTGCTGAGTTTTAATTCACTGGCGGTGAAAGCCAATACACCATCTTTCAAGAATTGAATTCCTTGACAGATTGAAACAAGGATCTCAGCGTTAGTTGCACAACACCAACAGCTGGTCACGCCCGATCCAACCTACCTATAATATTTACGTTGACGTGGCTCATTATACACATTTTACACTTATTGACAGTTAGTTGGTCCAATTTTAATGAAATATTCTGTCCTTTGCTTGGAATTTAGGCACTGAATTTAGTGATGGCTCGACTTCTGCAATTAAAAGTATTAAACAGTACCTTCTTTTCGTCTTAATTTTGGCGTGACCCTAATAACATAACATGGAAACTATGCAACTGACGCAGCCCATTTTCATACTCATACCTGCTAACTTAGGCCTATACGGGTTTTCTGTACAATTTACGGAACTGCAGTGTGTTTTACGGGTGAACTGTAATATTTTACGATCTCACGCAAATATATCTTCTCTTTCAAATTCGCGCCTAGACAGGTTTCCACAGACCGCCGATAGATGGTGTTTGTCTGTGACCGGCAAATATTCGATATATCGCTCTGGTTTATATTTTGCCGAAAGGTCTTCGATCGTGAATGCGGCTCTCCCTCACAATTGCTTCCGAATCCTAGTCGCTTTAAACAAATATATATATTTTTAAATGTTTCTTTTTCTTTCATGAAAGATTCATTCATCCTATAACCCCTTTCGTTCGTTTGTCCTTCACCGCGAGTTGCGGAGCTGAGATCGTGTACTTGTGCGAATTACATTGTGTGAATGGATTTTATTTTAAAGATATTCGTAGCAGTTTAATTCAGGTGAAATATTTTACCCCTAGGCTTAGAATGTCATCAGTTACTTGTAGCATTTTATATTAACGCCGAAGAGCTCTGCTTATCTGAAAGGAAGAAAATAATTGCCATTTACTGAGTTTCATGCATGCGATTTCCCGTGTATTTTGTCACTTGGGATTTGACGGAGAGGCCATCTGGAAAGTTGGCAGGTATGCATAACGTTTAGGATTTTTCAAAGTTACGATAGCTTTGAAGCCTTATTCAGTTAAATAGCACATGAGGTCTTCAACCATGGCAAGTATCGTCGACACGTTATTTATTAATTTGTCTTAGCTTATGGTTCTTTTATTCGTGTCAGAGGTACCAAAATATACAAACAAGAAATTTAATATAAAAAAACACATAATGTAGCACTTACTTGCGTATAACGTGTAACACAAGAGCAAGAGAAATGAAACAGGAGAAATCAGCTGTTACGTGATAATATATGCAATATTTACACGAGAGCTTAAGGTAAAGACTATACAACCAACTGGGCACCTGTTAGATTGTCCAGCACTCTACAGCCATTCTAGGCTACATGCTCACACAGCGATCCCAAGTACGCGGCATGTCGGATAGTTTGTTTTGGCGCACCAAAGTCACAGTTGGGTGACTTATTCATGTCCCACTTATACAGCAACGAGCTACATCGGCCATGGTTGTTTCGTACCCCGTCAAGCATGGGCGCCCGCAGGGAGGAGCATCTGGGGGCCTTGGCTGCCCCTGGAATTCCGAGAATGTTGATATTCGATTGCTCATTGTCACCAGTTATTTCATAAATTGAAGTTTCTGTTTATCAATTGAAAAATGTCACAATAGAAAACTTATTTAATGTTGCTGACAATATGTATTTATATTCATTAATATATGGTTCTAATGATGTCATGCACTAGGACTAGACCACCAATGGAAACATAGCTCCTTTTTTCAACATGGTTATGCCTAGTGTAAATACCGTATGTTTACCCAACACTATCAAAAGTGGTTGGGCTGGCAACTATTTTCGCCACCTCACTGGCAGTGACGATATGAAAGCACGTTCTGGATATATTTTTATACATTGCAACACCGATAGCGGAGTTCAGCCCCTAAAACGAGGTTTTCTTTGCTGACTAGTAAAACACCTGTCCCTTAAGGTCAAGCTTACAATATAAGGCCATTTACTGTATTCAGGCCCGTAATCACGGGGGAACAAACAAGGCAGCTGCCCAGGGCGGCAGGTGTTACGGCTGTGAGTTTGTTTCGTCGCCTCGCCGCGTGATTCACAGCCGCCCCGGGCTATGTTCTGCCTCTGTGTGTTATCTGCGCCTTACGCAACGGGGCTGCGAGGACAAAAGGGATGGACCAGAACATTCGTGACCCAGCTAGTGATGGAAATCTCGAGAAGCCGTCAATCCTGGACGGGTCTAGAAGCATTCATTGAGTCACCAGCCTGCTATATAAAGCGGCCTCACCAGCGAGGGAGGGACAGTGTGTTTTTGAGTGAGTGCGACAATAGTTGGTGACGTGACGTGCGAAACCCAAGTGAGGCTATTGCATGCGGAGAAGTGCTGTGTGGATTGCGAAACGCAGTGGACTGTTTTCCTAGCCTGCAGACGGCGGGACAGTGTACATTCGGAACAAGTGAGTGTGGCTTGTTTACTTGAGGGAGAGTGCCGTTACTTTTAGCCGAGGACACGGGCCTCATTACGGTAGGATTATCTGCATAACTGAGTGAAAGGGTGAGTCGAGCGCCATAGAGGCAGCTTTGTAAGACAGCTAATTGCTTGTATCTGTTTATTGTGTGGTGAACTGTAACTTGCTAAGACCTGCAATAAAACTACTATTTCTTTAAAAGGACCACTGTGATGTGTTTCTACCCACCGTAATCCAGTTAACGAACTTGCCACTAGGGATGGCGCGTATCAACTGGTGTCAGAAGCCGGATTACGAACTCAAGTACAAGCCCAATACCTGAAGGTCCTGGTTTCAAAACCCGAGTAGGTCATTTTATCACAGTTCTCTAATTTTCCTGTGAGTGCATGCCCTTTACAAGACAAACAACTAAAATGGAAGCGTAATTGGCAGCATTGCTAGAAAAGTTAAGTGGCATGGAAACCAAGATGGAAGACGGCCATAAGAATTTAACCATGGACCTTACATCCAAATTAGAAGACGGCAAGAAGAAGATGGAAGACGGTCAAAATAAGTTAGCGGAGGACCTGAAGAAGATGGAAGACGGCCAGAATAAGTTAGCACAAGACCTGAAGAAATTAGAACAGGGCCTACGTGAGGAAGTCACGGCAGTGGGAAAGAAGTTCGACGCCTTACAAGTGGAAGTTGCCGAGCTGCACCGACGCCCGCTGATGGGGGTGGAGGAGAAATTCAACGCCTTACAAAAGTAAGTTGCCGAGCTGCGCCAACGCCCGCCAACGGGGGTGGAAGAGAAATTCAACACTTTACAAAAGGAATTTGCTGAGCTGCGCCAACGCCCGCCGACGGGGATGGAAGAGAAATTCAACGCTCTACAGAAGGAAGTTGCCGAGCTGCGCCGACGCCCACCCACAGGTACACCGGGAATGTCAGGAACGGGACAGAACAGAGTTACGCCTCCAACCTTCGACGGAAAGGTCCCGTGGAGCACATACGTCAGTTCGAGGCGGCCTGTTCCATAAACAACTGGAACAGCACAGAAAAGGCTACAGCTCTCATTTTAGCGCTCAGAGGCGACGCCCTTAACGTCCTTCAGGTCATCCCGACTGGATCCCAGGACTACGCTTCACTAGTCGCCCGTATGAAGTCCCGATATGGAGATGGCCATCTTCAGCAGGCCTACCAGATGCAGCTCCGGACCCGGGTACAAAAGAACGCGGAAACCCTGCAGGAGTTCGAGATTACATCGCACGCCTCGTAAGGCTCGCCTATCCAACAGCGCCGGCCGACTTTCTGGAACAGATTAAAACGCAGACCTTCACCGACGGACTACGGGACGCGGACACTCAACAGGCGCTGCGACTCGCGGACAATAAGACCATGACAGATGCGTTGAGCCACGCACTTGAGTTCGAGATGGCAAAGCAGGTATCTAGAATGCACGCACGGGAGCGCCAAGTGGACGTTGACGAACCAGCCAAAGACCAAGACCCTGGCCGATGAATTGATGGAGGCGCTAGGCCGTTTCTTCAAGAGTTGCAGCACCACCAACAACGACGTAGCCGGAAGACACCCGGAGAGGTGGCCCGGAAGAGGACTACTGACGTGCTGGACCTGCCGTAAGAAGGGCCACCTGAGCAAGGACTGCGGTGTTCGCCGCCGCCAAGGGTTTCCGTCGGGAAAGTCAGTCATAGGGAAACAGCGCGGCCCAGGAAAACGAGTATTAACCAGCCTTGTGGGGCAAAGGTTGGCTTGCGACAGTCGTCAAGCCCCGGCAGTCCAAGTTCGTGTGACGAAGTTACGGAGGGAAAATAGCACCCTGATGGTCGACGGAGTCGTCAACGGAGTGAGCTGGCCCATGCTGATCGACACGGGAGCGTCGAGGACCATCGTCAATCCCACCGTGATCCCGAAGTGGAGAGTGCAACCCACACAAAGGAACCTCCAGCTAATAACCGCGACTGGAGAGACTGCACCGGTACATGGCGAAGCGTCACTGGAGTTCGTCATTGGTCGACGGGCGGTGAAGCATCCAGTGCTTGTGGCTAACGTATCAAACGAAGTGATCATCGGACTGGACTTTCTGGACCAGAGCGACATCATCTTGGACCTGAGTACCAACACTCTGCATTTCGGAGGTGAGGAACTTGCTTTGCAACCAGAACACGAGGCCATCACCGCACGACTAGTAAGGCTGAGAGAGGACGTCATCGTTCCCGCCAGGACGGAGGTCAGCTCTGCCGTAATTGTCGACGGAACTGCTGAGCGAATGGCGGCTGTCATCGAGCCAAAATATGAGGACATCCAGACAAAAGGATTGCTAATTGCCAAGACCCTCGTCAACACGACGTCTCGGCCGTACGTCCGCCTGTCCAACCTGAACGACTACGACATTACGGTTCACCGGGACACCAACCTAGGAGTCTGCGAGCCCGTTACCTGGATTGCCCGCATCACAGACACGACGGACGGACACCTGCAGACGGACAACCGAAGAAGACGCGCCCTGCCAGAAGAACTACAGAAGCTGTACCAAGGATCCCAGGACCATTTAGACGAGGAACACTCACGCCAACTTCGGGACTTGCTACACGAATTCCAGGATGTCTTCTCCGTGGGGAGCAAAGACTTCGGCAGGACAAGCTTGGTCCAGCACAGAATCGACGTTGGGGGCAGCGCACCGATTAGGGCCCCATTCCGACGTGTCCCTCTCGCCAAGCAAGCTGAAGTCGACCGTATGGTGGAAGAAATGAAGGAGCAGGGGGTGTTCGAGCCATCACATAGTCTTTGGAGCTCTCCGGTCGTGCTAGTGAAGAAGAAGGACGGCTCCACCAGGTTCTGCGTGGACTACAGGCGGGTGAACGACGTCATGAAGAAGGACAGCTACCCTCTACCCCGGATCGACGACACGCTGGACACCATATCAGGATCAAGATGGTTCTCCACCTTGGATTTGAAGAGTGGCTACTGGCAGGTGGAGATCGACCCTAAGGACCGCGAAAAAACGGCGTTCTCTGTGGCAATTCACCGTCATGCCATTCGGTCTGTGCAACGCCCCTGCGACCTTCGAAAGGCTAATGGAGTCCATTCTGAGGGGACTACACTGGAAGACCTGCCTGGTCTACCTAGACGACGTCATCGTTCTGGGGAGAAGCTTCGAGGAGCACTACAGCAACTTGAAGGAGATCTTGATGAATCTACGGGCTGCCCAGCTGAAGTTGAGCCCCAAGAAGTGTCAGCTCTTCCAGAAGCAGGTCCAGTACCTTGGGCATATCGTCTCCGAGGAAGGGGTGCGCACCGACCCAGAGAAGACCGCAGCTGTGAGGGAGTGGCCAGTTCCGAAGGACAAGTCCCAACTACGAAGCTTCCTGGGACTCTGCACCTATTACTGTCGCTTCGTGAGAGGATTTGCCGACATCGCCAAACCACTGCATCG
The DNA here is from genome assembly GCA_946902985.2 of Meconema thalassinum. Lineage (NCBI taxonomy): Eukaryota > Metazoa > Arthropoda > Insecta > Orthoptera > Tettigoniidae > Meconema > Meconema thalassinum. The sequence goes on along the minus strand of OX336396.1, from coordinate 291,599,248 downwards.
ACTGACTGAGAAGGACCAACTCTTCACGTGGACAGCAGAATGCCACAGTGCCTTCGAACAACTCAAGCAGGCTCTGTGCACCGCACCTATTCTGGCCTACCCCAGACCTGGAACAAAGTTCATCGTCGATACCGATGCCAGCGACTTTGGTATAGGCTGAATCCTGTCACAAGTAGTGAACGGCGAGGAGAGAGTAGTGGCCTACTTCAGCAAAGCCTTGTCAAAACCAGAGAGGAACTACTGCGTCACCAGGAAGGAGCTGCTCGCCATCGTGAAAACCATTCAACACTTCCACAAGTACCTGTACGGGCAAGAATTTCTCATCAGGATCGACCATGCAACCCTGCGGTGGCTCCTGAACTTCAAGCAGCCCGAGGGTCAACTCGCGCGGTGGTTAGAGAGGCTTCAACAGTACAGCTTTGAGATCCAGCACAGGAAAGGCCAACTGCATTCTAACGCCGACGCCCTGTCACGAAGATCGTGCCCCGAAGACTGCACCTTCTGTGCCAGAAGGGAGAGTACACCGGGATACAGTGCCGAAGGACTACCGTGGAACTTCAAGGGAGCTGGAGCCGTGAATTTTTCACGCGGGCACAAGCAGAAGTTGATGACCTTGGACTGATAGCCGAATGGAAGAGGGCCTGTGTTCCCAGACCCGGGTGGAACATTGTGGGCTACTGCAGTCCAAAGTTCAAGTCCTACTGGGCGCAGTGGGACTCGCTGATTGTAAGGGATGGCCTCATCTGCCGTACCTGTGAGAGCACCGACGGGAAGACATCTCGGGAACAAGTCGTCGTTCCAAAGGCTATGACGGAGAAAGTCCTGAAGGACGTCCATGGAGGATCATCTGGTGGACACCTAGGGATAAAGAAGACCCTGGAGAAGCTGAGAGAGCGGTTGTACTGGATCGGATGCCGAGCAGACGTGGAGAACCACTGCGCGAAGTGCCAGGATTGCGCAGCCAGCAAGGGCCCAGGACGATGACGACGGGGCCCACTGAAGACCTACAACGTGGGCGGCCCCATGGAGAGAGTGGCCATCGATGTTGCTGGACCATTCCCGTTGAGCGAGGCGGGGAACCGTTACATATTGGTCGTCAGCGACTACTTCACCAAATGGTCAGAGGCGTATGCACTCCCTAACCAAAAAGCCGCGACGATCGCAGAGACCCTGGTGAAGGAATTCGTCAGCCGGTACGGAGTACCCTTGGAGCTGCACTCCGACCAAGGGAGCAACTTCGAGTCGCAGATGTTCCAGAACCTATGCCAGCTGCTGGGAATCCGGAAGACAAGGACGACGCCGCTACACCCTCAGTCTGACGGGATGGTAGAGCAATTCAATCGCACCTTCGAGAACCATCTCCGAATAGTCTTCAGCGAGCACCAGAGGGATTGGGACAAACATCTTCCACTATTTCTCCTGGCCTACCGCGCCGCCGTGCATGAAGCCACCGGGTGTACACCAGCCCGGGCCATGTTTGGGAGGGAACTCCGTCTACCTGTCGATCCTGCCTTCGGCCGACCTGGGAATGGTCTGGTCCCGGTAAGCCAGTATTGTCAAGAACTGGTCGACCGACTTGAGGACGTGCACGCGTTCGCAAGGAGGAAACTGCGGATCGAGACCGACCGAATGAAGACCCGATACGACCAGCAGACGGATGCCGGCGGATTTCACGAGGACGACCTGGTCTGGCTCTTCAACCCATTACGGAAGAAAGGCCTGTCACCGAAACTTCAGAAGTCCTGGGAGGGCCCGTACCGAGTCGTGAAACAGATCAACGATGTCGTCTACAGGATCCAGCGGAGCCCGAGGGCGAAGATGAAGATCGTGCCACTATGGGTGGCACGTATCAACTAAAACGAGGTTTTATTTGCTGACTAGTAAAACACTGGTCCCTAAAGTCGCGCTTACAATATAAGGTTATTTACTTTATTTAGGCCCGTAATCACGGGGGAACAAACAAGGCAGCTGCCCAGGGTGGCACGTTTTAGGGGCGGAAGGAAATCTGGAAAACTGTATAAAACCGCTTGGGCATTAAACGCCTAGTGTCTAGATATTAAAGTTTAACCCCCTCCACACACACAAGATAATTATTCATTGACACATTTGCAATGTTGATTATTTAAGGACACACAAAACGAGATTGTGTTAGTCATCTTGGTGTTCTTGCTTTTGAATCTGACTCGAAAGTGAAATTGGACTAATGAAATCCTAATCTTGTTTGCAAATGACAAGGCGGGAAATCCTCTTGTTATTTTGTTATTTAAGTAATTGGTGTTTTTCTATTTTTTACGTATATCTTTTTAGTGCCGGGAGTGTCCGAGGACATGTTCGTCAGAGTTTGTAGTTGCTTGTATGCGGACATCCATGGGGTGAGCTACATGTACCGTCGCGTGTGGAGTGTTGTCTGGGAAGGGAAGAGTGAATGTAAGGACGAGGAATTGGAAGGTAGCGGCTGTGGCCTATAGTTAGGGACCAACCCCGGCATTTGCCTGGAAGGAAGATGGGAAACCAAAGAACACCACCTTCAAGGTTGCTGGCAGGGGAATTCGAACCTCCTCGCCTCCCGGATGTGAGCGACTGCTTGCAGCCACGCTGTAACGACCACGGCTAACTCACCCGTTTTTCTTGCCAAAGGTTGTGTATGATATCTTATAAATTTTAAATGTAAATTCTTTGCATTAAGATTTTTATCAATTTGTAATCTCAGTAAACCTATGCGGTATTTACAGTGTTTGCCACTCACATTTAAGTACATGCTCATTGAAGAAACAGCCCTATATGTTAAGGACACTTTAATAAATCTACATATTTTAATTCGAGGGTAGCAAAGTTTTCTTTCCTCAGGTTATTCAGGAGCCCTAAATACGGGCCTGACTGGGAAGTACACTCGTCAACATTTGCGTCGTTCTGCCTTACTGCGATCGTTATTCATGCTGCGAAATGAGGTATATGTTTATTCAAGGTGTGCCATAGTACTGTGGTCCGTTTCTTGAGAACAGAGCAATTATTGCTACACATGAACAGCAATCTACCAGTGTTGTAGATTCTTAACCTGTAGTCTTAAATCTTCTACGATCGAAGCAATTTACAGGCTAATAGTTAAATAGTTCTGCGGTGTTTTTGTGCCGTTATCAAAGAGACTGAGATTCGCACTCTCAATCGAATGTAGACGGTAGATCAGTTGGGACAAAATGGTGAATTCATTACTGATAGACTTCGTAATGTTGTAGGCTATATGATTCCAATTGAATGTTCTTGCAAGGCAATTTCCGATGCCCAACATGTAGCCTACCTGTATGAGCGGAGAAGCTAATTTAATCCTAATTTAATTGGGCTCATAGTCGTATTGACAGACTGAAAGTTACAATTCAATATACTGTAGATCAATTAGGTGATAAAGCCGAAGTTCAAGGGGGGAGGGGGGGATGTGCTTCTGAAAGAAGAAAATTACAGAACAGACATTTGCAGGCTCTTAACTCAAGGAACATTTATGTGACATTCTTAAGTACGAATGTATAATAGTTAAATGATCCCGCGATGTTTGTCGTTATCAAAGCGACTAAGTAAGAAGTCATCATCATCATCGAAGCCCCACTCCAGTCACCCGGGTTTGGTTTACAAGCCTCCTCCACTCCTTTCTGTCCTTCCATTTTTCCTGCCCCATCACTTCTGCCACAGCCAATCCAGCTTCTCCAATGTCCTTCAAAATTTGGTCCAACCACCTTCTTCTCGGTCTTCCAACTGGTCTCTTTCCCTTGACTTCTCTTTCTAATTCCCTTCTTGCTACTCTTTCCTTACCCATTCTTTTTACATGTCCGAACCAACGTAACCTTGCTTTCTGTATCTTCTGATTTAACGGTTCCTTATTTAACTATTCTCTGATTTTAATATTTTGAATTCTATCCCTTCTTGTCTATTAACTGAAATTCTTAAAAAATTCATTTCTACTGCTTGTATCTTACTATTTTGCCTTTTATTAGTTACCAGTGTTTCCAGTCCATATGTTACAATTGGTATGAAATACTGTTTATATAATATTAATTTCGTTCCCTTGGGTACTTTGTCATCCCATAAAAGTTCTCTGACTTGGTGATAAAATGTGGTACCTTTACTTAGTCTGTTATTAATTTCAATGTTGATGTCATCACTTCCATTTATAGTGCTACCTAGATATGTAAACTGTTCTACATTATCTAACCGTACGCCATCTATGTTCACTTGACTTTTCTTTTTCTCTTTTCCACAGTACATGACTACAGTAAGAAGTACAGTACATGATTTAGTGAGTTTTATATTTTACTTAACGGTCAGCAATAATCAAATGAAATATTTTCTTTCTAAAACGAAAATTTGCTGAAAGCATGAGCGTCACAAGTACGAGTAACGTACACTATGAAATTATCACTTCGCACAAAATTCATTATGATACGAAGAGCAATGCGAAGTATTCCTGATAGCTTGTTAAGAAGAGGATCCGCTGTAACGGCCAGTACAAACTAGATATTTGGAAACAGTGCTATTTTAATTATTAGGCAGATTCATATGTAGGGATAGTTCGACAGTTTAATTTAACTCAGTAATTTGAAAATATTTGAAAATATGTCTTCCAGTTACCGTATTTAGAAAATAGGCGAACTGGATTTACATTAACATGTTAATGAACTGCTTTACTTTTATATTATTGTCGATACATGGTGATACCACTATTTTTTATACCTTTTTTAAGAACTGAACATTATGACAATGAATCACAAAAGAAGAAACGCGAATTTCCATGGACAAAAACTGAACTAAAAATAAAACATTCCTCCCAATCTTGCCATAAAGCAGCCAACGGTTTCAGACCAGTCAAATAATGAATTACACGAAGCAAGTAAGAAATGAAACGAGAATGGGGGCTTATGAAATGAAAATTATAACTTGGCCTCCCTCTGGAAAAAATCCTGCGGGCGCCTATGCCGTCAAGGGCAACCCACATTTAACTTGGCACCCCTGTTCGGTGGGTATTGGATACAAAGCAGTGAGTGTCATTCCTTCGAAAATGTGTTCTTCCACCCCAGTCGCCCTTTCGCTTTAGCTCTCTCTCTTAATCAGCTCTTGGGCTTTCATTTCACAGATGGAGAACGTGATAAAACAGGCCCAACTAACCAATAATCCAACCAAATACCGGTATGTAACAAAAACTTGAATGATCAACGACAACAGTAGCGGCTTCGGTGACATAGTTGGTAGAATGCTGAGCTCCTATGCCCAAGATCGCGGGTTCAAACCCGGCCGAAGTCGTCGGATTTTTAAGAGCGTTATCCCTCAGTATGCCTTCGGAGGGGAAGTAAAGCCGGTGGTCCCATGTTATACATTTATGGCATGTTAAAGAACCTTCCACTAATTACACCTGTGTGAAGCTAAATTAACTTATAGGTTCAACAACGCTCTTAAGGTTCCTACGTTCGCCGCCAGGAGCCGACTGCCGTGGCGTCTAGTAGCCAAGTTCTGAACTAGTAGTTGTTGACGGTGGCGTTTGGCGGCAAAAGTAGGAACTACTTGAAATTCAATGTCTGCAGTCCTTATTGAATTAAAAACAGATAACACACACTAATAGTTACATCACAATTAACACCGGTTATCAGACAGATTCTACACACACCCAAAGTACACGGGGCTACATGACCGCGTTGTCGCAGCCCCTAAACTAAGAAACCAACCAACGACAACAGAGAAGGCAATGCAAGAAGCACGTTACCATAGCAACAGAGTAATCCTGCGAGTGCTAAAAGTAGCTGTTCTAGAAGGGTTACGTCTCAAACATCACGAGCTAAAAATAGTATCAAAACTCACGACTACAACCTAGTAGCTAAATTGACATTCTAATCAGTCTCAAAACACATGACTCCGGAGAGTAAGTATGAGCAGTACGGTGACTCACACATCCGGGGATTTCGTTTGTATTGTTTCAACAGGAATTATCAACCTACCACAAACCAAATTCTCCAAGTATAACTCAGTCATTCTGCTTCGTGACATCAAGCAGGCCTTTAAAACTTCATTGGAATCATGGACGTCCTTTTTTTGTGTTTTCAAAGAAGAACTGGCTTGGGTCGTGAGTTTTGAGACGACACGCTAAGAAGCTCCTCGATCTCGAGTCATCTTGCGAACAAATGCTGTATGTTGTATGTTCTAGGACAGGATAGTTGAGGAGCTAGACGGTATGGAGCACCCGCTGACAATCAAGGAGCTACAGCAAATGAGATACCTCGAGTGCTGTATCAAGGAAGCCCTCAGACTGTACCCCAGTGTACCCCTGATGGCACGCAGACTCAACCAAGATGTCATCATTGGTACGTCTAAACGTATCTTCCTTTGTACTGTGCCCGTTTGACCTAAGTCCAACGACCACAATGTTCTTGTTTGAGTTTTCGGACTTTTGACTGGTTTGATGCAGCACACCATACCTCCCTGTCCTGAGCTAATCGGTGCATCTCTACATAGCTACCACATCCGAGGCAATCTGTGTAACAAATTCTAACCTTGGTCTACCCCTACAGTTCTTGTCCTCGACCCTTCCTTCCATAACTAAGCTTGCTATTCCTGGGTGTCTTAGTATGTATGCTACCAACCTATCTCTTATCTTCATTAGCAGTCGCCAGAAACATCTCTCCTCTCCCACTCGTCTTAATACCTCTTCATTTGTTACCCTATCTACCCATCTGAACTTCATCATTCTCCTGTAACACCACATTTCAAACGCTTCAATTCTCATCTTTTCTGCTGCACCAATAGTCCAAATTTCACTTCCATATAGTGCCATGCTGCAGACAAAGGCTTTCAAAAATGACTTCCTAATACCTAAATCTATATTCGATGTCAACAGATTCCTTTTCTGTAGAAATGCATTCCTGCCTAAGCCAACCTACTTTTTAAATCCTCTTTGCTTCGTCCATAACTGTTTTTTTTTTCTTCCTAAGAAACAGAAGTCATCTACTTTCTTTAGCTTTTCACCTGCCAATTTGATATCCATAGAGGTTTCTGATTTATTTCGTCTGCATTCCTATATTTTTGTTTTACATTTATCGATTTTCGTCATGAATTCTTTCCTCAAGACGGAGTCCATACCATTCAAAACCTCATTCAAATCCTCAGGCGTGTCGGCCAAGATGACGATGTCATCATCAAATCTCCGAGTTGAAATTATTTCTCCTTGAATCTTCACTCCCACATTAAATATTTCTCCAATTTCCTTCATTGCTTGTTCAATGTATAGATTGAAAAGTATGGGTGATAAGTTGCAGCCTTGCCTTACACCTTGATCCTTCAAATGTATCACTTCAATAGTTGACATATCATTCAGTTAAATCATGATATTCCGGGCGGCTTCGGTGGCGTAGTCGGTAGCATGCTGAGCTTCTATGCCCAAGATAGCGGGTTCAAACCCGGCCAAAGCCGTCGGATTTTTTAAGAGCGTTAGAAATCCCTCAGTATGCCTTCCTTTGGAGGGGAAGTAAAGCCGGCGGTCCCATGTCATAGATTTATGGCATGTTAAAGAACCTTCCACTAATTGCACCTGTGTGAAGCTAAATTGGATAGTTTAAGAATGTAAACAACACTCTTATGTTTCTACGTTCGTTGCCAGGAGCCGACTGCGGTGGCGTCTGGTAGCTAGGTTCTGAACTAGGCCTAGTAGTCGTTGACGGTGGCGCTTGGCGGCAAAAGTAGGAACTATTTGAAAAATTCTAAGTTGCAGTACTTAAAATTAAAGAACAGATAACACACACTAATATAGTCATCACAATTAACACCGGTTATCAGACAGATTCTACACACCCAAAGTACACGGGGCTACATGACCGCGTTGTCGCGCCCCTAAACTTAAGAACCAACCAACCAACCAACCATGATATTCCGAATATGTAAACATTTAAATCACACTTGGCTTATCCATAATGGATCAAATAAACTTATTAATCCAATGTCTCTTGTATCGACTAGAATGTTTCCTGTTCTGATTCACATTATATTAACAACATCTAATTCAGAAAACGGTATCGGATCTTCGATTAGCTAATCAAAAAATTTATTTTTAAATTGGATAATCCAACCTATACTCACAATATTCAAAGAACATTAATGCACCAATTATCAGAATCCATATTTTTTCACTAGTCATGGCATTCGGTAAGGCTTCCAATAATCTAATATTTATTTAAAAATTACCAACTTGCAATAAGAACATATTGTCAACAAATTTCAGCAAAAATGAATTCTACTGATGACGGCTAGTGCTGGTTTACTATGGGGCAATTAACTAAAAGACTGCCCTTCTTTTAACCCAATGTTATTCTTATCATTTATTAGGGCGACCACAATGCCTAACCTTCCTCTGGTGGCTTCGGTGCCGTAGTTGGTAGCATGCTGAGCTTCTATGCCCAAGGTCTCGGGTTCAAACCCAGCCGAAGTCGTCTGATTTTTAATAGCGTTAAAAATCCCGTAGTATCCCTTCCTTCGGAGGGGAAGTAAAGCCGGCGGTCCCATGTCATAGTAGGAACTACTTGAAATTATTGTCTGCAGTCCTTACTTGAATTAAAAACAGATCACACACACTAATACGGTCAACACAATTAACACCGGTTATCAGACAGATTGTACACACACCCAAAGTACACGGGGCTATATGACCGCGTTGTCGCCGCCCCTAAACTAAGGAACTAACCATCTAACCTTTATTTTAACCACAGTGCAGGGAAAAATCATTCCCTCGACACTGACACATATAATTCTTTATATTTTCACATATTACCCTTAGTAATATCATTCAGCTCCAACGGCGGCAACATTATAATTTATTCGTCTTACTGAGCCATGTCACATACATGCAACTCCAATTCAATTCCGTCACATCGCTATTGAAAATGAAAATCCACAGCCTGCTTCCAGTCTCCGACCGGGTCAGGAATGGAATGAATGAAGCCCCTATCTAGCGGCGAGGATATAAACTGTGCCGGCTGCCGAGGCCTGACGCACTCCTCTGGGGCAATGATTAAATGAATGACAGATTAAATGAAATGATAGTGGAGAGTGTTGCTGGAATGAAATGTTGACAGGGAAAACCAGAGTACCCGGAGAAGAACCTGTCTGCCTCCGTTTTGTCCAGCACAGATCTCACATGGAGTGACCGGGATTTGAACCACGGACCCAGCGGGTCACATCGCTATTATTATGTTTTATTTTATTTCTTCCTGTTATATTCATGCTTCTAACTACAGCGAGTCTCTCTCACGACTCGGCCGGCCGGCGCGCCCAGCTTATCTGTCTCCCGTTGACTCATCACTTCCCGCTCGGCATAACATAGCACTTCACTAACGTTATCTGTGCATGACATGAGATAACAATTAAAATTAATAAAATAAGCTGCTACTACCTTATGACAGGAGATGTTCTAAATGTTCTCCTCCTACATCCACACATTTCCGGCATCGTCTTAGGAAACTCCGATTCACTCGCATATGTTCGTCTTTCGTAATTGAGGCTATTTCTCTCCGGATATGTTAATTTTTTTCTCGGACGAAGCTTGGTTCCATTTACACGGGTATAGTTCGACGACGCAGAATTACAGATATTGGAGTAGAGAAACCCCCCATCGCATATACGAAATTCCTCTACATAACGAATGGGTCAGAGTATGGTGCGCAGTGAATGGATACATTCAGCAAGACTCTGCCACCGCGCATACAGCTCATGACACATTAAACTTAATTGAGGAACTTTTTGAATACCGTGTAATTACTACGGATTAATGGCTGTCACGGTCCCCATATTTAACTGTTTGTGACTTTTATTTATATGGGTGCTTAAAGAATAAAGTGTATGCAAGAAACCCTCACACGTTGGACAAACTGAAAGAACATATCCGGAGAGATATAAAGCCTCAATTACGGAAGACGAACTTATGCGTGTGAATCGGAGTTTCCTAAGACGATGCCGGAAATGTGTGGATGTATGAGGAGAAAATTTTCAACATCTCCTGTCATAAGGTACGAGCTTATTTAATTAATTGTTATTTTCTTAATTTTAATTGTTATCTCATGTCATGCACGGATAACGTTAGCGAAGTGCTATGTTATGCCGAGCGGGAAGTGATGAGTCAACGGGAGACAGATAAGCTGGGTGCGCCGGCCGGACGAGTCGTGAGAGAGACTCATTGTATAACTCCACGTCACAAAATAACCCCTAAATAACTCGCCTATAATTATAACAAGACTCTCGTATGCAAATTATAAAACTCGCCTTGCTCGTTTTATAAACATACTCGTGCCATTATAGGCTCGTTGCATAATGTACTTCTGTGTTTCACCAATTTTTTTTTTTATTTTGTTAATGCAGTCAATAGCCATTTATTTTCTTTTGAGGACGGATCGGGGAAGGAATTTTGGAAGGAAATCGGCTGTAAACCTGTTGAAAGGAACCACCCCGACATTTGCCTGGTGGTGAAAATGGAAAACCACGAAAACCATTTTCAATAAACAAAGTTTCAATAATGACCCGGAACTTCATTTCTCTGTACAGTCGATTTGTTGTGCTGTTACAGGGGACAATACCATCCCGGCGGGTACCACGGCGCTCGTTGTGGTCTACATGCTGCACCGCAACCCCGACATCTTTCCCGAGCCGGAGAGGTTCATACCGGAGCGCTTCCTGCCAGAGAGGTCGCAGGATCGACACCCATACGCCTACATTCCCTTCAGTGCGGGGCCTAGGAACTGTATCGGTACGTATTACCCCTGGAACACTTGGTCGATCGTCACAACTGCGTATGCACATGGTCACCACTTCCTGCCACGTGATGCTGACATCACATCCGATCTCATGACATCATGAGGGGATTATCCAGGGCTGTCCATGGTCTTAGGACGAAAACTGGGACTGGGTCAAATGACTAATTAAGTCCAAAATTGAGGGAACTCCCCCGTGTCTTTCCGTCACACGTTGTGTACGGAGCACTGGAGACCAGCTCATGTAGGAACTTTGTGACACCTTGTTCAAGTGCTTATCCTTTACAGGGTCTTTCATATAAAGTAAGAACGGCGAGTGGCGGTTTTGTTATCCTCTGCTACAGTGGCCTTGGCCGAGCATATGGCGCGCCACGGCCCCCTGCTGTAGTATTGAAAGCGCGCGCATAGTATATACTTGACCTTGCAATAAACGTGCAGGTATTCAGTCGCAAGTCTGAACCTCAGCTGCTAACATGGCGAAACAGTTATCATAACAACATCGTATTAATTTGTGTAAAACTTATTTTAAGTACGAGTCGGCTCGGCGGTTACGTGATGCATTTGTTCAGCAATTTCCCGATGAAGTGCCACCTTCACTAGCACAGATTCACGTAATAGTAAATAAGTTTGACACTACTGACTCAGTTCTCAATAAACAACATAAAATAAAAAAATCAGAAACATTACAGTGGCAGAACTCACTCGTGTCAGCCAGAATGTGGTTACCAGATACAATGCCTGTATAACCCAGGAAGGACGACACTTCCAGCATATTTTATAAGGTACCGGTAATATTTTATATAGGATTGTACACACGCTTAAAGCAGGGGGCCACGACGCGCCACAAGCTCGGCCAAGGCCACCGCAGCAGCGGATAACAAAACTGCCGCTTGCCGTTCTTACTTTATATGAAAGACACTGTAGACAGCTAGAGCTCGAGTTAGCCGGGAAGGCGGTGCGCAGAACACAACGCTACCATTACGTCATGCCTCACTTCCATCTCACCAATCACATTCAGTCTATCTTGAGAATCTGAGCTAGTGTGTTGTCAGGGAAGCGAAGTGATTATATCGTAATATATATATATATATATAAGTTGCGTTCACAAAGTAACGAGCCGGAGGCTGGAATGCGCAAACCGGTGACGACATCGGCTAATCCTGGCGTGTGTAACGAGGTATGGTTCCGACCATAGCGTGGAAGGTCACAGCCCGTCGCTAGAGGGCACGCGTGCACGTCACGTGACGATACAAAGCGAGCAGCAGCATGCATCAATCGTCCAACGCTGCCAGTCGCATTGCAAACAGTGACATGGAGGCGTCAACCGAAGAGCAAAGAGGTGTTGTTCGGTTTCTGACAGCGGAAGGAGTAGTGGGAACGTACATTCATCGCCGAATGTCACAAGTGTACGGCGAACACTGCATGTCCCTTGCAAGAGTCAAGGCGTGATACAAGCGCTTCAGGGAAGGACGGGTGTCGTTAGCCGATGATGCCCGGTCTGCGGCACCCCCCTGCATTACCGATGACAACGTCCAGCTGGTTGATGCACTCATTACCCAACGATTCACCTCGGACGCCGACGTCCAGCTGTACGTGCGGAACTGGTTCACATCGCAGCCCAGGGAATTTTATGAGACAGCCATTCACCGCCTCGTGTCACAGTGGGACAAGTGCCTCAACAGCCAGGGCCAATACTTCTAACATAGAGGTACTGGTTTCTGTAATTATGCCTCCGACTCGTTACTTTTTGAACGCACCTTATAAGATCCAGTGGAAGCAATTGTGTACATTTTGAGCGCTATGGAAGCAGAGGGGAGTAAACGACAGGTTGTGCCCGAGAAATAGTTTACAAAGTGCACGACCACTTTAAAAGTGTAAAGCAGCGTGAAAGAGACGGGCACAATGAGCTACGCGGCAGTGTTGCCACACCGCAGGATCTCACGGCAGCAGCTTGCGGTGTGGGGACTCGGATCTGGTGGACCTGTTGCAACTCTCCATGTGCAGTTCCCAGAGGGCCGGCCGCCTTCCCGCCTGACCCGAGCTCTAGTGGACCCTTGCGGAACTCTCGCATGTGTATAAACCATCCGCCCGGCTTTAATGTTATGCAGGCTGGACGCGACACAGTTCCGGCAGGGGCTATCGTCTTGTGTATCTGTTTTCAACGCACTTTATAAGTAAATAAATATATTTCCGTTGGCTTTTCAAGAAATGCAGGATCTTTCCTGTACTGTTGAGACAATTTGGTAGATTTTGCTACAAACCACACCTTCTAACTCCCTCTGGTTTAGGAGCTTGAGTTTTGTGAAACATACACCTTAGCGTTGTATGTAGGGTTGCCAGATTTCAAGAATGCAAAAAAGGAACACACGTCCCAAAATATTGTTTGTTTTTATCAAGGTTGTTAAATGTTGTAATAAATAATACACATAGGCTATGTATTAAATACCGTAAGCATTACATAATCAAATACACACAATTAAAACTAGATATTGCTGACATATCACATAGGCCTATAACACCAGCAACTTATAAATGCTTTTCATTTGTACGACCCTTTGCAAGGATTTTTTATTTGTAAGTACCTTCTGATAAAATTCACTACAATTTTCGTCATAATTGTAATACGGGTATGTGAACAATTCTTGTTTCTATCATCTCTCCATTTAATATGCATGACATAAAAAACTCTCTCCATAAAAGCATTGGAGGAGAAAATGCTGAGTATTAACTTCACGAGGACTAAGATATTCCTTAATGTTGTTGCCCCTAATACATCTATAACATGTACCCATCTATGTGACACAGACATAGAAATCATTTTCTCTCTCAAACTTGCACCTGTACCACCAGAAAAAAGCTAGATATTACAATCAATTCTGAAGCGGGACATTTGAAACTTCGTGCGAAATTGAATACTATATATTATCAAATTAACCCATAAAAACTGAATATTTGGCCTTCCGTTAAAGATTAAAACGGAACGCGCAACAAAACAACAACAAACTGAATTGATCCGGGTAAAGGAGAACGTCTGGCGACCCTACTTGTATGTACCGTACTCGTATGTGATAGACAATAGAAATTCTCAAATTTCAGCTAAGAAATATTCTTTGCACTTGGAACATGTGCAAAAAGGAATGATTATTGAAATGTCGTAGAAAGTCTATCATATTAAACAAATTGTAAGCCATGTCTCAGGTTGCAGCCTACTCGTTCTTTGGGCTGATGATCAAGCTGCCATACTCCCCTACAATCATTGAACATCAACAGCTCGCTCAATAGACACATTTCCCAGACGGGGCTGATGATCAAGCTGTCATACTCCCCTACGATCATTGAACATCAACAGCTCGCTCAATAGACACATTTCCCAGACGGGGCTGATGATCAAGCTGCCATACTCCCCTACAATCATTGAACATCAACAGCTCGCTCAATAGACACATTTCCCAGACGGGGCTGATGATCAAGCTGTCATACTCCCCTACGATCATTGAACATCAACAGCTCGCTCAATAGACACATTTCCCAGACGGGGCTGATGATCAAGCTGTCATACTCCCCTACAATCATTGAACATCAACAGCTCGCTCAATAGACACATTTCCCAGACGGGGCTGATGATCAAGCTGTCATACTCCCCTACGATCATTGAACATCAACAGCTCGCTCAATAGATATATTTCCCAGACGGGGCTGATGATCAAGCTGTCATACTCCCCTACGATCATTGAACATCAACAGCTCGCTCAATAGACACATTTCCCAGACAGGGCTGATGATCAAGCTGTCATACTCCCCTACAATCATTGAACATCAACAGCTCGCTCAATAGACAAATTTCCCAGACGGGGCTGATGATCAAGCTGTCATACTCCCCTACGATCATTGAACATCAACAGCTCGCTCAATAGATATATTTCCCAGACGGGGCTGATGATCAAGCTGTCATACTCCCCTGCGATCATTGAACATCAACAGCTCACTCAATAGATATATTTCCCAGACGGGGCTGATGATCAAGCTGTCATACTCCCCTACGATCATTGAACATCAACAGCTCGCTCAATAGATATATTTCCCAGACGGGGCTGATGATCAAACTGCCATACTCCCCTACGATAATACGCTACCGAAGTGACGCGCCTAGCAACCGTATGGGCGCAGCCACATTGGACCCAAACAACTGGTTGCTAGGTTTTTTATACATAGGAAGCTGCATTAACGCTGCGCAGTGTCTTGAATTTCGTTGATAAAAAGGTGTAATAAGCGTGAAATAAGGCAAACGCCTCCTGTGAAGATTATCCACAATGTTGGAGCTACAAAATAGAAGTGAAATTTTATGGATAAAGTACGAGAATTTCGCGAGATAATATGAATAAAGTCGACCTCAATCCCGAGGCAAGAAATGCATGGCGGGTTCTACAAATTAAAAATATTTATTTATAACATCATTTAGTGGATACAGTATATCTAATATAGAGAAATATTTAGGACATATATGTCACATAAAGGGGTTTTTGGTTCATGTGGGCAGTGTAGTTGTAATTAAATATGGTTTGTACTATAAGTATTATAAACGACAACCTACATAACCTTACATCTCATTCACTAACAGCAATAAATTTTCTCCTACAACTTTTCTGAGTAGTAATTTTTCACTTAATTTATTTAAGCAGTGAATTGTTTCCAAATAACAATTACCGGTAGGCCTTTCCTAGACTGAACATTTCTGCCTAAATACTGTATTTTATTTTTTGCAAACTGAGCATAATATGTGGTCTGTGGAAAGGTTTGAAGTTGCTAGTAGAAAGTCCTATTCAATTTGGTAACTGGAAACTGTGTGAGCCATCAAGTACCATAGCACATGGATCATCGTTATGGTACCGGGACTAGCATTTCCCTACATCAACTCTTTGGCCCACTTCATACCAAGTAGGCTACTTGTACCACTTTGACTGTCCAACACATAATGTGTGAATATTTGCTAGGATTGCTCGTGAAGGTGCAGGGTGGCTTTCTTGTTGTTGTTGTTGTTGTTCTAAATCTATATAACCAACGAATTCTATTTATCTCTTTTGTGGCACACCAGCTAATGTGTAACATTAATCAGTGTGATAATGTGGTCATCAGCTTGGTGTAGGCCTACTTATTGGGTGAGAGCCTGGGATATTTTCATGTCAGCTTTAGTGGCCTAATATTTAGAGCTAGGATAGGAAAAGTGCCCCATTATTTAGAACGAGGTAGGACGATAGACCTTAATTGTAGACTTCTCTAACCTGATATTGAGCACACAGGTTAGGCTTTGTCAATTTGATTCGTTTTCAATCACACGCGATGTTGTGGTAAACACACAAATTGTATTGAAATGCAGTCTTTGTTTCTTCTATAGCCGTTGATGAGATTTGGCCTAAACTCTCATCCAAATATATTAAACTGTTCCCTTATGCATTGATAGACCTTAAGTTCATTTTATTCGTCACTTACTGGTAGGGCCTACGGTACTTTATTTTCCGTAGTAGGCCTATTGATCATTCATACGGGACGTGATTCACAATATCCAGAAATGTTATATTTTCATGTTTTCACTTAATTTAAGGTAAATATCGTAGGCTACATCTCTACGACTTATGATCTAAGACTTAATGTGCATCTCGTACGCAATATTTTACAACTTTATTGGACAACTGTGTTAAATTACTGTGGAAAATATACTTTTCTATGCTTTCTTGCCTCTGGGCATCCATGCATGTACAGTTTTATACGATACAAAAAGGAAATAATGACGGCTCGAAGACTGAAGCAAGCTACAAGGGAGCCATGATGTATTGCTCCAGTTGCTTAGCAACGGAGCGGAAGTGACGTCGACTTCGGCAGCGTATTGAACATCAACAGCTCGCTCAATAGATATATTTCCTAGACGGGGCTGATGATCAAGCTGTCATACTCCCCTACGATCATTGAACATCAACAGCTCGCTCAATAGATATATTTCCCAGACGGGGCTGATGATCAAGCTGTCGCACTCCCCTACGATAATTGAACATCAACAGCTCGCTCAATAGATATATTTCCCAGACGGGGCTGATGATCAAGCTGCCATACTCCCCTACGATCATTGAACATCAACATCTCGCTCAATAGATATATTTCCCAGACGGGGCTGATGATCAAGCTGTCATACTCCCCTACGATCATTCAACATCAACAGCTCACTCAATAGATATATTTCCCAGACGGGGCTGATAATCAAGCTGCCATACTCCCCTACGATCATTGATCATCAACAGCTCGCTCAATAGATATAGTTCCCAGACGGGTCTGATGATCAAGCTGTCATACTCCCCTACGATCATTGAACATCAACAGCTCGCTCAATAGATATAGTTCCCAGACGGGTCTGATGATCAAGCTGTCATACTCCCCTACGATCATTGAACATCAACAGCTCGCTCAATAGATATAGTTCCCAGACGGGGCTGATGATCAAGCTGTCACACTCCCCTACGATCATTGAACACCAACAGCTCGCTCAATAGATATATTTCCTAGACGGGGCTGATGATGAAGCTGTCATACTCCCCTACGATCATTGAACGTCAACAGCTCGCTCAATAGATATATTTCCTAAACGGGATGACCAAGCTGTTATTCTATGGCTCATGATTATGATCTAGTTTGTGCTCGGTTTTCTCCGCAAATTCTTCGTAAAACAATGTTTTGCGCAAATCTTGAAGTAACGATGTTCGATTTACTGATTTATTAGTGGATTTCGTGAGTGAGTTAGTGTTATCTGTCGTACCAGTGTTGTTATTATTAGAATTCTTCATCCTGTTTCCTAAACGGTAGCCATTTTGCTCAATTTGGCGTAGATTGTATATTTTTAAAGTTATCCACTTCCACTCCGGTGAGAAAACAACACATTAAAACTGAAGCCATCTACAGATCACGGAACGGTTTTTGGCCGGTCAGCTCCGGTCAGGCAGTCGTACAGAGAACAGTCACTAACAAGGGAAGTATCAGGTAAGAAAAGTCGAAACCTATCTTGAAACTGTGTGGATGCAATCGTTGTAATATAAGAGGACAACGTGCGGAAAATCAGCTGCAGATTGAACTGCAAGGCTCAGAAATGATGTGGCGAATCCCTCATATAAATCAATGGGAGGTAGCGAGTACCGTACATGTTGGAATGGACAGCCCTGACCGCCCAAGCACTCAAGACTGGTGGGAAGGAGCTGCACACACCAGCCAGTATATAGCCTACGCCCCGCCTCGCTACTATTTCAAGTGCTACAGCGATGTCCAGCTCTTCCAGACGTCATGCCTGCATCATTTCGATTCCAGTCAAAACACTCAACAATGGTATTTTTGTTGTGGCAGAGGAAATAATACCTACCTCATCCGACAACTCCCGCTGTAAACTTGTCCCTTGGTGGGCAGCCAAGATTGCAGCAGCCTTAAAGTTTGTCGATGTGCTTTCAAACTCTGTTAACATCAATCAACAGGAAAAGTTCACTCAAAAGATTCAGTGTTCCATCTTATATATCACGACCTAGTCTATTTGGTATAATGCTCCTTCTTATATCTCACGACCTAGTCTATTTGGTATAATGCTACTTATATCTCACGACCTAGTCCTTCTTATATCTCACGACCTAGTCTATTTGGTATAATGTTCCTTCTTACATCTTGCGACCTAGTCCATTTGGTATAATACTCCTTCTTATAACTCACGACCTAATCCATTTGGTACAATATTCCTTCTTATATCTCACTACCTTGTCTTTTTAGTATAATGTTCCTTCTTATGTCTCACTACCTAGTCCATTTGGTATAATGCTCCTTCTTATATCTCACGACCTAATCCATTTGGTACAATATTCCTTCTTATGTCTCACTACCTAGTCTATTTGGTATAATGTTCCTTCTTATATCTTGCGGACTAGTCCATTTGGTATAATGCTCCTTCTTATATCTCGAGACCTAGTCCATTTGGTATAATGCTCCTTCTTATAACTCACGACCTAATCCATTTGGTACAATATTCCTTCTTATGTCTCACTACCTAGTCTATTTGGTACAATGTTCCTTCTTATGTCTCACTACCTAGTCCATTTGGTATAATGCTCCTTCTTATATCTCACGACCTAATCCATTTGGTACAATATTCCTTCTTATGTCTCACTACCTAGTCTATTTGGTATAATGTTCCTTCTTATGTCTCACTACCTAGTCCATTTGGTATAATGCTCCATCTTATATCTCGTGACCTAGTCCATTTGGTATAATGCTCCTTCTTATGTCTCACTACCTAGTCTATTTGGTATAAGGTTCCTTCTTATATCTAATGACCAACATTGAAGAATATGAAATGTTGTTTGTGTCCTCAGGTCAGAAGTTCGCCATGCTGGAGCTAAAAGTGGTTTTGTCTACAGTTATACGCAAGTTTCGCATAGAGGCTGTGGACAGAAGAGAAGACCTCACCTTGCTCGGGGAACTGATCCTGAGACCCAAGGATGGGCTACATATTCGTATTACACCGCGAGAACAGTCAGGTCTTTGAGCATACAGTTGTGAATCAAACAAGGATGATAGCGTTGTGGTCAAAGTTGTCGTGCAATTGGCTGATTCTCGCCTGAGTGGGACAATTGAAGCATGTCTGTGTGTTTGTAAATGTATCATATCAATAAATATTAAGAACAACAGTCCATCTCCAGTGGTTGAAACAGTGGCGGCCTACCAACCAACATGGAATCTCGCTCTGCACACTGACTCCTTCGCCTTAAGTGAAAGGCGCCACAGGTAGTAGACCAAAGCGGTGTAGATCACAGAATAGGACGCAGGCGTCAACATGTCAATGGCATTAGTGGTGATTGTCTATCCCCCTGTGGGTGGGGGAAAGAATGCAGTATTTGAATTGTGAAGAGGGCAAAATTCATCTACGATAGCTCCTATCCTACGGAAAAGGTGACTTAAAGGGGGCCATCTGAATGTCATTTTCGTTTTCGGTCCCGTTTTTGGTTGGACTCATAAACATTCATGCTCTTTGGGGAACAGCCACCAACGTGACCATCTGGCCAGAAAGCTTGGACGGTATGCCTTATCCCGCCAGATGAGTTTGCCGTGTAACCTTTAATAGTATCCGCGTTACAACGAAGGTCGCTGCAACGTCGAATACTGACGAGTATCACTGTGCATGTCAAGGGGTATGTGCCAGTTTGAGGCACTGGGACACCTGGCAATACTCTCTATCGCCAGGTAGGTATTGCCTAGGCTGGATGGTTCCGCGAGGATACGAAGGCGTCCAGGAGGGCACCTCCTCCAGAATCTCCGGCTTTGGACGGAGATTTGGAGACCAAGGTAGCCTATGCTTCCAATCTCAGTCATCTCCACTGCGGACGTATGCCAGACGATTAATTATAAGAATAAGAATATCGCCTTCTACTTAATTCCACACTATGTCACTACTACAATGGAACTGTAATAGCTCTGTTCGTCATCACGCTGAGTTACGTCATTTATCTCATGGTTAACGGCAACCATTGTCTGTTTTCAGGAATCCAGGTTTCATCCTGGACATGAGTCATCAATGTGTAACGTCAAACTCTTTTCTAAAGACCGAGTGGATGGTGCAGTGGCAGCCGGTGGCATCTGAATTCTTGTCCACTCTAGTCTCTTTAGTGAAGAGATGCCGCTGCGTACTCAGCTAGAAGCCGTTGCAGTTCGTAATTCGCAATGGCAATAGTATGTAACTTGTACATCTCACCAGATTCTCAACTGGATTACAACCAGTTGGGGATCTAGTCTCTCAACTTCCCCCTCCTTTTCTCCTTATGGAAGATGCTAATGACTACAACATCAACTGGGGCTCCGCTTAGAGCAAGATACTTTGAGAGGCTGATCTGGACCTGCGTTTGTTGAAAAAAGTAGGCCAACACACTTCTCTATATCACATGGCACGTTTTCGAGTGTCGATATCACCGTGTAGTGTGGTACTCTGCTTCCCTGGCCACGGTGGGATGTGAACGACGACCTTTGTAATAACGACCTCAACCCGAATAGCCTTACTTTTGGGAGTGTGTGTATAGCTCATTCTTCAGCTCATTAGAAGACGAGGTAAGGGACCAAATTATGTCGAGTCTATAAAGGGATTATGAGTGTCTCGACTGCTCTTCCTTCACCTCACTAGGCCTATGAGACGATATGTGGAACTAAATAGCGCTGAAGCTATAAAGATAGCAGGAGTGTCTCGTCAGCTTTCTATCTTCACCTTCTTATGAGACGATATGTGGAACTAAATGGCGCTGAAGCTATAAAGATAGCAGGAGTGTCCGTCAGCTTTCTATCTTCACCTCCTTATGAGACAATATGTGAAACTAAATGGCGCTGAAGCTATAAAGATAGCAGGAGTGTCTTGTCAGCTTTCTATCTTCACCTTATGAGACAATAAGTTATAAAGACAGCAGGAGTGTCCGTCAGCTTTCTATCTTCACCTCCTTATGAGACAATATGTGGAACTAAATGGCGCTGAAGTTATAAAGATAGCAGGAGTGTCTCGTCAGCTTTCTATCTTCACCTCCTTATGAGACAATATGTGGAACTAAATGGCGCTGAAGCTATAAAGATAGCAGGAGTGTCCGTCAGCTTTCTATCTTCACCACCTTATGAGACAATATGTGGAACTAAATGGCGCCGAAGCTATAAAGATAGCAGGAGTGTCTCGTCAGCTGATTCCTGCACGTGGTGCCCCTGCATAGGTACCTGGATTACACTTTCCAGTACTGAACTGAGCATCAGCATTCCAGAAGTACAAACAAGATGATGACATCTGTTCCACAAAGGCCTTTTTCAAGGCTAACTATAATTACGTTTAATACAGAGGGACTTTCATCCCCAAAAGAAGAGCTCCTGAGTGAAATATGTCGTAGTAACAACTGTGACATACTTTGCATGCAAGAGACACACAGATTCAATCAGCTACGACGTCCCAAAATAGCTGGCTTGAGACTTATTGCCGAGAGACCTCACAGACAGTACGGAAGTTCGTTCGACCTGATCTTCAAATCGTGTCTACTTCCATCTCTGAACACGAGAATATGGAAATATTAACTGTTGAGCTGAGTAATTGCACCGTATCTTCTTTATACAAACCACCAGGTGCTTTTTCCTTTGCTAGCCCTGATAGTTTCCATAAACATAGTGTCAATTTTGTAGTTGGTGACTTTAACAGTCACAGTACAGTATGGGGTTATGCTCAAGACGATGATAATGGAGAAGAGGTGTTAAAATGGGCCGATACCTTCCAATTAACCCTCATACATGACAGTAAACTTCCTCCATCCTTCAATAGTGGGCGTTGGCATCGTGGATACAATCCAGATCTGATCTTTGCCAGTGAGCACATCAGCCAACAATGCATGAAGACAGTATGCTCTCCAGTTCCTAACTCTCAACATCGGCCTGTGATGTGCCAAGTTACTGCATTATCCCAATCGATCACTATACCCTACCGCAGAAGATTCAACTTCCGGAAAGCTAATTGGGAGAAATTTAGTTCTACTTTGGATACTTTTGTAGCTGGTATCCAGCCAACACCAGATGAATACGATACATTTGTGAATGCAGTGAAGAAAGATTCACGGTTGTCGATGCCTCGAGGGTTCAGGACACAATACTTCCATGGCTTAACACCTAAAACAGCCGATCTGATGAGTAATTATCTTTCACTCTTCGAAGATAATCCATTCAGTGACGAAACCATTTCAGCAGGAAAAGAGCTAATATCCACCATAGCATTGAACAAGAGAGAAAGATGGCTGAAACTGGATGTAGCCTTAAATGAGAGCTGCAGGATTATTACAGGTTGCTTGAGGCCAACTCTCATCAGTAAAGTGCACTATCTTGCAGGGATTGCTCCACCTGACATCAGAAGAGAAGTGGCTGCAAACAACGAAAGAATTAAATCATCTGTTATGACCTCACACCCACTCTTCGGATATCAACCTGCTGAGAGGAGATTAAAATCGGAAAGAGCTTCCTAACAACTACTCAACCATTACAAGGAACAGCAGCAACAGCTCGAGTGGCCGTGTGGAAGGAGAGGACCAGCAGTCTGTCTGAATGGATGGAACCAAAGGAATCTCTACCTCCTGGTCACACAGAGAACTGGCTAATCTGGAAGTCCCTGAACAGACTGAGGGTGGAAGTTGCAAGATCCAGGGACAACTTATATAAGTGGCATTTTCCGACCAAGACAGTCCTGTGTGATTGTGGCGCAACCCAGACAACACAACTCCTCTTCTCCTGTCCATTGTGCCCGTAAAGTTGTACAATGAATGACTTGACTGAAGCTAATTCAAGTACTATCGAAGTGGCTAAGTTCTGGGCAGAAACAGTTTGAAGTCGTCTGTTCAACACATACTTTGTACTTCTGACACGAATAAATAAATATACCTCCTTATGAGACAATATGTGGAACTAAATGGCGCTGTAGCTATAGAGATAGCAGGAGTGTCTTGTCAGCTTTCTATCTTCACCTCCTTATGAGACAATAAGTTATAAAGATAGCAGGAGTGTCCGTCAGCTTTCTATCTTCACCTCCTTATGAGACAATATGTAGAACTAAATGGCGCTGAAGCTATAAAGATAGCAGGAGTGTCTCGTCAGCTTTCTATCTTCACCTCCTTATGAGACGATATGTGGAACTAAATGGCGCTGTAGCTATAAAGATAGCAGGAGTGTCCGTCAGCTTTCTATCTTCACCTCCTTATGAGACAATATGTGGAACTAAATGGTGCCGAAGCTATAAAGATAGCAGGAGTGTCTTGTCAGCTTTCTATCTTCACCTCCTTATGAGACAATATGTGGAACTAAATGGTGCCGAAGCTATAAAGATAGCAGGAGTGTCCGTCAGCTTTCTATCTTCACCACCTTATGAGACAATATGTGGAACTAAATGGCGCCGAAGCTATAAAGATAGCAGGAGTGTCTCGTCAGCTGATTCCTGCACGTGGTGCCCCTGCATAGGTACCTGGATTACACTTTCCAGTACTGAACTGAGCATCAGCATTCCAGAAGTACAAACAAGATGATGACATCTGTTCCACAAAGGCCTTTTTCAAGGCTAACTATAATTACGTTTAATACAGAGGGACTTTCATCCCCAAAAGAAGAGCTCCTGAGTGAAATATGTCGTAGTAACAACTGTGACATACTTTGCATGCAAGAGACACACAGAGACAATCAGCTACGACGTCCCAAAATAGCTGGCTTGAGACTTATTGCCGAGAGACCTCACAGACAGTACGGAAGTTCGTTCGACCTGATCTTCAAATCGTGTCTACTTCCATCTCTGAACACGAGAATATGGAAATATTAACTGTTGAGCTGAGTAATTGCACCGTATCTTCTTTATACAAACCACCAGGTGCTTTTTCCTTTGCTAGCCCTGATAGTTTCCATAAACATAGTGTCAATTTTGTAGTTGGTGACTTTAACAGTCACAGTACAGTATGGGGTTATGCTCAAGACGATGATAATGGAGAAGAGGTGTTAAAATGGGCCGATACCTTCCAATTAACCCTCATACATGACAGTAAACTTCCTCCATCCTTCAATAGTGGGCGTTGGCATCGTGGATACAATCCAGATCTGATCTTTGCCAGTGAGCACATCAGCCAACAATGCATGAAGACAGTATGCTCTCCAGTTCCTAACTCTCAACATCGGCCTGTGATGTGCCAAGTTACTGCATTATCCCAATCGATCACTATACCCTACCGCAGAAGATTCAACTTCCGGAAAGCTAATTGGGAGAAATTTAGTTCTACTTTGGATACTTTTGTAGCTGGTATCCAGCCAACACCAGATGAATACGATACATTTGTGAATGCAGTGAAGAAAGCTTCACGGTTGACGATGCCTCGAGGGTTCAGGACACAATACTTCCATGGCTTAACACCTAAAACAGCCGATCTGATGAGTAATTATCTTTCACTCTTCGAAGATAATCCATTTAGTGACGAAACCATTTCAGCAGGAAAAGAGCTAATATCCACCATAGCATTGAACAAGAGAGAAAGATGGCTGAAACTGGATGTAGCCTTAAATGAGAGCTGCAGGATTATTACAGGTTGCTTGAGGCCAACTCTCATCAGTAAAGTGCACTATCTTGCAGGGATTGCTCCACCTGACATCAGAAGAGAAGTGGCTGCAAACAACGAAAGAATTAAATCATCTGTTATGACCTCACACCCACTCTTCGGATATCAACCTGCTGAGAGGAGATTAAAATCGGAAAGAGCTTCCTAACAACTACTCAACCATTACAAGGAACAGCAGCAACAGCTCGAGTGGCCGTGTGGAAGGAGAGGACCAGCAGTCTGTCTGAATGGATGGAACCAAAGGAATCTCTACCTCCTGGTCACACAGAGAACTGGCTAATCTGGAAGTCCCTGAACAGACTGAGGGTGGAAGTTGCAAGATCCAGGGACAACTTATATAAGTGGCATTTTCCGACCAAGACAGTCCTGTGTGATTGTGGCGCAACCCAGACAACACAACTCCTCTTCTCCTGTCCATTGTGCCCGTAAAGTTGTACAATGAATGACTTGACTGAAGCTAATTCAAGTACTATCGAAGTGGCTAAGTTCTGGGCAGAAACAGTTTGAAGTCGTCTGTTCAACACATACTTTGTACTTCTGACACGAATAAATAAATATACCTCCTTATGAGACAATATGTGGAACTAAATGGCGCTGTAGCTATAGAGATAGCAGGAGTGTCTTGTCAGCTTTCTATCTTCACCTCCTTATGAGACAATAAGTTATAAAGATAGCAGGAGTGTCCGTCAGCTTTCTATCTTCACCTCCTTATGAGACAATATGTAGAACTAAATGGCGCTGAAGCTATAAAGATAGCAGGAGTGTCTCGTCAGCTTTCTATCTTCACCTCCTTATGAGACGATATGTGGAACTAAATGGCGCTGTAGCTATAAAGATAGCAGGAGTGTCCGTCAGCTTTCTATCTTCACCTCCTTATGAGACGATATGTGGAACTAAATGGTGCCGAAGCTATAAAGATAGCAGGAGTGTCCGTCAGCTTTCTATCTTCACCTCCTTATGAGACAATAAGTAGAACTAAATGGCGCTGAAGCTATAAAGATAGCAGGAGTGTCTTGTCAGCTTTCTATCTTCACCTCCTGATGAGACGATATGTGGAACTAAATGGCGCCGAAGCTATAAAGATAGCAGGAGTGTCTTGTCAGCTTTCTATCTTCACCTCCTTATGAGACAATATGTGGAACTAAATGGCGCTGTAGCTATAAAGATAGCAGGAGTGTCCGTCAGCTTTCTATCTTCACCACCTTATGAGACAATATGTGGAACTAAATGGCGCTGAAGCTATAAAGATAGCAGGAGTGTCCGTCAGCTTTCTATCTTCACCTCCTTATGAGACGATATGTGGAACTAAATGGCGCTGTAGCTATAAAGATAGCAGGAGTGTCCGTCAGCTTTCTATCTTCACCTCCTTATGAGACAATAAGTAGAACTAAATGGCGCTGAAGCTATAAAGATAGCAGGAGTGTCTTGTCAGCTTTCTATCTTCACCTTATGAGACAATATGTGGAACTAAATGGCGCTGTAGCTATAAAGATAGCAGGAGTGTCCGTCAGCTTTCTATCTTCACCTCCTTATGAGACAATATGTGGAACTAAATGGCGCTGAAGCTATAAAGATAGCAGGAGTGTCCGTCAGCTTTCTATCTTCACCTCCTTATGAGACAATATGTGGAACTAAATGGCGCTGAAGTTATAAAGATAGCAGGAGTGTCCGTCAGCTTTCTATCTTCACCTCCTTATGAGACAAAATGTGGAACTAAATGGCGCTGAAGCTATAAAGATAGCAGGAGTGTCCGTCAGCTTTCTATCTTCACCTCCTTATGAGACAAAATGTGGAACTAAATGGCGCTGAAGCTATAAAGATAGCAGGAGTGTCCGTCAGCTTTCTATCTTCACCTCCTTATGAGACAATATGTGGAACTAAATGGCGCTGAAGCTATAAAGATAGCAGGAGTGTCTCGTCAGCTTTCTATCTTCACCTCCTTATGAGACGATATGTGGAACTAAATGGCGCTGAAGCTATAAAGATAGCAGGAGTGTCCGTCAGCTTTCTATCTTCACCTCCTTATGAGACAATATGTGGAACTAAATGGCGCTGAAGCTATAAAGATAGCAGGAGTGTCCGTCAGCTTTCTATCTTCACCTCCTTATGAGACAATATGTGGAACTAAATGGCGCTGAAGCTATAAAGATAGCAGGAGTGTCCGTCAGCTTTCTATCTTCACCTCCTTATGAGACAATATGTGGAACAAAATGGCGCTGAAGCTATAAAGATAGCAGGAGTGTCTCGTCAGCTCTCTCTCTCTCTCTCTCTCTCTTCCTCCTTACTAGGGGCAGATGACGTCGTAGTTCCGCCCCTTAATGCAACAATAACTAACTACCTCCTTACGAGACGAGGTAAGGGAATAAATTGCGCCGAGACTATAAAGCGAGTGGGAGTGTTTATCAAGGTCTCTGTTGTGTTCTACAGCTCTCACTTCAGCTTCGTGTGTGACAATGTAAGGGATTTAATTGCTCTACGCTTTAAATAAAGCAAGTCGGAGTGACAAATCGCTCGGGTGTGTTACGTTACCAGGTTATGGACTGATACGTTATCTCAGAACCCAAAGCAAGCAAAGTTAAGGAGTGAGGTATGTTGCTATCGTTGAACAAGAGCAGCAACAGTTTTCTCGATGTAACTGTAGACTCGGTTACGTTAAACCTCGATGTATGAGCTGGGATCGATCCGCGATGGAAGATAGTCTAATGTGGCAGCGCTTGTCATAATTGTATGATTTGCTATTCATCTTCAGGCAAATGCTGCGATGGACCTTTCTCTAAAACCTTGACTGAACTGGCTCCTCAAGCTCACTAACAGCAATAGTTAATCACCTGATGACTGACAGGTTTCCATTCACATTAAGCACAAAGAGAAAGTTGGCAGCATTCCATAGCTGCATCAGTCACATTAGGGACCGTGATTAGCAGGCCTTGGCTTGAGTTTATACTGTACTAGCAGGTACCCGCGGCTTCGCTCGCGTCATAGTCGTGTCATATTGTTATTCAATGAAATGCAGGTGTACCCCCTTAACACCCCTTTAGAAACTGAATATCCAAAAACCCTTCCTTAGTGGACGTTTTCGACTTACAACGAACATATTCCCAAAATTTCATGTTTCTAGCTTTAATAGTTTTGGCTGGGCGATGATGAGTCAGTCAGTCAGTCAGGACACTTAGTTTTATATAATAGATAATGTGCTGCCGCTCTCAGAAGGTTACGTCTCAAGACTCACGAGCTAAAAATAAATAAAATAGTAACAAATAGTATCAAAACTAGTAACTGAATTAACATTCTAATTAGTCTCAAAACTCACCACTCCGGAGAGCTCGAGCCTGCGATGATCGCAATTTTTTTAATAAAACAAAGAAAAAAAGAAATAACAATTTTAAAAATAGAAATTTAAAAAAATAAAAAAGACCACGAGACGATTGAAATTTTATGGTCACATCTGCAGAATGGACGACACCGGATATGCAAAAAAACTGCTTGATATAATGAATTCAGAGAAGGTCAAAATCAGTTGGTTAGAAGAAATCAAACAGGACTTAAAAGAAATAAACATTACAGAAGATATCATCATGAATCGCAAGGCTTTTGATGATGAAGATGATGAAGATAATTGTTGTTTTAAGGGGCCTAACATCTAGGCTATCGGCCCCTGATGGTTTGGGTGATCGTGAAGATGAAAATGAAACTTAAAACTAACTACCAACCTACATACTAGAAGAAGAAATGGAAAACTAAAGGAGAATAAGGCAAATAAAGGACAGGAGGAAAAGAAATGCCCTCAACTCTCGAAGAATGCGGATTGAGGGTTAGAAGGAAGGAGAGCCATGAAAGGAAAATAGGAAAGTGAAAGAGGAGAGGGTCCGCCCCGAAGGTAAGGGAAGAAAGGGGAAAACGGACCCAGCTCAGGAATCCCTCGGGGTCGCCAACTCCCGAACTCACCAGCCGTGAGCCCCTTAGGGTGTAGCATTATCAACGGTGCACCAGAAGTGGTGGGGCTACATACACACTGCCTCCTTAAGGGCCTGGAGCACAAGGCAGGAGGTAAAAGAAAAAGAAAAAGAAGGCTGACCCCTCACAGAAGGAGGGTATCAGGAAAGATGAGACAAGGGCCAATTAAGGCGGGAAAGTGAAAGACTCCCTAGGCCTCGGATAACCTAATACCGTCGGGGTCGGAAGAGAACAAGAGTTGACCAAGGGAGGTCGACAGGAAAGAAGAAAGAGAGGAGCCCGGCCCAAGTAAGTGGAAGCAATGCCGGACTCAGCTGGGGCCCCGTGGTCGCCAACCCACGCCCACTAGAAGTGAGCCCCTGGGGGAGCAAGGCTTTTGGAACTCTAGTTACAAATCACTCTTTCGCCGAAAAAGCTAAAATGACCACTGGAAAAAATGGACGGAAGATCGTAAGAAAGGGCATAGCGAGTTCATGAGGAGATTTTGGGAGGAGAAGAAGAGGAAAACATCACCAACCCGAGTCAACAAGTTCAAACGCGCTCCCTTAGTGGGCAAAACGAAGACAGAAAGAAAGAAAGAAAGAAAGAAAGAAAGAAAGATCACGTGCCTACGATGACCGAAAAACAAAAAGATACGAGCCTTACAGTAGTCGCATATGATGTGTAACATCTGACATGTTATCCTACTCGTATACTACACAGCTTGGACATTCTTAAAATGTTAATTTACACTCCATTTTCATACTGGTACTATGATGAATGTATAGATTGAATTGGAGATGTGCTACTGTCACATTTGAGGCGCAGCGGTCAAGCTGTTAGTCGCTCACCAAGGTAGACCGG
The DNA here is from genome assembly GCA_946902985.2 of Meconema thalassinum. Classification (NCBI taxonomy): domain Eukaryota; kingdom Metazoa; phylum Arthropoda; class Insecta; order Orthoptera; family Tettigoniidae; genus Meconema; species Meconema thalassinum. The sequence continues at coordinate 291,569,523 of OX336396.1, read as the reverse complement.
GTTTGATTCCCGGTCAATACATGTGAGATTTTCGAATTGAAATGCCATGTCCTGTGGTTCGCATTACACGTAAAAGGGAGGTACAGTGGATCATGAGCGTCAGATTAACGGACTCGCAAAACTACAAGCTTCCTTCCTTCCTTTTACATTAATAATTCATAATAACAAAGTGACACACAACGTCGACAGTACTCTCAAATACTGTGAGCACATTCCTCAGTAACTATAACATTCATTATTCTCAAGGCTCTCATACAGTTCGTCGTAAACAATCAAAACGTGGCTTCCTACAATCATGAAATGACCTAGTCTCACATATGATGAAAATACAGATTTTATTCCTCTCATATAACAACATTCTGTTATGCATTTAATATTTGACTTCTCACCCACAGCTTGACAATAATGCCGCTTACTTAAATGTCATTTGTCGTCTTTGTCCTACCCCATGTGGTATTCAACCTTGAACGTGAAGCTTCATAAACTGCTCAATGACAAATAAAAGTCGGTGAAACATTTGCCACTGTGCTCGTCAAACCAGTGCCTGCTAAATGCACTGCCTACTGTATTGCCATAACATTCTCGCGCTACAGAGCACACACTGCCTTGTTTCCAATACACACATTTTCAATTGTACATCCAGCTGGCATTGCGTCTTCACTTCCGTCCGATCCACTTCCGTTCGATCCACTTCCGCCCGATTCACTTCCGTCCCATTTTTCTGGCAGTGCGTCTTCACTTCCGTCCGATTCACTTCCGTTCGATCCACTTCCGCCCGATTCACTTCCGTTCCCAATTTTCAAAATCACTCCCACAAAACTATCCAGCAACCGAGCGAAAAGATGGTACACATCAATAAAGCAGTAAGTACGAGCTGTACGGTGACTCACACTGCCATTCAAGCCATGTTTGTCCGCCCAGTTTTAGAATGGGGTCTGGTTTGTATTACCAACCTATCACAGACCAAGTTTTCCCATTATACGATCAACGCCACGTCCCCGGTGGAATTTCCAGAAAGCCGATTGGTCTGCATTCTCTGTGGAGCTTGATAAATGCATTCGTTGGATTCCCCCAAATCACCAAAGCCATCAACGTCTTGTTGGCGCAGTTATATCTACTGCTAAGAAATCCCAGGGGCTATCGGAAAGAATATATTCCTGGCTGGAATACCGAGAGTGAGGAATTGTTTAAGAATTTCGAACAAAACAGAGATGCAGAAACAGCTGACAAACTTCTGGCTAGCTTGGATGACTGCCGAAGACAAAGATGGGTTGAAACAGTCGAAAGCTTAGATTTCACTCATTCTAGCAGAAAAGCCTGGGGTCTTCTTAGAAGGCTAGGAGGAGGTACACCAGTAGTAAAGAGTCAACATCAGGTGACACCAGACCAAATAGCTTCCCATATTGTAACAACTTCCCGAGCTCCATCTGACAAGAAGCATACGAAGTATGTTAGATACCAGCTTCGTGCTCTGAAATCATCAACTCCTCGCATGTCCCTTTACAGCCTTTGATGTTCAAGAGGCCCTCAAAGAACTAAAACCTGGCAAGGCACCTGGTTTCGATGGAATTCATCCAGAATTCCTCATACATATGGGAAACAATGCAAAGAGATGGATGGCACAGTTCTTCACAGATATTCTCCAGACTGGACAAATCCCACCCGACTTCAAGAAAGCTAAAATCATTTCCACATTGAAGCCTGGAAAACCTGCAAATATACCTGAAAGTTACAGACCCATAGCCCTTCTTAGCTGTTGCTACAAACTCTTTGAAAGGCTTATCTACAACAGAATTGGGTCAACCATTTTAGAACTCATTCCTGTGGATCAGGCAGGCTTCAGACCTAACCGAAACTGCTGTGATCAAGTACTTTCATTAACATCTTACATTGAGGCCGGATTCCAGCAAAAGCTTAAAACATCTGCTGTCTTTGTGGATCTCACTGCTGCCTTTGATACCGTATGGAAGGAAGGATTGATTTATAAATTACTCAGAGCTATACCCTGCAGAACAATTGCACAGCTCATCAACAACATGCTCAGTGACAGAAAATTTCAGGTCTGTTTAGGTGAAAAGAAAAGCTCAGTGAGAAAACTGCATAATGGTTTGCCCCAGGGATCAGTTTTGTCGCCACTACTGTTTAATCTATACATCTCTGATCTTCCAGAAACAATATCCAGAAAGTTCTGCTATGCTGATGACTTGACCCTGGCCACACAACACAAGATCGTTGAGAAAACTGAAGACATTTTGATTAAGGACTTATCCACCCTGACAGAATATTTCAGGAACTGGAGACTCAGACCCAGTGCAGCCAAGACGGAGGTCTCTTGCTTCCATTTGAGTAACCGGCTTGCTAACTTCAAACTAAATATTACCTTTTCCAATAGAGTACTTAATCACAATAGGTTTCCGAAATATCTTGATGTTACCTTGGATCGGACTTTATCCTTCAAGCAACATCTTTTGAACTTGTCGAAGAAACTGAAAACCCGTCACAATATTATTCAGAAGCTAACTGGTACTACCTGGGGATCTGCTGCGAACATCCTGCGCTCTTCAGCCTTAGCACTGGTTTTCTCTACTGGCGACTATTGTGCTCCAGTGTGGCTTAATAGCCCGTATACGAAGTATATTGACCCACAATTGAATACCAGCATGCGTCTTATATCTGGCACCATCAGACCAACTCCAGTCCACTGGCTCCCACTATTGTCTGGTATAATGCCACCTGACTTAAGAAGATCCAGTGCTCTTGTTCGAGAGTACAACAAAATCTGCAAGAATCCTCTGCTACCTGTTCTAGGCGACATACCAGCTCTTAGTCTCCAAAGATTGAAATCACGACATCCACCTCTTTGTGATGCAGCTCTGAAGACATCCACCAACTTCGATGCTTTGGAGGAATGGAAAGGCCGCTGGAATAACTCCACTGACTTGCCCCTACATAACATCTTCAGAGGTGAAAAAATTGCTAACGGATTCTAACTACCGCGTGCAACTTGGTCCAGACTGAACAGGATCAGGACAGGTCATGGAAGGTGCAGGGATTCCCTCTATAAGTGGAACTTTGTACCTTCTCCAGAATGTGATTGTGGAGCCCCTCGCCAGACCATTCCCCACATTTTAAGCGAGTGTCAACTACGGGCTTATCCAGGTAGATTGGAAGACTTTCTATCACCAACAGCGGAGGCACTGCAGTGGGTTCAAAAGTTGGACATTCAGCTTTAATGGATAACTCTAACGCCTGACGTGAATCAATGTTTTTTTTGTTATTGTGCATATATTGTATATATTATGTATATAATTTCCTTGCCATACGCTAATAATAATACAGACCAAGTTCTCCAAGTATAACTCAGTCATTCTGCTTGGTGACATCAAGCAGGCCTTAAAAACTACATTGGAATCTTAGAGCATTGGAATCATGGAGGTCGTTATTTGTGTTTGGATACAAAGCGACAGCTGATGGCCATTAGCAAAACAATGGAAATGCGTCTAGTAAGAGCGTGGAATGCTCATATCTGCCAACCCTATCAAGTGTGTTGGTCCTTTACAGAAACAAATGACTAGCGGCTTATTCGAATAATAATAGACTGATTAGAATAATAATAATAATAATAATAATATCGTATGGCCTCGGGTGCCGGCTGCAAGCTTTGTCATTTGACACCCAAAGGGTAGCTTGTATGTCGAATTTCGTTGTTCCTTGAAACACTGTGAAAGTTAAGGAGGTTAGATATCTAAGCTCCTTGAACACTATAGCGCTTTCTAGTAGAGAAATGAGGAACTTTTGTGTTGGCGGTACGACTCTATTGTAATCACCCAATCACCCTAACACATTTGCAGCTGGTACGAAACTTACTGGATATAGCACTTGGGTCAGGTCAGGTCAGGCCGAGATTAATTTTGCCTTTATTAACACGGCCTACTGAATTCAAATGGGTTCTTTGACATGCCTATAGTATGACATGGTGTCGCAATTTATGCCGCCTTTCAAAAATCACTTACCACGGCCAGGAGCGAACCTGCAAGCTTGGGGTTAGTAGACCGACACGTTGACCACTCACCCACCGTGGCAAGCATAATAACAATAATAGTCTAATAATAATAATAATAATAATGTTGGGTTTACGTCTCATTAAACTACTGCGGCGTTTAGAGACGCCAGGTTGCCGGAATTTTGCCGCAGTTCTGGTTGGCGCTAACAATGGACCTTTTCCCATTCAATGAAGAACTGGTTTGTCTCGTGAGTTTTGATACTGGCCCTTAGAATACCACCGACAATATTATCTTGGTGAGGATATCCAACAGAACAGTAAGCCAGGAAGGCAATCGAGAACTTTTTAATGAAGGATATTACGAAAGATATTAGGTAAAACAAAGGTTGATGGTCAGGTACGATTGAGATGCAGAGAAGAACTCAATAACATTGTCGATTACTAGGAAAAGATAACCGGCATAGGAGTTCCACAAAAGAAAATAGTGAAATTATTAAAACCTATCATGGTTTTAAAGTGGAATGGTTGGTTCCTTAGTTTAGGGGCTGCGACAACGCGGTCATGTAGCCCCGTGTACTTTGGGTGTGTGTAGAATCTGTCTGATAACCGGTGTTAATTGTGATGACTGAATTAATGTGTGTTACCCGTGATTCAGGTAGAAGGACTGCAGACGATTATTTTTTCAAGTAGTTCATATTTTTGCTACCAAATGCTACCGTCCACGACACCTAGCTGCGGACGTGGCTATGAAATGCCATCGCAGTCAGCACCTGGCGGCGAACGTTGGAACAAATATAGCGTTATCAAACCAACCTACAAATTTTTGCTTCCACAAGTGTAGTTAGTGGAAGGTTCTTTTTCATGCCTTAAATCTATGACATGGGACCGCCGCGCCGGCTTTACTTCCCCACCGAAGGAAGGCATACTGAGGGATTTTAAACACTCTTAAAACATCCGACGACATCGGCCGGGTTTGAACCCGCGATCTTGGGCATAGAAGCTCAGCATGCTACCAACTACGCTACCGAAGCCGCTTTAAAGCGGATTCTGAACTCAGAAAACGGAGATCTGCTCGATAGATTCAAGAAATAATGGGAGAGTATCAATAATAACACTCATACTCGTATTACGGCAGGCCCCGGCTCAGTTCGGCATTGCTTCCATTTACTTGTGCCGGGCTCCTCTCTGCCATCTTTCATATCGACCTTCCTTGGTCAACTCTTAGTTCTTTTCCGACCCCGGCGGTAATAGGGTATCCGAGGCCTAGGGAGTCTTTCACATTCCCGCCTTAATAGGGCCCTGTCTCATCTTTCCTGATCCCTCATTCTTCGGGGGGTCAAACCTCTTCTGTTCTCTTCTTATCTCCTGGCTTCTGCCCAAGGCCCTCAAGGAGGCAGGGTGTGTGTAGCCTCACCACTTCTGGTGCACCCTGGATAGTGCTGCACCCTCAAGGGCTCACGGATGGTGAGTTCGGGAGTAACCGAACCCCGAGAGGTTCCTGAGCTGGGTCCGGTGTTTTTCCCTTTATCCATTGCCTCTGGGGGTGGACCCTCTCCTCTATCCCTTTCCTAACTGCCTTTCATGGCTCCCCTTCCTTCCAAGTCCCTCAATCCTCATTCATCGAGGGTTAAGGACATTTCTTTTCCTCCTGTCCTTTATTTGCCTTATTCTCTTTTCTTTTTCCATTTCTTCTTCTAGTGTAAGTGTGTAGTTAGTTTTAGATATAGTTTACATTACATTCTCATGCTTCATTATCACCCACACCATTAGGGGTCGATAACCTAGATGTTAGGCCCCTTTAAACAGCAATTATCATCATCATCGTATTACGTCAGTTACCACAGGAGATTACCAAAATAATATGATACGAGATGAGAGTATTGTGAGTAATCGACATAGTACGTGGTGTGTATTTGCAGGGACTTAAATATCCGATCTGCAGTTTAGATCGTCGTTCAGGGAATATCGGCCAGAAGGAAAGATTTCCTTGCTAGTGTAGTGGAGTTGTTGAGAGCCTCACGAATTAGCGATTGCTCAACAAGCAACCAGCTTAGTGTAGCTGTAAGGTTTCACTGCCACGAACTAAACCAGAGGGAGTGTATTCCACAATAATGATCACGTCATGTTGTTGCTTGAGTCTTCTGTCTTTTGACTGGTTTGATGCAATTCTCCATGGCTCCCTGTCCTGAGGTAATCGTTTTATCTCTACATAGCTACCACACCCTACATTCAAAGAAACCTGTATGACATACTATAACCTTGGTCTACCCCTAAAATTATTGTCCTAACCTTTTCAACCCCTTAACATACTACAGCGACTTCGGTGGCGTAGTTGGTAGCATGCTGAGCTCCCAAGATCGCGGGTTCAAACCCGGCCGAAGTCATCGGATTTTAAGAGCGTTAAAAATCCCTCAGTATGCCTTCCTTCGGAGGGGAAGTAAAGCCCATGTCATAAAATTATGGCATGTTAAAGAACCTTCCACTAATTACACCTGTGTGAAGCTAAATTTTAGGTTAAACATTTGACTAACGCTCTTAGGTTCCAACCTTCGTCGCCAGGAGCCGACGGCGGTGGCATCTGGTAACCTAGTTCTGAACTAGTAGTCGTTGACGGTGGAATTTGGCGACAAAAGTAGGAACTACTTGAAAAAATTGAATGTCTGCAGTCCTTACTTGAATTGAAAACAGATAACACACACTAATACAGCCATCACAATTAACACCGGTTATCAGACAGATTCTTCACACACTCAAAGTACACGGGGCTACATGACCGCGTTGTCGCAGCCCCTAAACTAAGGAACCAACCAACCAAAGTTTACTATTCATGGGTGTCTTAGTAGTTGTCCAACAAGCCTATCCCTTATCTTCATTAGAAGTTGCCAGAAACATCTCTCCTCTTCCATTTGTCCTAATACCTCTTCATTTGTTACTGTACATACCCAACTGAATTTAATCATTTTCCTGTAACATCACATTTCAAATGCTTTCATTATCCTCTTTTCTGCTGCGCCAACAGTCCAAGTTTCACTTCCATAGAGCACCACGCTCCAGAAATATGCCTCCAGGAATTATTTTCTATTACCTAGATCTAGCCTATATATTTGATATCAACAGATTTCCCCGAAATCTCACACTATCGACGATGGATCCGCAAGATCTCGTAAGTAACATTTTCCATTCCCTTTCTTGTAGCTCGCCGCAAAAGCCTACATGTATTGTACAGTCACCGACATAGGAAAATAGGCTTCCCTTGGAACGTACGGTTGCCCGCAAACATAGAAGGATATGCAACATGCCATTGCCAAGTTACGTTCTATATCATAGTCCTTACAAACCAGTGCACATGGCTTCTTACATACCAGTACAATGTCATAATATATCCGTCCAGTACTTCATGGGATGGGGTTTATTTATTTTATTTATGGGGTAATATTGTCTAGGTCAACCATGTCAGCAGGATACCACAATTGGGTACTACCTCATGGGATAGGGTATTATTGTCTAGGGTACTACCAGGGGCGGTTCGATCTTGTACATCTAGGGGGGGGGGGGGTGAGAATTTTAAAAATGCCGACTGGCTGTTTAACATTGCCGACTATACGCTTAAAACTGAGCAACGGGAGGGAAAGAGGGGAGGGGGCGGCGGTGGCAAACGATACACAAGAAAAATAGGCTATACTTAATTAATGGCTTTCATTTAAAATGTATTTCATTAGTTCCAGAATTTTGAACCGTAGGAAAATTTGATAAATGAAATAAATAAGTGTTTAAATATTACAAGAATAAAATTAAACTAGTTATTCTTTCTAAATCCCTACTCTACAATGTTTTAACAAGGACCACTTCCCCACTATTTCCATAATGTCAATGTCGTCGACCTTATCTTTCGTCGAAAACATCATGAGGAAGTCTAAGCAGTCGTCGCCCATCGATGTCCGTAAATGATTAAAAATGAGCTTCAACTTGCTGAAGGACTGTTCGGAAAAAGCAGAAGACACTGGGGATGTTAAAATCAGTCGAACTACTTGATAACCACACGGGATAATCCTCTTAAATTTAACAGCAACTTTTGCGATTTCTTTAAAAGATGAGCACTGTTTGCTGGCATCAAGCAGGATTTCCAGCTCAGCCAGCACAAGCTCTTCATCTTGAAGGATGATTTTTGGGTGCGATTGCTTTATAGATCGGACGCGATCGATGGTGCAGTTTTTTTCTGTCAGCGGATATCTTGAAAATTATGTGGAATGGCTCTAGCAAAGAAATTAGTTTTGCGAGATCATCTTGCACGCTTGTAGTAAATACATCCACAAGTATTCGGAACTCCTTTCTGTAAAATGTAAGGAAAGACATTTCTGCTGTCGTTTCAGCGTACGCGTCATACTTCTTTGCAAGTCGCCGGGTCCTGTGGTTCTTTAAGAAGTCCTCCTCCGCATTTACTTGCATACTATTCGCAAATGACGATGCACTCTTTATTAAAGCGTTCATCTTGCCGTCGTCGTTGATATCTTCAAAAGACTTCAAAGCGCTCTGAATCATCTGCATCGCGTCTACTACATTCAGCTACTCCGCTTCTAAAAGCTCGGTTACGTTCTTAATTTTAAACATGGTGTTTTTGGTAAAGTACATGCCGCAGATAAAATCAAAGCCTAGAAGCTTTTTTGTGCAAGCCTGGCGCAAAAGTTCGGTTTTTACTGTCAAATTCAGAATCGAATGAGGTTTTCATTGTTTCCAATGCTGTGACTATCTCTTCATAAGACGTACAAACAGTTCTCACCGATTCGGCGCGCGCAGTCCACCTTGTTTTTGATACATTTTTAAGTTGAAGTGAATTTTCAATTTTATCAGCTCTTTCTGCAAGCTTAAATGTCGTTTCGTGCTACCTGAAAAAAAACCGTACAATGTTTCAAGAGTGTCAAAAAAAACTCTCGGATAAGCGCGCTAGCATTACAAGCTGTCTCTACGAAAATGTGTAATCTGTGAGCTTAGCATGGAATATCTGGAATATCTATTTTGATCTTCTCTGATAGCTTTTTCTGAGTGCCGTTGTATATGCCAGACATGTTACCAGCAAAGTCGAACGATTGAAACGCTAGTTTATCGAGTGGAAGTAAACTTTCTTTTGAATTTAAAATTAAAATTATTATTTCAGCCAGCTCCTCTCCAGTCTTTTTTTGTTAAAACGGCGTCTATTTTTAAAAGACGCTCCGCAGGAACGAGCTCTTGATCTTTTTCGACGACGTATCGGATATTCAACGCGAGGTGGAGTTTATGTGACATATCGGGCGTAGTATCTGCTATAACAGAGAACGTACCGGCGTTCTTGATCTCTTCTGCAATTATTTCACGAGTTTTCTCTCCAAGTAGATGGATGAATTCATTTTGAGAGTCCCTGCTCATATACGTAACGTTGTGCTTCCGCGTATTACTTCTTCCAACCACCTATTCATGACCGGACTATGTCGTGAAAGTAATTTCACAATTGCGTGAAGTTTCCATTATCTTGAGTGATTCCATTCTCGTGAACTCGGAAAGTCAAACCTTGCCGACAAAAGGTTCTTGCTGTGTCAATAAGTATCTGGATAACTTTCTTGTGGAACTTCTTTTCTTGTTCTTCCTCAATTCTGATCGTTCGTAAAAGGAGAACGTCTACGTGGCCTTTTCCATTGACATAGTGGCACAAATCTGCCATCGCTGCTTGATGAGCTCCGGAAGAGAAGTGTTCTTGTAATTGGCCCTTTTTCTTCTTTCCGCGACTTTTCAATTTGTGCCACTGACGTACTCCAGCGAGCGACCATTCTTCTCTTGCGGACGCCCTTCCTCGTCCGTTTGGGAATAAGCCACAGGCAAAACAAAACACCGCGTTTTTTTTTACAATGATGTAATCCAACATAGGAAAATCCGTATACCAGGCCGGATTAAATCGATGCTGCTTATTTTGTGGTATGTCTGGATTTGCTGGAAATACACAAAGTTTTGGCTGGAAGGCCCCAACTGAAGTCAGGTACAGTCGTTCGTTTGCCGTGATAATTCTTTTCCGCTTTCGAGGATCGCGATTAACAGGTAAATCGCCCGCTTGACGTCCGCACGCATGTTATTTCCCTCCGCTCTTGCTCGTTGAAGCAACTGACCGCTATCATCGTGGATTCTGGATAAGCAGTCTATCATTTCTACCATAAAAATTTTTGTGTTCGGAATAGCGTGTTCTTTTATTGTTTTCAAAATACCTTCAGCTCTTTTGAAATGCGTTATAAACTTACTAATTTGGTCAGAAAAAACAAGCCACGAAAATTCGCTACTACGCTGTGTAGGACCGTCACCACTACAACCGGCATCCGATGAAGTTCCAGCTGCTCGTAACTTGCGAACGTCAGATGTGTTGGGGGATAGTGGTGGTTCAACGGTTCGTGATGACTCAATGGTGGTCAATGGCTCAACGGTGGACGATGGCTCAACGGTAGATGATGGCTCAATGATGGGCGATGGCTCAACGATGGGCGATGGCTCAACGGTAGATGATGGCTCAATGATGGGCGATGGCTCAACGATGGGCGATGGCTCAACGGTAGATGATGGCTCAACGATGGGCGATGGCTCAACGGTGGTAAATGGCGCAATGGTGGACACAGGCTCAACGGTGGACGATCTCTCAACGGTAGACGAGGGCTCAACGGTAGGCGATGGCTCAACGGTAGACGATGGCTCAACGGTGGACGATCTCTCAACGGTAGACGAGGGCTCAACGGTGGGCGATGGCTCAACGGTAGACGATGGCTCAACGGTAGATGATTGCTCAACGATGGGCGATGGCTCAACGGTGGTCAATGGCTCAACGGTGGACGATGGCTCAACGGTAGATGATGGCTCAACGATGGGCGATGGCTCAACGGTGGTAAATGGCGCAATGGTGGACACAGGCTCAACGGTGGACGATCTCTCAACGGTAGACGATGGCTAAACGGTAGGCGATGGCTAAACGGTAGACGATGACTCAACGGTGGGCGATGGCTCAACGGTGGTAAATGGCGCAATGGTGGACACAGGCTCAACGGTGGACGATCTCTCAACGGTAGGCGATGGCTAAACGGTAGACGATGACTCAACGGTGCACGATGGCTCTACAGTGGGAAATGGCTCGACGAACGGCGAATGTCCGACAGTGGACAGTGACCCAACGATGCCTGATGGCTCACCTACGCTAGTCGATGGCTGGACTATGGTTAACGGCTCAAAGGAAGTCCGTTCGCTCGTAGGTGCTGTTTCAGATGAATTAACTCTCCGTTTCGAAGCTTCGAACGGGTTTTGCGGCGCTCCAACATGTTTCACTTTGACTTTTTTTCCTTGGTGTTGTCCTTTTTCAAGTCGAAACTTGTAGTCATCATCGAACTGACTACCACATTCAACACATTCTAATTTAATGCGTTTCCTGGGAGTCTTGGACATTGCAACCTGCAAAGACAGTAGACAGTACAGTAATATCGTACGATCTTTTCAAAAGTAAGGTGCAAGAGCTGCCTATTTTCCTTAATAATAATAATAATAATAATAATAATATAATAATATCGTATGGCCTCGGGTGCCGGGTGCAAGCTTTGTAATTTGACACCCAGAGGGTAGCTTGCATGTCGAATTTCGTTGTTCCTTGAATCACTATGAAAGTCAAGGAGGTTAGATATCTAATCTCCTTGAACACCATAGCGCTTTCTAGTAGACAAATGAGGAACTTTGTGTTGGCGAAAACTCCAGAGATTAATTTTGCCATTATGAACACAGCCTACTGAATTCAAATGGGTTCTTTGACAAGCCAACATCGTATGACATGCGTATGACGTATTTTTGCCGCCTGTCAAAAAATCACTTACCACGGCCAGGAGCAAACCTGCAATCTTGGGGTTAGTAGACCGACACGCTATCCACTCACCCACTGTGGCAAGCTACCTATTTTCCTTGACCTGAAGTTATCAATGCGCTCACCAACACCTTTTGTCTAGCCACAGGCACAGATGCTGGGCTCGCTTTGCTGTGAAGCTGAGTAGCTCTGCATAATGAACGCGGGATGTTACACCCACCCAGGAACGTGCCGATGAGTTCATCCCTTGTCCTTGGTCCCATATTGCTCATCTGACATTCTTTCTTCAGTTTGCATACAAAGAAACGAAATGGCAAGTGGCAGCCGGTGCACCGAGGACTGGAAGTGAAACTTTTAAAATGGTTATTTTGCCGACTCTTCCTCTTGCCGCACTGGGCTATTGCCTGGCTGTACGAAATTATTGCAGCGTCCGTTTGTGCTGACTGTCGGTAAAAATGCCGACTGTCAGTATATATATATATTTTTTAATCGGACCAAATCGTATATGGCTATGCCCCGTTTTGCTTTTTTAAATGCTGTTTTGCGAAATGTTACGACTTCTTCAGGATTTGCTGACTGCCGACTGAGAAAATATCTGAGGGGGGTGAGACACCCCCCCCCCCCCCCCCAACTCGAACCGCCCCTGGGTACTACCTCAAGGTTTGGATATTATTTTCTAGGCAAATGGTCCTTCCCCGAACTGCATCCTTTTTTCTATTTCAATGTGTCAAACCTAGACTTTGACGATAAACGTAATCGACATTGTAAGACGTCGTTTTATTCGGCTTTTATAAATTCCCAACGTCCGTCCCCTTTCCTGAGGGGGAGGAGATACCACCGTAAAAGGACGCCAATAGTCAGACTGAAATCTGTAATATTTTAGTTTCTGTGTTGGAATGTGCGTTACAGGAATAGCGACTTCGAATGACCACGTTATCTGTCCTTGTGTTTACCAATCTCTCGCAACACATGGGCGGGAATAATAGTAATTACCAACTACAGACATCACGTGATGTTAGCCTAGTCTTGTCACTGCGCCAAAGAGTATCGTCACGTAATGGCAACGTCAAGGAATACAAAAGGAGCTTCATATTGGAGTTCTCTGTAGCCAGTAACCCAATTCGTATGCGTCTGAACCCCTTTGGTCCCTGCTGCACTCTTGTGGCCTATTTTCATAGGCATAGGCATTGAATATACTGTAGTACAAGAAATTAAATAAATAAGGTTTTAAAATTTCGAACTGATGTCATATTGAAATTTTGAAAACATTTGAATATTATGAGATGTTTCTATACTAAGCTCTGAATAAAGATTTGCTGTGCCACCAAAATTCATTACACTCGGGTGATAAGATCGCCAGAAAATTTGAAAAACATATGGCCGCCATTTTGTTTCTGTGTATCTCAGGATTTGGAAAGTCACATATTTGTCCTTACTTAGTCTAATATTCCTCTAAGACCACACAAAGTTTCAGTTTGATTGCTAAAATAGTTTCGGAGATTTTAAGAACCGGGGAAACATATGGCATAGATGCCAAGTTGGATTGTTTTATATAATTACTAGCTGAAGTACCCGTGCTTCGCTATGGGTCATAAATAAATTAAAATGTGAAGGTGACAGTTAAAACAGGGGATAGGCGAGGTGCTGCACGGAGGGAGAGTAAGGATGGAACATTTTGTCCAACTACACCGCTCGGCGTTGACCGTGTTTTATAGCACATATTTAGGTTTTCCTCACAAACCGTTGGAGATACACGAAAAGTGATAAGGACCTTTCGGATAGAAAATTAAATTTTAAACCTCGAGTATTCCATCAATAGTTTGCTATTTCTTAGCGTTCTCTTATTATTTGAAATGGAAATATGAAAGTTTGAAACCGAAGGGTAGCCTACTGTATAGTGACGTCACTAAAATGGTCGGCATCATTAAATTGTGCAAAGATTCGAAATCAAAAGTAGCTTATATGTTAACCAGGTAAATCAGCTACTTCCATGTAAATCGAACCAGTGGTTCTTGCGTGATTGAATAATACACAGACACACAAACACACACCATCTCATTTTTATATATTAGTATACAGAGGCTATAGGCCTATGCTATAGAATTATATGCCAGTAGATGCATATTTTAACCGTGGCTCATTATACCAACCTACATTTCTAGCGCTTCTTTAGGACACGAGAAATAAAAACCTGAATGTAAACATTTCGCACAGCTGTCATTTGTAAGTTCTCATAATACTTGAATTACATTAGATGCCAATATATTAAGTTCACTGCGCCTGGATAATTTAGTCGCAAGAAAAATCCATATAAATATTTACATTTCGCGTCGTGGCCATGTTGGTTTTGTGCTCATCAGGTTATTGAAAGTCCTTAGGCAATAGCCTCTATCAACATACAAAATTTCAGTTTGATTGCTGTAATAGATTCGTAGATATTGAGAACCGTCTAAATATTTCGGATGGACGCCATGATGGATTGTTCTATATTATGTAAGTTAGATCATAGAGTTATGTACCATTAGATGAAGATTATTGCGTAGCTTTATTACGCAAAAGTTCAATTTGATCGCATAGTTAAGACACAAAAAATGAAAACTTAATATTAAAATTACGCACAGTTGTCATCTTGAAGTTATGAATACAGTTGAATGAAATTAGATGCCTATAGATTCAATCCACTACTCGTATTTGAGAGAAAAGTTCGTCGGAAGATCTTCGGACCGGTGAGGGATGTACACACGGGTGAATGGAGGATTAGACACAATCACGAAGTAGAAGACCTGTACCATGATGCCAACATAGCTGGAACCATCAAAACCAGAAGACTGCAGTGGGCTGGACATGTAGCCCGGATGGAAGACCACAGATGGCCACGGAAGCTACTAGATTTCATCCCCACAGGAAGGAGTCCGCCAGGGAGACCAAGGAAGCGGTTGAGTAATGGACTACATGAAGATCTGCATCAGGCAGCGATACGTGTGGACAGTTGGCGGATGGCAGCTAGGGATAGGAGACGATGGAGAAGGAAACTTGTCTATACACTTACCGGGTTTCACTGAAATCGCTTCGGCCGTTTAGATTTTATTACAGGACACATACACGCGGATAAAAGGTGATCTCATAAGTAACCGCGAATATCCGCAAAAATGTTCGCCATACGGATATAGCCTAGTTTGCATCGCTGTGCGGATAGCGGATGTTGTTGTTGTTGTTTGAGTCTTCAGTCTTTTGACTGGTTTGATCCAGCTCTCCACGTCTCCCTGTGCTGAGTTAAACGTTTCATCTCTACATAGCTACCACACCCTACGTCCGAGGCAATCTGATTAACATATTCTAACCTTGGTCAACTCCTACAGTTCTTGTCCTCGACCCTTCCTTCCATAGCTAAGCGCATAAGCTAAGGATAATGTTTGGAGTAAATTTGAGGATAGTTTTTAGAATACAATCTAAATTTGTTGAATACCATTACTAGGACATATCATATTCTTCCGTTATGTTTTTTCATGACAAATATAAGTTGATGATTTTACGCTATCTCATTCAAATTATGTCATTAAGCATAATTAACACTCCGGACTGAAAAGTGTAGCAATTCTGGCTGAGTAACATTCATTTTAAACCTAGCACATGACGTACATAGCCTAAGGGAACGACTTTCTCCTCAAATGTCTAAATGTGTTGCTTTATAGTACATTATGCAACGAGCCTATAATGGCTATAATTAAGACACGAGTATTTTTTTATAAAACGAGCGTATGCGAGTTTTATAATTTCCATACGAGTGTCTTAATTACCATTATAGGCGAGTTGCATACGACTGTTTATGTTCGACGATAATTATAACTTTATTATATGTTTTAACATAAATATTCATAAATATCTGTTCAGTCACTAGAATGTTGTGATCGGGTGCTGCGGTGGGTAGTATATCTCTCTTGTCCAAGCTCTCTGGACAACCGACGCATGCGCTCTGTGTGCTTCAATACCATATGTTCAGATTGCGCACCAGTATTCAGTAAAACTGTCACTGAAGTCGTGTCAAAACCACGCGCTGTGTAGAAATTGGTTTTGAGGATATTAAGGTACAGTGCTATTTCTTGTCTCATATTCGCCAGTTTATTTACGCGAACATATGGACGGTGCGTATTCCATGTCGGTAATTTATTATAGTTCGATGTTGTGTTTATGTCCGACATGTTGGATTTTGAGCGCATGCGCGAAGGTATCGTTACCTAATTGGTCAATGAACGAGCTCTGATTGGCTGGAGAAACTGTATCGTAATGAAAAACGGTGTTATAATGACCATCATTATGATACAGTTTTCTGACACATAATAGTGAGGGTCGAACATAAATGCTTTTACCTAATTAGGCTAACAATAGTATTGTAATGTCAGTAGATTCGGATACCAAACGTGCGGATGCGCATAAGGTTTTGTTTATCCGCGCAGAGCTCTACGTCATAAGATGAAAATAAGCTAAAAATGGATACAGTCGACAATGACAGAAAATCGGCTTGTCGATCTGTGTATGATGAGTGTGCATAAATGGAGAGCTCTGGAAGCTAAATATAAATATGAGAAAGAATTGTAGTCCAGATTTAGCCTCAACTCCCGTTGAGCAGTGCTGAAATAAGATAGGTTCGAATAGCATTGCAACTAATAATTGTTTCCAAATTTTCAAATTAAAAAAAAAAACAAGCGGTTCCATGACGAACTAGAGAGCCTACTTTTCTTAAAATTTAAGATTCATGCCAATGATTAATCAATATGGATCTATCTAGAATAATGACGAAATTAAGTTGGTAATATCGACATTTCTAATTAGTTCGAAATACTGTATATCTGGCATAATGTAGCCTAATAGAGAACTACAGTTGGCAGCCCTGGTGACTGAATATATTCTTAGTTCCATCTCTTAAGGCACAGAATACAAAATTTGGTTGAAGTCCAATGGATAGCATGGACGTTACATGCAGTTAAACATTGGATTTAACAGCGCGTAAAATCATGTTGGCAACAATGGCATGCATGTATTGGTCAGAAATAATCTGAAATAATATGATATATTGTTGTGTCAATTTTGAATGAAATCCATTAGTTAGTATAGAAGTTACGTGCATTTTCAAATTGTACCTATAAGCAGGCTTAGAATCATGTTGGCAGCACTGGCGTATATAAGTTACTCCAAATTAATATAGAATTTCAGGTACTATACGTGTGCATGGTTTAAAGCTGTCGACTTGCATACTTTCTGATATATGGGTATTTGGATTTTAAAAAATTGAGAGCATTTATTAACAGTTGACAGCCCTGGTGGCTCTTAAGAATAGGCTCAGTCATATCTGTTTATGTACACATGGCACGTACGAAATTTGGTTGAAATCCAATTGATAGTGTAGAAGTTATATGCATTAAAAATTTTGACCTACGAGCAGGCTTATAATCATTTTGTCAACACTGCCATGTATGGTCTCCTGGAAATTAAACTGAAATATTATTATCTATATGTGTGCCAATTTTGAAATAGCTCTCATTCATACCTTCCAAGATATTCAACATGGAGCTCAAATTTCAATTGCGATTTTTCAGCAGTTGGTAGCAGTGACATAATTTTCAAATATGGCCGTGAGATATTCAGGTATAGATCTTTACTCCTACCAAATGTTGTTTCGATTGCTGCAGCCGTTTAGGAGTTGATAGGGGGGAGGACACACACACAGCCAGACAGACAGAAGGACAGACAGACACACATTTGCCCGATCTCATAAGTCTACTTTTTCCTCTTTTTTGCAAAATGTGAAAAGTAGGCTGAAAACAATCTTACAATTCGGAGTCCTCGCCTATCGCAAATCCGACTTCTCCGGCTGAAAATACGTCATGACTTGAAATCAGCAGGACAACACCATGGGCGCCAGCTTCGTGATATTCATTATTTGGCTGCTCTGAAACTGAAGAGTGGATTATCTTTATGGCATAAAAACAAGCAGTTCGTTAAAATGGTAATGTTAATCCAGTTCGCCGATTGTCTAAATAACTGGAGATGTTTTCAAATAATCCCTACCGGTAATTACTAAGTTAAATAAAACTGTGGAATTATCCCTACATCTATATCAGTTAACTCCCCTCCTTGCCCCCCACCCAGCGGGTGCCCATGTACAACACTGTGGGAGCAGCAGGAAGTGGTCACCATGAATCACTGCTGTATTCTTCCTCCACTACCCACTATCTAGCATACCAACCTTATCACTGTGTAACAAGGAGCGGCTGACTCAACTATGCCTAATATAGACTTTCTATCAGAATGGCTACTTCGTACTCTTAACTGTTCCAACTTCCGTAAGAGAGCTCAGACAAGAACAAAAAGAAAAAATGCTGCGTGTTTGGTCACTCCCCATAAAGTAAAATCCATTCTTCCTAAACACACGATTCTGATGCCATAGACCAGGGATTCTGAAACGTTTTAAAAATTGTACACCTAAGTCGTGACTATCTATTGTTCCCCCACCATTTTTTTAACAAATAATAGTTTGTGTGTTTTTTTTAGTGTATGGCTTTTAATGCCGGGAGTGTCCGAGGACATGTTCGGCTCGCTAGTTTTGTAGCTGCTTCGAGGCGGACACCCAATGGGTGAGCTACAAGTACCGTCGTGTGTGGAGTGTTGTCTGGGAGGAAAGTGTGATTGTAAGGACGAGGAATTGGAAGGTAGCGGCTGTGGCCTATAGTTAGGGACCAACCCCGGCATTTGCCTGGAAGGAAGAAGGGAAACCACAGAAAACCATCTTCAAGGTTGCCGGCGGGGGGATTCGAACCTCCTCGCCTCCCGGATGTGAGCGACCGCCAGCAGTCATGCCGTAACGACCACGGCTAACTCACCCGGTACAAATAATAGTAATACTGTATCACAAATGTGACAAAATCTTTATATTTAAATAATTGAAACGTTGTAGGGAGCCTCCGTGGCTTAGGCGGCAGCACGCCGGCCTCTCACCGCTGGGTCCGTGGTTCAAATCCCGGTCACTCCATGTGAGATCTGTGCTGGACAAAACGGAGGCAGACAGGGTTTTCTCCGGGTACTCCGGTTTTCCCTGTCACATTTTCATTCCAGCAACACTCTCCACTATCATTTCATTTCATCTGTCATTCATTTAATCATTGCCCCAGAGGAGTGCGACAGGCTTCGGCAGCCGGCACACTTCATATCCTCGCCGCTAGATGGGGGCTTCATTCATTCCATTCCTGACCTGGTCGGAGACTGGAAGCAGGCTGTGGATTTTCATTTTCAATTGAAACGTTGTAGATTAAAAACGTGTTTTAGTATTGTCATGATCAGTTTGAAAAATATATCAATTAAGTTTCAATAAAGCCTTTTAAAAATGTTTAAAAATAAATGAATCGGAAGGAGCTGAAAAGCATTAAGTCAAAAATTACCATTTTTTAAACATTTAGTATTCTGCAGCATTGACCCAAGGGCACAGCCTTCTGTTTAAGTCAGAACCCACTGCTACATGCAGTGCGATCAGAGGAGAAAAGCATTAAGTCAATAACTTGCTGCCCTTCAGCGCCGTATTCCGTACTTAATGTTGGCCTGGCAACATTGCAAGATTCCCACGTGTTACAGTGCTATTGTAAATTATATTTGTGCAGTGACATTTTGTCGCAAAGCACACCCGTGACCTCCTTCCACCGCAACCAGGTTGCGTTTACCCTGGCTCTTACTCCATCATTGAAGTTGCTATCACTCTGCAGACGAGATCCAAGGTAACTGAAGCATTCTGTCTTGACTAGATTTTGTCCAGCGACTTGAATGTTACCGTCGCTTGGAATTAACTCCAGTGGCGTATACTGGTCTGAAGATCTGGGCTACCACTGAGCTTAATATTACACAAAACTGCGAAAAGAGTTCATATTTGAAAACCCATCATTTGACCATATATTAACTTCACGATTAAATAACAAACACGGCCAGCAATACAGTTTAGACAGTTTAGAACTGCCAGATAACCTATTCCACCTAGATTATGTGAAATGACGTGTATACATTGGCACACAATTGCAGTTCAGGTGTAGGCTTTGTCATGTATAATATGAACTCTCTCACTGTATGGACGACGGCTGAAAGAAACTTCTAACAAACTCTGTATTATACAGTCATTGGCATTTAATGCCCCCGCAGGTGTTTGTTCCATAATCTTCTTACAAAATCACAACTGGCACAGTTAAAACAAATCACTACATAAAGATTATTCAGCACACACACTCTTAAATAAATCACACATCGAAAATCTACAACTTCTAAAACATATTCACATCTATGCGCGCGATAATGTATAATTATTGTAGGCTATTTGTTGCTTTAAACGCATTTAACTTCAAGGAAACCGCTCGCTATGCTCGCTCGCTATGAGCTCTGGGCCTGCACGGAACTAGGGTGGGTGCGGAGAGATGGGGAGAGCGGCGTAAGGCTGCCGCTTTCTTGGTCGGTTTCTGCTGCGTTGCCGCGTTGACTACCCACTAACCATTATTTCTTTCGATAAAGAAGAATGTGCATGAAAGTCACGATTGTTTGAATGCTTTGTTAAAACTCTAATAAAGTGTTATTTATTTTTAATGTAATTTTCTTGGGCTACCGGGAGGGGGGGGGGGTAGCCCTAGGAATACGCCCCTGATTAACTCCAGATACTCTGTCTTTTTCACATTCAGACATAGGCCATACTGGGAGAGGCCGTTATTCCAGTCTTCAACTTGACATTGGAGTTTTTCTCGGGTGATATATGCAACCATTATACCATCTGCATACAGAAGGGTCCAAGGAGCATTCCGTTGCAGGTCGTGAGTGATGGTGTCACAAGAACAAAAAGGGACGGTGATAGTGCTGAGCCTTATTACTTATTTTAAAACGTTTCAATGTAATATTACATATTTCATCAAATATTATTACATAAACAAGTAGTTCCGTGAAGAACTATACAGCCTATTTTCATACGGTATCCTATTTATGTTAATTGCCTCTATCAACATACAAAATTTCAGTTTGATTACTGTAATAGATTCGTAAATATTGAGAACCGTCTAAATATGTCGGATGGTCGCTATGTTGGACTTTTGTGTATATAGGTATGTAGGTTTAGAGTTATGTACTATTACATAAAGATTATCGTGTAGGTGTATTATTCAAACTTTAATCGCATGCTAATGACACAAGAAATAAAAACGAGATTTTAAAATTTCGCACAGCCGCCATTTTGTGGTTATGAAAACAATTGAAATAAATTAGAAGCTAGTGGATTAAAATGTGTATAAGCATAGCCCATACCGTACCACTTTTTCCTGCGCTCTGTTGGTTAAATCGTGAGTCCATTTCAATATTTAAATTTCGCGTCACCGCCATGTTGCATTTGTGCTCACCAGGTTATTGAAAGTCCCATAGCTGAACTTTTGTTTATAGCCTTTATCAACATACAAAATTTCAGTTTGATTGCTTTCATAGATTAATAGATATTGAGAACTGTCTAAATAGTTTGGATGTTGGATTTCTATATATGTAGGCCATAGAAGTATGTACTATTAGATGCCGATTGTTGCGTAGGTTCATTATTCAAACGTTGACTTCAATCGCATTATTAGGACACAAGAGATAAAAACTTCATTTTAAAATTTTGCACAGCCGCCATCTTGAAGTTATATAAACAATTAAACTAAATTAGATGCCAGTGCATTATAATGTGTGTAAACTTTTGCTATACCAAGTTTCACTGCGCTCGGATGGTTAAATCGCGAGAAAAGTCGATTTAAATGTTTCAAATCGCTTGGCTGCCATGTTCGTTTCGTAGTTAACAGAATTTTAAAAGGCACATAGGTGAACCTTCGGTAGTGCCATTTATTATCGTACAAAATTTCAGGGTGATATCATTAATAGTTTCGGAGATATAGACTGCTGGTGAAATATTTCGCACAGCCGTCATGTTGGATTGGTGAGACGCAATAAAATTTGAAGGGTACGTCGGGGTCAGCCGAAATAGTACTAGGACCTTACCGAGTTTCATTGAAATCGCTCCAGCCGTTTAGATTTTATTAGGGGGACACACACGTACACACACATATACACACACGGACAAAAGGTGATCTCATAAGCCTTTTTTTTTTTTTTTTCATAAATGAAAATTGGCTAATATATACATATTACATAAAGATCCCAGCCCTAGTCATTAACATGCACTCTCTTATCTGCAAACTTAAATACAATTTAATTCCAAATTACATTTCTGTTTCATAAAATGCTGTGAAATTGCAGAAAGCAAATAATGAAAGAAACGGAATGGTTTTTACTACGTTGCTGTTTGGTGCAGCAAGAAGTCTATCTCTATGTACATGTTTCCTACCAATCCTGTTAGATAAAGCTCGATTCACAAGAATAAAATGTCACAATATTAACAGACACAAACGTTATTATGGTTGGTTTCTTGAAATCAAAAATAATCGCCAACTTCCATTGTTGAGAATGATTGGCAGAGTCATGTTTTAAGGTAAAAATGCAGACTTCCCCAATGCAGCAAAGCCGATGCTAAACCTGTGGTAGTGTATTAGAAATGCAATACTACTGTAGTGCTATCATCCTCAGGCAATCAAAGAAGAAAGTCCATATTGTAAATCTCGAAAACTGATTGCAACGTTTGGTTCTTATATAATTTTTTGTCAATTTATCAATAAGAATCTTTCCCGTGTACGCGTACAACAGTTTGACTGTTTAAACTGTTCTGGTTAACTTACAGCAATATTGCGGCTTAATTTTCTTGTTGTTCTATGATACAATCGCTTGTCTACTGATAAAATAAAGATAGAGATTTTTTTTGGGCTCCCTTCACTTACAGTATAGGCTAACAATAAATATCCTTGTACTTGACTTTTGCTGTGAACTCGGCGATTAGTAATACAGTCATCATGCAGTCTTTGTATAGTCTATTATCTGCTAACCCATGTGTCCCTACTTGACAGAGTTAGAGGAACTTGAACCTTGTCGAGCGGTTGCGACCGATAACATTCCTAGCCATGGGTCAAACGTCAAACAAACACAGCTGAGCTGATACAGGATAGCCAACCCAGCAGTGGTAACGAGGGTCTCTAACAAGTCACTCATTGTTGCAAACCCGACACCACAAGATGGCATGACGTTTTCCTGGGAGGCAGAACCCCAATCAAGAATAATGTTCCTGCTTGTGATCCACAAGTGGTCAGGTCAGGAGTAGCGTAGGGCACGCCGAGTTCAGCAGCGCATATTGTTAAGGTTATCACACAAGTCGTGCGTCAACATCCAAATGATATGAAATGAATAATAGTAGATTAGTAGATGTTACTTATCCCACGCAAGCCGGGCCTATGTTTGTGATATAAAATTTTATAAAGAACACTAAGGGTTTGGAACTGTTGCCAGACAGGAACAGAACGAAATGGAATATTACTGGGTATTTTCTCGCGTACGGTATGAGTGGGGAAAAGCGTATGCAAATGTTCCGCATTTGAATCAAGAATTAGAACTTGCAAATTTCAATCTAAAAAAAAGCGTAAAAAGAAAAGGGGGTTGTTCACAATCACCCGACAACGGGAACGGGAACACAAACGGCAAGGAATTTAAAATGCACGCTACTTTATGGGCTGGGTTATAATCAGGCCCCGAGCTAAGGTGATAGACGCCCTGGGCAAATGGTCTACTGGCGACCTTTTTCTCATTTATGTGTTATAAAAATAGCATAATAGGTCTCTTTTACAAACAACTACGTTACTAATGTTGTATCACAGGAAATAATAAGAAAAACAAGTCGTTCTTACAATTTTGTAGCCATTTATTGATACATTAATCACACTAAAAACCAAGATTACAAATTCAAAAGTTAAATTTTAAAAGTACAATACACAGATACATTTCAAAACAAAGTTTTTTTTCTGGCTTTTAACTTTGCAAATTTATTTATGATGTCAGAAAAGTCTGTGCTAAGGGTTAGGTCTTTTTCACAACGCAATAACAATAAAGAATTTAGTTTGCTATCTGAAAGTGTTGATCTTTTCAAATTCTTTAGCCGAGTCAAAACAGAAAATCCTCTTTCTGCGGAGCAGTTGGTGACTGTTAAAGTCAGAAATATTCTACTTGCTACCTCAAGATTAGGGAAAGTAGTTTTCAAATCATTTTTATGATGTATTCATATATGTCAAGAATGCTAGTAAATTCGTCCTGTTGCACATACATTTTGAAGTGCTGACATTCGTTTTCAAATTCACTTCCGATGGCATTAGAGTAGAACTCATAGAGTTTTTTCGCAGCCTGTGATATGACCTCTTTCTGCGATCCCTTTTGTACAAGAATAGAAAGTATTTCAAATTTGTCAGATAAATTTTCGTAAGCTGTTTTTCGCCTTGACAAGTTACTTATCAAAATAGCCAAATGTTTTAATGTAAACTTGGGATTTGAAAAGCGACCTTTCATCAAGAAGAGCTTCATTGCCTAAGCTCTCATCCGCAAACGTTTTTCTAATTCTTATTGTTTTGTAGTTGGTGTTGGGTGATACAACTTGTAACAACTTCATGGCTGCTTGTTCATACTTGTCAAACTCATTTCTTTTTTCATTTAAATAGCTCTCCAAAATTTGAAGCTGCTTTGTACCTACTACGTGATTCAGGGTTTCACTTTGAAGATTGTTGCTAACTTTATCAAATCTTTCCAAAATATCACTCCACAAAATAGTGAGGAAGGCTATTTCAAATTTGTCAAACTTCTTTTCTAGCCCTGAAGCTTCAACTTGGACTGCAGGCTTCTGAGTAGGGTCTAGAGATATTTCCTTCAGTGATTTATGTATCGCCTTGTAGCCTTTGACCAGGGCCTTTACAGCATCGGCTCTCGCTGACCATCTTGTTTGAGATAGGGATTTCAACACTGGAATTTTACTGTTTTCTAAACATGTTTTCAAAATACCCCATCTATGGGTTGAATTGGAAACAAAGGTGTAAACGTTATGGACGAATCCAAAGAACACAATAGCTTCAGTGCAGCACTCTGCAGCAGAAGAGCCAACAAGGCTGAGAGAATGCGCCGCACAAGGGACAAACTCAGCAAAAGAGCAGTGTTGCTTAATTGTAGCTTGTAGGCCTGAGTTAGCTCCAGACATATTTGCCGCGTTGTCATAGCTTTTTCCTCAGCATAACTCAATATCTAGGCCTAATTCCAAGATTGAACTTAAAACTGCCTCTTCTAAACTACTTGAGGTATGGCCTATTCCAGGGAGAAGTTTAAAGACACGTTCCTTTGGCTTTGGATTAGCATCTTTGAAGCAAACGTAACGTAGAACCAATGCTAATTGTTCGGTGTGCGAACAATCGGGAGTAGAATCCACGATGAGGGCATAGTAGCGGGAATGTTTGACATCCTTTGCCATTGTTTGCAGCACTAAGTCTGCCATAACATTGATGAACTCGTCACACGTTTGAGCATATAGGTATGACACTCGTCCTAGCCCTTTGTTCCCATACTGAGCAATGTGCTGGGAAAGAAAAGGATCGAAATCGCTTATCAACTCAAGGCATCCTAGATACTGACCATTAGAGGTAGATCCTAAGCGTTCATTGTCACCTTGAAAAGGTAACCCTCTAACTGAGAGAAATTTCACAACAGACACAATTCTGAGTAATACACTGCGCCAATATGCGACCTCCTGCTCATATTAGGTTGAAAAAAGAGTATTTATTTGCTCTTTATGTTTTTCGTCTATAAATGTAAGTTAGCATGTTGGAGCGATGGTCTGCTGATTGTTCATGTTGTTTAATCAATTCATTTCCATGTTTCCAATCATTGAACCCGGATGAAAATCCAGTTTTCTTGTCCAACGGCTGAAACAAGCAGCAAGGAACACAAAATACTTTTCCAGACGATTGTGAGTAGATCAGCCAATTTCTAACATAAGATTCACCATTGGTAAGTGTACATTTAAGCAGTTTTACAGTAAGTGAACGTTTAGTTCCATCATTGTAAATACGCTCAGATCTAGAAAAATCCGCTTGAAAGCTTTGTTTTGGGGGGTTGTTCGCAATATATTCTATAGTTGAAGGCAAAGTGACGTCCCATGTTGCAGAGTCATTGATGTTACAAGTAAAAGACAACACATCATCAGATTTTGATTCAGAAACAATCTGGTCATCTGAATTTTCATCATTATTGGAAATAATTGTGTCTGTATTAGCTTCATTATTGGGGAAAGTCAATGTAAGCGTACTGATATCGCGGCAGGAGTTGGCAGTTAAGTTTGAACTGCAGATATCTTCCCGCTCACTGCGTATCGCGCATTCCAAAAACATTCAGTTAGTCACTACTTGCTTCACTCACTCAGCACATTCCTTCTTTCACTGGCTGCGTGTCGTGTGCTGCAATAACAGCGATTGGCATGCGCGAAGCCGATATATTTAAGTTTGGAATATGCGCGCTGCGCATGCGTACTGCAAGACCCCCTCGCACCCCGTCACAGCGTGTTGAACTGCCATCTCCTGACGCGATGACATTACCTTGAGAGAGATAGTTTAGGCCTAGAGTTTCCTTGCTTGAAGTGGCAGTAGGCGTGATAGTAAAAGTTGTAGCTCTTTATGTAAAGAACGATGCAATTTTAGGCACTTTCTTTAAAAGTTCTTGTTCGTCACTTTCCTTCTTGGCAGCACGTTTCCAGAATTCTGATCCACTTAATTTTTTGTTCATTTTAAAATAACTAAAGTAGACACATTTTCACAAATCACAGTTGACACGCAATACAAGCAATACAAACAAACAACCTATGAGGTTAGAAAGTTGACAAGATCACGCGGCGCATGCGCCAGTTGTAAATCCATAAGTATTGCCAACAGCGCCAACCGTGCATCCGTGCCTACATTGTTGCCTACACTTGTATTCTTTCCATTTAATACTGATTATATTATAATACTGTATTATGATATAATCATGATTAAATACCGGGTGAGTTAGCCGTGGTCGTTACGGCATGACTGCCGGCAGTCGCTCACATCCGGGAGGCGAGGAGGTTCGAATCCCCCCGCCGGCAACCTTGAAGATGGTCTTCTGTGGTTTCCCATCTTCCTTCCAGGCAAATGCCGGGGTTGGTCCCTAGCTATAGGCCACAGCCGCTACCTTCCAACTCCTCGTCCTTCCATTCCCACTTTCCTCCCCAACGGTACTTGTAGCTCACCCATTGGGTGTCCGTCTCGAAGCAGCTACAAAAACTGGCGAGCCGAACATGTCCTCGGACACTCCCGGCACTAAAAGCCATACGCAAAAAAAATAATGATTAAACATAAATACTACGAATGTATGTGATATTTAATATTACTTTTATTTTATATTCACGTAAATTATAGTTATTTATCCTACTTTTTAAAGATTTCCATGTCATACTTATTTTCAATGTTGGGATTGTTGGGTCAACCTTTTTCTGCGTTCAGCGTCACCTACATTTCGGCGCCCCCTAAAATTTGGCGCCCTGGGCAAATGGCCAGTATGCCCGTTTATAGCCCGGGGCCTGGTTATAATACCCTAGTAACAGGAACGGAAAACGTGACGCGCTGGTTTATAATATCCTACAAACAGGAACGAGAAACGTGACGCGCTGGTTTATAATATCCTTGAAACAGGAACGAGGACTGGGGCTGGTTTATAATATCCTACAAACAGGAACGAGAAACGTGACGCGCTGGTTTATAATATCCTTGAAACAGGAACGAGGACTGGGGCTGGTTTATAATATCCTACAAACAGGAACGAGAAACGTGACGCGCTGGTTTATAATATCCTTGAAACAGGAACGAGGACTGGGGCTGGTTTATAATATCCTTGAAACAGGAACGAGAAACGTGACGCGCTGGTTTATAATATCCTATCGACAGGAACGAGAAGCATCTTGGGCTATTGAGCTATCGCTACCCACGAATCGCAGTTCTATGTAACTTACCAGGTGTTGTGTGATTAGTAGCATCATGGTCTTAATAGCCTTTGCTCTAAAAAAAATTAAAACTAATTATAAGATATACTGTAGTTGTTTGTGCATAATTGAAATCTTCCCCAACTATCTAATATTAACTGAAATAAATTGCTGTACCGTACGTTCCTTTCTTTTTCGACGAACCCTCGTATGAACGTACATTTATGTACTCAATATTCAATATTGATAATTAAATATTTTAACACCATTTTATTTCAAGGAGGAGGATTCCGGAGGTGGTTCCTAGCACATGCCATTCAGTATGTTTACCTTTTTGAGCTGATGGACTTGAGAGAGAAAGGTGTAAGGCAAGGCTGCAACTTATCACCTATACTTTTCAATCTTTACATTGAACAAGCAATGAAGGAAATTGGAGAAGAATTTAAAGTGGGAGTGAAGATTCAAGGAGAAATAATTTCAACTCTGAGATGTGCTGATGACATAGTCATCTTGGCCGACACGCCTGGGGATTTGAATGAGTTTTTGAATGGTATGGACTCCGTCTAGAGGAAAGAATTCATGATGAAAATTAATAAATGTAAAACAAAAATATTGGAATGCAGCTGAAAAAAATCAGAAACCTCTACGGACATCAAATTGGCAGGTGAAAAGCTGAAGGAAGTAGGAGACTTCTGTTACTTATAAAGCAAAATAACCAGCAGAGACGATATAAAAAGTAGGTTGGTTCAGGCAAGGAAAGCATTTCTTCAAAAAAAGGAATCTGTTGACTTCGAATTTAGGTTTAGGTATTAGGAAGTCATTTTTGAAAGCTTTGTCTGGAGCTTGGCGCTCTATGGAAGTGAAACTTGGACTATTGGTGCAGCAGAAAAGAGGAAGTGTTGGGTTTCATTCCCACCTCATCAATATTGTAGAAGCGATTTTTCGTTGTTTCCCAGTTCTAATTCAGAAAAATGCCGGGATGTTTCGGGTTTTTTTTTTTTTGTCGTGTGGCCTCATGAGAGGCCGAGTGCAGGTCTTTCTATTCGACGCCCGTGGGCGACCTGCGCGTCGGTATGAGAGATGGAATGGATGAAGATGAATGAAACTGGGCAAGGATGTGGAAGGAATCGGCCGTGGCCTATCAGAAGGTACCGTCCCAGCATTTGCCTGGTGTTGAAAATGGGAAACCACGGAAAACCATTTCAAGGACAGCCGACGGTGGGGCTCGAACCCACGCGTCTACCGAGTCAGCAGAGAGCTTGGTCCCATGACCTAACGCTGCGCTTTAGCCAGCTGAGCCACTACTGTCGGGAATTAAGGCCACTGATGTCCCCTTCCCAATCATAGTCTCAATTACAAATACACACACATTAATACAGCCATCATAATGACACAGGTTATAAGACATATTTCAAACACACCCAAGTGCACAGAAGTACTTGACCACATTATCGCAAAGCTCTTTATAAAGCAACAACTTAATTGAATTCATGCGATAATAATAACAATAATAATATCTTATGGCCTCGGGTGCCGGGTGCTTGCTTTGTTAATTGACGCCCAGACGGCAACTTGCATGTTGAATTTTATCGCTCCTTGAAGCGCTATGAAAGTCAAGGAGGTTAGATATCTAAGCTCCTTGACACTATAGGGCTCTCTGGTAGAGAAATGAGGAACTTTGTGTTGGCGGAAAATCCCGAGATTAATTTTGCCATTATGAACACGGCCTACTGAATTCAAATGTGTTCTTTAACATGCCAACACGGCCAGGAGCGACAGTCCGACAGTTAATGCGATACAGAACTGACAAATATTGTAGCCCCGTTGTCTTTGTTAATATCCATGACAAACCATTAATTCTTAGACCATTTTTAAGAGATTGGTGAACAAAGTGATCCGATTAAACCAAGCATTGTGACCCCACAGAGGAAAGACTTACAGTAGATCATCCAGACTAAAATGGTTTGGGCACGTTAAACGTATGAATAGCAAAAGATGACCACGTGCGTGTATGGATGGAGAACTATTGCAGGAGACTGGTTAGAACAGGGGCGGTTAGGGGGGTTGTATCCTCCTCCCCCCCCCCCCCCGAAAATTTGGAAACTATTAAGGACGTAACTAAAGATAAAAGTATTCACATTAATTCAATATATTCAAAGGTTCTGAAAGTTTTCTACGTTAATTATTTTCATTAAAATACTAAATGGACATGTAATGTGCTACAGGCTTTCAATGTTCCTTCCTTTCAAAGATTATTTCATGAGTCAGCTCAAGGACGGATTTTTGATTCATAAAGGGACCCCACAAACCATACAAGCGTTGCTGCTCTAAAGCAAGCCTCAGATTTATTTAATCGTATGGTGAGTACAACAAGGAATTCATAAGTCCAGGTCCAAGTTCTTCAAACACACAGCAGCACTTTCTGAAAGATGAAACAGGTCGCTGGGGCTTCTGGAGTGGCATGAAGAGAGCAACGCAGGATGACATGGTCCATGGTCTGCTCCTCTTCACGGCATTCACACATTGGAGAATCCATCCAGCCCCAAGAAATTACAACGCCCATGCCCAGTTCTCAGTCTGTTGAGGCGACACCATAGTTTTCTTGGGAGGTCAAATCCATTCATTTTCCGAGTTGGATTCATCTCATGAGCATTAGTACCAGATGTTGAATTTGACCACTCTACCTGCCAGCTCCGGTTTAGGTTGAAATCGTCCCTCAAGAGTCGGCCGGCTAATACACTTGCTGGTCTCCTAGATCGAAGTCGTTGTGGTGATGGGTAACAAAATTCCTGGTGAACTGGTAATGAGGGAGAGGGCCAGATCTTCTTTGCTTCTCTCAGCATAGCTTCCTTTCTCCTCAGGTGGGGTGGTGGGATATGGCTAAGAACATCTGCAAAAAGCATTTGATGCCATTGTAAACCAATGGCCGGATGATATTAATGCATCACCAGTCATTCTTCAGTGAGCTAAAGATGTGGAGAAGACGTTTCCTTGAACAGAATGATCATCATGAGTTCCCTAAGGATGTTTATATCATCTTTGAATAGGTGTAATGAAATTATTTTCCCCTTCATACACGAGGCGTTGAAGATGTTCTGCACTTTACCGCTAACTACAGAAACAGAATGCAAACACATTTGCCATTGAAAACAAAAGTTTTTAAATATCCGTATTGATGTTAGAATTAAACGTTTAAAGTTATACGCCAAATCAATACATAAACAAATATATATTGATCTGATAAATGCTTAATGTATGCATTACATACTACGGGAGAATTTCAATACGACGGTTGCATTAAAGCGGAAAATACATACTGTTTGGCAAATTTAAAGAGGAACATCTGATACCTTAATTCCATTTCAAGAATCCCGTTTTTTCATTATCTTCTAAACGTTTTGGGTAATATTAGAATTGCCACATATCCACATTGGGCATTTCAACTCAAATTCTTATACGAATTTCCGAATTTCTCCATCCCATACAACAAGTTTAATTCATGTCATCGTAATACTGGTTGACACTTATTCAAAATTCTTAATAAACTCCGTATTGAAAAGGATTCAACTTATTTAATCAAGCGCCGAACTGAATTATTTTATTGATTTTAGAACTTGATTTTCTAAAGTATTTTGTGTATATTTTGATAAAAATTTCAAAGCTTAACATTTTTACACTCACCGTTAATAGTTCTTATTTTCTAACTACTTTTTTAAAATTGTTGTTAAAAGACCAATCTTATATTTATTTAATTAATACTGCATTTGTAAGAATTACCATTTTATTACTATATTTTATTTATTACAATTATCATCATTAATTTTTCATTTCTAATTTAGATTTAAGTCATATATGCTATTTTAGTTTTCAATTCTTAATTGATTTTTTAAGCTGAAGATGACCTCATTGAAGGTCGAAACATGTCCCAATATATCTATATTGAACCCATGTGCCATAGGGTCCATGGAGGTCGAATCCATGCATTTGGGGAAGAAATGAAAGAAACGTACAGTTTCTAATGTAACTTAGAGAAAGATCAAGCTAGGATGCTAGCCTAATATGGTGCAAGAGGCGAGGACCAGGTGTTCGAGAGATGAGATCACCCCTCTTGACATTCAGAAGGGAGCTAGTCATGAGTATTAATAACCGAGTGGAAATTTCCCACTGTTAGACAAGGAAGCCTGATTCGGAAATCGAGCTGAGCTTGCTGGAAAACGACAACACCGCTTATGCGCCAGAAGAGGAATAATTAAATTTAACCCGTTTACGAGTATAAAAATAAGTAAACAAGTACAGTACGGTGAATCATTTCGAATGAGAGATTTTTTAGTAAAGAAAAACCCTTTAATAATTGCACAGGAGAAAACTGCAAACGCAAGTATACGTCATCGGGGAATTACCAAGGCTGGTGTAGAGGGGAGAGTACAAAAGAACAGCAACACCCACACAATTGAGGACGAGAAATTAATTAATATCTCCGAATTGCACGATCGATTCTTAGGGGCAATGAGATTATTTAACATTGAGAAGACGAGCTTTCGGAAGGTATAATTTTTATAATTGTGCAACCATTATTTTAGAAGTTGGCCACAGAAAGGGCTAGAGTCTTATCTTTTTGTAGCGAAAAGGTATAAAACTCCTGGCCTCACCAAGCCAATCATGCAGTTCTGAACAGCCCGAGGGGGTGTTACTACGCATCAGTACAAGCAGGTCCAAATAGCCAAGGGGCGTTGCTACGCATCAGTATTCAGACAGCCGTGTGGGGGGTCACTCTGCGTCACATCGAAGACAGTTTACCAGTACTCCTTGAAGGGAGAAACGCTGTATTATACCGCAGAATTAATATCCGATAGCCATAGGCGTCGCAGTATTAACAACTTGCTTGCCTCCATAAGGAGTGGTAAAGAAGAAATTTAAAGTATCGCCGTGTTGAAAGATTAGGAAAATCCTAGTTACAGGATTTAGGTCCGACAGTACACAAGTTTATAGTGAAAAGTTCGTAAGATATAGTCAGAGCAGGCTGCGAACGTTGGACTTAAGGCGATAGGTTGTTAAATAGACGAACGAATATATCATAACGTACGGAAGTACCGTAACAGAAAGATAAACAGTTATCTAAATTAAAGAACCCCAAAAAGGGAAGAACAGAGTAAGGTTCGTAACGTAGTTCAGAAACGTAGGATTGCTAGAACCGATCAAATAAAGAAGAACGGAGACTATAGACAGTATCTCCAGAAAGCAGACGAACTATTCTAAAGCACTAGACTCGAGAAGTACTAGCTGCTATAAAATAAATCCATTGATCATCGATAGGTAATCGAGGAGACCTCGATCCGAACAGACTTTCGCTAGGATCGATAAACCAGATCAACAAAGAAGCAGTTCAAGCTAGAGAAATAGCCGGTCATCCAGAATAGGATTAGAAGAATTAGGATTCCAGGGAACAGTAGATGTTTCGAGACTTTCGTATTCTGCAGGATAGGAAGCCGACATTGAATAAATTTCACCCTTGGAAACGGGAAATTAAGAGGTCACGTGTGATAGGCTAAGAAATACGGCCTAGTGATCAAGAATTGTGAAGTGTAAATTTATCAAGATTGTGTGTTAAATTAATATTTTTAGTGTTTATTGTGGGTTCTAAAGGGACACACCAGTGTATAAAAATGTCGTCAATGTTAAGTGTCTTAAATATGTGTCAAGAAGTGTTTGTACATAAGATGAATTTCTATAATATGGAGTAAAATTTCAAAGTGGGCCAAAATGAAACACCGCACAAGAATAAAGGTCATGGGACGACCTTAAAAACATGTAAGTAATGAATTTCATTCTATTTTGGTGTCAGGGAATGATTGTGTACATATCCACCGGAGTTTTTGAGTAAAAGGGATGTGTTTTAATAAATAAATACTGAATAAACAAGAACGCGGTCTGAACAAAAATAGAAATTTGAGAAATTATAAATAATTATGTAAAGAATAAATTCCATAGAGGAAATATGTGAATAAAATGTTAATGTATTTGACAAATGTCATAAGAGCAAGCGAAATATTAGTAATTATCATGAAAGATATTTAAATAAAGTAAATTTGAGATATGAAAGGAATAGCTTTTGAGCTTGTGTAAAGAATAAAAATAATAATAATAATAATAACCAAGTAAGGAAATATTAAATAAAGATCAAATTAATTGATGTGAATAAAAGAGCGTTAGAGCCTTAATAAAAAGTATAGACATGATGTTAAAATGCAGGTTCTTGAAATAGAGAAAGTTATTGCAAAAGGAAAGAATAATATAAAAATTGAAATGTGTATCAATTGTTAATATGATATTATCAGTTCTTTGGATGACGCTAGGCTTAAAATGTATAGCGCAAAAGGAGCGCAATTAAAGTAAAATGTCACGCTAGGAACGCGTAAAAGTTAATGTACTTGGTAAATTACTTATGAGAGGTAGTTGATTGTCGCGAATTGAGATTTGGTATAAGTCCTCTATTTGTGACGTAGTATCACGAGGCATTGTGTATGTTATTCAAAGGGAGCAAATGTATGGTATTGAGCGTAGGTCTATTAGCTATTGGCTGACCCTAAATCGCATTTTGTATAGTCCTCTATAAGGGAAAGGTTCCCGAGGCATGTGAAGAGATTCGAACTCAGAATCCTCTTATTTTGAAAGCCCCTTTATTATTCGTCGTTAATTACTCTTCCACAACCAATGAGGACCTTTCATAATTAATAAACGCCAAGATTACGAATGTGGTTTATAAGCCCAATAATATTGCTGATGGTACACGAAGAATAAAAGGCCAGGTCTCCACAAAGAACTGAGAATGGAAAGTTTGTGTTTTGTAAAGCATTTAAAGAGAGCTCTAGCTCGGGCCAGACGGGAACGAGCCCGCATAGTCATAAATAACTATCATGTTTCACGGCCAGACCCTCGGAGTAGGAGGGGTGTCTGGAGGCCGTCGTGTAAGGAGTAATGAATACACCAGGAGTGTTTAAAGTTGTTAACGACCCGGGCGTTGAACCGAGGTCCTGGTAGATTGATATTTCCGCTTGCCTGTTCAGATCGTAGTTTTCTTATGTGATAATGGTCTTATAAGACATATGAGATAAATAACAATCCCTATTGTAATGTTGTATGGAAGTAGGATTCCACGAGTTAATTGAAGGCAACTAGGTTTCGGGAGTAACTATAGTTTTTTGACTGTGTCAAGTATCTTCATACTCTGGAGTACACAAGTAATTTCCTGATTACCTTAATGTATTTGTGAAACTAGAGAGAGATGATAACAGCTGAAAATGTGGGAACATGCCCAAAATATTGAGTTAGATAATTAACATATAATTTTAAATGTAATGATACATTTGTTTTGAGGATTAAGAAAATATAAAAGTAGTATTTGAGGTGTACAAAGAATGACACCATTATTATATAAAGTATGGAGCCAAAGAGCTCGGAGTTATATGAAACTTACAGCTGAGGCTTTATGGAAGTAAAAATAAGTAGGAATTGTTGGTTTATGTGGAAACCATATGTTTTAATACAATATTTGTTTTATTATATTTGTGATTCCTTGTTCATTTGGAACAAGTAGATGATTATGGGTCAGTAATTTAATTGTTAAAGTGTTTGTAGCGCCATAATTTTTAATTAATTAAATATGTTAAAAATAGGAGTTGATTTTGTTGTTATTTTTGAAAGTGTATCCTCTAATTAATCCAAAATATGTGAGTCACAGAGTGGGGGAACTTACCGCTGCCCCGAAAATTCCGAATTGAGCTACGCTGGTATACTGTGATTGGCATATTTCTTGCTAAAAGGGCACATGGGGGGCATATAAGTAATGTGCTGGAGTAATAACTAGAGGAACACTTAAGACGGTCATATCATGTAAAGTAAAGTAATGATAGGAGTAGCTACAACATAAAATATTAACTGACCGCATGGGTCCCTGGAAACTCATACCGAGCAGCCCTGAATGATATTATATCATTACAACTCCCCTAGCAAACATTTCATGGCGCCCAGTACGCAGGGCTGAGTTTTCCTAGGGAAAACCCGAGTTTTCTCGAAAAATCAAAATTTTCATTTTTTGAAAAAAAAATGGTTTTTCGAAATTTTGAATTTTAAATACTTCCATAAAGGTTTATGAAATTGAATAAAAGTATCAAAAGGGTACGTCGTAGTAAAAACCCGTACCAAAGTAAATTTTTAAAGAAATTGGGACACAATGATTCAGAGTATCATCTCTCAAGCATGTACTAGTGTGGTGGCATTAGTGGCCCACTATATTCTAATAAGATGGCATTGAGTGAAGAGATGCAACGGCTCTTGGAGGCCATAAACAATAAATTGGGAACAATAGACAATACATTGGGCCTCCAAAAGGATGAAAATAAAAAAGAGTTCGAATTCATAAATGATAATTTAACAGCTCTCAAAACTGACAGTGTTAGAATAGAAAATAAGTTGGATAGCCAACAGGAGGAAAATAACCAAAAGTTAGGATCCATGAATCAAAGTTTAGAGTCACTAAAAACTAATAGTGATAATATGGGAACTAAATTAGAAGCCATCGAAACTAATAGTGATAACATGGGAACTAAATTAGAAGCTATCGAGGCCGACGGTATAAAAATGAATAAGGAACTGAAGGCCGAGATAGAAAAGATGAAAACAGAAAGTGGGAAAACCATTAAAGAACAGTTGGAAGTGATAAAAAGGGAGACGTTAGAGTCTCTGAAAGCCAACAGTAAAGAAAACCATGGAGTACTGAAGGCTGAAATAGAAAAGACAATGGATACTAAATTTAAATTTCTTGATGAAGGGTTTGACACTAAGTTTGGGGACAAGTTAACTGAGTTAAAAGGGGAAATCGCAAGGGAGATTAAAAAGGAAAATGAAGAATTTCATTTAGGATTGCAAGGCCAAATAAGAACCTTAGAGGAAAGTACGAAAAAATCCCAAGATAAATATCAAAAAAATTTTGAAAATTTAGAAGGTAATTTTGGGGCTATAAAAACTAAATTAAATAGCATGGAAGAATCTTGTGAAAAAAATATAAAAGCATGTGAAAAGAAACTTGTAACCCAGATCCAAGGTGTGCAGAAAGAATTGAAAGCTCAGATAGAATCTAACAAGAGTATTTGTGAACGTTCCCGGGATGAGATAAAAGAAAGTTTTAAGAAATTAGGAGAAGAATTTAAAGGGGTAAAGGACAACGTAGGAGAACTCGAGGGAAAGGTCGATGGAGTTCAGAATGAAGTAACTGAGATGAAAAATCAAAATCAAAAGGATGTTCAGGGTATGAAAGATCAGATGGATCACTTTACTAGGCAGGTAGATGATAACTGGAAGACGTACGAAACGAAAATAGATAAAAGTTTAGGTCTATATGAGGAGCATCTCCAGAATGAAAGAAAACAACGAGAGAAAGAAAATAAGGATAACACCCATAAGATAGATGAAATAAGCAAGGGTATTAATGAGGTCCAGGAAACTATCGGAAAGTTAGAAGGGCGAGTAGGAAAAACTAGAAATGAAGTAAAACTGATTAAAGATGACTTAGCGGAAGTGTCTAAGAAAACTGAGGAAAAGCTGGAAGGAATTAAGGGAGAGATGGAGAAGAAAATAAAAGAAATACGAGAGGGCCTGGATACCATAGGTGACGTTAAGCCAGAAATTATAGACCAAAAGGTCATGATCTTTAAGAAAGAGGTAGAAGACCAACTAAATGAATTCAGGGATAGTTACAAGGATGAGAAATTCCAATCCAAAAAGGCAGAGGAAGAGAGTAAAAGGAATCAAGAAAGAATTCAGAATGAATTAAGATCCCGATTGGAGAGGACTGAACATAAGAATAGTCAAATGGAAATCCAACTCATGGCTAATGAAGAAAGTGCCCGAAGGGAAAGGAAGTTAGAATTTGAGAATCAGGAGGAGTTTCCAAAGACAGGATGGGTAGATTCCCGTGAACAAGGCACAGATACGGATAGGGACTTAGGAGGGGAGAGCCCTTATAAGAACCCAGGATATCCGATGGCGATGTCAACCCCGTACATGAATCAGACAAATGGCCAGATAATAAACATTATTAAATCGAATGAAGACAGACCAGTAAAGTTTACGGGTAATAACATGTCTATTACTCCAAAATACTGGCTAAAGGAAGTTGCAGAGTATTTAAACGAGATGAAAGTTCCTCAGGATCGGAGACTGAGAGCTATTGAAAAGCTGTTGGCAGGTGATTGTCTCACCTGGTTCAGAAGCTTCAGATACACCTTTGATACGGTGGAAGGCTTTAGGGAAGCATTTTTAAAACGATATTGGGCAGCAGACGTCCAAGAGAATTTAAGGCTAGATCTGTACTCTAGGAAGTACAGCACAAATGCACCAACTAAATACTCGGAATTTTTCACCGCTCAGCTGTGTAAATTCCGCGAACTTGACATTGCTCCGGCAGAAAACGACCTGTGTGCCGCCATTGCAAGACAACTTCCGTATGCGATTCAGAGGCTGTTAATCTCATCCAAAGCCAGAAGTGCTGTGGAAGTGGAGAGTGTATTACGTCAATTAGATATGACGACTTCGCACGTAACTCCTTGGCATCAAAGACAGACTGAGCAAGTACATATGGCCAGCAGTCAGGAAACCGGAGAAAAACCAGCGACCAGGAATCAGTCCACCAGCACGGATACTCAGGGACTAGGTCGAGAGTATGGGCACCAGGAGCCTAGAAGGATACAGTCATATTACAGAGGAGGATATCGAGGAAGAAATCCTAGGAATACAGGTTATAGGCAACAAGAAAGCCGACCCTATAACAATAACCATCAAAGGCAAGAAAACAGAAAGAAATGGGAGAATTATCCCAGAAGGAATGTAAGGCCAGAGGATAGGGATGATGAATATCGGGCCGAAATAGAAGAAAGATATCAGGAAAGTCTTCGTTATA
Organism: Meconema thalassinum; assembly: GCA_946902985.2. Classification (NCBI taxonomy): domain Eukaryota; kingdom Metazoa; phylum Arthropoda; class Insecta; order Orthoptera; family Tettigoniidae; genus Meconema; species Meconema thalassinum. The sequence continues at coordinate 291,530,771 of OX336396.1, read as the reverse complement.
TGAACGAACGACCAGATGAACCTGATAGGCAAAAAGTCCGTTGGAGTGAGGCAATTAAGAACCGGAAATCACCCGATCGACTAGACGGAGCTCAAAGCTTGGAACTACAAGCTCAGTTAAAGAATGAGGGAAAAGGGAGCCCTCAGGTTAAAAAAAAACTCCAAATTTAAATTGTCAAAAGTGGAAACATACCAGGAGCTGGGAGGAGGTAGAAATTGTGAATTGGATAGCAAGACCAGATGAGCTAATTAACGAGGATGTGGAAGGAATCCCACCTGTTAAAAGAGAACTACCTATAATTATGCTTAGAATAGAAGGATTACTGGTCAGAGCATTAATTGATACCGGATCCACAATAAGTTTAATTACACAAACCCTTCTAAATGAATTGGAAACAAGGGGCCGAGTATTAAAGATTCCCACATCAAGTGTAAAGATTAAGGGGATTATCCCTGAAAAATCTTTAACATGTAAATTTCAGGTATACATTGATCTGATCATGGGTAACACTGAAATTTCGCAGTGCTATTTGCTGGTAAATCAATTACCGTATAATGTCATATTAGGTATTGATTTTATCCGTGAGAACAAGGTCATTATAGACCTAGCGCAAAACTGCATTAGAGTTCAAAGAGAGGATGTGGATGAGCAAAACATTAACCTACAGGAACAGGATGCGAAAATAGGAGAACAGGTATGGCATATGGAAGAAGTGATTGAGGAAGGTTATAAGGACATAGAAAAGATATTTGAAGTCCTCAACATAGAACTCGAAGATAATTTGGAAACTGAGTTCGAGACCAACCTGTCAGGAAAAGTGGAGGAAGCTAAAGTCAACCTCGAAAATAAGGAACAGTTAAAGAAATTATTATTGAATTATAGGGACGTATTTGATTCCAAGCCAGGGAAGATTGAAAATTTTAAATATGCGTTCCAGGTCAATGATTGGGCACCGTTCAGACAAAAACCATACCCGGTTGCGGGAAAACATTACCCACAAACTAAGAAAACACCGCAGGAGATGATGAATGCAGGTGTTATAGAAAAGATGGCGACACCATATGTTAGTCCATTAGTGATTGTGAGTAAACCGGATGGCTCAGTAAGGGTGTGTCTAGATGCCAGAAATTTAAATGCAAAAATCATACCAGAAAATGATTCGGCACCACCCATAAAAGAAATACTGAGGAAGTTCAAAGGCAAGAAGATTTTTACAAATATTGACATGACTTCTTCGTATCATCATCTCGAACTGGAAGAGAAAACCAGCTTGTTGACTGGATTTCAGTTCGACCAACAAACATATTGTTTTAGAAGATGTCCGTTTGGATTGAAGACCGCCGGTTCTGCATTAATAAGAGCGCTTGATCGAAACCTGTCAGAGGAAGTGAAAGATTGCACTATCCGATATGTGGATGATATTTTGCTTACCTCGGAGAATATTGAGGAACATTTAGAAAAGTTGAAGAAATTATTGGAAGACTTAAGAAGGGCAAATTTTAAAATAAATTTAAAGAAGTCGAATTTTTGTCAAAGGCAAGTGACATTTTTAGGGCATGTGATTGATAAGGATGGTGTTAAACCAAATCCATGCAAATTGGAATCGATAAGGGATTTTCCAAGGCCTTTGAAGGTAAAGAACGTTCGCCAGTTTTTGGGATTGATTGGGTTCTTCTCAGGACATTGTCCATCATACACCAAAACTGTTGCACCACTACAGGACCTTCTGAAGAAGGGGGGCAAGTGGAAATGGACGGAGGAAACAGAAAAAGCATTCGTGGAGGCCAAGGAAATGCTCTTAAATTACGTGAAGCTAGGATATCCTGATTTTAATCAGAGATTTATCATTCAAACAGACGCATCCCAGATTGGAATAGGGGCAATGCTATATCAGGAAAACCCGGAAAACCCTTATAAGAAAAACTATCTAGCTTTCACAAGTCGGAGACTGAAACCACACGAGAAAAATTATACGATCAGCGAAATCGAGCTGTTAGCGATATTGCACGCGTTGCAATATTGGCGGAAGATCGTATATGGGTTTCAGGTCATCTTAAGGACGGATCATAAAGCCTTAACCTTTTTGATGAAGACTGATTTATCCAGTCAAAGGTTGATGCGTTGGGCTTTATACATTCAACAATTTGATGTCAAGATAGAGTACTGCCCAGGAAAAGAAAATATAGTTCCAGACTACTTAAGTAGACAGCCAGAGTCCATAGAAGAGGAAGTAATGGCTATAGATTTGGAAGACAGGGATCAGCGTACTCTTAATGAGTTAAGAAGCATTAGTCAAAGACAACGGGAGGATCCATGGATGAACATGCTCATATCTTTCCTTGAGGGAAGCTTGATAAGGGGAACACCAGCGTACACGGAAGCTAATAAGATAGCTCAAGACTACACGTTTTATAATGGATTATTATATAAGTTTGTAGACTCTGACCATACAAAATTAAGGATTGTTGTACCTGCAATTTTGCAGAGGAAAATAGTATGGTTAGCCCATAGATCGTTCGGACATATGGGAGTCGACAAAACAGTATCGATGCTGAAAGAAGCATTTGTATGGCCGAGACTGAGAGAAACTGTAAGGGACACATTAAAGACATGTGATCTATGTCAAAGGATCAAACCTAATGCATTTCTGATGAGACAGAAGCCTATACCATTGTTGCCCGAAAGGTCAGGTCAAATCATATCTATTGATAATTTTGGACCTTTGCCAAAGGCAAGAAGAGGAAATCGACACATAATGGTGGCTATGGATGTCTTCACTAAAATGGTTGTCCTTGCTCCCATACAGAAGACTAGTACCAAACAGGTGTTAAAACGACTAAAAGAAAAAGTGATACCGATTCTGGGGAAACCTGAGAATTTGTTGTCGGATCACGGCAGTTGTTTCACCAGTGTAGAGTTCAGACGAGAATTAGAAAGACTTGAAATACGTCAGATTTTGTCAAGTATTCGCCATCCTGAGGCAAATCCTGTAGAAAGAGTGATGAGGGAGACGGCCAAGTACTGTAGAATATACTGTGCCGAAGAAAATTGGAAGTGGATAGATATCTTGGATATTATCGAATTTTGTATAAATAATACAATCCATGAATCCACGGGAGAGATACCCATAACGTTACATCGGAATGAGCAACCAGAAAGACCTTGGAGTCTGGTAATTCCTAGGCCAGCAGACGCTCAGCCTGGAAGAGATGTACGTATTAGAAGAGCCTTTGAGCATCTAAAAGCTCAAGCCGACAGGAGGCAGAGAAGAAATAGGCATAAGAGGTATCATCGACCATTATTAGCAGGAGAAATGGTGTTAGTAAAAAGACCAGCCATTTCGGATCCAGGGAACCGTGTGTATAAGAAGTTCCAGAAAATGTACCACGGACCGTATCAAATAATCAGAGATTTGAGGAATAACGCATATAGAATTCGGCACTGTGAAACGGATCACGAAGTGACCGTGAATTCAGCAAATTTGAAATTATATTACCCTCCCGAAGATTTCGATGAAGCAAATGAACAAGCCTTGGTTTTGGAAACATTTAGAGATAAATCCGCTTTTGACATAAACAAGAATAAGGAAGAAATAGAAAATAGAGCTCAAGCATTCGAGTGCGAATGCGAATTGGAGAAATTGTATTGGGAAATTAAAGAAATAATTGAATTTATTGAAGAAGAAAATTCCAATTTAAGAAAGGAAAATGATGAAATAAGGAAACGGGTAGGGATATACCAAACCCGTAAGGAAGAATGAGGTTCTGGAGATTGTATAGTCCAGACAAATAAAGAAGAAAGAAAGGGTAGGGATAAACCACACCCGTAAAGAAGAATGAGGTTCTGGGGACTTAAAGTCCAGACAAACAAAGGAAAAAGAAAGGGTAGGGACAGAGCATACCCGACCTACACAATCACCGGATACGACTTTAAAGAAATAAAAACAACAGTAGATACGGACGACGTTATGATGGCTTCGACGAATAAAAAAAAAGATAAGATTAATTGAAATAAATTTCCTCAAAGATTTTTTCGAAAATTTATTTATCTAAGGAGGGGAGAGATGAACCCATGTGCCATAGGGTCCATGGAGGTCGAATCCATGCATTTGGGGAAGAAATGAAAGAAACGTACAGTTTCTAATGTAACTTAGAGAATGATCAAGCTAGGATGCTAGCCTAATATGGTGCAAGAGGCGAGGACCAGGTGTTCGAGAGATGAGATCACCCCTCTTGACATTCAGAAGGGAGCTAGTCATGAGTATTAATAACCGAGTGGAAATTTCCCACTGTTAGACAAGGAAGCCTGATTCGGAAATCGAGCTGAGCTTGCTGGAAAACGACAACACCGCTTATGCGCCAGAAGAGGAATAATTAAATTTAACCCGTTTACGAGTATAAAAATAAGTAAACAAGTACAGTACGGTGAATCATTTCGAATGAGAGATTTTTTAGTAAAGAAAAACCCTTTAATAATTGCACAGGAGAAAACTGCAAACGCAAGTATACGTCATCGGGGAATTACCAAGGCTGGTGTAGAGGGGAGAGTACAAAAGAACAGCAACACCCACACAATTGAGGACGAGAAATTAATTAATATCTCCGAATTGCACGATCGATTCTTAGGGGCAATGAGATTATTTAACATTGAGAAGACGAGCTTTCGGAAGGTATAATTTTTATAATTGTGCAACCATTATTTTAGAAGTTGGCCACAGAAAGGGCTAGAGTCTTATCTCTTTGTAGCGAAAAGGTATAAAACTCCTGGCCTCACCAAGCCAATCATGCAGTTCTGAACAGCCCGAGGGGGTGTTACTACGCATCAGTACAAGCAGGTCCAAATAGCCGAGGGGCGTTGCTACGCATCAGTATTCAGACAGCCGTGTGGGGGGTCACTATGCGTCACATCGAAGACAGTTTACCAGTACTCCTTGAAGGGAGAAACGCTGTATTATACCGCAGAATTAATATCCGATAGCCATAGGCGTCGCAGTATTAAAAACTTGCTTGCCTCCATAAGGAGTGGTAAAGAAGAAATTTAAAGTATCGCCGCGTTGAAAGATTAGGAAAATCCTAGTTACAGGATTTAGGTCCGACAGTACACAAGTTTATAGTGAAAAGTTCGTAAGATATAGTCAGAGCAGGCTGCGAACGTTGGACTTAAGGCGATAGGTTGTTAAATAGACGAACGAATATATCATAACGTACGGAAGTACCGTAACAGAAAGATAAACAGTTATCTACATTAAAGAACTCCAAAAAGGGAAGAACAGAGTAAGGTTCGTAACGTAGTTCAGAAACGTAGGATTGCTAGAACCGATCAAATAAAGAAGAACGGAGACTATAGACAGTATCTCCAGAAAGCAGACGAACTATTCAAAAGCACTAGACTCGAGAAGTACTAGCTGCTATAAAATAAATCCATTGATCATCGATAGGTAATCGAGGAGACCTCGATCCGAACAGACTTTCGCTAGGATCGATAAACCAGATCTACAAAGAAGCTGTTCAAGCTAGAGAAATAGCCGGTCATCCAGAATAGGATTAGAAGAATTAGGATTCCAGGGAACAGTAGATGTTTCGAGACTTTCGTATTCTGCAGGATAGGAAGCCGACATTGAATAAATTTCACCCTTGGAAACGGGAAATTAAGAGGTCACGTGTGATAGGCTAAGAAATACGGCCTAGTGATCAAGAATTGTGAAGTGTAAATTTATCAAGATTGTGTGTTAAATTAATATTTTTTAGTGTTAATTGTGGGTTCTAAAGGGACACACCAGTGTATAAAAATGTCGTCAATGTTAAGTGTCTTAAATATGTGTCAAGAAGTGTTTGTACATAAGATGAATTTCTATAATATGGAGTAAAATTTCAAAGTGGGCCAAAATGAAACACCGCACAAGAATAAAGGTCATGGGACGACCTTAAAAACATGTAAGTAATGAATTTCATTCTATTTTGGTGTCAGGGAATGATTGTGTACATATCCACCGGAGTTTTTGAGTAAAAGGGATGTGTTTTAATAAATAAATACTGAATAAACAAGAACGCGGTCTGAACAAAAATAGAAATTTGAGAAATTATAAATAATTATGTAAAGAATAAATTCCGTAGAGGAAATATGTGAATAAAATGTTAATGTATTTGACAAATGTCATAAGAGCAAGCGAAATATTAGTAATTATCATGAAAGATATTTAAATAAAGTAAATTTGAGATATGAAAGGAATAGCTTTTGAGCTTGTGTAAAGAATAAAAATAATAATAATAATAACCAAGTAAGGAAATATTAAATAAAGATCAAATTAATTGATGTGAATAAAAGAGCGTTAGAGCCTTAATAAAAAGTATAGACATGATGTTAAAATGCAGGTTCTTGAAATAGAGAAAGTTATTGCAAAAGGAAAGAATAATATAAAAATTGAAATGTGTATCAATTGTTAATATGATATTATCAGTTCTTTGGATGACGCTAGGCTTAAAATGTATAGCGCAAAAGGAGCGCAATTAAAGTAAAATGTCACGCTAGGAACGCGTAAAAGTTAATGTACTTGGTAAATTACTTATGAGAGGTAGTTGATTGTCGCGAATTGAGATTTGGTATAAGTCCTCTATTTGTGACGTAGTATCACGAGGCATTGTGTATGTTATTCAAAGGGAGCAAATGTATGGTATTGAGCGTAGGTCTATTAGCTATTGGCTGACCCTAAATCGCATTTTGTATAGTCCTCTATAAGGGAAAGGTTCCCGAGGCATGTGAAGAGATTCGAACTCAGAATCCTCTTATTTTGAAAGCCCCTTTATTATTCGTCGTTAATTACTCTTCCACAACCAATGAGGACCTTTCATAATTAATAAACGCCAAGATTACGAATGTGGTTTATAAGCCCAATAATATTGCTGATGGTACACGAAGAATAAAAGGCCAGGTCTCCACAAAGAACTGAGAATGGAAAGTTTGTGTTTTGTAAAGCATTTAAAGAGAGCTCTAGCTCGGGCCAGACGGGAACGAGCCCTCATAGTCATAAATAACTATCATGTTTCACGGCCAGACCCTCGGAGTAGGAGGGGTGTCTGGAGGCCGTCGTGTAAGGAGTAATGAATACACCAGGAGTGTTTAAAGTTGTTAACGACCCAGGCGTTGAACCGAGGTCCTGGTAGATTGATATTTCCGCTTGCCTGTTCAGATCGTAGTTTTCTTATGTGATAATGGTCTTATAAGACATATGAGATAAATAACAATCCCTATTGTAATGTTGTATGGAAGTAGGATTCCACGAGTTAATTGAAGGCAACTAGGTTTCGGGAGTAACTATAGTTTTTTGACTGTGTCAAGTATCTTCATACTCTGGAGTACACAAGTAATTTCCTGATTACCTTAATGTATTTGTGAAACTAGAGAGAGATTATAACAGCTGAAAATGTGGGAACATGCCCAAAATATTGAGTTAGATAATTAACATATAATTTTAAATGTAATGATACATTTGTTTTGAGGATTAAGAAAATATAAAAGTAGTATTTGAGGTGTACAAAGAATGACACCATTATTATATAAAGTATGGAGCCAAAGAGCTCGGAGTTATATGAAACTTACAGCTGAGGCTTTATGGAAGTAAAAATAAGTAGGAATTGTTGGTTTATGTGGAAACCATATGTTTTAATACAATATTTGTTTTATTATATTTGTGATTCCTTGTTCATTTGGAACAAGTAGATGATTATGGGTCAGTAATTTAATTGTTAAAGTGTTTGTAGCGCCATAATTTTTAATTAATTAAATATGTTAAAAATAGGAGTTGATTTTGTTGTTATTTTTGAAAGTGTATCCTCTAATTAATCCAAAATATGTGAGTCACAGAGTGGGGGAACTTACCGCTGCCCCGAAAATTCCGAATTGAGCTACGCTGGTATACTGTGATTGGCATATTTCTTGCTAAAAGGGCACAATATATATAAAAATCAATGTTACGTGATAGTTTGTCTGTCTGTGGGTATGTCTCCTATGCGTTCATATACCACTCATCCGATTACGCTGAAACTTGGGTGAAATGTTGAGTACACTCCAAGGATGGTTTCTGGATTAGTAAATCCATTTTACAATAGGTAGCGCAGGAGTAGATTCAACAAATGAACGACGACGCGCGAAGCATTTCAACAAAGTCCCGTAGGTGTTCATATACCATTCGTCCGATAGCGATAAAACTTGGGTGTGACGTTGTGTACAGTTGATCACGCTCCCGTGAATGTTTCTGAGATAGTAAATTATTTCATATAATAGTTTAGAGGTGGTTAACGGAAAAAGAACTAACAAAGTCAAAACCCCAACACTTTCTTTGATTGGCAGGACAACGTCTGCCGGGTCAGCTAGTAAAATATATATTTGTTTATGTATTGATTTGGCGTATAATTTTAAACGTTTAAGTTTAACTACAGCAACACCAGAACGTTCGTTCTCAACATTACGGTGCCTGAAGACCTATTTGAGGAACACCATGAGAGCAGACAGTTTGAATGGACTACCTTTAATGTACCTTATATACAGTACATAAAAATGTGGAAATTAAAACTCAAGAAGTACTGGATAAAATGTGTAAAAAGCCTCATCGGCTTATTCCTTAAATGTAATTGAATAACTCTGTAAATCTGATATGTGTTTATGCATTCGATGACATTTCCAGATATTCTAATTCTAGCACCTCTACCTCCTCCCCCGAAAACAAATCCTGCGTCCGCCCCTGGGTTAGAAGACTAACAAAATAGATGGATGGACCAACTGTAGGAGGATGTGACAAGAAGAGGATAGAAATAGGAACATGTTTTGGATAATGAAATCTTTTTGGACTGGCAACGTTGGAAAATGCTCGTATGCAACCACTCTAGCCGCGCTGAAAGGGTAAAATGATGAGGATGATGATGAACTGAGGACCACCTCGTGGTGCAGTGGCTAGCATTCTTGGCTGTCACCCCTGAGGTCCGGGCCACACCTACGATAAACCAAAAGTCGTTCGGGAAGGTGAACGGGAAACGTGGTAAATTTTAATGTATCAGAGTTTCCGGAGCCAATCATATACGACTACGAGCAATGGTAACATGAGCGATAACGAGAAAACAACTGTGCAATACAAATATGACAAGTTTATTTATTTATTTATTTATTTAATAGTTATTAGATACAACCGTGACCCTCACGATGGCATCTTCATCTTGACGTGATGTCGGGGCTTGAGAGTCCAAATGATTCTGCGAGCTATGCCGGCGGGAGCGTAAGCTCCTGGTAGGGCCACCCATGCCTGACAGGTCAAAGGTGATGGGCCAGACTAAGAGGGATATCCTGGTCCTTCAGGTTGGGGGTTGGGCGTACGGTTAACAACCCTACCCTGTAAAAAATAAAGGTTACGGATACCTTAAAAATGCCTCGGAATGCTGATCACCCGATGACGAACCGGCAAAGGAAGAGGTTAATGAGAAGGAGAGCGGATATTATGATAGCGACATGGAATGTGAAAACCCTAAGGAGGCCTGGGAAATTGAGAGAGATTAGAGAAGAAATGGGAAAATGCCGAGTGGAAATAGCCGCACTACAAGAAATACGATGGAAAGGCCAAGGAATGATAGCGTCAGGGGAACATATACACAGAGGAGGAAACACCGGGTATGATGGTACTGGCCTTCTTATACACAAGTCTGTTAAGTCAAGTGCAATAAACTTTAATGATATAGATGAAAGGATGTGCTCTGTGCGACTACATGCAAAATGTTTTAACATCACCATGTTCTGTGTCTATGCCCCCACAGAAGAGGCAAAAGAAGAAGAAGAAGAAGAAGGATAACTTCTACAGTAAGTTGGAGGAGGAGGTCAACAAAGTACAAAGACATGATGTGAAAATAATCCTTGGGGACCTAAATGCCAAAGTCGGAAAGGAAGAGGTGTTCAGAGATATAATAGGGAAGGAAAGTTTACACGAAGGGAGTAATGACAATGGACTGCGGTTGATAGACTTTGCCATTGGGAAAGAAATGGTGGTGAAAAGTACTTGGCACCCAAGGAAATATATCAAGAAAGAGACCTGGGTGTCTCCGGACGGAGTTACGAGGAATCAAGTAGATCATGTGATTATTGACAAATGACACGCATCAGATGTTATGGAAGTAAGTAGTTGTAGAGGAGCAGATGGGGACACAGATCATTACTTGGTAGGAATCAAGTATAGACAAAAAATAGATTCAGCAAGGAAACAAGAAAGTTAAAGGAAGATGAAGCATAATATCGAAAGGCTGCAAAGCAACAAGGAAGCACAAGATGAGTAGGCTATAGATTGAAAGTGGGGGAAATCATGGAAAACAATAAGAACCTCTGGAAAGAAGGCAATGTGGAAACTAAATGGGAGTTACTGAGAAACACCATCAGTGAAATTGCAGAGGAAACGCTGGGGAGAACCGAATTCAAGAGAAATATACAATGGTTCGATGAAGAAAGCTCGGAGGCAATCCATGAAAGAAACGAAGCAGGCAAAGAATGTTGCTACGGCGAACAAGACAGACATTGGAGGAATATAGAGAGAAAAGGAAAAGGGCAAGCAAGTTAAGTAGGGTTAAGAAAGGGCAGTGTGAAAGAGAAAGAATAGAACAATTGGATAAAATGAGGGAGAGTGGGGAGATACGGAGATTTTATGAAAGATCAAGAGAATTGAGGAAAGGATTCCAACCAAGAGCAGTCTTTTATAAAGACAAAGAACATTTTATAGGAGATAAAAACAAGATACTACAGAGATGGCAGGAATATTTCACAGAGCTACTCAATGGACGGGGTGAAGAAACCGCGAATGGGGAGGAAGAGGAAGATGTAGGAATTGATGAGCAAGAATATGTTGAAACACCGTATTTAGAGGAAGTTAGAGATATGATCAAGGAATTAAAGAACAATAAAGCCGCTGGAGAAGACGGAATAGTAGCGGAGTTGCTAAAATTCGGCGGAGAGGTAGTAATAAATGTAGTATGGACAAAAGAAGAAATGGCCAGGGATTGGACTGTAGGAATAATATGTCCTTTGTAATATAAGAAAGGAGATAAATCAGTATGTGACAATTATCGTGGGATTCCTCTGCTGGACGTAACATATAAGGTGTTCAGTAAGATTTTAGCTTCTCGACTGGAGCTTTGTGTAGAGAAAATATTGGGCGACTATCAAGCTGGATTTAGGAGGAATCGCTCTACAATGGACCAGATATTTGTATTAAGGTAGATACTGGAGACGTTTTTTGAACATAATAAATAACTGGATCAACTGTATGTACTGTAGATTTTAGGCAGGCATATGACAGATCTGGCAGAACCGGGCATTATCCGAAATAGTGAAAATGCGATTGGTGAAATCACTGGTGTTTTCTGTTTTCTTATACGGTTGTGAGACCTGAACTGTGAAGGCTAATGACAAGAGCCGAATAGATGCCTTTGAGATGTGGTGTTGGCGGAGGATGCTACGTATACCATGGACAGAAAAAAGAACTAATGCCTCCATTATAGAAGAACTGAGCATCACTTTTGTTAGTGAACGTTACCTCCAATTCCTGGGACACACTTTGAGGAGAGAAGGTGGCAATTTAGAAAATACCATTTTACAAGGCAACATTGAAGGCACCAGACCAAGAGGTAGAGCAACAAGTAGATGGTTCGACCAAGCAAAGAAGATCACCGGCCCACCTCTTCACGATATCTTACGAAGGGCTGAAGATCGCTTAGGATGGAAACGTCTCGTCAAGGATGCAGTTACTAATGAGGTAACGACGCTCAGCAATGAGTAACACGACTAATGATGATGATGATGATGACAGTTTAGATAGGAGATTTTTAAAATTATGAAAGAGTTTAAAATCCCGCAAAAATTGGTCCAACTGACAGAAATGACTGTAAGGTTACGTTGGAACAAGAGATGTCCAAAGAATTCATTGTAGAAAGGGGTTTGCGACAAGGAGGTGTAATTTCTACATTACTCTTTAATGTAGCTCTAGAAAAAATAAATCAACAACTACCAATCAATCCAGGAGGGACCATATTTAACAGACAATTGCAGGTGATAGCATATGCGGATGATGTAGCATTAATTGCAAGGGACTGTAAAGCATTGGAAGAGAGCTATGTCCTGTTGGAAGAAAGTGCACGAAAGTTAGGATTAGAAGTGAATACAGGTGAAACAAAGTATATGAAGATAGGAGACTCCAGAGAGCCAAGAAGAGAGAGCCGTATATTAAATTAAATGGGAAAGAATATCAAAGAGTAGAAGAATTCAACTATTTGGGCTCAATAATAACGGAGGATAACAGAACATCAATAGAAATACAAGAAAGAATAAAAAGTGGAAATGGATGCTATTACGCTCTGCAAAGCATGTTTAATCCAGAAATGTTAGTAGGAATACTAAAGTAAAAATTTACATTACAATACTAAGACCTGTGGTTATGTATGGATCGGAAGGTTGGGTTCTCAATAGAAGAGAAGAAGACTGCCTGCGAAATTTTTGTCACATATAATATTTGTTTATGAATTCAAACATTAAAAACCAATAATATCATGTACTATTGTTACTAATTAGTGACGTATGGCAACGTTGCAAAGCAAGGCGAAGGTAGAGCGATGTAAACAGTGTGACAATCAGTTTGCTCTGATCTTATGTGTAACAACATAACCTCTTAGTTACTCTCCAGTGCCTTCGCTCTTATGAACGAATAAAAGGTTTTTCTCTAAATTGTGTACCCTTATCAAACGTTTGGCAAATTTGCCTCTCTCTGTAGCTACCGGTACTGCCGAACGGAGTTTGAGTTGGTTGAAAACATACTTAAGAAATTCTACTTCTGAAAAGAGACTCAATGATCTAGTATTGTCATCTATTCACAGATACATAAGTTACATCTCACTGACGATGAAGTCACAGTATAGATATCAATACAGTAAGGACACATCAGGCCTTTACCATGTAATTTTTTCGTCATGGTTTTGAATCGGCCGGTTCCGGAAGCACCGCACGCACGCACGCATGGCGGCGACGGTTCACCATGTATCCGCGAGAGAGCAGTCTACCCGTATTCATTGAGTGCGGCCTGTCGATTTTGTCTGAAGAAAACATTGTTTGTAATTATTAAAATCAACTCAGAAATATAATTTTGTATTTTAACCAATGGCAGAAATGAGGGAAACCAACATCTGTGCGGTAATTTTTTGCGCAGTTCTTGTCACACTGGACATAACAGCATTCCGGTTTCCTCGTGTATTGGAGCGGTAAATTCAAATATCACACGTTTCATCGAATAATTCTGGTTTTAATACCCATGAGATGTCAGTTCCTCAAACACCTATCCATTAATTCTCAAATTCCTCATTCCTAATCCAGATATAATGACTGGATAAAGGCCTGTAATCAGGAGGATTTACTGGCATACGTGGCAAATCTATACGTCAATATATAGGGTATGTAGCCTTTATTTCTCAAAGGAAGTGTTTTAAACCACAAGGAGGGCAGTGCTAGGCTGAGATTAGGTAATAATGCCTAACAAACATTAAATCTCCACCCTAGAGAAGCTATTGTCTCCTTTAAAGTGTCCGTTTTCTAACCCCACTTAGCCTAGGAGACAAATGGTTTCCTGACTGAAGTTAGTTGATGTGTTTTATTAAATGTAATTTGTTAAGCTGCAGCCCTTTACAGTGAATTAAGTGCTTTAATTACAAGCTACAACAAATCAGATTTAACATTTGCTCCCTCACCTATGGTACTTTGTGCTATTCCTGAAGAGTTCTGGAGAAGTTTGGATTGTCGTGTACCCAAAGCTACAATCCCATGAAATGACTGAAGGTACTCCAGTCCATCAAAATTGTAAATAGTGTTGCTTTCAGAGACAAACTATTGAGGTTAGCAACCCCCTCACTACGCTCGGCATGGCATTAAGGCTGTGTGACATAAAAACCAGGGCTGTTAATCTTGATGTTCCTACCTCATAGACATATCACAATGCCCTTAATTTTATTTAATTCTGTGAGACCACTAAAAGTTTGCCCACCCATGTAAATGATAAGCCCACCCAATTTCTTCTCAAGTGATACCTCCCTCTCATTCCACACACGCCCAAATACACGGGGATATATGACCACGATGTATCAGCCCTTAAAATAAGCAACAACTCTATCTTCGATACACACTAATCAAATTCCTGGATACTTCTATACTTTCAGCAACAATCCTAGGGATGATTTTTCTTCACTATGTCACATGCAGAACATGGTGCCACTAAAGCAATACCGTATAGGTCCATGTTATTTGAAAATGAATACCGGTACATAATAATCATACAAGAGTGGAGCCTTGCATAAGTGAGGAGATGTAACACCAAACTCTGGGTGTCAACATGCCGTACACTATCACTCGGGAATTGAGAAATTGGGTGGGCATATTGTGTGATAACCTGTGTTACTGTGGTGACTGTGTGTGTCTTTGTAAATTGGGGCTAGGATTGGGAAGGAGGTGGCTGTGTCCTTAAGTTAACAACCATCCCAGCATTTGCCTTGAGTAGGGAAACCACTTCCAGGATGGCCGAGGTGTGAATCGAACCCTCCTCTTCTCAGTTTTGCCTCACGAGGCTGACTGTACCCCATTCCAGCCCTAAGGCCAGAATCAAAATTTCTTGGCAATGCCGGGAGTCAAACCCAGACCTACGGGGGTGACAGCCAAGAAAGCTATCTGCAGCACCACGAAGTGGTCTCGCGAAAATGTAATGTATTGGTCATAAATATAGGCTATATAAATCTACATGAAAATAGCCTACTGCCTATCGAAACATTTTCATAAATTTGAGTTTCATATACCATTTTAAAGCTCAATGGTTTTAAAATTTACAGTTATCTTAAGTCATAGCAACAGATTTTAATGTTTACATTAAGACACATTGTTCAAACCTGTTCAGGGATGTCGGAAATTCCTCAGATAATGTCAAGCTGCAACTCACATCCTATTCTATTGTTGGGCAAGGACTTGATTCTCATCATTGCAGAAATAATCTGTTTAATACTAGCTGCAAACATGGCCAAGGTTTCATGTGATACAAGCTAAAGGTGTAGAATTTGGTATAAATGTTTATCACAAGTATCCAGTACCGGTACCTCTATGTCAATGTTACATAGGCATTGTGCTTGCTACACTTGTCATAGTATGTGGTACGGTATAAATTTCAGAATAATGTGTATCAATTTTAATTTCTACCCTTGATTATTCATATTTATGTGGGGGTCAGGATTCCTATGGATTGTGAAGTGATGCTAGGAAAAGTTGTCTCCTTTCTATTTAAGGATGTGTGAAGGACTGAGTGGTGTGTCTTTATAATGACATACTAAAATTGTAATGGCTGATAAAGGATGTAATTAATATCCAGAACATGTCCTACTATTTGCACATTATTTATTCATTTAAGGGTTGATTAGGCAGAAAGATTAACATGAGATTACAATTCAAGAAATATTATACTCATCAGAGTTAATTAGAGATGAATGAAACTGGGCAAGGTACTGGAAAAGCCTGTGACCTATTAAAAGGAAAGGTCCCAGCAGATTTCCCCTATATTGTTCAACCAGCCACATCTGGTTACGACCACTATATTCTTCCTGAAGTAACTCCACAGAGAGAATGAAACGTGTCAAGAACAAACTTCTGCTTGCAATCGCACATTTTTTCTGCATTACAGTATTACTTATTTGTTTACATGGTTTACGGTATGTAGAAACAACTCGTACAATTATTACAGTGAATTCTTCTAGGTATTATGCCATGTCTGTGCCCCATCATATCCATAGTACCGTACCTAGAAGAATTTGCAGTAATTTATTTTCTGGCCATGAAAGCCTAAACATTCCAACTCAAACAGGCATATTTTTCTGCAAATGTTTGGGTATTCTGATATATTTTCATGGAAACATTTGACTTTTATTTTTAAAGAAACATTATTTGTTCCTGTTTTCAATTTTCAGAGGTGAAGCTCACCAATTTTGTGACTATATCCTGAAGTGGCTTGGCCTAGAAGCCTACAGTATATAAAATATGGTAGCGAGTGTTTAATCGTAAAGAGGTTTTCTCAATAATGATTTTTAATGCCCTGGCATTGTCATTGAGGAGCAAATTTAACTTCCTAAATGCTGTAACATTTAAGTTGGTCTAACACGAAAGTAATTTAATAATACTATACCTGCATACATACTTCGAACCGGCCTTGGTGGCCGAGAGCGCTAATGTGCTACCTCGTGCCTCGCTGGCATCGGGAGAGCGTGAGTTCGAATCCCACCTCTACCGTCCTGAAAATGGTTTCGGTGGTTTCCCATTTTCACTACCAGGCAAATGCCGGGACGGTTCCTTTCAATAAATCCATGGCCAACTTCCCTCCAATATCCCTTCCCTGACCCGTCCTGAAAAGAAAAGTACATGGCCATTGGCTGCATTAATAAAATTATACATACTTTGAAACTTTAGTGTTTAAAATAAGACTGCTGTTACGACTTGAAACTGAATCCCAGCACTCTGCGCAGAGTGTGAACTGATTACACCACGATAGCCCTTTGTTAACTCTTGACGTAGGCCTGGTAATTGAAGCTATGGCATATAGTTAGGCCTCCTAATGACCAGTATTAATTCCACTATGATGTACATGTCGCTTACAGGTACCAACTGGAAAGACCTGCCCCAGGCCTCTCCTAAAGCCACACAGCATTATGAGCCTAACACTTCTCTCACCCAGGTGTAAAAACCATCCATCGCATGGAAAACTCATCCTACATTATCTCCATTTCTGCAGAATGGGGAGAATAAGGAGTTGACATACCACTGACAAGTAAAAAGTGCGGTGCGGATAGATGGCAACTTATTAGTCGTGACGAGGTTAAAGTTAGGTCTGATTGGTGTTAAGCTATGGTTAGAGCAAGTTTAGGACTGAGCGTTTTTCTTGATTGATTGGCGACACCATTGCACAAAGTGTTATTTACCAGTTATATTACTTTATTACATTCACTAGCGACAGAAAGCAAAGCAAACTTGTAGCTTCATGTGGCTCTCGTGATCATAAGTCACAGAACCTTTCTTTTTTATATTTGGAATTTGAACCACTCGATGCAACTCGGAAATTCTAACATGCATTAACCAAGAATCAAAACCCAGTCCAAAACTATAATATGACGACTTTAGGATCTCCGAATGGAGATCTGGGCGTGACCTTGGCTTCTAGGATTAAAGAAGCAGGCCTCTGTACGAAGGGTGGTTGGCCGGTTTACTTCACTGTAAGCCCTGAGCTTGTATTTCAGCTTTACTTTACTTATTTTTAGGCCATCTGTAGGCTAAACAAAACAATCTACCAGTAAATGTATAGTCTATTTGTTGAATCTGAAAGCTACTTGTTGCTCCTGTAATAGCCACACAAAGACGTGGAACTAATAAAGGTAATGAAAAGAGATTCCTTAGCACATGAGTTACAGTACCGGTATTGAATTCTTCTTGGAACACAAGATAATGAACGGAAGTGTGAGTAGGCTAAGAAATGAGGAGTAAGAAGTAGCCTAGGCATATCATGAAATGTGAAAATAACACTGCATAATAAGGCTGTCCCCACCCATCAACATGACTTTTTATTGACTAAATAAATTCCCGGGTATTTACGTTAGGAAGCTAAAAATTAACACTTATTTACAGTTACTGTAGAAAACTTGAATTGCATTATCTCAGACTACAAAAGTTTAAGAAACAAAATCCACATTTCCTCCACACTTTTCAATATATCGTGTGTTAATTTAATCATTAAAAACATATCATAACCTTTCATCGTTACGATGCAATCACAATGCGACACCACAGGACTGGAGGAATGTGGTGTTTAACATTAAATTCCACACTTCTTAGAATTAAAACACAGTAGTATTAACACTTTCTATTTTCTTGTTATTTATTTTCTTAAAATATCTGATTATAAAGAGAGCTAGTGTGTTGAAATAGAGTTAAATAAATGACATAAAATATACATTCATCAATCAGCTGTTTATCATGTGTTTGTCCATAAGTGGTGCTACCTAGTGGCTTACAGGTGTATTGGTGCTCCCCCTTATCAATTGTTTTTTTGAAAATCCGTTCTTCCGGTTTTGCCGAAGTGTCCATACTGTATTGGTATCTATACTGTGATGAAGTTATGAACCGATTTGCCAATGCTTCAAGAAACCTTGACTTTATATTATACGGTAGTGTGAGTTGTAAATCAAAACAGTAACATTAATTCTTTCCATGTAAACACTATCAAGTGAGCAAGATGATTGTATTAATAAAAAGTAACATAAAATGGTCTTAGTTGTGTTTGACATTAACCAACCATAAAACATCACAACAAATTGGTTGAAAAAGTGAAGCCAGATAGAGTTAAAACTCATCATTTTGCACCAAATTATACAAAAATTTCCCGGGGAGAAGCCCGGACCCCCTATTCTTTGGGCCTATACCATGCCCCCTAACCCCCGGTTGGGCACCCCCCGAAATAAAATTCTATATACGCCCCTGCGGGCCAGTGAGAGAGGAGGAAGGTTGGAGAATAAGGACGAATGTGGAACTACAGGAAGTCATCGGACAGGCAGATATTGTGGTCAAAAGGTGTTTACACAAAGACGAAAGACCGGATGGAAGAAGGAGAAGAGGAAGACCCAGGAGGCGGTGGATAGATGACGTGGAGTCTGGGAATCAGGAACTGGAGGAGGAAGGCGGAAGATAGAGATGAATGGAGGCAGGTGATAAAGGAGGCCAAGGTTCTTCAGGGACTGTAGAGCCGACCAGTAAGTAAGTAAGATTCGGTACAACCATGAAAGGATCATTTTACACTAATATTTTAACCCGTGAGGATTGGCGCATGGGTATTTTTTACCTGAGGCTTAAATATTGCTCTATATTTTCGTTTTGGTCAGCCCTTATTTCCTGGCGCTTACTGTACCTTCCTTCCCAGCCTTGAACTTCGCCCTGCAAAACAAACATGTCCATAGCTTTTTGAACACTCAAGTCATTTCTATATTATTTACGGCGGCTTCCGTGACGTACTTGGTAGCATGCTGAGCTTCTATGCCCAAGATCGCGGGTTCAAACCCGGTCGAAGTCGTCGGATTTTTTAAGAGCGTTGAAAATCCCACAGTATGCCTTCCTTCGGAGGGGAAGTAAAGCTGGCAGTCCCATGTCATAGATTTATGGCATGTTAAAGAACCTTCCACTAATTACACCTGTGTGAAGCTAAATTGTAGATTAGGTTACACATTTGACAAACGCTCTTAGGTTCCGACGTTCGTCGCCAGGAACCGACTGCGATGGCATCTGGTAACCAGTTCTTAACTAGTAGTCGTTGACGGTGGTGTTTGGCGGCAAAAATAGGAACTACTTGGAAAAATTCAATGTCTGCAGTCTTATTTGAATTATTGAAAACAGATAACACACACTAATAGTCATCACATTTAACACCGGTTATCAGACAGATTCTACACACACCCAAAGTACACGGGGCTACATGACCGCGTTGTCGCAGCTCCTAAACTGAGGAACCAACCAACCAACCAAATATAGTATTTACGGTCGGGTCAGATTTACCCATGGCACCAGTCCTCGCGTGACAATTTTCGGCTTACTTTAGCCGGGACAATCTGAAAAAAAAAAAAGAAAAAACTTTTCTTAGTCTTAGTTTGGTGGAACCCACGGACTCAGCGAGGGAATTCAACACTACCGCCTCTACGGGCTGTGTCCTAGAGCTGGGAACATTTAATCGGAGTGGATACAACTGGTGAGGTGGGATTGGCACCTCGCCCAGGCGCCCTCACCTGCAAAGCGAACAGGGGCCTCATGAGGGAAGGTAATGGATGGTTAGGCAAGGAAGAGAAAAGGAGGCGGCGTGGCCTTGAAGAAGGTACTGTACCCGAAAATCCGAAAGTAGCCTGTTGGAATATCCATTGCCCCCACTGGATTGCCTATTTCTAACAGCACCGGCAAATTACTACTTTAGAAATCGCTCCCAACATGGCCTTTAGGGATTTACACACAGCAGTTACACGAATATTGTGGATCAATAACCAACTACACGGGGCACACCTACCTTTACTTACCTTCTCGGGGACTGGGAATTCAGCTTCGCCTACAATACATCCACAATACTCTGTTAGAAGTATAGCAATAGTTTATCATAAGTCCAAAATGTTCCACTGTGAGATATTTTTATTTTACCAAGTTTACTTTCTTTCTTCTGTACTGTTTTGGTGTAAGCTTCGAGCATACAATAGGATAGAGAGGCCTTGGCCAGCGGAACATGGGGCCAGAATAAGATCAGCTGATGTTGGTATAAAATGGCGCCTATGCCCAAGTTGTCAGCGCGAGCGTAAAGATTATACTTAATAATTATCGATATACGAGCCCATTTTTGCAGTATAATATATTACAAATATGTAAAATACGCATTTTCCTTTATGTAAGAGGCTGAATGTGAAGTTATATAACGAAAATGGTTATATCTTGCGCAGCTTACAATTGCAGTCAGAGGTTTGAAAAAGGGAACAGGCTATCTTTTCACGGGTAAGAATTAAAATATATGACCTAAAATACACAGACTTGATTACATACATTTCCCCAATACAGCTGGCATCCAGCGGCGTAGCCGTGCTCGTTAAATCATGCAGCACGCTCGGATATCGCAGGTCGAATCCGGGCGCTGACTGCTGCTATCCCGAGTGTGGTTTATCCCCCAGGATTTTCCACACTCCCCCCCCCCCCAGGCAAATGCCGGGATAGCACCTTAGTTCAAGTCCCGAGGCACCCACCTCATCCCTGTCCCTAATAAAGTTACACACTACTACAATCATCACATCAATACAGGTTATCAGACAAGTTCAACCCACACCCAACTACACGGTGCTGATGACCAAGATGTCACAAGCCCCTTAAATGAATTAACAACCACCAATGCAGCTATACACACTACTGCAGTCATCACAGAAATTTAAGTTATCAGACAAGTTCAACACATAGGCCTACTCAAGTACACAGGGCTGATGACCCGGAAGTCCCTAGCCACCAAAAATGAATTCACTAAATGTGGAAGGGAAGGGGATAACATGAGGATATTTGTAAGATTTATTGCCGTAGGTGATAAATATTTGGAGTGGGGATATCATTGGTTTTCTTTTAAGATGCAGTGCTGGATATCACTTTGTACGCATAATTAAACGTATTCGCTTATTTCAGCTTCCCTGCAGACCCTGAATTGCTTAAGCAATGGACCATAAATATGAATTTTAATTGATGATTATTGGCAAACTTTCTTGATTTATAAAGGAAAACCAGCATAATAGAATCATAGGGCCTACATGTTACTAAAAATGTAAGCTAGTACTAGAATTCTTTGTAGAGTTTATTATTTTAGATATGTAAAAAATTACAAATATAACCAAGTCAGACAATTATTACGGATAAGAATTATACGTAAACGTATTTTATTCACCATTTTATAATTTCCTAACCATGTAGGCCCTACACAAGTCACCTATGCATTCCAACACTGATATGTCAACACACCAAAATATCCCATATAACGATTATACTTCACACTTTTCATACAAAAAAGAACAGCACTATTCAGAAGGAATTGTAGTTATCGCCACCTTCAACAAAAATAGTCTGTTAATCACAAGGAATACGCTTGAATCGGGATTTTAAGTCACTTCATAATGCTATTCTTATGGGAGACATGTTTGTTTTGCCCAACATCAGCTGATCTTATTTTGGCCCCACGGTCGGCCGGTAGAAGCATAGCTGGCGCCCTCTCTATCCTATTGTATGCTCGAAGGGTGTAAGACGAAACAAATGAAGGTATTAAATTGTTATGTGTGCTTGTGTTTAAAATAGAGAAACCGTGAGTGCTTTATTGAAGTCAAATATCTTAAAACAAAGTAAAATCAGAACAGATTATCGGCCCAGTATAGCAAAATACAAAACTAAGAAAAGTAAAATACCAAGTAAGTTAATATTAGTTAAAGAAACAATGGAGAACGGAGATCTATCAACGATAGAAAAGCTCAAAGACCCGGAGTCCTATATCATGTGGGCATTCGAGATGAAAATTCTATTTAACGCTAAGGACCTGATGGACATCGTTGATGGCACGTAACGCTAGAAGCACAGGGCACAGACGCCGCTAAAACAAGAAATGGAAAACCAAAAACAACAAAGCTCAATACTGCGTTGTGAACACCATTGACAAAAACGCCCGCACAAATCTTCTAACATGTACAACCTCAAAAGAAATGTACGACACCCTGAAAGAAATATATGGAAAAGATACAGAACAGCGTGTTTCATCCCTGCTGCAAGACTTTCATACATTCCAATATGATAAGAAAATCGACATGATGACAAATATCAGCATGCTGAACAATGTGGTGTACAAGCTGAGGCAGCTTAATCAGTGGATGAAAAAATGGTGATCATGAAGATACTGACGGCATTACCAAAGGAATACCGTACCTATACTTCAGGAGTGCCTGGGACTCCTACCCAACTAAAATCCAAACATTGAAGACCCTGAGTGCAAGACTGCAAGAAGAAGAATCAAGAATAAAACCAGCAGACCAAGAAAAGACTAATGTGGCCTTCAAAGCAGATGTAAAAAGTGGTAGTAAATCTAATATAAAGTGCTTCAATTGTAAAGAAACAGGACATGTAAAGCTGATTGCCGTAATAGAAAGATGTGTCATATCTGTAAAATAACTAATCATGAGGAAAAAGACTGCTTCCTTAAAGACAAAGCATGTAAACATTGCAAAAAGACTAACCACAAGACAGATGACTGCAAGTTCAAGTATAAAAGTAAGTACAGTAAAGGCAATAAAGATATAAAGGCTGCATTCACTGCCGAAGTCAAAGAAAGAGAAGCATATGATGCGTTCTTATTTGATGCAACTATTGAGATGTGTTGGATATTTATGGTGGTTATCTAGATGCTAGAAGTAAATAAAGATTCAATACTTATAGCAGCGTGACTATTTTATTAAGAGTAACAGTGTCACAGAATAAATGGCAAAGAAGATGTAGCAGTATTTCAACAATACTGTATATTATGAACTGCCACCTAGCGGTTATATAAGGTAACTAGGATAAGGCAGAAACTATATTGCCAACACTCCCACTTAGGTTCTGCCCTCTGCCCTTAAAAACAATACTTGGCAGATTATTATGTTGCTACACTTATTGCCGCCCTCATCTTCTCAAACCTATTCTTTGGCAACGGCTTGGTGAATATGTCTGCTTCTTGGTTCTCTGAGCATATATTTCACGTCCAGTTCCTTGCTGTTGTAATTTTCCAGTATGAACTTGTACTTGATATCAATATGCTTTGACCTGGCTTCAAATCTACCGTTTTTGATCCAAGTGATTGCACTTTGGTTGTCCACGAAGAGAGTTGGACTTCCAGTTTTATATCCTACTAGTTGTGTCACTAGTTTGTTTAGCCAGACGAGGTTTGTTGTAGCGTGGTAAGCCGCCACAAACTCTGCTTCTGCTGTGGACAGAGCCACGGCCTTTTGTTTCTTGGCTCCCCACATCACTGGTGAATCTCCGATCTTTAACAGATAGCCTGATCTTGACTTCCTAGTCTTCGTGTCTCCTGCAAAATCAGCGCCCGAGAAACCCTTAGTTTCAATGCCTGTTTTCTGTCCATGGAACTTAATTCCGTATGCAACTGTACCCTTGAGGTACTTAAATATCCTCTTGACTGCTTTCCAGTGCATTAGTTGTGGATTTGACCAGTGTTGACTCACTCTGTTCACTGCCAGTGCTATGTCAGGGCGCTTGATCAACGATAAAAACAATAAACTTCCCACGGCCTCTCTGTAGGGCACTTTTGGTGACAGTTTTTGGCTTTCACTGTTCGCTGCTTGACTATTCAAGTCTTGGTGATCGTCCGCTGGTATGTGTACCGAGTTTGCTTCTAACATGTTGAATTTATCCAATATTTTCATAGTGTACAGCTTTTGATCAGCTGTTATTGATCCATCGGATAGCCTGGTTAAGTTGATTCCTAAGAACATGCCCAATGGTGACACTATTATCTCAACTTCCTTCCTCAGGTTATCAAGGAGTCTCTTGATCATGTCCTTTTTCATGCAAACAACTAGTCCATCTTCTACGTGGACTGATAAGATAATGCATTCATTTATGATACCTGGTGATTTGAACACGCATGGATCAGCTTCAATCGGTTTAAGGTTAAACCTCTTAAGACAATTGGTGAACTTTTTATTCCAGCATCTTGGTGCTTGCTTTAAGCCGTACAGACTTTTAATCAGTTTATATACTTTGTCGCTGCCATCATCAAAACCTTCTGGTTGTTCCATATACACTTCTTCTTCCAGGTCTCCATGTAAGAACGCTGTCTTGACATCAAACTGCTCGACGTGCATCCCATGTGCTGCTGCTAGCGACAGTATAGCTCTCACTGAGTCATACTTTACAACTGGGCTGAATGTTTCATCATAGTCAACTCCAGCTCTTTGTTGGCATCCTTTGACCACCAATCTTGCCTTGTATCTAGATGTTTTCCCATCCGATTTCTGCTTGAGCTTGTAAACCCATCTGTTACTTAGAACATTGGCTTTCTTTGGTTGTTCAACTAAAGTCCAAGTGTTGTTCATTTTCAGGGCTTCCATCTCCTCCTCCATGGCTTTTCTCCAGTTTTCATGGTCCCTGGTTTGTTTCGCTTCTTGAAAGCTTGTCGGTTCCTGGCTCAGTAGAAGATTTTGTTCTGCTCCCGTGCATTTATTGCAGATATAGTCGTCATCCTTATTGTAGTGTTCCTCGTCAATACCGACACATTTGTTGTGATACAATTTTTCACAACTATTACATTGAATCCAGTCAGTAGGTCTATCATGTATAGTTGGTATTATACAGTTGAGTGCACTACATTCATTGCCATCGTCTGTCATGATGCTGACGTCTACTGCTGTATCTGGTACAACAAATGCTCCGTCATCTTTGAGCATGTCCTCTTCATCAGAGGGAACTTCTTCTTCTTCTTCTTCTTCTTCTGGTACATCGACCTCGTTTCCATTTTCCTTTTCTTCAAGGTTTCCTGGGTCTTCCTCAATGTTGTCATACGTCGATGGTTTATTGTACATCTCTTTCTCTTTAAAAATTACATCACGGTGTACTTCAACTGTATTTCTTTTTGGGAACCAGATTCTATATCCTTTGACAGTGTCGCTGTATCCGATCATAATTCCTTCTTCGGCTTTCATGTCCCATTTTTTCCTCTTTTGTTTGGGGATATGTACCATCACTTTAGAGCCAAACACTTTGAATGTATTCAAATCTGTGTTTCTCTGAGTCCAGACTTCATACGGAGTTTCATTTTCGTTTGAGCTTGCTCCCGTATGATTTAACACGTAGACAGCCGTGTTGACTGCTTCAGCCCACAATGCCTTTGGTAGACCTGCACTGAGGATCAACGTTCTTGCTGCTTCTACTACAGTTCTGTTTTCCCTTTCAGCTCTTCCATTTTGTTCTGGTGTATATGGTACAGTCTCTTCGTGTTTGACACCTTCCTTGAACAGAATTTATTTCAGTTGGCTGTTAACAAACTCCAATCCATTATCTGTTCTTAGTGTTAACCTGTTTCCTGGTTTCCTTTTCAATTCTGACCAGAAAGTTCTTTACGCGGTCTGGCACCTCACTCTTGGCTTTTAGAAAGTAAACCTGGCGGTAATGAGAAAAGTCGTATTTAATTAATAGGAAATACCTGGCACCTCCCAGTAATTTTGTTTCCATATACCCACACACATCAGCATGAACAACTCCTCCAATGTCAGTCGCTCTGTTGTTGCTTTTACGATATGGTTAACGGTGCATTTTCCCTAGTATACACACTTCACACGGTTCTTTCTCTCCTGCTGCGCGAATATTTCTCATTTTTAATACTTTGTTGACATGATCATAGTTCTGATGTGCTAGTCTTTCATGCCATTGCTGCATGCTCACTTCCTTGCTTGCTCTCACTGCGGCGAACGCTCTTTGCTTCGCTCCCACTGCGGTGAACGGTCTTTGCTTCCCTTGGGTTATCTGTCTAAATTTCATTATAAAGAGCTTGCCTGCTCTTTCTCCCACTGCACATGTACTGCTGCCTTGTACGAACCTGCAACTAGTTTTGTCTGTTCCCACTTTATAACCTTTATCTAAAATTGCACTCATGGATACTAAATTAAATTTTAAATCTGGAATGTACAGTACCTCATCTAAGTGTTTATCTAACCACTTTGAGCCATTGTATGCTTGGATGTTGATAAATCCCTTTCCAATAGCGTAAATTGTTGTACCATTTCCAATTTGGATAGGTATTTTAGGATTTAAACTGACCAGTTCTGTGAACCACTCCTTTCTCCCACTCATATGGATCGTGGCTCCAGAGTCAAGACACCACCTCTCCTTCATCATGTTGGAATCTAAACCTGACGACATTACGTCGATAAAGGCTCTACCTCCTTTTTTTATCCCTTGATGGTCTAGAGTTCTCGTTCTGGGCAGATTCACTTTGCTTTGTTCGGCATTCTTGTTCCCAATGTCCGGGCTTTCCGCAGTAGTTACAGTTTCCCTTGCGTTTCGGTGTTTTTCGTCCTTTGTATTTTTCTCTAGCCGCCAGTGCTTCCCCGGCGACGGCTTCCTCATGGATACCCAATCGTGTTTCCTCCATGCCCAACCGTGCTATTAGATTTGGCAGAGTTCGGTCAGCCTGACCTGCCGACTCCCATGCTGAGACAAAATGACTGAAAGAAGACGGTAAAGTTAGGAGAATGTTGGTGATTATTAAGTTATCTGAAACGTTCTCACCCAGAGCTCTCAATCTGTGCGCAAGGTCCTGCACCTTTGATATGTGCATTGCGATGCTGTCTTCGTTGCTCTTCTTCATCATGTACCACTGCTGGTGTAGCATGTAGATCCCTGTTTCTGTTCTACTGACGTAGATCTCATGCAGTCGGTCCCACATCTCCTTGGCAGTCTCGCAGTTCACGATGTGTAGCATGGCTTCTTCTGATAAACCTGACGTTATCAGGAACTGAGCTTTTGATTCTGCCTGCGTCCACTGTTTTAGTGCGGTCTTGTATGTTCTCACTGCAGCTGCAGTTGGCTGGTTCGTTCCATCACCGGTTGGCTCTTGTGGTTTTGGGTTGTCACTTGAAGCAACCCCCCCGACATCCTTGTCCATCAAGGCGATTCTGGTCTGGAACTTCCACAAAGCCCAATTTTCCAACCCACGCAGTTTCATTACTCTCTTTGCTTCGTGAACACTTCAAATATATTTTGTGATAATTGCACTTTCGCACGCGGGCTGACTAACCGCAAAAAAAAGAAAAGAAGTTTCACTAGCCACATTTTGGAAATACCGTATTAAATATATTTATGATTCAACACCTAGATCCATCCACCTAGGCCGATAACCTGTTGGATATTTATGGTGGTTATCTAGATGCTAGAAGTAAATAAAGATTCAATACCTATAGCAGCGTGACTATTTTATTAAGAGTAACAGTGTCACAGAATAAATGGCAAAAAAGATGTAGCAGTATTTCAACAATACTGTATATTATGAACTGCCACCTAGCGGTTATATATGGTAACTAGGATAAGGCAGAAACTATATTGCCAACAAGATGAATGAATTTGTGGTAGATAGTGGAGCTAATGGACACATAATGTCAGAAGTGAATTGCCTACAAGATATACAACCGTGTAACAAAGAAATCAGAGTTGCAAAGAAAGGAGAGTGTCTAGCAGTTAAACAATCGGGCACTTTTGTAGGAGACAAGTGTGATTTGAAAAATGTGTACTATTCTCCAAATCTATCCAGGAATTTAATGTCAGTAAGTAAAATCACTGATAATGGTGGCTGTGTGATTTTTGAAAATAGTGGTGTGAAAATTCTAAAAAGCAACGTGTCAATCCCGGATGAAATGATCATCATTGAAGGAGAGAAAAAGGAGGGTTTATTTGTTGTAAACTGAAAAATGAGGGGCAGGCAACCTTGGCGTGTGAAGATGAATGTGAAGGAAAACCTTATGATACAATCCAGCTGTGGCATAGGAAACTAGGTCATATAGGATTAGATAACCTAAAGGAATTGTCAAATATGCATAAAGAAATACCTAACCTAAACTTTGGCTTGTGTGACGATAATGTCTGCACAATATGTATCCATGCTAAACAAACAAGGAAACCTTTTAATACCGGTACACAAAGAGCTAGGGCTAATAGAAAACTACAACTGATACACACTGATCTAAGTGGTAGAATTGACCCCAAAACTCATGACAACAAAGAATACTACATGACAATTATGGATGACTTCACAAACTTTTGCGCAGTGTTTATGCTTAAAACAAAGGACGAAGCATGCCAGGTACTTAAAGACTATATCAATGAAAATGAAAACCAATTTGGGTCAAAAATGAACAAAATAAGATGCGATAGAGGTGGTGAATATTACAACAATGACTTAAAGGACTGGTGCAAAGAGAAAGGAATCATACATGACTACACCATTGACCATACACCACAGCATAATGGGAAGGCTGAACGAATGAACAGGACTAGGCCTATCATGAATAAAGCTAGAGCGATATTGTTCGAATCGGGACTAGAATAAGATATGTGGGGTGAAGCAGTTTTAACATCGGTGTATTTGATAAACAGGAGCTCAAGCGTAACTGTTGACAAGACCCCAGCAGAACTTTGGTTCAACAAGAAACCTGATCTGACGAATCTACAAATTTTTGGAAGTCAAGCTTGTGCCAAAAATTTAAACTACCTCAAGAAACTAGACAGCAGAAGCGTTGATTGCGTCTTTGTGGGCTACAGTCCCACAGGATACAGGATGTGGAACCCAAGAACAAGAAATATCTTTGAATCGAGAGACACAGTCATAGTAAGCAAACCCAAAGACCTTAAGCAGATAAAGAAGAGAATCCCTATAAATATGGATGTTAATGATACTGTAGACCAAAGCACTGAAGAACGAGAAACTGAAATGCGTAATGATGAAAATAAAGAAAGCTCAGAAAACCAAGGAACAGATGAATCAGACCATGATATAATAGAACCACAAAATGAGACAGTCCTACACCAAAGACCAAGAAGAGAAAATAAACTACCACTGAGATTTCAAGATTATGAAATGGCATATGATGAAGCATTCCTCACCTACAGCGAAGCAATGCAAACGGATGATAAACAAGAGTAGAAACAAGCTGTACAGGAAGAACTCAACTCACTAAACAAGAATGAAGTGTTGGAACTGGTAGATAGGGACACAGCTCAAGGAAAACAAATATTAAGCAGCAAGTGGGTTCTAAAAATTAATGACAACGGAATATACAAGGCAAGATTGGTTGCAAGAGGCTGTGAACAAAAAGGAAACCTAGATTACCAAGAAATATACAGCCCAGTGGTAGATAGTACTTCAGTAAGACTTCTGCTTGCTATTGCAGGACAAAATAATTACCACGTCAAAACCTTTGACGTAAGAACAGCATTCTTATATGGAGAGCTACCAGAAGAAATATATATGGAACTTCCAGAAGGAATAAAGCAAGAAGGAAGGATCTGCAGACTGAAGAAATCCCTTTATGGACTTAAACAAGCGCCAAAGCTATGGAATAAAAGGTTAACAACATTCCTTAAAGAAGAAGGGCTGAAACAGACTAAAGCTGACAACTGTCTCTTCATGAATGAAGAAACGCTGCTCGGAATACACGTAGATGACGGCATTATAATTTCAAAGAACCTGAATAAACTGAATACCATTTTGGAGAAACTATCCAAATATTTTGAAATGACAGTATACAACAAACTACCTGGGAATGGACATAACACAAGATGAGGACGGTATTCACATCTCTCAAAGAAACTATGCTCAACAAGTACTGAAGAGATATAAAATGGAAGATAGCAAGCCAGTGAGCACTCCAATTGTCAAAGGGGGACCAGTGTCTGAATATAATATTCAAGAACTAAAGTTTCCGTACAGAGAAGCCATAGGAAGCCTTCAATACCTAACAACAAAAGCCAGGCCATATATGACATCCAGTGTCAATTATGCAGGAAGATCCACGTCAAACCCAACCAACTCAGACATACAAAATATAAAACGTACACTCAGATACTTGAATGGAACAAAAGACTACCAATTGCATTTCAAGAAATCAGATAATACCGGACTGAGGGCCTACTCAGACTCCGACTTTGCTGGTGATGACAGAGATAGAAAAAGTACATCAGGCTGTATCATTTTTATAATGGTTCACCTATTGTTTGGTGGTCACGGAAGCACAGCAATGTAGCATTATCTTCGTAGTACCGAAGCTGAGTATGTCGCTGCAGACCAATGTTGTAGAGAGCTTAAATATTAAAGAGTACAATTAAAGAACTTACTGGTAAGGATGTACCAGCTAAACTTTACGTTGACAATCAAAGTACAATTAAGATTATTAAATCAGGGCAAGTAAGCCAAAGAAGTAAGCATATTGATGTGAAATTTAAATGTATTAATGAGGAATTAATGAATGGCTTATTTACCTTGGAGTATTGTTCGACAGAAAATAACTTGGCTGACATTCTAACAAAGCCATTCGATAATGTAAAATTCCAACAATTACGCCGTACTGTCACTTGTTATTCAAACTAGACTGACACCCTTACAGGAGTATCATAATTATTGATGGTTTGATACATTTTGCCCTTAGAGGGGTATGTTAGAAGTATAGCTATAGTTTATCATAAGTCCAAAATATTCCACTGTGAGATATTTTTATTTTACCAAGTTTACTTTCTTTCTTCTGTACTGTTTTGGTGTAAGACGAAACAAATGAAGGTATTAAATTGTTATGTGTGCTTGTGTTTAAAATAGAGAAACCGTGTGTGCTTTATTGAAGTCAAATATCGTAAAACATAGTAAAATCAGAACATACTCTAGTTCTTATATTTAAAATGAATCACACGCCAACAACAACAAATAACGAACTGAATAAAATTTATTAACAATGGTGTAAACTAACCTAGTATAAACAAAATAACAATAAACTAATTTAACAATCAAATTAAAATAAAAACACGCAATCATTCACACTTCCTTTCAACTCCACATCTTACTACAACGCTGTGTAAAAAAAATGAGCATAAGATTCTTGGCTTGTTTTAGGCCAACACTGCGTAAAAAGAAAACGTTTAATGAAGGCTCTTACATTCGTGGCATTCCTAACACCTGATTTCATTCCCTAGCCTGCGTTTGTAGAACTCACGTGCACAAGCTTGTTTCATCAATGAAACACCAGCACCACGCTGCACTCGGAACTAACTACAATTTATACAAGGCGGTGAGTGTTCAGTTCATATTATGACATCGCTCTCCAACTCTAACGGTGAATCATTTGATAATTATGTCACTTGAACTCGAATATTGAATTATTTTAGCCTATTCATAATGTTGAATTTTGGGCTTATGCCGTGTTTTATTATACCAAAATTCGACGCGTTTCGAAAGAAACCATGTCTTTCATCGTCAGGAATAATCTGGAATACGACAATGTTGCTAAGAGAAAGCAACGAAGAACATATAGAAGGTGCCCAAAGATGGACGCCATTATAGCCCCATGTTAGGGACAACGGAAAGCAGCAGTGAATTACTCTCTCAGGGTTATGATAATAGGTAGCCAGGATTCACTGAGATTGTAGCCGGTGTCGCGGTTGAAATTATCTGGGTGTTTACGTATTTCAACCGCCTCCCTGATGATTCTGGGACGATATTGCTTTATACGGGCAAGAACATCCACTCCTTGGAACATGACATCATGACCAGGTGTTAAAGCATGATCGGCAACAGCTGATTTATCAGGTTGAATGAGCCTGATACATCTATTATGTTCCTTAATGCGAGTGCATATTGTTCTCGAAGTCTGCCCGATGTAAACCTTGCCACAAGTACAGGGAACTCTGTAGATACCCGGTTGTTGCAATTTAGGCAAACTGTCCTTAGTTGGTCGCAGGAGTTGCCTAATCTTAACGGAAGTTCCAAATACAGTCCGTATGTTGTACCGACGTAGGATTTTAGCAATACGATCCGTTGTGTTATGTATGTACGGAAGGTAAGCAGTTCCTCTTACATCTCTTTTCTCAACTGACGTCCTATTATTATTTGTTGGTTTCAGAACCGTAGAAATCAAAGCCTTGCTATAACCGTTGCTCTCAAAGGTGGTTCGCAGGGTGTTAATTTCTTCTTGTAAAGAAGACACTTCACAAATCCTCCTAGCCCTGGTAGTTAGAGTTGTAAGGATACCATGTTTCTGGGCAGGGTGATGGTGAGAACTTGCGTGGAGATATCTATTGGTGTGTGTTGGCTTACGAAAAACGCTGTGTCCTAAAGATCCATCCTCTTTCTTGGTGACGAGAACATCTAAAAAAGGTATTTTGCCGTCAGATTCCTTTTCCATGGTGAAACAAATAGAAGGGTGCTGGAGATTAAGGTTATCCAGGAAATGGCTAAGATATTCCTCACCTTCCGTCCAAACAACGAACGTGTCATCCACATAACGCCACCAGATCTTCGGTTTGAAAGGAGCCGACGACAAAGCTTTCTCTTCAAAGTTCTCCATGAAGAAATTAGCCACAACAGGAGAGAGAGGACTACCCATGGCCACACCATCAGTCTGCTCATAAAAATTCCCATTCCTTAGAAAGTAGGAGGAGGTCATGCAGTGATAAAAAAGTCTTGTGATGTCTTCAGGAAAAAGGCCATTAATGAGAGACATAACACCATCAATAGGTACTCTCGTAAACAGAGACACCACGTCGAGACTCACTAGAATATCACCCGGCTGAAGTGTTATAGCTTTTAACTTTTCCACGAAGTGTGTGGAATCCTTAATGTACGAAGGCGTGTTACCCAGAAGCGGCTGAAGTAGTCTACCTAAGTATTTGGAAAGGGCATATGTAGGAGAACCAATCGTACTAACAATAGGTCTAAGAGGAACATCTTCCTTATGTATTTTAGGAAGACCATAGAGTCTCGGAGGAATAGCATCCCCTGGAAGGAGAATCTTCGCTGCATCCGCTGGAATAGATGATTGCTTGATCAATTTGACGGTGACATTTGAGTAGCGAGTAGTAGGATCACGACTATTAATCCTATATACAGGATCTGATAACAAAGGCGAGATCTTGGAATCATAATCAACCTTATCCAATACCACTGTCGCGTTACCCTTGTCAGCGGTGAGAACGATAATATCAGAATTGTCCCTTAGATCTTTAAGTGCCCGGCTTTCGCCTTGTTTTAAGTTGGTGTTAGGTGGCTTAGCGGTCTTGAGAACTCGGGAACATTCTTGCCTGGCTTCCTCGGCCTCTTCAGGTGTGAGGTGATGTACCGAGGATTCTACGGATGTAATAAGTTCTTCAATAGGAATTCTTCTAGGCGCTACAGCAAAATTGAGACCTTTAGCGAGAACTGCCTGTTGGGTATCACTTAGGGGCTTGCTGGACAAATTTACGACAACCTTGTTAGCATCAAGTCTAATGGCTTGAGATTTCTGCAACTGACATAACCTATCATATTTGGAAATATGTCTGTCCCTCACCTGATCTAGAACGCTGTTAGCTTGCACTGAAGAAATACGATCAAAGATCTTCCATAATTCCTCACTTACGAAGTTTGAGAGGCGTAGATGTAGCTGTAGTAACTCCCTCGAAATAAAATCCAACTGCTTACGAGTATGCTGTATCCTCTCTATCAATAACGCCTTGCTTGCACGACGATAGATTCTAGTTGCCTTAGGTGTTCTGAAGGAATGCTTCAACATAACAAAACTCGCTTTTCTCCTAAGATGCCGGGATCATGATATTCTACCGAGTTTTGTTATGTTGAAGCATTCCTTCAGAACACCTAAGGCAACTAGAATCTATCGTCGTGCAAGCAAGGCGTTATTGATAGAGAGGATACAGCATACTCGTAAGCAGTTGGATTTTATTTCGAGGGAGTTACTACAGCTACATCTACGCCTCTCAAACTTCGTAAGTGAGAAATCATGGAAGATCTTTGATCGTATTTCTTCAGTGCAAGCTAACAGCGTTCTAGATCAGGTGAGGGACAGACATATTTCCAAATATGATAAGTTATGTCAGTTGCAGAAATCTCAAGCCATTAGACTTGATGCTAACAAGGTTGTCGTAAATTTGTCCAGCAAGCCCCTAAGTGATACCCAACAGGCAGTTCTCGCTAAAGGTCTCAATTTTGCTGTAGCGCCTAGAAGAATTCCTATTGAAGAACTTATTACATCCGTAGAATCCTCGGTACATCACCTCACACCTGAAGAGGCCGAGGAAGCCAGGCAAGAATGTTCCCGAGTTCTCAAGACCGCTAAGCCACCTAACACCAACTTAAAACAAGGCGAAAGCCGGGCACTTAAAGATCTAAGGGACAATTCTGATATTATCGTTCTCCCCGCTGACAAGGGTAACGCGACAGTGGTATTGGATAAGGTTGATTATGATTCCAAGATCTCGTCTTTGTTATCAGATCCTGTATATAGGATTAATAGTCGTGATCCTACTACTCGCTACTCAAATGTCACCGTCAAATTGATCAAGCAATCATCTATTCCAGCGGATGCAGCGAAGATTCTCCTTCCAGGGGATGCTATTCCTCCGAGACTCTATGGTCTTCCTAAAATACATAAGGAAGATGTTCCTCTTAGACCTATTGTTAGTACGATTGGTTCTCCTACATATGCCCTTTCCAAATACTTAGGTAGACTACTTCAGCTACTTCTGGGTAACACGCCTTCGTACATTAAGGATTCCACACACTTCGTGGAAAAGTTAAAAGCTATAACACTTCAGCCGGGTGATATTCTAGTGAGTCTCGACGTGGTGTCTCTGTTTACGAGAGTACCTATTGATGGTGTTATGTCTCTCATTAATGGCCTTTTTCCTGAAGACATCACAAGACTTTTTTATCACTGCATGACCTCCTCCTACTTTCTATGGAATGGGAATTTTTATGAGCAGACTGATGGTGTGGCCATGGGTAGTCCTCTCTCTCCTGTTGTGGCTAATTTCTTCATGGAGAACTTTGAAGAGAAAGCTTTGTCGTCGGCTCC
Organism: Meconema thalassinum; assembly: GCA_946902985.2. Taxonomy (NCBI): domain Eukaryota; kingdom Metazoa; phylum Arthropoda; class Insecta; order Orthoptera; family Tettigoniidae; genus Meconema; species Meconema thalassinum. The sequence continues at coordinate 291,495,552 of OX336396.1, read as the reverse complement.
TTTCAAACCGAAGATCTGGTGGCGTTATGTGGATGACACGTTCGTTGTTTGGACGGAAGGTGAGGAAAATCTTAGCCATTTCCTGGATCACCTTAATCTCCAGCACTCTTCTATTTGTTTCACCATGGAAAAGGAATCTGACGGCAAAATACCTTTTTTAGATGTTCTCGTCACCAAGAAAGAGGATGGATCTTTAGGACACAGCGTTTTTCGTAAGCCAACACACACCAATAGATATCTCCACGCAAGTTCTCACCATCACCCTGCCCAGAAACATGGTATCCTTACAACTCTAACTACCAGGGCTAGGAGGATTTGTGAAGTGTCTTCTTTACAAGAAGAAATTAACACCCTGCGAACCACCTTTGAGAGCAACGGTTATAGCAAGGCTTTGATTTCTACGGTTCTGAAACCAACAAATAATAATAGGACGTCAGTTGAGAAAAGAGATGTAAGAGGAACTGCTTACCTTCCGTACATACATAACACAACGGATCGTATTGCTAAAATCCTACGTCGGTACAACATACGGACTGTATTTGGAACTTCCGTTGAGATTAGGCAACTCCTGCGACCAACTAAGGACAGTTTGCCTAAATTGCAACAACCGGGTATCTACAGAGTTCCCTGTACTTGTGGCAAGGTTTACATCGGGCAGACTTCGAGAACAATATGCACTCGCATTAAGGAACATAATAGATGTATCAGGCTCATTCAACCTGATAAATCAGCTGTTGCCGATCATGCTTTAACACCTGGTCATGATGTCATGTTCCAAGGAGTGGATGTTCTTGCCCGTATAAAGCAATATCGTCCCAGAATCATCAGGGAGGCGGTTGAAATACGTAAACACCCAGATAATTTCAACCGCGACACCGGCTACAATCTCAGTGAATCCTGGCTACCTATTATCAGAACCCTGAGAGAGTAATTCACTGCTGCTTTCCGTTGTCCCTAACATGGGGCTATAATGGCGTCCATCTTTGGGCACCTTCTATATGTTCTTCGTTGCTTTCTCTTAGCAACATTGTCGTATTCCAGATTATTCCTGACGATGAAAGACATGGTTTCTTTCGAAACGCGTCGAATTTTAGTATAATAAAACACGGCATAAGCCCAAAATTCAACATTATGAATAATAACACGGGCCGTGAAAGTCTAAATGACAATATTTTAGCCTATTTTCTTCTGATCATTTTTAAAAATTTTTAGCGTTGAATTTTCCTAGAATAACGTTATTTTTATCGTCGAACAACTCACAACAGTTATTCCCATAAACATTAGTTATGCGGAACGCTTTTTCTTCTTGGTTTTATTGCAGTTATCTTTATCTGACCCGTTCCTCTTCTTCTATTATTCTCTTCTGCAACGTCTTCTTCTTCTTTTCTTGGTTCTTCAACGTCTTCTTCTTCTTCTTCTTCTTTTCTTGGTTCTGTGCTGCAGTATATTCTCTCCTCGCTTCTACTTCTTTTGATCAACGTAAATGGTCCCTCCATATCGTCTATGAGAACCATTTCCATTACCTTCTTCTTTACTGGTGCTTGGTTTGGAATCGATACTCAAATCCTTTTTACCACCATTCCCATTTTCCTTGTCTCATCTTTAAGATATTCTTGTCCTTCCTTATGACGTTCATCATACTTCTCCTTCGTCATTATTTCATCTTTGGGAGTTTCTGTTACGATTATTGTTTTGGTTATTCCTATTGTTATTCCTGTTATAATAACCATTATCATTGTATCTGTAATTATTATTGTCGTAATAACCACTTCTAAGGTTGCCATTGCTATTATCGTTACTACGACCTTGCTGTTGCTGATACGGACGACCTCCACGGAATCTCCTGTATCTGGGTTCTGGTCTACGATCACGGAAATAATTATTCCTTTCAGACCAATATTTCCCTTTCTGGTCCTTTCGGATTGTCTGTCTGTTGTGTTTGGTCAAGATATACTGTATTAATGTCTTTGTATTCTTGCCTTTGGTTCTTCGCAACAACGTTTGGCATCGGGCTCGTGTAATCGAGTTTTCTGAGCAATTCGTCCATACTTGCTAGATCGTTGATCCCTGACGAGATAATTAGACGTCTGACTTCAACAGGGAGCATCCTGGCTATCACGTCCAACAACTGAGCTGTAGATAACGGGGGTTGAAGAAATCTGAGTCTGGCTAACTGACTCGTGAAGAAGTCTGCGTAGCGTGTGGGAAGAGTTCCTGAATATGTTCGTGAGTATACTTCTGCTTGTAGGGAATTTTGAGCTTCAATGGACCAGAAACGCTTTATCAGTGCTTCTGCGAATTCATCGAAGTTCATGAAGGTATATCTAAAGGCAAGAAACCTTTCAAGGGGTCCATCTGACAGATAGCGTTCTACGATCTTCATTTCTCTCTCTCTTGGAATATGCGCTTCGATAAAGTAATCTTTGAGATTTCTGATGTACTCTATCGGTGTGAAACTATCTAGGTTGCTGAACTTACGCGGTTTGTCTTCAAAGTTCCTTATGGCCGTCACGTTTTTCGGATATGAATCTTGAAGGTTTGGTCGAAAATCTCTATTGTAACTTTCGGGCTCTTTACTCCTCTCCTCTAAACCTTCCGTAAACCTGAATAATCTTTCTTCCGGCCTGATTTCCCTTTCTTCCACTTCTAGGCTATTTCTTCTAGTCTGATTCCTCGAATCTTCGAAATCTATCTTCTCCCTTTCCTTTTCTTCTATCTCAGCGATAATCTTCTTCAGCTGTTGGCCTACTTCGGTCTTTAAATCTTCCGTATATGTCTCAAGCTTGGCAACATCTCCTAGATTAAGATTTTGTAATTTCTTGGATACGTATTCTTCTAGTTCATTAGTTCTCTCCTCACTCATGGCATTAACGTTAGTGACAACCTTGTTTAATCGTTCCTCTATCGTTTTAGTCTTACTCTCTAACGATTCTTTCAAAGATTGCACACCCTGACTAGATTGAGTTCTACCTTCTACTTGCTTTTCAGTGAGCGTATCAATCCTGTTACCTAAATCCTTTCTTACTTCAATAACCTCTCGATTAATTTCTACTTGAGTACTGGCTAATTTCTTTTCTATGTTATCTTGGATTTGCTTAACATGTTCCCCACTGGATTTGATCCACTCGTCTTTCCAGACAACTACATTAGCTTTTAACATTGCAGCTATGTCCTCCTCAATATCTGCCTTAAGAATTTTATTATGGTCAATAACCTGCGTTCGTAAAGTTTCTACGTTACCTTTCAATTCGGCCAGAGAAGCTGTAGTTTTTAACGCATCGTTAACAAAACGTGTCGTTAAAGCAGTTATATTCTGTGTACACAATTCTTTAGAAGCCTCTACCTCTTGTCTAATTTTATTAATGTCCACCTGGACTTTTGTTACATCTACAAATACCGTATTGACTTCTGTTTGTATTTTACCTATGTCAGACTGTACATCAGTGACATCTGACTGCATATTGTTTATGTCAACCTGAACATTAGTGACATCGGCTTGGACTGTACCTACCTCTAACCTCACATTACCAATATCGGACTGTACATTAGACACATCCGCTTGTACTGAGTCTACTTTGGATCGGACAGTGGATACATCTACTTGGACTGTAACGACTTTACTTTGGACATTAGATACATCTACTTGGACTGTATCAACTTTGGATTGGACAGTACCGACCTCTGTCCATACACCACTTACATCATCCTGAATCTGCTTTGAGCTGGCCTGTAAACGCGTGACATTTGCAACCATTTTAGAGGCACTAGTATGTAAACCCTCTAGAGAAGTCTGAACTTCTTGAATTTCAGTTTTGAAACTCTCTTTGACACTTTCTGCGACTTTATCTGTAATAGAATCAACAACTTTAACAATCACTGTGTAAAGGTCCTCCTTTCGTTCACGCTTCAGTTGTTCTAGGTCCTCCTTCGCTTCCTGAAATTTACCTTGCATATCTACCATATTCGCAGATAAATTCTCCCTTATCTCACCTTTGACAACATTCAAATTGCTCTGCAGTTGCTCCTTCAACTCCTCCAACATCCTCTTCACATCCTCGCTTGCCATAGCAATAACCCTTTATATAATGCTATAGAGACATATACGACAACAGAGCAAAATAACAACATCTGAGCAACGTCCTACTCCATATATATTTTTGAGCACCTTAATGTCTAAAAGTAACTTAAAATTACCTTAGCATTAACTTAAAGTACACCCTATGTTAAATAAACTTACTCATAATGTTCTTTCTCCTGTGATTCACTTTAAATATACTACCACAAAGAAAATTCTACCATTACAATCATAAAACAAGTTAGCTTTAGTTTTAACATGGCCTTAGCAATCGCCATGTACCGGTGAAATAAAATAAATATTCAGATCGTAGGTCGTTTTTCGAAACTGTCTACCTACTACACCTCTCTCAGGTTTCTAATATCTGATCTTTATCTGAGTGTAACCTTCCTAATATCAATTTAAATTAAGCCTATATAATTACACTCACATCCATCCGAAATGGATAAGACATCCCACAAGTCTGGTAATTATTTCTTTCACTAGAAATGTTCAAACCAACTTCCTTTAGAGACACTACGAAGCTAATTTCATAGCCCCAAAGTTCATAGGGCGCCATTCCTACTGTACCCGAAAATCCGAAAGTAGCCTGTTGGAATATCCATTGCTCCCGCTGGATTGCCTATTTCTAACAGCACCGGCAAATTACTACTTTAGAAATCGCTCCCAACATGGCATTTAGGGATTTACATACAGCAGGTACAAGAATATTGTGGATCAACAACCTACTACACGGGGCACACCTGTCTTTACATACCTTCTCGGGGACTGGGAATTCAGCTTCGCTTACAATACATACACAATACTCAGTTCTTATATTTAAAATGAATCACACGCCAACAACAACAAATAACGAACTGAATAAAATTTATTAACAATGGTGTAAACTAACCTAGTATAAACAAAATAACAATAAACTAATTTATCAATCAAATTAAAATAAAAACACGCAATCATTCACACTTCCTTTCAACTCCACATCTTACTACAATGCTGTGTAAAAAAAATATGAGCATAAGATTCTTGGCTTGTTTTAGGCCTACACTGCGTAAAAAGAAAACGTTTAATGAAGGCTCTTACATTCGTGGCATTCCTAACACCTGATTTCATTCGCTAGCCTGCGTTTGTAGAACACACGTGCACTAGCTTGTTTCATCAATGAATCACCAGCACCACGCTGCACTCGGAACTAACTACAATTTATACAAGGTGGCGAGTGTCCACCTGTTCATATTATGACATCGCTCTCCAACTCTAACGGTGAATCATTCTAGCCAGCCCACATTGAGACTGCGTTTGAGTGCGTTTATAAAACACATAAAATTAACATTTAGATCTTACAAAAATGCACATAACTTCTATGTTTCTTAAACAATCATACTGAAATTTTTATACACTCTTTCATTCACACCCCGCAATTGTTCATGACCAATCCGGTTCCACAATTACTCTTAACAGTGAACAATCATTCATACCTAAAACACCCGCTCATAAAACACACGCTATTCCAAAACAATTGATTAATACATCCTACTAAATTATTTAACTAATTAAATCATTTCCAAAGAATTATTTACATGTAATATGTTCATAATAATATACATTATTTAGTGTTGCTAACACGTTACTTTCGAGATTCTGGCTTCTCGGTTACAATACAATTCTCAACTAATTATATACACTGATTTTCCACATAACCATCCTCTAACGTTCCGTAGTTTTGATATACTGCTTACACATCGTCTTATATAGGTTTCATTACAACGTCGGTATAATACAGTCGACTGATTAAAGTTAACTGTACGTTATTACATAACTTCGGATTTAATAAAATTTAATAATTGTATTATAGACATGAGTAGACAATCTTTCTCTAGTTGTATTTCCGCTAGAATCCTCCTGTCAACACAGCTAAATCGTTACTTCACATGAACTGGACTACTTGTATTCAACGGCTCTTATCATGATCCATGCCTTCATATCAAAGAACAACAATACTTTGACTTCCCTTTAAAATGCGGAACCTTCTTCGCACGAGCATTCTTCATGTTCTTTGAGTCTTCAGTATTTTGACTGGTTTGATGCAGCTCTCCATGCCTCCCTGTCCTGTGCTAATCGTTTCATCTCTACATAGCTACCACACCCTACATCCAAGGCAATCTGTTTAACATATTCTAACCGTGGTCTACCCCTACAGTTATTGTCCTCAACCCTTCCTTCCATCACTAAGCTTGCTATTACTGGGTGTCTTAGTATGTGCCCTACTAACCTATCTCTTCTCTTCATTAGCAGTCGCGAGAAACATCTCTCCTCTCCCACTCGTCTTAATACCTCTTCGTTTGTAACCCTATCTACCCATCTGATCTTCAGCATTCTCCTGTAACACCATATTTCAAATGCTTCAATTCTCCTCTTTTCTGCTGCACCAATAGTCCAAGTTTCACTTCCATACAGTGCCACGCTCCAGACAAAGGCTTTCATAAATGACTTCCTAATACTTAAATCTATATTCGATGTCAACAGATTCCTTTTTTTGTAGAAATGCTTTCCTAGCCTGAGCCAACCTACTTTTTATATCCTCTTTGCTTCGTCCATCACTGGTTATTTTGCTTCCTAAGTAACAGAAGTCTTCTACTTCCTTCAGCTTTTCACCTGCTAATTTGATGTCCATCGAGGTTTCTGATTTATTTCGGCTGCATTCCAGTATTTTTGTTTTACATTTATTAATTTTCATCATGTATTCTTTCCGTAAGACGGAGTCCATACCATTCAAAAACTCATTCAAATCCTCAGGCGTGTCGGCCAAGATGACGATGTCATCAGCAAATCTCAGAGTTGAAATTATTTCTCCTTGAACCTTCACTCCAACTTTAAAATTTTCTACAATTTCCTTCATTGCTTGTTCAATGTAAAGATTGAAAAGTATGGGTGATAAGTTGCAGCCTTGCCTTACACCTTTCTGAATACCAGCTTCTCTTTCATGTCCTTCAGCTCGAATGACTGCTGTCTGGTTTCTGTATAGATTGTATATCACCCTCCTTTCCCTGTATTTTATTCCAATAGATTTCAAAATGTCAAACAATTTAGTCCAATCAACGTTATCGAAAGCCTTTTCTAAGTCTACAAATGCCATGAACGTTCTCTTATCCTTCCTTATTCGACCTTCCAAAATCAGCCTAAGACTTAGTACTGCTTCCCTTGTTCCTACATTTCTCCTGAAACCAAACTGGTCTTCACCCAACTCCGTTTCTATCTGGCTTTCCATCCTCTTGTAAATTATTCTAGACAGGATCTTTGAAGCATGAGTAATCAAGCTGATTGAACGGTAATCTTCACATCTGTCAGCTCCCACTTTCTTTGGTATAGGGATAATAACATTCTTCTTGAAATCAGGGGGTACCTCATAAATCCTACACACCAAGTGAAATAACCTGATCAGACCTTCATCTCCTATGAAGCGTAGTAACTCAATCGGTATATCATCTATGCCTGGTGCTTTGTTCCTGCTCAAGTCCTCCAATGCTCTGTCAAATTCTGATCTCAATATTAAATCTCCTTTTGCATCCTCATCAATTTCCTCCTCCCTTTCCATTACATGATTCTCAATCTCCTTTCCCTTATACAAACACTCTATGTAAGCTTTCCATCTCTTAACCTTTTCTTCCCTATCTGTTAGGGGCTTTCCATTTGTGTCCTTAATATTACAGCATTTACTCTTCTTTTCCCCAAAAGTATCCTTAATTCTTCGATAAGCTGTGTCTACTTTTCCTAATTTCAGACAATTTTCTATACCTGCACATTTCTCCTTCAACCATTCTTCTTTCGCTTCCTTGCACTTCTTGTTAACCTCATTTCTCAGACGTCTGTATTCTTCTTTCCCCTTTTCATCTCTTACATTCTTGTGTTTCCGCCTTTCATCCATCAGTTCGAGTATATCCTGAGTGATCCACGGTTTTCTGCCTATTTTTTTTATTTCCTACCAATGTTTTCTTCTGCGGATTTTGTTATTTCCTTTCTCAAAAGTGCCCTTTCGTCAGCAATTGAAGATTGTTTAGGGTTTTTCATTAGTCCTTCCTTTATACTCTTCTTGAATCTTTCGTTTACATCTTTCACTTTCAGTCTGACTATCGCCCACCTTTTTGGCTTTTGACTTTTCTTCAGTTTCTTCAACTTTATTCTGCATTTCATCACAACCAGATTGTGGTCAGTGTTTATGTCAGCACCAGGATATGTTTTACAATCCAAAATCTGGTTTCGAAACCTCTGCTTGACCATAATGAAGTCAATTTGGTAACACCCTGTATCTCCTGGTCTCATCCATGTGTATATTCTTCTATTGTGATTACTGAATAAGGTGTTAGCTATGACCAATTCATGCTCGGTGCAGAATTCCATCAACCTACTTCCTCGATCATTCCTTTCACCTAATCCGAAATCTCCTACTATCTTCCCTTCTCTCCCTTTTCCTACCACAGCATTCCAATCTCCCATTACTATAACATTTTCATCACCCTTGATATACCTCAGAATGTCATCTATTTCTTCGTAGACGTTTTCAACATCCACATCATCAGATTGACTGGTAGGCATATAGACTTGTACCACTGTGTTGCACGTAGGTTTAGTATTGATTTTTGCTACAATAATCCGTTCACTATATTGCTCATAATATTCCACCCGCTGTCCAAGTTTCCTACTCAATCTGAGACCAACCCCTGCTTGGCCATTGTTTGATTTAGTGCTAATGACCCTATAGTCACCTGACCAAAAAACCTGTTCCTCCTGCCAGCGCATTTCACTAATCCCAACCAAATCCAACCTCAACCTATCCATTTCCCTTTCTAAGTTTTCTAACCTTCCACTTCCTAGCAGACTTCTAACATTCCACGCTCCGATCCGTAGAATATCAGATTTCCTCTTTGTCACTTCCGTGATGTTAACCCCCTCTCGAGTAGTCCCCACCCGGAGATCCGAACGGGGGACTAGTTTACCTCCGGATTGAAATTTTACAAGGGAGGAGGCCATCATCACATATAATTATCTATAGAGAGGTGCATATCCTCGGGAATAGCATTACGGCTGTAGTTTCCCGTTGCTTTCAGCCGTGCAGCAGAACGCAGTGTAGCCATTATTTGGCTTGTATTATCAATATCTTAACCGTCTAAAAGACAAGTAAAGAAGTGATTTATTCTGAAAGGCTGCTGCTCCCTTCAGAATAAGTAAAGAGCAATTCTAGTAACAAAAATTCTAACCTTTTACTATCAATTAAATACCAAAATGCTACTAACGAAAAAATACTAAAGTTCCACCAACAACAAATACTACCTCTAAAACAGTCTGTCACCAGGCACACTCACATGCACCATCACAAATCACAGTCTAATGAAACAATGAACTAAGTTATATCTAATAATCAATGCAACTGCCACCAGACACACTCACACACCACAGTCTAATAGAACAATGACATATATCTAATAAACTAACTACATACTTACAACTAAATCTAACTACATACTTACTGTCCATTCTAGAAGAGGAAAATGGAAAACAAAAACAAGATGATGATGATAATTGTTGTTTTAAAAAGAAATGGAAAACAATAGAACAAGGCAAATAAAGGACAGGAGGGAAAGAAATGCCCGCAACCCTCGAAGAATGAGGATTGAGGGACTTGGAGGGAAGGAGAGCCATGAAAGGCAGATTGACAAACCTTTCTCGGAATGGATAGACCCTACAATGTCCGAAAACGAGGCTTTTGCGTCACGCTTGAATAAATTGAAATGGCTTACCATCTAACTAAGAATGTGTACAACAAAAGATCTATATCCCTGAATGCAAAACTGAAGCACTACAACACGGTCATCCGGCCAGAAACTTTGTATGCAGCGGAATGTCTCTCCATGAATAGAAAAGGCATAATGGAAAAACTGGAGACCAAGGAATGGAATATATTGAGGAAAATCCTGGGTCCAGTCAAGGAACACGGCGAGTTCCGAAGACGCCACAACCACGAGTTGTACACTCACGTAGAGAAAATAACTGACGTGATGAGGAAAAGGAGGATTTCTTTATATGGACATATAACCCGAATGAAATCAACACGGCTATCCAACAGAATTTTTGCTTTTCTCCGTGAGAAAAAGACAAAGGGGGCGTGGTTCAGTGAAGTAGAGAAAGATATGTTGGAGACTGGGATAACACGTGAAGATATCCAGGAGCGTGGCCCATTTAGGGAAAAAGTTCTCTTTAACACTGAACGTTAAATTCAGCTAGTAGTTTTACAGCATACTGATTAGTTCCTTTTAACATAGCTAAATGCGTCGACATTCATACTAGACGTATCCATGGAAATCTCAATTTCGACAAGAATTGACTTAGTGCCTTCTTACAATGACAGATTCAATTATTGTATCAGCAGCAGCTTCAGAATTTAATAAATATATTGACTTTAATTTAATAATGAAGTAGTGATTTGAATTAAGTTATGTTGCTACGTTGGTTTTAGGAAAGAAGGAAGACATCTAGTGGGTTGATTTTCATAGTATGTAGTTGTTATAGACCTATAGTAGATATTTGGTTAACATAATAATAGTTTTTAATAAGCCTCGGTTCAGATTTGGGGTAAATATGATATGAAAATGAATTGTTATGAGTTGTAGGCGTGATATTTTGTGAAGGTGGGCCGTGATTGGTCAGTTGGCAAATGGAGACCGGTGGTTGGCTGTTGGGAAGTCTGATGTTAATGTGCTATTTCAGTTACTGAAAGTTGTTCCAGGTGATTGTAAATAAATTATTTACTGTATTTTAATGTTTAAAAGTAAAATATGTTATCACAAGTAAACGGGGTTGATGAACAAAGATGTCTCTAGCTGCCAACTGAAGCAACACTAAATAACATGGTAGTATTGTTTCGGCCGTTCACTATGCGGTCCGCATTGATATTATATAAAGTAACACCAAACTTCTCCGAAAGTATTCCGGGTACGACAAGCTAGGGATGGTCGTCACGGGTGTCGGCTGGGAGGAGCCTTCACCACAACCTTGTTTATAATTCATTATTGTAAAAAGTGATGAAAGAAAGTATATTTGTCGTGCGCGTCCTAATGGATTTCGGGGGTGATTAAGCGCACGGGTCTTCAGGATGGTCACCACGGGTGTGGGTGGGGAGGGGCTCACACCATTTAGTATACTGGCAAGGTAACTAAGCAAGCATCAACTCGTAAGTGCGCGTCCGATAGGATTTCGGGGGTGGCAAAGCGCACTTCCTCAGGATGGTCACCACGGGTGTGGGCGGGGAGGGGCTCACACCATGTTGAGCTTGCTAAGGTTGTTTTTTTACGTGGCTCCGAAAGGGGGGGGGGCTGACAACGTAAGCTGACGTTTTGGATGGTTGTCACGGGTCTTTCTTGATTCGTGTCAGAAGCATCAACTTAACATACACCACTAAACAACCCACCATTTCCTCTCCTTGATCTGGATGCTAATCGGTTGTTGATTGGTGATGGTCCAATGATCTTCATTTGAGATTATGTCCGGCCACCTCACATTCATGATGCGACGCAGACATCTGTTAATGAACACCTGTAGCTGGTTGTTGATCGGTTTTGTGACTTTCCATGTTTCACAGCCGTAGAGAAGAATCGAGTATACGTTGCTATTGAAAAGGCGGAGCTTGGTCTTCCTGGAAATGTTTCTATTTCTCCAGATGGGGTAGAGCTGGACAAAGGCACCATTTGCCTTCCTGATACGGCTTCGAACATCTTCCTCTGCTCCCCCATCATTTGTGACTATACTTCCAAGGTAGAGGAAGGACTCAACTCGCTCAATGTCCTTTCCGTTGACTGTCAAACTAGTCGTGGTGTCAGAATTTATCCTCATCTCTTTGGTCTTGTTGGTGTTGATCATCAGTCCTGCACGTTTTACTTCTCTCTGCAACCTCCCCAGCTTATCTTCTATGTCTCGGTACCGTTGTGCCATAAGACAAATGTCGTCTGCGAAATCCAGATCTTCAAGCCTGTCATTTATACCCCATTGAATACCCCTCTTCCGTCCTCCCATTACCTTCTTCATCACACTATCCAGGACCAACAGGAACAGAGTGGGGGAAAGGACACACCCCTGTCTCACTCCGGAACTGACCTTTATCTTTTCTGTTAATTTGCCTTCGTGAAGAACCTGGCACTCATACCCATCGTACATCTCTTCCATGATGCTGATGATCTTTGTTGGAATTTTATATTCCTCGAGGGTCTTCCACATGATTCTTTGATTTACTGAGTCGAACGCTTTCTCGAAGTCAACAAATGTGAGGTAAAGGGTATTCCTCCACTCCACACTCTGCTCCAGGATGATTCGGAGGGTGTTGATGAGATCCACACAGCTGCGATGTTGTCGAAATCCAGCCTGTTCCATCTGGTTCGATCCCGGGTTTCGGCACCAAATTTTGGGTAGATTATTAGCTTGGGAACAACCTAACCCCCAAGGGAAGATGATGAAGAAAAAGGAAGTGGGTTTCGGACCGGAGAAAAAGGATGGAGAAATAGGAAGAGAGTTTGACATAAGTTATAACTATGAGTACTTGCTCAAATGCAACAAGTAGTGCAAACCTTATCAATTGATTTATTTGCATTAAGTGGGAAGAGTCAAGGAAGACAGGATCTTGCCTAACCGTTATGTTAAAGAAATGATAAATCAAAAGAATAAATTTTAATTTATTTAACAATGTAAAAGGAAGAAGTTTTAGTAACAAATATATAATTTTGATTTCTATAAACAATTGGGGTCGCAGACCTCCGAAAACATCTAAAGCTTGCGCCAGGCAATTAACAATTCTTTTGGTTTCAAACCTTTTATATACTTTAAAATCTTCGTAAGATTTTTGAAATGACGAAGATAAATAAATGAGAAATTTAAAGATAACTGACGTAATTAAAGTTAGACAATAAATCAAATACAAGGTGTGTACTTTAAGAATTTCTAGGTAAGTATCTTAGGAATAATAACAACTTCGAAAGTAACAACAACAAAAAGCAGGAAGAATAAAATAGAAGTTTCTATAACTTCTTATATTATTACAGAAATACTTTTAATGATTATACAAATAGGGCAGGTCACTTATTGTGAAACCTGAAGAGAAAAATCGAAAGGAAGTTTCTAGAACTCCTATGTTTATGTAGGGATCACGAGACAAATGGGGCAAGTTTCCCTTTCGTGAAACCTAGAGATAACTCACTTATGAGTTGAAATAATTGTATTCCCTAATTAGAAGGGAGAAACAGTATAATTTAAGGCGTGTACTAGACACGAAGTTTTACAGACATTAATTTATGATACATAAAGCAAGAGAGGGAGGGCACTTATTGAGAGTGACACCTCATTGGAAAAGACCTAAAGTAACAATTTTATTATTTTGGTTTGTTAGTAAAGGGTTTGGGAAGGATCAAATGGGATTGTGGAAAAGTGTTCATGGCCGTATTTATTGTACACGAACGAGCGCGACGCGGATGAAAGGTTGAACAAGCACTGTTTTTCACTATAGTCTGTTGAAATAAATGAAAAGTTCACTGTAGTAGCACAAAAAGTTGATGACAAAGAAAGTTATTGCAATGATGGAAAATAACTAGTTACACTAGAGTCTATTGCTTGAGAAACTTGTAGGTTATAGTTGGATGCACAGAAAAGAAATCCCAACGGAGGAAGAAAATTTAGTTATTGATTAGTAGTTCATAATGAAGATTCCTTAGTTTTAAAAAGTATTCCCACTTGTGAGTGGAAAATACATGACAGTATAACTGGTAGATAGAATACAGATTCTGGAAGGTTCCAGAGCAATCATGACTGAAGAATAGGGCAAAAGTTAGTCCAGCGGTGGAACGAGCTAAGTATTTTATGGACAGTGGGTAATTTAATGGTATCCCACGTTGTGAGAAAATCTCTCATTTAATAAGCATAAGAAATGCTGCTTCATGTTAAGGTCGGCTTAGATAGACAAAAGCCCAACATAGAAAATCCCGCGAAGGATGATTATTGCCCCAAAATATAAATCTCACACTGCCTACAAAATGATCATTAAAAAGTATGTAGCTATTTAAAATCAATTAAAATAAGTTGAAGAACGTAGAAGTAGTACTTAGCTTTGCTTCATGACGAAGGCGATGTTCCTGTTGACGGTTGATACTAAAATTCTAACGTGGCGTAGAATTTAAAAGTTTGCCTCTAGAGATGAGGAGGCGAGCTTTAGTTGAACTCTAACTGACAGGGTCGACTTCCGACGTACAAGTGAGGGCTGCTAGACGCAGCGAAAGCACACCAGCCTAGACGGCATGTTCAACAAGAAGTTGAGTGCACTGTGAGGGTGAGCAGTTGCTCACGACGCGGAGACAAGTCGAGACAAAGTGTAGAAGTGAAGTGACCGAGCGGGCTGGCTGCGCGCGCGGAGGAGAGAGCAGTAGGAGGAGGGGAGAAGAGGGGGAAGCGGGCGAGTGAGGGGAGGAACAAAGAGGTTACACATAAACATGAAAAAACTTGACAGAAACAAAATTCTTCTTGGACCGGTGTCTTCATGGAGTAGTTGGTTGGTGAAGAACACGACGCTCTGCGGATTAATATAGAAGTCTTCATGGTTTGAGGCAATGGAAGTTCGGAAGGCAGCGATGGGACGCTGTCAGGCTGGTTCAGCGGAATATGCGTTTCTGTAAAAAAATGACAGAAAAAATGAACAAATGCACGGGGCAAACGGGAGGTAACAGTTCGATGTTGGTGTGTGCGGGAAAGAAATTTAAATAAATGAACTGATATAAAGTAATGAACAGCAAAAGCTAATTTTTTCTTTCCGTGTATTTGCAAAAATACACCACCTTCCGAAGCCTTTTTTCTACGCAGTCTTTTATACGATTCAGGATGACTCTCGCCAGCTTTTTGCCTGGAATGGACAGCAAGGTGATACCCCTCCAGTTGTTACAGTTTGTGGTGTCCCCTTTCTTCGGCAACTTGACTATCACCCCCTTCTCCTCCTTCCAGATCTTCTCCAACAGCGGGTGCAGCAGATCGATCGTAATATCCAGGTCTGCTTTCAGTACTTCCGCTGGGATATTATCCAGACCTGGTGCCTTCCCGCATTTCATCTGCTTCAACGCTGTCCGTATTTCTCCCCGAGTTGGGGAGTCGAGGCTGATGCATGGTTCACTTTCTGCTTCCTCTTCATCTTCTCCTCGCTGCTTACTTTCTGGTCTTCTATCTCTATTAAGAATCTCCGCAAAGTGTTCTCTCCGTCCTGTCAGCTGCTGTTCACACGTCGTGAGGATCTCGCCCGTCTTGCTCTTCACAGGCCTAGTTTTATTAAAACCTTTCTTCGAAAGCATCTTTGTGATGCCATAGAGCTCCTTAACGTCCCCCCTTCTTGCCGCTTCTTCTGCTTTCTCCGCCTGCTCATCAATCCACCTCCTATGATCCTCCGTACACTCCTCTTTACCTCCCTGTTTGCCGTTGAATACTTTGCTTGTGTGCGAGCCTTCTGCTGCCTAGTCTTGCAGGTGTTGAGCTTGGCCTTAATCTCCTTCCTATAATTTATCTTGTCCCAGGTCTGATCGGATATCCATTCTTTCCGCAGGTAGTTCTTGTACCCGAGCTGCATCTCACTGGTTTCCACGAAGATATTCTTTACCTCGCTCTACACAGTCTCCACGTCCTTCTCTGTCTCGGAGTCCAACACCTGGAATTTATTTCTGAGCTCCAGTTTAAATTGGTCCAATCTCTGCTGGTTCTTAAGCTTGCCCACATCAAACTTGTTGTGCCGAGTGTTAAACTTTCGGTGGACTGCGACGATCTCCATGCGGAAGTTGGCAACCACAAGATGATGGTCACTACCAACGTCCGCTCCTCTCTTGTTCCTAACATCTTCCAAGCTTCTTCTGAACCTCCTGCTCACCGCGATGTGATCAATTTGATTTTCTGTGACTTGATCAGGAGACACCCAGGTGACCTTGTGGCACCGCCTATGAGGAAATACCGTGCCACCCATCACCAAATCCTGACTGGCGCAATATTCCGTAAATTTCTCCCCATTGTCATTCATCTCACCAAGGCCATGTTTACCCATGATCTGCTCCAACCCCTCATTGTTTGAGCCCACCTTCGCGTTGAAGTCTCCCATAACAATGAGAATGTCCTTCTTACTTGTTTGTCTTGTGACATCTCGCAGCATTTGGTAGAATTCTTCCTTCTTCTTGGCTCCGATTATTCTGTAGGCGCATAGCATTGGATGATGATCACATTCCTGATCTTTGTTTTGAACCTAGCAAACATGAGCCTACTAGAAATTGGCTTCCACTCCATAAGGCTTCTCTTTGCATTTCTGTTGAGCAGCAACCCCACTCCATCCCTGTGTTCTTCATTATCGCCCCCAGAGTAGAGAAATGTAATTCCATCTGTTGTCTGTATTTCACCAAATCCTGGCCACCTCACTTCACTCAATCCTAGGATATCCAGCCCATAGTTCTTCATCTCCCGTGTCACTTGTTTCAGTCTGGTTTTCTCCATCAAGGTCCTCACATTCCAGAAACCGATTTTCGTAGTCCTCTTCATGCCAAAAGTCGTCATCAGGTTATCCGTCCGGTTTTGTAATTTCGCTTCAGTTTCCGTAATCAGTTTATTTAAGAGGAGCGAGTGATTAACCCACTGCCTCCGAGTGCCTTGGAGGGGCTGCCACCTTAAGCCTGAGGCACCAGGCTGATTTTCTGTCAGGGTTTCTTCCCTTTGCCTTTGAAGAACCAACTCAAAACTACAAGGCAGCAGTTGTTTCACCAGAGACCCGTTAGCCGTAATTTCTTCAGGGTTCCTGTAGGGCCTTCACAGCTACCGTAGCGGTCTTGAGGCACACAAAGTCCCCACTGTACTTCACCCCTACAGGCAATCCCCTACTTAATTACGTTGCCCATCTCCCACGACGAGGACGAGGGGTTGGATTTGTGGGAGACCCTAAACGGCTACAGCAATCAAAACCAAATTTGGTAAGAGTAAAGATCTATACCTGAATATCTCAAGGCCATATTTAAAATGTCAGTGCTACCAACTGCTGAAAAATCGCAATTGAAATTTGAGCACCATGTTGGATATCTTGGAAGGTATACATGGGAACTATTCCAAAATTGGCACACATATAGATACTATTCAGTTTAATTTCCAAGAGGCCATACAAGACAGTGATGCCAAACTTATTCTATGCCTTCTTATAGGTCCAATTTTTAAATGTATATAACTTCTACACTATAAATTGGATTTCAACCAAATTTCGTATGTGCTATGTGTACAGAAACAGATATGACTGAGCGTATTCTTAAGAGCAACCGGGGCTGCCAACTGCTAATAAATGCCATGTATAGGCGCCATTAAAAATTAGGTGTGCAGAAGTTATATTAAATGTGTTTCTCCCAGTGGTATGTTTAGACCAACGAAGTTTCAATTATTGTTAGTAGTCAGTGTTAATATTGCCTACTGAATTCCTATGTTGTTTGGAGTGTTTGTTGATGCGATATAGATTACACATGGCCTTCAGTACGTCGTTGTACTGATCTCCGCCACCACGCGTGCTCATTGTTTCCGTCCCATGCACTTCCGTCCCTTTTCCAAAATCACTCCCACAAAAATGTCCAGCTACCGAGTGCTACAAAAATATCCAGATACCGAGTGGAAAGATGTTACACATCATAAATTATTTTAATCCTCATATAACAGAATATTTGGCATAAAAAATTATCATCCCATATGTTAAACAATAACCAAAAACGGATTAATTGTTATTAACATTTCTTACGTAGGAACTTCACTCAAATAATAGCATGACCCTCAGTATCATTCCACATGACTACTGATCTACAATTATACATACTTAAGTTCTTCAAACGAAACTTCCAATCGTAATGAACGATATTAGACTGTCGTGATTGACCTCCTAAAGTTTACTACACAAAAAGATAATTAACTGTTAACTCGTCTGTCGCAAATACATATAATAAAAATAATACTCCTGTCTCACATCACTTGTCAAGCTTTAAATTGTTTATCGTTGTAATATCAGATCCACAAAATGGCGTGATGTTACACAAATTGTATAAAATAACACACATGTTATTTATAGTGTCAAATAGAATTCAATCTTTACCGGGATAAACTAGCTTTGAATTCCTAGCCAAAGATTTGAATAATCTTCTATCAAAAGGTATTTCCTCTAACATATTAAATGAACAAAGCTCTCAGCTTTACAAATAATAAAAAGGTTTGTCAATGTCGTAATGTTTTCCCACTCTACAAAAAGAATGTTTATAGGGATTAAGACTTCGGTCTTATCAAACGACTAGTATTTCTTAGATCGTCGACAGTTTATGTACAATAATGATATAACAATATCATTCGATGCTTCTTCTGTTCTTAAAGTTTGATGTCGTTACATTAAAGTGCTCAGATTAAATTTAATAAGAATTTAATTAGAAGCTATGGCACAATGTCAGAATACTTGGTTTAAAATAAAATTATTAAAATTCGAGAGTCGAAACGACTAGTCTTCTATGAGGCAATATGATTCCTCAAACAAAATTTTAATGTCAGTTCCACAACTGATCCGTAGAATAAAATTGAAAAATAGATGAAAGGCAATCATCTCCTAAATAATCTTGAAGCATAAAAATCTTAACACACATCTGAAGTGTAAAACACAAGAAAACACTGAAATACATGAAATGTGAAAATATGGAAATATGGAATAAGATCGTTGGCTCGGGATGTCACTAATCAAGCTCTATACTATAAATGAGAGACACTGCTACCTTATTTGGACGAAAACTTGAAGATCTATGTAAGTATTCCCACAATACTTTAGATGTTTCCTCAGTTCAAGATACTGAGATGGATCTGCATTCGAACCTCGGATCTGCGACCTCAGAGTTGGAAACGTCCCTCTCTGGAATTCACCAACATTCGCCTGGGCTCGAACGACATCCTTCTGGCAAATTCTTCTGTGTTGCTGGGCTACCCCTAGCATCTTGACAAATCTCTTCTGTAGAATCTTCATTCTCCGTCGTAAATATATATCAGCCTCATCATTGGAATATAATTTATAGAAATATTCATATAAATATTTAAAAAAAGTCAACCCCTGGCACTATCCAGCCCATGACGGGCTAAGGCCGACCAAGCGACCGCTGCCCAGCCATTTGGCCTGCAGATATTGGGGTGACGCGTGATCAGCGCGTCGGGTCCCCTCGGCCGTTAATCTTGGTATTCGTGATCGGGGCGCTGTCTCACTGTCAGACAGTTACTCAATTGTCCTCACGAGGCTGAGTGCACCCCGTTCCAACCCTCACGTCAGTTTTAAAATCCCTTACGGAGCCGGGGATCGAACCCGGGGCCTCCGGGTGAGAGACAGGAGCGCTAGCCCAACACCACGGGGCCGGCTAATATTCATATAAATGGTGAATGAAATATTTCCATTGCTAATTGATGTTACATTAGTGTTCGTAGACTGACGAAAATGTACTACGTCTGTATTCAAGAATACGTTGTCTAAAGAAGTTCCATCGTTGTATCTTAACTCCTGTTATCGAATATGTCTCTGGCACATGACTATTTAGTTCATCATATCAACAATGTTAATTATGTTGAATGAGAACATTTGAAGAATAATGATAGTCATTCTGTTAATGTTTATGTACTGCGCCAATGTTACAAGTTCTCCGCTACTGTTGACTTGAACTGCGTTCGCCAACTTCACGTTGCAATCTAAAATGATATTCAGCTTTATTTCCAACACAATTGAAAATCTGACTTAACAGGCTTATATTGTCGAAACGGTAAGTTTTAGAACGCTCGACTTTTCACAGAATGTAGTATTCAGCCTGTTCTTTATATATATTCGCTTAGTTAAATTCAGATCTCAATTATATAAGAGATATAATGAATTCTATGTTCCTCACAACTTCACGTAAAATGGAAGTGCGGTAATCTCCTACGTTCCACCTAGCTATCCTCGCGTCTCCACAAGTCGACAGTCGTCGCACTCGGACAAAGCCTTGGGATCTCCGTTAACCCGGTAAAAACACTTCCTCACTCTTCAAAGACTGCTGGAATAAGAACCTCGATCCTTGGATCTCCCCCTCCAAGTCGAAATTTTTGGCGGCCATATCAAACTCCCACCATAATTTTAGCGCGTAGATTACTAATGCTTATTACTGCGTAGATTAACCGATCTGCGGTTTTTAAAGTAACAGACATGATTTCTTTTAATATTCTCTTCATTACCAAATAAGAAAATCTTCTAAGGGCCTAAATGCATAATTTCCTCAAATTGTGTAATTGAAGTTGATCCCGTCTTCAATAAGATCTCTTCTCGTTGGCTCTGGGCTGGGATCCAATAGCATAATTTATAACAATATTTATAATATTAATTTCCAAACTCGCTGTTGCTATGCCAATTATAGCCTTCTAGAAGCGTCTATTGTGCAACATATCACGTGATCGGGCTCTCCAACAGCCTCGAGCTTGTAACACCACCCTCCTGTGTCACACTTCCAGAAATTATATTTGCTGGTTACATTTTATCATGGGGACGGAAAATACTCTCATTTTGTCCCAAAATAATTCAATTTCTGGGGGCAGTACCATCCCGGCATTTGCCCGAAGACGAAGTGGGAAACCACGGAAAACCACTTCGAGGACGGCTGAGGTGGGAATCGAACCCCCTCTACTCATTTGGACCACCCGAGGCTGAGTAGACCCCGTTCCAGTCCTCATACCACTTTTTCAAATTTCGTGGCAGAGCCGGGAATCGAACCCAGGACCTCCGGGGTTGCAGCTTACCATGCTGACCGCTACGGTACGGAGGCGACCAGGTGTAAAATTACTTCATTAATATCCGCACGACTACGACAAAAAGGGAGTGACACACTATGAGTCAAAATGGCACGGCGCCAGTCCTCGTGTTATAACTCTTCACGCCAGTTATAATAACAGTAAAAAAAAAACTGACCTAGGTCTGATAGGAACTCGAAACCATTAATTCCCCACGCCAATGCGCTAGCGACTACGCCACGGAAACGAGCCGGGAATGTGTGCGAGAATAGGACTACACAAGTTTGAGGATTGATTTTAAACGTTCAATTTTGAACACACTAAGGCCCATTGGCAAAAACGCTCGAACACGGCCAAAATATTTTCTTATGAAGAGCAAACCCTCCAAATTTGAACACTTTTCTAGAAAACCACTTGGCGACCTCTCCTTGTCAGTAATGTCACACTTAGCCTATCCATTTCTGTCTTAATGGGACGTATGTCAATTATTCATTGTCAATTAGTTCTAACTCATCATGACAAAACTACTTGAGTTAATGCAGACATTTACAAATACAATAGACTAAATATAAATTAAAAATATTATAAATCATGTTTTAACGGGCTAGGATACTCTGGTATAATAATACAGTGAGGACCATCCCTCATTACATATTACATACGCAGCTGGAAAGAATTCTTATTTGTGATCATTAAGACTTCCTGTGAAGTCTACCTCTTATCACGTGAACATAGTTAGGTATCGAACAAAACATCGTATTTTCCTAGTGGACACTTATCTTCTCAAGAATAAGTTTTTAGTAAATTTGTTTGCAAGTTTCATTGCCGTACGATTTTCACTTGTGGAGGAATCTCAAACAAAAGGTATACAGAAACAATCCGCCCACGGTACTCTGGAGTCACGTGAGAACGAAATAACTGCGCTGATACGATGAATTACAGCGAGTGTACTAAAACTTCCTTCGTTGGTGCAACGTGTGTTTAGAAATTGAAGGAGAGCATTTCCAGCAACTACTCTTAAATTCATGAAAGTGATGATGATAATAATAATACCGTATGGCCTCGGGTGCCGGGTGCAAGCTTTTGTAATTTGACATCCAGAGGGTAGCTTGCATATCAAATTTCGATGTTCCTTGAATCATTATAAAAGTCAAGGAGGTTACATATCTAAGCTCCTTGAACACTATAGCGCTTTTTAGTAGAGAAATGAGGAACTTTGTGTTGGCGGAAACTCCCGAGATTAATTTTGCCATTATGAACACGGTCTACTGAATTCAAATGGGTTCTTTGACATGCCAACATCGTATTACATGCGTGTCGTATTTTTGCCGCGTTTCAAAAATCACTTACCACGGCCAGGAGCAAACCTGCAATCTTGGGGTTGGTAGACCGACACGTTAACCACTCACCCACCGTGGCAAGCTAGTAATGATGATCATCATAAGGTCTCCGCCCCAGCAAGCCGGGTGCGGCAGTGCAAAAGCCTCTTCCAATTTGTTTTATCCATCCATAGCCGTTCTTCGGATATATAAGGTGCGTTCAAAAAGTAACGAGCCGGAGGCTGGAATGCGCAAACCGGTGACGACATCGGCTAATCGTGGCGTGTGTAACGAGGTGTGGTTCCGACCAGAGCGTGGAAGGTCACAGCCCGTCGCTAGAGGGCACGCGTGCACGTCACGTGACGATACAAAGGGAGTTGCAGCATGCATCAATCGTCCAACGCTGACAGTCGCATTGCAAACAGTGACATGGAGGCGTCAACCAAAGAGCAAAGAGGTGTTGTGCGGTTTCTGACAGCGAAAGAAGTAGGGGGAACGGACATTCATCGCCGAATGTCACAAGTGTACGGCGAACACTTCATGCCCCTTGCAAGGGTCAAGGCGTGGCAAAAGCGCTTCAGGGAAGGACGGGTGTCGTTAGCCGATGATGCCCGGTCTGCGGCACCCCCCTGCATTACCGATGACAACGTCCAGCTGGTTGATGCACTCATTACCCAGGACCACCGAGTGACAGTGAACCTCATAGCCGCCGTGGTCGGATTGAGCGCCGGAAGTGTGCACACCATCATGAAGGAACGACTGCACTTGCGCAAAGTGTGTGCCCAATGGGTGCCCCACAGTCTTCAACCACACCAGGAAGCATGTCAAATGGCCTACTGTCTTGGTCTTGGTTGGACGATTGATGCATGCTGCTGCTCGCTTTGTATCGTCAAGTGACGTGCACAGTGCCCTCTAGCGACGGGCTGTGACCTTCCACGCTCTGATCAGAACCACACCTCGTTACACACGCCGCGATTAGCCGATGTTGCCACCGGTTTGCGCATTACAGCCTCCGGCTCGTTACTTTTTGAACGCACCTTCTAGTATGCCAGTTTACACCTCTTTTCTCTACAACCTTTGAAAATTAAATACGTTAAAAAGTGTAAATGTGTTAAACTAGTTGGGCGCTACGCTGCTGCTAGCGCCAGTACCTAGCTCAACACGCGGCTAGCCACTGTTCCCCGGCCGCCAGGCGGCATATGCGAGTCTCGGTTCTATAGGGAGGGTCCTCACTGTATAAGGCAGTGTTAGAAAACATTTCTTGGGCATAATTAAAAAAATTACGAGCCTTACAGTAGTCTCATATGATGTGTAACATCTGACATGTTATTCGAATAATTCCATATTACTTACTCGCATTTTTTAAAGAATGAACTCATAGTGCTACCTTGTGCCAGCAAACATGAAAGGATTCTCCAATGCATCTGCAGTAGTGACATATACCTGCAACTGTATCCACTGCCTACTTGATGCGAACTGCGCCTTATACCGGCCAGTTAGTGAACCCATGCCAGCGGTGTTATTGAAAATGGCTTCTTATTGCCGATATAGCGCACAGCCAAGTATAGGCGCGATTAAAAATTAGGTGTGCAGTAGGTATAGTAAATGATTTTCTCCCAGTGATACGTTTACACCAACGAAGTTTCAATTAATGTTAGTAGTCGGTGTTAATATACTGAATTCCTACGTTGTTTGGAGTGTTGGTTGATGCGATATAGCACTCGACGTATCGACGTATCGAGTGCTTACATTAAGAATACAGCAAAAGTATGAAGAGTTAATAAATCGTAATTGTTTTCAGCAAATATGATTTAATGAATATTTTCACACCAAAGAACGACAACTTGAAGATGATTCATTGTCGGAATTTCTTTAATGGGGCCTCCAAACCTTGAGGTAAACCGTATGCGATTTACATTCCACATACCGTAGTCACATGGCTTACAGTACGTCGTTGTACCGATCTCCGCCACCGCGCGCGCTCATTGTTTCCGTTCCATGCACTTCCGCCCCATCCACTTCCGTCTCTTTTCCAAAATCACTCCCACAAAAATGTCCAGCTACCGAATGCCACAAAAATATCCAGATACCGAGTGGAAAGATGTTACACATCAAAACAGTTTGGACATTCTTTCATAAGTAAGAAACGTAGGAGCAATAAATACACTCCAGTTCGTTCTCGTGCCCGGCCCAGTTGAGAATCCGAGTTTCCCGTTCTTGTTAATGAGCTGTGACAATGGCGCTCTATTGGCTGGCGGAGGTTCGTTTGCGCTGGACCAACGTTGCGTTCTGCCTTTCGTGACAAACACGCTTATAGTGTCCGACTGCTCCATGACTGGCACCCACAACCAGATGTCCCATCGCCCAGTTTTCATGTTGTTGTTGTTGTAGTTTGAGTCTTCAGTCTTTTGACTGGATTCATGCAGATCTCCTTGCCTCCCTGTCCTGAGCTAATCGTATCATCTCTACATAGCTACCACACCTTACATCCGAGGCAATCTGTTTAACATATACTAACCTTAGTTTACTCCTACAGCTCTTTTCCTCGACCCTTCCTTCCATAACTAAGCTTGATATTCCTGGGTGTCTTAGTATGTGTCCTACCAACTTATCTATTCTCTTCATTAGCAGTCGCCCGAAACATCTCTCCTCTCCCACTCGTCTTAAAACCTCTTCATTCGTAACCCTATCTACCCATCTGATCTTCATCATTTTCCTGTAACACCACATTTCAAATGCTTTAATTCTCTTCTTTTCTGCTGCACCAATAGTCCAAGTTTCACTTCCTTAGAGCGCCAACGTCCAGACAAAGGCTTTCAAAAATGACTTCCTAATACCTAAATATATATTCGATGTCAACAGATTCCTTTACTGTAGAAATGCTTTCCTTGCCTGTACTAACCTACTTTTTATATCATCTTTGCTTCGTCCATCACTGGTTATTTTGCTTCCCAAGTAATTGAAGTCACCTACTTCCTTTAGCTGTCCAGCTGCCAATTCGACATCCATAGGGGTTTCTGTTTTATTTCGACTGCATTCCAATATTTTTGTTTTACATTTATTAATTCTCATCATGAATTATTTCCTCTAGACAGAATCCATACCATTTAAAAACTCATTCAACTCCTCCGGTGTGTCGGATAAGATGACGATGTCATCAGCAAATCTCAGAGTTGAAATTACTTCATACCTTTCACATTAGTGTAAAACATTTGGATATTGCTGATGAAGTAATCAGGCACTCTAAGTTTCCTGAGACTACCAGATAACTTATCTTGGGACAATATCATATGCCTTTGAAAGGTCCACAAGTACTCTCTTCTTTTATCTGCCAGCATCCTCAAGGTAAATTTTAAATCAGTTGTACATCTGCCAGCCCTATATCCATGTTTTTTTTTTTTTCCTTCTTCTAAGATTGGCTCAAGTATTATTCGCAATCTGGCTTCGATGATCGTTTCTATAAGCATAAGGTCATGGGAGAGAAGAGTACCCCCTCTAGTGTTTACACATTTCATACTGTTCCCTTTCTTGAAAATAAGAACTAACATCCCTTTTGACCAATCTTCTTGCTCTTGATTATCATTGCTGTGAGGACTCGGTATAACCACTGTAACCCAGGTATATCAGCAGCTTAATCATCATCATCATGAAACCCTTCCTGAGTGCCGGGTATGGTGGTGTACTGTAGAAGGAGTCTTCACCATTGTTGTCTATCCTGGAATGTATCTTCCCTCACAACGCACTCCCAGTTTCCTTCTCTTCTCTCCACATCTTCCCTCAGCTGGTGCAGCCATTTCTTCTTAGGTCGTTCCACGGGTCTTCTTCCAACAACCCATCTTTCTAGGTATGCATGAGGTGTTCTTGTGTTATGCATTCTCTTTACGTGCCCATACCAAGCCAGTCTTCAAGTCTTTAATCTTTCATCCACCGAATCTACTTCCAATTCATTTTTGATGTCTTCATTCCTCACCCGGTCCCACCGTGTGTGTGTGTTTTTTTCTTTTTTTTGTAGGATAGTTCTTAGATACTTTATTTCACAAGCTTGGAGTTTACTGAGCTATCTCTTTATTAACGCACATGTTTCTACACGGTATGTGAGAATAGGTAGAAAGTATGATCTGTACAAAGTTACTTTGGTTCTCATGGGTACCTTAGTATCCCAAAGTAAAAGTCTTACAAGGTTGTAGAAGTTGGAACTTTTAGCCACTCTGCTTACGACTTCTTTATCTCAATTACCATTACTGGAAATCGTGCTGCCTAGGTATTTAAACACCTGCACACATTGGATGTTTTGGTCTTCAAGTTTTATGATGCAACCGTTATCTCCTCTACTCATTTTCAGTACAACAGTTTTTGTTGTACTAACCTTAATCTGAAACTGTTTGAACTTAGCTACCCACATATTCAATCTAGTTTGTACTTCTAGCTTAATCATATCTGACGTAATTTCTTTGGCCCCGGCTGACTTACCACTTTTCATCTTTTGAATGGCTCGCTCAACTTCAGTCCGATAGGGGAAGAAGACCTCGCTGCTCAGCCCCTTAAAACAACAATAACTAACCAACAACTTCAGTCCAGGTAATTGGAACATCCTTATCTCGAGTCCTCTGTCTTTCGTCGTTGGCACTTATCTTGTCAGGTCCATTAAGAAGCTCATCAAAATAGTGCTTCACTGAGTTCCGAATGTCTCTTATTCCCAAAATTATCCTCTTCCAATTTATATGTTAATTCTTCCCAACGTTTATGCACTGTTAACAAAACTAGTCATGAAATCATTCCATTCTTCATTTTACCGTCTTATATCTATAGTTTGTCTATGATCTTCTTTTGGAATGCTGTTGGGAAACCAGGTCTTTCAGTTTCTAGCAGTGGCACGCCCGCCACTGCTATATGTTCAGTGGTTCAGTGAACCCCCTAGAAATATATAACTCTTAGTAAAATGGTTAATCAAGTGCGTATTTCTTTAATTACATATGTAAATTTGCGCTCGGAGGGATAATTTTGACATCAACACTCGGTTCCTCTCCGGAATCAGCTAAAAGGTTCCATTTCTGGATCGCTGGCGCGCGAAAGGTTCAATTTCTGGATCGAAGGCGCGCGGCGGTGGGACGTAAGGAGGGAGTGATGGGCGCGGGGTTGTGTGAGGCTAGGGGGGTAAGCCGAGAACAAGGCTAAACTATCGCTGGTGAAAGGACCAGCTCTAGCCAGCGCTAGACACGATCTACCTCGAACCACCCCGAAGTTAGCCGCTGCAGCCCTGGGCGATGTATTGTCTCTAAGCGTGCAGTTTAAAATGTGCCTGTTATGGTACGTTTTGAAGGGATTTTAATTTCACGATTTTGCGTTTTAGATATAATTAACCGCAATGAACCAGAATATTTTTGTAACTACGATTTGTATAACATCAATAGGCGTACGTAGTCTATGTTTATGTAATTAATGTAAACTTTTAATTATTTAGAAGCGCTCATAAAGGCAAAATACGTCAAGATAAGAACATAAATAACAGTCTGCCTAACACGTTCTTGGAGCAATGTTTATTTCTGACCCGTCAGTTCAACCACCTCCGGAACAGTACCTTAGCGAATATCTTCTCAAGTCTGTGTTTATCGAAGTGCTCTATTGTATCTGACGTTCGTTATCACGGTGTGTGGCGGTGTCTTGATGCGTGTGTCGTGTATTCATCAGTGTGAAAATGAATACCGTTCGGTTTCTTCTAGAGAATACCTTTCCAACACTTAGTATAGAAGGAAAGTGCAAAATAAAGCAGCTTGGCAGGCCTCTTCCCTCCCTGAACATTATTCAGAAGCAAACTAGTAGAGGTAAGAATTTTTGTAGAACATTTAAGCCACAGATTTACGAGAGGAATACTTGGCTATGTGGTTGCGATACCATTAATAGGCTTTTCTGTTACCCGTGCTTGCTTTTTGCTAAGGGTATAGACACGAATTGGACAAAAACAGGGGTATCAGATCTCAGCCATTTAACACAAAAGATCAATAAACACGAAGCATCTATTACACATAAGAGTGCATGTTTAGATCTTTCATTTCTGGGGAAAACAGATATTAGGCAGCAGCTAAGTAGCGCTTTCAGAAGGAATATTGAGAGGCATAATGATAGTGTCAGAAAAACAAGATGTTCAGTAAAGAACATATAGCCTACTTTCTCCTAAATGCATGGGTATTGTTATAACTTTTTGTCCTTTTCAAGGAGTTTAATTGAATGTTGGTTATTGTAGCTTGTTGAAATACAACGTGTTATACGGATATTAAACATGAATATGAGGTGCCCTTTGCTAGTGCTACCTCTCTACAAAATGTCATTCAATTCGGATTCACAGTGTTTGAATTGATATGGTGAATCGATTTGCACACATACATGGCTGCTATCTGCAAACTATTGGGCTGATGACCTTGTATTTCAGTCAAAAGATGCTTCCCACAAAGAGGTATGTTGTTGCAAAATTTGGTAGAGTTCAGATTATTAGGTTGGTCGTAATTTGATTTAATCTTCAAACATTTGGGTGGCCGCCATTACGTTTCCGTCAAGATGGTGACGATATAAAACATGACACTGAGTTGCCTTTTGCAAGTGCTACCTCTGTACCAAATTTCGTTCAATTCGGTTTCACCGTGTCTGAGTTGATAGAGGGAATCGATTTGCACACATACATGGCCGCTATCTATAAACTATTGGGCTGATGACCTTGTGGTTTGGTCATAAGCTGATTACCACATAAAGGTATGCTGTTGCAAGATTTAGTAGATATCAAAGGAAAGGAAGGAAGCTTGTAGTTTAACGTGACCGTTAATCTTGAGATCATGAGCCACGGGACCTCCTTTTTACGTGGAATCCGAACCACAGGGCATGGCATTTCACTTCGAAAATCTCACATGCATTGACCGGGAATCGAACTCGGACTAGTAGTAGAGATCAGATGATTAGGGTGGTCGTAATTTGATTTAAGCTTTTAATACTTGAGTGGCCGCCATTACGTTTCCGTCAAGATGTCGGCGATATAAAAAATGACAATGAGGTGCCCTTTGCTCTTGCTACCTCTGTACCAAATTTAGTTCAATTCGGTTTTACCGTGTTTGAATAGCTAGGGGGAATCGATTAGCACACAAACATGGCCGCCATCCACAAATTATTGGGCTGATGATCTTGTAGATTGGTCAAAAAATATTTAATATGAAAAGGTATAATGTTGCAAAAATTGGTAGAGATCAGATGATTCGTTTGGTCGTAATTTGATTTAAACTTTTAACATTTGGGTGGCCGCCATTACGTTTCCGTCAAGATGACGGCGATATAAAACATGACACTGAGGTGCCCTTTGCCAGTGCTACCTCTGTACCAAATTTTTTTCAATTCGAATTCACCGTGTTCGAATTGATAGGGGGGGGGGGGGCAGACATTCAGAGTACACACACTCACACGAACACACACACACACTCACTCACACACACACACACACAGACAGACACACAATTTTTCGCCCTGTGTTAATCTCATAAGTCTACTTTCATTTTTTGCAAAGCTTGCCACGGTGGGTGTGTGGTTATAGTGTCGGACTACCAACCCCAAGATTGCAGGTTCGCTCCTGACCATGGTAAGTGATTTTTGAAAGGCGACAAAAATCACGACATTCATGTCATACGTTGTTGGCATGTTAAAGAACCCATTTGAATTCAGTAGGTCGTGTTCAATGGCAAAATTAATCTCGGGATTTTCCGCCAACACAACGTTCCTCCATTCTCTACTTGAAAGCGCTGTAGTGTCAAGGAGTTTAGATATCTAACCTCCTTGACTTTCATAGCGTTCAAAGGAACGACGAAATTCGACATGCAAGCTACCCTCTGGGTGTAAATTAACAAAGCTTGCACCAGGCACCCGAGGCCATACGATATTATTATTATTATTATTGCAAAAATCGAAAGTAGGCTAAAATAGGTACGTGCTCTCGAAGATCGTTGACTGCGTGAAATTCTGTGGTGAATTTGAACTTGCTTTGAGAGGTCATGACGAAACACTCGATTCAAACCATCCAGGCGTATTCAGAAGACTCATTAATTTTACTTCGGCATTGGATACCGTCGTTAGGGGTCATTTCAACAGTGCTACAGTCTTCAAGGGTACGTCGAAGGACATTCAAAATGACATTCTGGAATGTATGTTGCATGTGTGTCGCGAGAATATTTTAGCTGAAGTAGCTACTGCAGACTTCGTCTCCCTGATAGCAGGCAACATCTGATGTGTCTTCAAAGTGTCAGTTAGTCATTGTTCTTCGATATGTATTAGCTAATGGGAAGCCTGTAGAAAGGTGCTGGACTTTCTTAAACCCAGCAGGAAACGACGCCTGCTCATTAGCCGATTGTGTAAAAGGTGTCCTCACTCACGTAGTTGGAGAGCACAAAGAAAAAGTAGTCTCCCAAAGTTACGATGGTGCCAATTTATGAGTGGCCGACACTCCGGAGTACAAACAATTGTAAGACAAGACTTCCCATTTGCTTACTTTGTGCATTGTTACGTCCATCAATTGAATTTAATTCTGGCTCAGGCTGCTAGCCACAACAACGAAGTGCGATTGTTCTTTGCCACCATTGGAGAGATTCCAGCATTTCTTTCTCATTCGCCTCAGAGAGTGGGCATTCTTGATGAGGTTGTGGGCAGAAGAGTTCCGCAGGGCTCAGCTACGAGATGGAACTTTAAATCAAGATGTGTTCTTACATTGCATGAGCATAAGGATGCAATTCTGGAATGCTTGGAGAAAATCGAAGACACGAGCAGACAAACAGCTACTATGAACCAAGCACATGGACTGCGTCTGAAAATACAACAGCCATCGTTTACTTTTTGGTTAGAGTTCATTTACAGTGTTATGCCTCACGTGGACATTCTATACAACCAATTACAAAAGCGTTCTGCTAACCCTGTATCAGTGCGAAGTGCAGTAAGCTCCTTCGAAACTGCAATTTTGAAAGTAAGGGACAATGTTGACAGCATCGTTGTGGAGGAAAATGTAGAAGACAACAGAGGGAAAAGAAGATGCGAAAATAGTTATTACTCGAGGAACATTGCGGCGAAGGAGGTGTGTGACGTGATTATAATTCACAGCAAAGAGAGATTCAACTTCTCCAACCACTTACAGGCCTCCACCTTCTTTGATCACCAATTCTTCCCATCCTTCCAAAATAATTTTCCAGAGGAGAATCTTACGTATGTTATAGAGTCCTATCCTTTTCTTGATAAAAATAAACTGAAAACCGAACTGCAGGTGATTTATTCAAGAAGTGAATTTAAAGAAATGAAAGATGCAACTGACTTCCTTGCTTTTTTGATAAAGAACAATCTCAAGGAACCTTTCGGAGAAGTAATGAAACTTTTGAAATTAATTATTACTGTCCCAAGACTACTTCTGAAGCAGAAATATGTCTATCCACTTTAAAGCGGATTAAGACATTCCTGAGGAGTACAATGCATGAGGATAGACTATCTGCTCTCGCTATGTTGTCCATCGAGAAGGAGATGACTCTTAAATTAGTCGATTTTAATGAGAAGGTAATTGACTTATTCGCCGCCAGGAAGGAAAGGAGGATGGATTTCCTGTACACACAGACGACAGCTGTTACACTAACGCCTGCAACGTCTTCAACATCAGACGAAACTGGATCAGCTTAAGGTAATTACCTTATATTCTCTGTCTTTCATTTCTCATAGTTTTGGTAACTTCTTCGAGCTGCAATCACGTGTCTTCAAAGGAAAATCACCTTTCTAGTCATGCAATGTCACTATTCTACGTCTATGTAAACATCAAGTAACATTAAATTTGGCCACGTTATTTTTCAAAGTAGTGAACCGCCAGATGTTTTATCCACGCGCCGCCACTGGTTTCTAGGCAATTCTTGGTATTTTACTCTTAATTACACCAATGGCTTTAATTCCTCTCAGGTCTGTGACGCGGAGTCTATGGTCACTATAAAGGCAATCGCTAGGTATCACTTTACATCGTGTACTTTTTCTCCACTTTGTTTACAACCAAGCTGAGCTTTGCCCTCTAGCTAACAAACATTAGCGGAAAATGTTAGAAACGAAACGTTCTTTAAATGCGAGCTGAGCTTTGCCCACTTGCTAACAAACCTTACCGGAACCAAGTGAGGAACTAAACGTTGTTTACAACCGAGCTGACCTTTGCCCACTGGCTTACAAACACTAGCGGAACCAAGTGAGGAACTAAACGTTGCTTACAACTGAGCTGAGCTTTGCCCACTAGCTAACAAACACTAGCGGAACCAAGTGAGGAATTAACGTTGTTTACAACCGAGCTGAGCTTTGCCCAGTGGCTAACATACCGTACACTAGCGGAACCAAGTGAGGAACTAAACGTTGCTTACAACTGAGCTGAGCTTTGCCCACTAGCTAACAAACACTAGCGGAACTAAGTGAGGAACTAAACGTTGTTTACAACCGAGCTGAGCTTTGCCCACTGGCTTACAAACACTAGCGGAACCAAGTGAGGAACTAAACGTTGCTTACAACTGAGCTGAGCTTTGCCCACTAGCTAACAAACACTAGCGGAAACAAGTGAGGAATTAACGTTGTTTACAACTGAGCTGAGCTGAGCTTTGTCCACTAGCGGAACCAAGTGAAGAACTAAGCGTTGTTTACAACTGAGCTGAGCTTTGCCCACTAGCTAACAAACACTAGCGGAACCAAGTGAGGAATTAACGTTGTTTACAACTGAGCTGAGCTTTGTCCACTAGCGGAACCAAGTGAGGAACTAAGCGTTGTTTACAACTGAGCTGAGCTTTGCCCACTAGCTAACAAACACTAGCGGAAGCAAGTGAGGAACTAAACGTTGTTTACAACTGAGCTGAGCTTTGCCCATTGGCTAACAAACACTAGCGGAACCAAGTGAGGAACTAAACGTTGTTTACAACCGAGCTGAGCTTTGCCCACCAGCTAACAAACACTAGCGGAACCAAGTGAGGAACTAAGCGTTGTTTACAACCGAGCTGAGCTTTGCACACTAGTTAACAAACACTAGCGGAACCGAGTGAGGAATTAAACGTTGTTTACAACTGAGCTGAGCTTTGCCCACTTGCTAACAAACACTAGCGGAACCGAGTGAGGAACTAAACGTTGTTTGAACTGAGCTGAGCTTTGTCCACTTGCTAACTAACACTAGCGGAACCAAGTGAGGAATTAAACGTTGTTTACAACTGAGCTGTGCTTTGCTCATTGGCTAACAAGCACTAACGGAACCAAGTGAGGAACTAAACGTTGTTTACAACCGAGCTGAGCTTTGCCCACTAGCTAACAAACACTAGCGGAAGCAAGTGAGGAACTAAACGTTGTTTACAACCGAGCTGAGCTTTGCCCACTGGCTAACAAACACTAGCGGAACCAAGTGAGGAACTAAACGTTGCTTACAACTGAGCTGAGCTTTGCCCACTTGCTAACAAACACTAGCGGAACCAAGTGAGGAATTAAACGTTGTTTACAACCGAGCTGAACTTTGCCCACTAGCTAACAAACGCTAGCGGAACCGAGTGAGGAACTAAACGTTGTTAACAACTGAGCTGAGCTTTGCCCACTTGCTAGCAAACACTAGCGGAACCAAGTGAGGAACTAAACCTTGTTTACAACCGAACTGAGCTTTGCCCACCAGCTAACAAACACTAGCGGAATCAAGTGAGGAACTAAACGTTGTTTACAACCGAGCTGAGCTTTGCCCACTAGCTAACAAACGCTAGCGGAACCGAGTGAGGAACTAAACGTTGTTTACAACTGAGCTGAGCTTTGCCCACTTGCTAACAAACATTAGCGGAACCAAGTGAGGAACTAAAAGTTGTTTACAACCGAACTGGAATTTGCCCACTGACTCACAAACATTAGCGGAACCAAGTTTAGGGGCACTCGTATTTTAAACACGTGTGAATTGACGGGAGCAGCTGAAAATATCGTCTCCAAAGACGTTACGGTACCGTACCCTTTTTAAAGCTGGAAGCGGATATTGTTCCAAAATATAAAGATGATGATGATTTTTTAAGGGGCGGAACAGCAAGGTCATCTGCCCCTACCCTAGAAGATAGTCGGGAAAAGCAGGCGGTTTCGTTGGAATGTTTCCGCAGTTTTTCATGAAAGTGGCGCTAACACAAGGCAATAATAGTCTCTGACTGAATACTATTCTAACATCTTGACCAGAGGCTATCATCCAATCGAGGCTTATTAGAGAGGCTCACTGGTGTTGCACTGACACTTGTGCTGTACGTTATTACTACAATAGGGATATACGATTCCCCAGGTTCGATAATTGGCCTACCGCAAGTAAAAGTTGCATGGTTTACGAATGAAGAGGAGGAAAAGTACATAAACCCGGGAACGAAATAAAGAGATTTTGTTTGTAAACATCAACAGCTTTAAGAAACGTAGACAAGAAGACACTATTTGGAGACAGGGACAGTTACGCAAGCTGTTGCAAGTCATCAATTATTAGACCATGCAAATTTGACTTAGAGCAATTTGAGAACTACCGTATCTTGATCCTTAGCATCTAATCGAATTACAAGTTAGTATTTAGGCCAGCTGTGTGATGCAGTGGTTCTCGCTACGGTATTATTATACATGGATTCAACTGATCAACATGATCAGAATTTTCTTGATGAGATGTTCCCTCTTTTCTATGCAGGAGAGAGTACGGTACGAGTGATAAAATACAGATCTGTTTATTGCGATCAATACGATGGGAGCCGCATGAAAATATAGGAAATTTAAATGAAGAGTAATTTCTCAACCACCTCATCTTACAAATAAGCAGCGGTCTTTTTCTCAATGACCTGCCTACAAACAGGACAAACATCTACGATGATGTCACTGCAGTCTTCACAAAGACACACGTGCCCGCACGGCAAAATAATAATCTCTCGAGGGTTTTCACGACAGACAACACACGACTGAGAATCCGGTACATTTGGCTCCCTTACTCTTTGCCGTCTAAGCCGCCTCGACTCCTCTAATCTACGCCGTCTGTCCTCTTCATTTCGCCTTCGTGTTTGTTCTTTCAACCACCGATGGGCGGCAAAACCTGCTATAAACACACCCACACAACCGAAAATTAATGTCAGGTACCCGTAAGTTTGCTTCTGGTGTTCTAGCCGGCGCACCAACGATGGTATTGGGAGAACCGTAATATAGAAGGGAGCTCCACCAGAAGGTGGCTGAAGTCTGATGCCTATTGCAGAAGAATCAGACACCCCTAGTTCTCCAATTCCGGTCACCAATACATCTTCCCTGAGGAATTCCTCAGTTGCCTGCAATCCACGTTGCCTTACTCCAGTGAAGAATCCCCAGATGTGGTCCATTAAACTAGTGTTAGTTGGTTCAAACCTATCGGCGACCGTTTCCAAATCGAGAATGTCGGCGGTAAGTGGGTCCAGTATTTCGACGCTTGTATCCTGGGCGTACAAGACGAAAGGTACGCAATTGTACACTTCTTGAATAGTTCTTTCCTGATCTGACCAAAACCCGGCCGTACTTCGAGTAACAACATGTTCCTTGACGCTCAGCTTTTGAACGACACCTGTAATCGACGGTGAGTTCAGACTCCTGAGTGGCGAACCAAGTGCCTTGACGGTACCTCGAATTGCGACGTATGGTATCTTCTGATCAGTTTGATTTAAAACTACTTCTTCTAATTCATGATTGATATCGTACATTGGGACGTGTTGAATTGTTTTTATGGCAGTCCTAGTTTTTAAGAAACACTTAAAACAAATTCCTAAAATTATGGAATCTATCCCAAGCAGAAGCACTTCACCAAAATAATCCATTTTGTATTGTTTCGAAATGACCTCTTAATTCATGAAGAGTACATGGTTAAAAAAATTAATTTGACATTTACATACAAACAAAATAAACGTATATCAACCGTCTCTTTTTTGTTGTTGTAATACATCAACAGAATATTTCAAAAACTATAACTAATAACTTATCCTCCATTGTGTTAATATGAAGTATTTTGTATCTGTATGGATGTTTTTTAATAAATCTCGAAACATATCTTGAAGACGGGCCATTGAAACTATTTTACTTATCAGTAAATGGAAAGAAAACTATCGCCTGAAGAGAGCCTAGTGAAATTTCACTTTCAAATGTAGGCAACATTGAGCATTACTTCATATCGTCACCGAGAAGTCACAAGATCTTGTAGCGACGGAGTACTTATAAATGATTCATTATATGGTTGGCTCAGAAGCCGTGAAGATGAAGCGAACGAATGTTTTGCTGTGTTTCTTGGTTTTGGGTGAGTGCTTCCTTCGTGGGGTTTTTGTTTGTATAGTGTTTTGCGTAAACATATTATATATGTTATGTGCTTCGTTGTGGCTAACAAGTGACTTTAATATCCCCTTTCGTTGTTCATATTTTTGGGCAGCAATTCGAATGGATTGCCATCGATGGATTTTGTGGATCGGGTGGAGAAAATCATCGTCTATGTTCTACATTACATAGTTGACGAATGTTGTTTCAAAATAATAGCATAACCTATATTGTGTCAAGTCAGGCGTATGTTATTTTAGTGTATTAGACCTAAAGCATTTGATGCGTAGTTTTCCATTTTCGATGTGTGTGCTTGTTGGACAGTAAGTTGATGGGATATAGCAACTTTACTTTGTGGTGTTACCTTATTCCACAAATTGGCAAGGCATTTTCATTTTTGTTGTGACGTCTTCTCAAGGTCGCAGATTTTAAACCTGCTGCAATAGGCTTGCTCCTTTTCTTTGTTCGGGGTAGGCTACTTGTCAACCTTCGATTCTCCCTTTACTGTGACATTTCGCCTTGCTGCAGTAAGCTCACTCCTTGACTTGTTCTGGGCACTATTGTCAACCTTCAATACTGCCTTTACAGTGACGTTTCGTCTTGCTGTACAGTAAGCTCACTCCTTGACTTGTTCTGGGCACTATTGTCAACCTTCAATAGGCTACTCCCTTTACAGTGACGTTTTGTCTTGCTGCAGTAAGCTCACTTCTTGTCTTTGTTCTGGGCACTATTGTCAACCTTCGATACTGCCTAATACAGTGATGTTTCGTCTTTGAATTGCTGACCCCTAACTACTGTCGACTCTGCCCCTATGGCCTACCCTGATTGCAACACACATAGCCCTGTTTTGTTATCATTGATCCCAGTGCCTTTTCTTTAGCTGATTGATTTAGGTGGGATTGCTATATTAAATGTTGAGCCTTAAGCATTCTGAGCAACAAATCCGCCCGATTAGCATACAGTGTTGTCAAGGCTGTTTCACAAGCTACAGTAGGCCTACATACTGTAATTGATGCCTGCAGAAAGATAAAATAGTGTCACAGGCTGTCTTCGAGAGGAAAATACTTTAACATAATAATTGAAAAGTGATATCATCAACCGATTTTTGTTTTGTGCAGTACATATACTGCACAAAACAATTCCCGTAGGCAAATAGTTTTTTAACTTAATGAAAATTACAAATAAGTAAGTAATGTTCTTTTGCTTTTCGCTTTGAAACCTGTTTCTTGAAGCCTCATCACGAAGACAGCAAAGAAACAGAATTTCGGAGAATGCGCAATCAAATAAATACAACGTTCTGTGCGAGAACCATTTGTTTACTTCTTACTGCCAACCGTTTGTGTATTTACTGTACTGTAAAACTTGGCCTACCTGTATTTATCAGGTTGTCGTTACTCTTCTTTCTATGTATAGGGGCCGATAACCTAGATGTCAGGCCCCTTAAAACAACAATTATCATCATCATCTTTCTATGTACTGTAGGTCAACTTGTTTCGCGTCGTATTTAACTGTCGATAATTCCATTGATGGAGAAGACGAAAGAAAACATAATAACGCTCTGTTCGGAAACCCCAAAACAAACAAAAATCATGATTTTCTACTCCGGTCAGGGTGGCCGTGAAATCCGGAGTGCCGGGTTACCGAGTGCCGAGTTTGCGAGACTCTACTGTAGTGACATTTACTCTGCGGGCCGTGCTTTACCCACCACTGGGGTAGCCCATTGCAGAGTCGTGCACAACGGCCTGCCCATGGGCTGCTTCGACACTATTGTCTGTATTTCAAAAGAATGAACGTGAAGGAAATGGCGGGAACTTGGAACAGCTGAGCTGTGTTGCCAAGTTTTTATAGTTGATGTAGAACAGCTGATTTGAATAACACACAGGGCTACACTTCGGATATTATTTCGGTACTATTCTGTGCAATATAATGCAAATGTCGATCCTGAGTCAACGCCGAGAACATTCAAATAGAGAAATACGGTATAAAATAAATAAATAACACACCGAAGCTGTGCTACCTTCGTCACCGTTATTCAATAAATACGAGAAAGAGGCCAAACACTCGCCAGCTATACAAATATAATACAAAATACAAACACAAAGTAATCTGATGATGAATATATCAACACTCACCATGCAATGATTATATCCTTCAAGATGAAACAAGAGTTTGGGTGACGGTCATTCGCAGTTTACAGCAGTTAACACAAAGTACGCAGAATTAACATCATGATAATACCAAGCACACTCACTCACTCACTGTATCGCGACTTTGTAGGGTTAATAATAGCCTGCACAATGTCCACGTACGTAATGTTAAGGTAAAGTATTTAGCACTAAGCACACAAACAAGCTGTTCTGTGGCGATATTATTGCAGTGATTTTACATTGTCGATTTGTAGGTTATTGAATGACAAGCGTTAATTTGAACACTGCGGTATGCAATGAAACATTACTGGATACGTAAACATTAAGAACTAAACGTACATAGCCTATTTTGTACGTCACGCATGTATTCTAAATTAAGTATATTTAAATCTGAATTGAACAAACAAGGCTAAACATGAAAATAGTTTGATGTCGAAATGAACGATAGCCGGCCGTTATTGGTTGTCGCGCGCGGTCCCCAGCTGTATTTCCAGCATTTTCGCACGTTCTTCCTGCGGTACTATTTACAACTTATTGACTCGATGCTTAAAATAAACGAAACTATGGCAATGAAACAAACTCTGACACAGTTAACAGGCGACTGAATGAATAACAGTAAGCTGGCAACGTATGGTATTAGTTGTCAAAATCCAGCCAATGGGAGCCCGCGGCGGTCAGCTGTTCCAAGCTCCCGCCATTTCCTTCACGTTCATTCTTTTGAAATACAGAGTATAGACTGCACTGGGCTTAACAAGTCTCCACAATGTCCACATACATTGTTGCTTTTAACGTGGCGGGCTAATGAGAGCGCTTTGGTAGTCCATGGGCTGGCAGCTTCAACATGTACTGCGGGAAGACGCGGCCAAGCTAGAGCGACTGTCGCCGTCTTCCATCTCCTATTTTTAATGTCACTGCATCACTAGTGTCATAGTGGGGTATTCGAGGAGGCCGTGGTCGAATACAAGGCATTCTCTGTGTCGTAATAATCCTTGGGACGACTGAGCCAGAGCGTGAGAGAGCCATGGCAGAAACATGAGTGTTATTCTTTTTTGTGGACGTCGTTAACACAGTGAAAGAAGAACTGTGCTATGTTCTATTATTTTGCTTGAAATGGCCTTCTCTACGAACTGCTGGTGTTCATAAATGAGCTGAAGAAGCATGTGCTATGATTTGCTACCTCCTTTTCTGCTCTTAATAAAATAAAACAGCAATACCCCCCTCCACCCAAGTATTAACTAAACAAATTAAACACGCTATATGAGAAATGTGGCGCAGGTTCGTCAATGCAATTTTATTTTATTTTTAATTTACTCCACTACTACAGCACTTACAATACAATACATTTTATAAATGAACAAAATAAATTACATTATTATAATTCAATGTCTAGATGACTTAATCTTAACAATATCAAACAATCGTTTTTCCTAAGAGCTTGAAAATCCAGAGCATTAACAAATTTAGAAAATTCCTTCAAAAACTTTTTTAATAGCACAGTTTATTCATATTATTATTGTTCCTACCATTGGCACAATTTCCTAATAGTGACACACCTTTAAGATAAAACCAATATTTAGAATGACATAATATATAAGTTCTAACTTTGTTTTGTCCAATGGCTAATAACTTCAAATAGTTATCTAAATTCGTTTCATGAAACTAATATTTGCAAGCCATACCTACTGGTTAAATTCGGTACTTAATTTCCGATTTGTTATTTAACTTCTACTCCAGGAAAATGCCGCGATGGTTCCTAACTTAAGGCAACGACCCCCTCCTTCCCAATCCTCATGTGAATTACAAAGGCGCACGCTAATACAGCCATCACAATAACACAGGTTATCAGACAAATTACACACACACAAATACACGGGGCTACATAACCATGATGTCGCAGAGCCCCTAAATCAATCAACTACTACTATCGATGTATTTCAGATTGAGATTAGCCAGTTTGAACTATACAATTAGCTTAGTGACAATAGTATTGCTATCAATTGAAGAGCTCGTTTCCAAAACTCACTAAGTCAGTTTTGGACGAAATTGAGAAATCCGTTGGATCTTGTTCGTAAGGTGTAGACCTATGTATGCTACTAATATTTTATTCCAGAACTCACTATGTCATCATAAATTGTTACGTAGGATATTGCATTTTTTTCCAAAACTGTACTAAGTCAGGCCGTGATGTCTTCCAAACTCTGCTAAGTCCAATGCGCATGCGTACGAGTAAGCTCCTGTTTCCCGCCAAGCCGTGATGTCTTCTAAACTCTGCTAAGTCTAACGTGCCTGTTTCCTGCCAGTAACCTCTTGGCTGTTTCATGTGTCGTATGTTGAGAGCTGTGTTTAAGAGAAAGTTTCTACATTTTAAGAAAGTGTACAAGATGAGTGACTTTGATTTAGAAGGATTAAAGAGTCCTCTAGAAGATTCCGGTCGAAGCAGGAAGAGAAGAAAAGATGTAAAATCCTGGGATAAAACAAAACGCAAGCATGCAAGAAACAGTTCAACTGCTCACCCTGCATCTTGTATCGCTTGTAATCTTGCTGGAAGACCGAACTATACTTGCAAGGTAGGATTGCTGAGTCAAGAAGACATCACTCATTTCCGTGACAAACTGTATGACAACACATCAAAAGTAGAGCAAGATAACTTCCTTTTAAAATATATTGTAACAAAAGAACCAAAATCACATCGACCAAGAAATGTAGGCAATCCCCGTGCTAGGTTATTAACACAATATTGTATACGGAGGAAAGCCGGCCAGATTATACGAGTTTGTGCTCAATCTTTCTGTTCGGTAACAGGAATGAGTAGATTCAGATTGAATCGTTTATCTAAGAACTTCAATGCTACAGGTGAACAATGTAAAGAGAACAGGGGCGGTGGTCGTATTAAAGCCAAAGACATGGAAACTGAGGTTTCAATTGTTAATTTCATTAAGACATTGAAGTGCAGAGAAAGCCATTATGGGAGGGCAAAGAGCGTACGAGTTTACATGGACCCAACACTTTCCGTCAAGAAGATTTGGCGATTGTGGAGAGAGGCCAGGGTAAGTGCTTCAAAATCAGTCGCATCTTATAGCAAATTTCATAGAATTTTCCAAACACGATTCAATATCGGGTTTGGGCACCCGAAAACCGACACATGTTCATACTGTGAAGAATTACAAATCAAGATACAAAATAATTCTACATCACCAGCCGAAAGGGCAGACCTGATGGGATGTTACAGATTGCACAAATTACGAGCCAAAAAATTTTATGAAATTTTGAAGCGAGAGGAAGATAATGTTCTGAAAGTAGCATTTGACATGCAACAGAACCAGCCCCTTCCCATGATTAGAATTTCCGAGACTTTTTATGCTCGACTGCTTTGGTTGTACAACCTAACTTTTATAATTCATGAAAACGTCCAAAATGTGGAAAACACATTCATATATTCTTGGACAGAAGATCAGTCTGGAAGAGGATCGAACGAAGTTGCATCAGCCTTGCATAACTTCCTACACTGTCTTGAAGAGAGGGTTCGTCAAGAAGCAAAACCAGAAGGCATTAAATCTCAGAAAACATTGAGACTGTTCTCAGACTCTGCCACAAGTCAAAACAAGAACTCGACCATCATGGGCTTCTTGCTAGATTATGTAAACAAAAGTGACATTTTTAATAAAGTGGAACACGTATTTCCTATAAGAGGACACAGTTTTTTGCCTCCGGACCGAGTGTTTGGAAGAATCGAAAAAGTGTACAGAACTCGTGAAAAACTATTAGAGCCACAAGATTATCATGCTATTCTGGAAAAACATGGAGCTGTTAAACTTTTAAAGAGAGATTGGCGGCTACTTGATTTTAAAAGGAGCGCAAATAATGTAATGAAAACTAAGCTCCCATTCTTGATGAGGAAGCAGCGTGTTCTTCTGTACAAAAAAGGAAAGAAAGAAGTGTTTGCCAAGAATACCTACAATGGAGACTTCAATGAATACGAAGTGTTAAAGAAGAAATCAGTCCATTCTTGGAGGAACTCATACAGATTGGTCCTTGTAGTAGAGGAATGCAATAAAATATCTTCAGAGAAGAAGAAAGATGTTGCAGCACTTCTGAAGTTTGTTTCTCTGTCCGAACAAGGTCAGTTGTACTACAATAAAGCTCTGAAGAACTTCGGTGATGATGCAGATCTGGTTGATCACACAGAAATACACTGCTGAAGAAGAGCCATTTGTGTAGTACAAAGCTAAGGCTGTGCAAGTGCGTTTGTTCTTGGAATTTATTTGTTATATATTTGTATTTTTTTTAATGGCAGGTATTGGACAATTTAATAACATTTTTCTGTTCCTCATTGATTTTCAAGGGAATTTTGAGCAATCTAGAATAAATCACTAAAATCCCATTGCTTTACGTGCTTGCTTCCGATCTACCAAATGTGTAACTTAGCATGTGCAAGTAGATGTTTTATTCCAGAACTCACTAAGTCTGTAGTTCCTTTCCAGAATTGACCTAAGTCAAGTGACCTAGTTTACTTTTGGAAAAAATTGGCATTTTAACGTTAATAACTTCAAAATAGGGGTTTGGTTCGTTATCACTGTTCTGCATATTAATTTGAAAAACGTCTCTTTAATTCATAATGAAGTAATATTGTCAAAGTAGGCTCCGGTTCAAAAAATGTCTCTCCTGAAAACTCATCATTTTTGACTTAGTGAGTTTTGGAAACGAGGTCTTCAATTCTGAATAGAAGTGTAAAGCGAGCATTTTGTTGTTCACTCGTTGTGAAGGTTAATTTTGTCTACCTGCTCGGCTCGACCGTCCATTGCGGTGGGCTAAGGTTGGCTTTGTGAACCCAGTGCTATGGGCCAAAACGCGGCTACGCTAAATGAGGACAGGCTGGGCTTCACTAGTCCTTGGGCTCAGAGTGCGGTGCGGTTGGCCTCGCTGCGATATTCTGGCCCATTGAACCTGCCAGAGGTCGCACGCATCTAGCCTGTGGATCATGCTTTGCCCACCGCAGGCCTCGGCGGCTATTCCCATCGGGTGTACCATGGCGCTATAAGATGCCGCAATATATTTTTTCTGCACTATTCTATTCAATATTCATCTTTGGCCCTCTCAGAGCAGACATGTAACTAATCGTTTCTATGATCATTATTACAAT
Source organism: Meconema thalassinum (assembly GCA_946902985.2). Taxonomy (NCBI): domain Eukaryota; kingdom Metazoa; phylum Arthropoda; class Insecta; order Orthoptera; family Tettigoniidae; genus Meconema; species Meconema thalassinum. Next base: position 291,451,707 of record OX336396.1, on the reverse strand, counting down.
TAAATTGTAAGAATAATATCAATACTGAAATAGAACTCATTTTTTATTGTATGTGTTTGCTAAATTTTTTGGTAGGTCTTTGAATTTTAAATTATTTGAACATAATTTTAAAACATGGTGTTTTTGGAGGTGTTCTTCAGGAGTGACATTTCATCTAGCTGGGAACCACTGTTGTAAGGAGTAAGGTCACATTTGCTCATCATTGACATGCAAAAAACATAAAATAATAATGACGAATTGCCTGTTTTTGTTGTTAAATATGAGGTGTGTGAATAGTTGGATATTGTTGGCAGTTGTGTGTGCAGTCAGTGCTGCGAGAGATGGATCTGGCAGACGTCTGCTGGGGGCCAAGGAGTGCACCTGGGGCCCTTCCTATTGGTGTTCGAATATTACGTAAGTACACATTCATCATTCCTCATTTTAATATATCTTGGCCTTGGACGTCAGTAAAATTCAGTGTTGGTAATTTTTACGTAGTTATTGTCCAGTTTCATAAACTCGTAAGACACACACTCACTTTTTACTTGTGGGTTAACATCTCTAGGGTGACAATAGAGACAGATATGTCATACAGTAAGCTCTCTTGCAAACTCTCAGGTGGGCCAAGGACAAAGGAGGAGTTTCCATCTCCTGCTGCAGGATCACTAATGTTCCTGGATACATCAGAGAAATGAGATTCAATGCGATTGAGAGTGGCGAGATGATCCGTGATGTGTCTGTTTATGGAGATCCAGGTGTCGTGTATGATGTCGGGAGTCTGGATATTCTACAGTACAAAGCTTATGCCGCAGTTGAGATGGAGTAGTATGTGCTGTCTTGTGACTTTTGCCATGTTGTTTCTTACTCTCTCAAGTCAGATATCGGGGGTTTATGACACACATTTTTGAAGGTGATAAGTAGGGCTCGGATGATTAGGAAAAGTTTTTTTTTCTTTGCCTCTTATTTTTATGCCCATTTTGGTTTCTGATGCAAATCAAGTGATTATCGTCACAATACAGTGGTTTTTATCTGTCATATTGTTACGTGTTAGCCCTAGTAGCACGTTCGTAAATTGGATCACAGTAGGTGGAAAGCACAACACAATTGGCCCTTTAAAGAAATAAGTTTTATTGTAGGTCTAGCAAGTTACAGTACACCATAAACACTTGGAAACCAATGGGCAGTCTCAGTCAGGTTCCTCGCTTATGGAGTTCACTCACCTCCTTTTTACTTGCTTGCGCAGTTAATCCCTCAATAATAGGTAGACCCGTTCCTGGCTAGAAGTAACGGCACTCTTCCTCATGTAAACAAGCCACAGTCTGTCACTCGTTGTCTCGCCGTCCGCAGGCTAGGAAAGCAGTCCACTGCGTTTCACAATCCACACAGCACTTCACCGCACTGCAATAGCCTGTCGTTCATAAACACAGTCCTCAAAAACTCACTCCCCTCGCTGGCCAGGTCGCTTATATAGCGGGGCTGGTGACTCAATGGATGTTTCCAGAGCAGTCCAGGATTCACAGCTTCTCGAGAATTCCATCACTGGTTAGCTCACGAACATTCTGGGTGGTCCCTTTGTTACTGCAGTCTTCTTATTGCGCAAATCACTGGTAAACACAGGGGCAGGGGATAGCGCGAGGCGGACTGTGACTCATGCAGCGAGGTGATGAACTAACCGCGCAGCCGTAACAATATAAATGCGTATTTCGAACATTTTTTACCATTAGGTCATATTCTGAGCATTTTTGGGTAAAGAACATCATATTTCGGTAGTTTGATGGCAGCTGTAGGTGTGCAATCATCCTCAACTTACCGATCGGAACTAGTGTTTACAGAAATTGAATCTGGATGTCACAACGGCAGTTAATGCAAGTGGAATACCTTTTGTATGGGATGAAGGTCATACACCTCACTGCACCTCTTGCACCACCACATAGCACTCGGCAGGATGGTCGCACTGGTAGAGACAGAAATAATGTAGAAAATCCCATCATCGGCTTTGGTGCCGTAGTCGATAGCATGCTGAGCTTCTATGCCCAAGATAGCGGGTTCAAACCCGGCCGAAGCCATCGGATTTTTTAAGAGCGTTAAAAATCCCTCAGTATGCCTTCCTTCGGAGGGGAAGTAAAGCCGGCGGTCCCATGTCATAGATTTATGGCATGTTAAAGAACCTTCCACTAATTGCACCTGTGTGAAGCTAAATTGGATAGGTTAAGAATGTATACAACGCTCTTAGGTTTCTACGTTCGTTGCCCAGAGCCGACTGCGGTGGCGTCTAGTAGCTAAGTTCTGAACTTGGCCTAGTAGTCGTTGATGGTGGCGCTTGGCGGCAAAAGTAAGAACTATTCGAAAAATTCTAAGTTGCAGTACTTAAATTAAAAAACAGATAACACACACTAATACAGTCATCACATTTAACACCGGTTATCAGACAGATTCTACATACACTCCAAGTACACGGGACTACATGACCGCGTTGTCGCAGCCCCTAAAGTTAAGAACCAACCAAAATCCCATCCCAGCAGTTGGCTAGTTACATCGGTTAACGTATGTTTTCAGCATCAACAAGAGTTTCTAGTTTAGTGTGAAATCTTTTTCTGTATTATTAGGACACCTGACTTTTCGCGACATATTTATTCGCGAAAATTTTCGAAACTTGACAGAAACCTCTCATTTCTGTTATTGACCTCTAAATTTGGAGACTATCTCAAATATAAGTCCAGAAATAACATGAAGTAATTTAATGTCTCAATCTTGTGAAATGATATCGTTTCCAAAAAAATCTCGAAAAAGCTTCGAAATACATTTATTTTAAAAATCTATCGGTCTCGTAAATTTGCGACATCAAGTATGGTTAATTCGAAATTCCATTATATGTCTATTTTTCCTTTGTACTTGGGTTCTATCGGATATGTAATCTAACCGGTTATCTCGAAAACTTGGATAATTCGTGATTCGAATTCGAAAGAGAATGTGCCTTCTTGTATTATTCCTGCAATCCTCTCAGAATAATGTGTAAAATTCAATACCTTCTTCGAATGTTCATCCTCTAGAATCACACCATCAAGACAGCCGGCTGACCGCACGAATTGCTTGCGGGAATCACGTCAGACAGAGATCGACGCCAGTTGCGTAAAATCATAAAACCCGTGCCTGATCGCGAACTTGTGATCATGAGGACTGCAGGAATCCTGTCAAAGGAAACATCCCGAAATCTATTTGCCACTTTTTTCCATGACCGTATACTTAAAAGCGTACGGTGACTTGAGAAGTGCACCAATCCACTTAAAAATGACTAAGCATCGCGATTTTTATTTCTCCTTGTGATCCACCGTGAACTTGCAACTACAGCATAGGGACAGCGGGAATTACGGCGCCGACCATACAGCATGTCAATAACTGCTCGTGAATTTTAACCATGCCCAACCTGGAGTTTGCCTCCGCCGTTCTGCCAGGACAGATAGACACGCAGACAATCGTTGAACGGCCGGGTGCGGTGACTATTGCATATTATCGCGTTCTCGTGTCCAACCGCAAGGACAACGTGAATCTCGTAAAATGTTGTTGCATTTGGTGTCTATCTTCCTTCCTAGTATTGAAAGGTGTGTGTGTAATACTTCAGAATTGATATTTTATGTTATTTGGCTTAAATCTTGGCAAATGTTTAATGAAATATAACCAAAATATGACCTAAAATTGCAATAATGCATGTGACAAGCATGACAATATACGAGGGGCGTTCAATATATAATGCAACACATTTCTTTTCTCTGCTGATTTCTGATTTTAAAATTTGAAATTTTGTTTGGGACATCTTTGAATATTCCTGCTTCACCTCGTAAAGTTTCATTACTTTCCGATAGGTGGCAGCACTATAACTAGCCTTGAAAAAGGCGTCTGTTACTGAGGTCCATACCAAACAGAGAGCAGTTATTGAGTTTCTTCTGGCGGAAAACCACGGCATCACAGATATTGATAGGTGCTTGTAGAATGTCTACGGAGACCTGGCAGTGGACAAAAGCACGGTGAGTTGTTGGGCGAGGCGTGTTTGATCATCACAACAAGGTCGAGCACACCTGTCTGATCTACCGTGTGCCGCCCGGCTGCACACGGCTGTGCCGCCTGCAAGTTGGAACGTGTGGTCACCCTTATATGAGGTGATCGATGGATCACAATCAAACACCTCGCTGCTGAACTTGACGTCTCTGTTGGTAGTGCTGACACACTTATCCACCAGTTGGAGTATTCAAAGCTTTGTTCCCACTGGGTTCCTCGACACCTAACGGAAGTCATAAAGAGCAAAGAAGAAACATTTGTGCGGAATTGCTTGCTCGTTATGAGGCTGAAGGTGACAATTTCTTGTCAAACATTGTCACAAGTGATAAAACATTCATCACTTCGAACCGGAAACAAAACTGCAATCCATGGAGTGGCGCCACACCAGCTCTCCTGTCGCACCTCACCTCTTCCCAACCTTGATATGATCAAAATTAGCATAATTAAAAGAAGTAATTAATTCGGTGACACTAAGGCAACCGGGAGGGAGCCCCACACGCCCAGTGGCATTCACCTCGAAGGAGGAATGGGGGGGAGGGAGCGTTCTTATTTTCGTAGTCTTAGAAACGCCCTCAATAATTTAGATCAAGGCAGGAAATAGGCGATGCCAGGACAAGCCTGTTAATTGGAAGGGCTGGACTTACCCTGAGACCGAATGCGAACATTTCCCATCCAAAATGGCGAGGAAGGAACAAGGTAACCATTTCCGCTGAGCTTCATGCACAAATAATAATCTTATTTCAAGATGACTGCTCATTGTATTAACATAAGTATTACAAACAACTAAACTAGGTAACATCTTAAATATAAATAAAATGCCACACCATAAACATATGGTCCCAGTAGGTTATGATTAGGGCGAAGCGAAATTAAAACCCCGTGAATTTAAAACGCGTTTCAACCAACACATCCCTCGTCCAAGTGACGATTTGTATTCCCGCATTATAATTCACAACTAAAAATACTAAAGTAATTCCCCCAAATAGTATGAAAGGAAATAACGACATGAAGTAAGGCAAAGCTACTCCAGAAAACAAAGTTGTTTGACACAACCAAACAAGTCACTTATTGCGACCAGACCGTCTGAAGGACACCTATCAACTCCCATGGCGAGGAGCCGTTCTGACAAAGTTAAAGCCAACACCCACCCTGAAGAGCAAAACGGAAACTAAATAATGAAGAAATCCCCACCCTGAAATAATGCAACGCAAAATGAGGAGGACCACATCCCCTTCCAAAATGCCTTAACCTAAAACATGTCTTAAATTTATATCTGAATTGCCACACGACACGTGGCTAGGAAATGCACTACGAGAGTCAAATTGAAGTTTTTTAGAATTAACACTCTTAGCAAATTCAAAGTTTTGTCAGATCCCTGTTAGATAAGGTTTGTGCAATACTGTACTGTTTTATGCCTCTCCCCAGAGGAAAAGAAAATTTCCTCCGGGAAGGGGTCTTCGACACTCCCAAGTTCTGCGTGTGAGATTCAAGAAGGCTGGATACTGACTCGGTTATTGTTCGCTGAGGGCTTGCTTTCCAGGGCGAACGTGACTACCCCCTCTCCACTGTACAGTTTGGTCGTGCCAACCTAACTTGGGGGCGCAGACCACCATAACAACGACATAGTCCAAGAGAAATGTTGGTACCACAAGTGGTGCCATGACCCAAATCTTTAAGAGTTTACTCAGAAGTGCTACGACGAAATGTTCCCAGGGTAGAAACTCAACCCACTAATGGGGCTTAAAGGGGTTTCTAGGAAACTGTGCGCAGCAGTCCACTTCACAACAGCAGCGTAGAAATGTCAATCTTCCAGGGTATTAACGTCAGCTCCTTTCTCAGGCAACAAATGTAGGTTCAAGAATTTTGGGAACCAATTAGCTGGTAGCAGGAGTGCTTGCGAAATACACCAGCTCCTGGACATTGCGATATAGTAGCAATCTTCATGTAACGATGTTAAAAGTAGTTACATCATCCTAGCTGTGTGGAGAGAAAAAAAATTAATAGGGGATGGTACAATTACTTTCTAAATTTTTATGTTGGATTACTAAATTGCAATTAGTCAGCGGAAAGGATGGTTATCACCGGCACTGGAGAGAGAATTCACCATGCTCTGCTACCACTGTCGCACCTCACCTCTTCCCAACCTTGATATGATCAAAATTAGCATAATTAAAAGAAGTAATAAATTCGGTGACACTAAGGCAACCGGGAGGGAGCCCCACACGCCCAGTGGCATTCGCCACGAAGGAGGAATGGGGGGGGGAGCGTTCTTATTTTTGTAGTCTTAGAAACGCCCTCAATAATTTAGATCAAGGCAGGAAATAGGCGATGCCAGGACAAGCCTGTTAATTGGAAGGGCTGGACTTACCCTGAGACCGAATGCGATCATTTCCCATCCAAAATGGCGAGGAAGGAACAAGGTAACCATTTCCGCTGAGCTTCATGCACAAATAATAATCTTATTTCAAGATGACTGCTCATTGTATTAACATAAGTATTACAAACAACTAAACTAGGTAACATCTTAAATGTAAATAAAATGCCACACCATAAACATATGGTCCCAGTAGGTTATGATTAGGGCGAAGCGAAATTAAAACCCCCGTGAATTTAAAACGCGTTTCAACCAACACATCCCTCGTCCAAGTGACGATTTGTATTCCCGCATTATAATTCACAACTAAAAATACTAAAGTAATTCCCCCAAATAGTATGAAAGGAAATAACGGCATGAAGTAAGGCAAAGCTACTCCAGAAAACAAAGTTGTTTGGCACAACCAAACAAGTCACTTATTGCGACCAGACCGTCTGAAGGACACCTGTCAACTCCCATGGCGAGGAGCTGTTCTGACAAAGTTAAAGCCAACACCCACCCTGAAGAGCAAAACGGAAACTAAATAATGAAGAAATCCCCACCCTGAAATAATGCAACGCAAAATGAGGAGGACCACATCCCCTTCCAAAATGCCTTAACCTAAAACATGTCTTAAATTTATATCTGAATTGCCACACGACACTTGGCTAGGAAATGCACTACGAGAGTCAAATTGAAGTTTTTTAGAATTAACACTCTTAGCAAATTCAAAGTTTTGTCATATCCCTGTTAGATAAGGTTTGTGCAATACTGTACTGTTTTATGCCTCTCCCCAGAGGAAAAGAAAATTTCCTCCGGGAAGGGGTCTTCGACACTCCCAAGTTCTGCGTGTGAGATTCAAGAAGGCTGGATACTGACTCGGTTATTGTTCGCTGAGGGCTTGCTTTCCAGGGCGAACGTGACTACCCCCTCTCCACTGCACAGTTTGGTCGTGCCAACCTAACCTGGGGGCGCAGACCACCATAACAACGACATAGTCCAAGAGAAATGTTGGTACCACAAGTGGTGCCATGACCCAAATCTTTAAGAGTTTACTCAGAAGTGCTACGACGAAATGTTCCCAGGGTAGAAACTCAACCCACTAATGGGGCTTAAAGGGGTTTCTAGGAAACTGTGCGCAGCAGTCCACTTCACAACAGCAGCGTAGAAATGTCAATCTTCCAGGGTATTAACGTCAGCTCCTTTCTCAGGCAACAAATGTAGGTTCAAAAATTTTGGGAACCAATTAGCTGGTAGCAGGAGTGCTTGCGAAATACACCAGCTCCAGGACGTTGCGAAATAGTAGCAATCTTCATGTAACGATGTTAAAAGTCGTTACATCTGCCAATGTCATTTTAGGTGGTGTTGCTGGAAATTCCACAGCATACTCCAAACTCGTCCTCGCCAGTTCTGTTTCGGCAGGTACTTGGGGATTACGTATTAGCAGTTCATATGTAATCTCCTCCTCAGTGAGATATTTCACCTTCAAGTTGCGTCTAGCCATCTCACAGATGTTTCATGTAACAGAATCACAATCAAGCATTACACAGAATACAATTAATATCCTAGCTGTGTGGAGAGAAAAAAAATTAATAGGGGATGGTACAATTACTTTCTAAATTTTTATGTTGGATTACTAAATTGCAATTAGTCAGCGGAAAGGATGGTTATCACCGGCACTGGAGAGAGAATCAACCATGCTCTGCTACCACTGTCGCACCTCACCTCTTCCCAACCTTGATATGATCAAAATTTGCATAATTAAAAGAAGTAATTGATTCGGTGGCACTAAGGCAACCGGGAGGGAGCCCCACACGCCCAGTGGCATTCACCACGAAGGAGGAATGGGGGGGGGGGGGAGCGTTCTTATTTTCGTAGTCTTAGAAACGCCCTCAATAATTTAGATCAAGGCAGGAAATAGGCGATGCCAGGACAAGCCTGTTAATTGGAAGGGCTGGACTTACCCTGAGACCGAATGCGAACATTTCCCATCCAAAATGGCGAGGAAGGAACAAGGTAACCATTTCCGCTGAGCTTCATGCACAAATAATAATCTTATTTCAAGATGACTGCTCATTGTATTAACATAAGTATTACAAACAACTAAACTAGGTAACATCTTAAATATAAATAAAATGCCACACCATAAACATATGGTCCCAGTAGGTTATGATTAGGGCGAAGCGAAATTAAAACCCCGTGAATTTAAAACGCGTTTCAACCAACACATCCCTCGTCCAAGTGACGATTTGTATTCCCGCATTATAATTCACAACTAAAAATACTAAAGTAATTCCCCCAAATAGTATGAAAGGAAATAACGACATGAAGTAAGGCAAAGCTACTCCAGAAAACAAAGTTGTTTGACACAACCAAACAAGTCACTTATTGCGACCAGACCGTCTGAAGGACACCTGTCAACTCCCATGGCGAGGAGCCGTTCTGACAAAGTTAAAGCCAACACCCACCCTGAAGAGCAAAACGGAAACTAAATAATGAAGAAATCCCCACCCTGAAATAATGCAACGCAAAATGAGGAGGACCACATCCCCTTCCAAAATGCCTTAACCTAAAACATGTCTTAAATTTATATCTGAATTGCCACACGACACGTGGCTAGGAAATGCACTACGAGAGTCAAATTGAAGTTTTTTAGAATTAACACTCTTAGCAAATTCAAAGTTTTGTCAGATCCCTGTTAGATAAGGTTTGGGCAATACTGTACTGTTTTATGCCTCTCCCCAGAGGAAAAGAAAATTTCCTCCGGGAAGGGGTCTTCGACACTCCCAAGTTCTGCGTGTGAGATTCAAGAAGGCTGGATACTGACTCGGTTATTGTTCGCTGAGGGCTTGCTTTCCAGGGCGAACGTGACTACCCCCTCTCCACTGTACAGTTTGGTCGTGCCAACCTAACTTGGGGGCGCAGACCACCATAACAACGACATAGTCCAAGAGAAATGTTGGTACCACAAGTGGTGCCATGACCCAAATCTTTAAGAGTTTACTCAGAAGTGCTACGACGAAATGTTCCCAGGTAGAAACTCAACCCACTAATGGGGCTTAAAGGGGTTTCTAGGAAACTGTGCGCAGCAGTCCACTTCACAACAGCAGCGTAGAAATGTCAATCTTCCAGGGTATTAACGTCAGCTCCTTTCTCAGGCAACAAATGTAGGTTCAAGAATTTTGGGAACCAATTAGCTGGTAGCAGGAGTGCTTGCGAAATACACCAGCTCCTGGACGTTGCGATATAGTAGCAATCTTCATGTAACGATGTTAAAAGTAGTTACATCATCCTAGCTGTGTGGAGAGAAAAAAAATTAATAGGGGATGGTACAATTACTTTCTAAATTTTTATGTTGGATTACTAAATTGCAATTAGTCAGCGGAAAGGATGGTTATCACCGGCACTGGAGAGAGAATTCACCATGCTCTGCTACCACTGTCGCACCTCACCTCTTCCCAACCTTGATATGATCAAAATTAGCATAATTAAAAGAAGTAATTAATTCGGTGACACTAAGGCAACCAGGAGGGAGCCCCACACGCCCAGTGGCATTCGCCACGAAGGAGGAATGGGGGGGGGAGCGTTCTTATTTTTGTAGTCTTAGAAACGCCCTCAATAATTTAGATCAAGGCAGGAAATAGGCGATGCCAGGACAAGCCTGTTAATTGGAAGGGCTGGACTTACCCTGAGACCGAATGCGATCATTTCCCATCCAAAATGGCGAGGAAGGAACAAGGTAACCATTTCCGCTGAGCTTCATGCACAAATAATAATCTTATTTCAAGATGACTGCTCATTGTATTAACATAAGTATTACAAACAACTAAACTAGGTAACATCTTAAATGTAAATAAAATGCCACACCATAAACATATGGTCCCAGTAGGTTATGATTAGGGCGAAGCGAAATTAAAACCCCCGTGAATTTAAAACGCGTTTCAACCAACACATCCCTCGTCCAAGTGACGATTTGTATTCCCGCATTATAATTCACAACTAAAAATACTAAAGTAATTCCCCCAAATAGTATGAAAGGAAATAACGACATGAAGTAAGGCAAAGCTACTCCAGAAAACAAAGTTGTTTGGCACAACCAAACAAGTCACTTATTGCGACCAGACCGTCTGAAGGACACCTGTCAACTCCCATGGCGAGGAGCTGTTCTGACAAAGTTAAAGCCAACACCCACCCTGAAGAGCAAAACGGAAACTAAATAATGAAGAAATCCCCACCCTGAAATAATGCAACGCAAAATGAGGAGGACCACATCCCCTTCCAAAATGCCTTAACCTAAAACATGTCTTAAATTTATATCTGAATTGCCACACGACACTTGGCTAGGAAATGCACTACGAGAGTCAAATTGAAGTTTTTTAGAATTATCACTCTTATCAAATTCAAAGTTTTGTCAGATCCCTGTTAGATAAGGTTTGTGCAATACTGTACTGTTTTATGCCTCTCCCCAGAGGAAAAGAAAATTTCCTCCGGGAAGGGGTCTTCGACACTCCCAAGTTCTGCGTGTGAGATTCAAGAAGGCTGGATACTGACTCTGTTATTGTTCGCTGAGGGCTTGCTTTCCAGGGCGAACGTGACTACCCCCTCTCCACTGCACAGTTTGGTCGTGCCAACCTAACTTGGGGGCGCAGACCACCATAACAACGACATAGTCCAAGAGAAATGTTGGTACCACAAGTGGTGCCATGACCCAAATCTTTAAGAGTTTACTCAGAAGTGCTACGACGAAATGTTCCCAGGGTAGAAACTCAACCTACTAATGGGGCTTGAAGGGGTTTCTAGGAAACTGTGCGCAGCAGTCCACTTCACAACAGCAGCGTAGAAATGTCAATCTTCCAGGGTATTAACGTCAGCTCCTTTCTCAGGCAACAAATGTAGGTTCAAGAAATTTGGGAACCAATTAGCTGGTAGCAGGAGTGCTTGCGAAATACACCAGCTCCAGGACGTTGCGAAATAGTAGCAATCTTCATGTAACGATGTTAAAAGTCGTTACATCTCCCACGAAGAGAAAGTTCAAAACCGTACCCTCAGCTGGTAAAGTCATGGCTACGGTCCTCTGGCACTCTGATGTTCTCCCTCGTGGTGAAACTATCAACTCTGACGAAGCGACTTCATCATGTTCGTAGCCACAAAAATGCAAACTTACTTCTCCGCGACAACGCAAGGCCTCACACAAGTCTGCGCACCCGACAGGAGCTCACAAAACTTCAGTGGGCTGTTCTTCCTTATCCACCCTACAGCCCTGATCTTGCGCCTTCTGACTTCTATCTGTTTGGCCCAATGAAGGATGCACTCCGCGGCAAGCACTACGTGGATGATGGGGAAGTTATCGATGCAGCACGACGCTAGCTCCAACATCGACCAGTCGAGTGGTACCATGCAGGCATACAGGCCCCCACATTACGGTGGCGTAAGGCCATAGCATTGAACGGAGACTATGTTGAAAAATTGGGTATTGCACCAAAGGATTGGAGAATAACATGCTGTATTTGAATCCTCAATAAAACCAACCTGCTTTTAGAACCTGTTGCATTATACTGCATATTGAACGCCTTTCGTATATCTGTGTATAAACAATATATATATTTACTGTATGTATATACAGTATACAGATAAAGGTAATAGTATACGTCAATACGGACCAGAAATGGCAACTAGTATTCCCATTACTAAAATGGCTAGTCAGGCTAAAAGGTATAAATTTAAACATCTGCGAATAAAATTGGCCAGCGTCATTAAAGACATTGATTTCTTAAAAAATGCAGAACGCACAATCTAGTTCCGCGACATATAGGCGCGTTTCAGAAAAAGAGATTTTACAACAACTTTGAACGTAAAACACAACTAATGATCAACCGGAAAATCCTGCAACGGGAATTAAAATTTTTATATATAAAGAAAAATCAAATTTATATGAAGTTCATTTAGAGGCTGCTAACACCACGGATAAAGATGAATGGGACTCCTTCCTTCTCCATGTAGAGGAAGTTGTCGCATTCCACGCCAGTAAAAAGGTCGGCACTTTAAACAGGAAGTTAGACCAACTAATGCGGCAGGCACGCACGATGAGCAACGAGGAACCAGACACTCCATCCCATGAATTCCGAAAACCGTTCGAAAACTTATCTAATGTTGATTTTAACCAAGCGGAAATCGAATTAATGGAAAAAGGCTTTAAACACAACTGGCACTCCTCCTACAATAATAAAACTAATTTAACAGCACTAATAGCAGAATCAGAAGCGGCAATTCAAAAACTCCCAATAGATAAAAGAAATGAAACCAGACATGTCATCAACAAGAAAATCAACAAAATAATAAAACAGGATAATAAACAACCCCATGCAGAAAATATCACCAGCTTAAAAAAGAAAATCGCTCAAGAGAATTTAATAATAACTAAGGCCGATAAAGGTAATAGCATGACGAATAGAAGGAACTAGTGTGTGGACTCCGCCATTATAGCACGGTAGTTTGTGGTCCCGCCGCTACAAGCACTGCAAGCGATAATCTCCATCAACCTGTACCAGGGTTGTAGGCACTACAAGCACGCCATCAAAAAACAGCAGTTGAAAAACAAGCAACAACTCCATAAACCCATCCCCTCACTCCTCTCCCTCTCACCAACACTTCCCCCATGCAATCCTAGCACTCTACATCAAATCCTACAGCTTTTAATCACGCCAGCAGCACAATAAACTTAATAAATCCAGGCTACAAAACAGACCAAGAAACTACACTTTAAGCTAAACCAAATTCACTTCTCAGCTCGACATAAGCCATAATACAAGTTAAAACCTATACAAAACATACTCTCCCTACTGTTTTACAACTATTAAGGGACACTAGGGCTGAGTTTTTCAACTTCCACATTTTTTATCAGAATGAGTTGAAATTTAAACTGCAGACTTAGAATAGTAACACTAAGTCACATACCAAATTTTAAAACAATTGGTTGAAATCGAATGGATTGTTTACTAATTATATTATTAAAATATACCGTGTAATCAAAATGCTCCATGCGCATTAGAAATTGTGTAAAACGCTTGATATTTTCATTACATATACATAAAACTATTCTTAATATTTTAACATTGAGACATTTCAGGAAAGTGATACATGTATGCTGTCAGATTATTTTTTTCTTTATGTGCCATCATAATTTATGAATTTTGACAATTTTTCATATTTTTGTATTTTTTTGATGTGTAATTTACAAAGTGACTGGAGATATCGCAATGTTATCGTACAACACATGTGTTTCTGAAGATCCAGTGTTTTTTTTAGTAAAATTGGTGAATATCTCATGCACGTGGAGCATTTTGATTACCTAAAAATGTTGTTTGGAGATAAAAGCATTTTTATAAACCGCATGCTATATTAACCAGTTTGGCTCAATCAATGAAACTTTTTTGAAAAAAAAATCAGAAAAATACAATGTTTTGTTGTAGAGACAAAGAGCGTGGAGACCTTTCGTTTGAGTTAACCTACGACTTTCCTGGATTTCTAGTTTTAAAAGTATAGCCTACTTTCTATGATTTGCCTTCCAACTTCTTTTTACGCAGATGATATTTAAAACTGTCGCTGAGCCTTTAGAAATGGCAGTGCGTGAAAACTTTTTTACAGGGGTCCATAAGATGTATATATGGGAAAATCAAAATACAGTTATTTTGTCATTTTTGCCTAAAAACTCACCCCTAGTGTCCCTTAAACTAACTATTCGCACTCAAAACCTAAAATCCCTGAAACGGGAGCTAATTTAAAAACGCAATAGCCTAGCCCGATTGTCTCCGGCAGTGCTACCGCATATGCATTTCAGGGTGTATGTAGCCCCACCACTTCTGGTGCACCCTAGATAATGCTACACCCTCAGGGGCTCCCGGCTGGTGAGTTCGGGAGTTGGCGACCCCGAGGGATTCCTGACCTGGGTCCGTTTTCCCCTTTTGTCCCTTCCCTTTGGGGCGGACCCTCTCCTCTCTCCCCTCCTCTCTCCTCATAATCCTCTCCTCTTTTCCTTATATTTCCTTTTCTCTTTCAGATTCCCGCACTGTTTTTGTTACTTGGTTCCCCGTGTATCTAAATTCCCTTTTAGGATTATTTTGTAGGTATTTTTAATCTACGTTGCATTTTGTAAGTCTTTTCGATCTAGATTGCATTTTGTGTGTGTTTTTTAATCTAAATTGCATTTTGTAAGGATTGACAATCAAAATTGCTTTTTAGTATGTCTTTCAATATCCAGGCCGGGGTTTTTGTTAGTTTTTTGAATTTCAATTGCATTTTGTATTTTCAACCTACCCCGCTTTGTTCAAGTAGTTAAGTCTCAATTGCAATTTTGTGGGTATTTTGAATCTAAATTACATTTTGTAATTAATTTCAATCTAAATTGCATTTTGTAAGTATTGTCCATCCTAATGAGAAGTTTGAATCTACCATACATTTTGTAAGCAATTTCAATTGCATTTTGTATTTTCAACCTACCCCACTTTGTTCAAGTAGTTAAGTCTCAATTGCAATTTTGTGGGTATTTTGAATCTCCATTACATTTTGTGCATATTTTCAATCTCATTTGCATTTTGTAAGTATTTTGATTTCACTTGCATTTTGTAGGTATTTCGACTGTACGTTGCATTTTGTACGTATTTTGGACTTAACCTACATTTTGTGCGTATTTTTCAATCTATTCCTTTTCGAGTATTTTCGTTCAAAATTCCCTTATGTAGGTATTACCGCTCTCCATTTGGTGAGTAGTTTCAATCTGAGTTCCTTTTTGTAAGTATTTTCACTGCTACATAAGGCATAGTTGTTGGGGCTCACTGTCTTTTTTATCTAAACCATTTTCGTTTCATCCATAGCAGTGAGCTGTTTTTTATCTTCATCCTTTCATTGCACGCCATTTCATTTCATCAGGGGCCGATAACCTCGATGTTAGGCCCCTTGAAACAACAATTATCATCATCGCATATGCATTCGTAACTTCACAATAACTTCCAAATTACTACTAAGTGAGCTATCTGCCTGAGTAGTTACAGGTGTTACCGGCTTGTCTGGGACGATGGGTCACCAAACCGGTATTTAAACTCAATTATTACGCTTTAATTAACCAAATTGAGGGGAAACAGATCAGACCAAAAAACGTACACTTTAAGCTATACCAAATTCACTTCTCAGCTCGACATAAACTTTAATTCAACTCAAAGCCTACACAAAACATACTCTCCTTACTGTTTTACAACTATTAAACGAACTATTCGCACTTAAAACCTAAAAACCCTGAAACGGGAGCTAATTTAAAAACGCAATAGTCTAGCCCGATTACGTCTCCGGCAGTGCTACCGCAAATGCATTCATAACTTCATAATAACTTTTGTATAATTTGGTGCAAAATGATGGGTTTTAAAGCTATCTGGATTCAGTTTTTCAACCAATTTATTATGATGTTTTATGTACGGTATGGTTAATGTCAAACGCAACTAATACCATTTTATCCATAATGTAGAATCTTGGGCTTATGCCGTGTTTTATTTATTCAAACTCGACGCGTTTCGAAAGAAACCATGTCTTTCTTCATCAGGAATAAACGGAAATACGACTAAATTGTTGCTATAATAATAATATAATATCGTATGGCCTAAGAGAAAGCAACAAAGAAACTAAAAAAGGTGCCCTAAGATGAACAATGAAGTGTATCTAACACGTCCTTCGAGAAGTGTATGTGGCATTCTTTTCCAGGCCGAGAAAGTAATAACCGGAAAATTAAACTCAAAATCGATGTGGAGCGAAATATTTATGATTGTATCGATTCCAAAGGAACAATTTCAGTTGATAATTCAGGAGCTGGCTGCTGTCTTCAGCGTGTCATGGATATTATCCCTAGACTTGTTTATTTTGGGTGCCCATTCATCTTCAGAACGAAGGAAATCCGCCGAGATTTGCAATCTCGAACATCCGCCAAGTCTTCACGCAAGCTTTCGAAAGTTCAGTACCGTAGCCGACAATATGAATTGGTAAGTAGAGAGTTACTTTAAATAGTTTATGTGTGCTTGTTTTAATATGCTGGGGATTAGCCGTGTTTTTTATCTGTTTCTGTATACTCCAGGAATCTGTGCGTTCCGTAACATACAATGAAGACCGTAGTTCTTATTTCCATGAATTATATTTTCCATTGTGCCCTGCCGTGCTATTTTAATTGTAACCACTAATTACTTTTTAAAAGAGTACTAGTTACAAAGTAATTCGTTTCCCTTAGCAGCATCCCTAAGACCAGCTGACCCCGCCAGTGTGGAACTTACCCACTCTAGCGCTGCCTGGCGGGGCGCGCTTGAACTTCAGGAGTCTTCTCACTTTCTCCTTCTATTCGTCATGGTAATAGTATCGTTATTTTGAATAAAAACGAATACATCGAAAAAACAGAATCTTTTTTGAGCAACAAAAATTTCAGCAACATCAGCAAAGACCCCACAGGGCCCACACAACGGAAGCTCAAGCAGATATTAAAGAACACCGACATGATTCTAGATGAACATCAAATTAGTAAACTGATCAATATGAACCCAGGCATACCAACCCTTAGAGCATTACCTAAAACCCACAAGGATAACATACCGATCAGACCTATTGTAAATTTCAGGGGTAGTCCTGTTTACAAGCTGTCGCAATTCCTCCAAAAATTTTTGAAAAAACACTATAAATTTACGACCAATAATGCAATTAGAAACTCCATTGACTTCTGTGAACGCACTAAGGTTTTGAATATAAAAAGCTCAGAAACCTTACACACCGCTGACATCAGCGACATGTACACGAACATCCCAGTAGGCCCCACCATACATATAATAGAGGAAAATTTAAAAATGCACAGTAGGATGTCACAAGGTGAAATCAAGGAGTTCATTAATCTGTTAAAATTCGCCGTGCAAAACAATTATTTCACGTTCAACCAAAAAATCTACAAGCAAACAGAAGGTTTGGCCATGGGCTCCCCATTGTCAGGCATAATGGCCAATATTTACATTGACCATTTGGAAAACAGCAGTATCAGTAAAATAAAAGGAATCAGCTATTGGACAAGATACGTCGATGACGTTTTTCTGATAGTTGATAATGAAATCAGTGGCATCAATCACATTACAACAGAGCTAAACCAAATTGACAATAGCATCAAATTCACCACAACATCAGAAATAAATCAATCTATAAACTACCTGGATCTTACTGTCATTAGGGACACCATGGGCCTACGTTTTAAAATATACAGGAAGCCAACCCAAACGCACACCACCATTAGGAAAGATTCAAACCACCCGGCCAGCCATAAAAAAGCTGCTTTCAGGGCATATATTAACAGAGCTATTAACGTACCCCTCTCAGAACAAGATTGGAACAAAGAGCTTTCCACCATATATCAGATAGCCATAGCTAATGGTTTTAGCAAAATGTATGTCGATTCCATTTTAAGCAAAATTAAAAATAAACCAGTCACAAGTTTGCAACCAATAGAAAATAAGAAATCTGTTGCAGTTTTCACATACGCAAATCAGCTAACGCACAACATCACGAACGTTTTCAAGAAACAAGAGCTTAGAATAGCATACAGAACAGACAATACCACTATGAAACACTTATTTAACTCCAAATCAATCAACAAACAAGACAAATTCCAGAAATCCGGTATTTACAGAATAAAGTGCAAGGATTGTGATGCGGATTACATAGGTCAAACGGGGCGTAGTTTTAAAATAAGATATAATGAGCATTTCAACGCTGCGAGGCACAAAAAATTCTCAGCCATTAATAATCATATGCAGGAACGCAACCACAACTTTTCGAAAATTGAAGAAGACTTGGAAATTTTACATTATTGCAGCAAAGGCATTATGCTTAATATTTTAGAACAGCTAGAGATAGACCAAGCCTTGAGAAACAACCCGTCACACAATCTAAATGAAATCAATTTCGATAGCAATGTTTTATACGAAACATTGACAAACTTTGTCACCAATAACAAACATAAAAAACCTCCATAAATTAGATCTGGGTTCGTAGTACCACCCAAACTTCCTTTCCCCTCCCGCTCCAAGTTGCCTCCCCGCCCCTCCGCTCATTGCTTCCACCAATGGTATGCTCCACCCCTACATGTCTCACGTGGCCTCACCTCGCCTCGCCTAGACTCAGCACTTGAGTTGCAACAGCTGTTTCAAGCGCACAGGGTCACTGCACACACTGGGAGGTAAGGATTTTACAGCAATCGTTTTCTGGTTGATCATAATTAGATTCTCATTATTTCAGTCCTTTCACTAAATTAATTTAATTTTCTTTCAACAGAGGACTACTTGTTTAGTCTGGGAGTACCTAAAAGTCTTTTGCACTTGGACCAGTCAGAATGGGAATACTATTCTATTTCCGTTCCCCACATGACAAGAAGCAGAACAGGACAAGATCTCCTATCAGAAGGGAGTACCTATAAAAGTCTTTTGCATATGGACCATTCAAATGGGAATACTACTCTATTTCCATTCCCCACATGACAAGAAGCAGATAACAGAATAGGATAAGATCTCCTATCAGAAAGACGTGTGCTCATGAACAAGTTAAATGGACTCTCAGAACTTTTAACATGTGTTTTTAATATGTTTCGTGCAAAGTTTTAGTGTAATGTTTTTAATATGTATTATTAGTGTACATGCATTTTTTGGAGTTTGTTCAGTGTTTTTTGATGTATTGCCATTTGTATGAGAGGCTGATGAAGAACCGACTTGCAAGGTTCGAAACATGTACCTAACTTAGCGCAATAATAGCGCAAAACATTTTGTATTGATTTGACGGAAAGTTTCAACTGATTAAACTATTTATATACGTCAATACGGACCAGAAATGGCAACTAGTATTCCCATTACTAAAATGGCTAGTCAGGCTAAAAGGTATAAATTTAAACATCTGCGAATAAAATTGGCCAGCGTCATTAAAGACATTGATTTCTTAAAAAAATGCAGAACGCACAATCTAGTTCCGCGACATATAGGCGCGTTTCAGAAAAAGAGATTTTACAACAACTTTGAACGTAAAACACAACTAATGATCAACCGGAAAATCCTGCAACGGGAATTAAAATTTTTATATATAAAGAAAAATCAAATTTATATGAAGTTCATTTAGAGGCTGCTAACACCACGGATAAAGATGAATGGGACTCCTTCCTTCTCCATGTAGAGGAAGTTGTCGCATTCCACGCCAGTAAAAAGGTCGGCACTTTAAACAGGAAGTTAGACCAACTAATGCGGCAGGCACGCACGATGAGCAACGAGGAACCAGACACTCCATCCCATGAATTCCGAAAACCGTTCGAAAACTTATCTAATGTTGATTTTAACCAAGCGGAAATCGAATTAATGGAAAAAGGCTTTAAACACAACTGGCACTCCTCCTACAATAATAAAACTAATTTAACAGCACTAATAGCAGAATCAGAAGCGGCAATTCAAAAACTCCCAATAGATAAAAGAAATGAAACCAGACATGTCATCAACAAGAAAATCAACAAAATAATAAAACAGGATAATAAACAACCCCATGCAGAAAATATCACCAGCTTAAAAAAGAAAATCGCTCAAGAGAATTTAATAATAACTAAGGCCGATAAAGGTAATAGTATCGTTATTTTGAATAAAAACGAATACATCGAAAAAACAGAATCTTTTTTGAGCAACAAAAATTTCAGCAACATCAGCAAAGACCCCACAGGGCCCACACAACGGAAGCTCAAGCAGATATTAAAGAACACCGACATGATTCTAGATGAACATCAAATTAGTAAACTGATCAATATGAACCCAGGCATACCAACCCTTAGAGCATTACCTAAAACCCACAAGGATAACATACCGATCAGACCTATTGTAAATTTCAGGGGTAGTCCTGTTTACAAGCTGTCGCAATTCCTCCAAAAATTTTTGAAAAAACACTATAAATTTACGACCAATAATGCAATTAGAAACTCCATTGACTACTGTGAACGCACTAAGGTTTTGAATATAAAAAGCTCAGAAACCTTACACACCGCTGACATCAGCGACATGTACACGAACATCCCAGTAGGCCCCACCATACATATAATAGAGGAAAATTTAAAAATGCACAGTAGGATGTCACAAGGTGAAATCAAGGAGTTCATTAATCTGTTAAAATTCGCCGTGCAAAACCATTATTTCACGTTCAACCAAAAAATCTACAAGCAAACAGAAGGTTTGGCCATGGGCTCCCCATTGTCAGGCATAATGGCCAATATTTACATTGACCATTTGGAAAACAGCAGTATCAGTAAAATAAAAGGAATCAGCTATTGGACAAGATACGTCGATGACGTTTTTCTGATAGTTGATAATGAAATCAGTGGCATCAATCACATTACAACAGAGCTAAACCAAATTGACAATAGCATCAAATTCACCACAACATCAGAAATAAATCAATCTATAAACTACCTGGATCTTACTGTCATTAGGGACACCATGGGCCTACGTTTTAAAATATACAGGAAGCCAACCCAAACGCACACCACCATTAGGAAAGATTCAAACCACCCGGCCAGCCATAAAAAAGCTGCTTTCAGGGCATATATTAACAGAGCTATTAACGTACCCCTCTCAGAACAAGATTGGAACAAAGAGCTTTCCACCATATATCAGATAGCCATAGCTAATGGTTTTAGCAAAATGTATGTCGATTCCATTTTAAGCAAAATTAAAAATAAACCAGTCACAAGTTTGCAACCAATAGAAAATAAGAAATCTGTTGCAGTTTTCACATACGCAAATCAGCTAACGCACAACATCACGAACGTTTTCAAGAAACAAGAGCTTAGAATAGCATACAGAACAGACAATACCACTATGAAACACTTATTTAACTCCAAATCAATCAACAAACAAGACAAATTCCAGAAATCCGGTATTTACAGAATAAAGTGCAAGGATTGTGATGCGGATTACATAGGTCAAACGGGGCGTAGTTTTAAAATAAGATATAATGAGCATTTCAACGCTGCGAGGCACAAAAAATTCTCAGCCATTAATAATCATATGCAGGAACGCAACCACAACTTTTCGAAAATTGAGGAAGACTTGGAAATTTTACATTATTGCAGCAAAGGCATTATGCTTAATATTTTAGAACAGCTAGAGATAGACCAAGCCTTGAGAAACAACCCGTCACACAATCTAAATGAAATCAATTTCGATAGCAATGTTTTATACGAAACATTGACAAACTTTGTCACCAATAACAAACATAAAAAACCTCCATAAATTAGATCTGGGTTCGTAGTACCACCCAAACTTCCTTTCCCCTCCCGCTCCAAGTTGCCTCCCCGCCCCTCCGCTCATTGCTTCCACCAATGGTATGCTCCACCCCTACATGTCTCACGTGGCCTCACCTCGCCTCGCCTAGACTCAGCACTTGAGTTGCAACAGCTGTTTCAAGCGCACAGGGTCACTGCACACACTGGGAGGTAAGGATTTTACAGCAATCGTTTTCTGGTTGATCATAATTAGATTCTCATTATTTCAGTCCTTTCACTAAATTAATTTAATTTTCTTTCAACAGAGGACTACTTGTTTAGTCTGGGAGTACCTAAAAGTCTTTTGCACTTGGACCAGTCAGAATGGGAATACTATTCTATTTCCGTTCCCCACATGACAAGAAGCAGAACAGGACAAGATCTCCTATCAGAAGGGAGTACCTATAAAAGTCTTTTGCATATGGACCATTCAAATGGGAATACTACTCTATTTCCGTTCCCCACATGACAAGAAGCAGATAACAGAATAGGATAAGATCTCCTATCAGAAAGACGTGTGCTCATGAACAAGTTAAATGGACTCTCAGAACTTTTAACATGTGTTTTTAATATGTTTCGTGCAAAGTTTTAGTGTAATGTTTTTAATATGTATTATTAGTGTACATGCATTTTTTGGAGTTTGTTCAGTGTTTTTTGATGTATTGCCATTTGTATGAGAGGCTGATGAAGAACCGACTTGCAAGGTTCGAAACATGTACCTAACTTAGCGCAATAATAGCGCAAAACATTTTGTATTGATTTGACGGAAAGTTTCAACTGATTAAACTAAAGAAACATAAGGAAAATAAAATACATAAATAAAATAAAAATGAAAGAAGGAAAGAAAGGACGAAAGAAATACAGTAGTTGAAATTTGGAGAGAAAAAAATAAAATATATATATAAATATATAGTGTGAACACACTCTAAAATTTGACCCTTTCTTGTTGATCACAGAAATTGTGCATTCTTAAAGTGGTCCCAAATCTTCTGAAGTAGAGTATGTGGACGACAATAGCACATTTGAAATAAACCATAAGCTATACCGTGGCTTGCAGATGTCAATGAAGATACAATGGCTCAGCTTTGTGGTAGTTCAACTTACTGTGGTCTGTAGATGCTAAATGAGACATAATCTGCTCCGTGGCAGCATTCCAGATTATATTAATATTCCAATTACAATTCACCAGTGATAAATGCCATGGATCACAATACTTCACCATAGATGAGCCCCAAAAAACCATGAAGCTGCAATTTTGTGCCGAAAAATCATCTTGCCAGAAAGCTTTTGAAAGATTAATGAAGGAACAGGTCTCCAGTTTGAGATTAAACCATTAAGAATGGAATATGTCACATATAAGTCTATATCTGTGATGATATTTAGCAATATGTCAACTTACTTTACCTACTTTACTTACTTTACCTATTTTCGGCATCAAGAAGAGAGTTTAGTTTTGTGTGAAATAATTTTCTGTATTATTCGTAAACCCGACTTTTTGCGAGACGTTTATTCGCGATTATGTCCGAAACTAGACAGAAACCTCTCATTTTTGATATTGGCCTCTAAATTTGGATATCTCAAATTGAAGTCCAGAAATAATACGAAATAATTTATTGTCGCAATCTTGCGAAATGATACCGCTTCGAAAAATAATCGCAAAAATGCTTCGGTATACATAGACTATATTTTAAAAATCTATCCGTCTCGTGAATTTGCAACATCCAGTGTGGTTAATTCGAAACTCCATTATATGTCTATTTTTCCTCCGATCTTTGGTTCCATTGGATAATTATATAATCTAACTGGTTATCTCGAAAACTTGTATAATTTGAATTCGAAAGAAAATGTGTCCTCTTGTCGTATTATTCGTGCAATCCTCTCTGAATAATTCGTAATAACCGATATCTACTTCGAACGTTCATCTTCCAAAATCACATCCTCAAGACTGCCGGCTGACTGCACGACTTGCCTGCGGGAATCTCGTCAAACGAACAGAGATCGACGCTTGTTGCGTAAAATCCTAAAACCCGTGCCCGGCCGCGAACTTGTGTCCACGAGGACTGCGGGAATCCTGTCAAAGGTGGTTGGGCACACATCACGAAACATACTGAACCCCACTCGCCACTTTTCCCATAACCGTATAGGCTACTTAAAATTGTACGGAGAGCGAGAAGTGCATCAACCCACTTAGAAATAAGATTACTTAGCATCGCGATACTCATTTCTTCTCGTGATCCACCGTGAACTTCCAACCACAGCATAGGGGCAGCGGGAATAACATGTCCATAACTGCTCGTGAATTTTAACCATGCCCGACCTCGAGCTCGCCTCCCCCATTCTGTCAGGACAGATAGACAGGCAGACAATCGTTGAACGATCGGATGCGGTGCAGATTGCATAATATCGCGTTCTCAGTGTCCAACCGCGAGAACGTCAATCTCTTAAAACGACAGAGAGCGGTAGCGATTGCGATACATTGCGATATTTCTCCGCATTCCATGATGAGTACCACTGGATTCATGTTAAACAGACAGCAAGCGGTGTCGATTGCATAATAATACTATATTTTTCCGTGCCTGACCTCGAGGACAATACATCCGCTCAAATGGAAACTACATCATATTCCCTTCGGTAATATTCAAAACCTTATAATACAAATCTCGTCGAATGACTACCGATTATGTAAATCACGATTTTTCTCACGTGAAAACTATGAATCGTGTCAAATGGCCGAGACCGGCGCCGATTGTGGAACGTCTTGATATTTCTCCGTTTCTGACTGCGAAAACATAAATCAGTGACGATCACGTAACGTTGCATATATATCTTCGTGATCTACCGCGGGTTCAAAGGAAATCTCCCCAAACGGCCAAGATCAGAGGAACTTCTTGGTTATTGACATGTTACCCCTTCAGGCAAACTCTCTTGATGGATGGTGCTGGACCGTTTGCAATCATTTACCCTGTCTACCAGTTTGAAGCTGCTGATGAATACCATAACTAGGAAATGATACACTGATATGACTGGTAGACATATGATGTATTCAACAACATTTGAACATTGACACACATAACATGACATGACATAAGAGATGTTGAAACATTAATTAGGGTACTTACTTTTAAACAAGCCCTCCATACAACTCCCAAATCACTTATCATCCCACTTCAAAATATCCATAATTAAAAATGTATATTAGTCTTCCAATACAGCGATCTCTTCAAGGGCAGTTAAACATCGAAGTTCCATAAATGACATTCAGCATCATATTTTCACTTCGCAACAATCTCCATATCTCTGGTCCATAGATACCTTTCACACATCAACAACAGTCTTTTCATCCAACTTGATAGTACTATAAGTCCAACAGTAATACAATTTATCTCACAATCAATCACAGTCGTAACTTAAGATGAAACCAGACGTTTTGCTTAATATGTATCAACCAATGTGATCCTTTCATCTCCAGAATGTTTCCTTTCCTTAATTCGACCCGTAACACCAACAGAATACGTTAGCCTATTCTTCATTGTTCGTCAACTTGGTTCTCCAAAATACATTTGCAGTGAACTTGACGATATCTTGTTTTCTCATAGGTTAAAATCACCACAGTCCAATGTTACATTTTTAATTAACACACTGCAAACATATACCAACGACTCTACAAATCTTCTTACAACATTTCGTTACCTTCCTTCGTACCTCTTTCAAAACATCGTAACAGCTGATCGTCATCTCCCCACGACCACATAGTTACAGTCATAACCTTTTACTGTAAACTGCAAATGTATATCAACAACTTAATGAATCTTCTTACAATATCCTTCGTTATCTTTTCTTGGTACTTTTCCTCATCAACCTCACAGCTGATCGTCAACCTATTACTCCTTTCGTTGTTGTCAATCTTCAACAAAGTCCACCAGAGAACTCCCACGCAGTCCAGCAATACTATCATTCCAAGGGATCCAAGTTTTACGGGAACATCGAATGAACTCTGTTTTCAGAGAGGCGAAAACATGACATAAATTCTCCTAGACATCTACTCCATAGGGAACACAAGCTAGCATTTTCCTCATACATTACCACTCATCCGTATTCAACATATCTTTTCAACATAAATAACTTACTAGCGTTTCCAACGTCGTAATAGCTCCAGATCCATAATGTCATTACTTTCAGGTCACGTACAATCTCATAGGCTTACCACATATCAAAACTGTCAGTGGCCAAAGATACAATATTACTGTGGGAATGAATTTTGGCAAGCGAATAAACCAAACACGTCTTGAAGTAGTTTTAAGTATAAAAACGGCATTTAAACTTAAGATTACATAAGATGAGATTTAACAGAACTTGACGTGACATGACTCGACACAAAAACTGTAACTGATCGTCTTAGTTTCTCGCGACTTCCACTTGACTCCTCTACGCGGCGCCACCAGGCAGTGTCGAAGCTGGCGGGAAACCCAAAAGCGTTCATTATTTTCAAATTCCCACAATCGGCCATCCTGCAGATCATCCGCCTCGGATGATGAGAAGTCTTTAGCGCAGGGTTTGAGGAATTCAGCACAAGTAGTTGTTCGTTTAGGGCCTAAATGATTCCCTTCACGGCAGAGGTCGTAAGTGTCATTCAGCTTGACTATGGAGATTCTGTAAGGCCCAAGGTACTTTTTCTTCAATTTAAGGCCTGGTTCAAACTGGGTCCTCTTGATGGTTTTGATATCGCCAACTTGGTACTGGCGAGCAGGCCGTCGACTTCGATCAAACAACACACTGTTTTCTTGATGCACTTTCTGGATTTGTGCTCTCGCTTCTTCACGGTGTTCATCTCTCCTGGTCTCAAACTCGTCTACCATCTCTTCATTGACCAACTCAACTATACTCAGGTCATTCTCACAGCGCATTTTGGCTCCTGTCAAAAGTTCGAATGGCGTCTGCTTGATACTGCGGTTGTAAGTGGAATTCATGGCCCTTCGATCAGGTTCGACGTGCTTGTTCCAATCTCCAGGGTTTTCGATAGACAACTTGGCCAGCAAGGAAATGATCGTGGAGTTCATCCTTTCTATCTGGCCATTGGCACGAGGGAGTATGGTCGTGATCAGCGAGTGGGTGATGTTGTTGGCAGTGCAGTACTCTTCGAATTCATCTGAAATATACGCGGTTCCACGGTCGGTGACGATCTGCGCAGGATTACCAAGTACTCCTTTTTGCACGTCCAATTTATCCGTAGTTTCTTTCGTGATCGCCGTTTTAGTGGGATACAGCCACACAAACTTTGTGAAGCTATCTGTTACTGCGAGAATATGCTTGCATCCTTTTTTCATTGAATCTAAGGGTTCAAGATGGTCAGCATGGTAAGTGTGAAATGGTTTCTTTAAATAAGGGATGCAATAGTCCTTGTTTCATCGTGATGCTCATCTCAACGCTGGTACTCTTAGTCTCTTCCGATGCCTTTCCTATGTCCATCTCATCGGCTGCTACCACGTCTATTCGGTACAAGTACGCTTCTGATATGTCCTTGGACATCTTGGCACCGGTTTTGCTGATGGTAGTTATGGCTTGGTCCAGCAAGTCGTTACCCATGATAGCTGGCAACTTTAGCACATCTGCAGACACCACATAGAAATCAGTCAAGTAAGTGTCGTCGTCAACCTGGACGTCGGTTGGAAAGTTCATATGGCGTCTGCTTGATACTGCGGTTGTAAGTGGAATTCATGGCCCTTCGATCAGGTTCGACGTGCTTGTTCCAATCTCCAGGGTTTTCGATAGACAACTTGGCCAGCAAGGAAATGATCGTGGAGTTCATCCTTTCTATCTGGCCATTGGCACGAGGGAGTATGGTCGTGATCAGCGAGTGGGTGATGTTGTTGGCAGTGCAGTACTCTTCGAATTCATCTGAAATATACGCGGTTCCACGGTCGGTGACGATCTGCGCAGGATTACCAAGTACTCCTTTTTGCACGTCCAATTTCTCCGTAGTTTCTTTCGTGATCGCCGTTTTAGTGGGATACAGCCACACAAACTTTGTGAAGCTATCTGTTACTGCGAGAATATGCTTGCATCCTTTTTTCATTGAATCTAAGGGTTCAAGATGGTTAGCATGGTAAGTGTGAAATGGTTTCTTTAGATAAGGGATGCAATAGTCCTTGTTTCATCGTGATGCTCATCTCAACGCTGGTACTCTTAGTCTCTTCCGATGCCTTTCCTATGTCCATCTCATCGGCTGCTACCACGTCGATTCGGTACAAGTACGCTTCTGATATGTCCTTGGACATCTTGACACCGGTTTTGCTGATGGTAGTTATGGCTTGGTCCAGCAAGTCGTTACCCATGATAGCTGGCAACTTTAGCACATCTGCAGACACCACATAGAAATCAGTGAAGTAAGTGTCGTCGTCAACCTGGACGTCGGTTGGAAAATATCCTAGGGGATGCACCTCACTATCTCCGAAACCCTTGAGTACTATGGCGGTAGTCTTCAGCTCTGGATCGCCCATCTCTGTGTAAATGTCTTCACGGATCAGATTGATTGGGCAGCCCGTGTCAACTAATGCATTGATCTTCTGGCCCTGGAGCAACAATTCTTTCATCTTCATATTCGACTTGGTTCCCAAAGCAACGTTCACTGTCTTCTTCTCGGCATTCTGCTCGGGGTTTGGGCACTTGGAAGCTATGTGTCCGAAACTGCTGCAATTGAAGCACTTTGGACCCTGACTCTTGTGTGGACATTCTCTGGACTCGTGACTGTTCTTCTGACCACAGTTGTAACATCTCTTTACAGGCGAGGTCCGCTTCTGCCTGTTGTCTTCTCTTGGTGTATGATTGTTTGTCGTCCTCTCATTTATCGTCACCTTCTGGGAGTTTCGTGCGTAAGCACTCTTATAGATCTTCAACTTGTCCTTGAATTCCTTGATGTCCTTTGCTCCATATAGAATCATCTTGGATCCAGTGTCATCCTCGATGCCATCGATGACGTATTGTATCAGTGATTCATCATCGATTGTCGACCTGCTGGCTATTTCTGGCATCACCAGGAAATATTCGTGAAGAGTTTCAACTTTTGTTTTTCATCGGTTGGTTAGCAGTCGATGAATCTCTGCTGCGCTGGCATCATCTCGGAATTCCTTCTTCAGGGCTTTCTTCAACTTGTGCCAGGATTTGATGCCACGTTCACCCTGCACGAACAACTTAGCCAGGCCTGTCAGTGACTTTTTTGCAAATACGTATTTCTGCATCTCGTCCCAGCCCATCAACGTTGCTGTTTCCTCAAAGTCCTCAATCCAACGTTGCACCGGATAGTTCTCACTGCCGTCATAGGTTCTGACAGAGCCCTCTACATCTCGGAAAGTCAACGCAAACTTGTGTGCGACTCCACAGTTTGCAGTGTGCTGCAAGTCCACCATGTCCTGGTCGACTTCCCCTTCACTTGAGCTTTTTTCTACAGTCTTCGCTGTTTGGTCTTTGTTATGTTTTTATGGTTAGGCCTACCTCCTATTGCTTCGGAGAGTTTCTGGTCTTCGGACGAGCTAGATGAATCCAATGATGATCCTGACGTGCTAGAGGTTGAATGTTTCATGGATTTCATACCAGCCATTTTCTCCTTTAACTCACGTAATTCTTCGGCCAGTAATTCGTTTGCCTCTTTCATCTTGCTCATCACATCTTTCGTTTTACCAGTGTCTTCTTCTTCTTTGTCTTTGGGCATCCCCAGCAACGAAAGGTCTATTAAGTTGTCACAGATGCGTTGCACAAGCACTGCTTTCTCTCCCGTATATTGACTGTTTAACACTGTGCAAATGGCAATTAGATCAGCTTCGGTGAATGCGCACTCAATGAATTTCAATTTCTCCAGGTGTTCTGGTGAGTCACATTCAAACTCGAATCCTGAGAATTCTCTTAAGCGCTGCCTGTTCTTTCGATCAGGTGGCAGTTTTTCGAAAATGAGGTTATGTAACGTCTTAATCACGGCTGTCTTAATGTTATTATTCACTTTTTCAATATCTTGTAAACACGCCACTTTGTCCGCCATTTTTCTTTGTCTTTCGGCACTCGCACTAATCACTTTTCTTTTCGTCGTCTTAGGGTTCAGGATCCTTGAACTCGTCTTTTGTAGCCTGCTCGAACCACCACGTCTTTGGAGGTTGAACAGCTGCTCGTCTTCTATATTCCACGGACCCACGTCTTCGTCGTAAATCTTGCCAGAAAAATGCCGTCAATTCGCGCCTTGTCGTCTTTGGTTTTATCGCTGTAGGCCTAGCCAAAATTGCCGTTCCTCACTCAAAACCCTTAATATCTCGGACGAGCCCCCAAATGTGGGAATGAATTTTGGCAAGCGAATAAACCGTACACGTCTTGAAGTAGTTTTAAGTATAAAAACTGCATTTAAACGTAAGATTACATAAGATGAGATTTAACAGAACTTGACGTGACATGACTCGACACAAAAACTGTAACTGATAGTCTTAGTTTCTCGTGACTTCCACTTGACTCCTCTACGCGGCGCCACCGGGCAGTGTCGAAGCTGGCGGGAAACCCAAAATCGTTCATTATTTTCAAATTCCCACATTATTACTTCTAAGACATCAACAATTCTCTTCCCGACGGAAATGACAGTTCCAAAAAAAAAAAACATCTCTCTTACTATCAAGAACACATGCTTAGAAGATAGTCAAAGTCAAAGAAGGCCAGAAATAAACATTTTCAACATCTCACGAATAGAATGCATATTAACTGCACTCTGGCGGCTACTTTTCAAATCTTACACTCATAACTCCTATACTAGCACAAATGCTGCTACCTAACGGTAAACCATGAAATCAATGTACTATAGCATATTCTCGCGGATCACTTTTCATACTTGAAGCGTAGAAGAGTGTCAAGAATTGGCTCAGTTATCATAACTTTGAGAAGGCGGTTTAGGACGTGGACCATAGAGACCTAAGTCGAGTTGACTCGCACCTTAAGAACTAGATGGAGAATCGATTACTAAAAAATTACTACACTCTTCGAGTAAAGGTTGTAGACAAACTTTTAATCATATAAATGACATAACAAAGGGGACGTGAGTAGCGCATTAAATGGTAAATGAGGGGTGAGGGGGCTGTAAATAAAAGTATACAAATTAGCAAGAGGTAAACATAAAAATAAAACATACACAATGAAAAGACTATCAAAAACGGAGAGCAGAGAAGCCTAACCCTAGTTAGATTGGAGATCGTAGCGAAACTACCATTTGTGACTTCAATGGGAAAGCTAATTAAAATAAATAAGAAATAATAAGTTCATCCCACCACAGGCTGATTACAGAAAGTAACCAGAAGAGATATTCAAAAAGCATATGAAGTCGTACCAACCAAGAACAAAACCCCTTAAATGAACTAAAATATGTCTCACAAACAAGTACTACAGTAAACAGATAACTATCGGTCAAAACATCATCCACTTACTACAGTATAACACGATGACGACCATAAATAGAAAAGAAAAACATACACAACCCTTAAGTGAAACAATTTACAACCCCTCAAAACAAAACAGCACCTGACTTCATAAACTCTCTGAATAAATCTTCTTCTCGGACGAAAGTGTGAGATTCAATCATCCTGCCGAAAGTAAAATGAGCATCAATGACAATCCCCGGGTACTTGCCACAAACACACATATCACAAACTGCAAGAATAATCGATACACCTCATTTAATAAACATAAAGAGTACGCACGTTGTTTCCCGACCGAAAGCAACAAACACAAACCCATAAATTACCCTCAACTTTCGGTCAAGGTCCCACTTAAACAAGGCGTTAACCCACCCTTAACCACATGTCTAGAAACGTGATTATACCATGAAAAGCCTTTCGACACAAACCAATGAATATGTCAGCCCAGTCCTTAAGGAAAATAAGAAAACCTAGTCGGTTATCCTTAAGGTTGCACGAATGACTGACATCTCAAAAGAAACACAATAACCCTTAATACATAAACAAATAAAATATTGATGAGTGTTCCGACTATCAGACAAGGACAGAAAGTCTTCTGAAGCACAAACACGCACCCTCCAAGTCGAGGCCCAAAATACGCGAACTAACTTAAAATTACTAACCCCTCAAAAATCTAGTAACATCCCATACTATTACAAGGAGTAGACGTTAGTAAGAAATACCTCCCAAACTACAATCACGTTTCATGACGAACAATGAGAAAAATACGGCAGAAAAATAACACCAATCAAACTAATCATCAACAACAACAATGGCAATAAACCTAACATAAATAAAAACCCAAACAACAACGCGTTTCCTCTCCACGCTATGTATACAAAGGGGAGGACAATAGACAAGCAAGTATAACCAAAAACAAGTACAATCTCCAATCTAACTTAAATACCGCAGGAACTAGGGACATACTATCACCAAAGGATGGGAGGACATGACACTATTTGCTTAACTGCATATTACATTTCACTCTTTGATAATAGGCTTCAAGATAAAATATGACACTTATCTTTGGATACGACGTTCTGGATGTTCTCGATGATATAACATTTTAATAACAATTCCATTTTCCTGTCCATTTAAGTTGTGGTATCAATAGCCATAATCCCATCATGTCCCATCGATCGTTTCCAAATCCGGTAGATATATTCATAATTAGACAACAGCATCTTTAAGTAGACCAAACGGTAGTAGAAGTTATGTCTCCGACCCTCACTTCTTCTCTTTGTTAACACGATTCTCTCGACATAACAATAACTGCAGTCGAGCTCCACAGAGCCAGAGCACAAACTCCACAGCGGGCGCGTTTTATTTACTCCAGAACAGGTTGCGCTTCAAATATAAACCTACAGATGGCAGACTATTCAACAACTCGTATCTCATCGGTCCGTTAATGACGTAGTAACGGATCAACTTCATGTACACAAGACGGCATATTTGCTGAAACAACTGATTTGATATTAAATATCCATTATTTATTTTTACCTTTTACATTTTTATAACAGCATAAGTGAATTTTATTCACTGCTTTAAACACAGTTCATTTTTGTTTTTCTTCACCATGCGATGAGCTGCTATGCTTGCCGACCGCACATGTATCTTGAATTAAAAGGTAACTAAAATTAACTAACGGGTAACTAAAAGGTAAATAAAAAGTAACTAATTTTTACTTCATCCTTAGATTAGACACCCTGAATATGAAAACGTAAACACACAACACCATGGCTAAACTCGCGTTAAAGCTAATCCCTCATAAAATTTACGATCGCGACTGAGTAGCAATGCACACGTACCATGTTGCTTACAGCATACTGTGGAGTGAGTGAGGAAGGTACGCAGACGCTTGGAGCTATCAAGCGGCCCGAATTTGAAAAATAACCGAAAACGTTTCCTCGATCGTAAAATGTATGAATGGTTAGCATTCCAGGATTAAACAGGTCACAAGCCATGGCTGGAATCTCGGTACTTCCCGAGTAACCTTTCACAAAAATGCTACACTACAACAGGCACTCCAGAAGATACATCTATCACCTAGAACCTCTTTGCAACAATTTGTGGGGGGAAATACATGTTTCAGGAAACTGCCAAAAGGGAAGCACTTTTCATGACCTGATAGATATTTTTTAAATTTGATGAGATTAGCAATGGGCCTTCCAATACTCCTGGAATTCAGTTCTCAAAAGTACTGTTTTCTTTCTTTCAGTGCATGTAAATTGTGTAAATATGCATTAATTTAACATGTTCCAGGAATGCCAAGAACTGCGGAGCATTGAAACACTGTATCCAGACAGTCTGGGAACACCAAAAGCTTCCTCCTGATAATGGCAACGTGTGTCAGATCTGTAAGGATATGGTGACACAGGCCCGAGACCAGCTGGAAAGCAATCAGACACAGGTATTTATTTTATTCTCATCTTGCCTTTCGCGAGTTGTTTATTCGGGAAATCTTCCAAAATTTAGAGAATCTTCACTTATGTCATAGACCACAAAATTTGGAAAATATCTCGAATTGAAGTCACGAAGTATCGTGAGATAATACTGTTTCAAAAAATGATTTGTGAATTATCACAGAAACGCTTTTAAAATTTCCCTGTATCATTAATTTATCCACATACTTCGCCCCTCATACAGGACGATTAATTCAAAATTCCTATATTTGCGAAATTTAATTTTCCATCTGATTTATAATAGATATTGATACGTTCTATCCCTAGTAGAAAGTTCGTTAATTTGATTAGTGGGTAAAAGTACAACACAATTGGTCTTTTAAAGAATATTAGTTTTATTACAGGTCTACAAACATACACCATGCACATACACACACACTCACTGAGTCTCACTTCATAAAACACTACTAGTCACTATTAGTTTCCACATTTACTTTCACACCACTGTCCTCGCTATTTATGTTCACTCTGTCCGTGAGTCGTTACTGTGTTCCAGCTTACACTCACACGTACAGTCTACACAGGTTCTCTACAGCCCTGCACCTGCCACTTCACTTACTTCCAGAGTCCTCTTGCTGATTCTTGTGCGCTCTTGCTCGTCCCGTGTCTATCCCAGATCCTCGACCACGTCTTCCACCGCGACACCTCCAAGCACTCCACAGTCCTGACTCAAAGTTGCACCCTGGCAGACAGGCTTCCACTCTGTTACTGTAGACGTCCAGTAATAATCGCTGTACTGCTCCGCACTCACTCACAGAACTAAACACTCATAAACACTCCAATACTGTCCAGTACACTTCAATACACTACTCCTGCTCGACGCGGCTCGCTGGTATGTATGGAATCAGTCCCTGGCCTGGAAATTTCTAAACGTCACAACTCCTTGCGGCAAAGGGTTTGTTCTAGTCGGTTCTAAGTCCCGACTTTACGTGTATTCTCTGCCCGGCCCGCGATGACTCACAGGTGCTCCGCTATTGTGTCTGCCAATGCTAGGGGCTGATGGTGCTGTCCAAGGCCAACGAGACAGCTGCCTTGGTCTGTCACACTGCCACTCCCCCGAAAGTCTCCTGCCGTTCCGCGGTGCCACGTATTCTCTGGCCGGCCCGCGATGACTCACAGGTGCTCCGCTATTGTCTGCCAATGGGAGGGGCTGATGGTGCTGTCCAAGGCCAACGAGACAGCTGCCTTGGTCTGTCACACTGCCACTCCCCCGAAAGTCTCCTGCCAGTCCGCGGCGCCACGTAACAATATAAAATTAAATGGTTATAATTGAATTACTGTTTCTCAATGGATACAGAAATTTGTGTTAATTGGTTATCTCGAAAACCTGTATTATTCATAATTCGAAAGAAAAATTTTATATGCTCGGCATCGCTTGTACATTCATACAATTCTCCCCAAATAATTCATAATATTCAATACCTACTTCGAACGTTCATCAGCCAAAATAACATTATCATGACTTGTGTGCGGAAATGTTGTTAAACAGGCCGAGATTGGTGCCGATTGCATAAAAACATGATATGTTTCTTCCTTGTGACCACGTGCACTGCGGGAATCTTGTCACCGGAAAGTGGGTGCCGATTGCGAATACTACTTGCGACTTTTTCCCATGCAAGGTGTATCCAAAACAGAACCTTCAGTTTCAAATGTATGAATTACATTGTAAACAGCCTTACTTGTTGGTGGATTTGACTCAAAATATTCTCTTCATTCCCTCAGTACAGCACTTACACCGCTTTGGTAAGCAGTCTTTAAAGCGAAAATTCTCTCTTCTTTCGTTAAAAGCACAACAGTTATCATCATTGTTACTATGGTTACGATTCAGTTGTTAACACTATGCTTCATTTCCTGTTTTCTGGCTGCGTGGCTCAGGGGTAACGTTCTCGCTTGCTGAGCCCAAGGTTGCAGGTTCGAAACATGGCGCAGTCAGCTGGCATTTGAGGGTGCTCAAATGCGAGGGAGCCGTGTCAGTACATTTACTGGCACGTTAAAGATCCCCTTCGGGGCAAAATTCTGGCACCCCGGCGTCTCGAAAAGCCAGTTTAGTTAAAAGGGGCGTAAAACCAATAACATTATTATTATTATTATTATCATTTCCTGTTTCTTATCAACCATACCGTACGTAGTACCAACCTAGTTGCATTTCCAAAGTGTGTAGAGTCTTTTGCGCCACCCTGTGTATATACATTGAGGTGAGAAAGAGAACGCAACACTTAACTTTTGTAAATTATTTCTATTTAATCCTCTCAGTGCCACGCGCCGATTAGATCGGCTCTCGCTGCTCGCGCCAAAGCCAATTCAATCGGCGCGCTGTTTATCTTATATTTATAGATTTCTGTAGACATATGTCCGTGATTATTTCATACCGTTGGAAAGGTCAGGTTTCAAGCTTGCCTGTGCGGTGTTCTACTTTTTTCCTTCGAAGTCCGTTACGCGATAGGTTTGAGTTTGTATTCATGCCCTCCGTTTGCGCTCCTCCAATCACACGCATTCCCGCCAAAATTGCGGTGTAGTTGTTTTCTTCTAGTTGACGTTTTCTGCCTACAGATGAATCTAAGAACTTTCTACAGCTGGAAACGTGGTTTTTTTTCCCAAATATGACTCTTAGGTGTCTTTAATTTAGGCTCAAAACTTATTTTATTACAAAAAAAATTTAATAATTATGATAATAATCTCAATTAAAAAGGGTTAAATGCCGTATTTACTTTTATGAACTTAATGTATGAAAGAACGAGGTGTTGGTTATAAAGCAAAGCAAAAATAATGATTATATCGTTGGAAATGTGGTATTTATGATTATTTTTTTTCGAATAGTCTGCATGACCATTGAAAATGGCTTGGCATTCTTGGCAAGTATTTCAGGAAATGGCTTGGCACTAAGAGGGTTAAATGCTATAAAATACACCTACTTGATCATTACTATCTTAATAGATAATACGCTAAGGTGTATGCTTCACAAAACTCAAGCTCCTAAACCAGAGGGAGTTAGAAAGTGTGGTTTGTACCAAAATCTTCCAAATCGTCTCAATAGTACAGGAAAAATTTTGCATTTCTTGAAAAATGAATTGAAATATATTTATTTGTTTATAAAGTTCTTTTAAACAAATAAACAAGACGATAGCTCCTGGCAGAACTGTGTCGCGTACACCCCTCATAGCACTAGAACCGGGCGGGTAGTCTGTACACATGGGCAGAACTGTGTCACGTACAGCCTGCATAGCACTAGCGCCGGGCGGGTAGTCTGTACACATGGGGTGCACAGAACCCATTATGAGCGAGTTCTCGCACGGGTCCGCTAGTTTCTTATTAAAGCACTTAGAATACTTTTACACACATTTGAACATATAGACATCTTTTGTAACATTTCAGCAAGTTTTTGACACTAGATTTTTCTACTGTCTTTTCATGATAATTAACAACATTATGCAGATTTTGGAAAATTGTGTCCAGCATTAAATTTGTCACTGTATATTGAATATCTGTTCTTTTTTTTCCTTCCCTCTCAATAAACTGCACACATTGAATACTCAGAAACCCGTATTGCCTCCTCTGGCACTCCGTAATTCCTGGAGTCGCTGTGGCATGCTTGTAATGAGTGTTGCATCGTCCTCCTGTGATATTCTCACCCATTCTTCCCGTAGCATCATTCGAAGTTCTGCCAAAGACTCAGGAACACGTCTTCTTACATTTCTCCCCATAATATCCAACATGTGCTCGATGGAGTTCATACGTAGAACGATTTCTTTCCAAAATTCCCGTCCTGAAAAAAAAAATACATGGCCATTGGCTGCATTATTAAAAATTTTAAAAA
The DNA here is from genome assembly GCA_946902985.2 of Meconema thalassinum. Classification (NCBI taxonomy): domain Eukaryota; kingdom Metazoa; phylum Arthropoda; class Insecta; order Orthoptera; family Tettigoniidae; genus Meconema; species Meconema thalassinum. Next base: position 291,414,221 of record OX336396.1, on the reverse strand, counting down.
TGTGGACTCCGGGCAGGCCACGCCAAAGTCTGGATCTCCACTCCTTCCAGGTACTGCTGCACACAACGAGCAACATGGGGCGTGCATTATCTTGGATGAGGTGAAATCCACCCCCAATAAAGGAGCTAATGGCACTACATGCTCCCGCGAAATTTCTTCAATGTAACCGTGGGATGTGAGAGCACCATTCTCTATGAAAACAAGCTCCGTCCTAACCTCTAAGCGGATACCTCCCCAAACCATGACTGATCCTCCATGAAATGGTGTTTAGGAAGAGAAGGTAACGGGGGGAATACCTCTCTCCAATTCTCCTCCATACTGTCTGTTTTCCATCAGGTGATTTCAGGCTGAACCGCGACTCATCTGGGAAGAGTGAAAAAGTTAGGTGTTTTTTTTTTTTTTTTTTTTTTTTTACACCTGAGTGTGTATATATTGTTAGGGCCCTAAGGGCACATAGCACCCTTAAGAGAGAGATCCATATGGCTAATACACTCCAGACATCTATCTACAACTAGTCTATGAATAATACTACATCTATAATCATCCCTAAACACACCCCTGCTATCTACACCATCTGCCCAACACTCTACACTATTTTCACCCCGGAAACCATCCCTAAAGCTGTAAGCAACAACAGCAACACATTTCTTTCCACACCAAGCCGGCAGAGCTAGCCACAGCTATTAGCCAAGCGCTTGCCTCACACATAAACAAATACACAGGAAATGTTTACCGGAATGGTAATGTGCTAAACCAGCAGTCAGCACTTCGAAATACTTAAATAACCCTTCAAAACATGAGGAAGGATCTGTCTCCTCCAGAATCGCTGCCCGACCGCTGAGTGACGTCTCCGCACCTCCAGTGTGTACTTCTCAGGATTTCCCTAATTGCTTGTCATCCTTTCACTTTACCACACCTTACTACATTGTACACCATACTTGTTCAAAGCTATCCCTTATTTCAGGGACGCATTCACATGCATACTATAGCTCTTAGTTACAGTAATACATTTTTATCATAGAAGCCCTACTGTTGTTATTGTGTCCTCACATCCTACTTCACGGCCTGCTTCCCCACTCACACTTTGCTTGTAGAACAAAGTACTGGGTCAGCACTATTATTTCACTCACGCCAAGCGACCTTGTCCTCCAAAGTGCTTTGCTCATAACGCAGTGTCGGCAGCCAAGTCATAGTTCGCTCGCTCCTACCTTAGTTTGCAAGACAGTAGCCTCACCCCTAGGGAGCAGCGCGTGCTTGTGATCCCTCATCCGCAGATCTTTATCCTTCGTCCACCACACCTTCCCGCACTCGTTTGGCGTCTCTCACACCCGTTCAAGTCCCCTGATCACACACCGCCCTCGACACCTACTCACCCCCTGTTTCTACTCCCACATCAATATAATGGACTATTGAAGAAGGAGAAAACTAAGGGATGACATGTTTCGCTTATCAATATTATCATTCAAGTACAACAAACCAAGCGTTTTAGCAATTAGCCCCCAAAATAGAACTACAGTATAGTATATGTCTATGAACTGTTTGTATCCTGCTTCTGTAAGCTGCTTTGTCCACTGTGATTACCATGAGATTAAACAGTAATCACTTGCTCTGGCGGCTGGGTAGAATGTTTTCATCAGAGAGTAATAATCTTCTCTTCTTTATTAGGATATTCTACAATGCAGTAGTTTTCCTTTAACCCAAGAATGCTCTATTCCTCCACAAATTTCAGTCTTCATCATCTTCCTCAGTTAAACCTCTGGTAGCCATGATTCTCTTTACACCATCCATCCATTGTTCTCTTGGTTTACCCAAATTTCAGTTTGCCTTCAGCTTCCCAATGTAACAATAATAATATCGTATGGCCTTGGGTGCCGCATGCTAGCTTTGTTATTTGGTACTCAAATTTTTGTTGTTCCCTGGAGCGCTATGAAAGTCAAGGTGGTTAGATATCTAAGCTCCTTGACACTAGAGCGCTTTCTAGTAGAGAAAGAAGGAACTTTTGTGTTGGCGGAAAATCCCGAGATTAATTTTGCCATTATGAATACGGCCTGCTGAATTCAAATGGGTTCTTTAACATGCCAACAACGCTTGACATGCGTGTAGTGATTTTTGTCACCTTTCAAAAATAACTTATCACAGCCAGGAGCGAACATGCAAGCTTGGGGTTAGTAATCATAAGATTAATTGGAGGATTATCCATTTCACAAGGTCCGTATTGGCGTGTACAATAACTATTCTAATGGGGTGAGGGGGTCTCCGCCCAATCAATACAATTAGAATCGTTATTAGTAATCAGACACGATAACCACTCACCCACCGTGGAAAGCAGATAATATAGATAATATTGCCCGTGAAACTTGTGAAGAGTATCTATGAAGTTGGTACACTGTACTGTTTCAGGAGGATCTGCGCGCTGTTTTCGAGGGCTCGTGTCGCCTCATCCCCCTCAAGGTGGTGGCCAACGAGTGCATCAAACTCGCCGATGATTTTGTTCCCGAGCTGGTGGAGACGCTGGCTTCTCAGATGAACCCACAGGTGGTATGCTCCGTGGCCGGACTGTGTAACAGTGCTCGCATTGATCAATTGTTGGCACGAGCAGGAGAACAGGTGAGCACAACTGACGATTTCATCATGCTAGAGAGGGGAAATCGGGAGGAAGAGCTGCAGGACTCTTTATCAACCTGCTTTCGGTTTTCACCATTCTGTAAAGGATTGTTCCAGGAAGGTTTTTGTAGAAAAACATTCATGTATGACCAAAGGACAATAACTATTTCAGTGAATCGAGTCTAAGAAAAACCCGCCGTCCGTGCGCTTTGTAAGCTTACGCTAGGCAAATTGTTAAACATATCTATATACAGTGGAATCTCGTTAGCGCGTTCTCGGTTACGACGTTTTCCCGTTTAGCGCGATGATTTTCTCAAGTCCCAGTCCCAATTCTACAAAATACATGTTGATATATCCCCTTAATACGTTCTCTATTCCCGCTTACGACGATCAAATTTCCGTTGTACTATTTGTAAGCGTACCGGATTTTATTCTTATTTCATTATAAAATTCGGCTTCTGGAAAACACGGCGCGATATTGCCTCATATTCTCTGATAGTTATTGACAGTGTGGATGATTTCATTGTGTTTGACGGCGTAGAAGTGGCTATAGCTATGACGCAACACAGGTGACGTGTCTCTCTCCCGCTGCCCTTCACCCCCTTCCCTTTGTTTATTTCTCACGTAGGCGCATTATTGTCTTCGTGTTCCGCACTATTGTCTTCTAGTTCTTAGTGTTCACGACCAGTTATGACTTATTTTATTGCATGTTTCATAATGGATAAGAAGAAAGTACGGCAGATAACTAATGATGAGAAGATGAAATACATTCGAGACGTGGACTGCAATTCTCACATGAAGCGTGTGGATATAGCGCGAAAGTGGAACATTCCTCCGTCTACACTGAACACGATTCTCTGCAAAAATAAGGAAATCGAACGTGCATTTGAAGAAGGGGTGAGCGGCATAAGGAAACGTGTGCGAGAGGGACAGTTTCCTGAACTAGAAAGCACTTGATTGAAGTGGTTCAAGCAAGCCCGTGCTTCAAACATGTTTTCGCGTGCGCGGTCGCCGGCAACAGAGCAGTCACTGACGGAGCGCGAGAGCGAGAATGTCCTTGCTGATCAAATATAAAGAAAGGCCCTGTATTGTGTGTTTGGAAGTGGATGGGGAACATTTTCAGTATCTACTGTAAATCATGGCCAGTAAAACTGCATGGTAGGCTACTGATTTTAAGCACTGTATTCTGCCGTGGGCCTACATATGCGTGCGCGGTCGCCGTCACTGGCGGAGCGCGAGAATGTCTTTGCTAAGCAAAAATAAAGACCCTGTATTGTAGTGTAGAGGTAAAGTAATTCATTTTTATGTTATTTATTCCGTATAAGTTACTGATAACCTATGTTTATGTCGTGACTGTAGTAGTGCATACAATCACTAGGTCGGCGATTTAACGTCCATATATACGCCGCGTTCTTTCTTATACGTTGTAAATGCAGTATGGTGTTTTTCGGTAGTACGTTTTCCCGCATATGACGTCCAAATTTTTCAGTCCCTTGAAAAACGTACTAACGAGATTCCACTGTACTATGAGTGTAAGAATTGTTCAGCATGAAAAGTTCTACAAAAAAGTCTGCGACGCATATCCTCAACTAGAGCAGTTTCCAACCGCAGGTTGGGTCTGCTTGGAGCACAAGCCTCTCCATCGTTTTCTGTCCATCCACCATTTCTCTTCTGTCACTGTTGTCCAATTAACTCCTTTTCTCTCGACACTTTTCTTCACCCCCTTTATCCACCTATCCCTTGGTCTTCCTCTAGGTCTCTTTTTCTTCCACTCCATTTCCAATATTTCCCGTGGTATTCTCTCTTCTCCCATTCTTTTCACGTGTCCATACCACTGTAGCCTTGATTTTTCAATCCTATCCTGTAGGGGTTCTTCCTTTAATATTTCTGACTCTGTCCATACAGGTTACACCTATACGGCTCCTCTGAAACTTCATTTCCACTGCTTGTATTCTGCTTTTATCTCTCTCCCTAATCACCCAAGTTTCTGATCCATACGTTAAGATAGGCACAAAGTATGTCTTGTACATGATCCCTTTACATTTCTGTGGCACATCCTTGCTCCATATCAGGTCTCTAACACTCTTGAAGATCCATCAGCACACCTTCCTCTTTCATCTAATTCCAAGGCATTTCCCCCATTTTCTTCAATGACACTTCCCAGATACTTGAAGCTCTGCACTCTCTTCAACTGCTCTCCGCCTAACTTTATCCCCGATTATACTCTGTCCTTCTCACGTGTTATCACCACTTCACTCTTTTGCGTCGAAAACTTCATTCCATAGGATGACACTACTTCCTCCCATGCATTGAGTTGCTCCTGTATATCTCTTTCCTTGTTTGCCCAGATCATCAAGTCATCTGCCAACACCATTGCCTTCATTTTTTCCTCCCCAATATGTGTGCTACATTTTGCATCACTTCATCCATCACCATTACAAAGAGCAAGGGCGAGAGGGCACTTCCCTGCTTTAGACCATTTGTCAACTCAAACCATTCTGTTCTTTCCATACAGACTTTCACACAGCTTCTGCTTCCCTCATACATACCTTTCACTCTCATCACTACTTCTTCTGTTATTGCTTTGGCTCTCATCGCTTCCCATACTCTGTTTCTTATGACACTGTCGTATGCCTTTTCAATGTCCATAAAGGCCAATACCAAATCTTCCCCATATGCGACGCATATCTCTATCTTTAATACATCGCCCACTATAAGTGTTTTTACGTTTTCACCTATTCCAACAATCTCCACTCTGTGAAAATTTCAATTACTAGCTTCGGAGCGAGTTTATGAGCTAGCAAGTGAGCTTATCACCCCAGCTTCGGCCAGCATCAAACTGTCGAGTTAAGACTGCAGAGAAGAGTATATGTGTTTGGAGTTTCGGTGTGTCACTTCGGCTTTTCTGAATAGTGTCTGGGACCTGCAGTATGTGCGCCTTTTAAGCTTACGCTGGGTAAACCGTTTAAAGATACCGGGCGAAGCTTGGGCGGGTTGCGAGTTAACAATAAAATTTACAAGTATAAACAAAACAAAAACAATAAACATGAACTCAAATAGAATGGAACTATTTTCTATCAACAACCATGCAGGCACGCACTCAAACATCCTGGAAGAAAATTACCTCTAGCTTCCATTCATACAATGCCGATGACAATGCCTCACCAGCCCATACATCTGAAGAGCTGCAACAGTCGGTCAACCGTTTCAGGAGTGCATATGAACGTTTTGGCCTTATCATAAACATTCAGAAGACCAAAGTATTAGCTCAACCTGTTCCTGGAACCTCTATCCCAGGTTTTGATATTACTATCTCTGGCACATCATTGCAACAAGTCGATCACTTCTCATACCTTGGGAGTATTCCTTCTACGCAATGTACTGTTGAGAAGGACGTGGATAACAGAATCCGTGCTGTGCATGCAGCGTTTGGACGTCGTGTATTCCAGAGCAAAAATCTAAGAATCTGTAGAAAACTAATGGTATACCAAGCTGTTGTCATTTCTACGTTGCTCTATGGATGTGAGATCTGGACCCTATACCGCCAGACCATCAAAGAACTGGAACGCTTTCGCCTGCAGAAACTCCGTTCCATTATGCACATCAAATGGGATGACTATAACGAATGCTGCGGTTCTCGAGAGAGCAGAGATGGAGAGCATACAGGCCATCATCATTAGTCACCGGCTTAGATGGATCGGTCATGTCCAACGCATGAATGACGGCAGACTCCCACGGAAAATCCTGTACCAGTGAGCTCAGCACGGGCAAGAGACCTCTAGGAGCATCTCGGAAGCGTTACAAAGACCAGCTTAAACAAACCTTGAGGAGTGTAGCCATTGATCCTGATAATTGGCATACACTTGCGGAAGATCACGCACGTTGGCGTGCAGCCACCTCGGCTGCGGTTTCTCATTTCGAAGAAGAACGCCGAAGGCAGGAAATGGAAACTCGTCAGAGGAGAAAGCTGCGCCAGATATTGCCACGTCTCCACCTTCCATCATCTGCCTTGTGTGCGGCCGTATGTTCTATGCCAGAATTGGTCTGTTGAGTCACCAGCGACATCACCATCGAGTGAATACAAATTAGTAATGCAGGAAAGAAACATACACTCGGATACGAGTATTGGCAGCCGACGACGACAATCCCAAATGTACAAGGTCATTAAAATAATTATTTCCTGAAAATTAAAAACCATCTACAAAAAATGGAAAAAGGCAAAAACATACATCGTAAGATAGGAAAAAAGTTCAGAAACTGGAAAAATTCATAATACAAAAGTGACATTCGAGGATCTAGGACGCAACAAAAGAATACATTAATTCAGTCTCTGGTACATTCGACCAAAAATTCAACTAACCATTCATTCATCCACATATTCTATCAGTCAACCAGTCAAACACAAATCTCACGTGAAAAACATCTTGTCTGCCAAAGAAAGCAATGAGCTGCGGGTAGTGTCTGCGCGCGGCAGCACCTACCAATTGCATCTTTCTCTGGCCCATATTCTTTGGGCCCGTTTGACTAGATTATCACTATCCTGAAGGTTTGGAGTATGTGGCCCGAAACTGAGAAATATTCCGTTGTTATGGAATTAGCACTGCTCTCCACCAGATTGAATTCCAACTGTCCTAAAGGTTAAATGTTCGCGCAGTTGGACATGGGAAGATATTGTGGCACAAATAGGTACCATAATGATGGTAGTCTCCCATAAGTCCAACCCCTCGTCCACGTCGTGGGAGACGGGCAACGGCATAAAGGGATCGCCTGTAGGGGCGAAGTACAGTGGGGACTTCGTGTGCACCGGGACCGTTGCGGTAGCTGTGAAGGAACCCTGAAAAGTGACGGCTAACGGGGCTCTGGTGAAGCTACGATAGGCCCAGCAAGCCAGTAGTGGATAAAACCAAATGCTTTCAAAAATGGAACGAGCCTCGGACACGATGGATTTAATAGAAGACGACACGGTTGTACACACGGACTAAGATTTGGAACTTTAAACCTAAGAACGCTGACGGGGAAGGTGGAGGAGATAGTGGGTATGATGGAAAGAAGGAAGTTGGATTTATTGGGATTGGCAGAAACAAAGTGGAAAGGGGAAGGAAGGAGAGAACTGAGAAAAGGCTATAGACTGTACTGGAGTGGGAACGAAGAGGGAAAGAGGAATGGAGTGGGAGTAGTAGTACGAGATTGTTTAAAAGAAAAAGTGAGGAGAATAAGTGATAGGATGATGAAAGTGAAAGTAGCACTGAGGGGAGAGACCATAGAAATAGTGCAAGTGTATGCTCCACAAATAGGCTGTGCCTCTGAAGAGGAGGAGGAGTTTGAAGAGGAATTGCAGAAGCAGCTGGTAGGAAGAAATATGATTGTTATGGGGGACCTGAATGCCCATGTAGGAAGAGAAAGACAAGGTTATGAGAGTGTTCTAGGACCAGAGGGTTGGGGCGGAAGAAATGAGGAAGGAAAGAGACGGTTGGACTTCTGCCAGAGGAACAGCCTGCTAGTTGGGAACTCCTGGTTTAAGAAAAGAGAGAGCCACACAATCACATTGTACAGTGATGACTTGACCAGGAAGTCGGTGGTCGACTATATACTGTATGAGAAGGAACTAAATAAGAACATCACGGACATCAAGGTTATACCATCGGAGAACCTGATAGCGACCATCGATTGCTGGTAATGAACCTGAGAGGGAGAAAGGAGAAGAAAGGGACTGAGAACCAGGAAAGACGTATAAGGATATGGAAACTGAAAGAAGGGGATAGAAGGGTCGAGTACCTCAAAATGGTAAAGGATGGAATTCCAACAGATGAAGAAAGAGGGGTGGAAGAGGAATGGGCTAGATTTAAGAAGACACTAGTAGGTGCAGCAGAAGCTGTATGTGGGAGGACAAGTAGTAAGAAGAGGTGGAAGGAAACACCATGGTGGAATGAGAAGACAAAAGATATAGTAAGGGAAAAGAATAGAGCCTTTAGGAGGTGGTATCAAAATAGGACAGTAGAGACAAGGGAAGAGTACCAGGAAAAAAAGGAGGCGAAGAGAGTAGTGGCTGAGGAGAGAAGAAAGTGGATGGAAGAGTGGACAAAGGTAATGAAGGAGGATAGTGAAGGTACAAAAAAGGTCCTGTATGGGATGGTAAAAAATAAGAGGCGGAGGGATCCTACGGATTATGTTAGAATGGTGAACAAAAGGGGACAAGAGATAGAAAATAGGGAAGAACTGAAGAAAATGTGGAAAGAATATTTTGAAGAACTTCTGAACCCAAATGGAAACCACGGCGAGGAGGAAGAAATCGGGGAAGAGGAAGATCAACTGCAAACAGAAAATGACTTAACATGGAAAGAAGTGGAAGATGCAGTGAACAAGATGAAAGGAGGGAAGGCACCGGGTGTGGATGAGTTGAGTGTGGAGATGGTGAGAGCAGCAGGAGAGGTGGGGATACAGTGGTTGTACCGAGTGATGAGGACAGCATGGAAGGAAAGGAAGACCCCAGAGGACTGGAAAAAAGGAATAATTGTCCCGATCTTCAAGAAAGGTAGTAGAACAGATTGCAGAAATTATCGGGGAATAACAATGATGAGTCATTCTGCAAAGATCTTCGAGAAAGTTTTGAAAAAGAGAATTAGGACAAGGATAGAAGGAGGGATGAGGGAAGAACAACATGGCTTCAGAGCAGGAAGGTCTACAGTGGATTTGATTTTTGCTGTAAGGCAGTTACAAGAACAGCACTATGAGTATGGAACAGATCTACTGATGGCCTTCCTGGACATTGAGAAAGCATATGACAGTGTATGCAGAAACAAAGTATGGAAGTCCCTGGAGGATAGAGGAGTAGAGAAATGGACTATAAAGAAGATAAAGGAGATGTACATGGGAAGCGTGAGCTGTGTGAAAGTAGGAGGAGAGAGATCAGACTGGTTGGATCAGAGAAACGGACTGAAACAAGGAAGTGCACTGTCACCGTTACTTTTCATTGTGGTGATGGATGACATAATGACCCGAGTGGCACAAGTAATTGGGGAAGGAAAGATGAAAGCAATGGTGTTTGCAGATGATTTGATGATTTGGGGAAACAAGAAGGAGGAGGTACAGGAACAGTTGGACGTGTGGGAAGGAATAATACAAGGATATGGGATGAAATTTAGCATAAATAAGAGTGAGATGGTGATCACAACAAGGAAGAAGGAAAGAACCACAACGGGAATAACAATTGGTGGGGAACAGCTGAAGAAAGTGGAGAGTTTCAAGTATCTGGGAAGCCTGATACTAGATAATGGAAGAAACGATAGAGAAATAAATGAGCGGGGGAGACAGGCAGAAGCATTTCGGAGGAGTGTGAGAAGCATGTTATGGAGCAAGGATGTCCCTCAGAACAGCAAAAAGATCATATATCGGACGTACTATGTCCCTATCCTGACGTATGCCTCGGAGACCTGGGTTATGAAAGGAAGGGAGAAGAGCAAAATACAGGCCAGTGAGATGAGGTTCTTGAGAAGCAGTATTGGAGCTACAAAGATGGACAGAATAAGAAATGAGAGGACCAAAGAATTAATGAAGGAGGAACCATTACAGGATGGTATAGAGAAATCTAGACTTAGATGGTATGGACATGTAAAACGTATGGAGGAGAAGAGGATACCCAGGAGAGTACACGAGACGAAGTGGGATGAAAGAGACCGAGAGGAAGACCGAGAGACAGGTGGCTGAAGGGGGTGGAAGAATGCGTGAAGAAGAGAGGAGAAGACTGGACAAGGGTGGAGGCTGAGAGATGGTGGGAAGACAGAAGACCTTGGAGAGGCTTGTGTTCCAAACAGACCCGGCCAGTGGCTGGAAACTGTGCAAGAAGAAGAGAAGAATGATGGTATATTGGTTTTCACGACCCGTGAATTAAAACTCTACAAATTTTCTAGGTTTGTGCCGTGTGTTGTGTGGGGTTTCGCCTAGGAACATCATGCTGGCTCGGACACCATGAGCCCGCTGATGAGCCAGCCTTGTTTTCCTAGGCGAAACCCTACACAACACACGGAGTAAACCTAGAAAAATTGCTGAGTTGTAGGTACCATAATGTTACGTAATCTGCACCGTCTCAGTCCTCACAGATTCGATTCGCTACTAAGCTGCTTTCGGGCCCATTTAATGAGATTTTGACTGTGCTCGCGGTCAAGTACAGAAAAATATTGCATATTGGTGTCATTCTCAGTCCGTTTGACAATATTTTCACTCTACTTGCAGAGTGGTGGTCACAAGTTCACAGTGAATGATGGGGAAATATTGCCGGTTGGTTTCATGATCTGCGCTGCACTTTGCCCTTTAGATCACTAGGAATGAAACCTCCATTATGGTCCGTCTTGACTTGTGTATTATTTAAGCTACTGAATTGTCCTGCTTTTTCAATGCTATTATATTATCACAGGTACATGTTTCGAGGGTTTGGTACTCCCTTAATCAGGCTTCGAAACTTTCTATTGGCACTCAAGACATTGGTAAATTCGTTGCAAGAGAACACCTTAACATATTAAAATACATTAAAAAATAACATGCTGATCATGCTGAATAGATGTTGCATTCATGCTCTAAGAGACTCAAGATAAACCATGTTGCGTTTTCTTTAAGGCTAACTGCTCAAATGTGCTGCGTTTTGTGACCTGCTAAATGTCATAGTAGTTCATGGATATTAGGATTGTTGTTTTATCCAAGCACATCAGTAGTAACACATTGAAATACATTGAATAAAATTCCTCCCTAGATTTACATATTGACACTACAAATTAAAAAGTGACAGTCAGTCTGAAAGACTAGACTTTGTATCATTTTAAATGCTACAAATGCTGAAAAATGCTAGAAATTCTGGAGGCTAGAAAATTATCTGCATAATACTTATCTTGCTTATCTCGTTTCAAGTTACTCACGAACGGCAAGTGCAAAGCAAGGTCAAGCGGGATGCCGTCACGCTCACCAGAGCGTGCGGGGACGTTCCCCTTCCATCCAGTCTAAAAACACTTATAGTGGGCGACGTATTCAAGATAGAGATATGCTCTCACGGACTTTTTTGTAGAACTTTTCATGCTGACCAATTCTTACGCTCATAGTATATTGATGTTTTTAACAGTTTGCCCAGCGTAAGCTTAAGAAGCGCACGGACGCCAAGTTTGTTTTCGACTTTTTCACTGAAATTGTTACTGCTTGGCTTCCTTTGATCATACATAAATTATTTTCTACAGAGATATCCTTTACAGAATGGTGAAAACCGCATCAAAATCCATCCAGTGGTTCTCGAGATTACCCTTGACATCCAAGAATCGGAGATTTTTGTCTTATACTCAAGAAGTAGAGATTGTCGGAGAACACATGCACCAAGCGGTACTATGACGTCGCACACCTCAGTGCATCTGGGTACATTTCGTCCCGTCAACGTAACGCCAGACCCCAGCGTAACAACGAAGTCGAAATGATAAAAAACACTCTTCTCCTTCTCAGGTTGTGGATCAAGCTTCTTATGAAGTTCGGAGAGTCCAAGTTCTTATGGATGAAACGTGTGGTTCATATGCATGTGTTGACATTGTGAAGCCTGGTTAAGTGGCGATCTACCTGAGATGACATTTGTTGATTTCTCTCCAGTCACAGAGAACCCACCTGGTGACCATCCTTAGTGAAGTATGGCTTAATTTTGCCTATGAGAACGAGAAATGGGAAAAAATTACTAATTTAATTTAGGAAAAATTTTATAAATTGAAAAGGAACAGCAACACTTTAAGTTTAAACCGCCCACAGTATCATTAAATTGGTTTTCAAACAATAAACAATATAAGATATAGATTCAAAAGAAGGGGGATTTACAGTACGTCTGATTATCGCACCCCGTTCGTCCATTGACATCATCATCATCTTGTACAGTTTCCAGCCTCAGGCTGGGTCTGTTTGGAACATAAGCCTCGCCACTTAGTTCTTTCTTCCCACCACCTCTCCGCTGTCACTCAGGTCCAGTCCTCGCCTCTCTTCTTGACACATTCCTCCACTCCTTTCAGCCATCTATCTCTTGGTCTTCCCCTTGGTCGTTTCTTCTGCATCTGCATCTCATGTATCCTCTTGGGAATCTTCTTCTCATCCATTCTCTAAGTGTCCATACCACCTCAGTCTTGATGTCTCAATCCTACCTTGCAAGGGCTCCTCTTTCACCATTTCCCTGACCTTCTCATTCCTCACCCTCTCTCTTCTTGTTACTCCGATCCTACTTCGCAGGAACTTCATTTCACCTGCCTGTATTCTGCTTATGTCTCTTTTCTTCATTGTCCACGTTTCTGAAGCATAGGTCAGTATCGGTATATAGTAGCTTCTGTATAACACTTCCTTGCTTTTTCGTGGGACATCTTTATTCCACACTAAGCTCCTAATGCTTCTCAGAAATGCTTCTGCCTGTCTGCCACGTTCCGTAATCTTTTTGTCATTTCTCCCATTTTCCTCCACTAGACTTCCCAAGTACTTGAGACTTTCCACCTTCTTCAGCTGTCCACCTCCAAGTGTTATCCCACTCATTGGTCTGTCCTTTTTCCTGGTCGTTAACAGGATCTCACATTTACTGATGTTGAACTTCCATCCGTACTCTCCCACTGTTTCTTCCCAAGCCTTCAGTTGCTCCTGAATTTCCTCCTCCTTGTTTCCCCAGACCATGAGATCATCTGCAAACACCATTGCTTTCATCTTATCTTCTCCTATCTTTCCTGCTATCCGTGTCATTACCTCGTCCATAACCACAATAAAGAGAAGGGGTGACAGCGCACTACCCTGTTTCAGACCACTCATTTGTCTGAACCAGTCTGTTCTTTCCCCTCCAACTTTCACACAACTCACACTTCCACAATACATCTCCTTCACTCTGCCTACAGTCTCATTTTCCACTCCCATGTTTTCCATTGCTTTCCAAACCTTCTCCCTACACACACTATCATAGGCCTTTTCGATGTCCAGGAAGGCCATCAACAGATCCTCTCCAAATTCGTAGTGGTGTTCCTGGAGCTGTCTCACTGAAAATATGAGATCCACTGTTGATCTTCCAGGTCTGAATCCATACTGCTCCTATCTCAATTTTCTCTCCACTTGGGCTCGTATTCTACTTTCTAATACAGTATCTTTTCATATATCTTGGCACAGTGAGGTATGAGTGTGACTCCCCTGTAATTTCTGCACTCCTTTCTGCTTCCTTTCTTAAATATTAGGACAATTAATCCTTTCTTCCAATCTTCTGGGGTCTTTTTCTCCTTCCATATCACCCTCATCACACGGTACAGCCACTGTTTGCCAACCTCCCCTGCTGCCTTCACCATTTCAACACTCACTTCATCCACACCTGGTGCCCTTCCTCCTTTCATCTTGTCTATAGCCATTTCCAGTTCTCTCCAAGTCAGGTCCTTTTCCATTCCTGTGTTGTCTTCCTCCCTATGACCATTTGGATTCAGCAAATCCTCAAAGTACTCTTTCCACACTGTCTTGAGTGCCCCTTTGTTGTGTACCTCATTTCCGTTTTTGTCCATCATTACCACATCCTCTCGCAGACCTCTTCTCTTACTTTTGACCATCCCATAAAGTACTTTCTTATTTCCTCTGCTGTCTTCCTCCATCATCTCTGTCCACTTTACCATCCACTTCTTCCTCTCCTCTGCGACAATCTTGTTTGCTTCTTTCTTCTTTATCTTATACCGTATTTCCTCGCATAATCGTCGCACTTTTTTGCCGAAAATTCATGGAAAAAAGCAGGGTGCGACGATTATGTGAAGAATATTTAAGTTCAAAGAATACACTGTATCATTTGCTGCACGGGCCAGTCATTCGTGTAGCGTGAGTCATAGCCCGCAGTCAGAGACAGGCTTCTTTCTTCTAAGAAGGCCACGACAGGTTAACGCTCGCGAATGTGCTTACGAAGCTGGCCACTCGTGTCGTGGTTCATAGCCCGCAGGCATAAAGACGAGATTACTTTCTCATGACAAGATCACGCCAGATTAGGCCTATAAACTCGCGGAATGTGCGCTGGCCGTTCGAGTCGCGGTTTATAGCCGGCAGGCATAAAGACGATATTACTTTCTCCTGACGGGATCACGCCTAATTAGACCTATAAGCTCGCGGAATGTGCGCTGGTCGTTCGCGTCACAGTTCATAGCCCACAGACATAAAGACGAGAGTACTTTCTGCTGACAAGATCACGCCAAATTAGGCCTGTAAGCTCGCGGAATGTGCGCTGACCATTTGCGTCGCGGTTCATAGCCCGCAGGCATAAATACGATATTACTTTCTCCTGACAAGATCACGCCAGATTAGGCCTATACGCTCGCGGAATGTGCGCTGGCCACTCGCGTCACAGTTCATAGGCCGCAAGCATAAAGACGAGATATTTTTTCGTCTGACAAAGTCTCGCTATGTTTTAAAGTCGCGGCAGCGTGTGCAACTGACTGGCGCACAAATACGAACATGCTATGCGACGATTATGCGATGAAATTTTATAAACCTATTTTAGTGTTTGAAAAGTGGCGTGCGACGATTACGCGGTGGCGACGATTATGCGAGGAAATACGGTAATCTTCCCTTGCCAGATCAGTTCTTTCCTGGAACCACACTCTGAAAGCCTTGTTCTTCCTTCCCACAGCTTCTTTTACTCTCTCATTCCACCATGGTGTCTCTTTACACCGCTTTCTGTTGCTTGTTCTTCCACATACTGCCACTGCAGCTTCCACCATTGTGTTTTTGAATTGCTTCCATTCCTCTTCCCCTGTTTTAGGATTGTCTGTTGGCATCCTTTCCCTTATTATCTTCTGGAATTCTTCCTTGAGTTTCCATACTTTGATTCTCCTTTCCTGGTACTCTGTCCTCTTGCTATCCTTAACAACTTCCAGGTTCATTACAAGTATTCTGTGGTCGCTATCTAAGGCCTCTGATGGTATTACCTTTATATCTCTGACACTTCTCTTCATTTCCCAGTCGTACAGCATGTAATCTACCAAAGATTTCTTTGTTAAATCACTGCTGTACCACGTTACCTTGTGGCTTTCTTTCTTCCGGAACCAGGAGTTGCCTACCACTAAACCGTTTCTCTTGGCAAAAATCCAGCAACTTTCTCCCTTCTTCATTTATGCTACCCCATCCTTCTGCTCACCCGACGCGCTGATCACGCGTCACCCCAATATCTGCAGGCCAAATGGCTGGGCAGCGGTCGCTTGGTCGGCCTTAGCCCGTCATGGGCTGGATAGTGCCAGGGGTTGTTGTTGTTGACATCCTTCTGCTCCCAATACATTTTCATATCCTTGCCTTTCACTTCCTACATGTGCATTCAAATCTCCCATGACAATGATGCTCTGACCATTCAACTGCTGTTGTAACTCCTCCTCAAAGTCTTCCTTCTCTTGAGCTGTACATCCAACTTGAGGGGCATATACCTGGGCTATCTCCAGGCTTCTTCCCTTTACAGTTACTCTGATCTTCATGATCCTGTCACTTATTCCCTTTACCTCTTCCTTCATTCCATCTCTCACAACTACTCCTACTCCGCTGCTCCTTTCTTCACTGTTCCCACTCCAGTACAACCGGTACCCTTTCCTCAGTTCTCTGCGACCTTCTCCTTTCCATCTTGTTTCTGCCAAGCCCAGTACATCCAGTTTTCTTCTCTCCATCACATCTACAATCTCCTCCACTTTTCCTGTCAGTGTCTGTATGTCTTTCAAACCAGGAACAGGCCTCGGAAAGGACGTCAGTTGACAAACTTGCTAATTAATCAAAAGTTACAGTGGTGGAGACCCATCTAAAATAAAGATTACATGACCATTAAATAGATGTGATAATGACATGCTAACGGAGGACAGGCGGAGGAAAGAGGAATCGAAGACGTAACGTACTCGCCTTGTGATGAAGAGCACTTGTGTTCAGAACACCCAACCTTGGCCCTTTAGACAAAATTCTAAACTGTAATTTCGAAAGTTACTTCAAACCTTGGTCCAATGAATTTTATGAACACCATATTGTCCCCATTTTAGCATCGTATTGACACGTGTGTTTCAGGGACACAGGACCTATACTTATGATGCCAGCGTCAAGGGCTGTGAGGACTGCAATTTGATTGCCAGGCAGATGGCAGACAAGTTTCACTCCACCCCTCGAGACGATGTGCTCCAGAACCTGATTGAGGTGAGTTGTTACCTTATGATGTTAAAGCAGAACATATATACTTAACAAGAAGTTCCGTAACGAACTAAAGAGCCTACTTTTCTTAAAATTAAGATACATGCCAATGATTAATCTACAGGATATGAACCTATCTAGAATAATGACAAAATTAAGTTGGTAATATCGAAATGTCTAATTAGTTCAAAATATATCTGGTATAATGTAGCCTAATAGAGCACTACAGTTGGCAGCCCTGGTGTCTGAATATATTCTTAGTTCCATCTCATAAGGTACAGAATACAAAAATACAAAATTTGGTTGAAGTCCAATGGACGTTACATGCAGTTAGACATTGGATCTATCAGCAAGTGTAAAAGCATGTTGGCAACAATGACGTATGTGTGCTGGTCAGAAATAATCTAAAATATTATGATATCTTGTTGTGCCAATTTTGGATGAAATCCATTTGTTAGTATTGAAGTTACATGTATTTTAAAATAGGACCTATCAGCAGGCATAGAATCATGTTGGCAGCACTGACTTATAGTAATTACTCCAAATTAATCTAGAATGTCTGGTGCTATACGTGTGCAAGGTATAGAGCTGTTGGCTAGCATACAGTACTTTCTCATATACAGTGCACTCCCGATAATTCGCGTGCGGATAATTCGATTTGCGGTTAATTCGCGGGTCTCCAAATATATTTTTAAATAGAAATTCTCACGGCAACTAATCATCATGCTAAGTATAGCAATCTCTCCGTTATTTAAAAGAATATTCGTGCGACGCAATGCGTAAAGACGAAATCATTGACATTCGAGAAGACAGAACTGCGTTTCTCTGTGATGGAACAGTAGGCCTACCTGCGAAATGTTCGAAACATATGAGCAGGTTGCCGCGAGTGGTATAGCACAGATTTCCTTTATCTTCGAAGCCCAAACAATACAACAGGAATGCGCTTTCACTCGGAACCTACCCTCCCTTTCCCAACAGCCACACTCAAAGGTCGCTGACCTTTCGAGAGACCGAGAGCGTGTTTGTTGGATGCTCTTCGTGCAGTCAACCAGTCATGAGAGAAAAATACCGCTACAAAAGCAAGCGCTTGCCGACATCTGTAACGACGATATTTCGAATGGGCAAGTTAGACGCCGATAAAGACGATTATGATTTAAGACATGAAAACAAAGATGAAATAGCACGGAATTTGACTGTTGGTGAGGAAAACTGAGATCCAGTTGATATCGAGTGCGGGAGTGATGCAACAGAAATCCCGAAAGTTTCCCACAGAATCTAGTCACACTTATCTCTTATATAGAAAACCGAAATGAATTTTCGTTCTCTTATAATGTTTTCGTCGGAAATGTGCACTCCAAAATTAGAATAAACGATCTAAGATACAAAATGGGATGACTTAAAAAATATATATATATTGTAGGCATAATCCACATAGGCCTGCCTCTAGCCTAGCTTATAAGACACTACAATCAAGTGTTTTAATTATTATTTTGCGTTTCAAGCATATTTCAATATTTTAATCAATAGTTATGTTATTACTAGGCTTAACAAAAATAACTGTGGATAATTCGCGGTTTTCAATAATTCGCGGAATTTCGTGCATTAATTACCGCGAATTACCGAGAGCACTGTATTGATATTAAGGTAAAAGAATATAGACAGCATTTATTAACAGTTGGCAGCCCTGATTGCTCTTAAGAATACTTAGTCATATCGGTTATGTTACACATAGCACATACGAAATTTGGTTGAAATCCAACTGATAGTATAGAAGTTACATGTATTTAAAAATTGGTCCTATCAGCAGGCTTAGAATCATGTTGGTAGAACTGACGTATGCAAGTTACTCCAAATTATTCTAACATGTCAGGTACTATGCGTGTGCATAGTTTAAAGCTGTCGGCTTGCATACTTTCTGATATATTGGTATATGGATAAAAAATAGAGCAATTATTAACAGTTGGCAGCCCTGGTGGCTCTTAAGAATACACTCAGTCATATCTGTTTGTGTACACATATTACATACAAAATTTGGTTGAAATCCACTTGATAGTGTAGAAGTTATATGCATTTAAAAATTGGACCTATCAGAAGGCTTAACATTATTTTGGCAACATTGTCATGTATGGCCTCCTGGAAATTAAACTTAAATAGTATTATCTACATGTGTGCCAATTTTGGAATAGCTCCCATGCATACCTTCCAAGATATCCAACATGGAGCTCAAATTTCTAGTGTGTTTTTTCATCAGTTGGTAGCACTGACATCATTTTCAAATATGGGCTTGAGATATTCCGGTATAGATCTTTACTCATACCAAATTTGGTTTCGATTGCTGCAGCCGTTTAGGAGTTGATAGGGGGACACACACACAGACAGACAGACACACACACATTTTCCCGGATCGATCTCATATGTCTACTTTTTCCTCATTTTTGCAAAATGTAAAAAGTAGGCTGAAAACAGTTAAAAAAAAGTTTCCAGTGTTTGAATAGTGGATCAAGTTCTCGTTGATATTTTATCTAGTTTTGAAAGAAAAGAAGACAATTAAAAAACCAAATGTATTTACTCGCATATCAGCTGCAATCACTTTAGAGCCATTGCCCTAGTTAGGTAGATTTCATTAGAAAGCTAACTATTGCAATGGGTCCCATGTTTCGACTTCCGGAAAATTTCGACATATCTTCGCGTTTCACATCCCCCAGACCCCAAAACCACCGTCAGTTCAAAAGTTTATATATAATTTATGTATATATATATATATATGTATATATATATGTATATCAGTTTCTTGTGGACACGATAACTGCCGTAATTTTGCACCAATTACTTCGAATTTTTTACCGAAGATGTATACCTATAAAATCTCGGTCGAGTTCGTTACTGGGCTAAATCGGTCGAAGGGGGTGAAAATGGGGGGCTTTTTTCGAAAAAGTGAAATTTCGCGATAACTCTCTTAATACGTGCAATATCGAATCCATTCAAAGTTCATAATATGTGTCGGATAAGTGCCAAAAATTTATGTCAAATAAGATTTTTGATAGCACCAACCATTGACCAAAGGGGTGGAAAAAAGTGGGTTTTTCGGGAAACATTAATCATATCTCTCTTAATAGGCACAATATCAAAACCGTACAAAATGGACAATATTCCCCTAATAATTACCTAAAACTTTTGTCTGAAAGAATTTTTGATATGACCCACCATTACGCCAAGGGACGAGAAAAATGATTTCGGAATTATAAGAAAATGCCAAGAGCTATCAGTGGTTGCCATGGCAACACTACTAAATTGATGAGGCATGGACCATCAGACGTTGCCATGACAACGCACTTGCACGAGATCAGATTCAGTATTTCCATCTGATTAAGTGGTTGGTTGGTTGGTTCTTAAGTTTAGGGGCTGCGACAACGCGGTCATGTAGCCCCGTGTACTTTGGGTGTGTGTAGAATCTGTCTGATAACCGGTGTTAATTGTGATGACTGTATTAGTGTGTGTTATCTGTTTGTTAATTTAAGTACTGCAACTAACAATTTTTCAGATAGTTCCTACTTTTGCCGCCAAGCGCCACTGTCAACGACTACGAGGCCAAGTTCAGAACTGAGCTACTAGACGCCGCCGCAGTCGGCTCTTGGCAACGAACATAGAAACCTAAGAGCGTTGTATACATTCTTAACCTATCCAATTTAGCTTCACACAGGTGCAATTAGTGGAAGGATCTTTAACATGCCATAAATCTATGACATGGGACCGCCGGCTTTACTTCCCCTCCGAAGGAAGGCATACTGAGGGATATTTAACGCTCTTAAAAAATCCGACGGCTTCGGCCGGGTTTGAACCCGGTATCTTGGGCATAGAAGCTCAGCATGTTACCGACTACGCCACCAAAGCCGCCTGATAAAGTGGGAAGCGGCTTCGGTGACGTAACTGGTAGCATGCTGAATGTCTATGCCCAATGTCGCGGTTTCAAAGCCGGCCGAAGTCGTCGGATTTTCTAAGAGCACTAGAATCCCTCAGTATGCTTTCCTTTGGAGGAGAAGTTCCAACGTTCGTTGCGAGTTGATGGTTGGGGTGGCATCTAGTAGCCAAGTTCACAGCTAGGTGTCGTTGACGGTTGTACCTGGTAGCAACATTAGGAACTACTGCTTGAAATTGACCGTCTACAGTACTTACATGAATTAAGACTAATACAGCCATTACAATTCACACCGTGTATCAGACAGATTCTACACTCACCCAAAGTACACGGGGTTAGATGACCGCGTTGTCGCAGCCCCTAAACTGAGGAACCAACCAGAGGTAGATTTCGTTAGAAAGCTAACTATTGCAATGGGTACCATGTTTCTACTTCCGGAAAATTTCGACATATCTTCGCGTTTCACATCCCCAGGCCCCAAAACCACCGTCAGTTCAAAAGTTATATATAATTTATGTATGTATATGTATATCAGTTTATTGTGGACACGATAACTGCCGTAATTTTGTACCAATCACTTTGAATTTTTTACCGAATACGTATACCTATAAAATCTCGGTCGAGTTCGTTACTGGGCTAAATCGGTCGTTAGGGGGTGAAAATGGGGGGCTTTTTTTTTTTCGAAAAAGTGAAATATTGCTATAACTCTCTTAATATGTGAAATATCGAATCCGTTCAACATTCATACTATGTGTCGGATAAAGCCCAAAAATGTATGTTTGAAGAGTTTTTTTTATAGCACCAACCATTGACCAAAGGGGTGGGAAAAAGTGGGTTTTTCGGGAAACATTAATCATATCTCTCTTAATAGGCACAATATCAAAACCGTACAAAATGGACAATATTCCCATAATAATTACATAAAACTTTTGTCTGAAAGAATTTTTGATATAACCCACCATTATGCCAAGGGATGAGAAAAATAATTTCGGAATTATAAGAAAATGCCAAGACCTATCAGTGGTTGCCATGGCAACACTACTAAATTGATGAGGGATGAGCCATCAGACGTTGCCAAGATAACGCACTTGCACGAGATCAGATTCAGATTTCCATCTTAGTGTGAAGCGGCTTCGGTGACGTAACTGGTAGCATGCTGAATGTTTATGCCCAAGGTCGCGAGTTCAAAGCCGGCCGAAGTCGTCGGATTTTCTAAGAGCGCCAAAAATCCCTCAGTATGCTTTCCTTTGGAGGGGAAGTTCCAACGTTCGTTGCGAGTTTCTGGTTGCGGTGGCATCTAGTAGCCAAGTTCACAGCTAGGTGTCGTTGACGGTAGTACCTGGTAGCAACATTAGTAACTACTGCTTGAAGTTGACCGTCTGCAGTCCTTACCTGAATTACAGACTAATACAGCCATCCCAAAGTACACGGGGTTACATGACCGCGTTGTCGCAGCCCCTAAACTGAGGAACCAACCAAAATCTCTGCGGTAGATATAATTTTGCGTGAAGAAGTAACAGACCGTTACATAGTTGCACATCAGTGTCGAAACCTAGCATAAGGACAGTGTGACCACAAGTATAAAAATGGACCCCAAATGACAAGAAGGTTACCGTTCCCATAAGACAATAAAATGTTTAAAATAAGCATAAAATGACGAAAAACAAAGTTAATTAAGCTCCAATTATAAAATACCTTCTCGCATTAAATGAGGTCTGATCCTTCTACGAAAATCTGCATATTCTGCCTATTTTCGCCTATCCCCAAGTTTGTCCGGTGAAATCTACCTCCGCCTTCCGGCGTGCCGAGAGGACTTTTTTTTAATTGAAAAGTTAGCATAAAATTTTGTTCTTAATAGCAATGTCCTAAGTTTCCTGGCTAGCTGTCATGATGTAGGAAATGAGATATCAGGAGGTTCATCACTACCACCCCCCCAGGGGCTTACAACTTGTGGGATGTGGGTTGGCGACCACGGGACCCCAGCTGAGTCCGGCATTGCTTCCACTTACTTGTGCCGGGCTCCTCTCGACCTTTCTTGGCCAACTCTTGTTCTTTTCCTTCCCCGACGGTATTAGGGTATCCGAGGCCTAGGGAATCTTTCACTTTCCCGCCTTAGTTGGCCCTTGACTCATCTTTCCTGATACCCTCATTCTTCGAGGGGTCAGACCTCTTGTTTTCTTTTCATGATATCTCCTGCCTTCTGCTCAAGGCCCTCAAGGAGGCAGGGTGTGTGTAGCCCCACCACTTCTGGTGCACCCTGGATTAAGCTACACCCTCAAGGGCTCACTTCTGGTAAGTTCGGGAGTTGGTGACCCTGAGGGTTTCCTGAGCTGGGTCCGGTTTTTCTCCTTCTTCCATTGCCTTTGGGGGCGGTCCCTCTCCTCTTTGCCTTGACTGGCTCTCCTTTGATTCTCATTCTTCGAGGGTTGAGGGCATTTCCTTTCCTCCTGTCTTTGGTTTCCCTTATTCTTATTTTTGTTTTCCATTTCCTCTTCTAGTTTGTGAGTTTGTAGTTAGTTTTAGGTATAGTTTCATTTCATTTACATTTTCTCGATAACCCAGATGTTAGGCCCCTTAAAGCAACAATTATCATCATCACTACCATCTCTCTCCTTGTAGAGTTGTATTCCCAATTTTATACTAGACGCTTAAAGTCTTCATAAATATTTGTTATATAATCCACCTTGTCAATACTAAATTATGTACCGTATTTGCTCGGGTATATCTCGCACTTTTTTTGACCGAAAATGTGTGTGAAAATTTTCGGTGCGAGATATAGGCGGGGAATGACCGTATTCCCGAAATAATAATAAGAAGAAAGCATTATCGAAACAAGGCAACTGGCATACGATACTCGCCCTATTCATTGTCACTGCCGTCAATCTCCGAGGTTCTCTTGCGTGCAACATTCTGGTAATCATCCCATACTGCTTCATCCTGACTTCCGTCCAATGCATTTGCGATGCCGGTCTTCAAGAAGTTCTTCACAACAATATCCGTCGACACCATTTATTTAGATTCGTTATGGTTATGCGACATTAAGAACCTATGAAAAAGACGTCATATGCTCGTTAAGGATGATTCAAGGCAGAAAAGCAATTTGGAGCGCAGACGCTTAGCGATCGATACGATCGAACATCTTCCATATCGATTCCTCGTTACATGCACGAGTGAGCACTAAGCCGACGGCGGCCATAGACTAACGTTGTACCACGTGCTAACACTCATGCTGCGCACTTGCTTGCACGCGGCCGAGCTCTGATGCGACGCAATGCGTATCGGACAAGTTCGGATCAACTCATTGTTGCTCTTTCTGTTAGTATCGCTTCGGGTAAGTTCCTGGGCAATGACGACTGTTGTCACGCGCTAAATCGAACGTGTTTCTACCTCAAGGTTATTACGGTCATTTATACGACAGCCTCAGAAATGAATGCGAGTACTTTCCCCCCCCCCCCCTGAAATTAAGGGGGGGGGGGGGGCGAGATATACGCGAGCAAATACGGTAGTTATTGTTATTTAAACAAACATGTTTCGATGCTCAATGATATCTTCCTCAGCATTTAACATTAATAAAATAAAAATGGATATCCTTAAAATAATTTTATTAAAATAAAAGTTTGAAAAACATAAATAAAATTTTCAAACATTAGAAAGAAATTGGAGAAAAATGGAAAGTGGGAGTGAGGATTCAAGGAGAAATATCTTCAACTCTGAGATTTGCCGATGACATAGTCATCTTGGCCGACACGCCTGAGGATTTGAATGAGTTTTTGAATGATATGGACTGCGACTTGTGGCAAGAATTCATGATGAAAATTAATAAATGTAAAACAAAAATATTGGAATGCAGCCAGAATAAATCAGAAACCTCTATGGACATCAAATTGGCAGGTGAAAAGCTAAAGTAGGAGACTTCTGTTACTTAGGAAGCAAAATAACCAGTGATGGACGAAGCAAAGAGGATATAAAAAGTAGGTTGGCTCAGGAAAGGATTTCTACAGAAAAGTAATCGGTTGACATCGAATATAGATTTACGTATTAGGAAGTCATTTTTGAAAGCCTTTGTCTGGAGCGTGGCGCTCTATGGAGGTGAAACTTGGACAATTGGTGCAGCAGAAAAGAGGAGAATTGGAGCGTTTGAAATGTGGTGTTACAGGAAAATGATGATCAGATGGGTAGATAGGGTAACAAATGAAGAGGTATTAAGAGGAGTGGGAGAGGATAGATGTTTCTGGCGGCTGCTAATGAAGAGAAGAGATAGGTTGGTAGGACACATACTAAGACATCCAGGAATAGCAAGCTTAGTTATGAAAGGAAGGGTCTAGGAGGAGAACTGTAGAGGTAGACCAAGGTTAGAATATGTTTAAACAGATTGCTTCGGATGTAGGCTGTGGTAGCTATGTAGAGATGAAATGATTAGCCTAGGACAGAGAGGAATGGAGCGCTGCATCAAACCAGTCAAAAGACTGAAGACTGTAACGACAACAGAAGATGTTGTTTCTAAACTGGAGTTGCGATGGAGTGTGGTGAAATTGTAAACATTGATCTAGGGAATTCAGCTTTCTACTTTCACATCTGCCCAAGTCACAACCTTATTAGCTGGGTTATTCTCGTTGTGTTTGCTCGAACAACCTCAAGAAACTTCTATAAACTTCACAATGACCCAATCATTCCACATCGACACATGAATGATTCTTTGTATTTTATGTTCAACTCGAAACTGCTATGCTCTCTTGTGTCAGCAGGTTATACTTGCATCGGAGTTGAAATGAATGGTATTGCTCTGACGTTAAAGGAATTGGTCATTTGAGAAACCCTACATCTGCAATTGTAATTTGAAATTGCCTGTACCACCCAATGAAGGAAATTCACTGCAAGTGTCTTTATCAAGTATCAGTAGGTACAGGTAAGTACAGATAGGTACAGATGACATTTTCTGTGAATTTCCTTCCTTGGGTGGTACAGAAAATTTCAAATTGCAATTGGAGATGTAGGGTTTCTCAAATGACCATATCTTCTGAATCAGCTGTTCTTGAAGGTATTACAATGGTTGTAATATCCATACCATAGACTTAACATGTGATGTGTACTTACAAATGCACATTTGGTTGTATCATTTATTCTTCTTCTTCTTCTTTGCCTTTTTAGTCCACATAGGATCACTTGAACCAACCATTAGTTCGTCGACTTGTAGGAACTGTGCGAGCCTTGCGGTCTTCCCAGTACTTCTTCATTTGTATTGATCGTCTTGCCCTTTCTTGGGCGGAAAATATTCTTGTTGGAATTTTCTTTTTAATGAGTGGAAAATTGTCATATTTTTAAGTGCTGTAGTTAAACTTTTCTTATTTGTAGCATCTTCTGTTGTTAGGCCAATTTCTTTTAAGTCCTCTCTGATTTCTTTTAACCATCGGCATCCAGTTGTTGTGTTTTTTGAAGCAAGATTGTACTATACTAGTTGTTTTAGAAGATGTGTATCTGGCATTCTCATGTGCCCAAAGAATCCTAGTAACTGGTAAATTATTGAGTGCTTTATTTATTGAGATTATCATTGCTTTCTAAACAGTATGGGGTTCAGATGAGTTGGTTATAATCTCATGTAATTTTTTTCAGGTTGCTTTAGTATTGAAAAGGCAGATTAAATAACATAAATATGGGGGCAGATCAAAAAGTCTTTGCCCCTAGCCAAATAAGAAATACATACAGGTAATTACAAATACAGTAGCACGTCGAAAATCAAAACTAATTGGGACTGGGGAGAGGGTTGGGGGTTCGGATTAAGATTTGTTCGGATTTTCGAACATAACCTAGAAATTACACTAAAAATGTTACGATAAATAAAAATAAACACTGTATGTACTTACATTATACATACGTATTGTACTTTGATTTATTTGTGTCTTTAAATCCAGAAAAATTGCACTGACTTGATTTTCTGCGTAAGACAACTACAAGAAAAATGTAGTGAGCAACTGAATCCACTCTTCTTAAGTCTTTTATGATCTGGAAAAGGCCTTTGACTCAGTTCCAAGATCTGCTATGTGGGCGGTGCTACAACGCTTTGGCTGTCCTCGACGCTTTGTTGATCTAATCCAAACTCTCCATGATGGCATGACCGGTCAGGTTTGTCAGCAAAATAAGATCTCTAACAAATTTCCTATCACCCATGGACTGAAACAAGGCTGCGTACTTGCTCCAACACTGTTTGCATTGTATTTGGCTGCAATGCTCTATAAATCGCTCACAAACATCCCAGGTGTAGATGTCAGGTACCGATTTGATGGAGGGCTCTTCAACCTAGCTCGATTTCGTTCCAAGAAGCTAACTCAGGTGCGAAGATAACCAATATGTTGTATGCAGATGATGCGGCATCGCCTACACTCATGCCAGTGGAGTTGCAACAGACTGTTAATTGCTACAAGAATGCATGTGAACGTTTTGGTCTCACCGTTAATGTTCAGAAGACCAAGGTTCTGGCACAACCCTCACCAGGCACTTCCCTTCCGCACTTCAACATTTCTATCTCAGATACTCCATTGGAGCAGGTAGACCACTTCTCGTATTTGGGCAGTCTGCTATCTGTACATGGCAATTGTGGGCAGGATGTTGAGAAGAGAATCGGTGCTGCCCATGCGGCATTTGGGCGACTATCGCACCGGGTCTTCTTGAATCAAGATCTGACAGTGAAGGCGAAGCTCATGGTGTACCAAGCTGTTGTCTTCTCAACATTGTTGTATGGCTGTGAAACCTGGACCCTCTATCGACATGATTTCCGAAAGCTTGAGCGCTTCATCAACAGAAACTTCGATCCATCCTTAAGATAAAGTGGGAAGACCACATCACCAATCTTGATGTTCTTGAGAAAGCGCTTGCTAATAGTATAGAA
The DNA here is from genome assembly GCA_946902985.2 of Meconema thalassinum. Classification (NCBI taxonomy): domain Eukaryota; kingdom Metazoa; phylum Arthropoda; class Insecta; order Orthoptera; family Tettigoniidae; genus Meconema; species Meconema thalassinum. Next base: position 291,386,661 of record OX336396.1, on the reverse strand, counting down.
TCATCCATCATTGGTCATCAACTTAGATGGATTGGACATGTCCATCGGATGGATGATACGAGACTACCACGCCAGGTTCTGTATGGTGAACTCACCTCCGGCACCAGACCTCATGGAGGCCCTAAGAGGCGATACAAGGACCAATTTAAGCAGAATATGAAGTTGACAGGACTCAATCCACAAACCAGGGACCAGCTTGTTAAAGACCGTTCAACTTGGCGCCAGACCATCCCGGCTGCTGTCAAAATGTTTGAAGAATGTCGTAGAATTGTTAAGGCTAAGCGACAAGCACGAAGCTCCGTGCAGCACAGTCATGCCCTCCACCAACAGTTCTGTGTGATCTGTGTGTACGTTTGTTTCATGCACGCATTGCGCTGTTCAGTCACCGCAAACATGCCCACAGACCTCAACCTTAGATTATTTTAGACTGTTTTGGAAGAAGATGTATACTCGGAAACTAGTTAAAGCCGACGACGACAAATTTACATATGTATGTACTATATGTATGTATATACAAAATAATGAACACAACTGTACGAAATCACTAAAATATTTTATTTGAAAAACTTGATAATTTTGGGTTGTGTGAGTTTCGAAACTCTTTTCTGCCGGCCAAATCCATCAGTCGTTTAAGTAGCAGGAGCTGAGCTTGACTGCATTCAGGCTGCGCTTCGTGCCAAGATATCACTGTCTCTAATGACGTAAAAGCTTCAGAATGTGAAAGTACTGTGTCGTCTGCTGCGTCTTCATCACTGTCACTGCTTTCTTGATTTTCTGGCTCTTGCATTGAAGTTACAATTTCGTTATCTTCCAGGATTTCATAGGCCATGTCATTTATATAGAGATCCGACATTCCACAGCGTCAGTTTCGTCGCATTCTTGAAAGCCTGGAACTGACTGGCATAACATGACCACCTCTCTCTCACACTCGCAAGCGTTTCAAACTGATTTTCATCAGTTTCATCATCTGATTGTTTACTTTCTGGCCTAAGTTTATTCCATGCTTTCATTAAGTTTTCTTTGGCATAAACTTCCGGGCCCTAGTTATTACTATGAAACACTAGCGACAAGTGCTTCACAAAGTTATCAACAGTTCAGCCTTTTTCCCTGCCGTCAGCGACTCGGTTATAGGACACTTTCCCATCACTCTGAAACTAGAACTTGAACGTCATACATGTTCATAGAGGGTCGCCAGTCTTCACCTCACTAGCCTAAGTCGACCACTAAACTGAAAAATATTTTCACTTCATGTAAACAGCAGTGGCGGCTCGTCATCATTCTATTGATGGTGCCAGAATATCCAATATTTGCAAACAAATCATTCGAAGTAGCAAGTGCAGTATACATACAGTGCATATTTATGATGTAGCTCAGAGTGGTCCAACCTTTTGTTACCCGAGGGCCAATCAAACTTTAGTGTAGGAATGTGAGGGCCAGATACATTCCAGAAAGGATACGTATTACATATTTTACTCAAAAACATTTACTAAAATTTATATTAAAATAAGTTTAATATTACTAGTTTAATATACCACTTCATTTTACAGTCGAGAAATCAATGTGGTGATTGGCACTGCTTTCCTGATACAAGTGTATCAATGTCCACTGTAAGTTCAGAAAGGCAAAGTCTCAGGCTCGATTCCAGTGAAGCACTTTCAATTCAATTTCTCGTTTTTGATTTAATTTGTTTGAGAGCAGAAAACGCACTTTCGCACGCATATGTACTACTAAACAGCGATAGCACTTGCAGAGATAATTTAAGCAGTTTAGGAAAACGTTCCTTAGAAATCGGTTTCCAGAAACTTTCAGGGACATCACACTTTTAGTCTGGTAGAATGGGTCTGCTTGAAGATCACAAATTTCGATTTGAAGGTCGCAGGGCACCTCACTCACTTCAATATCCATGGGGTTGTTGAACAGTGCAAGTTTTGGTTTTAGGGAGTCAAAATCCTGGAATCTGTTCTGGAACTCTTTCTTGATATCTATTATTATTTCATGAAACATACTAAAATTTGTCACTTTTTTTTCTTCTTTCAACTGCTGACAAGATGGAAAGTGTGACATATTACTGTATTTGCCTTCGATGCAATTTGCATTACATCAAGTTCTTTGCAGAAGCATGTCCATAAAGCTGGGAGATAATTTGTTTTCTGCCCCGTTGTTTCAGGTTTAAAACATTTAGATGGGTTGTTAAATCTGTCAGAAAAGCAAGATTATTTAAAAACTGTGTTTCTTTCAGTTTTTGTTGATACTCATGCCCAATGTTTTCATTTTTGAGAAAAGCAAGAATTTCATTCCTCAACACAAAAAACTGTTGCATGCAATTTCCAGCACTTAGCCAACGTACTTCACAGTACAATGAAATGTCACCACACTGAGCTTCCAAATTGTCTAGGAATGCAATAAATGCTCTGTGTCTACAGGCTTTATTGCCTCCCTTTATTAAATTTACAGTATTTACAACAGTTTTCACTGTCTCACTGAGCCTTATAATTTTTCCACAGAGAGCCTCCTGGTGGATAATGCAGTGGAAAAACAAAAAAAATCAATCCTATTTCTTTACACAGTCCTACTAAACCAATGTTAGGACCAACCATTGCTTTAGCTCCATCTGTTGCAATGCCAGAGCACTTCACAAAACCTCCATATTTAGAAACGACATCGTCCAGTGAGTTGCATATGCCAATACCTTTTTTGCTGGTTTCTAATGATCTTAATTCCAACAGTTCTTCATGAATTTCAAATTCTTCGTTTATTGTTTTGACAAATATAAGGAGCTGGTCGATGTCAGCTATATCTGTGCTCTCATCTAGAGCGAGAGAGTAAAATTCACATTTTTCCAAAATGCTCTTGAGAGAACCTGAAACTTCACCAATTACTAACTGTATGATGAAACAAGGAAACTGTTTCAAAATATTTGGCCATCCTATTATCTCCAAATGAAGATGCCATTTTTACAGCACATCTCTTGTCTTTTTAGATTCAACTTCAAATCATTAAACACATAACTTCTGGCACTTCCCTGGTATTGATCGTGTTTTGATTTATGCAGGCTGGTATAGTGTCTATTCAAGTTATACTCCTTCGAAACACTTAAGACGTGAGAACAGATAGCACACTGTGGTTTTCCACTATGTTCAACAAAAAAGTAACTTTCCTGCCACATTGACTGAAATTGTCGTTTCTCATATTCAACACGCCGTTTATTAGGTACCGCTCTCGCAATAACGATGACAACAAACTCTCGTCATATTATATCCCTCGAACAACCTCTCGTCAATAACAACCTCTTCGAATCGAATCAAGCCCAGCACGCCAAGTTAGCGGGAGGCGGGGCAGCTTCTCGTGCCATACGTATTCGTGGAAAGACAACTCTGATTACTGGCGTATTTTTCGGGATATTTTCTTTCCCACCTGGCCCCTTCGTAAAATAACTGAATGAAAGTGAAAATGAAAGTAGGCACGCCACGGATTATAACTGTCGAAGAGTGCAGGGCCAACAAAAATGAACAGGCGGGCCGCGGGTTGGACCACACTGATGTAGCTTAATACGAATCACATATACTGTGATAATTTACAAGACCATACTAAAATGAACATGTTCTGGCAGGTAAGTAAATCGCCAACTTAGCAAAAAAAAAGCACCACAATTCATTACAGAAGCCTCAAATATTGGCATTGCAAATAAAAAATATCGCTAATTCGAGTTTTAAATTTGTTGAAAGTTTATTTTAACAAGAGGGACTTGAGCATCTTGCCATCAAAACATATGTAGCCTAGTAGTCGCAAGACAAAATCATTAAATTGGCAATGCTGGTAGATGTGTGGTCTAAATTGTGCTCGTCATATGTGTACTCTGGTGCTTGAAATGTAAGGCAGTTCTATAGTAATTCGTGCTTGCTGTATGCTGCACTCTAATGGAAGAAATTTAGGCATTGCGGCACACGACCACTGACTCTCCCTCGGCCCTACTAAACCCTGGCCCCGCTCCAGCAAAAGAATCGCCCTGTATATATATATTGGCATTACATTCTCTTTAAAGAAGGAATAGTGGTTTCCATTACTACCTTGATAATGTTGCCGGTAATATTCTGATGTCCTTTTGTGCAGTCATGTGGCTACCTTGGCAGCTTCTCAGACAGCTGCTCTGCTATCGTTATCACCCACTTCAACAGTCTGTACGACCACCTTCAGCGCAATCTGGATTCTGATGGGGTGTGTCACCTGTCGGGGATGTGCCAGTACAAGTTCCACTCCCATGCTACGGTGAGTTGCTTGTCCAGTGACTAAATGGTATTGTTAATGTTAAACCTATGATTTCCAGTAATTAATGTCTTACTGGCCATTGACTAACGCGATAAATCCTTACTAATAATTACAGTAGTTAAAATTTGTTTAGGAAATTTGTGACTGTTTGTATAGCTCTGTATTGATAGCAAGAGGTCCGTAAAGATGAGATAATCCGAATTTTTGACTGTTGACTTTTCTTTGAATATCATTCTCATTTTACCAAAATGTGCATTATTGGAAAAATATGTGTATGAAAAAAGTCAATGATGTGACATTCAAATTTGTGTAAAGTAGTTGAAAAACAGGTCACTTCTCTTTTTTCTTGAAAGGCCATTTTAATTTTACTGAAATGTGTGGTGGAATGTAGATGGCACCATGGTATCTAGTTCTGTAAGGTGAGAAATTGTGGAATAATATTTTAGATTCAACTGATATTAATAAAAACAAGAATTGCAATAGCAAAAGCCTTCAGTAAGAAAAGAAATTTATTTTGTGGAGCAATGAAAGTAAGCCTAAGGAAGAGATTAGTGAAATGTTTTATTTGGAGTGTAGCAATGCATGGAGCGGAAACTCGGACAGTTAGTAAAGAAGACGAGAGAAGAATAGAGGCTTTCGAAATGTGGCTTTGGAGGAGAATGGCGAAAATAATTCGGATGGAAAAAGTGAGAAATTAAGAAGTATTAAAGAAAGTATGAGAAGAAAGAAGGATGCTAAAGAAGATTAGGAAAAGAAAAATGAATTGGATTGGACACTGCATAAGAGGAGATGGTTTGGTGAAAAGTGCACTAGAAGGGACAGTCCAAGGGAAAATCCAAAGAGGAAGAAGGTGGTTTCAGATGCTGGATTCCATCAAGATTGATAAATCGTATGAGCTGATGAAACGTGCTGCTGAAGACCGGATAAGGTGGAGAGACCGACCATGAGAAAACCTGCCACCAGGTAGATAATCGGATATTTATTTTTATTTATCGTATGATGAAAGGAGGAATATGCACAAAAATATATACAACAAGATACTCATGATCTCATGTTTGTAAAATTAGAGTTCAATTTTAAGTTGTTGAATCCAATCGATGGCTTCTTGATTAAGCTGGTGGAGTTCTTGTATTGTCCCTTTGAATGCTCTGAGAGGACATTCGAAAGCTACGTGGTCCATAGTTTGCCGATCTCCTCCACAGTCACATTCAGGGAAGGACTTCCAGCCCCATTGATTCAGTATCGCTGCACACCTGCCTTGGCCCGTTCTTATCCGGTTCAGTGTGCACCATTGACGTCGAGGTAAACGAAAACCTGCAGGTCGTTCCCAAGGAGTCACAATTAGATGGTGATGTGTCAGGGAAGTTTGTTCCTGCCATTGATTGTTCCAGGCATCTAGAATGTTGAAGTGATTATCCTGCAGGTTAACTGCTGTTCGCCATGATGGTTGTCTGGACCTCAGTCGCTGCGGTAAAGGTACTGCGAGCTCAGAGTGTATTGGCAGCGATGGGTTGTTTTCAATTCTCTTCCATGTGTTCAGCAATGATTGAAGTCTTCTCAGGGGTGGAGGTGGAATGTTACTTAGAACCGGAAGCCAATGTGTGTTTGTGGATCGCATGCATCCTGTGATAAGGGCGCATTGCTTGATTGAGTTGTGTGTCAATAATTTTGGTGTGGGCACTGTTAAGCCAGGTAGAGCAGCAATATTCTGCAACTGAGTATGCAAGAGCTAGGGCTGTGGATCTCAGAACTGTTGCGTTGGCACCCCAGGAGGTCCCTGTTAGTTTCTAGAGTATGTTGTTCCGCGTTTTGATTTTAGCTGCTAGGTTCTTTATGTGAGTTTTGTACGTCATTGACCTGTTCAGGATCATCTCTAGATATTTTGGATTGCTGCAGTGTTGAAGAATCTCGCACCCGAATGTAACTGTAGGTTTGTAGTTCGCATCTTTGTTCCGCAGGTGGAAAGTTGATACAACGGTCTTTTGAGGATTCGGTCGTGAACAATTCTGTTTGAAGTATTCGTCTAATATCTTCAGGTCTGATGTTAATGATGCTTCAGCTCCCTGGAATCGTTGATCCTGCACGATCAAAGTAATATCATCAGCGTAAATAAATTTTCAGGACTTGGTTACTGGAAGGTCGTGCGTGTACAAATTAAAAAGGAGTGGAGCCAACACTGATCCTTGGGGGAGTCCATCATTTATTTTGTGCACATTGCTTTTAGAGTTCTCTGAGAACACCTGAATGTATCTGTTGTTCAGAATGTTGCCTATTAGGGTAGTTAGTTTCCGACATGGAATGACGCTGATGAGTTTGAGCAGCAGTTTATCACGCCAAACGGTATCATAGGCAGCAGTTAGGTCTAAGAAGACACCAATGCTTATCAACTTGTTCTCAAATCCATTTTCGATATGAGTTGCTAATGCTAGCACCTGTTCCTCACATCCTCTTCCTGGTCTAAATCCAGCTTGCTCCACAGGTACAACCTTGTTGATAGCGGAGGATATTCTGTTATGGATTAGCCTCTCCAGAAGTTTGTGTCACACTAAGGAGTGCAATTGGTTGGTAGTTGTCAACTTTTGAAGCATCTTTGTTTGGCTTTAGAATAGCAAGGATCTTAGTTTTCTTGAAGAGAGGTGCAGATTACCTGCTTCTAAGATGTTTGAAAAGAAATTGGTCAACCATCTGATAGTAGCTGGGCCACAGTGTAAAAGGAACTCAGGGTAGATACCATCAACACCTGCTGCCTTTCCAGGTTTTATGCTTTTCATGGCTTCCATAATCTCTTTCAGTTGGAACGGTGCAGAGAACTCTGAAGTTTGTGGGGCTGACTGTTTTCATGTATTCAGTAAATGTCTGACTTCCCTTTTTATGTGCTTATCCTTGGTTGATTTCGAGATAGAGATCATATGCTTGGCTACATCATCCAAATTTACACTGCATTTTTGTCGGACTGTGATTCTTGCTATATCCAGTTTCCGGATTAAAGACCAGGCCTTTCTGCTAGAGTGAGTACAGTCCAAAGATTCCACAGTCTCTTGCCATTTCTTATGTCTGTTTTCATTTAATGATTGTAGGAGATCAGAAGCAGTTATAGGATCACCATTATCTTCAAATTCTTTAAGGAGCCTCTCACTATCTTCGTTCCAGCCTGGGATGTACTGTTTACGATTGTGCTGCAGCTTTTAAAACACCAATGAATCTGCTATAGTTGTTGAAGGTTGGCTTTATCCATCTTATGTTGGAATCAGTCTGTTTCGAATACTCCGGCCAGTTAGCTTTGCTGAAGTTCCACCTTGGCTTTGGGTAGGAGAGGATGGTGGGTATGAACAAGCCTGTCTCGAGAATTACTGGCCGATGTTGACTGTGGGGGAATCTGGTTAATACTGTGCGGCGCACCTCATTGGGCATGTTTGGAGACTGCGTAGTGAAGCTTAGATCGGGTGTATATCCCTTATTCCCTTTTTAGTTCCGAAATTGGGGGAGGGTACTATAGACGCGAACTTCGCAAAAATCCATTATTTTGGGAAATGGAGGGAGTAAAAATAAGCTATTTTATTTTGATGCTACATAGTACGATATATTTAATCAAAATAAATGAAGTTTACATCTTGAATCAGCCCATTATGAGACTGCCATAACCTCACTTATCCACCACGATTCCCGGCTACCCCCAATGACTTTCACGACTATCCCTTGCTAAGCAAACATCTAAGTATCAAAAAAATAGAATGAAATGGACAAAGTATCAGACATGGAAATGCAAACTTTATTTTTATTTGAACATAGGAGGGAGAATGCATCAATTAGGATATGAGTGATCACTTCTCACTAACATTTGTAAACACAACCGAGTATGTGTATTATTCACATATTTCACATTAATATACCAATAACGTGTCACACAAACTCCGACGGTTCTTGCAACAAATGAAATGTGTTTATAATAAAACTAAGAAGACTGTCGCAAACACCACTTTGAATCGCAATACAAAGAATACTAAACAAAACAATGCAGGCAAGATATGACACCCTAACTTTCATTGGCAGATTTTAAACTTGGCACTTCTACTCTGCCAATAGTGTGGCATCTTCCATTGGATATAGGGTGAAGCCTATTGGCTACACAATTCGATATCCCGCCCAATCGCGTACGGTACATGTAAGCAAAATGGCGGTCATATCGTCTGAATAATATAACAAGAAAAATATTTTTGTCATAAAGGAGAATGAATTCAGTTGTAATTTAAATTCTTTTTAAAGAACTCGTCAATTTCCAAGATTCGCAATAATTAAGGAGGGGTACTAAGAGCGATTTCCAAGAATTTTGTATTTTGGCTCTAGAAAATTAAGGGGGGTACAATAGGCGAGGGTGTCCTATAGCCGAGTAAATACGGTAATTGTAATTTTTGTAATTCACGGTCACGAGCTTTCATTCCAGGTTCATTCCTTGAGACAAACAATTCCAAGTTTTGTGGTCTGTTGGATGTAGGATCATGAATTGATTATCTTACTTTGTGTTGTTCAGAGGAACATCGAGGTAATCCATGAGGCGACAGTGGGCATGGTGCGTGCCGACAAGGAGGACCTGCCCTGTGAGCTGTGTGAGCAGCTTGTGGTGCACCTCCGAGACATGCTGGTGGCCAACACCACAGAGCAGGAGTTCGAGGTGGTCCTCAAGGGCGTCTGCAAGCAGTTCACCGGATTCAGGAGTACGGTAAGTTATGTTCCTGGCAACGGCTGCGGGGAAGATGGTGCCGGGTGCAAGCTTTTGTTATTTGACACCAGAGGGCAGCTTGCATGTCGAATTTTGTTGTTCCTTGAAGCACTATGAAAGTCAAGGAGGTTAGATATCTAAGTTCCCTGACACTATAGCGTTTTCTAGTAGAGAAATGAAGAACATTGTGTTGGCGGAAAATTCCGAGATTAATTTTGCCATTATGAACACGGCCTACTGAATTCAAATGGGTTCTTTAACATGCTGTCTTATGACATACGTGTCGTGATTTATGCCGCCTTTCAAAAATCACTTACCACGGCCAGAAGCGAACCTGAAAGCTTGCGGTTGGTAGCCCGACACGATAATAATCACCCACCGTGGCAAGCTATGATGATGGTGATAATGTTGTTTTAATGGGCCTAACATCTAGGTTCATCATCATCATAATCATCTTGAGCAGTGTCCAACCGCTGGTCGGGTCTGCTTGGAACATAAGCCTCTCCATCGTTTCCTGTCCATCCACCATCTCTCGTCATTTACTGTGTCCCAGCACACTCCTCTTTCCTCCACACTCTTCTTAACTCCTTTTGTCCATCTGTCCCTTGGTCTTCCCCTTGGCCTCCTTCCAGTCATTTCCATTCCAAACATCTTCTTCGGTATCCTCTCCTCTTCCATCCTCCTCACATGTCCATATGCGATAAAAGTCTTTGTGGCGGATGGCTTTTACGGAATGAGAGAGTCAGGGAGATGGTAAGAGAGGAACCATTACAAAATGAATAGAGCGATCTAGGCTACAATGGTATGGACATGTGAGGAGGATGGAAGAGGAGAGGATACCGAAGAAGATGTTTGGAATGGAAATGACTGGAAGGAGGCCAAGGGGAAGACCAAGGAACATCTAGGTTATCGACCCCTAATAGTTTGGGTGATGGTGAAAGATGAGATGAAAATGAAAACTATAACTAGAGCTCAGCAACTTGAAGTGAGACCCTGGTGACAGCGCTAGCTCTGTCAGCCAGTGTGACAGAGAGGAGGGCGAGCTTGAGTGAGAGAGCGGACTGTGAACGCGCTGTTGCCGTTGATGTAGCGTTTCTACGGGGAATATCAAATTCCCCTCGTGGGCGCTCATTTTAAAGTAAATATCAGCATCATTTTATGTTAACGGATCAGTATTTATTCATTTCGAGGTTACTTCATAAATTTCCACCAAAGCACAACACCGATCTAATAGCTTAAATATGACAAAAGTACGTCACAGTCCTCTATTTCCTTCAGGTGCGCTGTTTTTTTCAACTGGTAGACCCACACTTCTAAATATTTCCATTTAACTAATTCTATTAATCAAACAGTATGTTCCAGATAGGCATAAGCTTGTATGTTCAACGGGAAATGAATAACGTCCCGGAAGAAAGAAAAAAATATTTCGGATTGATTATATTCATAAGAGCAACATTTTGAAATGTAGCCTATGTTAGGCTCTCCATTGAAGATACCATGTGTTTCACATGCTATATTTGTAAATGTATCTCTGCCCCTTATTATTCCCATTGAAGAAACGCGGTCGGGGATGATATGCGATAAAAGTCTTTGTGGCGGATGGCTTTTATGGTCGGATGCCCTTCCTGACGCCAACCGCATGAGAGGAGTTAATGAGGAGAGATGAATGATGGTGAATGAAACTGGTCAAGGATCTGGAAAGAAGCGGCCGTGGCCTGTCAGAAGGTACCGTCCCAGCATTTATCTGAAGTTGAAAATGGGAAACCACGGAAAACCATTTCGAGGACGGCCGACGGTGAGGCTTGAACCCATGTCTACTGAGTCCACGGAGAGCTTGGCCCCATGGCATAGAGCTGCGCTTTAGCGTGCGTAGCTACCATTGCCGGTATGCTACATTTCTAAATGTGGTGTATTAATTGTGTACAATCCCCCCCCCGGGCTCACATCTAGTGGGACGTGGGCTGGTGACCACGGGACCCCGGCTGAGTCCGGCATTGCTTCCACTTGTGCTGGGCTTCTCTGTCTTCTTTCCTGTCGACCTCTCTTGGTCAACTATTGTCCTAGATGTTAGGCCCCTTAAAACAACAATTATCATCATCATCATCTTCCAACCCCGACGGTATTAGGGTATCCGTGGCCAAGGAAGTCTCTTCCTTTCCCGCCTTAATTGGCCCTTCTCTCATCTCTTTCCTGATCCCTCACTTCGAGGGGCCACCCTTCTTTTTATTTTCATGATATCGCCTCCCTTCTGCTCAAGGCCCTCAAGGAGGCAGGCTGTGTGTATCCCCACCAGTTCTGGTGCACCCTGGATAGTGCTACACCCTCAAGGGCTCACAGCTGGTGAGCTCGGGAGTTGGCGACCCCGAGGGATCCCTGAGCAGGGTCCGGTTTTTCCCCTTTTTCCATTGCCTTTGGGGTGGGCCCTCTCCTCTTTCCCTTTCACATCTGCCTTTCTTTGCTCTCCTTCAATATTGTGTACTAATGACAAAATCTATTTTTGAGTGCTTAAGTCATTGGGTATTCTTGATAATGTTCTCGATGTTGTAGGTAGGTATTAGGAATTGCTGGTACTGTTAGTTGAATCCTAATGTTGTAATTCCTCTATTCCTGACATTACACTCTGAACTAAACCGGCACTGCTTGAATCATTTTCAGAGTCCGATTCACTGTCACTGTCATTGCCAATATAGATTATGAATTCTTCCTTGTCTTCCAGCAATCCGTCCCTCTTCCAGTACTCGGCTCATAACTTATCGACGTGAGGACACTTTTTCCATTCTTCCTCCGTAACCGTCGCAAAAGCGTCTCTTGTAATACGCTCTATGTCCTTGGGTGACTGGTTCACATTCTTGTCAGCAATGCGACGCTTCACAACACTCCATATTAATTCTATAGGGTTCAGATCACGGTGATATGGAGGTAATCGCACCACTGAGTGACCCAATGACTTCAAGTAATCGTCCACGGCGAATACTGGCGCAGGTTTATGCAATTTCACTACGTTCAGTAGTTCATAATTGCGAAGGCTCTCATCGAAAGTGATGTTATTCGTCGTTAGCCAGGTCTGGATTTCGTATTTCTTGCTGTGCTTTATTAATCTGCAGTGTGTGGTACGACGCATTGTCCATCACTATGATACAATTATCTGGTATATTCGGTACCAGTTGTGTTTTAAGCCAGGTATTGAAGTTCTTGCTGTTCATTTCATCGTGGTAATCACCAGATTTAGTTTTAGATTTGAACATGCACAGTCCGCCTGGTACAAACCCTTTTTCACTGCCCGCGTGAACTATGATCCATGTCTGGCCTGCACTGTCTGAAGTCAGGACATCTTCAGTTGCCTCGTCCTGCCAACATTTCTTTACCGTGTATGATGGATGGATATAAGTTTCGTCCAAGAATATAACGGGTCTTTTCTTGTCACCAATCTCGTCATTCTCTTGTAAGATTCTCAGGTACACTGATCTCTTAAACACAATATCGCATTTCTCCTTTAATATTTTCCTTTTATTCTGACACTTCTTGAATTTGAAACCTAACGAATGAAGCACTTGTCTCAGATGTTCGCGACTCCCCTTGTAATCTATCTCATCGTGGAGAACAGATCGTAATTTTCCTACAGTTGGTATCTCCTTCTTCACCACGTAATACTCTTGAATTTTGCCTAATGATACACTTATCCATGTCATCTAGTATAATCTTCTTATTCACCACTCTGTTTTTACCAGGAGTGGATAACTTCTCATTTATGTCAGTCAATGTCTTCTCCTTTCTGATTTTCTTAATAAATGACTCAGTTTTGTTGCCTGACTGACCGGCAAGCTAAAGGAATTTGCTGCGTTCTCTAAATCACAGAACTCAATTATATTGTTTACGACCTCTCTCGCTTCACAATGATCAACTTTGTTCTTACCACTTGCCATAACTTTACACTAAATATTTATTAAAACACTCTAGAAACGAAGCCTTCGACAATCTCACTCAATGCAGTGCGACACTCGGCGTACAACAATATAATACAGCTGACAGCGGTGCATATTTGGGGTTGGTGATACGGGCGTCAAGCCGTACACTGTGTGGCAAAGCGAAGCGCGGAGCGAACGTATCAATGTTGGCTTTACGGAAACGTCTTCCGTGACGATTGGATGTGAACTGACATGCAGCGCGTCTTTGGCATCGCTGGCTTGTCAACTCATCTATTGGCTCCCGACCAGCGATGGACTACACCCCTCGGCGCAGATATTGGTCTTGCTTGAGCAGGTCAGAGCGGGCAGGGGGGAAGTACTTTTAGTTCGCATTTTTTCCGGGGTTTCAGTTAGAGTTGCTGAGCTCTAATACTTACTACAAACTTACAGACTAGAAGAAGAAATGGTATAAATAAATAAAGGATAAGGTAAATAAAGGACAGGAAGAAAAGAAATGCCCTCAACCCTCGAAGAATGAGGATTGAGGGACTGGAAGGAAGGAGAGCCATGAAGGGCGGATAGGAAAGGGAGAGAGGGACCCGCCCCCAAGTCGGAGGAAAAAGGGGGGAAAAAACGGGCCCAGCTCAGGAATCCCCCAGGAGCGCCAAGTCCCGAACTCACCAGCCGTGAGCCCTTGAGGGTGTAGCAATATCCAGGGTGCACCAGAAGTGGTGGGGCTACACACACCCTGCCTCCTTGAGGACCTTGAGCAGAAGGCAGGAGATAACATGAAAAGAAAAAGGAGGCTGACCCCTCGCTTAAGGAGGGTATCAGGAAAGATGAGACAAGGGCCAATTAAGGCGGGGAAGGAAGAGACTCTCTAGGCCTCGGGTACCCTAATACCGTCGGGGTCGGAAGAGAACAACAGTTGACCAAGAGAGGTCGAGACAGAGAGGAGCCCGGCACAAGTAAGTGGAAGCAATGCCAGCTCAGCTGGGGTCCTGTGGTCGCCAACCCACGTCCCACTAGATGTGAGCCCCTGGGGGGTGAGGGGAAGAAGAATGTGCTTCTTGGACATACAGTATATTCTGAGTCTTTGTCCTCCTTGCACTCAGGTGGCCAAAAAATTTCTCAACCCACTGGTTTGTTCCCTGTGGTGAAACTTACGAGGCCCTGTGTAATTAAGTAAGACTGCCTACCTGCTTTACTTGTACTTTCTGAGCCCCCCTAGTGCCTCACGGCTAGTGGGACATGGGTTGGTGACCACACGGGACCCAGCTAAGTCCAGAATTGCTTGCACATACTTGTGCCGGTCTCCTCTCTCTCATCTTTCCTGTCGACCTTCCTTGGTCAACTCTTGTTCTTTTCAGACTCCGACGGTATTAAAGTATCCAAGACCTAGTGGGTCTTTCACTTTCCAGCCTTAATTGGCCTTGGTCTCATCTTTCCTGATACCCTCATTCTTTTCATGGTATCTCCTGCCTTCTGCACAAGGTCCGTAATGAGGCAGGGTGTGTATAGCCCCATCACATATGGTGCTACACCCTCAAGAGCTCACGGCTGGTGAGTTTGGGAGTTGGTGACCCCAAGGGATTCCTGAGCTGGGTCCAGTTTTCCTCCCTTTTTTCCATTGTCTTTGGGGCGGACCCTCTCCTCGTTTCATGGCTCTCCTTCCTTCCAAGTCCCTCAATTATCATTCTTCAAGGATTGAGGGCATTTCTTTTCCTTCTGTCTTTTATTTACCTTAATCTTGTTTCTGTTTTCCGTTTCTTCTTCTAGTATGTAAGTCTATAGTTATAGTTTCCCTTTCATTAGGGGCATTTGTTCTGCCCCTTAAAACAACAATAACGTAACTATTTCAAAATAGCTTATAATAATAATAGCGGAAAATCCTTGCCAAAACGAGCGGCAGCGCTCCCCAGCACCTCCTAGCGGTCCGAGTCGGAAACGTAAGCCACATCTGAAAGGATCAGCTCATTTACAACCAAACATTGTAAGGCATATCAATTTTACTATCCAATGCTAATAGTTGGTATGGGGAGAATTTGTACCATATGCAGCTGTAATAATTATAAACACGGAAGTGAACCAAAATCTGTCTTCAAATTCCCAGGAAATAAGGAAATGTAAGTATAATTTCATTGTAATAGAGTAGCCTACCATTCCTCTGATATTTAAGTAGTCTTTTAAACCGGAATGCTCTTACATTATAATTTAGCACATCTACTATTTGTCAAATACCACTCACTCACTCACTCACTCACTCACTCATTCATCACGAAATCTCAGAAACCACCAAACGGATTGGAATGAAATTTGGTATGCAGCTTCCTCAAGGGCCATAGCTGCTCGGTAAGAAAGGTTTTCTAAAATTTCACTCTGGATCATGGTCAAAACGCAAAAACCGCGATTATATGAAGCAATGCAGGCTGCAGCACGTCGCCCCGACCAGTCTTTGCAGGCAGTGAGCTTACTGTCATAACGTGCACGTCATTGTTGTCTGCGCTCCCGACCTTTACCCACTCTCTCGGTTCAAACAGTACTTCTATGTAATTTCTGTTTGTACTTTATACTTTCACCATCACTTTATAATCATCATATTGCATTATATATTAGCCTTTAGTTGAAGTAACTGTAGAGTTCCTTTGTTTGTTGGATTAGGTACGGCGTTTTTAATCATTTCTTGGTAGTACATAGCTAGAGAACAGAGTACAGGCAGCTGAGATGAGATTCCTGAGAAGTATGTCCAGAAAATGAGGAGAGACAAGAGTGAGAAGTGAAGATATACGGAAAGAACTGGGAGTACAGAAACTAAATGACAAACTGGAGCAAAACAGATTGAGATGGTTTGGACATGTCAAATGGTTGAATGAAGTAAGACTACCAAGACGAGCATTGGAACGATGGATGACAGGGAAGAGAGGACGAGGAAGACCAAGAATGCGTTGGATGGACTCTGTGGAGAATAGCATTAGAAAACGGAACCTGGATTGGAACACCAAGTCGGAAGAGGAATGATGGAACGACAGAACAAAGTGGAGAGGAACCATATTTGCCCCCACCCAGTGTCAGCTGGAAGAAGAAGAAGAAGACTTTGGTAAAAGAAAATTACCTCTACCAACGTTAATTTTGTTAAGTTACGCTAGGTCTATTCCATTTATCAGGTTTTTTAAAGTAGAGATTTGTTTTATTACGTTAGGAGAATATCCCTCAACGTCACAACAGCACTCAAGCACCTTTGAAGAAGACCGTGTCTGCCGCTAACTTTTACAGCTTCAGAATATTTGAGCTTGAGAGTGATCATTCTTATCTTTGCAAAGATTGAGACAGAGAGACTACTTTGGATTCGCATCAATCAGAAAAAGTTGAGAAGTGAGGAATATGTGCACCTGAAGGACGCAATGAGTAACGCTGTCAGCCGTTTGTCAGATATTGGTAAAATGGTCGTCTTGCCATCGACTTTCACTGGAGGTCCGCGCTATATGTATGAACGCATGCGCCATTTTGGACGTCCTGATTTTTTTTATAACATTCACCTGCAATCCAAAATGGTCCGAAGTAGTCGAACGCCTGAAACAAGGTCAACAACCTCAAGATAGGCATGATTTGGTAGCACGGGTATTCCATTTGAAAGTCAAGCACATGATAAGACTTCTTAATAAGGGTTGTATCTTTGGTCCTTCAAAGTGTCACATGTATTCCATTGAATTCCTCACGTTCAAATACTTCTGTGGCTGGAAGAATAGCTAAGGCCTGAAGACATCGACAAGGTGATCAGTGCTGAGATTCCTGACCCAAATCTTTACCCTGCTCTCCACGAGATTGTCAAGGAAACCATGATCCACGGTCCTTGTGGAGTTCTCAACAGGAGTTAGTCTTGCATGGTGGAAGGAGTATGCAACTAGAAGTACCCCAGACCACTCATCAAGGAAACCCAAACCGGGGAAGATGGGTATCCCAAATATCGCAGGCTGCCCACTTCGAAGGATGGGGTTTCTATTATTAAAAAGGGAGTAAAAATTGACAATAGCTGGGTAGTACCCTATAACCCCGGCCTATCTCGCACCTTCTCAGCTCATATCAATGTTGAGTACTGCAACTTGGTAAAGTCAATAAAATACATTTGCAAGTATGTTAACAAAGGCTCCGACCAAGCTACTTTTAGCATCAGAGTCTTTGTCGAAGTTGCGAGATATGAATCAGGACGTTACATCAGCTGCTCAGAGGTGGCTTGGTGCATATTCTGCTTCCTCATACATGAATGCTATCCTTCGGTCATGCAACTTGCCGTCCACCTCGAGAACGGCCAGCGGGTTTACTTTAATGAAGACGACATTCGTGACCAGTTTAACCTTTTCACTGCTAATATTGTGAGAGACTATCAAACCCCTCCATGCTGAATACATTTTTGAAAGTATGTTATTCAGATGAAGTTGCCGACGAGATATCTCTGGCGCAGCAAGGACTTGACGTTCTACCGCACCCGAGATATCTCGGGCGTAGCAGTGTAAAGGTTATCAGCGCTCCAAACACAACTCTTCTTGCTTTCTTCGAACTATGCCGATTCCATAAATTTGCTTCAACACTTTTATATTGTGAAGTTCCATCCTATTTCGTTTGGAAAGGTAAGAAGTTCTGTAGAAGGAAACGAGGAAAGCCAGCCCCAGGCCATCCTGGTGTGAAAAAAGATCAGACCCTTGGCAGAGTTTGCACCGTTCACCCTGGTAATGTCGAGTGCTATTACCTCTGCCTCCTTTACATAAAATCCCTGGCCCTCAGTCTTTTACTGGCCTCAAAACCGTGGCAGAGGTGGTTCAACCAACATTTCAAGCGGCATGTAAAGCACTTGGCTTGCTAGAGGATGATGCGCACTGGGACTGCACACTAGAGGAAGCGTCCTCCACCGACTCTACTCACAAGATACGCGAGCTGTTTGCCATCTTACTGGTGTTTTGACAAGTGAGTGATCCCATCATGCTCTGGAAAAAACACAAAGACAGCCTCGCGGAAGATGTGGTGAGAGAGGTTCAGAGGCAGTGTGCTGAGTCAACCTGGTCATGGGTGTTATCTACAACAGGTGTCTGGTGCTTCTTGCGGATTTAGTACTAAAAATGTCTGGTCAACAACTGGAACGCTTTGGACTTCCGTCGCCTTCTCGAGAACAAGACTCCGTCGTTGTTCACCGAGAATATGTCAGTGAACTATCTTACGACACAATTAAGTTGTCCAAAGTGGTTGTTGATAATGTTCCAAAATTAAACAAAGAGCAGAGATTGGCCTATGACGAAATAGTTCGAAGTGTTGTTTCAGAATGCGGTCAGCTCTTTTTTTCTAGATGCACCAGGTGGAACTGGCAAAACCTTCCTGATTAATCTCCTGCTCAATACATTTAGAAGTCGACAGAACATTGCCATCGCAGTCGCGTCCTCGGGTATTGCAGCAACCCTACTGGATGGTGGAAGATCAGCGCATTCTGCCTTCAAGCTTCCTCTTAACCTCAGTCATGCTGCATCTGTCCTTTGTAACATCTCTGCAGTTTCCTTTGAAAGTCTGCTATGCCACAACAATTAACAAGGCTCAGGGGCAGGTGAAATGAAGTTCCTGCGAAATAGGATCGGAATAACAAGAAGAGACAGGGTGAGGAATGAAAAGGTCAGGGAAATGGTGAAAGAGGAGCCCTTGCAAGGTAGGATTGAGACATCAAGACTGAGGTGGTATGGACACTTAAAGAGAATGGATGAGAAGAAGATTCCCAAGAGGATACATGAGATGCAGATGCAGAAGAAACGACCAAGGGGAAGACCAAGAGATAGATGGCTGAAAGGAGTGGAGGAATGTGTCAAGAAGAGAGGCGAGGACTGGACCAGACTGACAGCGGAGAGGTGGTGGGAAGAAAGAACTAAGTGGCGAGGCTTATGTTCCAAACAGACCCAGCCTGGGGCTGGAAACTGTACAAGATGATGATGATGATGATGATGAGGGGCAGAGTTTAAAAGTAGCTGGTGTGGATCTGAGAAGTGACTGTTTCGCACATGATCAACTGTACGTGGCATACTCCAGATTCAGTTCTTCTGGTGGCTTAGTCATTCTGCAGCCTGAGAGAAAGACCAGAAATGTAGTTTACCGAGAAGTGCTTATGCGTTAAAAACACTCTCGATATACATGGCAGTAGGCTAGGGGACCTTCCTTAAATCGAAGCTCTCCGTCGTATATTGCACCCGATTTCAAATTTCAACTCTCCATGTTGCCGTCATTATCTTCCACTACAGGAAAAATTTATATAACTAATGTTATAACGGGATTCCAAATGTTATTGCGGGCGAAGCCGCGGGTAACAGCTAGTTTTATTATATATTTAGAGATCCAAATCACAGACACAATCCGTATGAGAAGGATCCAATTCATGGGACATTTGGACAGAATGGACCCAACTAGGTTAACACATAAAATCTATACGTTTTTGCAGAAAAAGGCAACAAGGTCCAATTGGTACAAACAGGCGGAGAAGGACTTGGCTGAATTAGGTTTCCCAATCTCAAGGATCGAGAGGAAATTAGGTAGATTACTCATACACGGGGTTTTGAGGGAGAAGAGAGAAGACCTACCAGACACGTCTGATCGCAGCAACGAATACTCTCTCAATCGTTGCACATGAAGAGTTATTGGGCAAACATCAAGGCTAATAAGTGTTGATTCCGCGTGGTCCTAGGAGACCCATTCGCGCAGAAAAAGATTTATAGATGCATGCAGTGAGTTTTTGCAGCCGAAGAGCTGACATGGTTCACGTACTGAAAAGAATTTTCCAGAGCATATAATTGAACTCGTGTTGTTCTGTATGCTTAGGCCAGTGCGTGGAGAAATATTTCAGGAACAAGAACTTGTTATATTAATATTGAAGATGTATCCTCAGTGCAAACCTCCTCATGGTGTAGTTGCTAGAGTTCTTGGCCGATGTCGCAGAGGTTCGGGTTTGATTCCCGGCTCTGCCAAGAAATATTAATTCTAGTGTCTGGGCTGGAACACGGTGCACTCAGCCTCATGACGCAAAATCTGGGATGGTTCCTAACTTAAAGCCAGGGCCAGTACCTTCTCTACATAAGATTCATTTGTTTTATTGCCTTTATGAGGATTGAAAAATATTTGCTAGCTAACAACAAAATACAGTTATTACATTCCATCTCCAAATACACACACTAGTACATCCTTCACAATAACACAGGTTGTCACACAAATTACACACACACATCCAGATCAGCTGTGTACAAATAGTAACCTTGATTAGTGTGAGTGTTGCTTTTAGCCTTTTTTATGGATTTTTTTTTTAATAATTTCAAATCAATTTAACTCTGTTGACATGGGTTTTCTTCTGTTCTTCACAGCTTTTCCAATGACATCTACGTGAAAGATAATTTACGATATCTATCATGGTCCGTAAATTACTGCATGGACCGGTTCATGTTCCATTTTTCTTATCAAGCACTATAATTTAAAGGACTGGTCACTCCATAATATGTACAGTGATTGATACCTAAGGCCAAAACAGTCGATTGGATCAACTTCAACGTAGAGGAGGAATTATTATTATACATGGACATGGTGACAGACATTCTGATTTTCGATACGTATGTGGATTTTTAGTATAGTGTTTTTTAAGATTGTTTTTATTGTTTTTAATGTTTGTTTGTGTGAGCATCTTTTATAATGAGATATCTTTGAGGAGGCACGATGACATTGAGGAGATGAAGTGGCTGAAGAAGGGAGCAGCATGGCCCCGAAACATGTCCCACGAATGTGTGTGTTAATACAGTTTACCATAATTTGTTTGGTATTGATTGACGGAAATATATTGTACTATATTGGTTTATAATCTCTTGTCAATACGGACCATGGCGGAATCTAAAATAGAAGGAATAATGGCTGAATGATGTCAGAGCCATTTTACGTTCGTGTTACAGTCCACTGCAGACCCAACCCACAACACAAAAAAACTTACCCTTAACTTTAGCTATTTGACCAACAGTCATGATCGTGCTTCACTCCGATCGTATGTTTAGAGCGACAATTACGCGAGGAAATACGGTAACATATCAATAAGTATAAATGCTTAAGAGTTGTGTTTGAATGTATGGGCCTATTTCAGACTTCAGTAGCCCATACCAGCACCATGTCTTGAATTATCTGTTAAATAAACTGTACAAAACAAAGTTGTTGTTGTTTTTTTCCCATTTCCTTTAAGCCTACTGCATACCTGCCAACTTTTACGGTTTATCCGTAAAATTTACGGAAATTGCAGCATTTTACGGTTTTACGGATGAACGGTGTCATTTTACGATTTCGCGGACAAAAATTTGAAACGATAATTTACATTCGATAATACCGCCCACTTCCGTACCATCGATTGTTTGCGTGGGTCGAAGGCAAGTCCACGATAGTCGATAACTCGTTCTTTGATATGATTCGTACTTTTAACCGTGTGATATTTGTGTCGTCATTGTAATTGAATTTGAAGCCGGGATAACCGTTCTTCCATGTTAATCTTAAGTGTCGACAGGCTCTGCTTCGCATATTCTTTGTTCCGCTCCGTTCGCTCGTTGCGATTTAAACCATATTCTTTGACCACATTAGTTGTTCATTGTTCGCGAAGTTGGTGTTCCTTAAATGTTTTCGTCTTTTAAGGTTATGGCATATTTTAATTAAGCGTTCGAGTTTTTGTGCTATAACTTCGTGCTTCGCAGTTTCCTGTATTCCTTGGACTAATTACATTACATTCGTTCCACGTGTGTGTTATTTTTCTTCTACCATGTGCATATTCTTTCTTCACGAGGTTGGCGTCCAGACATTTAAAGAATCATACTCGGTTGATTTTCTGCGCATACTAAAATCAAGAAAGGGAGAAAAAATTGCCTTTTGCACGGTATGTGGGTGTGATATTAATATTGCACATGGTGGAAAAATTAAGTAATCATGTGAAGTGCGGTAAACACATAAGTTATGTTAAATCGAAGGAAGATAGCAAGAAAATCAACACCTTTTTTGCTAAGTCTGGAAACGTTGACATTGGCGTAGTTAGGGCCGAGTGTCTGTTTACTTCCTTTTTGTTGGAACACAATGAGCCCTTACCTGCGGCTGATCATGCTGGTGCTTTATTTAAGAAGATGTTTCCCACATCAGAAGTTGCAAAGAAATATAGTTGTGGTCGCATGAAAACGACATGCATTGTAAATAAAATGGCAAAAAATGCATCATCTGAAGTTGTTAAGTGCCTTCAGAACGGACCGGATACAGATAAATCCCTTTTCTTTTCATCAGTGAGAAACTACTTTTGTACTGCCTGTGACTAAATCATTAACAAGTTTCCACTCAAGGATGACGTGTTAAAGAATGCTCAAGTTGCTAGGTTAGACACAATTGAAGATGCACAGTTTTCTTCCATTCGTTTTTTTTCTTGGAAAAGTTTCCTATCATGTTATGCAAGGAAGAGAATGAAACTACAGATGAGGTGGTGAATGAGCTTCAGAGGCAGTTCACAGCTCTTCAGGTAGATGACACTTTGGCTGCACATCAAGATGCTGCAAGTAATTCCAGTTGGGCACAAATATCAAGAATTCGTGGAGCCGATGGACTTCTTAAGTATAACCGAATTTCTAGAGTATTGCTCTCTATTCTCACCATACCCCATAGCAATGCAGAATGTGAACGTGTTTTTACCTTTGTGAAGAAAAATAGAACACAGTTCAGGTCATCCATGTCCTATGAATCTCTGGAGTCTATTTCTATTTTGAAGACCAGGAGTTCTGGTCCCTGTTATGACAAAACATTTTCTCAAGACTTTTTGCAGGAAGCTAAAAAGGCCACAACCATGACTTAAAAGTCGAACTAGCATGTGACTTGCAGTGTGTATTATATTATTTCTTGCCTGTGTTACGTTAAACAAGTTCTATTGTTTAAAGCCTTTTTCAATTATCGTATATCAGCTTAATCGATCAAGGAAGTCCTGTTATGTCTGCTCCAAACCAATATTCACCACGCCTGCTGCTGATTAACATGGATTTCTTCTTGATTGTTATGTTCATCTACAAATCATGTAAGTCGATATGATTTCATTGAAGTATCCTGTTTAAAGCATTAATTATTGTATTTTGTAGCCAAGAAGTATTATTATTTTCGTCAAGCCGGAGTATGTCGAAAATCGTTAGATTTTTATGTCGCGCGTGAGTTTTACTGATAGCCCTTTTCAAAAGTTGGCAGGTATGCTACTGTGCCCTAATGATGGCTGGTGGAGCATATATCGTACTCTGAACTTGCTTGTTTTGTGATGGTGAGAATCTCTTAAGCTAATGAGTGACTCTAATTTTATCTCCGGTCATGCGCTTTGTGAGAAACTATAACCTTATCTCCGGCCAAGCTCACACTGTAATATCGCAATATCGACTCCCACATCTGAAAACCAAAATACCGTATTTATTCGGCTATAAGACCCCCTTTTTTTCTAAATTTTTAGTTCCGAAATTGAGGGGGGGGGGGGGGGGTACTATAGACGTGAACTTGCAAAAATCCATTATTTTGGAAAAGGGAGAGAGGAAAAATAAGCTATTTTATTTTGATGCTACATAGTACGATATATTTAATCAAAATAAACAAAGTTTACATCTTTAATCAGCCCATTATGAGACTGCCATAACCTCCCTTTCCCGGCTATCCCCCAATGACTTTCACGACTATCCCTTGCTAAATTGTGCTTTGAAAGAAGTTCATTTTCCGTATTGACAGATTCACTATATAACAAAGGAGAAACTGTTCCGCCTAGTCAATACATTTATTTACAACAAGTTATAAACTTGCTATTATATGGATATGGTACATGTTTCGGGGCCTCTAGTACTGGTCCCTTCTTCAGCCATAAATTAGAACAGTGCTATATAAGTGTATTCTCAAGAACCTAGCAATACCAATGGTGTTAATTTTTACTGATGTGCACTCACATTACTTCTCATGAGTAATATGTTCTTTTTCGCCTCATTTCATCCATTCACTCATCATTTTATGTATTTTTTATTATGATATCTTTAATTATGCTGGATTTTGCAACTTAATTTATGGCTGAAGAAGGGACCAGTACTAGAGGCCCCGAAACATGTACCATATCCATATAATGGCAAGTTTATAACTTGTTGTAAATAAATGTATTGACTAGGCGGAACAGTTTCTCCTTTGTTATATCCCTTGCTAAGCAAAAAACTTATTATCAAAGAAATAGAATGAAATGGACAAAGTATCAGACATGGAAATGCAAACTTCATTTTTATTTGAACATAGGGAGGGAGAATGCATCAAGTATGGAATGCAGGATCACATCTCACTAACATTTGTAAACATAACCGAGTACGTATTATTCACATATTTCACATTAATATACCAATAACGTTTCACACAAACACCGACGGTTATTGCAACAAATGAAATTTGTTTATAATAAAACTAAGGAGACTGTCGTAAACACAATCGAATCACAACATAAATAATACTAAACAGAACAATGCAAGCAAGATATGAAACCATAACTTTCATTGACGGATGGCCCTTCTACTTGGCCGATAGTATGGCATCTTCTATTGGATATCGGGTGAAGCCTATTGGCTTCACAATTCAATATCCTGCCCAATCGTGTTCGACGTACGCAAAATGGCAGTCATATCGTCTGAATAACAAACTAATATACCGTAACAAGAAAAATATTTTTGTCATAAAAGCGAATGAATTTCAGTTGTTGGTGTGTTGAACTATCACTAACCATTGGATAAACCAATTAAGTCTCCATTATCAGATGTATTTTGAGTGAATTAAAAATAGAACAAAGTTTGAGCGTTAAGGAACATTGGCTAGAAAATATAACACAAGAACAAGAAAAGAAGAGAGCAGGTGGCTTTAACATATATATTCAGAAAATAGAACATGCATTTTCATATCTTTACAGGTTAACACAATTTGAAAGAACAATGTTTTCTTTACTAACAAAATAATTGCAAAGATCCTTAAACATTAAGACCGGGTAATTGCTTTTATGCACAACTTAAATAAATTTATCTTGTGAATGAAAAGGGTAGAAATGCAGCTTGGAGTGCTGAAGGCTGACAGGGAGCAAATCCTGCCATACCTTTGAAAGAAATTAGGGGAAACTGAAACCAGTTAACATGAAAAGACATAGCCTATTAAGGGGGCTATTGGCTGACAGGGGCCTAATCCTGCAGTACCCTATGAAAAATGAGTGATAGAAGTTGCCAAGATGCAACAAAATATTTCCGAAGTAAATGCAATGGCAGACACAGGTACGAGAGAACTGCATGAAAGTTAATCATGAAATATTTCAAGAAATTGAAATGGCAGAAGCAGGTAGGCAAGTAGGCCTATTACTTGAAAGTGAACCATGAAATGTTCCGAGAAAAAAAAGGGTGCACAAGAAAAAGTGCAATGGCAGACGCAGGTATGCACGAGAATTAATGAAAATAATTACAAATGGAAAATGGCTAAAGCAAGTCAATATGTAATACCACCTAGAAGGAATGGGAAAAGCAAGCCAATATATTAAAATTAAGCAAACTCTGGCGTAGGCTTGTACAAGTCTTTCCTCAGAAAGAAGTAACATGATACAAAGATTTGCATTTGAAAGAATATAGGTTATCTAACATGAATCTTGCTTTAGAAAAAAATAACATGTAAAGTAGAACAGTACATTACACGGTACAGGTTATGTAACAGAATACTTAACTTGATAACGAAGTGCGGGTAGCAACCCATATGTTTGTAGAACACTTGCTTGAGCAGTGATGATGTTATTTATGTCACTTGAAGAACTTTCACAAAGTAGAGACTTATCATAAGTCGTACGAAAACAGTCTTAAGAGATAATGTGTTCACATTATAGATATATTGCATAGGAATAGTTATCCATAGCACTTGAAGATGTACAGTTCACATCTTAATGTTCATTATATAGACATGTCGCAGGAACATGTTACATGGGATCTAGGTTAGATCAGTTTAAAAATGTCTTGAAGACTTGGCGAAGGTTTTAAGAACACTTCATTATGCAGAAATGATACATGATACGTTGAACAGTTGAAGTTTATCATCCGGTAGCAAGACGGGTGATCAGCATGGCAACTGGCGATGAAAGCACAAAGAGGATGGTTCAGCAAACCTCTTAAATAGGTGACAGGCCAATGTTCTCGTGTTTTCCATGGCACAGGATTGGAGACTTCAGACCACGTTGTGAAGAAGCGCGCTGATTGGCTGGAGCGAAGCCACGTCATGGTGATAGCCAATAAGCGCGTAGCTTATGGAGACCAGTATAACACGAGAAATCAAGACGTGCAGAGTGACCTTAACACTTAGAAAGATTTCTTAGAGGCGAGCTCTGGCTTATAAACTAACAAGTAAATAAGTAAATCATTTTAAACATACTTGGTTTAAACGAGGAAGCGTAATACAAAGAGAAATGTCAAACGCACGTGGTGACCAAATTTGGTCTGACTTTTGACACTTCCACAAACTTACAAAATTTAACCAATAAATTATTCGCAAATGCGAACAGTTGTAATTATAAAATTTTGTAAGCATTCGTCAATTTCCAAGAATATTGTATTTTGACTCAAAATAACTAAGGAGGGGGGGGGGGGGTACTATAAGCGATTTCCAAGAATTTTTTATTTTGTCTCGAAAATTAAGGGTGGGGGGTACTATAGGCGAGGGGGGGGTCTTATAGCCGAGTAAATACGGTACTACTTTAAAACGATTTCCTTCCTAAAACTAGGGTGCCGGGCTTATTTGTTGGCGGGTAGTATTCGCATATATACAGTACTAAGCATGCAACATCAACATTGCATCACAAATTTTTCTCGGTTCGATTTCTGCCTCAATATACCATTTACTTCTTTTACCGGAGCGTCAAAAGGTTATATAATTTTTTTGTCTGCCTCACTCACTGTTCAGCCTGTTTTGACACTGATTTACATATATTGAACTCTGAGAGTCATACGTTTTTTTCCGTACTGACAATTGTGATTTTGCAATATAAAACAATCGTTTCCTCCCAGTCAATACTGTTTATTTTTATTTGAACAAGTTGCACAAATCGCCTGTTTTAGTAGTTAATTTTTGTTTTAATTTGTTTTAATTTTTATGACTACAGCATGTGTTTTAACAACTAAAATAAGTGATTTGTGCAACGAAACGAACATCCTCAAGAATTATGTTGGACTGATCAAAAACTGGTTTAACCCCGTTTGAGGCCTTGTTGACTTGGTTTCATAACCAAACGGTTCCTCATGTGTTTTATGTATTTCAGCTGTACTTTTTAACTGTATGATACGTTCTTTTTGAGTGTGTTTTTCATCATTGCATACCATCTTCATTTTCTTCATTTCAACAATGTTTTAGTGCTGCTCAATATTGCCTGGCTGATGAAAGACACCAATAAGTGTCATAGGTGTCGAAACATGTACCAGGTATGACGAGTGAATAACTTGTTCAAATAAAAATAAACAGTATGGACTGGGCAGAAACGATTGTTTTATAATCACTTATTGGCCTTCTTCTTCTTCCTCCTAGCGTTGTCCCGCTGGTGCAGGGTTCGTCATAGACCTCCATTTTGTCCGGTTTTGTGCGTCAGCTGGATTTAGGCCGGTAACCTTCAAGTCACCATTTATTGTGTCTTGCCAACGCTGCTTCGGTCTTACTCTGGGGCGCAGGCCTTCAACCTCAAAATGAAGGACTGTGTTAGTAACAGTATCAGGCGCTGCACGCAGGGCATGGCCATACCATCGGAGCCGTCTCTCCCTCATTTTGTCCACAATTGGGGCGACACCCATTTGCTCCCGAATTGTGTCGTTTCTGACATGGTCAATAAGGGAGATGCCCATTGTCCAACGGAGCATTCTCATTTCCATGGCATGCAGGCGACGTTCTGAAATTTTGTCGGATGGTCGACATTCAACTCCATACAGCGCAACTGGCCGTACCACTGGCCGATATATCTTCGATTTGAGACGGTGGCATTTTCTTGTCGCAAAGCACACCCGTGACCTCCTTCCACCGCAACCAGGTTGAATTACCCTGGCTCTTACTTCATTATTGAAGTTGCCATCACTCTGAAGACTAGATCCAAGGTACCTGAAGCATTCTGTCTTGACTAGATTTTGCCCAGCGACTTTAATGGTACATTCTTGTCATTTCCAATTTCTTGCTACAGATAGAATAACCATGTCTTGCTATTAGTAACTTTAGTCAAAATAAGCAGTGTTATACCGAATAATGTTGACGACAATGACCAACTAGACAATTGACAGACTGCCTGAGGCATGGTAAATACGATCAACAATGCATTCCTATCAGCGTCGTTTAACTGTAAGCTTTTGCTGGGCGGTATTATTTTAAATTATCACAACAAATTTTTTTACCTAACCACGCACAGATAATGGAGATCTTTCAAAAATCATATAATGCACTTATACCGAATATCTGCAATATGACACACAGACCAATGATACCATAAACATTGAAGACCATATTCTCAATAAAACTACTAAATTTAAGTACCTTGGTTCTCTCATCACCCAAGGTTGCAGGATCAAATCCTGGCGCAGTGAACAGATGGTAGGGAGCCGTCAGTACATTTACTGGCATGTTAAAAATCCCCCTTCGGGGCGAAATTCCTGCACCCCGGCGTCTTTTAAAGCCGCTGTAGTTAAAAGGGACGTCAAACCAATAATATTATCTCTCATCACTTCGGATGGCGAGACCATTCTCGACGCCCGAGCACGAGTAATGCTGCGTTTCTGGAATGGCGCCAAGTCACTGGAGTACTGTGCAATAAGAAAATACCTATCCACATGAAAGGAAAAGTTTACAAGACCATGATAAGGCCAGTGGCACTGTTTTGGTCAGCTTCAACCCCCCCCCAGGGGCTCACATCTAGTGGGGCGTGGGTTGGCGACCACGGGACCCCAGCCGAGTCCGGCATTGCTTCCACATACTTGTGCCGGGCTCCTCTCCATCTTCTTTCCTGTCCACCTCCCTTGGTCAACTCTTGTTCTCTTCCGACCCCGACGGTATTAGGTTATCCGAGGCCTAGGGAGTCTTTCACTTTCCCGCCTTAATTAGCCCTTGTCTCATCTTTCCTGATACCCTCCTTCTGTGAGGGGTCAGCCTTCTTTTTCTTTTCCTTTTACCTCCTGCCTTGTGCTCAAGGCCCTTAAGGAGGCAGGGTGTATGTAGCCCCACCACTTCTGGTGCACCCTAGATAATGCTACACCCTCAGGGGCTCACGGCTGGTGAGTTCGGGAGTTGGCGACCCCGAGGGATTCCTGAGCTGGGTCAGTTTTCCCCTTTTGTCCCTTACCTTTGGGGCGGACCTTCTCCTCTCTCCCCTCCCCTCCCCTCTCCTCTCCTCTTTTCATTATATTTACTTTTCTTTATAAGATTCCCGCACTGTTTTTGTTCCTTGGTTCCCCGTGTATCTAAATTCCCTTCTAGCGATTTTTTAAGGCATTTTTAATCTACGTTGCATTTTGTAAGTTTTTTCGATCTAAATTACATCTCGCGATTGTTTTCAACCTCAATTGCATTTTGTAAAGATTGACAATCTAAATTGCTTTTTAGTAAGTCTTTCAATGCAGGTAGGCGGGCCTTTTAGTGAGTATTTTGAATTTCAATTGCATTTTGTAAGTATTTTCAACCAAAACCGCATTTTGCACGAATTTTGAATCTAAATTGCATTTTGATTGGCAGGCATTTTGCACATATTTTGATTCTCAATTGCATTTTGTGGGTATTTTGAATCTAAATTACATTTTGTCAAGTATTTTCAATCTAAATTGCTTTTTGTAAGTATTGTCAATCCACATGAGTCGTTTGAATCTACCGTACATTTTGTAAGCATTTTCAATTTCAATTGCATTCTGTAAGTATTTTGAATTTCAATTGCACTTTGTGAATAATTTGGATTGGAACTGGGATAGGGCCTCTTTCAATCTGAATTGCATTGTGTATTTTCAATTTCAATTGCATTTTGTAAGTATTTTGAACCTCAATTGCATTTTGTACGTATTTTCGTCTCATTTGCATTTTGTAAGTATTTTGAATTTCAGTTGCATTTTGTAAGTATTTCGACGCTACATTGCATTTTGTACGTATTTTGAACCTAGCCTACATTTTGTGGGTCTTATTCAATCTATTCTTTCTGTGCAACTTTTCGTTCTAAATTCCCGTTTGTCAGACCATATTGTGAGTTATTTCCTTCTGAGTTCCTTTTTGTACGTATTTTCCGTCTCACATAATTTTGTTCTGGTTTCCATTTCATTATCATTTTTGCTATCACCCAGATCATTAGGGGCCGATAACCTTGATGTTAGGCCCCTTAAAACAACAATTATCATCATCATCATCATCAACCGAACACGAACAAGCCCTCCTTGGTATGGAAATGAAAATGCTGCGTTGGTCCATGGGCAGTGCTTGATTTGTAAAAAGAAGAGGTTCCGGTACTGTGAGCTACCGGGTGGGCGGAGGGTGCGGGGGGCTTTTTGGAATATTGAAATAGAGTTCTAAAAGCTATATTTTTATGCTTTTCTGAACACCTTTAAAAATATATCAGTGGACAAAATAGAAATCTAATTTTGATTGTAGGAAACGGGTAAAAATCTCAAACTTTTTTGAAAAACAGTCTATTTCTCGTAAGACTTAACTAGATTGCTACTATCGTTAAATAGGTGAATAGTACATTTTGGTTTTATTTTATCACTTAAAACTTTTGAGGTTATTCACGATAGTCATTTTACAGTACCGTTATCTGTTAATCTGCTTTGTTGAACGTAAATCATTATGTAAACGTAATACATAGTATATAAACACTTTACTTGTTAAAAACCTATGTAATATTATGTTTAATAAAAGTTCTTGGATGAAAACTTAAAATTTGAATATTTTCTTTACCCTTTTCAAAGAACTTTCTTAATTCGAATTTTTGGATAATTCGATTTTTTTTTACTGGTCCCTTGAGTTTCGAATTATCCAATTTCCACTGTATTATTAACCAAAATGCTCAGTTATGCATGCAATGAATTGTTGTTTTGTTTTCTAATTTTGGCCTGCTGTCTTACTTGCACATGATGTTTTTTATTTATTTCTTCGTTAGTAATCTTTTATAGTGAAGAATATATACATGGTGATTTGGTAATTGATGGATTTATTATTTTAGTATTAATATTTGTCTTGTCTGACCTACCATGTTACCTTTATTTAACCTGTATGTTTCAGTGCTTAAGCCTCGTTGACGAATACTACTCGGTGATCTATGATTTCCTGCTCAACAATCTGAGGCCCAAGGACATCTGCTCCATGATAGGAATCTGCTCTCGCCCTCAAAGAGCTAGGGTGAGTGTCATTTGTGCCAGGGTGTCTCGTTGGCTGAACCACGATAGAACATAATTATGTTAAATTACCTTAAAAAAAGGTCATCCAAGCATGCTCAAATAAGAGCTAAACCCTAGAACTAGACACCGAATCGCACACCAAGAAACACACGCATGAAACCAATAATCATCATATATATTATTTCAGTAGTATAGATCCTTCCTGCGGCACTCACAAGCGACCGATCGTGACAAATGAGCATTCAAATGAAAGAGAATAGACATTAGCAGTTATGAATTGCACTCTAATTTCATAAATATCTATAATTTCTTTAAAGAATGACTTTTAAAAAAATGGACGAAGTGGGCGATTTGCAGATACGGTTGTTGTAGGAAAATACGCTCCATAATCGCTGTCCATCTCACAGTTTGGCCACTGTGACGCCTGTTTCATGTCATTTTAACATTCTGAGATCTTTCCTTTATCATTTTGCATTGATTTCAGAAACAGTAAATGAAATGAATGAGTACTCAAATTGTATAATTTCATAAATATCGAATAACCGTTGAGTGTTACAGCTAAGCTGTCGATCAATGGACTCAGCACACAAATGACATTAGCAGTGACGAATTGCCTATTTCTTAAATATCAATTTTTGTAAGAAGTGTGAGATTTGCAAATACAGTTGCTGTAGGAAAATATGCAACATCATTGCTGTTTGATATTAGGGCCGTAGGAACACCGGGGAAAGTGTGGTTTATGAACATGTGAGATTTCTCGCACGGGGTCGCTAGTACATACTATTTCAGTAGTTTAGATCCCTACTGCGGCGCTCACAAGCCACCGACCGTGACAAATGAGGATTCAAATGAAAGAGAATAGATATTGCCAGTGACGAATTGCACTCTAATTTCATAAATATCTATAATTTCTTTAAAAAGTTACTCTTAAGAAATGTCCGAACTGTGTGATTTGCAGATACTGCTGCTGTAGAAAAATATGCTCCTTAATTACTGTCCACTTCCCATTTTGGACGCTGTCTGTGACGCCTGTTTCATTCTGTATTAATTTTGCACGGATTTCAAAAACAGTAAGTCAAAGGAATGAGTAGGCCTACTCAAATCGTATAATTTCATAAATATTGAATAACTGGTGAGTGTTGCAGCTAAGCTGTCAATCAATGGACTCGGCACACAAATGACATTAGCAGTGACGAATTGCATTCTAATTTCATTTAAAAATGTCAATGTATGTAAGAAGTGTGTGATTTGCAAATACTGATTTCTCCTAAGTCGCTCATTATAAACCTATTGGGGAAAGTGTGATTTATGAACTTGCGAGATTTTTCGCACGGGTCCGCTAGTCTAATTAATTTCTACTTGCTCATTAGAAGAGTAATGGATCAATTGAAAATAAGCGATAGAGCATTTTGTATGAAAACTTGCAGCATAAAGCAATACAGGAGGATAGACAATATGACGGTCATGTATATGCAGAGGGACAGCGAGACAATCCGCCATCTTTAAAGGTTGTCTCGTGCGCCGCCTTGAGTTGGTCAGGTGTTGAAATGCATACTTACCCAACTGCCGAGAAAGACTCGGCTCCGATCTTCTTGATCTTCTTTAAGGTGGAAAAGTGTGGAAGTAGGATATTTTCATGCTGGGCCTAACAAGTAACGAAACCAAACGGTGTCAAGAGGCCAAGAAGTCGAGCAAAAGACACCCCAGATGCTGGGTCAAACGTATCCTCGTAAGGAGAACAATTTCTACCAAACCCAAGATAGTTTAACCGCCTATAGACGAGGTGTAATAAATAGGTTGAAAGTTCCGACTGATCAATACTTTTTATTAAATAAAGATCACTGTGTGGTCATTGGTGGGACATGTTTCAAGGCCTAATTGTTTTTGGCCCCTTCATTAGCCGATATGAATAAATAAATGTCAAAGACAAAAAATGTGTAGCGTAACACTAAAAAGTCCCTTTTTAAACCTTATATGGTGCACCATAAAGAAGGATGGGAAATAGAATGCCAAAAGCAACACATTATGATGTGGAAAAATGTGGCTCAAGTCTTGAAAACAAACACACGCTTCACTATGGTCAACAGACGCCATTGAAACATAAAATGTATTGGCTCTGCACGGCAGCAATAGTTGTGAACACAATGAAACCTGATGCTGGAATCCAGCAGTAAAGATGGAAACGTTTACAACACTTCAATATTTCACCAGTGATGAGGACGTACAAAATCAATGAAGTCAATTGTGCTGAATAAACACCTTGCAAATAGAATGCTCTGGAGAAGTACCGTATTTCCTCGCATAATCGTCGCCATCGCGTAATCATCGCACCCCACTTTTCAAACACTAAAATATGTTTATAAAATTTCATCGCATAATCGTCGCATAGTGTACCCCCCCCCTCTGCGCCACCACTACTACACGGGACCTTATTCGAGACAAGCTCGGGGATGGACGGGAACCTCGTACGCAGAGGCCGCAATTAGGAATAGGTTACCTAAGGTTTCGTATGCTAAGAGAAAGAAGTTGCATTTAAGGGAATAACTATATAATTTCAAGCAATACAGACAAGGTAAATCAAAAGCAATCACGCCTCATTACATAGATTAAGCAAGCGCCAAGCAATAAAATAGACACTAAATCACTATGGTACATAAGCACAAACTTATAGGCTATACACAATGGTTACCCATTCACCCCGGGTGAAATGGTCACAGGATAAAATACAGAATTACATGAATAATTAAAAATCCAAGTAGGGACGGCCCCTTTAATAGAACGCCGCGTAAAACAAATATCCAACCGAATGAGGTTAGGTGACCTCCCAAACTAATACTGAACTACTAACGGTATAATCAGAAGTGGATGAATCCTTTAATGGAAATTCATATTAACGCTCCCTTCTGAACAAAAGGGTGACATCGCCAAACGAGGGTAAAATAATGGCAACACGAGAATGAAGGGTAAAAACCAAGGAGCGAAATATCACTAAGTCTGGAACATAACCCCACAATGATACAAAATAATTAAATGAACAAACTAAAGAGAAAACCGCTAGGCCTAAGCATCGAACCGGACGAATGACAAATTACGTCTTAATACGGCAGAGCCCAAGAACTGGACTGCAAGGAATACTGATTACTCCGGGGCAGTAAGGCCCTGCGAGGCAATAACCCCCACTCCAATTACTTACGTGAAAGAATCATTTGAAATTTTGATGGGAGGAGAGCTTGAATATGAAACAGCAATAATAATAAACATAAATAAACATAACATAACATTACACAACTAAGCTGACTTCCACGGCCGCGCACGTGATACCATCTTAAGTGTAAACACAAGGACGCCATGTTGTCATAAAACAAAAGACACTCTGTCCATAGACAAATGAGTTACCACAAACAAAAGAATAACGCAAAGCAAAAAATCGAACTAGGCCATGCTGCCCTTAAAAATACACTACATTAAAACAGTTAAACTGTCCGGATTAGACACAAATAAAAGCCAAAAATGCTTCCCTAATCCCCCACATAGTGCTTTGCATAAACACAAATCTTACAAGACTGGTCCCCCGGATAATTACACGAATTAATCGACACCGGATTCACACGGAGTGACAGAACCATATTACTTAACACGCCATGAAACAGAAACATGAACAAAACTGGAATAGAAGCCCTTGTGCGCAAAAGAATATCACGCGCGCAGCCAACAGATGTATTCCCTAACCACCCAAAATAATAATGTTAAATGTTACTTCTCAGTACGGTAGTTCTTATTATCGCACACGGTTACTTCAAACATTTGTAGGTTGGTTGGTTAACTGGCCGGGTGGAAGAGGTGACATCTTCGCACCCGGCCGCTGACGCACACGTTACACACGTCTGCAAGCTTCGAAGTCGGTATTCAGAATCACAAACGTCAGCCTGCCAAGACACTCGCACACTTCACACTTGCTGGAAAATCATCCAGGCTCACCACACGAAACACTGCCGAGAATCTTAAATTTGCGTGTCCTTTTAGTTACTCTTCTTGCCACTATGTTGGTACCTCCGAGTCCGCAGTTGCTAGGCAGAGTTCAAACTAAACGCGGAAGATTCCCGCGATGTTAGAACAAGGGTAGTCTTTGTTGAAAATGACGCCAAACACCGATATGCGAGCCGATTGGCTTATTTCGGAAAATCGAAATGTCAGTGCACGGAAATGGGCGGTAACCCAAGCGAGACACTTTAAGTCACATCTGGGAACACTCCAGTTCTGGCCACCCGCCGATTGGAATTTTAATTGGATACTGGGTGGACATTGGGTAAATATCCACAGAGGCAAACATCTTCAAAAGTCAGCATCTTCAAGGGGACCGGCTTGACTGGACGTGGGAGTAGAAACTGATAGG
The DNA here is from genome assembly GCA_946902985.2 of Meconema thalassinum. Classification (NCBI taxonomy): domain Eukaryota; kingdom Metazoa; phylum Arthropoda; class Insecta; order Orthoptera; family Tettigoniidae; genus Meconema; species Meconema thalassinum. Next base: position 291,350,952 of record OX336396.1, on the reverse strand, counting down.
GTGGTCTTCTAGGGTAGGGACCGGCTTGAATGGACGTGGGAGTAGGAACTGATAGGGTGGTCTCCTAGGGTGGGCTCGCATTTAGCGAGCTTGAATTAGTTCGACAATTGCATAGTTCACTCGCTGACCCAAATGATTATTTCCCAGAGTCTTTAAGTTCAGGGACCAAGGTTCGATGCCAAGGTAGGCTCACATCTCTCCCACAGGCCAGGGATCGATGCCAGACTAGGGGATTTATGCGTGGAGATCCGTGCCGATTGGCACACATAGCATGTTCGTATTTGTGCGCCAGTCAGTTGCACATGCTGCCGCGACTTTATAACCTGGCGCGACTTTGTCAGACGAAAAATATCTCGTCCTTATGCTTGCGGGCAATGAACTGACGCGAGCGGCAAGCTTCGTCACTTAGCACATTCCGCGAGCGTATAATCTGGCGTGATCTTGTCGGGAGAAAGTAATCTTGTCTTTATGCCTGCCGGCTAGGAAAGCGACGCGAACGGCCAGCGCACATTCCGCTTGCTTATAGGCCTAATCTGGCGTGATCTTGTCGGCAGAAAGTAATTTCGTCTTTATGCCTGCGGGCTGTGAACTATGACGCGAGCGGCCAGCGAACATTCCGCGAGCTTATAGGCCTAATCTGGCATGATCTTGTCAGGAGAAATTAATATCGTATTTATGCCTGCGGGCTACAAACCGCGACGCGAATGGTCAGCGCACATTCCGCGAGCTTATAGGCCTAATCTGGCATGATCTTGTCAGCAGAAAGTACTCTATACTCTGATTTACCAATAAAGATCGGTGACAGCTGTCAAAACTAGCACGTGGGGAAATGCTGCGTTGCCACTGAGGCAGATCATGACTCATAACATTTCAAGAGGCTTCCAGGTAGACACAGATACTGGGTGTGCCAGCCGTATTCGTGTGCAAGGGCATAATCGATGCAACAAAATGGGAGCACTGACAAGTGAGTTAAACCATGTGCTGACTGCTGTGTCTGCATACGTTGCAACATTGCTTGCTGTTGCTATGGAGACCGTTACCCCTTTCGTCTCCACTCCTCACCTCACCCATCACGAGGATGACAGCTTTCACCGAGCACCTTTTGTAAATCAGAGTATAGTCTTTATGCCTGCCGGCTATGAAGTGCGACGCGAACGGCCAGCGCACATTCCACGAGCTTATAAGCCTAATCTGGCGTGGCCTGCGGGCTATAAACTGTGACGCGAACGGCCAGCGCACATTCCGCGAGCTTATAGGCCTAATCTGGCGTGATCCTGTCAGGAGAAAATAATACCGTATCGTCTTTATGCCTGCCGGCTATGAACCGTGATGCGAACGGCCAGCGCACATTCCGCGAGCTTATAGGCCTAATCTGGCATGATCTTGACAGCAGAAAGTAATTCGTCTTTATGCCTGTGGGCTATGAACTGTGACGCGAACGGCCAGCACACATTCCACGAGTTTATAGGCCTAATCTGGCGTGATCTTGTCAGGAGAAAGTAATCTAGTCTTTATGCCTGCGGGCTATGAACCACGACGCGAACGGCCAGCTTCGTCAGCACATTCCGCGAGCGTAATCCTGTCGTGACCTTGTTAGAAAAAAGAAGCCTGTCTCTGACTGCAGGCTATGACTCACACCAGACTCACGCTACGCGAATTACTGGCCCGTGCGGAAAATAATGATACAGTATATTCTTTGAACTTAAATATTCTTCACATAATCGTCGCACCCTGCTTTTTTCCACGAATTTGTGGCAAAAAAAGTGCGAGGAAATACGGTAATTATGCTCAAGAACTGTACAACCCCAACATATGCAATGGTAGAAATGGGCCTCTAGTCGTGTGAGGTTAAAATTGTATGCCCATGTCGGCTCTGGTTCACCTTGAAACATGTCCCACCAATGACCACACAGTGATCTTTATTTAATAAGAAGTATTGATTATTATTTATTCCTCAATTAGTTTATCAATACGGAACCAGAATGGACCTTTAAGTTCTAAAATATAGACGGGGAGTTGGTGAAAGAGAACTTAAATATATATCATATACCCCATTCGCTCTTGAGTGCCAGGTCGATCTCTGGCATGTTCTGCCATCTGTAGTACTACTTGAGAGTGTATTTTTGCTTCCGGAAGTAACTGAACATTTTGTAGACGTCTGTCCCCTACAGCTGGAGTTCATCTGAGATGTAAACAAGCATGACGGAATAACAAGCAAATCCTTCACGCCGCGTTGTGATTTCAGATACAGTGGAATATCGTTAGCACGTTCTCGGTTACGACGTTTCCCCGTTTAACGCGATTATTTTCTAAATTCCCAGTGCCATTCCTGCTAACTACATGTTGATATATCCCCTTAATACGTTTTGTATTCCCGCTTACGACGATCAAATTTTCTTCGCGTAGCATGAGTTATACCGTACGCACAGAACGCAAGACAAGAGACTTGTTTCTTTAAACAAGGTCACATTGCGTATTTTGCAGCGCATCGCTTATTATGATCGCATTTTCGTCAGCCCTGAAAGCATTCTTTGTCCACCCCTAGTGGAATGGGAGCCCGGTCGCTCTGAGACAACATTCCTTGCCAACAAGCGGGCGAGGGTCACAGAACAATGTAACTGGTATAGCGGCAGTATTAAAGTACGCGCCGACAATGTTGCACATCTGTTCTGTCCGGCCTCATTGGCTACGGCAGTTAGTTACTGCGTTAGTGTGTTTACAGGGTGAACTCAAATCGATTTGAATACGATCCTATTTTCAATACGATGCCCATTTACATGAGCAGTTTCAGCTCGTGATTTCAATACGCTATATAATTTATGGTGGCCAACCAGCAGTTATGTTGGCTAACTCTTATTAAACAATAAAACATAAAGGACCCGTAATTATCATCCAACTTTTTTTTTTTTACGGGTGTTTGTATAAACATGAAAAAAGAATGCACGGAACATTTTGAGGTTGTTTGTTTTTAACAAGTTTATGTTCAGTTTATTAATGATAAAATGTTATTGGTTTTATGTCCCTTTTAACTACTGAAGCCTAAAGCTTTTAGAGATGCCGGACTGCCGGATTGTTGACCCGATTGCAATCTGTAACGTGCCACAATTTACGTACGGATACACCAGACATTAAAGGTAAATCAGACAAAAATACATTAACGCTAAAAACACGTGCAACAAGCTACGCTCATCAACCACGACAGGAACACTCGCAGTAACGAAGAATATGGGCAGAAAGTAAAATAAGCGATTGGAGAGTTCGGCGACAGACGAGAGTAGGCTTAAATTAGTTTAAAAATGTAACTCGAGCGCGCAGAATCGCTTTCAATAAGATACGCGTTTACAGTCACTTTCTTGAACACCAGTTTGGATACAGTCCGATTCCAGAATTTTACCCTATCGACGTTGAAACTCAATACGATCTGATTTACGCAAATACGCATTACACTACCGAAGTCGTTGTGAAACCTAGTGAAAATTTTGTTGCATCGTATTGAAATAATGGATAGGCCTAAGAAAGTCGTTAAATCGTTAACTAGTGATGAGAAAATAAAAATTCTTGAAGAAGTAGACAGAAATCCTTACCTTAAGTGCGAGGAAGTTTTTTTTTCTGTACACGCGCGAGCATGTCTAACCTCAAAATAACTTCTGTTATATCCAATCGTTCACGCCAAAGAATACGGCACTTCTTTTCCACAGAATATCAAGAAAAACCTGTATTTAAGCCGAAATCAATGATAGAAAGTTAAATATTTCAACTCGTACTACAGTACCGGTACTTGAATTAAGAGTACGGTACCGGAATAGTAAATTTTCTCTTGTTTTCATTGCTCTCGTTTCTCTGTGCTGTGTAAACTAGTTCTGTGATACAATAATTCTGTAGGTTGTTTAAAATTGTATATTCGATAGTATGTACTTCCGATTAACACGTTTTTTTTACTTTTCCCTTACTGAAACAAGTCAATGAGGTTTAATTTTCATTTTTCATTAGTAAGTTTTCCCGCTTTTCACGTCTAAATTTTTCAGTCCCTTGAAAAAGGTACTAACGAGGTTCCACTGTAAATGAATCCTCCAGTTTTTAACAAAGGCGACACTCCGGAGGTAAAAATTGATATTTTGGTCATTTTGGCGGAGAACAAATTATGGCTGAAATTGAAAGGATTGTGTTTCTTCTTTCTTGTCACAAAGTTATTCTGTTGAATTCAAATAATTTTACACTTTAATAATGCTTTGTTTGCCAGTTTGCACAGGGCGTGGCATCTGCCAAACTGCTTTGTTAGGTTATGATGTCTTTGTCATATGTCCATTCGGTCTAATACGCATGTTCTTTGCAATTACGCATCCAGGGGATGGGCCAACTATTCCCCACAATATATTTATACTGAATCAAGCTGTAAGATCTACCATATATCTGAATGAATTTATATAGCCTGATATGGACTAAAATTTATAGCCTGATATGGACTAAAATTTTAGTACTTGGACTGTCATTGAGCAACATCCTGTGCTTGTATTGGCATTCCTGACGGCACTACAATAATGCTGACATCTCTTTAGTTTTCCTATTCTTGTATGTTTCATCTTTGGATGTGGCGAGTTCTGTGGCGGTAGCCAGTTTGTTAACTTTTGTGAAGTACACGCATAAGTAGCCTCATTTAGTTGTGTATCTAGATACTATTATTGTTGTAAGATAAGAGTGGATGCACGGACAGTATATTGTAAACAGCGATAATTGCCTAATGGCACAAACTTGCGCGACACTAAGAGCGTGTTTGTTTGATGCTCTTGATGCAGTCAACAAGTGATGGGAGAAAAATACGCTCGTACAAAAGCAAGCGCTTGCCGACTTCCGTAAAGGCGATTATGATTTAAGACATGAAAGCTATAAGTAATAGCACGGAATTTGACTATTGGTGAGGAAAACGGAGATCCAGTTGATATCGAGTGCGGGAATGATGTAATGGAATTCCCGAAAGTTTCCCACAGTCAAGCTGGTGTCTCTAGTCACACTTATCTCTTATATAGAAAAACGAGATTAATTTTCGTTCTCATATAATGTTTTCTTCTGAAATGTGCAATCGAAAATTAGAATTAACGATCTAAGAAACAAAACGTGATGACTGTTGTTTTTTTTTTTAATATTAATGTAGGCATAATCCACATAGGCCTACCTCTAACCTAGCATGTCTTATCGGACACTACAATAGAGTGTTATAATTATTTTGCGTGTTCAAGCCTATTTCAATATTTAAAAAAATAGTTTTGCTTTTACTAGGCTTAACAAAAATAAGTGCGGATAATTCGCGGTTTTCGATAATTCGCAGAAGTTCGTGCATTAATTACCACGAATTAACGAGAGTGAACTGTATGTGGAGAGAGTGCTGCAGTTAGTGATGAAACCTCGATTTAAGGTGAACCCCCATTTAAGGTTTAAAAAAAACGGTCCCTAGAAAATACGTTAAATAGGGGTTCTACTGTATGTCTAAACTTACTGATACAATCAGAATGTGATAAATTCAATTTTTAGGCCATTTGGAAAGAATGAATCGGGCCAGACATATGGAAACCAAAATGCTTTGCAAAACAAACTTACAAGACCAAAAACAAATAGAGATAGGCTTCACCAAAGAACCGTAACCAGGCATATTGTCGACACCAGAGGATTTGAGGAAGATGAGAAGAAACCAACATAGTCAGAGGAATAGAAATTACAAGAGTCCATGCAAATGAGGAACCATTAGACAAGTAGGAAGGCTTAAAACATGATGATTCCGTGTGGCCCTAAGTAACTCCATTCGCGAAGAAGAACGATAAGGAGATTTCCTAAACTCTAACGTGTTGCAAATTTCATGATCTTGTTATTGCTGAGATACAGCAAGGTATACATTGTTTGTAGGGACCCTTGAAGTTGTCCGGGCTGGTACATTTCAGCTGAAAAGCCTTGACTAGGGCATCTAATCCCAAGTGGTGTACAGGGAAGGATGCCAAAGGACAAGAGTGGGAACAGGTTAGCAATTTGTATTGAATCAAATAAGTCGTTATGGGGTTTGAAGCCATTTTTCAGTGTTGCCTTAGTAATCAAAAGTTTGGTGCTTTTCAGTCGGCCAGCATGAATGTACCCAAAAGAGTTGGGTTATACACTAATCCTGAAAAAAAAAAAAATATATATATATCAGAATGTGATAAATTCAATTTTTAGGCCTTTTGGAAAGAACTCTTTAGGTACATTCGTGCTGACCGACTGAAAAGCACCAAACGTTTGTCAAATAAGTTGGTATGGAACCATTAAGGCAAAAGAACTCGTAGTGTACCGGTAGGCAGTTGTTGCTCATACTTGTGGACAGGGACGCTAGTTGTAACTGGTCGTGAGTGCTACTGGACATTATGCAAATAAAACCTGCTGCTGATGACAGCTACTCAACATAAACGCTAAATTTTTCTGTTATTTCGATGGTTGAATCGAGGAAGATTTAAAAATGAAAATGTATTCAGAAGTTTAAAAGGCCATTGAGAGTCTTGGCCTACAAGTTAATCCTGTTCAGTCATATGGCATGTACCCTCAGCCATTAATATTGCCCTTCTTCACCAACGTCGCTGCTTCTTCAATCAGAGTTCCAAATTCCCTGACCAAATGGTTCAGAGCGTTAACCTTATCAAAAGGCTTCTTGTAGTCCACAAAACATCTTGATATTAAATTCAATGATTTATCACTCTGGGCCAGATGAACAACCACTACTGCTTGCTGTTATAATTAATAATGTTAAATTTACTCTAATTAATAATATCGTATGGCCTTGGATACCGGGTGCAAGCTTTGTTATTTGACACCCAGAGAGCAGCTTGCATGTCGAATTTTGTTGTTCCTTGAAGCACTATGAAAGACAAGGATGTTAGATATCTAAGCTCCTTGAAACTATAGCGCTTTCTAGTAGAGAAATGAGCAACTTTGTGTTAACATTAGTATTTGTCATGGTTCCGTATTGATTGTCAGTTAAGTATAATAAAAGGAAGAGAGAATCCGCCTCATCAATACTTACAATTTAACATAAAGGGTTACATTAGACCCATATGGTACATGTTTCGGAGCTTACTCTAGCCCCTTCATCAGCCATACAGTGAGAAGCACTTATCAGTATCATTAAAAATATCTTAAAAGTTAAGTCTAACGTGAAATGAAATGAATGAGGATGAATGTGATACAAATGAGGGATGATATGGTGATATAAATACGAACAGACATATCGCAAAAGGGGGGGATGTAGAACTAGTACAGCACATATGACAAAATACACATTAAAAATAACACATTAAAATTTTTAATTTAGATCACTTAGAGTTCTTGCCGACAAATATAAATTTGCAATGTTCATGTTGGGTCCTTATGACCCTGAAAATGTTAGATCAAGTTCCAATGTTTATAAGAATGAAATTTATATTTGTCGAGAAGAACTCGAAGTGATATATTTTTTTTTTTTTTAATTAATGTTTATTTTGTCATATGTGCTGTACTAGTTCTACATCCCCCCTTTTTGGATGTCTGTTCGTATTTATATCACCATATCATCCCTCATTTGTATCACATTCATTCTCATTCATTTCATTTCACGTTAGATTAACTTTTAAGATATTTTCAATGATACTGATAAGTGCTTCTCAATGTATGGCTGATGAAGGGCCTAGCATAAGCTCCGAAACATGTACCATATGTGTCTGATGTAACCCTTTATGTTAAATTATAAGTATTGATCAGGCGGATTCTCTCTTCTTCTTATCATACTCAACGTTGTGTTGGCGGAATATCCCGAGATTAATTTTGCTGTTATGAACATGGTCTACCGAATTCAAATGGGTTCTTTAAAGTGCCAACATCGTATGACATGCGTGTCGTGACTTTTGCCGCCTTTCAAAAATCACTTGCCATGGCCAGGAGCGAACCTGCAAGCTTGGGGTTAATAATCCGACACGATAACCACTCATCCACCGTAGCAAGCTTACTCTAATTAATATGATGTTATTATGTGTTTATTACGGTATAAATCCTTTAAGGCTTGAAAATGAGCTGTAGTTGGGAGGTCTCCACCTACCTGCCATGGACTTCATGTGCTCGTCTTGCTCAATACCGTATTTCCTCGCATAATCGTCGCATATTTTTAGCCTAAATTCATGGGGAAAAGTAGGGTGCGACGATTATACGAAGAATATTTAAGTTCAAAGAAGAAAACCCCAATTTTTAAATATATAAGTTTTGCTGCACGCTTGTGTACTTTCTTAATATAATTATTTGTTATGTAATTCCCTGTATTTCACTGTCATCAAGATCACCGTATAATTCTTGTATTTTCTCATTGTGGACAACACGTGCATAAGAGTCTCTGCTGCGATGTTTCCACGGTAGTGGCTGATGCTAGACTGGCACGGGGTGTCCCTTGCGTAAGATTCCGCCAATAGCAGTCAGGCCTCTTTGAACGTCGGCGAACTGGGACTAACAGCGCTTCGTATGGCGGCTTATTGAATCTCGTCATTCCGAGGCCAACTCCCTGAAGTGACTGGTCCACACTAGTTTCACTCTCCTGGAGTGGCGCGATAGTTGTTAAGCGTGCCGTAGGCTGACCGTTCGCGTAGCGTGAGTCATAGCCTGCAGTCGGAGAGACGAGCTCCTTTCTTCTGACAAGGTGACGCCAGATTATAATCTCTCGAAGTGACAGTACTGGCGGCTCGCGTCGCGGTTCATAGTTCGCAGGCATGAAGACAAGATTACTTTCTTCTGACAAGGTTACGCCTGGTTTTAAAGTCGCGGAATGTGCTAAGTGACGATGCTGGCCGCTCGCCTCACAGTTCATAGCCCGCAGGCCTGAAGACTACATTGCTTTCTTCTGACATCGTCGCACCAGGTTATTAGCTCGCGTCAGTGTGTGCAACTGACAGGTGCACAAATACGAATATGCTATGCGACGATTATGCAATGACATTTTATAAACCTATTTTAGTGTTTGAAAAGTGGGGTGCGACGATTATGCGAGGATATACGGTAGTTATGTTGTCCTCTTAAAGTAATTTTAGTAATCGGGTACACTAATCTTCCTCCAAAAACGGCTCTCATCGTCAGTGTGAAGGCTCTAAAACAAACTAACCACGTGTTGCTTTCTTTGTTTTTTAGGGAATACTGTGATACTAGAAGAAGAGTAACTCGAAGGAATGGTGCTTTTATGTGTAGAAGATAATCTGTGAGAATTATGTGAATCCAATAAATCAGTAGTGAAGTCAGTGTTTGTATTGTTTTCTTTTAGTAGCAGCTGTAGTATGGTACATTAAAACTTTGCTCTCAACTTGACAAAAGGCAGTAGTTTGTTATAGATAGGTAAAGCCCTGCGCGGATGCGGATATCCGTAAAAAAATTTGCCACGCGGATATAGTTTGCATGGCTGTGCGGTTAGCGGATAAGCTGCAGATAATGTTTGGAGTAAATTTGCGGATAGTTTTTAGAATAATTTTCAATCCGAATTTTTTTAATATCACTACTAGAACCCTAGGCTGAGAGGGAGTAAGGAGAAGAAAGGGACTGAGAACCAGGAAAGACGTATAAGGATATGGAAACTGAAAGAAGGGGATAGAAGGGTCGAGTACCTCAAAATGGTAAAGGAAGGAATTCCAACAGATGAAGAAAGAGGGGTGGAAGAGGAATGGGCTAGATTTAAGAAGACACTAGTAGGTGCAGCAGAAGCAGTATGTGGGAGGACAAGTAGTAAGAAGAGGTGGAAGGAAACACCATGGTGGAATGAGAAGACAAAAGATATAGTAAGGGAAAAGAATAGAGCCTTTAGGAGGTGGTATCAAAATAGGACGGTAGAGACAAGGGAAGAGTACCAGGAAAGAAAGGAGGCGAAGAGAGTAGTGGCTGAGGAGAGAAGAAAGTGGATGGAAGAGTGGACAAAGATGATGGAGGATAGTGAAGGTACAAAAAAGGTCCTGTATGGGATGGTAAAAAATAAGAGGCGGAAGGATCCTACGGATTATGTTAGAATGGTGAACAAAAGGGGACAAGAGATAGAAAATAGGGAAGAACTGAAGAAAATGTGGAAAGAATATTTTGAAGAACTCCTGAACCCAAATGGAAACCACGGCGAGGAGGAAGAAATCGGGGAAGAGGAAGATGAACTGCAAACAGAAAAGGACTTAACATGGAAAGATGTGGAAGATGCAGTGAACAAGATGAAAGGAGGGAAGGCACCGGGTGTGGATGAGTTGAGTGTGGAGATGGTGAGAGCAGCAGGAGAGGTGGGGATACAGTGGTTGTACCGAGTGATGATGACAGCATGGAAGGAAAGGAAGACCCCAGAGGACTGGAAAAAAGGAATAATTGTCCCGATCTTCAAGAAAGGTAGTAGAACAGATTGCAGAAGCTATCGGGGAATAACACTGATGAGTCATTGTGGTGCAAAGATCTTCGAGAAAGTTTTGGAAAAGAGAATTAGGACAAGGATAGAAGGAGGGATGAGGGAAGAACAACATGGCTTCAGAGCAGGAAGGTCCACAGTGGATTTGATTTTTGCTGTAAGGCAGTTACAAGAACAGCACTATGAGTATGGAACAGATCTACTGATGGCCTTCCTGGACATTGAGAAAGCATATGACAGTGTATGCAGAAACAAAGTATGGAAGTCCCTGGAGGATAGAGGAGTAGAGAAATGGACTATAAAGAGGATAAAGGAGATGTACAAGGGAAGCGTGAGCTGTGTGAAAGTGGGAGGCGAGAGATCAGACTGGTTGGAACAGAGAAACGGCCTGAAACAAGGAAGTGCACTGTCACCGTTACTTTTCATTGTGGTGATGGATGACATAATGACCCGAGTGGCACAAGTAATTGGGGAAGGAAAGATGAAAGCAATGGTGTTTGCAGATGATTTGATGATTTGGGGAAACAAGGAGGAGGAGGTACAGGATCAGTTGGACGTGTGGGAAGGAATAATAAAAGGATATGGGATGAAATTTAGCATAGATAAGAGTGAGATGGTGATCACAACAAGGAAGAAGGAAAGAACCACAAAGGGAATAACAATTGGTGGGGAACAGCTGAAGAAAGTGGAGAGTTTCAAGTATCTGGGAAGCCTGATACAAGATAATGGAAGAAACGATAGAGAAATAAATGAGCGGGGGAGACAGGCAGAAGCATTTCGGAGGAGTGTGAGAAGCATGTTATGGAGCAAGGATGTCCCTCAGAACAACAAAAAGATCATATATCGGACGTACTATGTCCCTATCCTGACGTATGCCTCGGAGACCTGGGTTATGAAAGGAAGGGAGAAGAGCAAAATACAGGCCAGTGAGATGAGGTTCTTGAGAAGCAGTATTGGAGCTACAAAGATGGACAGAATAGGATATGAGAGGACCAGAGAATTAATGAAGGAGGAACCATTACAGGATGGTATAGAGAAATCTAGACTTAGATGGTATGGACATGTAAAACGAATGGAGGAGAAGAGGATACCCAGGAGAGTACACGAGACGAAGTGGGAAGAAAGAGACCGAGAGGAAGACCGAGAGACAGGTGGCTGAAGGGGGTGGAAGAAAGCGTGAAGAAGAGTGGAGAAGACTGGACAAGGGTGGAGGCTGAGAGATGGTGGGAAGACAGAAGACGTTGGAGAGGCTTGTGTTCCAAACAGACCCGGCCAGTGGCTGGAAACTGTGCAAGATGATGATGACTAGAACCCGGATGTTTGACCATCATATTTTCCGTTTTTTTTCATGCCAAATAATGTAAGATAATGATTTAAGGGCTGTTTTCATCAATGTCAATTACCTCTTAATTACCGGGTGAGTTAGCCAAGGTCAAAAAAAAAAAAACTCTTAATTCATTATTAAAGGTTATTTAACTTTGCACAAGCATTTCACCAACCAGAAACACTCGTTAACTTACCACTAACAAGGAATTACGTTAAATGGCTAAATCTGACCACTCAACTCTCTAAAGCATCGTTAATGTGGAGGGAAACAGCTGAACTGTGCCTCGCTCACCTCACAATGTGTGTTTGTTTCAGAGTTTCACACGAACTTTCATCCGTATGAATATAAAATATGTTTATGACAATGAAATTATAAAAGATTACACACATTACTAATGCCCGTTGCTCACGGTAAAATGTTTCTTAAAATTTATTTTACAACTAATTTTATAAAAATTTGACGAAAGCAAGCTGTGTTGTTCACGGTAAAATTTTATAAAATCCGTTGATGTATCAGGATCGCCATCTACCGATCAACTTCTGGGCCAAGAATCAGCTGTTCAACACACATTGGTTTGAGAGTATGGCTCCAACAAACAAAGCAAAAATTGCAAAATTGCTGCTTTAGCTACAATTACTGTATTTCCTCGCATAATCGTCGCCACCGCATAATCGTCGCACCCCACTTTTCAAACACTAAAATAGGTTTATAAAATTTCATCGCATAATCGTCGCATAGCATGTTCGTATTTGTGCACCAGTCAGTTGCACATGCTGCCGCGACTTTATAACCTGGCGAGACTTTGTCAGACGAAAAATATCTAGTTTTAATGCTTGCGGGCAATGAACTGTGACGCGAGCGGCAAGCTTCGTCACTTAGCACATTCCGCGAGCGTATAATCTGGCGTGATCTTGTCAGGAGAAAGTAATCTCGTCTGTATGCCTGCGGGCTGTGAACCACGACGCGAATGGCCAGCTTCGTCAGCACATTCCGCGAGCGTTATACCTGTCGTGACCTTGTTAGAAGAAAGATGCCTGTCTCTGACTGCAGGCTATGACTCACACCAGACTCACGCTACGCGAATGACTGGCCCGTGCAGCAAATAATGATACAGTACATTCTTTGGCAAAAAAAAGTGCGACGATTATGCGAGGAAATATGGTATATGTCGTACAGTGGTAAAAAGGAAGAAGAGAAATGCTAGGAAGTCCTGGACTCGGGAATGGATAAAAAGAAGAGTAGAGGATTGCTGTCCTTGGTCGAAAATGAGTTGAGGTTAGAAGATCAGAATTCATATAGGAATTTTCTAAGAATGGAGGAAAGCAGTTTTAAAAAACTCCCAGATCTTGTTGGTCCCAAAATTATTCGACAGGACACTAACATGAGGCAAGCCATTTCTCCTGAAATGAGACTGCAAGTGAGTTCGAATCCCGTTTATCTTCGCCTTCACATCAGCCTGGCTTGTGTTCGGTCGAATTTGTGAAACATATTCGGCTATTGAGATTTCTGCCTCCCTTCTTGGATTTCTATAGTGGTATATGGGCGTTTTAACCTCATACAAACACTGATATTTATGGTACTCGTCCAGTAAAACACTAACAGCTTCCTTAGTCCAGCCGGATCCTGCCATTTTTGAAGTGTTTGTTTACAAGCGAGCTTCACAATCTTCTCACCACTTGGCACCAGCATCATCTTCATGTCAGCTTCCCTGATTGGTTCGTTACGGAAAGTTTTATCAAAGGTTTTATAAAACTTGAATTTGACCGTGAGCAACAGAAATTTTATAAAAATAAATTATTGTACAATAAATTTGAAGGAAAATTTTACCGTGAGCAACGGGCATAAGTCTTAGTACCGAGAAAGAAGAATTTAAAAAAAAAAAAAGCATATCCGAAGTGGGATTCGAACTCCTTCCAGTGTTGCATAATAAATTTAGAGTCAGCACCGCAACCACTTACGCTACAAAGATATATAGGATAGCGCGTCCTATTAAGCTATGTATTCACAAACTAAATAGTTTGTTCATATCATTTTAATCTTTTGCCACGAATAAGGTCTTCTGTATTTCACATCCTTTACAATTATGCTCCAGAAAATCTCAAGGAAGCATCGCAAAAACGATCAGTGCTACACGCTTCTTGATCTGTCCGCCATGTTTCTCCACGTTAAACAGAGTCTACACATGCGCGAGAGGCATAAATCATATTTAAGTAATTACGAACCCGAATGGCCTCGTGAAATGCATCAACAATAATCACATATTAACTCTCGTATTTAAATTAAATATGAATTAACTAATCGTTAGTAAAGAGTTGGTGAAAACGGCCCTAAGCTTAATTAGCACTCCAAACTGAAAAGGGTTACAATTCTGGCTGTAGGCCTATAACATTCATTTAAAACATAGCACATGACATACACAGCCTAGGGGGACGACTTTCTCCTCAAATGTCTACATGTGTTGCTTTAATACTTTATGCTTTATCTACTGTATATAAAATATTGTTGTAATGCCAGTAGATTCGGGCAACAATCGTGCAGATGCGGATAAGTCGTGCGGATGCAGATAAGTCACGCGATGCAGATAACATTTTATTTATCCGCGCAGGGCTCTAGTTATAGGGGCGGAACAGCAAGGTCATCTGACCCTAACAAAAGGCATTAGCAGTGGAGCAACTTACCCAGAGCCATATGTAGCTTCTCATGGTGGAAACTGTTCTGCTGCATTGCCTACAGAACATGAAATAATGTTCCCACACGACATGGCATTGTTTTTGTTGGGACATCGTAGTCATCAGCTCTGTGGTGACCGTAGTAGTACCCCAAGTACCTTTGTAGCTCCCCACTGCTTCCATGGGCAATGCGGCCAAAGGACTTCCCTCTCTTAATTCTATGTCTCTGGCTTGTCAAGAAAGAATTCACATTCATAGTAAGTTGCTGCATTGCCTCAGTCTATTGTATCTGTTCCTGGCAAAGGACACGAGCAGAAAACGGGACTTTTACTCTTCTCCCACAAGAATAAGTTACGAGGACCATCCAGAAATTAAGTTTCCGTTTTTGTTTTTTAACCCGATGAGTGTTACACCCGCCTATACACAGGCTGACGCGGCCGGTCCACCGGTGCTACGCCAGTCTATAGACGGTTCTCGAGAACTTTTTTTTCTTCAGTTTCCCGGTTAACTCGCAAGAGCCAAATCGATGTCTGGGATGTTCTGCCATCTGTTGTGCATTATGTGGAACTAATTGAGCACGACTAACAGAGCTTTTTGTAGATGTCTGTCCTCTACAGCTGTTGTTCATCCGTGATATAAACAAACATGGCCAAACAACGACAAGCTAGTTATTCTCGTCGCGATGTTATTTCGGATCAAAGAATCCTTCAGTTATTAACCACAGCGGAAAGTGATGATGAAGACTATGATTTTAATGCATCAGTGAGTGATTTTGAAAGTGAAATATTTTTATTTTGGGCCCTGTACTTTGTATAAAGATAATGTACACACAAGCACAAAAAGTTAAATTTTTATATATCTCTCAATAATATAGAACATAAACGTAGGATTTTCCATTTGCATTTAGATATGTAAAGAAACATTTCAAGCTATTGACCCCCCCCCCCCTTGATCATCTTCATCATCATTATTTATTGTACATATCAGGCCATTAAGGCCCATGACAGAAAACAAAGAGACATAACAAACACATAGGAGGCATTATCCCGATGACAATCTCAAGCATTTGTTACAAATGCCGTTCCATTTTTCTCTATCCATTGCATCATCCAGTACTGATGTTGGTTCCACCTGCTGCAACGTTCTCATATCACCTCATCCTTCCATCTCGTCCTTGGACGGCCTCTTGGACGTTTGCCAAACTGCTGAGCATTGAACACTCTGTTAGGGATAGATTCCACAGCTCTTACGATGTGTCCCATCCACTGGAGCCGTCTTCCTCTGATGATCCTACCCACATCAGCTATTCCAAAACGTTGGTATGAGTCCTCTTTTTCCCTCCTTTCCCATCTTCCTTCTTCCCTATTGTAAATAGGTCCATATATCTTTCTGAGCACTTTCCTCTCAAATGAACAAATGCACTCTTCCAGTGTTTGTGAGGTCGCCCATGACTCGCATCCATACAACAGAACCGGTTTCACTAGTGTCATGTATAACTTAACCTTGCTGTTTTGTGAAATTAAGCGTGACTTAAATAAGTTATTGAGACCAAAAAAGGTGCCCCCTGATAGGTTAAAAATTGTGACTTCTACATTTTTTTTACATACGAACAAAGAAACTCAGCACTGAGGTACCATATGGTCAAATGGAAACTCAGCACTTAAGAGGTTAAATAAAAAGAACAGTTACATGAACAACTTTATTGGCACCAGATACAGCAATGTTTCACATAATCACCACCAGAGTTGAGGCTCCTGTCATATCATAGCATTGTATGGCTGTGTCGTAGAAGTCTGCCGCCTGGAAATGGAACCCGTGGGTGGCATTCCTCTTCAGCTCATCGTTAGTGTGAAAATGCTGGCTAGAGGACATGAATTTCTTGAAATGCAAGAAGAAATGGAAAATGCTGGGAGCAAGACCAGGAGTGTAAAGTGGATGATCAAACAGCTCCTAACCACACTCCTGCTGAGCAATTATTGTGCGACTACTTTTCGATTTCCATATTTTCTTCCATCGCAAGAAATTCCTGTCCTTCGGTCAGCAATTTCTCCCTGACGAAGAACTGAAGAAAATGTCACACGCTGGTTTCATTCCCAGGCGGCAGACTTCTACGACACAGGTTGGTTGTTTCCTCAGTTTAGGGACTGCGACAATGCGGTCATGTAGCCCTGTATACTTTGGGTGTGTGTAGAATCTGTCTGATAACCTGTGTTAATTGTGATGACTCTATTAGTGTGTGTTATCTGTTTATAATTCAAGTAAGGACTGCATACATTCGATTTTAAAGTAGTTCCAACTTTTGCGACCAAACGCCACTGTCAACGACCAACTAGTTCTGAACGTTGTTACTAGATGCCACCCCAGTCGGCTCCTGGCGACGAATTTTGGAACCTAAGAGCGTTGGGTCAAATATAACCTATAATTTACACAAGTGTAATTAGTGGAAGGTTCTTTAACATGCCATAAATCTATGACATGGGCCTGCCGGCTTTACTTCCCCTCCGAAGGAAGGCATACTGAGGGATTTTTATCGCTCTTAAAACATCCGACAAGTTGGGCATAGAAACTCAGCATGCTACCAACTACGCCACCGAAGCCGACACAGGAATGCAAAAGTTGATCCCACAAAGTGACAGGTGGCTCATTCTGGGTAAAAGGTGAGCTGGCAATTCTCAACAAGAATACGACATCGCATGTATTAATTTTTAGTTCTGTCCTACAGGAAAAGTGCAGTTTTATTAAATCAGGTTATCCTAGCATCTTCCAGAGACTTGTTAACAATAGTTGCTCAAGCTGTCATGACTTCATAATCTACGCGGTTCCCGCCTACCTAATAAAGATAGGAACAATCTGGCTGGATGTACTTTCATTGTATATTAGAACGACATAGAAATATTCTCAGCTCAGTACAAGCTCTCGCCACACTGTTCGGTTTCTCAAGCAGAACTCGGGGCCTTGAAAGACAGCACTACAGTGGTGTAGAAATAAAAACAAAAAATGCCAAATTATACAGTGATTCAACGCGATAAACAACAAGGAACCCAATAGTTGCTGACTAAAGAAAATTTGGCCTACAAATTATGGGGTGATGCATAGTCAGCGTGTCTGGTCCCCTTGGGCTGTAAATCTTGGTCTCCGTGACTGGGGTGCTGCCTCACGAGGCAGAGTACACCCCGTTCCAGCCCTCATGCCGATTTCTAAAATCCTTGACGGAGCCAGGAATCGAACCTGGGGCCACATGGTGCGAGGCAGGCATGTAGCTGTGGTCTAGAGGATAGCATGCTTGACATTAATTTTAGGCTTCAGCAGATTTTTGTTTTATTACATCCTATTTAATTGTAATATATACATTTCTGTACATGTTTTTATGTTAGGAATCATTGGTTTGAGTTAGGGACTTGGACCTACTGCTCAATTTCAATTAAATAAGTTTCGAATAATAACTTCTGCTCACTTTCCAGTAAAGTGCAATAAAAGTTGATATAGGTTGGAACCTGCAGGCATACTTAGTGTAGTGGCTAGCATTCTTGGCTCTGGTCCGAGGGCTGCTTCGTGGGACAGAACTGAGGAGAGGTGGGTTTGATTCCCACCTCAGCCATCTTGAAATGGTTTTCTGTGGTTTCCCACTTCTACTCGTGGCTAATACCAGGATGGTCCCTAATGTGTGCTTCACATGCTGGTTGCTTGAGACTGGAAGGAATGGTTGTGTCGTGTTTCTCTGACTAGTGGCAGTGTTAATATGAATGTTTCTTTCATCCTTACTGTAGGGCCCCATCTGGCCTCTGGTTCCTCAGGACACAGCCAAGCTGTATGAGACGAGGAAGTCCTTGGCTAACGACAAAGAGACCTTGGTTCCATCTCGCATCATCGGCCTGGATGAGGCCCAGAGCTACAAGAAGAAAGCTGTGGTGACTCTTGGACAGAAAGGTGTTGGTGAGTGTCTTTCCAGGTGCTTCTTCTGCTAGTGACACATTGAGAAGCAGAAATATTATGTTCAACCGTTCTTGCTTGTCATTTCTTCCCAGGAGGGAGAAACCTTTATTAATACACAATAATGTCTTATTATGGTGTTTAAAGCCATTTTTCAGTGTTGCCTTAGTAAAAAAAAAAGTTTGGTGGTTTTCAGTCGGTCAACACGAATGTACCCAAATGAGTTGGGTTATATCCTAATCCTGAAAAAAAAAAAAAAACAACAACATGAGATTAATAAATACACTTGGATGACCAGTTTCGATCGTCAAGCGATCATCATCAGATCCATTACACTTAGGGTGAAGCTAGATTTTAAAAAAAGAGGGGGGGGGGGGTAAAAGGGTTAAATAGGAAAATGTTATTTGGATCAGGATGTAGATGGTATGGACATGTAAAACGAATGGAGGAGAAGAGGATACCCAGGAGGATACACGAGACTAAGTGCAAAGGAAAGAGACAGAGAGGAAGACCGAGAGGCAGGGTGGCCGAAGGGGGGTGGAAGAATGCATGAAGAAGAGAGGAGAAGGCTGGACTAGGGTGGAGGCTGAGAGATGGTGGGAAGACAGAAGACCTTGGAGAGGCTTGTGTTCCAAACAGACCCGGCCAGTGGCTGGAAACTGTGCAAGATGATGATGATGATGATGATGATGTACGATGTACCTTTTCTTCAATAAACCTAGGCCTGTATTCACGGCAGTATTAAAGGTGCCAGGACATTCTCAGAGACCGGGCAGCGCTTACATGGCTACTAGTTTATGCGTGACGAGAATTGATTCCACGGTCTTTAATAGTTGAAGACCGTCCTGAATACAGTAACATACACCACATTTTATCTAGACTTGACAACCCACTACAAGTACATCTGCACCTGGTATACACAGCACTTACGAAGGCGGGAAGGGGTAAACAGCCCAGCGAGATAGCAGACCAGTCAGTCGCGTGTTACTAGTGTCCAAGTGACTGCTCGCTGCCGGACGGCACAAGACCCTAACCAGATAAGTAGCCTGTACAATACAGTACAATCTGAATTGACCATTCAAAACAACCACATATTCACTCCAAACAGGCAAATTGCGGAGTTCTATCACCACTTCCAGTATCTCACCAAAACATCACATAGACCACAACTAACAAATACTGACGAGTTGCATTATCTCAACTAATACTGCAACTAAATAAGTGTACATATTGTAAATATTTTCACCCATATTTTCAGACATTGATTTTATAGCGTAAGTGTAATGAATCTGAAGTGTAATGAATATGATGATGATCGCTTGACGATCGAAACTGGTCATCCAAGTGTATTTATTAATGTCATGTGTGTGTTTTTTTCAGGATTTGGGTTTACTGGTAGCGCAACTCATTTGGGTACATAAGTTTTGACCGACTGAAAAGCACCAAACTTTTGTTTTTAATAATCTATTAGTTGTCATAGTGCTTGCCCTTCAACCTATTAAGAAACATGATTATTAATCAATATTGACATCGAATTGGCAGGAGAAAAGCTAAAGGAAGTAGGAGACTTTTTGCTACTTATGGACGATGCAGTGATGGACGAAGCAAATATAAAAAGTAGGTTTGCTCTGGCAAGGAAAGCATTCTACAGAAAAGAACTCTCTTGACATCATATGTTTAGGTATTATAAAGCCATTTTTGAAGGCCTTTGTCTTGAGCGTGGCGCTCTATGGAAGTGAAACTTGGACTATTGGCGCAGCAGAAAATAGAATAGAAGCATTTGAAATGTGGTGTTACAGGAGAATGATGATCAGATGGGTAGA
This sequence comes from Meconema thalassinum, assembly GCA_946902985.2. Lineage (NCBI taxonomy): Eukaryota > Metazoa > Arthropoda > Insecta > Orthoptera > Tettigoniidae > Meconema > Meconema thalassinum. The sequence continues at coordinate 291,330,810 of OX336396.1, read as the reverse complement.
TAGAGAAGATATTTGCTGTTGTGGACTTTTTTGTAGAACGTTTTATGCTGAAGTACAATAATGATGAAATGTTGATATATCTGTAGACCTAACGGTTTAGCCAGCGTGATCTGAAAAGTCTCCCAGACATAGGTTTGTGTTAGGGCCCTGTAGGACGCCTAACGCCCTTAAAGAGGGACACACACATATACCAATTGTGATTATTGTTTATCATCACCTGTTTTACAGCCCACTTCCCCCTTACACCTTGACCTGTCATCACATTATTTCAAAACCGCTGTGCAAGCGCTAGTGCCTTATTCATTACCAACAACCTTGCTTTCTTAGCCCACACGCACACAGACCACATTGGCGCATCGTCAGCAATTACTTAGATGGCTCATAGTGGCACTCACTCCGCAAGTTGTTAGCTTTCGCTACATCGATTTACAACCCTCGTCGCGTAGAGTTCCATTCGCTCTTCTGTAACTTTTCCAGCACACGTTTCCACACCTCCACTAAACTTTCCCTAGCTGAACACTACCCTCTTCACACAATCATCCCCTAGTTCAGCCACCCACGTAAAGGGACTGAACATTTGTGTTCTTAGACATGCTTTACTTAAATAGAAACGCTAAAGAATATGGAGTGATCGAAATTGCTGTAGTTATTTCATAGTACTTATTTTTTTCATTTTTTCATGCATATTTGACCAATCATTAGTGCATTTCATTTAATTGTGCTTGAACTTCCAGGCCTTAGTCATGAATGCTCCTACCAAAAATAGTTTATAAAAAGTGCATCAAAACGCGTCCATTAGTTCTGAAGATTAGCCCACGCAGACAGACACAATCGAGGACTTTGTTTTATACTGTGTATAGATGTTTGTTTGACCCTCAGTGGCTCTGTTGTGTGTGTGTCCAGGTATCCATATGAAGCAGCCAGTGAGTCTGCCTCCTCCTCTCCCCATCGAGCGACTAATGCCTCAGACTCTGGTGAACACTGGCAACAAGGAGGCGTGTGCTCTCTGCGAATACTTCCTGCACTACATGCAGATGGCCCTCACTGCTCCCGCTGCCAAGGTGAGAATGCTCGTGTCTTTTTTAAACATCACATCCTTTAGTACTTAAAATTCTGCTGTTTGATTTGGATCCAACCGTGCATTTTAAAACGCATGTCGAGCAGCCAGATGAAGTCAACAATAAAAAGAAGGAAAATTTACGTGCCTACAGTCCTTTTCTACTAGGAAAAATATCACCTTCAAGATATAGCAGTTATTGGGTTACTAGTGGGAGCCTGGGGAACAATGCCTTCCCTTTTTGCTGCAACATGTTGAAAATTTTGGATCTCCAATCATCATCATCATCATCATCGGCTTTAACTCGAATCCGAGTATAAATCTTCTTCCTTCAGTCCAGTTTGTGGATGTGTTTACAGTGACTAAAGAGTCCAATCCTGGCATGGAACAAGCGACCACACAAGTCCCATAGTATTGCTGGAGGAGGATGTGGCTGGGCTGCTCAAAGTTTCCTAGCTTGACGCTTGGCCTCTTCATGTGTGCGTTGATCCCTTTCAAACGTCTTCACAGTATCCGAGATGGTACTGCACCAAGTTGTGCGGCCTCCAGCCAGCATGTCCCAGGTTTGTGAATCAAGCCCTGTCAATTTCAGGGTCTGCTTAAATTGGTCCTTGTAGCGCCTCTTAGGACCACCATGAGGTCTGGTGCCATAGCATAACTCACCATATAGCATTTGACGAGGTAATCTCACATCATCCATCCAATGGACATGACCAATCCATCTAAATTGGTGACCTATTATGGATGATTCTATGCTGTTGATTTGAGCCTTTTCCAGAACAGCAATATTGGTAATGCGGTCTTCCCATTTAATCCTCAGGATTGATCGAAGTTTTTGTAGGTGGAAACGCTCAAGCTTCCTAAGATCACGTCGGTAAAGGGTCCACGTTTCACAGCCATACAACAATGTACAAATGACTACTGCTTTGTACACCATAAGCTTTGTACTCGTGGACAGATCTTTATTCATGAAGACCCGGTGCGCTAATCGTCCATATGCTGCATGGGCTGCGCCAATTCTCTTATCCACATCCTGCTCACAGGTACAGCTCACAGAAATGGTACTGCCCAGGTACGAGGAGTGGTCTACCTGTTCTAATGGCAAATTTGAGATGGAGATATTGAACTGAGGAATAGGTGTGCCTGGTGAAGGTTGTGCCAAGACTTTAGTCTTATTGACATTTATGGCAAGACCAAAGCGATCACATGCACTTTTGTAACAATTAACTGACTCTTGCAGCTCTTCTGGTGTGAGAGTTGGCGACGCAGCATCATCTGCATACAACATGTTGGTAACCTTAGTAACCTGAGTTTTCCTCAAGGAGCGGAGACGAGTTAGGTTGAAAAGCCCTCCATCAAAACGATACTTGACCTCCACACCTGGGATGTTTGTGGGTGAATCATAAAGCTTTGCAGCCAAGTACAGCGCGAAAAGCGTTGGAGCCAGTACACATCCTTGTTTCAGTCCATGGGTAATAGGAAATTCATCGGACATCTTATTCTGATGGCAAACCTGACCTGTCATGCCATCATGGAGACCCTTGATTAGATTACAAAACACTGAGGGCAACCAAACCGCTTCAGCACCACCCACATGGCTGGTCTTGGAACCGAATCAAATGCCTTTTCCAAGTCATAAAAGACTAAGAAGAGTGGATTCTGTTGTTCTCTACATTTTTCTTGTAGCTATCTCACACAGAAAATCAAGTCAATTGTGCTTCTGGAAGCTCTAAAACCACATTGTGACTCTGGGAGGATCTACTCAGAGATAACCTTGAGGCGGTTAAGTAGAATTCTTGCAAGAATCTTCCCCACAATTGATAGCAGTGATATACCATGGTAGTTGCCACAAACACTGCGATCACCCTTTTTAAAGATAGTGACAATAGTGGCATTCTTTAGGTCTCCAGGTACCATTCTTGATTCCCATATTTTGAGGATAAGGGTGAAAATCCTTGTTTTGAGGGAATGACCTCTGGCTTGAATTAGTTCCAGAGGGATGTTATCTGGGCCAGGTGCTTTTCTGGGTTTCAATTGGGTGAAAGCTGCACTGAAATCATGATAAGTAGGAGGTGCTGCCAACCACAGTTGTTCAGGTTGTTGCGGCACATCTCAAAGGATCCTGTTTCCAAAATGTTTATACATGGATTCATCCTGAAGTTTGGATGTATTAAACCTCTTTATTGGCAAATTTTTGATGTTCCTAGGTGGTTTAGGTCTGATGGATATCCTGAGCTTACATATAAGAAGTTTATGATCTGTCCAGCAATTGTCTATATTCCTTGCTGTTCTGGTAATAAGAGTGCCCTTCTTATCACATTGCCGGGTAATGATATAATCAAGAATGTGCCAATGTTTGGAACGAGGATGCATCCACATGGTTTTGAAGCGGTTAGGTAGCCGGAACTGTGTGTTGGTAGTGAAAAGTTCTTGTTCTGCACAAAGACCAAGAAGCAACATTCCATTGGGATTACATTTTCCAAGTCCCTGTTTGCCCATCACATTATTCCATAACCTTGGATCTCCAATACCACCATGAACACCATAGCAGTGACAGCCCCTAAAGGATTTGTTAGTATTTTGAGAAATCACTTATATTCGTGAAATATGTGCTTTTTAAGGCTGAACAGCTATTTTTAGTTGTGGTTTACCCACTCTTCAGTTTTTCTTCTAATTTTTAGCCTATTGTAACGTTTTCGGGGTTCGTTAATAGTAGTTCAGGCTATAATGCACTAAATCTTTATTTACAATAATATTATTTACACTAATTAACACTAAATCAAATTAGGCCTACTTACTTGCACACACACACACACACACAGAGTTTCACTTTACACAGCTATTAGTCACTATTTATGTACACTGATCTCTGCAAGTCAGTATCTCTGGCAGTCACTATTTATGTTATTTATTTCCACTGCACTGTCCACATTTATATCCACAGGTCTCTCGGCACACTCCTTCAGCGGTGACTCATCCAGGACTGACTGCTCGTCGCACATCACTGGTATATAACCAATCCAGCTCCTGGTCTTGAATGTTCTCGGTGTTGCCCCTTCCAGTAGCGTCGAGTATGTCCTCGTGGTTGGGTTCCAGAACTCTTTAGCTCCTCCCAGTACTTTGTTCGGGACCTTCCTGTCGCATCCAGTAGTTTCCAGAAACAGCACAGTCAGGTAGCCTTGCGCCAATTGTTTACCTGATTCGTAGCGCTATTGTATTGGTGGTGGCCTTGGGGAGGGGCTACCCTAATTAGTCTTGGCCTAATTGGCTGCGCAGCGCTCTCTGTAGACCCCGCCCACTTGACATGAGGAGAAAGGGGTGGCGGCCAACGGCAACTGCACGAATCGTTACACTGCCCCTCCTTAACACTGTTCCATCTTGGAGCAGACACTTCCAACAGGGTGACGGTAGGAACAGCTTGGTCCTTCACGGCATCGTGAGTTGACGAAGAAGTAACAGTCCGAGGCACCAAGTCTATTCGGGGCCAGCAGCACACCAGAATCTCAATCCCTGTGCGTCGAAAGACTTCTTCTAGCATGCTTCTTACAATCATCCAGTCCAACCCATCTGGTCCACAGCCCAACTTGGATACAGCTAATTTGGATATGCTTCGCTCCAGTAGGTGCTCCCGCATAGCAAGTAGACTATCCCAGATGGCATGATAGGAGGGCTTCAGATGGGAAAGTTCTTTCGTCACCAGATAGATCAGCGATCGCTCGTTCCTGATTAAGCACAACACGTCCCCGACCCAAGGCTCTTGGCGCTGTAGCTCTTCAATCCCGTCGTATTTCCGCCGGAACACCTGGACGATTCCCTGGCTCATCCTCAGGTCCTTAGCCACACAGTGAGCCAAGGCATACTCACTGGCGGTTCGGAATAAATCCTGTCGAATCTCGGTAGTGACGCCATAACGAACTTTTCGGCCAGTACCACATTGAGCCATGAACTCTTCGAAGGATCGTTCTGCTTCTGGCAATCGACAGATACGGGCGTGTTGTATGTGCCCCTCGTCATGGTTGTCGCCCAGGAACGGTGCCAGCCGATTGAAATGGACCACTCGGGGTTTGCCATTCGGTCTCCTCCTGATATGATAGACGACGTCCTTGATCCTCTTCAGTACCTCATATGGTCCGTCCCAGGAGTGTTGTAGCTTCGGAGAGAACCCTCGCCGCCTATTTGGGTCGAAAAGCCAGACTAGATCTCCTGCTTGGTATCCTCCTGATTCGGCTCTTAGGTCGTAACGCTCCTTCATCCGGTCGCTGGCATTCTGGATGTTTGCGTGAACTCGGTCGTGAATGTCATCCATCCTTCGACGAAGGTCGGAGATGTAGTCTTCGCCAACAAAGTCATCCTTAGGTTTGCAGCCGAACGTCAGGTCACACGGCAACCGCAGCTCTCGGCCAAACAGCACATTAGCTGGTGTTTGGCCTGTGGTCTCATGGATAGAAGAGCGGTATGCCAGTAGAAACAAGTGGAGAAACCTGTCCCAGTCACGCTGGTGGTCGGATACAATCTTGGACAGGTACTTCTCCACTGTTCTGTTCATGCGCTCCACCATGCCGTTGGACTGTGGATGCAGGGCAGTTGTTCTAGTTTTCCAGATCCCGAGAATCTGGCACATTTCCTGAAACACCGACGACTCGAAATTTCGCCCCTGGTCGGAATGCAATTCCAAAGGTACACCAAATCGGCTCACCAGCTCCCTTACTAGCGTCTCGGCAACCACCACCGCCTCTTGCTTGGGCAATGCATATGCCTCTACCCACTTGCTGAAGTAATCTATTGCTACCAAGATGTATTTATGTACACTCTCGGTCGTAGGGAAGGGGCCCGCTACATCGATGGCGATCCGTTCGAACGGTGCACCAACGTTGTACCGTCTCATCGCAGCTCTTCTCTTCTTCTGTGGCCCGTTCGCAGTGGCACAAACCACGCACTTTCTACACCATTCACGAACGTTGTCGGAGCAATTGAACCAGTAAAACCGCTCTCGGATTTTCTCTATGGTTTTCCGAACTCCAAGGTGCCCTCCGGACGATCCATCATGCAGCAACTGCACTATCTCGGATACTCTGTTTCGTGGAACAATAAGCTGTAACCTCTCCTGAGTCCCATTCTCATTCTCCAGTACCCTCTTTTATACCCCGTTTTCCAAAATCACGGAATTCCACTGAGCCCAGTAGGCTTTTACAGAGCGCGAGAAGGGAGCTACCTCTTCCCAGGTCAGCCGTTCCTCAGACTTCTTCCAACGCAGTAGGTGTTTTAAGTCCGGGTCGTTTTCTTGGTCCTTACGGATTTCCTCATCCTGCCAGTGGTCGTCGGTCACAGTACTTCTTCTTACCGCTGCAATTTTGCCTTCTATCCGATTGCAGTGCTTGCAGTCGTGCGCGCACGGTCTCCTAGACAGAGCATCAGCATTTCGGTGTTTAAGACCAGCCCTGTGTTCAGAGTCGAAGTCGTACTCCTCGAGCCTTTCGATCCACCTGGCTACCTGTCCCTCCGAGTTCTTGAAACTCAGAAGCCACGTAAGTGCTGCATGATCAGTCCGTAGAACGAACTTCCTCCCGTAGAGGTACTTGTGGAAATGCTCCACCGACTTCACTACAGCAAGCAATTCCCTTCTAGTAACGCAGTAGTTACTCTCCGGTTTAGAAAGAACCTTGCTGAAGTAAGCTATCACTCTTTCCTGCCCACCTTGCAGTTGGGAGAGCATGCTACCGATGCCCACATTGCTAGCATCGGTGTCCAAAACGAACAGTCCTTCCGGTTGTGGGTAACTCAGGATAGGAGCATTGGTCAATACCTCCTTCAGTTGTTCGAAGGAGGTATTTTCGAGTTTTGTGTCCCACACAAAACTCCGACCTTCTTCGGTAAGTCGAGTCAGAGGCTTCGTGATGTTAGCAAATCCTGGCACGAATCGACGGTAATAGGTGAATAGTCCGAGGAAACTCCTAACTTCGCGCTTATCCTTCGGTATGGCCATTCCTTCACCGCGTTTATCTTCTCCGGATCTGCAGCGACCCCCTCTCCGGAAACAACGTGGCCCAGGTAATTAACTTCTTTCCGAAGAGGAAGCACTTCTTGGGGTTGAGCTTCAGGTTGGCTTGTTTTAGACGTAAGAACACCTGCTCCAAATTCTTGAGGTGGTCTTCAAACGTCCTTCCGATAACCATGATGTCATTCAAGTAGACCAAGAAGATTTCCCAAGACAGCCCTTTTAAGACTCGCTCCAACAAACTTTCAAACGTAGCAGGGGCGTTACAGAGGCCGAACGTCATAACTGTGAAGTTCCACAGCCCCGAACCAATCGTAAAGGCGGTCTTCTCCTTGTCTTTGGGGTCCAACCCAACCTGCCAGTAGCCACTCTTTAGGTCCAATGTGGAGAAGATCGTGCTCCCACCCAAGGTGTCCAGGGTGTCATCGATGCGTGGTAGAGGATAACTGTCCTTTTTCATCACATTGTTCAGCTGGCGGTAGTCTACGCAAAACCGCGTAGATCCATCTTTCTTCCTCACCAGAACCACTGGCGAGGCCCATGGGCTGCTTGAAGGTTCAATCACCCCATCGCGAACCATATCACTTATTATTTGCTCGGCTTCCTCTCGCTTGGCTAGTGGCATTCTTCTGGGCGCCTGGCGAATAGGTCTTGAGTCACCCGTATCGATGCGATGTTGCACCATGTTCGTTCTTCCATTACCAGTCCCATCCTGGAAGGCATCCTTATGACGTTTGAGAAGTTCCCTTACCTCTCGGCTCTACTCAGGATTTAGCTCTTGACACACTGCCTCGATAAGACTGTCAAGCCACACTGAAGGTATACCAGATGAGGAGGCAGCTGTTCGCACTTGGCGTACGACGGAGGACACAGACGAACATATTCCCAGGCTGGTTCCTTCCCGAACGGTTATTGCACGATCATGAAGGTTCATTACCCGCACAGGGATTTTCGCCCCTGCACGGACCAAAGCTTTGGCTACCAGCATACCATGTCCAGTTTCGTCTTCGCCAAACGTAGGCCCTACCATGACGACACAACCTATGGGGATTTCACCGTCCAGCTTCCCTTCTACCATTACTTCACTACGTCCTGACAGTACCATGTCTTCCGCTGCTATCACCCGTACCGACGCGGCGTTCCTCTTCTGCAGCACTACCTCCTCGTTTCCGACTCTCAAAATTCCACTTCCCAAGTCTAGTCCGAATTTGTACTTAGTCATGATGTCCATCCCGAGAATAACGTCCTCTTCCACCTCAGCGGCCAAGACACGATGGCGAAACTGGGTATCACCGATGATGAAGTTGACGACTGCCTCCCCTCGAACGTTGGCTGGCTCCCCCGTTGCTGTTCGCAGTGTCCATCTTGTGGGTGTTACTGCTCTTCTCACGATGCCTGGTCGGATGATGGTCATTGTGGCCCCTGTGTCCAGCAGTAGGTCTCTGGGTTCTCCATCCACATGGCTACTGACAAAAATTGAGTTGGCTTGACAACCCAGAGACGCGACGATAGCCGAAGTAAGGGCATTCCTGGTGTTGGCGCGGGTTGACAGTCGCCCCTTTTCATCAACCCTCTTTAGTTTCCCTCGCTGGTACTTGTTATTCTTAAGTTTAGGGCATCGATCTCCAAGGTGCCCAACCTCCCCGCCGCCCCAGCCCCTCGTCCGTTTCTTCTTGGATTGCAAGGTTTGAAGAACCTTCTCCACGATTTCTTCTAAGGAAGGCACAGGTTGGACCTCCTTGTCTTCCTCCAGAGCTCAAATGTGCGCTTGGCTGCGCACGGATTTTTGAATAGCCTCGAACTCGAGGGCTAGGGTCAAAGCATCATTCAACGTTGGTGGGTGCGCCAGCTTCACAGCCCGCTGTGTCTTGGTCTCGCAGAGCTAGTCGAGAAACTTCTCGGTAGCAAGACTCTCGTAAACGTCGCTGGGCACTGTTGGGTAGGCGCTCCTAACAAGACGGACTATGTCTGCTTCGAACTCCTGTAGGCTCTCATTAGGTCTTTGGCAGCGATTTCTTAACTGGGAGCGATATAGCTGCTCCATGTGTCGATGTCCGAACCGCATTTCCAGTTTTTGAACAAGAATGTCGTAGTTCTGTCTCTCCGATAAGGGAACAGCTTGTAGGACTCGTAGGGCCTCTCCGCGCAGCGACAAGCTCATCATTGCAGCTTTCGTGGCCTCTGACCCCTCCCCATTAATCATGGCAGCGGTCTCAAACAAGGTGAAGTTTTCTTCCCATGCAGACTTCCCATCGAATGTTGGCAGGTCAGAACGCCCAACTGCGGGAACGGGTGCACGATCCATTGGCAGGTCAGTCCGCCCAGCGGCGAGAACAGGTAAACTCTCCTTACCTTCCGATGGTCCAGCAGTGGCAATGGTTTCGTTTCGTTGCTTGTCCTTATTTTGAAGCATGGCGCTCGCAAGCTCGTCCTCCAACTTCCGCAGCGACTCTTGAAATTCCTCCCTCAGCTTCGTTTCCGTAGTGAGTGTTACTTCTCGAAGTTTCCACTCAAGATTGGCATTATTTTCCATTATATTCCTTTCCAGAATTTTGGAGTTTTCTACTATTTTCTTTTCTAAATTGTCCACATTGTCCGCCATTTTCTTTTGCAAAATTTCCACCATCTGACCTATACCGTCAATCCCGCAGGGAAGCTCAAACAGGAATACATCGGGGTCCTCGCCAGCATCCAGCAGTAACTGACGTAATCGCACTTGTAGCGTAGACTTAGTTCTGTGGCATCAGCTTCCCTTTCTTCCAATTCCTGTCGTAATTCCGAAACCTTCAGTGGTGAAAGTTTTACTTTCCTTGTCGCCATTTTATAGTCCAAAATGCGAGACACACGGACAGTCGGCACACGATTAACCAGGCTTCCAGATGGTACACACAAGACAGTCACTAAGAATTCACTATGGTACACACTTCCTTAAAGTAGGCCTTTTCAAAAGTACACATTTCCACACAGAAGCACTCACGTATAACCTGACCCTCACATCTGACACCAATTGTAACGTTTTCGGGGTTCGTTAATAATAGGTCAGGCTATAATGCACTAAATCTTTATTTACAATAATATTATTTACACTAATTAACACTAAATCAAATTAGGCCTACTTACTTGCACACACACACAGTTTCACTTTACACAGCTATTAGTCACTATTTATGTACACTGATCTCTGCAAGTCAGTATCTCGGGCAGTCACTATTTATGTTATTTATTTCCACTGCACTGTCCACATTTATATCCACAGGTCTCTCGGCACACTCCTTCAGCGGTGACTCATCCAGGACTGACTGCTCGTCGCACATCACTGGTATATAACCAATCCAGCTCCTGGTCTCGAATGTTCTCGGTGTTGCCCCTTCCAGTAGCGTCGAGTATGTCCTCGTGGTTGGGTTCCAGAACTCTTTAGCTCCTCCCAGTACTTAGTTCAGGACCTTCCTGTCGCATCCAGTAGTTTCCAGAAACAGCACAGTCAGGTAGCCTTGTGCCAATTGTTTACCTGATTCGTAGCGCTATTGTATTGGTGGTGGCCTTGGGGAGGGGCTACCCTAATTAGCCTTGGTCTAATTGGCTGTCCAGCGCTCTCAATACACCCCGCCCACTTGACATGAGGAGAAAGGGGTGGTGGGCAACGGCAACTGCATGAATCGTTACACTATTTTCATTTATGAAAAAATAGGCTTATGAGATCACCTTTTGTCCGTGTGTGTGTCCCCCCTAACAACTTCTAAACAGCTGGAGTGATTTCTAAATGGCTGGAGTGATTTCAATGAAACTCGGTAAGGTCATAGTACTATTTCGGCCGACCCCGACTGTCCCCTTCAAATTTTATTATGTATCACCATTCCAACATGGCGGCTCTACGAAATATTTCCAGGGTGTCGACCGATACGGGAAATACGGGAATTTTAGTGTCACGGGAATTATACGGGAAATCTTGAAAAGTCTCATAATGCTTGACTTCTTAGCTCCTGAACGCTCGGTAGAGTCCTCCTGCTTAGTCTTCTATTTCGCCTGCAGACCGCGCTGCCACCCGCAATTTGCACCACCAATAGAGCGCTAAGTGGGATGAGAACCCAGCCAACGTCGAATCGAATGAATGCTTTGCCTGGCCGACCGCCGCCCGTACCCTCTCCGCGCTCGTTGCTGACACTGACATCCGGGAATCAGTCTGCATTGTTATTCACAGAAGAGACCTGGGTTTCTCGACAAGAGCAGCCCTTAAAGAAGCTAACAGCTCAAGATCTCAGAAAATTCCAAACGCGGATATGCTGCAATTTCGCACCAACTGCTGAAAATTGTACATTCGTATCCTATGGCTGAAAAAATCAAAGAGAGGTCAACTCTTGTTCACAAGATGACCCGTGCTATTTCCTGCCTAGACCCCATAGGGGTCGCTGAGAAGTTAGAATAGTCATTGCCCTGGAAATTCTTTGTAATCAGAAGAATTTGCTTTCTGGCGCAATGACTGACCGCATAAAGAGCAGCTACTCCGCCCTCCGAGACTGCCCTCCGTCACTGCGCGTTTGAAGCAGTTCGATGGAAAAGAGCCATGGCTCGACGTGCTGTTGTCTGAATTAGTAGCTTCAGCACCTTCCTCAGTTCCTACCAAAAACGATCTCACAAGCTTCGTTAAAATGATACTGATTTTGTATCACAACAATGCAGCTCTAGACAGAGGTTTCTTCCTGAACAAGGAGTGCATGATCGTCAATCACAAAGAAGCAAGTCTGATTGGCATGCATACTGTTCAGGACGCTGTAATGGCAGCTGGTGGAGTAGAAAAGATAACAGTGAGCAAGAGTCTATACTGCACGAAACTCCTACACCGTGTTCAAGGAAGCAAAACAGGTACGAAGCGACGGCTAAGGGGCAGTCGAAAGAAAAGCCACGAAAGATATCCAGGAATTGGAAAAAAAAAGTACTGTCAAAAGAACTTAATTTTGTGCAGTGTATAACTGAAGTTCCTAGTAACAATCTTGTATTTAAAAAAAAATGACTTATTTAATTTCGTTTTGCATTATTATATTTTCTATTATCTACTTTGATAAAATAAATCTAAATTAAAAAGTATTCGCGGCGTGTCGCATGTGGAATTTTACTGTTTCTAGCCTTTTCATGGTCTTCTTTCCACAGGGGAGATGCACATACCAAATTGTTTTCAAGTCCATGGAAACACTCAATGCAAATGCGTCACACATGCATAAATTTCAAAAACTATAAACAACATCTCACAGCTCTCGACATTTTATTATCAAACACCAGTCACCAACAAGTGGCTACAAAATACACCACACAAGTGACAGAATTCTTCTCGTATGAGCAACCATTGTTTCAGTCGCTTGTTAACCACTGTCGGTGTCTGATTTCCTTTCATTGTAATAGTTTCGTTACTTCGCCGAAGTTCGACCCGAGGACTGGACACATCCCGTACAGCATGTACAGAAAGAAATACTGAAGGCAGTCTGGATATCTCGGTGGATGAAATGATTATTAACCTTGGCAATTCATCATGCTCTGACGAAGACAATGATGGTGGTGATGATGATAGGGTCAGTGAAGGGATGGAGAGTGTCAAAGAAACCCTTGCCAAGTGACTGAGGATAATTTATTTATTGGTGTCAGTCTGCTTGCGTCAATCGATAATAGAGCACGGGCTATTGTTTCCCGTCATAGTGTTCAAAATACCGTCCGCCATTCAATAGCCTACAACTCGACAATATAAAACCACGGCAATAATGTGCCAGTCGAACGTCCCCACCCCTCCCCCTCTCGCTGGGCTGCTTGTCCTGCGTGCTGGGCTCTGAACACTGTATTTCAAATATGTCAAACTTCCGCCGTTACTCCCCTCTCTGCCAGGCTACGTACTTCCGACCTCAGAAGTAGCGAGACGTCACGAGAAGCCGCCAGATTGTTCCCGAACTCTCCTGAAGGAATTCGTAATACTGGCCGCGTGACAAAATGCAGGTCGATGGGCACGCGCATGCGCGGAGAACCGAGATGAACTTGTGCGTCCTACTGACGCGAAGACTTGGCTTGTGGACTCGCTACGATGTAGTTGAAAACTCTGTTAGCTGGCCGCTCGGATCGGCCAGCCATTTGTGGCTGATATAGGCCATGAGGCCTAATTTGAGGTACTGTACTTTTAGAACCATATTTATTCTTCAGCTTGAGTTGTTTTGTTTCTTTACTCCCGATGGAGTCTCTTTCCTTTAATATTTGCTGTTTCTGTGCGGTGAGAAACATTTGCGTCTGACGAACTTTGGACTTGTACTTGTGTTGGCCACACATTATTTGAAATCATCTATTTCATATTGCTAAGTAATATTATTCTGGCAAATACCTTCACGTCATGTTTCTGAGTCTAAAACTTTATTTTACGCCTAACATAGGCCATGCAAATTCAAACACGTGCTGAACATAAAATGGTAACGGTCATTATTCAGACGCCAACCTAACTTTGGAAATAGATTAAAGGTGTTTATTTAAAGGACTTGAACCAATACCTATATTTTGATATAACTGAAACATGCTGTAATTTTGGATTGAGATTTTTGTGTTATTTTGTCGGCGGCTTTCCCCATTGCCTGTTGTCGCCATCTGGTCGGCTATTCTTAGACGTCTCGTGGCGTAGGCTCTTCTAGCCTTGGGCTTTCAGCCTTTTCTTATGTTGCCTTCCGCAATATTTCTTATTTCTGTGTTTGGTAGGCCTTCCCGGGCAGTTTACTTTAAATGAAACCTTTGTTTGAGTACACGTGGTCGTGTAATTAGTGTAGCGTCTGTGATTTGCTCATATCACCCTTCCCGCCTATTATTGCTCGGATAGCAATAATTTCTTCTCTTGCTTCTGCTCTCTTGAGCCATGCACCTCTTTGTCTTGGTATTCACGATTACTCTTGTTGCGCCTGCTGCGCCCAAGCCGACAAGATCTAAGGGTCTCCTGCCAGTTTTAACTTAGGCCCCAAGCGTCTTTGTCTTCCGCCCCAATACCTTATGTACTCCCTTTATTTAAATATATTTGTTATTTGTTTTGAAGCTGAGAACATGATTCTCCTGAAATCCAGCGCGTCCTATACCCACCCTTTGGGTACGTCCAGCTTTCCACTCCCTGGGCATTCTGCCCAAGTCCCCCTTTCCCTGAGTTTTAAAGGTAGCATAAACAAATCTAGGCTTGGGGGAATAAAGGGGGGGGGGGCTGTGTAGTATCCCTCGCGGGGTGCCGCATAGTAAATAATATCGCCACAGAGGGGCTTGTTTGAGTGCTCAGTGTTATATATGTCTTTATCTTAATTTTACTTTTGTATTATCACGAAAGCTATTATTAACCGTAGATAGTCACGATTCAGTGAGTGTGCATGGTGTTACCTATCAACTACTGTAGTAAGCTGTGAACGACCTCCACTCAGACTCTTGTTTCATGTTAAAGGATAATCATTGCATGTAACTAAGCAAATTATTGTTGTTAAGAGAACGTAAAATGCACCAAGAATGATTGTGATCTTCAGCTGTGTGCAGTGATAAAGCTCTGCATGTGTTCATTCCTTATGTATTAATGATGCGAAATGTCAGCTAACGTGCCACATACAACACTCATAGTCTCTAAATGTTGCAAGTTTTCCCGTAAATTACATCAGTTTATGTTTGAATTGCTTATAAGATCGTGACAAAGAAAGTGTTTCTCCAATTGGATGATTGTATTTAACTGTATGTGGTTAGGATCTGTCAATGCGAGACCTCCTTTTTCGGGAAGGAACTTTCAAAAGATTAACAATAAATAAATATATAAACATGTAATGGAAATGTGACCTTTGACAGGCCGACAAGCGAACAAGATTTCATAAGCTTTCAAAAGATTAACAATAAATATATAAATATGTAATGGAAATGTGACCTTTGACAGGCCGACAAGCGAACAAGATTTCATAAGTTTGAATGCCAACAACCCTGAGAATAAGTAACCACTTTGTGGCCAGTAGTCTAAAGTAGAACAATGCAGGGTAAATTAGTGAGTAACTATAGTACTCAATAATAGCTTAAAATCTAGCCTAGGACTGCACACCGAGAGTAGGCTAGTTTATTTACAGAAAAATAAATATTTACATGCCAGTAGGGATAACATCCCACTAGTCGCCTGATAGTTACAAGGCGAGGTTGTTTACAATTGAAATGGGAGCATTCCCAAAAACACCTTGATAGATTAAGCATAGAACAAGCCATTCACTTCGTCAGAGAGGTGAACTGGTGTTAAGCCCAATAGTTTATACAAAAATAGAGAAAAGGATGATTTGTTTTGAAGGATAGTTAACATGTGAAAGAGAGAGAACAGTTCTCATAGCCCACAATTTAAAGGCATAATACATGCTTAAACCACTTAATAGAAGGAAATAAGTTTAGTTTGGCATGGTTTGACAAGTTATTTAAGCCATGTGACATAACCCTAAAAAAAAAAAGGAAAGATACATTTTTAAGTTTAGAAATGTTTTAGGTTATAATAAACACTTAGCTTGTTGGCGTTGGTGTAGAGGAATTTCCACATAATAGAAATGGAGGAAGAACGTGTTGATCACTTTTTTCCGTCTTGGAAATGTTGAAGACTTCGTGCCCAGCACAAAACTGACGTAGGCCAACTATCGATGTAAACTTATATAGATTTCGTAGAACTCGGTTTTGATCACTTTTTTCCGTCTTGGAAATGTTGAAGACTTAGTGCCCAGCACAGAAGAAAAACTTGTTTATCGTTTTTGCTCACGACAAACTTACGTAGGCCAAGTAACGATGTTAACTTATGTAGATTTCGTAGATTATAGAATGCACTGCTGGTTTGACTAGAAGCATTTTGCGATGTATTAGCACACAGCGTTGAGACACATTCAAGCGTGAAGACGGCTAAAGATGAGTGACTGGCATTGTGACTTGCTGGAGACAGACTGTTGATGTAGGCCAGGGCAGGCTATATACCGGAGATCACGCGGAATGCGTGATGCGGACAGGTGGCGTCGGCCAATCCGAGAGCATGGAAAATTCTCGAAAACTGCTGAGGCCAATCAGAGCAAGGGGCCAACTGAAAATGAACCTCGTGACCAACATTAGTTCCGGAAATCATTACAGTGTCATGGAACACGTGCTAGCAAGAACAGATTGAAGAAAAATGGAATGACATGACAGGTGAGAGGTTATGTTATAATAAAAATAAGTGAACTTTGTAAATTTCACTGAAAAGTGAACATACTGCCAGAGGGGCAACAGAGAACAAAAACAAAACAAAAATAACATGAGAGAGAAGAGCTAGAGTGGCAGAGGGCAAATGACAGAATTAGGACGAACACAGTGTCCTGATGAAGTTTTAAGTTTGACCACTCGAACTCTAGCATCTCTGCCATAATAGCATTTTATAACACGACCAGTTTTCCATACAAGAGGAGGACTTGGGTCTTTGAGAAGAACCAAATCACCCTCCTGAAGGTTAGGCTGAGAGAGCTGCCACTTGTTCCTCCTTTGGAGCGAGTGAAAATACTCAAGTCTCCATCTCTTCCAAAATTGAGCCTTAAGGGATTCTATCTTTCTCCACAAGATAGGCAAAGACAGATCAAGTTTACGATCAAGCAACGGAGGAGACGCAGCTAAGGAACTGCCCACCAGAAAATGGCCTGGAGTCAAAGGAAGGAAATCGCAAGGATCGTTGGAAAGAGGAGAAAGAGGTCGTGAGTTGACAATTCCCTCAATGAGTATAATTAAAGTATTGAATTCTTCGTAAGTTACAATACTAGAGCCAAGAGTTTTCTTTAAATGATTTTTTGCGAGTTTCACACAAGATTCCCATCGTCCGCCATGATGGGGAGCATAAGGAGGGATGAAATGCCATTTGAATTGGTTTAAGTGCGAGTAATTGGAGATTTGTTCTTTCGCACGAGGGGAACAAAGGGCTTTATACCATTGCTGCGAAGCTCCAACAAAGGTTTTGGCATTATCAGAGAAGACTTCTGAAGGAATGCCTCTTCGTGAAATGAATCTAGAGAAAGCGGAAAGAAAGTATGAGGTGGAAGCACTAGTTACGAGCTCAAGATGAATAGAGCCAGTGACCATACAGACAAATAGAGAAACGTATAGTTTTCCAAGGATTTTCCTTTTAGCACGGGGGTGATTTTGTTGATACACAAACGGACCGGCGTAATCAATGCCGGTGAAGGAAAAAGGTCTGCAAGGAGCTGAACGAAATGGGGGAAGGTCAGCCATGAGTTGCTGATTAGGTTTAGGCTTAGCTTTGAAACAAGTAATACATTTATGTATAACAGAAGTGACTTCGTGTAAACCATTAATAGGCCAGTATTTTTCCCGTATCAAGCATAGAAGGGTTCTAGAACCAACATGTAAGTTTTGATAATGAAACTGACGAATGATTATCCGAGTGACATGATGTTTAGACGGAAGGATAATAGGGTGCTTTTTTTCATCGGAGAAGTCAGAAAGAGAAAGTCTGCCGCCCACTCTTAACAAACCATCGTCATCTAGAAAAGGGCATAAGGCAAAAAGCCTGCTGTGTTTCTTGAGAGTTTTACCTTTAGCCAATATGTTTATTTCGACTGAGAATGCCTCTCTCTGGGTAAGCCAAAGAACTTTGATGGTGGCAATTTGCAGTTCAACAGCCGAAAGAAAAGGCTGAGGGAATAGAGGTTGATCTAGTACTAAAAATTTCCATCTGAGCACATAAGCAGTGACGCGCACTAGTTTTTGAAAAGAAGAGTAACGTTCCAACAAGGAAGGAGTGTTGGCAGTTACAAAGGCAGAAGCTTTTTGCTGATTTCAGGAATATCCTCTAACGGGAAATTAGAGTTGGAAGGTCGGTTTTGAATTCTTTCAGAAAGCCATGAAGGGCCGTGCCAGTACAAACAGGATTGAGATAGTGACTTAGGTGTACAACTACGAGAAATGAGGTCGGCGGGGTTGTCTTTGCTAGAAACATGGTTCCATTGTTCTGGTTTAGAAACAGTTTGAATTTTCTCAACTCTGTTAGCTACAAAAGTTTGCCAATTAGAAGGTGGTTTAGAAATCCATGCCAAAGCAATAGAGGAATCTGTCCAAAAATATGTGTGCGAGAACTTACAGTTGAGTGTTTGTTTGAGTTTGTTAGCTAATTCGGCAGCAAGGAGTGCGGCACAGAGTTCAAGACGAGGTAATGAAACGGGTTTCAAAGGCGCAACCTTAGATTTAGCACATATCAAATTGGAGAAAAAGGGGGAGCGGCTTACAATGTAAGCACAACATCCGTATGCTTTGGTCGAACTGTCAGCGAAAAGGTGCAAATCCAGGACAAGAGAGCAAGAGAACGGAACTAGCACTCTAGGAATGTCTATTAATGAGAGATCACAAAGACTGTGCCGAAAGGTAAGCCACTTTTGTAAAAGCGAAGGAGGAATGGGATCATCCCAATCAGAGTTCAATGACCATAGCTCTTGCATAAAGATTTTAGCTAGAACAATTACGGGTGCAATGAACTGAAGCGGGTCATATATCTTAGCTATTTCTGATAGCACTTGTCTTTTGGTTTGTGGAGGTGAGGAAGACAAATTTACTTCGTAAAAGAATGAGTCAGCTTTAGGATACCAGTGTATTCCCAAAACTTTAGTAGCATCCTCCAATTTACAAAGCTCTACTGGAGTATCAACAGGACAATGTGGCAAGAGATTGGATAGAAGTTCCTCAGAGTTTGAGTTCCAACGATGAAGTAAGAATCCTCCTCTGCTAAGTAAAGTTTTTAAACTTTGAGAGAGTTCGATAGCCTCAGATACATTCTTGAAAGAAAAAAGAAAGTCATCAACGTAGAAGGAATTTTTTAACAAAATAGGAGTTTCAGAAGGAAACAAATGACCATCTTGGTCGGCAAGATGTTTCAAAGTACGAATGGCAAGAAAAGCCGATGGTTTAAGCCCATACGTTACGGTTTTTAATTTAAAGATCTTGATGGTTTTGGTAGGAGCATCACGCCAGAGAATTCGTTGAAGATTTTGTTGTTCGGAATTAATCAGAATTTGTCTATACATTTGTTGTATGTCGGCTATGATTCCAATTGGAAATAGACGGAAATTTAAAAGAATAGACGGGAGATCAGACTGAATGGCAGGTCCAGATAGGAGAGTGTCATTTAAGGAAATGCCATTGGCATCAGGGGCAGAACCATTAAAAACAACTCTTATCTTTTCTTTGGTGGAGGGATTCTTCCAAACGGGATGGTGATTTAAATACACTGAATCTAAAGAAGGGTCGAAATCTTGAACAGTCTCCATATGGTTTGAAGCTTCATAATCCTCCATGAATTCAAGGTATTGTTTGCGAGTGGAAGGATCTTGCTTGAGTTGATTCTCAACTGCAAATAAAGCTTTAAGAGCTTTCGGATAGGAATCACATAAAGAAGGAGGAGAAGAAATGCGTGGCATTGTGACAATAAATCTGCCATCTGGGTTACGAACAGTGGTTTCTAAAAAATGTTGTTCACAAAATTCATCTTCTGATGAAAGAGAAGGAGCAGATTCAATGGACTCGATTTGCCAAAATTTTTCCAGACGCTGATGAAGATCTGCATTAGTGAAATGGCATTGAGAGGAACCTTGAACAGTTTGAAGTGGAATATAACCTGTGATAAGCCAACCAAATTTAGTATGGTGGGCGTAGATACCAGATGAAATATTAACCCTTGACGGAAGAAGATTTTGCCAAAATGTGTTAGCTCCAAAAAGAATGTCAACGTGAGAGCTTTTATAGAATTGAGGGTCAGCCAGTTTTAGATCATAGGGAAATTTCCATTCGTCAACGGAAAAAGAGCGACTGGGAGTAGGACTGCCAATACTCGGAATGGACAGACAGTTTAGATGAAAGTTAGTGCCATATTGGACTGAATCTTTCACCTGCAGCTTGACATAATTTAAGGAAGTAGACTTGCTGTTGTTGATACCAGATATTTCAATATTGGTGGAGAGTGGTTTGAGACCTAACCTTTCAACTAATGATGAGGTTATGAAGTCATGAGTTGCCGCATTGTCGAGCAAGGCTCGTACTAAGTGCCAATTGCCGGAAGAATCTTTAACTTGGACCTGGATCGTAGATAACAAAACTTGAGCACTACGCCATGAGGGGGTTGTTTGATTGTAGGATTGGGCAACGGTATTTACAGTAGAAAGAGAAGAGCTAGGTGGAGAAGCATCACTAGTGAGGCTCAGCGCAGGTTGGGCACTAGGATTTGAAACTGTTCCAGGAATAGACCGTGGCTTTTCGAAGCGGTGTAAGGTAGAATGATGTCTCAGCTTGCAATGCATGCAAACTCCTTTCGAAGGGCAGTCCGCTAAGATATGCCTTGAAGAGAGGCAGTTAAAACATTTGTTTTGCGACACAGCTTTTCTACGATCGTCAACTGAAAGGCCTTTGAAGGTATTGCAGAAATATAAGGGGTGAGGACTATTGCAAAGAATACACGAGGTTTTGTTACCTTGTATAGAGAAAACATGATAATGTGAAGACTTTTCCGAGAAATGCTTGGTGGGTTTACTTTTGCTGACATCGGTGGAACCTTCAGCTTTATTGATTAAAGCAGAAAGAATTTGACAACGTTTCTTTATGAAAGAGATCAAAACTTTAAATGTGGGTTCAGGTTTGTCCACTAAATCGGATTCCCATGCTTTACGAGTATTAAGGTCAAATTTGGACGTAGTGAGATGTATAAGAAAAAGATCCCAATGTTCAATAGGTTGTTTAAGATGTTCTAGGGCTCTTACATGAAGTTCAACGGTGTCTCCCAGATTTCTAAGGGATGATAAATTATCAGGGCGTGAAGCTGGTAAATTAAACAAGGCGTTCATATGGCGTTGAATCCTAAGTTTGGCATTGCCATATCGCTGTTGGATGAGGTCAATAGCTACCGAGTAATTTTCGGTTGTGAGAGGTAAAGCTTCAATTAACTTTAAAGGAGGACCCTGAAGAACAGACTTTAAATAATAAAATTTTTGAATCTCAGGGAATGATCTATTATCATGTATTAGAGAAGAAAAAAGTTCAAAAAAGGAATCCCACTGTTTTTCCTCCCCGGAAAAGGTAGGAAGTTGGATTTTAGGAAGAAACGGTTTGCTAACTTCGGTGTTTTGATGGGTTGCTAATTGCTTAATTAAATCCTTAGCTTCGCCGTACATATTGTAATACAGTTCTTCAACAGAACTACGATCCTGTTCTTGATCAGGTTCGATTGTTTCAATTTCGGTTTGCAACACATCATACTCTTGAAAATGTTGCTGATAAACGTTAAAACGTTGAACTAGAACGTCATAATTGTGATCATCAAAAGATTTGGAACCTAAAAACTGCTGAAAACGAGTAAGTTTATTTTTACAAGCAGTTCTTTTGGCTACAAGCTCCTTAGGAAGAGACATGGCGGAACTTTGAGTACTTTCACTCACCGATCTGCTAGACTGCCGAGCGTCTGAAGTGGTAGTAGTAGTATTGGTACTGGTAGAGGTGGTAACAAGGGACATCTCCGCTCACCCCAACACAGCTTTCATAGCGATAGCTGAAAAATACAATTAGCATTAGTGACAGAAGTGAAAAGCTGCAATAGCTTATCGAATGGCTTGGCAACCTGTTTCATACAATAAACAATTATGAAGGTTATTTAAAGGTCCCGGGTTTCGGCACCAACTTGGTTAGGATCTGTCAATGCGAGACCTCCTTTTTCGGGAAGGACTAGAAGTGAAGCTTCTAGTCTAATAAGAAAATGAACTTTACTAAGTAGGAACAGATTGAACATTGATGAGTAAATAGCAATGGAAACAGTTTGCCAATAACAGGGGTATTTTATTCAAAAACCAACTTTCAAAAGATTAACAATAAATAAATATATAAACATGTAATGGAAATGTGACCTTTGACAGGCCGACAAGCGAACAAGATTTCATAAGCTTTCAAAAGATTAACAATAAATATATAAATATGTAATGGAAATGTGACCTTTGACAGGCCGACAAGCGAACAAGATTTCATAAGTTTGAATGCCAACAACCCTGAGAATAAGTAACCACTTTGTGGCCAGTAGTCTAAAGTAGAACAATGCAGGGTAAATTAGCGAGTAACTATAGTACTCAATAATAGCTTAAAATCTAGCCTAGGACTGCACACCGAGAGTAGGCTAGTTTATTTACAGGAAAATCAATATTTACATGCCAGTAGGGATAACATCCCACTAGTCGCCTGATAGTTACAAGGCGAGGTTGTTTACAATTGAAATGGGAGCATTCCCAAAAACACCTTGATAGATTAAGCATAGAACAAGCCATTCACTTCGTCAGAGAGGTGAACTGGTGTTAAGCCCAATAGTTTATACAAAAATAGAGAAAAGGATGATTTGTTTTGAAGGATAGTTAACATGTGAAAGAGAGAGAACAGTTCTCATAGCCCACAATTTAAAGGCATAATACATGCTTAAACCACTTAATAGAAGGAAATAAGTTTAGTTTGGCATGGTTTGACAAGTTATTTAAGCCATGTGACATAACCCTAAAAAAAAAAAGGAAAGATACATTTTTAAGTTTAGAAATGTTTTAGGTTATAATAAACACTTAGCTTGTTGGCGTTGGTGTAGAGGAATTTCCA
Organism: Meconema thalassinum; assembly: GCA_946902985.2. Classification (NCBI taxonomy): domain Eukaryota; kingdom Metazoa; phylum Arthropoda; class Insecta; order Orthoptera; family Tettigoniidae; genus Meconema; species Meconema thalassinum. The sequence continues at coordinate 291,308,122 of OX336396.1, read as the reverse complement.
CATAATAGAAATGGAGGAAGAACGAGTTGATCACTTTTTTCCGTCTTGGAAATGTTGAAGACTTCGTGCCCAGCACAAAACTGACGTAGGCCAACTATCGATGTAAACTTATATAGATTTCGTAGAACTCGGTTTTGATCACTTTTTTCCGTCTTGGAAATGTTGAAGACTTAGTGCCCAGCACAGAAGAAAAACTTGTTTATCGTTTTTGCTCACGACAAACTTACGTAGGCCAAGTAACGATGTTAACTTATGTAGATTTCGTAGATTATAGATTGCACTGCTGGTTTGACTAGAAGCATTTTGCAATGTATTAGCACACAGCGTTGAGACACATTCAAGCGTGAAGACGGCTAAAGATGAGTGACTGGCATTGTGACTTGCTGGAGACAGACTGTTGATGTAGGCCAGGGCAGGCTATATACCGGAGATCACGCAGAATGCGTGATGCGGACAGGTGGCGTCGGCCAATCCGAGAGCATGGAAAATTCTCGAAAACTGCTGAGGCCAATCAGAGCAAGGGGCCAACTGAAAATGAACCTCGTGACCAACATTAGTTCCGGAAATCATTACAGTGTCATGGAACACGTGCTAGCAAGAACAGATTGAAGAAAAATGGAATGACATGACAGGTGAGAGGTTATGTTATAATAAAAATAAGTGAACTTTGTAAATTTCATTGAAAAGTGAACAGTATGCACATCGTATAATCTTGGCGAGGTGTTTTGTTTTTTTCACGGAGCAACTTAACACCGTACTAGGCACGTAGCTTTTTGTATTTAGTTTTCTGGCATCTTGTTTTAAATTATTGACTAACATATTTCTAAATGCAGACAATCCATACCTCCATTAGGATTCGGGTTCCATAATGAGGTTTGTTCGTTTGTGAAATTGAGGTCATATCACCCCTACCTTTTCAGTGATTACCGTATGGTAGCCTACTTTATGTAGACTAGGGTGAAGATGTAAATGAGCATTTCAAAAAAGAAGTGTCGCCAGTTGTTTGGTTTATTAACTTACTGTAATATTTTTCCTAGGTACTGAAAACTGGGCACGGTTGGATTTTAAGGTGGAACCGCATGCACTATCAAATATCGCTTTCTTGCAATACCTGGAATATGTATAGAATTATAAAATGATTATTGGCTAAATAAGTGTTAATAGATAGGCTATTATAATCATAATGATTAAATAAATATTAAAGAAGAAACGATGCGTTGTTAGTAAATATTAGGCCTACCGGTACGGCGAATAGCCTATAACTCGTAACATCCGTCACAATTTAGCATTTAAACGGGCCACGTTAATGCATAATAATACTGATATAACAACCGGATAGCAAATTATTATAATATTCTCACATATAACATCAATTTGCACCAACTTAATTATTGTAGTCTAAGATATGTTAGACCACTGCCGTTTGAAATGTGCAAATCGCACACTTTGTAGGCAAGCTGTTTATGGTCGTCTCTGATGCGACGTTTTACTAATTACAGTACAACCCGTGTAATCCATCACCTTTGGGACTGAGGGTTTGGTCGGAAAGCAAAAAAGGTCGGATTATCAGAAAGTAAAGAAAAATACTTATTTATATTAAAATAAAGAATCTCTGAACTCAAGATACTGGGGTTCCTTTCCTTCTTTCTTGGTAGGGCCACATCCACAATGCATTGTCAAGCAGTTCAAATTTAGGATATTTCAATGTTTTGTGATTCATAAGAGCGTTTTCACCGTCTATTGTCACTGTACATGATTCAATGTCCTTCCGACTTCTTCTCCAAACTTTAATTGTCGTAACGCCTACATTGAGTTCCTTGACAATTCTTTTGGAGTGATTCCTCTTTCTTTAGTCTTCGTAGCACAGCTAATTATTCATTTAATGAAAGAGTAACGTGTTTACGTTTCACTCCTGACATTTTGAGAAAAATACACACAATGTACATAAAACAAATGACTGTACAGTACTGCAACGAAAATAGAAGTACAATGTCGTAAAACCAACGAACAGTAAGTACTAAAAACTTCACAGTGCAGTACGTACTGTACAAAACATGGACAACGGCAGGAACTATACAAGAGAATGACGGAGCACTAATTTGGACAAGCGATAACAAGTACTGTACCTGTAAACAACAATGGCGCGACGGGTAGTGAATCTCTGCTACAGGTCGGGGCAAGTTTGGCTCGAGCACGTTCGGATCAACCGGAGTGACGGACTAGCCGAGGGCGGTCAAGAGGGGTTCTACTGTACTCTTTTAGGAGACACTTGTGTTTGGAATATTCACGAAAGGCCAACCCTCTAATTCTTATTTCATAAGTTGAACGCCTAAAAACAAAACCACAATCCGAAATAATAAAGAAGATAATCACGAACGAACGATTCACTGCCTATGAAAATCAAACGGAGATTCGCGGACCGGAAGTTCGCTATGTATAAGCTTCGGTGCTTTATACGGTTACGGTACCATACAATTCAGTCACTTCCCGTAAACATTTATTATGTGACACTCCTATTCTCATTAGGTACAGCATTCTCTACTCTCTCAACCCTCCTCAGTAAAAGTCATTTATATCAGCTCTCCCTAAGTAAACTGTATTTTATTTATTTGTGTTCGTAGCATCTCATCCCATCTGCGAGAGAGTTCACATGCGCGCGATTTGCTCACGCTATGGATTAGGCCTAATCTCGCCATCACCCGTGGGCTGCGGAAGTGTCTCCAAACATGCAGTTACACTTACGCCAGAAAAACCTGATTCGCGCTTTAAGATTAATTTTTCAGCCATTCGGTATGTGAACTCTAGTCTTAGAGGATTCTAAAATATACAGTAATTTGGTGGATTTTCATACGGGAAATACAGGAATTATACGGGAATTTGAAAAAAGGTCATCGCTCGACACCCTGATTTCACCGGCATTCTATATCTCCGAAACTATTACTGATATCACCCTGAAATTTTGTACGGTGATAAAGGGCAGTACTAAACGTTACCTATGTGACTTTCAAAAACCTGATAACTACAAAACGAACTTGGCGGCCAAGCGAAATTGAAACTTGTAAATAGACTTTTCTCGTGATTTAGCCATCCGAAAGCAGTGAAACTTGCTACAGCAAATGACTATACAAATTGCAATGCACAGACATCTAATTTAGTTAAATTGTTTACATAACCTCAGAATGGCGGCAGTGCGAATTTTTATTTTTTTTCTTGTGTTCTAATCATGCGATCGAAATCATCTTGCACAGTTTCCAGCCACTGGCCGGGTCTGTTTGGAACACAAGCCTCTCCAACGTCTTCTGTCTTCCCACCATCTCTCAGCCTCCACCCTTGTCCAGTCTTCTCCTCTCTTTTTCATGCTTTCTTCCACCCCCTTCAGCCACCTGTCTCTCTCGGTCTCTTTCCTTCCCACTTCGCCTTGTGTATCCTCCTGGGTATCTTCTTCTCCTCCGTTCGTTTTACATGTCCATACCATCTAAGTCTAGATTTCTCTATACCATCCTGAAATGGTTCCTCCTTCATTAATTCTCTGGTCCTCTCATTTCTTATTCTGTCCATCTTTGTAGCTCCAATACTGCTTCTCAAGAACCTCATCTCTCTGGCCTGTATTTTGCTCTTCTCCCATCCTTTCGTAACCCAGGTCTCCGAGGCATACGTCAGGATAAGGACATAGTACGTCCGATATATGATCTTTTTGCTGTTCTGAGGGACATCCTTGCTCCATAACATGCTTCTCCCACTCCTCCGGAATGCATCTGCCTGTCTCCCCCGCTCATTTATTTCTCTATCGTTTCTTCCATTGTCTTGTATCAGGCTTCCCAGATACTTCAATCTCTCCACTTTCTTCAGCTGTTCCCCACCAATTGTTATTCCCGTTGTGGTTCTTTCCTTCTTCCTTGTTGTGATCACCATCTCACTCTTATTTATGCTAAATTTCATCCCATATCCTTGTATTATTCCTTCCCACACGTCCAACTGTTCCTGTACCTCCTCCTCCTTGTTTCCCCAAATCATCAAAACATCTGCAAACACCATTGCTTTCATCTTTCCTTCTCCAATTACTTGTGCCACTCGGGTCATTATGTCATCCATCACCACAATGAAAAGTAACGGTGACATTGCACTTCCCTGTTTCAGGCCGTTTCTCTGTTCCAACCAGTCCGATCTCTCTCCTCCCACTTTCACGCAGCTCACGCTTCCCTTGTACATCTCCTTGTGTTCTCCATACACTTCTCTAATCTTCGGATGAATTTCAACCACTTTCACGTCTTTTGCATTTAGAAAACTGATCACAGCAATTCATGCTCGGTAGGACCGTGAATTATAAGGGGTATCTTCAATACGTACAAACATACATAAATACGGACGATTGGTTCCGTAATATGTTTGTGGCTAGCCATCAGATGTACATACTGAGCGCAGTGCTGCAGCGGATATACAGTACAACTCCTGTAATCCGTCACATTTGGGACTGAGGGTATGGTTGGAACGCCAAAAGAAAAAAGTCGGGATTATCAGAAAGTACACGGAAATATGGATTTACATAAAAATAAACAATCTCTGAACACAAGATATTGTGGTTCCTTTCCTTCTTTCCTGGCAGAACCACATCCACAAGGCGTTGTCAAGCAGTTCAAGTTTAGACTTTTTCAATGTTGTGAGATTCTTAAGAGTGTTTTCACCATCTATCGTCACTGTACATGATGAATGTCTTTCCGATTTCTTCTCCATTATTCTACTGTCGTGACTCCTACATTGAGTTCCAATTTTTTGGAGTGATTCCCCTTTATTCCGGTCTTTGTAGCACTGCTAAAGAGTAACGTGTTTACGTTTCACTTCTGACATGTTGAAAACACACACAACCGTACATTACACACAATGTACAGTACTGTAAAGAACAATGTCGTAAAACCAAGAACAGTAAGCACTAAAAACTTCACAGTGCAGTACGTACTGTACAAAACACGGACGACAGAACTATAGGAGAGAATAACGGTTCACTAAAACGGACAAACGATAACAAGTATCTGTAAACTACAATGGTGCGGTGTGTAGTAAGTCACCGCTACGAGTCGGGGTAAGTTCGGCTCGAACACGATCGGATCAACCGGAGCGGCGGCGGACTAGCCAAGGGCGGTTGAGAGGAGTTCTACTGTATTTAGAAACGTGCTTTATGTGTGACAATATGTACCGTGGATACAAGGTTTGGGATTATAAGCCATATATGGTACACGGATGTTCTCACTGAACAGAGCCTGGTAGGTTATTGATAATGCTGTTCCTGCCTAATATACCAAGTGTTTCTTGCAGGAGGAGCTGAAGGACATCGTGGACCATGCCTGCGACCATCTCCCCACCTCCATAACTGCCGAGTGCAAGGAGTTTGTGGATACGTATGGCGATGCCGTGATGGCTCTCCTGGCCCAGGAGATCGATCCGTCCGTGGTGAGTTTGTATAGAACTGACTAGGCATTTAGTTTATTTGGAACTCTGTAGTTGTACATTAGCAAAGCTAACACCTACAAGGGGACTCGACGGCAATCGGATTTTTGTATTTTTTCCCGCTTTGGGTACGTAAAGTAAACAATAATTTCCCAAAGCCGTTTGATGCCATATTAAGAAATTCTCAAGAAAATAAACTTTGAAGTTTACAGAGAGCTTCATATCCAGTAAAGATGTTCGAGTTAGAGCGGGACGCGTAGCTCACCCGGTAACGTACGGGCCTAGTAATCGCCGGGACGCTAGTTCAAGTCTCACTTCGGGGTTTTTTTTTTTTTTCCTGTCTCCTTTTCACACATCCCAAGCGGGGAAAATTACAAAAAAAAAAAAACGATTGCCGTAGGGTCCCCTTGTTAGTGCATGTCTTCTGTCTGTGTAGCAGACAGCTACTGACACAATCGCAACATCAGAAGAATTTCAGACGGCGGCTAAAACAAATGGACACAACTCCCATATCAAATAGTACAGTCCAAGGAACAATTTCAGACAGCAGTTAAAACAAGCTCTCTTTCATAAATCAAAAACCTTACCTTGGCAATCCAAATAGGTTATGAACATTCCCAAATGGTAATATGATGTTAATTTCCGTTTGATCAGTGTAACCGGTTATAAGGAGAACTAAAGAAAATCAAATGTGTTATCAATTTTTGTAGTGGTTACTCGGGTACAAATTATTCAAGCTACGTTTGTACCCTACTACTCGGGATGATGGAAGTGAGCCCTAATCTCAGAGGTCCGGAAGAGGAAACAGGTTGCCTAAGGATAGTCGCTAACGAAAAGAGATGTTCATTTTAACTCACAATCATATATAATATAACAGTAAACAATCCAAATAAATGAACCTTAAACTACGTCGCACCCATTTACATTTAATAAAGTGTTAAATTGATATTCATAAGTTTGTAAGTTACATATTGGGACGATGCCTGGAACAATAGCTACGAAGACTCGACGATAAAAGAAAATTATTACTACTTAAGCAAGGCGCAAAACTTTACCTAATCTGAAAAGAAAAACACACTCACACTACCGGCACATACACTCGCCATACCACTAAACTAAAATGAATGAAACAGAAATTAACAAATGGAAAACCCAACAAACTGGAATGATACCCCCCTCCCCCCAAATGCAAATAATTTCAAGGAACACTAAAGACAAACAAGAGCTAGACGGTCCACGCGTCTGAGTAGAGGAATAACAGATACAGTCGACAGGGGTAAAGGTTTACCTTCATAATAAAATGACAAACTTGCCATCATAGAAATTCCCCACAAAGCATAAAGAAAATAGATTCACAAAACACAATAGTAAGAAGAATCACCCTGGCAAGTACAAATAAAATGAAAAGCTCGAAGCTTCTTGCCAGTGGTCAAACAAACCTACTTCACACTTTCTAGGTCTTACAAACTTGACGCCTAGGACAAACATACAACAAACTAGGTCTTACAAACTTGACGCCTATGAATTACTTAACCTCAAAACACATGCTAACAAATATATGGGTCTTACAAACTTGACGCCTATCACATACTTACTCAACATCACATCCCCCCCTCCTGAAGGCTAATTAAACAACCTAGATCCAATGATCCACCAAATTACTTGTTTGGACCTCGAAAGGCACAAACAAATACCATGCCGACAATAACTAATAACCCAAAACACATCACGCAAACACGCCGACCTCGCGCCGAAATTTAGCGACAACAAACCCCACAATTTACCAAATCAATCCCCATCAAAATGAATCGAGAACCATGTTTACTTAGTAATTCAACCTAAATGCTTATCTCCTAAATCAAACCAAAAATATAACTGGTGTTCTTCGTAGTATTAACTTTGCACGTGGTCAGATCTAAAGCGTCACCAACGGACGCGGCTTTTAAAACAAATTTCGGCCTGCACGAGGCAGACAAAATATTTACGTAAATTAAACCAACATGGACTTGAAATGCAACGGCGGGCGATAAACATTACTAACAGAAAGCAAGGTATTACAAATGATACATAGGATTAACACATTGAAAATACAGCCCGCGTTACTACGCAATTTAACTAAGTCAACCTTACATTCTGACCACGCATACGAAATGGAATTAAATCAATAGAAACAAATTTACAAAGAATGAAATTTAAATGTTCATCAGTCCGGTGGCCGATCCACTTAAGATATAAATTATTGTTCACATGGCAGAGTCCTCGGGAGAACCCGAGGCCGCCTGGTCGGCGTCTCCCGTAGAAATACTCGCATCCACCTACCTCAGTTGCTGGCGATAAAAGACACAGTCCTTCATGCCTAACTTACAGAGCTAGGGTCCACCATCTTGTCCAATTCAGGCCTACCACAACAAATTGTCGCAGATTAAAATAAATGGCCATATGCCATTGGAAGTTTTGAGTCATCTTAAGTTGGTACCTCGGAGTTTTAACAGTTGCTACTAGAACACTAGCGCCAATGTTTCTGATCACAACCAGCACCTTGGAAATTTCCACGATGACATGGCCTATAGGGTGCCGCAAAAGTTTGGTCACTATTGCAACATGTTGTAGAATTTGAGTAATCACACAGAAAGTCACATTTGGGGGAAATGGGAAGTTGTTGGATCTTTATTTCTGATGTTTCCAGGGGGTTTATTTTAGGATAGCCCCCAATTTGCCAGTTATCAATTAATATGATAAAATTGGTCCGGCCAGATCAAACATAAAATGCCAGCGTTTCGCCGTAGCACATTGGCATCACTCGTGACGTCAATACTACTTGTATTTTGTGTCTTGTGATAGCCTTCTCAGAATGTGCTAGCCATGCATATTGGTGAGGTGTGTCTGTACCAACTGACGAGCCCAACGGCACACTGGGGCGAAACGCTGGCATTTTATGTTTGATCTGGCCGGACCAATTTTATCATATTAATTATGGTGCTTGTTCGGGTGAACTTGTTTAGTTCCGTCTAGTGGCTTGACCGGTCGTGCAAGCCTAACACGAGCGTCAGTTTCGTTAGTAGCGTGATAGCATGGCATCAGTAAACGAAAAACAAGTGTTCGAAATAGCTAACATGAAATCGCGTCATAGGTCGTACACTGCAAAGTACTTTATAAAAGTCGGTTGGTATTAGAAACAAATCTTTCTTATTCCAGGTACAGTGGAATCTCGTTAGCACATTCTCGGTTACGACGTTTTCCCGTTTAACGCGATGATTTTCTCAAGTCCCAGTCCCATTGCTGCTAAATACATGTTGATATATCCCCTTAATAATTTTTCTATTCCCGCCTACGACGATCAAATTTTCGTCGCGTAGCGTGAGTTATACCGCCCGTACGCACAGAACGCAAGACAGACTTGTTTCTTTAAACAAGGTCACGTTGCGTATTTTGCAGCGCATCGCATTTTCGTCAGCCCTGAAAGCATTCTTTGTCCACCCCTAGTGGAATGGGAGCCCAGCCCCTTTGAGATAACATTCCTGGCCAACAAGCGGGCGAGGGTTGCGACATAACGGGTCACAGAACAATGTAACGAGTATAGCGGCAGTATTAAAGCACGCGCCGACAATGTTCTGTCCGGCCTCAGTGTCTACGGCAGTTAGTTAGTGCGTTTACATGGCGAACTCAAATCGATTTGAATACGATCCTGTTTTCGGTACGATGCCCATTTACATGAGCAGTTTCAGTTCGCGATTTCAATACGCTGTTTAGTTTATGGTGGCCAACCTGCAGTTTTGTTGGCTAACTCGTATTAAACAGTAAAACATAAAGGACCTGTAATTATCGTCCGACTTTTTCTTTTACGGGTGGTTTGTAAACACGTAAAAAGGATGTGCGGAAGATTTTGATGTTGTTTGTTTTTAGCAAGTTTATGTTCAGTTTAATAATGATAAAATGTTATTGTTTTTACGTCCCTTTTAACTACTGAAGCTTAAAGCTTTTAGAGACGCCGGGCTGCCGGAATGTTGCCCCGAATGCGATCTGTAACGTGCCACAATTTACATACGGATACACCAGACATTAAAGCTAAAACAGACAAAAATACATTAATGCTAAAAACTCGTGCAACAAACTACGCTTATCAACCACGACAGGAACACAAACAGTAACGAAGAATATGGGCAGAAAGTAAAATAAGCGATTAGAGAGTTCGGCGACAGACGAGAGTAGGCCTAAATTAGTTTAAAAATGTAACTCAAGAGCGCGCAGAATCGCTTTCAATACGATATGCGTTTACAATCACGTTCCTGAACACCAGTTTGGATACAGTCCGATTCCAGAATTTTACCGTATCGACCTTGAAACTCAATACGATCTGATTCACGCATTACACTACCGAAGAAGTTGTGAAACCTAGTGATAATTTTGTTGCGTCGTATTGAAATAATGGATAGGCCTAAGAAAGTCATTAAATCGTTAACTAGTGATGAGTAAATAAAAATTCTTGAAGAAGTAGACAGAAATCCTTACCTTAAGTGCGAGGATTTTTTTTTTTTCTGTACACGCGCGAGCATTTCTAACCTAAAAAAAACTTTGATTATATCCAATCGTTCACGCCAAAGAATACGGCACTTCTTTTCCACAGAATATCAAGAAAAGCCTGTATTTAAGCCGAAATCAATGATAAAGTTAAATACTTCAACTCGTACTACAGTACCGGTACTTCAATTTAGAGTACGGTACCGGAATAGTACACTTTTCTCTTGTTTTCATTGCTCTTGTTTCTCTGTGCTGTGTAAACTAGTTCTGTAATACAATAATTCTGTAGGTTGTTTAAAATTGTTTATTCGATAGTATGTACTTCCGATTAACACGTTTTTTTAACTTTTCTCTCACTGAAACAAGTTAATGAGGTTTAATGTTCATTTTTCATTAGTACGTTTTCCCGCCTTTTACGTCCAAATTTTTCGGTCCCTTGAAAAACGTACTAAAGAGGTTCCACTGTAGTTGCCGCGTAACATTGCAACACTGTGTAACCTTGAACTCGGCGCAAGCACTGGTATGTTTAAACTTTGCTGCTGTTTAAACCATACCAACAGATCTTGTTCTAAGTCGTCGTATTTCCTGGTTTTAATTTTATTGCAGTTTGCCGAAGTATTCCCGGCAGAAGCCAGTCTATGTTTTCCATCCCTCCTCACATATGTTTCAAGGTTAACACTGTCCTATGAGCTGGTGCCGTCATAGCGTGACGTCACTGCGCCGTAAGCGGTGAGTGAGCTATCCGCTCCATTCAGTTGATTGTTGCAATACGCGCGCTGCCACTCTTCCGTTGATTAGTGTTGTTTATTATAATAGAGTGTGATAGCTAGTTGGCAAAATGCCTTTGTGTAGTGTAACAATAGAAAGAGTAAAAACCGAAACTGTAGAGAAAAAGAAGTACATTTCCATAGATTTCCAAATCGAAGTAAGTCGCCACATAGATTTAGCAGTTGGGTACAATTTTGCAAGAGGAAACATTTTTCTCCCGGTAATGGGGGCATTTTAAAAAGACAGACTATGATGAAACACAACTTATGAAAATGAAGTTGATGCCTACGGAAAAGCTACAATGTCCGAAATTTAAGCCAGGAGCTGTTCCTTCAATAAGGTGTCCTGCGCCAACAGATGGATATATTTCTCACCCATGAATGCTAATTCATACGCAAGCCGCTTCACAAAGAACACTGTGGGATTCATCTTCAGGAACTGAGCAGAGCAGGACGGAAAGGTATGAGACTAAAAGACGAAGGGAGTTTCTTGACACAGTATTAAGCAAGAGTGATAACGATACAGATGTACACGATATACAGAATTATGTGATTGAAAATATGTTATCAGATGGTCACGTATGTAGTTTAGAAATACAGTGCGAGTTAGGAAGTGAAGTAGCTCGAAAATACTTAGACATTGCAATTTCCGGCCCAGCTCTGAACAGTGACATAATGGAAGAACAATTGAACGACAGTTTCTATGAGCTAGATGAAAATTGAACTGATTGGTTTCGACTCACAATACTTCGCCGCCCCGTGCCGCCCCCATGTGACCCCCCCTTCTTATGTCGGCGCCCCTGGTCATTAATGTGATAATCATTTCTGGATCAAGAGGAAGGAAAGAACATTTCTATAAAATAAATGTGATTACTAATTATATAAACAAATTGCTGGTCTACATTTGGGAGAATGTAGCCATTGTTGACTGTTTTGTGCATTGTTGATGTTTCTAAATTTGGCGCTCTCTAATTTAATTAACACAAGACTGGATAGCCAATCAGTGGTTGACACATCTGTGCTGATTGTGTTGCCAAGCTAACTTTAGTTCTGATTCTTGATTCGGCCATAAGGGTCTTAGAGACAAATTAAATCATGAGGTTGGCAATGTAAGTTGTGCCGGCCGATTTTCAGTTGTCAGCTGGCTGCCGGATTGTCATGAAGCCAAGCCAAGCTTGGAGAAAAGACTTCTCGATGTGATTCTGTAGAGGCTAGACGTTGTGGCGTGGCCTGTCTCGGAGCCACTGCCGAAATAATTAAAACTGCATGATGTGAATTTCTATCAAAGGACGTGAGTGGCAGCCTCGGGCCATATTCTTTAGGCCATACATAAGGTAAAACTGTTGATATATTTAAAATGTGGGAACTCGTTGCTGACCGGCATTGGATTGCAGCATTCTGGACAAATGATTGATATTTCTTAGCTTAGCTTGTTGAGGGCAAGTGACGTTTGACCCTCGCGCTGCACATTGATGCTATAAACTTTAGTTTCTTTGGCTTGTTACGAGCATATCTTGTTCAAGATATTTTATTTATTTATGTGTGCAATTTCTTTCTTCTTATTTAAAGTGGGCCCATTATGATTTATTTATTCATTTACTGGAATGTTTGTTAGGGAACAAGCCTCTTAAAATATAGGGTGCAGCGCATGCGTAGGTTAAGGGTCCTGAAGATTTGAACATTCCCGTTAAGATTGGTATTCTGATTTCGATCCTTATGTAACAAGATCATAATAACTTAAAGTTTTATAATGTAACTGTCAGGATTTTGGTTATGGGAACCAGATAGTTTAATAATGACAAACGGTCCTTTGTCTTTCGCTTGTCTTAGATGGCATAACCTTGGTTGTTTAAATGGCCGCAGAAGTACAGCATCCATGCTGTTTGCAAAATGATTCTCGAAATGGTATTCGAAAATATGTTATGAAATATCACTTGGTTGTTAAAGATGTTCTAGTTTCGGCTATGATTTGAAAACTGTTTTACATGAAAGAATAATTCATTAGTGAAATGTAGTCACGAAATGTGACCGGTTGATAATGCGGCGTTGCCATTAATAATGGGATAAATGTTGGCCTCCCCTTTTCTTAAACGCAGGAGTGTATTTCAAGTGTTCCCTCCCTTAGCCTTCGGCATTGTATCTTCACTTCCCTTCGGAAATATACATTTTATTTTTACCTACTGCTGTTCGAATCCATGTTTTATTGAGCGCAATAGAATAGGCCACTTTGGCCTCGGGTTAACCAGACCCTTCCTCCCCGCACAAAAATGATGAAACTGACAGTAAAAGTGATACTGATTACGAACACACACAGGACGATGCACATATCACAGCTTCATATTTCTGTGTTACGTGGACAAGTTTACTCACACTCTTGAAATTTGCTACAGTTGTAAAAGTAAAGTGAAAAACATTTCACATTACATTTACGTTGTGCGTAAAATCACTTAGCGTTTGAGGTAATGAATTGGGTTGGTATTCTCAACCGATGGAAGGAAAGAAACCGGAAGGAAATGTCCTAATAGCATCAGCATTATTGTTGTCAGGCATACTGTTTGAACCCTTTCGGTCATTCTGCAAGTTCATTAATTTACATGATGTCATGAACTGTATATGATAGAATTATTCATAGAGTAACTGGTCCTATATTGGAGGATACTTGGAATCAAGAAAGAACAAAGGTTATCGATTATTTCAAAAGCAGTGTCAAACCCATTTGGTTAGCCGGAGATGGCCAGTACGATTCTCCCGGCTTTTCAGCCAAATATTTAGTGTATTCGGTCATGGATATAAATACAGGCCGTATAGCTCATTTCAAACTTGTTCAGGATGTGATGGTGAAAGGTGATCTTGAAAGGGCTGCGTGTGAAACCGCGTTAACAAAGATTGTACAGGAAGAAAACTGTAATATAGAACTCTTTTTCTTTCCGATAGACACAAAGGAGTAAGGTATTTACTGAGAACGCAGTATCCCGATATCAAACATGAATTTTAAGTTGGGCACATATCAAAAAGTTTAATGAAAAAGCTGAGAGCTCTCGATAAAAAGCATATAGAAGTTCAGGCGTGGAAGGCCAGTATAAATAATCATTTATGGTGGGCAGCACAGACATGTAATGGAAACAGATCTGTGTTAATTGCTAAATTTATGGCAATTTTGCACCACGTAAAAAATGAACATAATTGGTTAGAAATTGGTGAATGGAAATTACAGTGCATATGAAGCCATGAAGAAAATAATTACAGATAAATCTTTCTTAAAATATGTGGAACATATAAAACACTACGTTCACACCGGAAACCTAGAAAGTTATCACAATCTTCGTTTGAAATACGCTCCTAAAAGAGTTCATTTCTCGTACAGCGGCTTAAAGCTCAGGTCAATGATTGCTGCACTGGACTATAATTGGAACATCAATTGAAAGTCTGTACCAAAACTCTGTACTCAAAATCAACAGGAGCCTGGGTGATAAAACAGAAATACGAAGCGTCAAACGATGCATGGAAGAGGGCAATAATGAACAAAATTAACTTCTCACAAACTGACTATAGTAGAGCTTCACCTGAAGCTGAAGCCATGGATCTGTCACTGCCTAAGAACATCGCTCCAATACCTCGACCTTCCAAGGATGCCCTGATGAAGAAGTGCTTCTCACGATTTCACATGTAACAATAAATGATGTACCGTACTGCATATCAAAATAATATGTCTATATTTATCGTAAATTAAACAACCTTAGAACACTCTTACATAATTCTACTGTTATAATTTACGGTAGCCGTGGTGGCGCTGCGGTCAAGCTGTTGGCCTCTCACCAAGGTGGTCTGGGTTTCATCCCCGGTCAATGCATGTGAGATTTTCGAAGTGAAATGCCATGTCCTGTGGTTCGGAATCCACCTAAAAAGGAGGTCCCATGGACATCAGCAAATGTCGTTCGTTGTGGCTCAAACTGATACGGACGAATATTACTTACATCCATTATAAGTCTTTTGACTAACACTAACAATGGCAACAGAAGAACACGGCGGCAGCAGCAGCAGATGGAGTGCGGGAAAAGACTGCCCGAGCTTGTGCACAGCAAGAAGTCTGCTATGTAGACTCGAGAGCGCAGTGACGTCACGAGCAGTTACTAGTTTCGCACATAACCTGAGAACGGTTGGACGTAGAGGCACCGGATTAACAGCATTGTTATTAAATTCCATGTTGCATATTTAGCAATAAATAACGAAATATGTGTTTTTGTGTTGTGATCTCCTTTAAGGGACCGATCACGGGACCGAGAATATCAGACATCTTAAGTGGAAAAACTGTTTATGCGGGAACTTCTTAGATTAAAGCAATACTCTCTATTTTAGGTCCGTATTGAATATGTTCACTAATAAAACTATTGATAATGTCAGTCTTTTCAATACATTGTATTGAAAAGACTGAAATTAACAATAGTTTTATTAGGGAACTTCTTAACAGAGTTTTACTGTATTACAGTGTTAATAGTATACATTTTTGTTTAACCCAATGAGCTGTACTGCAGTCTATTTACGGCACTGTTGTGCGTGGCCCACGGGAGTACTGCCGTCTATTGACGTTCTCGAAGTTCGCGCCTAATCAGTACCACCGTCTAATCACGTTTCATGGGGAATGTTTGAAATTGTTGCCTGACATTGTACTGGCGGGTCTTTGGATCAATGTTGGAGGATGTTTGACATGTTCGGCGAACGTTTTTCCGTGTTTTATCACATCTCGTATGTTCTGTGATGAAGTTCTGTCCCGGCATCTGCAGTCACGTAACCTAACTTCTTATGCGATTGTGCTACGAAGTACAACACCCGAGAACTGTTTTCTATTGTTTCCTGTGAGTGTACTGCACAACTATTCCTTGACAATACACATTATGTTTCTTTTCCCTCATCTCGGGTTTCCGTAGAAACAAACTCCATTACTCTCTGATTGTCAACAAATACACGTGCTAAATGGCGGGATCAAGTCGAGGAGGCGCGCTTGCTCCGCAAGATATAAGTAATATTTTGACTAATGAGGAGTCTGACGATGAAGTTGATATTTATGATGGTGATAGTGATTGTATTGTGTCCGATGTGAGTGAAATTGGTCATTCCTCGGAAGACGATGACATAGAAATTGAGGACGAAGTGCAGCCTGCTGTCGCAAAGAAGGCTAAGCTCTCAGCTGTTCACACTGAAGGAAGAAAGTGGACTTCTATAGGTAGGTTTCTTCCTACGCTTTCTGCTAATTTTGATGCATCAAATTCAGGCGTTGGTGATAATCTTCATGTGAATGATAATGACAATGATTCAAGAATTGAAGTGTCGATTTTCAAAGAAGTTGTTGAACGTAATATTAAGAACTTGATAGTGTCAGAAATGAACAACTACTACATATTTGTTATGGAAAATACGGACGTAAAGGAAAAGTCGAAATTTCATAAGTGGCAAGGCATAACCGTAGAGACTCTTTATGTTTTCCTGGCAACTGTATTGTTGATGGGCCATGTGAAGAAAAACAGGATGAAAGACTATTGGTCGACAAATAAATTGATCAAAACTCCGATGTTCGGTAAAGTGTTCTCTCTCGACAATGTCTCCCTCATTCTAAGACTGCTTCACTTTTCTGACAACAATCTTCAACCCGCAGGTGACAGACTTTATAAAATTAGGCCTATAATAAACTATTTGAGAGAGAAATTCCGATCTATATTCTATCCCTTCCAAAAGATCTCTATTGACGAGAGCCTAGTTGCTTGGAAAGGTCGCCTAAAATGGAAACAGTACATTCCATCAAAGCGACACAGGTTTGGCATAAAGGTGTTCATACTTTGTGACTGTGAAACTGGGTTTATCAATGATTTTATTGTTTATACGGGAAAGGAAATTGAACATGATCTGTCCGTAGATTTACTGGCACGTTAAAGATCCCCTTCGGGGCAAAATTCCGGCACCCCGGCGTCTCTAAAAGCCGCAGTTGTTAAAAGGGACGTAAAACCAATAACATTATTATTATGAACATGATGAAAAACTTGGAGTGTCTGGGTCAGTTGTCAAAACTCTTAACAGCACCTTACATTGGTAAAGGCCACAACCTGTATGTCGACAACTGGTACACAAGCCCAGATCTTTTTGAGTACCTACACAAGGAAAATACTGGAGCATGTGGCACAGTCAGAAAAACAGAAAAGGGATGCCAGACTTCCCGAAGGAAATTCAAAAGGGGGAATGTATTTCACGGCACACCAATGATATGCTGTCGCAAAGATGGCACGACAAAAGGGATGTTACTATGCTTACTACCATACACGAGAACGTGATGGTAGAAACCGACAAAACAGACCACGCCACAGGTCAGAAGAAAATGAAACCTTTGAGTGTATTGGATTATAATGTGAACATGGGTCCAATTGACAAAGCTGATATGCAAATCAGTTTCACTGCAAATGTCAGGAAAACACTGAAGTGGTACGTCAAGTTGTTTTTTTACTTGATTGACATTTCAGTGCTGAACTCGTACAATATTTACAAGATGAAGACTGGAAAAAATCCACAGCTTAGTGAATTCCGACTCTGCCTCATAGATCAGCTACTAGAGGAATTTGCAGTGGAGAGGAAGCCACCAAAAGGAGGTCGACCACCTTCAGGAGGAGACTGCTTGAGACTTTCTGGACATCATTTCCCTAAACCAGTACCTCCAACACAATCAAAGCAGAAGCAGCAACGGAGGTGTTTTGTGTGTCAGCACACAAAGAAGAGACCAACCAAAAGAACAGACACTAAGTGGATGTGTGTTGAGTGTGATAGACCCCTCTGTGTACACCCCTGTTTTGAAGAGTACCATACCCTAAAGACATTTTGAAAGCCTAGGTGAAACTGATATAAAATTAAGTCGTGTTGTATGGGATACAAACTTGATCAAATGAAAATCCACAGCTGCTTCCAGTCTCCGACCGGGTCAGGAATGGAATGAATGAAGCCCCCATCTAGCGGCGAGGATATGAACTGTGCCGGCTGCCGAGGCCTGACGCACTCCTCTGGGGCAATGATTAAATGCATGACAGATGAAATGAAATGATAGTGGAGAGTGTTGCTGGAATGAAATGTTGACAGGGAAAACCGGAGTACCCGGAGAAAAACCTGTCTGCCTCCGTTTTGTCCAGCACAGATCTCACATGGAGTGACTGGGATTTGAACCACGGACCCAGCGGTGAGGCGCCGGCGTGCTGCCGCCTAAGCCACGGAGGCTTTTTACAAACTTGATCAAATATAGAAAGTAATTATGTTTTTCAATTTCCTTTCAGTATTTTTGAGAAAAGTATTTTCTACGCCCCTGGTTTCAATTAAATTGAGGGTATCAGTTATGTACCATCAATGTAAATTTTGTAACTTTATTAATAGAGAAAAGTTAGACTCAAAATAACTTAAAATTGAGAACTCCAATTTTTCACAAAAAAAAACTCACTCCTGGTGGCTTGTAAGTGTCAGCAAAAACTCACTGATCAAAAGGTTAAAATAAAATTGTCAAAAACAAACAAAATTTTTTTTTTTTTTTAATTTCCATTCAAAAATGAGGGTGCGGGGATTATTCGGGGGTGGGTAATATTCGGGTATATACGGTAATACAGTCCAAAGAAGAATTTCAGACACCTGAAAATACTCGGGAACATTTGTTTTTGAAGTTCCGCACGAGTGACATGTTTGCTTTACAAATAGACAAATCCAATAAAGCTACTGTGCTAGTTTCCGTCAGGTTTATTGGGGTTTCAAAGTTTGTGATGATTTTTTATTTTCCTGTTAACTTCTGCATGAAGAAATTTTCAATACCATTGATCAGTTTCTTTGCAAACATGGTATTAGGTGGGTTAAAGGACTGATGGTGCTGGGGCTATGTCCGCCTATATTGGGTCAGTTGAAGGCCGTTGCACAAAATATTAAGTGAACTCGTTGTTGTATTCATAGGGAAGCTCTGATGCAAAAGAAAAAGAAAGGAATTCCTGTAACGTTTAACTTTTAATGAGGTTGTAATGACACGGATACGAAGGTTCTCCCGAGGATAGGTTCTTGACAGACTTTTCAAACTCGGAGGTGAATTTCGTCTGAGCAGTTAAGGGATCGACTAAGAAATGTTGAAATTAGAAAAGACCTAAGACATGAAGTACAAGAGAGAGATTACGATGGTAAAGATATGTGAAGAGGATGAGTGGGAAAAGGTTACCAAAAATAATGGAAGAACCAAAAAATAGAGGTTGAGGAGAAAAGACCTTGAAGGTGACCAAGAATGCGGTGGAGTGAGCGTCTGTATAGAGAGAAGAGGAGCTAACTGACATCAAGTGGAGGAAGAAAAGTGGTGGGAAGACAGAATTAGATGGAAGGGACTTGTAATCACCCGGACCCCACAATAGCAGGAATGGGCTTTGGATATTATGATTATGAATTGAACTTAGTAAAAGTTTTTAAAATGTTCGATAAGTTTTATTTGGTTTTTATTAAGCATCAAAGTGAAGAAAATACTCACTCACTCAGAAGGCTTCTATGGGACACCGAGATCCCGCGCCGATCTCACAAAATGCCTCCACTGAACTCTGTTTTGGGAGAGTTCTTGTCAGTTGTCCACAATCAGATGTCTACAAAGTTTGGAGATTACTTTTTTCCAGGAACTTCATGGTCTTCCTACCGGCCTTTTTCCTCTTGGTTCTTCTTTAAAGATTTGTAAGTCCATCCTATCATCTCCCATCCTTAAATGAAGAAAATGAACTGTCTAAACAGCAATATCATACCTGCCAACTTTTACGGTTTGTCCGTAAAATTTACGGAAAGGCAGTGTGTTTTACGGTTTTACGGATGAACTATTAAATTTTACGGATTTACGTACTGTACCAAAATCTTCTTTTTAAAATTCGCGCCAGAAGCTTCCGCATGCCGCCGATACATTCCTGAGTGACCAGCGCACATTCAATACATCGCTCTGATCATTCAACCGATCGTTATCAGGGTGTCTACCGGTAACGGAAAGTAGTGAAAAGTAGTTACTTTTTGTCTGGATATTTGGAGGTAACAACAATTCGCTGAGGTCAGTTTAAATCATTTAAACTTGCGCCGGTAGGCTTACAGATTGCGATGGAGCAAATTTCACGCAAGCGGCGCCGATTGCGTAAGCTATATTTCCTCGTGCCCGCCCTCAAGGAAATGCATACTGACTACCGAGGATACCTTGAATGGTGTCCTACCGTATACATCGGTTTAACGTATATTTTCGGCATCAAGAAAAGTGTTTAGTTTTGTGTGAAGTATTTTTCTTTGTTATTAGAAAACCTGACTTTTCGCTGCACGTTTATTCGCGAAAGCTTTCGAAACAATACAGAAACCTCTCATTTCTGTTAGTGGCCTCGAAATTTGGAGACTATGTCAAATTTAAATCCAGAAATGACGCGAAATAAGTTGATGTCGCAATCTTGCGAAATGATACCGTTTCAAAAATAAATATCACAAAAAGGATTCAAAATACATTTATTTTAAAAATCTAACCGTCTCGTTATTTCGACATCCAGTAACTTATGGTTAGTTCGAAATTCCGTTAAATGTCTATGTTTTCTTCGAATTCGAAAGAAAATGTGCCCTCTTGTATTATTCGTTCAATCCTCTCGCAGATTAATTCGTAAAATTCGATACCTACTTCGAACGTTCATTCTCCAAAATCACATTTTCAAGATGGCCGCCTGACCACACGACTTGCTTGCGGGAATCTCGTCAAACGGACCGAGATCGACATAAGTTGCGTAAAATCATAAAACTCGTGCCCGATCGCGAACTTGTGATCACGAGGACGGCTCGGTGGCCAGCCGCGAGGACACGAGAATCTCGTAAAACGGTCGAGAGCGGCAGCGATTGCGATACATCGCGATATTTCGCCGCATTCGATGACGAGGTCAACTGGATTTTTGTCAAACAGACAGCAAGCGGCGCCGATTGCGCAATAATTCAATATTTTCCCGTGCCCGCTCTCAAGGACAATGGAAATCTCGTCGAACGACTAAAAGTGACACCGATTATATAAATCACGGTTTGCGATTTTTCTCCGTGTTCTATCGTGAAAACTACGGGAATCTCGTCCAACGGCTGAGACCAGCGCCGATCGTGTAACATCTCGATATTTCTCCGTACGTGACTGCGATGACAGAATGTGAACTAATTTTTAGCTTGATAAAGATGAACAGGACACTGTTCAAGTTATTGATCTCCAATGGAACTCTGGAAGCCATTTCCATTTTGAAGACCAGTAGTTCAGAAGCAATACAAACACATATAATATTGACTTTCTGAAGAAAGCAAAACAACACACACCTTTAACTATTAAATCAGACCCTTATAATGTCATCGGTTACTGTAGAGTTTTATATGAATTCTGTTGAACTCTTAATTTTTTGAAGTGAAGAAAATACATGAATTTTGTCCTGAATGAATCTCTGAAGGCTATTTCTAGTTAGAAGACCAGTAGTTCTGGTCCCTGTTATGCCAACACTTATTTCTCCAGACGTTTTGCAGGAAGCTAAAAAAATGCCACAGCTATGCATTTAAAAGTGCAAGTAATTTCCAGTGAGTGATAAGTGTATTACCTAGGAAAATTATTTCAAGGAAGTCCTGTTATATCTATGCTCCAAACAAAAATTCACCACACCTGCTTCTTGAGGGTCTACAAATAATTGGCGTATGATGTAAGTAGATAAGATTTCATTGTAATATCCTGTTCAAAGCATGAATTACTCAATTTTGTAGCCCAGGAGGATTATTGTTTCAAACCGGGGTATGTAGAAATTTGTTAGATTCTTTTGGCACAAGCGAGTTTTACTGAAAGTACTTTTTGAAAGTTGGCAGGTATGCAATATTTTAGAATGTCTTTAAATAATGAGAAGATATTGAAATATGTTTGTATTCTTTAATGCCAGGCGGATAGAATCCACGTGTGACAATATAATACAGTAGAACCCCTATTTAACGTTATTCTAGGGACCGGTATTTTTTAACCATAAATGGGGGTTTACCTTAAATCGAGGTTTCGATAGGTTTCATCACTAACTGCAGCACTCTCTCCACATACAGTGCACTCTCGTTAATTCGCGGTAATCAATGCACGAACTTCCACGAATTATCGAAAACCGCGAATTATCCGCAGTTATTTTTAAGACTAGTAAAAACAAAACTATTGGTTAAAATATTGAAATAGGCTTGAACACGCAAAATAATAATTATAACACTTGATTGTAGTGTCCTATAAGACATGCTAGGCTATAGGTAGGCCTATGTGGATTATGCCTACATTTCATAAAAAGAAAAAAAAGTTATCACGTTTTGTTTCATAGATGAGGTGCCTAGAATCAAAACCCGCCAAATCCATTCCTTCACTTTTTCGGCAAAGTGGCAAAAACTGTCACAAACGAACCAATACCCAAAACGAAATACTTTTTTCACTAAAAAATGAATTATTTTTAAAAACAGTGACGAAGTATGAAGCTGATCCCCGATATAGTTAAAAATGTAAAGCAATAATTCAGATTTGTCGGGGTTTGTTACTAAGATTTGGATTTGGCAGGTTTTGATACCAAAGAGCCCTAATACATTTGAAGTTGTGAAGAGATCGTAGAAACTGCGTAAGCTTTATTCAGAAATTAATATTTGAATGAAAGTTAACTAAATATAGGTTATAAAATTTAAAAAAAAAATCGTATATTTTTTGTGTTTTGTTGTTGTTATTGTTGTTTTAAGGGGCGGTTGTGTTTTATTAGAATAAACAGAAAAAGAATAAAACTCATATTACCCATTCAAGATTTGATTGCCGCTGAGTGTGGCTGTGCCAGTGTTTATGTTTATTGTAGCATGAGCTCTGCGGGGCGAAGCGGAGGACACAGCGATGACAGAGTGCAATCTGCACATAGCTCACGCTGCATTGCGTCAGATAAGCGTCACAGGAGCTCATGTCACCATGGACAGTTAAATCCAAAACTGGAGCTGAGTCATATCCTACACGCACAACTGTACCTGTCAACGAAGCAAGCTGACGTGTGACACAATTACATAAAGAGTAGTTCCCATCTCCACCGCCGGCAATCAATTCCTGAAAGGGTAATAATACTGAACAGTAAATAACCCTTGGCACTACAGCCCGTGAAGGGCCTAATCCCCAGCCATTTGGCCTGCAGATATTGGGGTGCCGCATGACCAGCGCATCGGGTCCCCTCAGCCGTTAATCTTGGTTTTCGTGATCGGGGCGCTGCCTCACTGTCAGTTACTCAATTGTCCTCACGAGGCTGAGTGCACTTCGTTCCAGCCCTCACGTCAGTTTCCAAAATCCCTGACGGAGCCGGGAATCGAACCCGGGGCCTCCGGGTGAGAGGCAGGCGCGCTACCCCAACACCACGGGGCCGGCAATACTGTAGCCTACAGTACTAAACAATAATAAGGAAAAGCGTCAAATTAAATTAATATTCAAATACTATGGTCCAGGCCTTTAGAGACAAAACTATCGTCATTCAACTATTAAATCACATTCTTTACTGGAAGTTATAGCTACACAATTTCTGTTTCTACCTCATCCTCAATAGTAGTTTCTCAATCATCATCATTCTCTTCGTGTTCGCCACGACTTTGCAGATTGCAATAAAACTGCATCTCTACATTTTCCCTCCATCTTTCTCCAGAATTCTTCGAAAGCAGTCTCGAAACATCCTTCACTTCTTGTGCCTGAAGGACAATCCCTCTGTTTCTGGCTTCTGGCTTTACGTGAGTCATATCAAAATCAGGTTTCGTGACACGTTTGTGTTCACAAATGTCAGTTCTGTGGAAAACATCACCCAGACCAGAATGTTATTGTTCTTCTCGTTCTTTGTCAAAATTATCCAAAACAAATTATTATCAGAAAGTACAACATATACCATTCTAATCACATCAGGCAGGGGTACGTTCTCCGACTAATGCACGTAGGTAAAGTATACACACTTCGCAAAGCATCATGGAAGGTAAGATGGCGGATCTGGGTGCTCCTATTGGCTGATGTGGATGTGGCGGGTTTTGTGACCAAAAATGGCGAAACTGTCGTTGGACTTGGCGGATATTGCAACTAAGCCTCAACCTTGACTTCGTTTTACAGTAGGATGTAGCGGGTTTTATAACAAAATAATAGTTTTAATGAATTTAGCGCAGCAAAAGCTATATGAAACAATGCTTATTTCAATTTTCATAAAATATGGATTTGGCGGGTTTTGATTCTAGGCGCCTCAGATAGTTTATTCTAATTTTCGATTGCACATTTCAGCAGAAAACATTATATGAGAACGAAAATTCATCTCGTTCCTCTATAGAAGGAATAAGTGTGACTAGACACACTAGCTCGACTGTGGGAAACGTTCGGGATTTCCGTTGCATCACTGCCGCACTCGATATCAACTGGATCTCCGTTTTCCTCACCAACTGTCAAATTCCATGCTATTTCTTGTTTGCTTTCATGTCTTAATCATAATCGTCTTTATCGACGTCTAACTTGCCCGTTCGAAATATCGTTGTTACAGAAGCCGGCAAGCACTTGCTTTTGCACGAGCGTAGTAGCGGTATTTTTCTCTCAAGACTTGTTGACTGCATCAAGAGCATCAAACAAGCACGCTCTCAATGTCGCGCAAGTTTGCGCCATTAGCAATAATCACTGTTTACCATACACTGTCCATGCAACCACCCTTCACAACTCGCAGATCAGCGACCTTGAAGTGTGGCTGTTGGCAAAGGAACGGTAGGTTCCGAATGAAAGTGCATTCCTCTTTTATTGTTTGGGCTTCAAAGATAAAAGAAAATCTGTGCTATACAACTCGCGCCAACATGCTCGTATGTTTCGAAGATTGCGCAATTAGGCCTACTGTTACATCATAGAGAAATGCAGTTCAGTCTTCTCGAATCTCAATGATTTCGTCTTTATGCATGCAAAGCAGCGCGGCGTGGGTGTTAGCACGCGGTACATTGTTAGTTTTCAGCCGCGGTGGGCTAAGTTCGAGCTCCCTCGTGCATGTAGCGAGGAATCTATATGGAAGATGATCGATCGTATCGATCGCTAAGCATCTGTGCTCTAAATTCCCTTTCTGCCTTGAATTATCCTTAACGAGCTTATGACGTCTTTTTCTTAGGTTCTTAATGTCTCATAACCATAAAAAATAGAAATAAATACTAGAGAATTTTAACATTTCATAACGGTAAATGCAGGTTTTGCCGTAGTGCGAATTACGTTAAATCAAATATAAAATTTCATTGCACTTATGGAATAATTTTCGGGACTTGAAATTTCTTCCGTTAAATGCTGGTATACACTAAATCGAGGTCACGCAAAATCAGGGTTATATAATTAACAATAAAATCTAATAGTATACCCAAAGAGAAACAACAAAAACACTATTCTCTATCAACAACCACAACCGTACAGATAAGTTTTAGTTGTCAATAGTATTCTGTTAAAGAAGGGTTAACACACTGGTGACCGGATGCCTGGACATGTCACATCCCCTGTGAACTGGACATTCTTCTGCTGAGAGTGCACTAGATTATAAAATCATACATGATTGTTGAAATGACCCAGTTATTATCTTTGAACTGGTGTGAGTATATACAAATACCCCTAGTAGTGCTCAAGAGTGTGATACATTTGGAAACATGACACAATATGCAGTAGCAGCTTACAGAAAGAGCAGATGTAGTATATTACACGTTAGATTGGTCAGCGATCAAAGTACGCTATGAACGTTAATTACCGTATTTACTCGGCTTCTTTTTTATTTTTTTATTATTATTTTTATTTTTAGTTCTGAAATTGAGGGGTTGGGGGGAAGGAGGGTACTATAGACGCGAACTTTGCTAAAATCCATTATTTTGGGAAAGAGAGAGAGTAAAAATAGGCTATTTTATTTTGATGCTACATAGTACAATATATTTAACCAAAATAAACAAAGTTTACATCTTTAATCAACCCATTATGAGACTGCCATAACCTCACTTATCCACCACTATTCCTGGCTATCCCCCAATGACTTTCACTACTATCCCCTGCTAAGCAAAAATCTTAGTATCAAAGAAATAGAATGGACAAAGTATCAGACATGGAAATGCAAACTTTATTTGAACATAGGGAGGGAGAATAAAGAAGCTTGTAGTTAAACGTGACCGTTAATCTCGAGATCATGAGCCGCGGGACCTCGTTTTTACGTGGAATCCGAACCACAGGACATGGCATTTCACTTCGAAAATCACACATGCAATGACCGGGAATTGAACCCGGACCGCCTTGGTGAGAGGCATACAGCTAGAGCGCTGACCCACCACGCCCCGGAGGGAGAATGCATCAATTAGGGAATGAGTGATGCTGCTGAACGATCACATCTCACTGACATTTGTGAACACAACAGAGTACATATTATTCACACGTTTCATATTAATATACCAATAGCTTGTCACACAAACGCCGTCAGTTCTTGTAACAAATGAAATGTGTTTAAAATAAAACTGAGAAGAAGGCTGCAGCAAACGCCATTTCCAAGGGCAAAACAAAAGAATGCAGGCAAGATATGACACCATAACTTTCATTAGCCAGATTTTAAACTTGGCGCTTCTACTCGGCCAATAGTGTGGCATCTTCTATTGGATATTGGGTGAAGCCTAATGGCTACACAATTCGATATCCTGCCCAATCGCATACGCGGTATATGTATGCAAAATCGCCGTCATATCGTCTGAATAACTAAATAATGTAACAAGAAAAATATTTTTGTCATTATTTTATAATTTTAAAAATTTTTAAGAATTAGTCTATTATTAAGGGGGGGGGTACTATAGGCGAGTAAATACGGTATATTACGGCGCCTAGAGGCCAAAGTATCTTTCTCACATTCAGTTTCCACTAATTCACTATAACTTGGTCCATTTGAACGATAATTCTGATAAAATATTTCATCTTATTACAGTATGCAAGCCCTCCATCTTGTCATTGACTGAACCAGCAGAAAGAAAGTCAATGTTTTGAAACTAAATCAGTGAATAAAGACGGTTGGGAATAAACAGAAAGTGGCTCATATACTTCTACAGATCTTCTACTCAATGTGTTAGTCCGAAATAGTTCAATACATGGTCAAGAGATACCGCAGGTTTACCGACAATGCTGTTGTGATTAAAGCCGAGATTCTCGGGGCCTGTCACCCATGTGTTAATAGGAACCCAAAACATAAATAAGTTTTAATGTGACAATATAGTATTGACTAGGTGGTAACTAACAGTCTTGTGTATAACTACAGTGAAGCCTGTCTTAATGGACACTCCTCTAAAGCGGACACCCCTTCATAACGGACGATTTTCTAAGACCGTCACCAAACTCCTAGTAAATATATTTGTAATAAATCTCTTATGCGGACACTCGCTATTACGGACACGGACACTCCGGCCGCATTTAAAGAAATCAACCAATCTCTTCTAGGGTACACTTGTTTCGAAAAGAAATCACATCTCCTTAGGTCATAACACAAATTTAGTAACATTTTCCGTCAAATTTTTTTATAGAAAAAAAGAAGAAAGAAAAAAAATACTACATTTGTATTATAACCATAATGTCAATATGGACCATGTCGGAATCAAGATTAGCTGAAAATCTCCTTAGGTCTATTAGTCTTGTATGAACACGATGTTGTGTCAATGTACTTTTGACTCATCCTGTGCTTCCTGGAAGCCAGTTAGCGCTGACCTTCCCATCGCCTATCTTTTGCACTGCTTCAAAAATAAACCTAGGCCTAACGGTCGGGGTAAGGGAATTCATACTTTCACTATCTGGTCAGTTTTATCGTGAAACTTCTTAAATCTATTGTAGGACCTGTGCGTTACAGTAGCAAGTGAGTGCATTTGAAATGGCTCCTCATAAAAGTTTAACTTGAAAAGAGAAAGTAGACATCGTAGATCATCACAAACTTGAGAAATGTGGTGTACGGAAACCATGTGAAGAGTTTAAAATTGGAAAGACACAGACAGCAGAAATTGTAAAAAAAAAAAACAAGAGATAATTAAGGTATGGTGTCTTCATAGTAATGAGCTGCAAATTAGACATTTTCAAAGTGGTAATGGTGCTGTTATTGATAAGTCAGTGATAGGGTGGTTCAGCAAAATAAGAAGTCAGAACGTCCCTGTGTCCGGACAAATGATACAAGCCAAAGCATTGGATTTTGCGGCAGAATTAGGTATTAGAGATTTCAAAGCCGCGAACGGCTGGCTCGAGAATTTCAGAAAGCGCCAAGGTATAAAATTTAGAGCAATTTGCGGAGAATCCTCCACTGTTGATCAGGATAATGTTTGAAGCTGGGAAGGGGCCTTCCATCACTGACAGCTATTCGCCAGAAAACATTTTAAATACGGACGAAACGGGACTCTTTTACCACGTGTAACCAAGTACACATACTGCTCAAGTACATGTGCCAAATTGCAATAATTTTCTCTAACCCTCTCTATAGTGGACACCTCTCTTTTGCGGACAGTATTTACAGTCCCAAGGGTGTCTGTTATAGAGAGGATTCACTGTATATGGTAGCTGGTGTCGGATAGCGGTCCACACTAATATCCTGTCTTTTTACTTGCAGGTGTGTCCCAAACTAGCACTGTGCCCCAAGGACCTGATACTTTTGGATCCGACAAGCACAGTGAAAGACAAGCCCACGTGTCCACTCTGCCTGTTCGCCGTGGAGGAGCTCGTTAGCAAACTCAAGGACAACAAGACCGAGGTAAGCCAGGCCAGGCCACCATTCAATAAAATGTACTGAAGAATGAACCAAAGGTTCACTTCTATTCTATTTTGATAATGTTGACATGCAACTAATAGTTCTGAATTCTCAAAACAGCTTCAAAAGATGAAAAAATAGGAACTAATCTTCTGTTTGTAGAAATACATTAAAGAAAATATTGTTGACACCCACAGGTAGGTTCAGTGAATGAAGACTCAGGAATTCCTGTGGTACCAGTGATGTCACCACTGTAATATCTATTATATTCTTTAAAATACTACCATTAAATTCCACCTCGTAATACATTTTTATTTCATCAAGAAATCAATATTTGTACATGTTTCCAGTTATCAAAACTCTTCGTCAGCACTTTGCTCTTATGAACTTTAATTCCAAAAAAATGGTACCGCGTGAAAACTTTTGTAAAAATCTTAAAAACTGTTAAAATAATGAAATAACCTTGAACTAGTTCTTGTAAAACTACCATTCTAATTCATGTATTGTTACATTCAAATAGTAATAATAATTAAAGTTATTGTCTGTAGTGATGTGGGCCGGGTAAATACCCAGTGGGAAGGTAACCCAGTGGTCATTTAAATACCCAAAATGAGGGTATTTTCAGTTTTTTGAGCTTTGTACAATACTTTTTGATGTGATGAGGTGTTGGACAAACAAGAACTGAAACACAGGTATTTCATGCCTTACACTGAAATCAGGAACAATATTGATCCTTCAAAACTAAAAGAAAAGGAAAGCGGACGACTGGGTATTTATATGTTTTGGCACTGTAACCTTGTCTTTAAGTGTTTTTTCCTTAAATTAAAGTAAAATATTGGATAAAACCTTTTGGTTGTTTTCTTCTTCTTCGTCGCGAATGGGTCTCTTAGGACCACGCGGAATCAACAATGGTTAGCCTTTCTTGCAGCCCAGTACTCCTTCATACGCAACGAATGGGTTTGCTTCCGTTGTGCAGACCAGTTATAGTGGTATGGCCGTCTTTCTTCCTCCTCGAAACCCCGTGTGAGTGCAAGTGTTCTGATGACATTTCGGTCTAGGAGATTTGGCGATCCTAATTCTTGCAAGTCTTTTTCAGTCTGTTTGTACCAATTTGATCTAGTTGTTTTGTTTTTCAAGTATGTGTGAATTTTGTGAGTTAGTCTATTTGGGTCCATTCTTTCCAGGTGCCCCAAGAATTGGATTCATCGCATACGCATTTTGTCTGTGATTTTGGAGATGGTTTTATATATTTCAGCATTTGGCTTTGGAAGATGAACCCCATCTTGGATTCTCGGCCCTAAGATTTTCCTCATTATTTTACGTTTCTTCACTTCCAACTGATCTTGAAGTGTTCTATGTTGAAGAGTGAGAGTTTCTGAAGCGTAGAGAGCTTCGGGCCCGATCACTGTTGTATAATGTTGAATTTTGCATTTCCAGGAAAGACTCGTTTTTGTTGTAAGTATTTTTCGTTAACTGAAAAGCAGTTTCCATTTTTTGAATTCTTGTTGTAATGGACCTCTTTTCATTACAATTGTCGGTAATCCATTCACCCAAATATTTAAATTCCTTCACACGAGATATATGGTCAGTACCAATTTCAATTTCAGATGGGGCATTCTTTATATCTGTCATAAATTTTGTTTTATCAAATGAGATTTGCAATCCAATTTTCTTTGCTTGTTCTTGTAGAAGTTCAAGTTGGTATTGCGCATCAGAGATGTTTTGGGCAATTAATGCCATGTCATAAGCAAATGCCAAACAGTCTAATTCTATGCCTTTAAGTTTTGGTCCAATCCTATGCGTCGGTGCACCTGCTTTTCGCCATTCTCGTACAACCTTCTCTAGTGCACAATTGAAAAGCAACGGGGACAATCCATCTCCTTGTCGGACTCCTGTGTCAATGGGGAATTCTCTGCTCAGTTCTCCCATAAATTTAACCTTAGATTTGGTTTCCATGAGTGTTTCCTTAATAATATTTGTTGTCTTTTGATCTAATCCAAATTCTTTGAGTATTTCGAAAAGGGATTCACGGTCGATGCTATCACACGCCTTTTGGAAGTCAACAAATGTAATGACATAGTGTTTGTTCGATGTATTGCGGAAATATTTCATTGAGTTTTTTAAATTGATAATTTGTTCCTTTCCTGAAGCCACCTTGGTATTCGCCGATTACGGGATCCAATTGAATTTCTGCACGATTCAGGAGAGCTTTAGACAAAACTTTGTATGTTATGGATAGTAATGAAATTCCACGATAATTGTTGGGATTCGTCCGATTTCCTTTTATGTGCAAGGGATGTATGAGTGCCATCTTCCAGTCAGCGGGGATTTTTTCAGTTCGCCAAACTTCTTCTAAAATTTCTTGGAGTTTTACAATGAGATTTTCTCCTGCATTTTTCCACAACTCTGCAACAATTTGGTCTTCCCCCGACGCTTTGTTGTTTTTCAATGATTTAATTATCTCTCTTATTTCCTGAACGTTGGGTGGATGCGAATCTTGGTTTTGTTGCGTGTGGATAAATGTGAATGTTTCTTGGGGTTTCTCACAATTGAGCAATACCGAAAAGTAGTTTGCAAGGATTTCACAGTTTTCTGTGTTACTATGAGCAATATCTCCATGTTCATTTTTGAATTGAAGTGATGGAGGGGAATATTTAGTGAGCTTCTGGCGAAAAGTTCTATAGTAGTTTCTAGAATTATGTTGTTTGAAGTCAGCTTCTATTTCTTGTAATATTTTGTTGTCATTCTGCTTGCGAATTCTTCGTATTGATTTCGTGACTGTTGTTCTGACATCCTTGAGATCTTGCAGAGTCTTAGGAGTTTTGTTGCAAGACCAATTGTGCCATGCCTGTTGCCTGAGCCTTACAAGGTCATCACATTCGGCTGTCCACCACGGATGTTTGCGTGTTCTCATGTGTGGTGCTATTTTCTCGGCTGTTTTTATTAATCCTGCTTGGAGCTGTTGCCAGTTTTGTGGATTCAATTGTTGAGTCTCGTTTTTAAATTTATCATTACCTTGAATATTTTGAACATCATATTTACGGGGTGGGATTTTCTGAGAGAATCGCCTTTTCTCTGGAATAATATGTAATGAAAATTTTGTAGGGTAATGGTCAGAATCCAGAGCTAACCCCTTAAGGACTTTAAGTTTCATTATTTCGAGAGTATTTACTCTGGAGATCAGCACATGGTCCAATTGATATTCTCCTAACAGTGGGTTAGGTGACTCCCACGTCTTGGACTGAGAGGTTTTCTTTTTGAAAAATGTTGATTTGAAGAATAAGTCATGGTTCTTGCAGATTTCAAGAAGACTCATACCATTCCGATTGGTCTGATTATGTCCTGACCATTTCAAGTCAACCCCTGGCACTATCCAGCCCATGACGGGCTAAGGCCGACCAAGCGACCGCTGCCCAGCCATTCGGCCTGCAGATATTGGGGTGACGCGTGATCAGCGCGTCGGGTCCCCTCGGTGTCCTGACCATTTACCTACCCAATATCTATATTTTATTTCTTTGCCAATTTGGGCATTAAAATCACCCATAAGTATTTTAACATGATTCCTCGGGATTCTTTGAAGTATATCATCTAATTGGTTCCAAAATTCTTCGACTTTTCCTACAGCCTTTCTGTTGGTGATATTAGTTGGGGCATGTCCATTAATGAGTGTAAATTTTGTTTGCTGATTTTATTGTCATGGTGGAGAGACGACCGGAGGGAGAGTGGAAGGTTGTAACTGAATCAAGTAAGGAATGATGGACTATAAATCCAGTACCAAATTGTGGGCAATTTTTCATAGCTCGTTCTCCTGGCTTCCCTTTGTAAATCTTGTAACCTTCAGAATTGAAAGGATATTCATCTGTAAATCTAGATTCTTGAAAAGCAATAATCTTGATTTTACGTTCTCGTGATTTGTCTAAAAGGGATTTTAGTTTCCCCATCTTCAAGAGAGAATTTACGTTAAACGTCATTAGCCAAATCTTTGACTTAGGTTTAATCTTCTTACGGGGTGTCGAGGCACTCCGACTTACCTCATCGTACACGTCTGTGGTCTCCCCAGAATCCGAATAGACCACTTGCGGTTTTTCAACCGTGGGATTTGACCCACTGGGGTAAGTTGTTTTTGAACGTGCTACATCCATGTTGATTAACTTGGATTAGGGATTTGACTAGAATTGAGGTTCTAGTCGGGTTAAGCTCAGCGTTCCACTTCTGAGTGTTATTAATCAGCCGCCACTAACATGCGGAACAGACGCTGTCGGAGTATCGCCACTAACATGTGGAACCGTCATACCCCTAAGACTGATATATGGCCTCCATATACCTTTTACTCATTAACCCGAGCACTGGGTTGCCCCTTCCGCCAATTATGCTGTACCGAAAGTTACCTTCTCCACCATAAATGCTGTTGAGGTCTTCACCGTTACCCTGGTAAGGGGCCCATACATGGTACTACCAGTCGGGCCAACTGGACCATGTTTTTTTTTAAGAGGTGTTACTCCTCTATCACTCACCTTTTGTCCTGGCTTGTGACAGGCAGAGCCTGCCTTCCCAAACAATGGGTCCAGGTTGGCAGGTTTTTTGGTTGTTTTGTGCTTTAAATTTTTAATAAATACAGTACCAAGATATTGAGAAGGTCAAGTTTTATTACGGTACTAGAAATGATCAACAAAGATGTGGGAGGGAAAAGCTACTTTTGTAGTAATATGAGTAGGCTATATGCATATTAATTGAAATGTGTATGCCAAAACTCAAAAAGTAATAAAATATATTCAATAGAAAGCACATTTGGAAAAACAAGAAAGGCTTAGTAAAAGTGCTTTAAGTTATTTTTCATTCAATTTTAAACATAAAAAAAATATTAATTTTTAAAATCATACTCTAAATAATATAAATGCATGTCAGGAAGTTTTTGTAGTATGTGGGTCCTAAATGGGTGAAGATGTATGCCAGCAAGCATATGGGTTGGCAACACTGCTCCGCTCATCCTACCCAGAATTCAAACTGACACTGTACTTACCTCCCATTTTCTATTCTTTGTTTGTTGCCTACTGTACTTAACCTAACTTTTTCAGTGTAGTGGAGTTGTTAGTTTATATCTCCCGATCTAATTCCCAATTCTAATTCTGTTTTAAGTCCCAATTCTAAAAATATTTAATTTGATTAACTATCTAATGTTGTTACAATTCTAAAAAGTGAATGTAGAATAGTTTGCATACCGGTACCCTTTTTTAAGGTTCAACTTACCACAACACAGGATTTTTGATGAAAAATCTAAAATGCCCGGGTATTGACCCAAGTTGGGTACTTACCAGAGTATATACCCTGGGTATTTACCCTGATTTATAAATACCTGGGTATTTTACATCACTAATTGTCAGTAGATAATTGTCAAAGGTTCTGAACTTCTGTTTGATGAAGTGCAATTATAATATTGTTTGAAGAACTCGGGGGCTAGTCTATAAATTCATCCTTATCTGAAGAGACATCTGTGGAAAAATTATCTCCGACCAAATATTTGTCAATACAGCTTCTTCTTGTATTGAACTATGAAAGAACAGTCAAGTTGATAACTGTAAGGAAAAGTTTGATTACTATTTGGTTAAACAAATTTACATGATGAATGCATTGAATTCGAGTAAAGTTAGTAGTCGGTGTCCAACTGTCATTAAAAGGTGTCAAAAACAGTTCTTAGTTACTGAAATGTTCGTTATCATTTTATCAGTTGACTTAATATCCTCCTCAGGTGTAGTAGAATGGTCATATTACATGACACAATGAAAATTAAAAAAAGGGGAATATTAACAGATTGAATTAAAACCTAATTTAAAATATTGAAAATAATTTTTTAGTTGACAGAAACTTTTCCCTTTGGACGTGGTAAAGTATGTTGTGCAGTAGTCGGTTTGGCTGCTACTAACTCAGCTGTTGTGTGTGAACTCTGTGTTGGGCAGGGAGAGAAAGGGGGTCAGCTGTCTCCTTCACGGAGGATCATTCAAGCACCGGCGAGACCTACAGTATATTATTTGCATAATTACCAGCATTTAAAATCAGATAAAAGGAATACTCCTTGTAGTGGTTTTAATGAGTAGTAGGGGTACAACTCTCATGCTACCTTTTGTATCCCCACCACTTGGGATGTGTGGAGGGAGCCCTAATCTCAGAGGTCCGGAAAGAGGAATACAGGCTGCCTAGGGATTGTCGCCTACTAAAAAAGATGTTAAGTTTGACATACACACACATATTCTGTTTGAAGTAATACAAAAAAAAGAACCTTAACCTTCATCGTACCCATTTACATTTAATTTTAATTTAATTTGGTACAGTAGAATCCCCCTTTTTTTTATGTTTTTCTAGGGACCGGTATTTTTTAACCTTGAATGGGGGGTTTACCTTAAATTGAGGTTTCGATTGTGTTCAACACTTTCATCACTAACTGCAGCACTCTCTCCACATACTGCCCTGCAAGTTATCCCATAGCTTTTTTTGAACCTATCCAGCCAATCATTCGAAACTTTGAAATCTGTAAGCCCAACCTGATATCGTAGATGTTTTCATTTTTATCAATGCCCCATCGATTGGTAAGTTTTCAGCACGTGCTCCATTGAACCACTCCATTAGCTTAGATTCCATTTCTTCGTACGGCGACTTTTTAACAGTTTTTCTCTGCTTTGCTTTTGAACCGCACTGTGTTTCTTGATCCAGAATCTTCTCCTTATTCTTCAATATTCCTGACAATGAAGACTCTGCAAGTCGCAGGCATCGAGTCATTTCAATAACGGGCACATTTGCGTTTCTCTCCACTTCCCGAATCAAGTTCACTTTCTCCGCGATAGAGTTTTTCTTTTTGCTGCCATAGTCAACTTCACTAAAACAATGAATGTGAGTGAGCAAACTGATATACAGCTGGATTATCCACGCAATACAAAACAACACACGAACTGATGCAAACTTGCGTAAACTGACGCTATACTGTAATGCTGCTACGAACGTACAGACTCTACTAGAGCTCATCCGCGTGCAGGCATGCTGTACATCGTCAGTCTTCGGCCGCGGTAGGCTAAGTTCGAGCTCGCTCGTGCATGTAGCGAGTAATCAATATGAAAGATGATCGATCGCTAAGCGTCTGCGCTCTAAATTCCTTTTCTGCCTTGAATCATCCTTAACGAGCTTATGACGTCTTTCATAGGTTCTTAATGTCGCATAACCATAACGAATGGAAACAAATACTTGAGAATTTTGACATTTCCTAACGCTAAATGCGGGTTTTGCTGTAATGCAAATTACGTTAAATCGAATATAAAATTGCATTGCGCTTATGGAATAATTTTCGGGACTTGAAATTTCTTCCGTTAAATGCGGGTTTTCACTAGGTCACGCAAAATCGGGGTTATACTGTATTTATTTTCTTGCTTTACATATCTGCGCATTGCCTGGAACATTTACTATGAAGACTCTACGAATAAAATGAATACTGCTTAGGCAAGGTGCAAAACTTAACCTAACCTGAAAAGGAAAACTCATTCACACGGCCGGCACACACTCTCACACCATACACCAAACTAATATTGGTCAAACAGAAATTAACAAATGAAACACCCAACAAGATTGAAAAACACCCCCCTCCCCCCGAATGAAATAAAATAATAGAACACCAAAAGCGAACAAGAGATAAATGCTCGATGCGTCTGAATAGTAGAATAATTGAAACTGGAGGCAGGGGTTAAAGGCTCCCTTCACCTCAAAATGACACTTCTGTCATCACGGAAATCCCGTACAAAAACATAAAAAGATCTCACTCAAATATTAAACTGAACACACATTCTAGGAAGTAATCGTCCCAGCAAGGACATATAAATGGAAAAGCACGAAGCTTCTTGCCGGCGGTCAAACTAACTTACTTCACACACATTTTAATTCCAGAATATTCAGTTTGGAGAAAAGGAAGTTCAGTCTTTATATTTTTAGGTTGAATATCTAGAATATGCCGTGGTGGTTTGTACCTTTGGTACACTCCTAAATCTGTAGCAAATGATAGGAAGAATTCTTAGGCCGGAATGGTTCATACGGCTACAGGGAGACAACAATCATCAGCAATGTAATTCCAGCTTTTCCATCTACCAGGGTGGCATCGGTGTGTTCAGTCATCAGGTCAAAGGCATATTTTAGTGTGAGAGAAATTGATTACTTGTGAGACCACAAATCCTTGCTCATGTGTTCCAAGTCAGCATATGGTGTACATTTTATCAGTAGGTCATGTGTTAATTTGCTATGGAATTCAGTCTTTATTAGTTAAACTAGCTTCGCCCGGCAACAGTTTCGAATGCATTACGTGATAAGCATTACGTGATGTCAATTAACTACGACCTATATCAGTTTTACATCTCGGCATCATCATCTTGCACAGTTTCCAGCCACTGGCCGGGTCTGTTTGGAACACAAGCCTCTCCAACGTCTTCTGTCTTCCCGCCATCTCTCAGCCTCCACCCTTGTCCAGTCTTCTCCTCTCTTCTTCACGCTTTCTTCCACCCCCTTCAGCCACCTGTCTCTCAGTCTCCCTCTTGGTCTCTTTCCTTCCCACTTCGTCTCGTGTATCCTCCTGGGTATCCTCTTCTCCTCCATTCGTTTTACATGTCCATACCATCTAAGTCTAGATTTCTCTATACCATCCTGTAATGGTTCCTCCTTCATTAATTCTCTGGTCCTCTCATTTCTAATTCTGTCCCTCTTTGTAGCTCCAATACTGCTTCTCAAGAACCTCATCTCACTGGCCTGTATTTTGCTCTTCTCCCTTCCTTTCATAACCCAGGTCTCCAAGGCATACGTCAGGATAGGGACATAGTACGTCCGATATATGATCTTTTTGCTGTTCTGAGGAACATCCTTGCTCCATAACATGCTTCTCACACTCCTCCGGAATGCTTCTGCCTGTCTCTCCCCGCTCATTTATTTCTCTATCGTTTCTTCCATTCTCTTGTATCAGGCTTCCCAGATACTTGAAACTCTCCACTTTCTTCAGCTGTTCCCCACCAATTGTTATTCTTGTTGTGGTTCTTTCCTTCTTCCTTGTTGTGATCACCATCTCACTCTTAATTATGCTAAATTTCATCCCATACCCTCTTATTATTCCTTCCCATACGTCCAACTGTTCCTGTACCTCCTCCTCCTTGTTTCCCCAAATCATCTGCAAACACCATTGATTTCATCTTTCCTTCCCCAATTACTAGTGCCACTCGGGTCATTATGTCATCCATCACCGCAATGAAAAGTAACGGTGACAGTGCACTTCCTTGTTTCAGGCCGTTTCTCTGTTCCAACCAGTCTGATCTCTCTCCTCCCACTTTCATACAGCTCACGCTTCCCTTGTACATCTCCTTTATCCTCTTTATAGTCCATTTCTCTACTCCTCTATCCTCCAGGGACATCCATACTTTGTTTCTGCATACACTGTCATAAGCTTTCTCAATGTCCAGGAAGGCCATCAGTAGATCTGTTCCATACTCATAGTGCTGTTCTTGTAACTGCCTTACAGCAAAAATCAAATCCACTGTGGACCTTCCTGCTCTGAAGCCATGTTGTTCTTCCCTCATCCCTCCTTCTATCCTTGTCCTAATTCTCTTTTCCAAAACTTTCTCAAACATCTTTGCACAATGACTCATCAGTGTTATTCCCCGATAGTTTCTGCAATCTGTTCTACTAACTTTCTTGAAGATCGGGACAATTATTCCTTTTTTTCCAGTCCTCTGGGGTCTTCCTTTCCTTCCATGCTGTCCTCATCACTCGGTACAACCACTGTATCCCCACCTCTCCTGCTGCTCTCACCATCTCCACACTCAACTCATCCACATCCGGTGCCTTCCCTCCTTTCATCTTGTTCACTGCATCTTCCACTTCTTTCCATGTTAAGTCCTTTTCTGTTTG
The DNA here is from genome assembly GCA_946902985.2 of Meconema thalassinum. Classification (NCBI taxonomy): domain Eukaryota; kingdom Metazoa; phylum Arthropoda; class Insecta; order Orthoptera; family Tettigoniidae; genus Meconema; species Meconema thalassinum. The sequence goes on along the minus strand of OX336396.1, from coordinate 291,269,694 downwards.
CAGTTCATCTTCCTCTTCCCCGATTTCTTCCTCCTCACCATCTTTTCCATTTGGGTTCAGAAGTTCTTCAAAATATTTTTTCCGCATTTTCTTCAGTTCTTCCCTATTTTCTATCTCTTGTCCCCTTTTGTTCACCATTCTAACATAATCCGTAGGATCCCTCCGCCTCTTATTTTTTACCATCCCATACAGGACCTTTTTTGTACCTTCACTATCCTCCTTCATCATCTTTGTCCACTCTTCCATCAACTTTCTTCTCTCCTCAGCCACTACTCTCTTTGCCTCCTTCTTTCTTTCCTGGTATTCTTCCCTTGTCTCTACCGTCCTATTTTGATACCACCTCCTAAAGGCTCTATTCTTTTCCCTTACTATATCTTTTGTCTTCTCATTCCACCATGGTGCTTCCTTCCACCTCTTCTTACTACTTGTCCTCCCACATACTGCTTCTGCTGCACCTACTAGTGTCTTCTTAAATCTAGCCCATTCCTCTTCCACCCCTCTTTCTTCATCTGTTGGAATTCCTTCCTTTACCATTTTGAGGTACTCGACCCTTCTATCTCCTTCTTTCAGTTTCCATATCCTTAAAAGTCTTTCCTGGTTCTCAGTCCCTTTCTTCTCCTTAGTCCCTCTCAGGTTCATTACCAGCAATCGATGGTCGCTATCCAGGTTCTCCGATGGTATAACCTTGATGTCCGTGATGTTCTTATTTACTCCTTTCTCATGCAGTATATAGTCGACCACAGACTTCCTGGTCAAGTCATCACTGTACCATGTGCTTGTGTGGCTCTCTCTTTTCTTGAACCAGGAGTTCCCAACTAGCAGGCTATTCCTTTGGCAGAAGTCCAACAGTCTCTTTCCTTCCTCATTTCTTCCGCCCCAACCCTCTGGTCCAAGGACACTTTCATACCCTTGTCTTTCACTTCCTACATGGGCATTCAGATCCCCCATAACAATCATATTTCTTCCTACCAGCTGCTTCTGCAATTCCTCTTCAAACTCCTCCTTCTCTTCAGAGGCGCAGCCTACTTGTGGAGCATACACTTGCACTATTTCTACGGTCTCTCCCCTCAGTACTACTTTCACTTTCATCATCCTGTCACTTATTCTCTTCACTTCTTCCTTTAAACCATCTCGTACTACTACTCCCACTCCATTCCTCTTTCCCTCTTCATTCCCACTCCAGTACAGTCTATAGCCTTTTCTCAGTTCTCTCCTTGGCATGATGGGTTAAAATCACTGACTGTACTATTAGTTATATTATCATGGAGATGGATGTGCAACAAATTCTTATCAGACGTAATTTAAGAATGGCGAGGTGCATGAAACACAAATCCCCCTTCCGTCCAATCTTAACTTGACTGTGTATTTTGCGGAACGAAAAGTTCACAGGCGAAATGAAGAAAAGCAGAGTTTTATTTCCAGGGAAACTCCAAACACAACCACTCTTCTTTGAAGTCTTAACTCAACACGACTCGACAGTTTGCTGCTGGCTGTATCTGGGGTAATAGACTCGCCCACTAGCTAGGATGTAACTGGGGTGATAGGCTCGCCCCTAGCTAGCTGGTAAACTGTCGCCTCAGTAATTTGAATGGAGATTGTTGGAAGAAATGGGAACGTAAAAAACACTTCTATTGGGCGATGTATTGAAGATAAGAGATATGCTCTCGTGGCCTTTTTTGTAGAACTTTTCATGCCGAACAATTCTTAAACTCATAGTATCTTAATATTTTTAAAGGTTTGCTCAGCGTAAGCTTAAAAAGCGCATGGACGCCAGGTATTTTTCAACTTTTTCACTGAAATTGTTACTGCTTGCCTTCCTTTGATCATAAATAAATTATTTTCTACAGAAACCTTCCTCGAGATATCCTTTGCAGAATAATGAAAGCCACATCAAAATCCATCCAGTGGTTCTCGAGATTACTCACGACATCCAAGAATCGGGGACTTTGTTTTATACTAAGTAGAGATGTATATGATTATTCCTGGTGTGTTCTTCTCAAGAGTGTTAAACACCCCACAACCTGAGCATTTGTTCAGAGTGAGAGTCGATGAAAGTCCAGTCACTAATGTCATTCACTAGTGGGAGGGTGAGTTATCTGATATGGCTGCCTCAAGGTGGGTAAATAGGAAGTTGATAATTGTTACATTACAATACAGTACATGCTTCCTCATGGTGTAGTGGCCCTAGCTTCCTTGGCTGTCGCCCCGGAGATCCGGGTTTGATCCCCAGCTTTGCCAAGAAATTGTAATTCTGGTGTGACAGACACATCAGCCTTGTGAGGCAAAAAGGAAAAGAGGAGGGTTCGATTCCCACCTCAGACATTTTGGAAGTGTTTTTCCATGGTTTCCCACTCTTACTCCAGAGAAATGCCAGGATGGTTCCTGACTTAGGACCATGGCCACCTCCTTCCCAATCCTCATCTGAATTGCAAATTCACACACCCAAGTATACAGGGCCACATGATCACGATGTGGCAAAGACCCTAAATCAGTCAACAACAACATCAAATGACAATGCATCCTTCATTGGTTCATCTTGTTTTCTTCCATGCCCAAAGTCGCAGGTTACCCGGCCGAAGTCGTCGGATTTTTTAAGAGCGTTCAAAATCCCTCAGTATGCCTTCTTTCGGAGGGGAAGTAAAGCCAGCGGGATCATGTAATATTTTAACCAATTGTAGACAGGGCAGGTCACCTAAACCTATTTTCAAAAAAATTTAAAGTTTTTACCTTGTCCTTCAGTATGGAAAATAAATCAAATTCTCAGCTTGGTGCGGGGAGCAATGCTAAAACTGGGCATTAAAACAAACAGTTTTAAGTATCAATCCTGTTTTTAAAATTCCTTTATGCTGAGAATAGGGTTGTGTCCACAGGAGGAGATCAAGCTGGCGCTGGACAACCTGTGCAGCAACCTGCCCAAATCGCTGAGCGGCGAGTGTCGCACGTTCGTGGAGAACTACTCGGAGCAGCTCGTTGACATGTTGGTGGCAGACTTCACCCCACAGGAAGTGTGTACCTACCTTAAGCTGTGTGATGCTGCTCCCAGCTCTCCAACTACCGATGTAGAGATCTGTGAGTTCTATGTTTGTATAAATACACACTTGTGTTTACCCGTTTGTGGCGCGATGCACCGTGATTTTGTTAATTCGCTTTTACGGAAGGAAAGAAAGAAAGTAAAATGAGACTTGCAAAATGTCCTGTGCTTTCACACATTTTATTATGCATACATCCAAGCGAAATCTCTTTCATGGACAAGGCCTGGGTGCAGGAGTTGAGACTTTATTCTTGTACTAGACCAGGGTGCAGGAGTTGAGAGATTATGCTTGAACTAGGCCAGGGTATGGGAGTTGAGAGAATATTCTTGTACTAGACCAGGGTATGCGGGTTGAGAGAATATTCTTGTATGGGTATGGGTATGTGAGTTGGGAGATTATTCTTTTACTAGACCAGGGTGCATGAATTGAGAGATTATTCTTTTCCTAGACCAGGGTAAGGAAGTTGAGAGATCAATCATGTACTAGACCAGGGGTTCCCATTAGGAACTTTTCTCGGACCCCCTAAAGCAATCGTTATGTAAGCACAAACCCCCTGCTCCAAAATTCCTAATGGGAATCTCTGCCTTGGAGTACTGTGCTGAATTATTTGTACGTTAATATTTATATAATCCTATTACATCATATAAAATTTCTGTCTTAAAGGTAGGTAGTTCTACAGGCATAAAAATAACAATGCAGTGGTTGAGAAAAAAGAAGGAACAAGTCCTATTTATTATCATTTGTTAACAGCATTAATTTGTAAAAGGGGCCGGCATTCAATGAGACGAACATAACCTATTCTTTCCCGGAATTCTTTCTCGAAGGTCAGATTGCAATTTCGAAATGTTCACCCTGAAATCAGGCTCCATGAGTAGTCCATTTCTATATTTGCTTTTCATTACGCACATTGTGGAAAAAGCTTGTTTGCACAAGTAAGTTGTTGCCAACGTAATAATAATTTTTATTGCCTTATCGATGATTCCCATTGAGCCCTTTCGAGCTATCACCCAGAAGTCTGCTAGCTTTCTGTTCAGTTTCGTTTCACCACTTGATGTCAATTCAACGAGTTGGTCTTGTTCCTCCTATGATAGTAGCTGAATATTTTCAATTTTGAGATTGGATCTGAATGGGTCTAAAATCCAGCAGTTATCGCCATCGGGTTTGGTAAAATAATCCCGAAAAGTATTTGCAAGACTACGAAGTTGTTCGGTTATATTTTCTTTTACCTCGCAAACCAAACTTTGGTCAGATGACTGCAGAAACGTTTTTAGTGAGGGGAAGTGGGCATGTGAGCCATTTTGTACCCTTGCTGCCCAAATATTACACTTTTTTCCCAATCACACTGATCTTGTCATCAGCCCTGAAGATATCAACGTAGTCACCTTGCAAACTCAAATTCAAAACATTCAAGTGATCAAACACGTCAGCTAAGTAAGGTCACTGAGAAAATCCTCACGTATCGTCCCAAGAAGAGTCTTTCAGCTCAAAAAAAACACCTTAAGATCCTGCCTCTTGAAAGTCATCGCACTTCAGTATCAATGAGGAGCTGCTCATTCTCGTTACCCATGTCTTTGCAGAGCAATGCAAATAAGCTGCATTTTTAGGAGCTGGTTTTGACATTGTTTATTATTTTCACCACTTCATTAAGGGTGCTCTGCAGCAGTTCAGGCTGTCTTTTGGCTACTAATGCTTCCCGGTGAATACAGCAATGTGTCCACTTCATATTTGGAGCTACGTTTTTCACTTTAGCATGAAGGCCCTTCGTGCATCCAGACATAACATTCACGCCATCTTTAGACAGACCCACACATTTCTTCCAGGCGATATCATGTTTGTTACAAATATCGTTCAGAGCTGCAAAATTATCGTATGCTGTTGTGTGTACTAGCTCACAGAAAGAAAAAAATCTTCACCTATTTCGCCATTACATTAAAAAACGTACAGAAACCAACATTATCGCCTTAATGATATGTCAGTACTCTCATCCAACTGCAGAGCAAACATGTCACACATGTGAAGCCTTGCCAACAACGTCTCTTCAATATTTTGCTTGACATTATCTGCGATTTGCTTTTGCACAGTATTGGTAGACAGCGGGACGGTACTTAGAAACTTTGCGTTAGCATTGTCCAGCATTATCTTGCACAAAATAATTGCTGAAAGTAGAATGAACTCTTCAGCAATGCGACAAGCTGAGATACTTCATAGGATGCAAGAGTTGCATTTTCATTCACATTTGCATCAGAACGTTTGGTAATTACTTTCTGAGATGATTTCAGTTCGATGAATTCGATGGATTTGCCTTTGTGCTCAGTGTGTTTGGTGTCTAGATGCCTCCGGAGGTTTGCAGGTTTCATACTCGTTGTCAAGGGTTTCAAGGCATATCACGCATTGAGGCTTAGGACAATCTTCAGGTCCACAACACATAAAGCCATTTTACAAATATTTTATGTGGTATTTCCTACTTTTTGCAGTAGGCTTACTCTTTTAATGACTGGGCTCAAGAGGGGCAGCACGAATTCCTCTTCGACATTATCTGTAGCAGTGGGCTTCCTTATCCTCTCTTCAACCAACGATCCATATTCAATGGATTTTTAACAATTAAAACAATCAAAAGTTTCAACTTTCAAAACTCATGTGGCTGCGGAGCAGAACTCTCTCTAGCGGGGATCTCAAATTACGCTGTGCCACTTATGCTGTCGCATAATTATTATTTTTAAGGAACTCTTTGTACTTTCTCAGTTTTCCATTTTCATTAATCTGTTATTTCGTTACGACACTTCGCGGACCCCATAATGGGAACTCCTGTACTAGACCATGGTGCACTAGTTGAAAGATTATTCTTATACTAGACCAGGGTGCAAGAGTTAAGAGATTATTCTTGTAGTAAACCGGGGTGCAGGATTTGAGAGGTCAATCCTGTACAAGACCAGAGTGCTGTAGTTGAGAGAGATTTTAGAATTATATTTGAAACTGCAGCAAGCCTCCGTGGCTTAGGCGGCAGCTGGGTCCGTGGTTCAAATTCCAGTCACTCCATGTGAGATCTGTGCTGGACAAAACAGAGGCAGAGGTTTTTCTCCGGGTACTCCGGTTTTCCCTGTCACAATTTCATTTCAGCAACACTCTCCAATACAATTTCATTTCATATGTCATTCATTTTAATCATTGCCTCAGAGGCACAGTTCATATCCTCGCATCAATAATAATTACCACACTTACCAAGTTTTCTGATGGGTTTCCGTGAATTTTGTTTATGGAGGGCAGAGACTACAGGTTTGGTAATGGTTGTAGAGCTAATTGTCTTGCATGTTGTTCGCTTGTCGAGCAAAACAAGTTATCCATTAATCTTCCTCTTCGTCTTCATCTTCTTGTTCTGTAATTTATTTCATGTTTCTTCACATATTCCAATGACTGAAATTATTTTGTATTGACCAACTGAGAGCTACAATATTAATTGTTCAGAATAGAGTAATTATTTATCTATCAATTGGTGTTGATATAGAATGTTGTTCACACAATTCTTGAACCTAAAACTCATTTTCTTTAGACTTCCATCATCATCATCATCATCTTCATTTCCCCTTTTCCAGTTAACACTGGGTGGGGGCAAATAGGGTTCCTCTCCACATTGTTCTGTCGTTCCACCATTCCTCTTCCGACACAGTGTTCCAATCCAGGTTCCGTTTACTAATACTATTCTCCACCGAGTCCATCCAACGCATTCTTGGTCTTCCTCGTCCTCTCTTCCCTGTCATCCGTCGTTCCAGTGCTCGTCTTGGTAGCCTTACTTCATTCATCCGTTTCACATGTCCAAACCATCTCAATCTGTTTTGCTCCAGTTCGTCATTTAGTTTCTGTACTCCCAGTTCTTTCCGTATATCTTCATTTCTCACTCTGTCCCTCCTCGTTTTCTGGACCATACTTCTCAGGAATCTGCTTGTATTCTGCTCTCATCCCTCTTAGTCATTGTCCAAGTTACTGCTGCATATGTCATTATAGGAACATAATATTCTTTGTACATAACTTCTTTAGCCTTAATTGGTATATCCTTGTTCTATACTAGTCCCCATACCTGTTGGTAGAAACCACTCCTGAAATTGTATTCTTCTGCTAATTTCCAAATCTAGTCTTCCATCTTCAGTCAGTTCACTTCCCAAGTATTTGAAGTGTTTCACTACTTCCAATTCCTTATCTCCTACTTTGATTACTTTCTTTAGACTTCCAGTTGTTTGTAAATCAGAAGAACTGCTTTACTGCCACCTTTAAAAATGTTGTGGACAAAGCAGTTTGTGAAATGTGTTTTGTTTATTTTCAGTGAGTAACGAGATTCCCAGTAACCCAAGGCCCCTGTCGGTGCGCAAGGACTCCACCCCTTGTGTGCTGTGCGAGTTTGTCATGTCGAAGATTGATTCTGCCCTCAAGGATCACGCCACTGAGGTAACATTGCTTGTGTGCTCAAATACAAAGCAGCGGTTTTTCCTCCCAACTTCCATTGGCCAAGTTTGAGAAATGAAAATGTCCCATATTAAGGACACTTCGGAATTACTCCGCTGAGTGGTGTGCGGGATTGGTACCCGAGGCCTATTTTTGGGCACTGACTAAACAAGCCTAGTACTATTTAGCTGGCGCTGACTAACCTAGCCTACGTTCCTGTTCGATAGTTATTGGACATGCAACCCAACCTTTGACCAATTCAGAATTATATGCTGCTTAATATCAGAAAACAAGGTTTTCATAAAATCATTCACAATAGTATATATTTTAAATAAGTTATACAAGGACGACACTAGAAAATATACTCTTCAAAAAATAAATAAAGTCCTCTCGGCACGCCGGAAGGCGGAGGTAGATTTCACCGGACAAACTTGGGGATAGGCGAAAATAGGCAGAATATGCAGGTTTTCGTAGAAGGATCAGACCTCATTTATTGCGAGAAAGTAGTTTATAATTGGAGCTTAATTAACTTAGTTTTTCGTCATTTTATGCTTATTTTAAACATTTTATTGTCTTATGGGAACGGTAACCTTCTTGTCATTTGGGGTCCATTTTTATACTTGTGGTCACACTGTCCTTAAGCAAGGTTTCGACACTGATGTGTAACTATGTAACGGTCTGTTACTTCTTCACGCAAAATTATATCTCCCGCAGAGATTTTGGTTGGTTCCTCAGTTTAGGGGCTGCGACAACGCGGTCATGTAACCCCGTGTACTTTGGGATGGCTGTATTAGTCTGTAATTCAGGTAAGGACTTCAGACGGTCAATTTCAAGCAGTAGTTCCTAATGTTGCTACCAGGTACTACCGTCAACGACACCTACCTGTGAACTTGGCTACTAGATGCCACCGCAACCAGAAACTCGCAACGAACGTTGGAACTTCCCCTCCAAAGAAAGCACACTGAGGGATTTTTAGCGCTCTTAGAAAATCCGACTACTTCGGCCGGCTTTGAACTCGCGACCTTGGGCATAGACATTCAGCATGCTACCAGTTACGTCACCGAAGCCGATACACACTTAGTCAGATGGAAATACTGAATCTGATCTCGTGCAAGTGCGTTATCTTGGCAACGTCTGATGGCTCATCCCTCATCAATTTAGTAGTGTTGCCATGGCAACCACTGATAGCTCTTGGCATTTTCTTATAATTCCGAAATCATTTTTCTCATCCCTTGGCATAATGGTGGGTCATATCAAAAATTCTTTCAGACAAAAGTTTTAGGTAATTTTTAGGGTAATATTGTCCATTTTGTACGGTTTTGATATTGTGCCTATTAAGAGAGATATGATTAATGTTTCCCGAAAAACCCACTTTTTCCCACCCCTTTGGTCAATGGTTGGTGCTATAAAAAAACTCTTCAAACATAAATTTTTGGGCTTTATCCGACACATAGTATGAACGTTGAACGGATTCGATATTTCACATATTAAGAGAGTTATAGCAATATTTCACTTTTTCGAAAAAAGCCCTCCAATTTCACCCCCTTTGACCGATTTAGCCCAGTAACGAACTCGACCGAGATTTTATAGGTATACATATTCGGTAAAAAATTCAAAGTGATTGATGCAAAATTACGGCAGTTATCGTGTCCACAAGAAACTGATATATATATATATATATATTGAACCCTTGCAAAGAAGCATATGAGACTCAGATTCGGGGCGTAACAGGTCATATTCGTAAGTTGCTGTCAGGGCGCTTCATTAACTTGCAGGGTAACATATAACAAAATAACATGCAGGAAAGAGTGAAGCCAGGGTTAAAAACAACTGAATTTAATAACAAATCACCATATTTACACATAAACAATTAACAACAAAAACTCCCAACTGACTCCCGCTTAATAAAAATGCCAAAAACTAGGCGATATCTCTGGAGAGATTAATTACCTGGACCAAGTGTCCTTAAATAAAACGATACAAAAGTGACCATATAAGTGCGCATGCCGTTCTACATGCACCACGATGTGTACTTTGAATGCGTGATTCGTTATCATCCAGAATGACCCTTCAAACAACGAATCCGCATTTCCTAGAGCTAGACCGACACAAGGGAACACAACTACAATACATTAAATTAAACCGACACTTCCTAAATCTACTATAAACAAACACAAAAATTTCCGTGTGAAATTGGACTTAAATTGCCGTAGCAACATTTACTGCCTAAAAACTTAGGACTTCTCACACAAATCAACACAAGTACATTAACACGTGACCAATAGAAAAATACTCAAATGACCGCTGTCAAAATTTACAAATACTCTACCACTACACCAAACGGGTGTGACAAACAAAATTACATGAAATCGAGTCATCAACAAAGCAATAGGCAAACAGCCAACATTTACGTTAATCACAATATTCTTATCCATACAAGGTACAACAATCCGTTACACACATGGCGAACTCCCCAATTAATTATGGCTTAAAATTAGCCATCACAATGAACAGGTTTGCTGCATGAAAGCTTACAGGGTTCAGTCGGACAAATAGGACTGCCTATCAAAATAAGTCACAGGCAAAACGGGCGGTTTGTGGAACTCTGCATGTCTGTCAACCCACGTGTCAATAACCTCGACCTCCCAGAGCCTGGGGTCGAACCTCGAAGAAATGTGCCCCAAAGCACAATAATACGTGTGTGTCAGAAAAACATATGGACAAGAATCAGCAGTCTCCCGAGAGCACTCTGTCTTTCCATCAAAAATACAACAGCAGCAAAAATATAAGGGCGGTAGGACAACTACCCCCTCCTCACGTAGAATCAACACACACTAGACACATCAACACACACTTAATCACACGTATGGGTTGTGACAGACCCTGAAATAAAAGACACAAATAATATCCACATGCTGGCGCCATCGTTCTATGCCGTGACTAGTCACCTGAAAAGGACTCAAGAAAAATCTATCAAATTAGAACGAAGGTGTTCTACAATTACTTTTAAGTTGGTGCACTCGGCTACCCTAACATGAATAATAACCTGTTCAGCAAAATGTTTTACAATCATTTCCTCCCATTCCTATTTCAAATATTAACGTTAATAAAGCACCATTTATCGAATGTAACGGGTTCCGCAATTGCAAGGATAAAAATCACGCACGCACGCCGCGTACATTACACATGACTCAAGAAAAAAATCAAAATATCAACAAACACATTGGCCACGCGCCAACGGACATTTAAACATATAGTGTCGGTACAAGAAAAACAGCTATAAAACAAGAAAGAAAAACATGACTATTTACAAAGTTCCCCGGCCAAATCTAACTACATAATTGAAATAATCCAATTTTAGTACATCACCGCTTCTGCATGTAGGACTAAGGACATCCTCCTCAACCCATTGCCCTATGGACAATTTAGCACTCCATAGTAGTCGTCTGCGTTGATTTCTTGAAGCTCATCCCAACTTCAAACCACGTGCTGATCATCTTGGTCTCGACTCCTTGGCAGAAAAGTTCAATGTTAAATATTTGCCTATCTATAATCGCTTGCAGGCTACTCAGTTCACCCACAATTGTCCTACTGCGATTAATAGCGAAGACTGGCCCTAATTATATCGCACATACGCACTATAAAAACACACATACAATACACACAATTTATACATAAAATATACATCTCGAGTCCGCGCCACTGGCTCGTTAACAAGTTCAAAATCCTGGCTGCACCAGCAGTCGCTATCTCGTCCGGTATTTCCGTCCCGTCTTGGACTTCGGTTCTGGTAAGCGCTAATTAGGGTGATACGATACTTCCCCCTTAAAGTTGAACTCGTCGTCTTTAAAAGAATGTTACAGTTTATCACGCGCTGGCGTGAAATATTTAGATCACACAATTTAGTTGATTTTAGAACAAAATGTATTATAGCTTTTAAAAAATTCGATATTGCAAACGCTGCGACTTTAGCTCCCCAGAGCTCAGAAAATAAATTAGCTTCACTGATTTTAGAGCGTAAAAATCACATTTCGAACTGGCGTGGAGTATACCTCTGAAGGCTCCACACAATAAGTACTCCGATAAATTCGAGCGTCAAAATCACACTTCAAACTGGCGTGGAGTATGCCTCTGAAGGCTCCACAAGAATAGTCTTAGATAAATTCGAGCGTCAAAAATCACACTTCAAACTGGCGTGGAGTATGCCTCTGAAGGCTCCACACAATAAGTACTCCGATAAATTCGAGCGTCAAAATCACACTTCAAACTGGCGTGGAGTATGCCTCTGAAGGCTCCACACAGTAAGTACTCCGATAAATTCGAGCGTCAAAATCACACTTCAAACTGGCGTGGAGTATGCCTCTGAAGGCTCCACACAATAAGTACTCCGATAAATTCGAGCGTCAAAATCACACTTCAAACTGGCGTGGAGTATGCCTCTGAAGGCTCCACACAATAAGACTTAGATAAATTCGAGCGTCAAAAATCACACTTCAAACTGGCGTGGAGTATGCCTCTGAAGGCTCCACACAATAAGACTTAGATTGGCGTCAGGCCAGACTATTTATGAGAAACTGACAAGGGCGGCGGAGTGGGGCGGAGTCGGATAAAAACTTCCAGAGTTTTTGTCTCACAAAGATGGGGCTAGTGTCATTCTTCTCCAAATAAATCCAACGTCTCAAATTACTCGGGCGGAGATTAATCCGTTCGGCGGTTCCTTAGATACACACTTCCGCGCGCTTTTTACTACTGACGCCGTCCACCTCGTGGTCACAGCTTGGTCTCTTGCGATTGGCTGATTCAATCGTATGTTCGTTGAGAGGACCTCGTGATTCTTCCTTTATGTCTCCAATTTTGGTACGGTAGTTGCACAATTTGGCCTTGAACTCAACTAATTCTGGCCGTCCCCCAGGAATAGCTACCAACTCAGCTTCTGTTGCAATCATTACAAAATGCTGGCCTCCCTAATATCCAAGTCGACTTCCTTATGTGCTGCCTGGGCCGTAGTAATAATAATAATAAATATGAATACTTATTTATCGAAGATCAATAAGGGTTCAATATATATATATACATATACATATACATACATAAATTATATATAAACTTTTGAACTGACGGTGGTTTTGGGGTACGGGGGATGTGAAACGCGAAGATATGTCGAAATTTTCCGGAAGTCGAAACATGGTACCCATTGCAATAGTTAGCTTTCTAATGAAATCTACCTCTGGTTGGTTCCTTAGTTTAGGGGCTGCGACAACGCGCGCGGTCATCTAACCCCGTGTACTTTGGGTGAGTGTAGAATCTGTCTGATAAACGGTGTGAATTGTAATGGCTGTATTAGTCTGTAATTCAGGTAAGGACTGCAGACGGTCAATTTCAAGCAGTAGTTCCTAATGTTGCTACCAGGTACTACCATCAACGACACCTAGCTGTGAACTTGGCTACTAGATGCCTCCCCAACCAGCAACTCTTAACGAACGTTGGAACTTCCCCTCCAAAGGAAAGCATACTGAGGGATTTTAGCGCTCTTAGAAAATCAGACGACTTCGGCCGGCTTTGAAACCGCGACCTTGGGCATAGACATTCTGCATGCTACCAGTTACGTCACTGAAGCCGCTTCCCACTTAGTCAGATGTCAAAGTCAACCCCTGGCACCATCCAGCCCATGACGGGCTAAGGCCGACCAAACGACCGCTGCCCAGCCATTTGGCCTGCAGATATTGGGGTGACGCGTGATCAGCGCGTCGGGTCCCCTCGGCCGTTAATCTTGGTATTCGTGATCGGGGTGCTGTCTCACTGTCAGACAGCTACTCAATTGTCCTCACGAGGCTGAGTGCACCCCGTTCCAACCCTCACGTCGGTTTTAAAATCCCTGACGGAGCCGGGGATCGAACCCGGGGCCTCCGGGTGAGAGGCAGGCGCGCTACCCCAACACCACGGGGCCGGCTTAGTCAGATGGAAATACTGAATCTGATCTCGTGCAAGTGCGTTGTCATGTCAACGTCTGATGGCTCATCCCTCATCAATTTAGTAGTGTTGCCATGGCAACCTCTGATAGCTCTTGGCATTTTCTTATAATTCCGAAATCATTTTTCTCATCCCTTGGCGTAATGGTGGGTCATATCAAAAAATCTTTCAGACAAAAGTTTTAGGTAATTATTAGGGGAATATTGTCCATTTTGTACGGTTTTGATATTGTGCCTATTAAGAGAGATATGATTAATGTTTCCCGAAAAACCCACTTTTTCCCACTCCTTTGGTCAATGGTTGGTGCTATAAAAAAAACTCTTCAAACATAAATTTTTGGGCTTTATCCGACACATAGTATGAACGTTGAACGGATTCGATATTTCACATATTAAGAGAGTTATAGCAATATTTCACTTTTTCGAAAATGCCCCCCATTTTCACCCCCTTCGACCGATTTAGCCCAGTAACGAACTCGACCGAGATTTTATAGGTATACATATTCGGTAAAAAATTCAAAGTGATTGGTGCAAAATTACGGCAGTTATCGTGTCCACAAGAAACTGATATATATATATATATATATATATATATATATATATACATACATAAATTATATATAAACTTTTGAACTGACGGTGGTTTTGGGGTCTGGGGGATGTGAAACGCGAAGATATGTCGAAATTTTCCGGAAGTCGAAACATGGGACCCATTGCAATAGTTAGCTTTCTAATGAAATCTACCTAAAACAACAATGGTGGACAACCAAGGAAGGGTTGTATGTTCAAATAGTAATTTAGAACCAGGCCACCGACGGATAAAACTTGAGTTCGCAATAAGTAGGGACCGGAAAAATTAGCATCTATTTGTTTCAAAATTAGCATCTATTTTCTTCAAAATTAGCATCTATTTTCTTCAAAATTAGCATCTATTTACAAAGTTAAAAATCATCACGTAATATTATTTTAACGACTTCATGGTTATGAAGTGCAGTTATAGTCCTCAAACGAAAGCATTGTCAGTAGTTCAGCATTGCTTTCTTTCAAATTGTACCGTCTGTCTGTAACCACTGTGTTGTAATGGGACAACACACGCTCGCTATCAACATTGTTCGTTGGGGTCCACAAAACAGTATTTACAAATATGCTGAACTCTGTCTGAACTGCAGTTAATGCAAGCATGATATCACATTTTTCACTTTCTTTCATCTGGGTTTGAATTGCATTTAGCCAACTGCGGCCGAAGACGCGGCGAACAATGTACAGCGTGCTAACACTCACGCTGCGCCGTATGCTTGCACACGGCCGAGTTCTGATGCGACGCAATGCGTAAAGACGAAATCATTGAGATTCGAGAAGACTGAACTGCGTTTCCCTGCGATGTAACAGTAGGCCTACTTGCGCAACTGTTGTGACGCGCTAAGTTAATCGCTAATTCGAACGTATCTCAAGGCGGCGAATTTAGCCAACCGTGGCCGAAGACGCGGCGAACGATGCACAGCGTACTAACACTCACGCTGCGCCGTATGCTTGCACGCGGCCGAGCTCTGATGCGACGCAATGCGTAAAGACGAAATCATTGAGATTCGAGAAGACTGAACTGAGTTTCCCTGCGATGTAACAGTAGGCCTATTTGCGCAACTGTTGTGGCGCGCTAATCGCTAATTCGAACGTGTGTCAAGGTGGCGAATTTAGCCAACCGTAGCCGAAGACGCGGCGAACGATGTACAGCGTGCTAACACTTACGCTGCGCCGTATGCTTGCACGCGGCCGAGCTCTGATGCGACGCAATGCGTAAAGACGAAATCATTGAGATTCGAGAAGACTGAACTGCGTTTCTCTGCGATGTAACAGTAGGCCTACTTGCACAACTGTTGTGGCGTGCTAATCGCTAATTCGAACGTGTCTCAAGGCGGCAAATTTAGCCAATTTTGGCCGAAGACGCGGCGAACGATGTACAGCGTGCTAACACTCACGCAGCGCCGTATGCTTGCACGCGGCGCCTCGATCCTAAATCGGCTCGTATCGAAGTTCGGATCAACTCGTTGTTGCTCGCTCTTCCTGTTAGTATCGCTTCGGGTAAGTTCTTGGACAATGACGACTGTTGTGGCGCGCTAAATCGAACGTGTTTCTACCTGAAGGTTATTACGGTCACTTATATGACGGTGTCAGTAATGAATGCGAGATATATGCGAGTACTTTTTCCCCCTGAAATTTCAATTAAAAACATGGGGTGCGAGATATACACGGGGGCGAGATATACGCGAGCAAATACGGTATATCGATTAGAGCGGTTGAAAAAGATATGCGTCATATTTGCAGTATTTCTCATGATTTCGCCACTAAAATAACAAATTTTCACAGAATTCGCACCAAAATCGCATATTTGTGCTAATTTCGCATTTTGGTCAAAATTCGCATTTTGAATTTAGGTACCACAGTGCTTCAGAACACCTTAAAACTATTTAAAAAATGGTTTTAACACATATTACAAAAAATCGCATTTATCGCAAATGCGATTTTTTCCGGTCCCTAGCAATAAGTAACTCTTATAGTGCCAGGGAGCGCAATAGCGCTCCCCTATATGCTAGCTAAAAGTGCCAGATATGACAGATGGCAGCTCCAGTCGGTACCGCACTGTGGAAGAAACTACGTAGTTTCTAAATCTACCACTAGGATCTCTGTGTGGCGTGTTGTGTTTCGGTTACGAATTTTTCAATTTCAGTTGTTTGGCGCCTAGTTCTCGTGTTGTGTTTGAAAATGATGATGATGATTTGGTAGAGTATGTCCACTCACTTCCCTCGAAAAGATATTCATAAAGCAACATGGGTATCTCCTAATGGCATAACAAAAAATCAAATTGACCATGTTTTAGTGGAAAGTAGACACAAAAGTAGCATCGTAGATGAAAGAAGCAGGAGAGGTGCAGAATGTGGAACAGATCACTACCTAGTCATTTTCAAACTTAGACAAAAACTATGTATAGTCAAAAGAGTGAAACAAACTACAGCTCCAAAAATTAATATCAAAAGGCTTACTGATCAAACTATAAAAAATGATTTTAAACTGAAGCTAACCAACAGATTCCAAATTATAGATCAACAAGAATCAGAACAAACGGTAGAGGGAAAATGGCAAAAAATAAAGGATTCTATCACAAAAATCGCCGAAGAAGTTGTAGGCTATCGAGAGAGTACAAAAGGGAAAACACCTTGGTTTAATGTGGATTGCCAAAGATTAATAGACGATAGATTAAGAGCAAAAAAGTTGATGCTTACCAAACAAACTCTAACCAACAAACAAAATTACAAACAGATAAATAGGGAGACTAACAAAACATTACGAGCAGCTAAACGGAACTTTGTGAAAGATCAGCTAAGAAAAGCAGAAGAAGATAGCAACAAAAATAATACAAGAGAATTTTTTTGCTTTGTCAGATATTTTAAACAAGGGTACAAGGCAAGATCAGTAGGGGTAAAAGATAGGAATGGCAATGTTGTTTGCAACCAAACAGAAGTGCTAGCAACTTGGAAAAAATACTTTGAAGACCTCTTAAATTGTGAAGAAGTGGCAACAAACATTGAAGAGGAATTATACCTAAATGTCCAGCCAAAGATTAACCCTCCTACCTATGAAGAAGTTGAAAAGGTAGTTAAAAGTTTAAAAAACAATAAAGCCCCTGGAGAGGATAACATAATAGCAGAACTTCTTAAAGCAGGTGGAAGCCCTTTGCTAAAAAGGTTACATAACTTAATTGTAGAAATCTGGGAGAAGGAAGAAATCCCAGTAGAATGGAAGATGGCAGTAGTAGTTCAGATTCACAAAAAGGGAGATAAATTCGAGTGCAATAATTACCGAGGGATATCATTAATAAGCAGCGCATATAAAGTTTTCTCAAGAATAATCTACAACAGACTAGCATGTTATGCAGAAGAAATTCTTGGAGATCACCAAGCAGGATTTAGAAGCCAAAGATCTACAACAGACCAAATTTTTGTCTTAAAGCAAGTAATATCCAAATATTGGGAGTTTAACAAAACAGCCCATCTTCTTTTTGTAGATTTCAACAAGGCATACGACAGTGTCAATAGGAAACAAATGTGGAAATACATGCAGCAGAATGGAATACCAGAAAAACTTATCACTATGGCAAAACTGTGCACAGAAGGGTCCAAATGCAAAATTAGAATCAATAATGAATATACCGAAGAATTTAATGTCAACACTGGAGTAAGACAGGGAGATGGACTCTCGCCTTTATTATTCAATTTAGCTTTAGAAGAAACATTGAAACGAGTAAACCAGCTCCACCCAGGCCTTGAAGTGGGAAACAAGATAAACATATTAGCTTATGCTGATGACATAACACTCATGGCAGAAAGCGAATACGATCTAAAAATACTCACAGAAACCCTTATTGAAGAAGCCAAGGAGGTAGGTCTAATGATAAATGAACAAAAAACAAAATATCTAGTTGTAGGAAGGAATGCAGCACAAGTACAAAACCCCTTAACAGTTGCTTCATACGCTTTTCACAGATGTATTCAGTTCAGATATCTGGGGATTATCATAGACCAGAATAATAGTCTATGGAAGAAACAGAAATAAAATCAAGAATTCTCAGTGGCAACAAAAGCTACTGGTCTCTGCAAAATCTCTTAAAGAGTAAAATTATATCTAGAAAAACTAAAGTGAGAATTTACAAAAGCATTATACTTCCTGTTGTCACGTATGGCTCAGAAACCTGGGTATTGTCCAAGCAAACTGAAAGGAAATTAGTAACTTTTGAAAATAGAATACTACGACGCATTTTCGGACCGATAGTAGAAAATGGCCAGTGGAGAATTAGAACAAATAAGGAATTGCGGGATCTCTACAAAGAACCGGATATCGTCGCTCGTGCCAAAAGCCAAAGACTGCGCTGGGCTGGTCATGTACATAGAAGAAGTAGAGAATTGAATCTAAGGGCAGTTTTGGAAGGTGTACCCAGAGGAAGGCGACCATTGGGACGACCGAGACTTCGCTGGTGGGACCAAGTTCAAAAAGATATGAGAAAAATCGGAGTCACGGAGGACATAATGGATGATCGAGAAAGATGGCGCCGTGCTGTTGGCGAGGCCAAAAACCTGCTTAGGTTTGAGTGGCCATCTAGGTAAGGTAAGGTATGTTAATTCACTGAGTGATGATTCTGATAATGTCGAATCAGGCGATGATTCAGATTATGCTGAGAGTGATAATGAAGCCGGTAATAATTCAAATAATGACGACAGTGATGATGTAAACAAACCTACTCGTGCGACAGTTGTTCATGAAATTTCTGATTCAGACCGTAATGATAGTGACGGGAATAATGCCAGAGTTGACGGAGATAATAACGATGATGATCAGGTTTCCGAATTCCATGAAATTAAATCTAATCACGACGTCCAATTTCAACCCTCTCTTGTATTTCTCGAGACGCCTGGCCCTAAACTTACATATAACAGGTGTGAGTGGTGATCAGGAAAAGTTGTTTTTTGGAAGAACTATCTATCTCAAGATAGTGATATTTTGTGAAGTGATAAACAATAAGTCAATGTGCACAGAAATATAAAAATTTAGGTGAGTACAATCAAAATACTAGGTAGTATAGAGATCCAAATTTGATTTGTTTATTTTTTTCATAATTGCATGAGAAAATTTATTTTTTTACTTGGCACTGTGAATTATTTTTATGATATTATTACAATGAGTAAAGAAAGGCATCACTTAGCTACAAGGAGGTGTAAACTACAGTGAAATATCTTGAAAAGTGAGGGTAGTACATGTTATTTCAGTCCTGCATAATACGCATTTTCTCTCTGGCAATCTTAGCACACATGAAGAAAAGGAGGCCGGCACTAAGAGGGTTATATAGGTATCTTTCTCATGGGTCAACATCTAGTATTGACGCCCAAATAATATTTGTTTGGCCATAACCATTTAAAACTTCGCCAACAGAAAACAAGTGAAGATCAGTCTTCGTGGTATTTTAAGATTTCTTGCGGATCAAAATCCTAATCACATTCACGTAGTCGATTGAAAACTACTTCCAAGTTAAACAGATTTAATGCATCACCACTAATGATAATAATAATTCGGCAATCTTTATATTTGCTACTAAGGTTAAAATGACTTGAAGCAATTAAGGAGAATTGCATTGATATCCCAATGATGAGCTCATAGGGTAAGATAAGATGGCAAGATCACATCTTTAGAATAATTAAAGAATAACTAACATGAGACGCTCATATCACAAGTTATGCCGACTAAAAATCATTTCAAGTCCTAGGCCACACGTCACTTGGCCTCAGAATTTTGACAAGTTGGTTTTGAAATCAAACCGAGAAATCACTAATTCAATACGGAATAATACCGTATTTGCTCGCGTATATCTCGCCCCCGCGTATATCTCGCACCCCATTTTTTATTTGAAATTTCAGGGGGGAAAAAGTACTCGCATATATCTCGCGTTCATTACTGACGCCATCATATAAATGACCGTAATAACCTTGAGGTAGAAACACGTTTGAATTAGCGATTAGCGCGCCACATCAATTGCAGAAGTAGGCCTACTGTTACATCGCAGAGAAACTCAGTTCAGTCTTCTCGAATCTCAATGATTTCGTCTTTACGCATTGTGTTGCATCAGAGCTCGGCCGCGTGCAAGCATACGGTGCAGCATGAGTGTTAGTACGCTGTACATCGTTCGCCGCGTCTTCGGCCGCAGTTGGCTAAATTCGCAGTCTTGAGACACGTTCTAATTAGCGATTAGCGCGCCACAACAGTTGCTCAAGTAGGCCTACTGTTACATCGCAGTTCAGTCTTCTCGAATCTCAATGATTTAGTCTTTACGCATTGCGTCGCATCAGAGCTCGGCCGCGTGCAAGCATACGCCGCAGCGTGAGTGTTAGCACGCTGTACATCGTTCGCCGCGGTTGGCTAAATTCACCGCCTTGAGACACGTTCGAATTAGCGATTAGCGCGCCACAATAGTTGCGCAAGCAGGCCTACTGTTACATCGCAAATTTGTGTTTTTTCGGGAATACGGTCATTCCCCGCGTATATCTCGCACCGAAAATTTTCACACTTAATTTCGGTCAAAAAAGTGCGAGATATACGCGAGCAAATACGGTACTTCCGTGATATTTATAATAAGTTTCGAAACATTACCTTTGGTTTCCCTCGATATTTTCCCCAGGCTTGAGGAAAAGCCCTGGGGCACGTCCGTACGTTTTCACTGTCCCATTGTCATTTTCACCAAGCAATCCCATTTGCTCCATCTCAACCCTCGACTCCGGTCGCGCATGAGCAGAGACGAATATTGAGAAGAAACAAATGAAGAGCAAGGCGCATTTTGCCGCGCTACCAACTTCCACATTAAAAATCACAGAACTTACTTATGGGACAAAACCCAAGTCACCGATGTTTCAGTTGGTCAGGATATGCCTTTGTTAGATGGCGGCTATAAACAGGCAACATTGTTTAGCTTGGAAGGGGAAACTGAAGAGGCATCACCATCTGTCCATTTTTAAAATGAAATAACACTTGGAGTTTGGGGACACCAACCAGTGCTGTGTGCTCAGATTGTATTAACCCTCTTACTTTCATGTGTGCTAAGATTGCCAGAGAAAATAACATTTACTACCCTCACTTTTCCAGATATTTCATTGTAGTTTACACCTCCTTGTAGCTAAGTGATGTCTCTCTTCACTCATTGTAATAATATCGTAAAAATAATTCACATAATAAATTTGCTGATGCAATTTTGAAGAAAGAAAAAAAAAGTCAGTCAGTCTGAGAGACTAGACTTTATCATCATCATCATCATCTTCCTTCCAAGTATTGGGCCAAATGTCCCGTTACGGTCTTGCACTTTCCCTCCATCTCTTCATCGGACGTCCTATCGATCTATTTCCCCGTGGCTGATAGCGAAGAATCTCCTTTGGAAATCTTCCAGGTTCCATCCTTTGGACATGATGCTTCCAGTTCTCTTGGTAGTCACAAATGTATGCAGTTATTGGTTTCACTTTTAGTTCCTTCAGCACATCCTCGTTTCTCTTATGATCCCATTTAGTATAGCCTGCTGTTCGGCGCATAAAGGTTATTTCGCGTGCTGTGAGTCTGGAGATGTCCTGACATCTTATTGTCCATGCCTCGCTGCCATAGCCAGGGTTGGTCTGGCTAATGTGTTATACAAACGCAAGCGTGTATGCCTTTGGACAAGAGATGGCTTCATGACGTGATTGATGATTCCTGTTGTTCTGGTATAATTAGTTATTTTTGCAGTTATGTCTCGTTCTTCTTGAAAAGATAAATGATATCCTAAATACTTGAATTCGTTAACTCTTTCTAAAATTTTACCATCCAGACAAATTTTACTGGGGATAGGGTCCTTACCCTTAAAGGCCATTACTTTAGTCTTTTCAGTAGAAATGCACATGCTGAATTTTGATGCCACTTTCTGGAGGTTGAAAACTGACCACTGCAGATCATCTTCAGATGCTGCTACCAATGCAACATCATCAGCAAATAGTATAGCATCTAAATTTTTTAGATGCCTGCTGATAGGTATTGAACCATGTCTTTCACACCTCCATTCCTTTATTATAGCATTCATGTAGATTATGAATAGCAATGGAGAGAGTCCACAGCCTTGTCTTACCCCTCTGCTGATTGGCTTCCACTCGGATTTATGATTACTTAACCTTACTGAAATAAGAGTACCACTATACATGTTGGAAACGTTATCAATTAACTGTTGGGGGACACCATCTCTGGCCAATATGTCAATAAGTCTGTTTCTGTCAACAAAATCAAAGGCTTTCTTAAAATCAACAAATGATATGTGTGTTTCCAAATTGAACTCTGCGTTTTTCGATCAAAATTTTTAAGGTGAAGTAGGCATCTGCACATGTGCGACCTTTTCTAAACCCATGTTGTTCATTCCCTATTAACTCAGAGTAATGTTTCAGTAATTTTTCTTTAACAATGTTTGCAAAAAATTTGTATCCAGAGTTAAGTATACTTATTCCTCTATAATTTTCCAAAACTTTCATATTTCCCTTCTTATGAAGAGGAACTACTATTGCCTTTTGCCAATCTTCTGGAGGCCTGTTACCCATCCAGATTAAATTCAATAATCTGAGAAATCTTTTCTTGAAGGCATCGCCTGAATATTTCAACATTTCTGCATTTATCGAATCTTCTCCAGGGGTTTTCCCATTTCGAAGTTTCCTCAAGACCTGTTCTAATTCTTCGAGTGTAATATTTTCCGATGACTTGTTGTTAGATGCTTGTAAAACAAGTTGTTCAATATTTGGACTCGACCAAAGGCTCTGAAAATACTCAAGCCATTCTTTGTGAGACTTTATATCATTTCAAATGACGCATGCTACAAATGCTATATTAGAAAGGCTCAGGAAGGCTCTTTCAACAGACTCCATTACAGCACGAGATTTAGCTTTAGTACATATAATAGCACTATTACTGTCAACAGACTCCATTATTAACACACTTTACGAAAACGGTAAGTAAGCAAGTTTAACGAACGATCCACAGACTCCATTATTAACACACTTTACTACCCTGCACAAATTGTAAACTGTAAGTAAGCAAGCAAGCTTAACAAACGAACTCGCAAGTACAGAGATAGCAAGGATCACGTGAACGCTTCATGATCAACAAGTTGCAAGTCATTCAGTATCTTGCAGCTATTATAGCGCGTAGGCTTCCCGCGCGGGAGGTCCCCTCTGCTGCATGACGTCACGACTCGGTGCATATGCACTGAACAACATGATGACGTCATACACGCCGTAACCATAACACATAACGATGAAGTCGACAAGATCATTTGAAATGATAAAAACAAATTTGGATCTCTATACCACCTAGTATTTTGATCATACTCGCCTAAATTTTTATATTTCTGTGCATATTGACTTATTGTTTACCAGTTTACAAAATATCACTATCATGAGATGGATACAGTAGATCTTCTAAAGATCAACTTTTCCCGATCACTACTCACAACTGTTATATGTACATATCACTGTCGCAAGAGTAGGTTTGTTTACATCATCACTATTTGATTAATTACTTAATTAATTACTCTCAGCATAATCTGAATCATCGCCTGATTCAACATAATCAGAATAATCACTCAGTGAATTGACTTACTCTACCAAATCATCATTTTCAAACACAACACGAAAATAGTCTCCATTATTTGAAACACATGGACTGCTGATTGGCACCAAACAAGTGAAATTTAAAAATTTCTTAACATAAATACAACACGCCACACAGAGGTTCTATTTTGTATTTTGACTCTTAATAATTAATGGGGTACAATAGCCGTTCGGTACTGTGGCTGTACCTATGAATGTGATTATAAGGAAATGAGAAATTTGAAGAAAGAAAATCCGGTGTTGTATTCGAGTTACTAAGTGTACTTAAGAATTAGCAAGTAGTTTTCTTGTCAGTGTGTGCAAAATGATTGTATTCCTGATTCTAGGAGGAGATCAAGCGTGTTGTCCACGACGTGTGTAACTACATGCCCAAGACAGTCATCAAGGAGTGTAATGACTTTGTGGATCAGTACGCAGATCTGGTCATAACACTGCTAGCGCAGAGTCTGGACCCCAAGGAGGTGTGCACCGAGATTGCACTGTGCCGGCCCAAGGCCAAGGTGCAGCTTGCAGGTAAGGTTTACTTTAGTTTAATTATGCCTGCCAGATGGAAATGGTTAATATTATCCATCCATCATCCATTTTCCACTCAGCAAGCCAGGTACGGGTATAAATGAGCCTCTTCCATTTTGTCCGGTCCTCCCACACACTGCGCTCCAATTTCTTCTGCCAACCTGCATCCCTCTTGGCCAAATCTCTCCAGATTTGCTTCTCCCAATTGTCTAGATGCCTTCCCCTTGGTCTCTTAACCTAGGATGACCTGGTCAAAGTATAATCTTGGTGTTCTGTCAGGAGCCATTATCTTTACATGCCCATACCATTTCAATCTAGATAGTTCTAGTGTGTCAAGCAAACTTCTCTCCAAATTGAGCTGTTGTCTAATTTCCTCATTTCGTATTTTTTCTCTCCTGGACTTCTGGAGACAAGATCGGAGGAACTTCATTTCAGCAGCTTGAAGTCTGCTACTGTCAGGTGCTGTTAGAGTGGCTGCTTCAAGTCCATAAGTCAATATTGGCATGAGTTAGGTTTTGTAAAGTGTGATTTTGTATGTTAGAAGAAAGGATTCATCCCACAGTAAATTGTATACCGGGTGATAGAAATGCGATGCCGTTTGTACTCTATTCGTGATTTCATGTGTAATGGTGTTATCTGCAGAGACATAGCTGCCCAAATACTTAAAATTATCAATAATATTTATACTGTCATCACCAAGTCTGAGATGGTCTTCCTACTCATTGCCAAGCCAACTGTCGCCAGTCGGCTGATGCTTAGTACCTTCTTATCGAACTCTGACCTCCAAAGGTCTAGCTTTATTTGTACTTCCGTTTCACTCTCGCCTCACAACATGACGTCCTCGGCAAAGACTAATGCCTGTTGCTCACGGTAAAATTTTCCTTCAAATTTATTTTACAACTAATTTTATAAAAATTTGACGAAAGCAAGCTGTGTTGTTCACGGTACAATCATTTTATAAAATCCGTGGATGTATCAGGATCGCCATCTACCGATAAACTTCTGAACCAAGAATCAGCTGTTCAACACACATTGGTTTGAGAGTATGGCTCCAACAAACAAAGCAAAAATTGCTGCTTTAGCTACAATTATATGTCGTACAGTGGTAAAAAGGAAGAAAAGAAATGCTAGGAAGTCCTGGACTCGGGAATGGATTAAAAGAAGAGAAGAGTAGGTAGAGGAATGCTGTCCTTGGTCGAAAATGTGTTGAGGTTAGAAGATCAGAATTCATATAGGAATTTTCTAAGAATGGAGGAAAGCAGTTTTAAAAAACTCCTATATCTTGTTGGTCCCAAAATTATTCGACAGGACACTAACATGAGGTAAGCCATTTCTCCTAAAATGAGACTGCGAGTGAGTTCGAAGCCCGTTTATATTCGCCTCACATCAGCCTGGCTTGTGTTTGGTCGAATTTGTGAAACATATTCAGCTATTGAGATTTCTGCCTCTGTGGTATATGGGCGTTTTAACCTCATACAAACACTGATATTTCTGGTACCCATCCACTAAAACACTAACAGCTTCCTTAGTCCAGCTGGAGCCAGCCATTTTCGAAGTGTTTGTTTACAAGAGAGCTTCACAATCTTCTCACCACGTGGCGCCAGCATCATCTTCATGTCAGCTTCCCTGATTGGTACGTTTCGTAAAATTAATTTTACGGAATAGAACATGTCCTGTTTTATAGAAAGTTTTATCAAAGGTTTTATAAAACTTGAATTTGACCATGAGCAACAGAAATTTTATAAAATTAAATTATTGTACGATATATTTGAAGGAAAATTTTACCGTGAGCAACGGGCATAATGCATTTGTTGTTTTATCTACCTTCTTTACAGCTTTTATTACCTCATCCATAATATTAATGAAGGGTGTGGGGATAGACATCTACCTTGTTGAACACCACTCTTGGTTTCAAACCACTCTGATCTGAAGACAGCTCCTTGTCTCCTGGTAGAGATGTCTGACATGGGTAATATCTTCAGGCACATTCTTTCGCTTCAAGCTTTCCCAAATATGTTTCCGTGGTATATGGTCATTTGCCTTTTAAACAAAAAAAAAACAGCAATAATCATCTTATTATTCTTCCAGTATTTCTCAAAGAGCATTCTGATCGCAAAATTAAGGTCAGTAGTTGATCTGCCTGGTCTAAATCCATGTTGTTCTTCTAATTTAGGCTCTACATATTTCCTTATTTTGTTTTTAAGTGGACTCATACATTTTCAAGCCATGAGAAAGCAGAGTAATTCCTCTGTAATTGCCACACAATTTTCTGTCTCCTTTTTTAAACAATGGAATGATCACTCCAAGTTTCTAATCGTTGGGAATCTGATTGTCTTCCCACACCTTCCTCAAAACTCTATACATTCAATGTATTCCAATTTCTTCAACTATTTTGACTATATCAATGTTGAATTCCTTTAATCCAGGTGACTTGTTATATTTCATTTTCTTAACGACAGTTTCCACATCAAGCCAAGTTAATGTCTCAGTAGTAGGACCACTGCTTCCGGTAACTGAAGGATGATTATTGTCATTGGTCTTATCATTTCTGTTTAACAATATGTCAAAATATCGCCGGAACTCCTGTACTATGGCTGTTTCATTTCTTGTAATCTGTCCATTTGGCTGCTCAACTGCTCTGAAGGTTTCATAATTCCTTCTCTGGTTTCGGATCATGCTATACAACAGCTTTTTACTTCCATCCTGACAATTTCCTTGCAAGATCTTCCTTACATTTCGGTTGTGACAATTATGCACTTATATAATACTAGCTAATACTTCGCCCGGTATCTTTACCCAGCTTAAGCTCAAAAGGCGCACGGATGGCAGGTCTCAGACACAATTCAGAGAAGCTGAGGTGAACAGCGAAACTCCAAACACATATACTCTTCTCTGAAGTCTTAACTCGACAGTTTGATGCTGGCCGAAGCTGGGCTCGCTCGCAGCCATCTCTTCCTAGGTTTTTTGCTGTCCATTCGTTTGACATGGCCAATGTAAAGTTTTGAAGCCATTTTTCAGTGTTGCCTATGCAAACAGTTATTTGTAACACTTCAGTCGGTCAACTCGAATTTGCCCAAAGACTGGGTACAATGTTTGTAACATATGTACAAAAAATAATGGGAGGAATTTTTTAGGATTGCATGTTTCGATCTTCAAGGGGTCATCTTCAGATCGTGATCACTGAGTTGAGTTTTAAATTTATATACAGTGAGATTCTTTTGCTGGAGCGGAGCTGGCAGCCGACTGCCAGGCGCGCGCACCTTCCGCCAGCCAACCGAGGTCGGGTTGCGCAAGGCGGAGGCGAGCTAACCAGGGTCATTAATGTCATTAAACTTTCATCAACGAGGGTGTGTAGTGTCAGCGCACAGATGAGAAGGTAACATAAACAACAGCTGCAAGATTTAATTAAAGAAGCACAGATGATTTTTTATTTCTTGGGAATCTGGAAGACGTCACGTCACCAGTTCAAGGTTAGAACTTATCTTTTCACAGAAGATACTAAAAATGTTCTCCTTCAGCTGACAGACAGTAACTTTGTAAGTTACATTATGTAGCTACTCTGCACTCCCCTGCGTGTTTACTGTAATTAATCGAAGCACGGACCTAAGCCCGTTTGATGTTCAATTGTGGGTTAATTTAAAATACGTGTACAGATCAATTACCCGTACTCCAGTGGGGCTGGGGAACAATATACGGCAGCAAATATCCCTCACAACAGAAGGGAATTACAACGTAAACGCTAATTTATTTACACGGTACAACGCCTGTCTGTCAGCTGAAAGAGAACACTCTCAGCATCTTATGTGGATAGGTAAGTTCTTTAATCATGATTTGCTGGTGAGTTCACCAATCCGCGGTGCGAGCTCGTTTGGCTGGTGGAAGGCACACGCAGCCGGCCGCCGGCACCGCTCCAGCAAAATAATCTCACTGTACAATGTTATCTAACTACACAAAAGTTCTAGTGCATACAATTGGTGTTTGTATTTTGATTCGCAGTCTGAATGTCGTTATATCAGGTTAGTTAGTTTTATTTAAACAGCTTTGTGAATTATGCAAGAATATTATGTATATTGATGTTAAGTCCTTACCCTTCTCCCAGTGCATTCTAGTGCAAGTATGAGATCTGTAGTTGCTTGGTGTTCTCGGAAACCGTACTTCTCTTCCTGTAGCTGTGAAGATTGTCCTTGTCCAACCCCTTTCTCCTTCTGCATCTCCACATCGTTTTACTTTTCATCTTTCTTATCTGATGAAGTCTGTCCTTGCACAATGGAGTGTGGCAATAGAATAGGAATATTAAAACAAGCAACTTCTGCATGATAGGGAGAGGAAATTAAGACTCTTATTGTTTACAGAATCGTTGGAAGAATGCGCTGTGTGTGATGCAATCCTTACGGGTCTGGACCAGTTGCTAGCAGACCCTTCCATCGAAGACGATACAGCCCGTGCTATGCAGAAAGTTTGTAGCCTTCTGCCCGCACATAGCATGCAGCAGGTACGTGTGGGAACTAATGTTAAGGGGGTCCGGAACGTCCTTTGTTTACAAAGTTAAATCATGCTATGTATAAGGAACATTTTCTCAGAAAGTTGTAGCCTTCTTCCCGCACATAGCATGCAGCAGGTACGTGTGGGAACTAATGTTAAGGGGGTCCGGAACGTCCTTTGTTTACAAAGTTAAATCATGCTATGTATAAGGAACATTTTCTCAGAAAGTTTGTAGCCTTCTGCCCGCACATAGCATGCAGCAGGTACGTGTGGGAACTAATGTTAAGGGGGTCCGGAACGTCCTTTGTTTACAAAGTTAAATCGTGCTATGTATAAGGAACATTTTCTCATAAAGTTTGTAGCCTTCTGCCCGCACATAGCATGCAGCAGGTACGTGTGGGAACTAATGTTAAGGGGGTCCGAAACGTCCTTTGTTTACAAAGTTAAATCGTGCTATGTATAAGGAACATTTTCTCAGAAAGTTTGTAGCCTTCTTCCCGCACATAGCATGCAGCAGGTACGTGTGGGAACTAATGTTAAGGGGGTCCGGAACGTCCTTTGTTTACAAAGTTAAATCATGCTATGTATAAGGAACATTTTCTCATAAAGTTTGTAGCCTTCTGCCCGCACATAGCATGCAGCAGGTACGTGTGGGAACTAATGTTAAGGGGGTCCGGAACTTCCTTTGTTTACAAAGTTAAATCATGCTATGTATAAGGAACATTTTCTCAGAAAGTTTGTAGCCTTCTGCCCGCACATAGCATGCAGCAGGTACGTGTGGGAACTAATGTTGAGGGGGTCCGGAACGTCCTTTGTTTACAAAGTTAAATCATGCTATGTATAAGGAACATTTTCTCATAAAGTTTGTAGCCTTCTGCCCGCACATAGCATGCAGCAGGTACGTGTGGGAACTAATGTTAAGGGGGTCCGGAACGTCCTTTGTTTACAAAGTTAAATCATGCTATGTATAAGGAACATTTTCTCAGAAAGTTTGTAGCCTTCTGCCCGCACATAGCATGCAGCAGGTACGTGTGGGAACTAATGTTAAGGGGGTCCGGAACGTCCTTTGTTTACAAAGTTAAATCATGCTATGTATAAGGAACATTTTCTCAGAAAGTTTGTAGCCTTCTTCCCGCACATAGCATGCAGCAGGTACGTGTGGGAACTAATGTTAAGGGGGTCCGGAACGTCCTTTGTTTACAAAGTCAAATCATGCTATGTATAAGGAACATTTTCTCAGAAAGTTTGTAGCCTTCTGCCCGCACATAGCATGCAGCAGGTACGTGTGGGAACTAATGTTAAGGGGGTCCGGAACGTCCTTTGTTTACAAAGTTAAATCATGCTATGTATAAGGAACATTTTCTCATAAAGTTTGTAGCCTTCTGCCCGCACATAGCATGCAGCAGGTACGTGTGGGAACTAATGTTAAGGGGGTCCGGAACGTCCTTTGTTTACAAAGTTAAATCATGCTATGTATAAGGAACATTTTCTCATAAAGTTTGTAGCCTTCTTCCCGCACATAGCATGCAGCAGGTACGTGTGGGAACTAATGTTAAGGGGGTCCGGAACGTCCTTTGTTTACAAAGTTAAATCATGCTATGTATAAGGAACATTTTCTCATAAAGTTTGTAGCCTTCTGCCCGCACATAGCATGCAGCAGGTACGTGTGGGAACTAATGTTAAGGGGGTCCGGAACGTCCTTTGTTTACAAAGGTAAATCACGCTATGTATAAGGAACATTTTCTCAGAAAGTTTGTAGCCTTCTGCCCGCACATAGCATGCAGCAGGTACGTGTGGGAACTAATGTTAAGGGGGTCCGGAACGTCCTTTGTTTACAAAGTTAAATCGTGCTATGTATAAGGAACATTTTCTCAGAAAGTTTGTAGCCTTCTGCCCGCACATAGCATGCAGCAGGTACGTGTGGGAACTAATGTTAAGGGGGTCCGGAACGTCCTTTGTTTACAAAGTTAAATCGTGCTATGTATAAGGAACATTTTCTCAGAAAGTTTGTAGCCTTCTGCCCGCACATAGCATGCAGCAGGTACGTGTGGGAACTAATGTTAAGGGGGTCCGGAATGTCCTTTGTTTACAAAGTTAAATCATGCTATGTATAAGGAACATTTTCTCAGAAAGTTTGTAGCCTTCTTCCCGCACATAGCATGCAGCAGGTACGTGTGGGAACTAATGTTAAGGGGGTCCGGAACGTCCTTTGTTTACAAAGTTAAATCATGCTATGTATAAGGAACATTTTCTCAGAAAGTTTGTAGCCTTCTGCCCGCACATAGCATGCAGCAGGTACGTGTGGGAACTAATGTTAAGGGGGTCCGGAACGTCCTTTGTTTACAAAGGTAAATCACGGTATGTATAAGAAACATTTTCTCAGAAAGTTTGTAGCCTTCTTCCCGCACATAGCATGCAGCAGGTACGTGTGGGAACTAATGTTAAGGGGGTCCGGAACGTCCTTTGTTTACAAAGTTAAATCATGCTATGTATAAGGAACATTTTCTCAGAAAGTTTGTAGCCTTCTTCCCGCACATAGCATGCAGCAGGTACGTGTGGGAACTAATGTTAAGGGGGTCCGCAACGTCCTTTGTTTACAAAGGTAAATCATGCTATGTATAAGGAACATTTTCTCATAAAGTTTGTAGCCTTCTTCCCGCACATAGCATGCAGCAGGTACGTGTGGGAACTAATGTTAAGGGGGTCCGGAACGTCCTTTGTTTACAAAGGTAAATCACGGTATGTATAAGGAACATTTTCTCAGAACGTTTGTAGCCTTCTGCCCGCTCATAGCATGCAGCAGGTACGTGTGGGAACTAATGTTAAGGGGGTCCGGAACGTCCTTTGTTTACAAAGTTAAATCATGCTATGTATAAGGAACATTTTCTCAGAAAGTTTGTAGCCTTCTTACCGCACATAGCATGCAGCAGGTACGTGTGGGAACTAATGTTAAGGGGGTCTGGAACGTCCTTTGTTTACAAAGTTAAATCATGCTATGTATAAGGAACATTTTCTCAGAAAGTTTGTAGCCTTCTTCCCGCACATAGCATGCAGTAGGTACGTGTGGGAACTAATGTTAAGGGGGTCCGGAACGTCCTTTGTTTACAAAGTTAAATCATGCTATGTATAAGGAACATTTTCTCAGAAAGTTTGTAGCCTTCTGCCCGCACATAGCATGCAGCAGGTACGTGTGGGAACTAATGTTAAGGGGGTCCGGAACGTCCTTGGTTTACAAAGGTAAATCACGCTATGTATAAGGAACATTTTCTCAGAAAGTTTGTAGCCTTCTTCCCGCATATAGCATGCAGCAGGTACGCGTGGGAACTAATGTTAAGGGGGTCCGGAACGTCCTTTGTTTACAAAGTTAAATCATGCTATGTATAAGGAACATTTTCTCAGAAAGTTTGTAGCCTTCTGCCCGCACATAGCATGCAGCAGGTACGTGTGGGAACTAATGTTAAGGGGGTCCGGAACGTCCTTTGTTTACAAAGTTAAATCATGCTATGTATAAGGAACATTTTCTCATAAAGTTTGTAGCCTTCTTCCCGCACATAGCATGCAGCAGGTACGTGTGGGAACTAATGTTAAGGGGGTCCGGAACGTCCTTTGTTTACAAAGTTAAATCATGCTATGTATAAGGAACATTTTCTCAGAAAGTTTGTAGCCTTCTTCCCGCACATAGCATGCAGCAGGTACGTGTGGGAACTAATGTTAAGGGGGTCCGGAACGTCCTTTGTTTACAAAGTTAAATCATGCTATGTATAAGGAACATTTTCTCAGAAAGTTTGTAGCCTTCTTCCCGCACATAGCATGCAGCAGGTACGTGTGGGAACTAATGTTAAGGGGGTCCGGAACGTCCTTTGTTTACAAAGTTAAATCATGCTATGTATAAGGAACATTTTCTCAGAAAGTTTGTAGCCTTCTTCCCGCACATAGCATGCAGCAGGTACGTGTGGGAACTAATGTTAAGGGGGTCCGGAACGTCCTTTGTTTACAAAGTTAAATCATGCTATGTATAAGGAACATTTTCTCAGAAAGTTTGTAGCCTTCTTCCCGCACATAGCATGCAGCAGGTACGTGTGGGAACTAATGTTAAGGGGGTCCGGAACGTCCTTTGTTTACAAAGTTAAATCATGCTATGTATAAGGAACATTTTCTCATAAAGTTTGTAGCCTTCTTCCCGCACATAGCATGCAGCAGGTACGTGTGGGAACTAATGTTAAGGGGGTCCGCAACGTCCTTTGTTTACAAAGTTAAATCATGCTATGTATAAGGAACATTTTCTCAGAAAGTTTGTAGCCTTCTGCCCGCACATAGCATGCAGCAGGTACGTGTGGGAACTAATGTTAAGGGGGTCCGGAACGTCCTTTGTTTACAAAGTTAAATCATGCTATGTATAAGGAACATTTTCTCAGAAAGTTTGTAGCCTTCTGCCTGCACATAGCATGCAGCAGGTACGTGTGGGAACTAATGTTAAGGGGGTCCGGAACGTCCTTTGTTTACAGAGTTAAATCATGCTATGTATAAGGAACATTTTCTCAGAAAGTTTGTAGCCTTCTTTCCGCACATAGCATGCAGCAGGTACGTGTGGGAACTAATGTTAAGGGGGTCCGGAACGTCCTTTGTTTACAAAGTTAAATCATGCTATGTATAAGGAACATTTTCTCATAAAGTTTGTAGCCTTCTGCCCGCACATAGCATGCAGCAGGTACGTGTGGGAACTAATGTTAAGGGGGTCCGGAACGTCCTTTGTTTACAAAGGTAAATCACGGTATGTATAAGAAACATTTTCTCAGAAAGTTTGTAGCCTTCTTCCCGCACATAGCATGCAGCAGGTACGTGTGGGAACTAATGTTAAGGGGGTCCGGAACGTCCTTTGTTTACAAAGTTAAATCATGCTATGTATAAGGAACATTTTCTCAGAAAGTTTGTAGCCTTCTTCCCGCACATAGCATGCAGCAGGTACGTGTGGGAACTAATGTTAAGGGGGTCCGCAACGTCCTTTGTTTACAAAGGTAAATCATGCTATGTATAAGGAACATTTTCTCATAAAGTTTGTAGCCTTCTTCCCGCACATAGCATGCAGCAGGTACGTGTGGGAACTAATGTTAAGGGGGTCCGGAACGTCCTTTGTTTACAAAGGTAAATCACGGTATGTATAAGGAACATTTTCTCAGAACGTTTGTAGCCTTCTGCCCGCACATAGCATGCAGCAGGTACGTGTGGGAACTAATGTTAAGGGGGTCCGGAACGTCCTTTGTTTACAAAGTTAAATCATGCTATGTATAAGGAACATTTTCTCAGAAAGTTTGTAGCCTTCTTCCCGCACATAGCATGCAGCAGGTACGTGTGGGAACTAATGTTAAGGGGGTCTGGAACGTCCTTTGTTTACAAAGTTAAATCATGCTATGTATAAGGAACATTTTCTCAGAAAGTTTGTAGCCTTCTTCCCGCACATAGCATGCAGTAGGTACGTGTGGGAACTAATGTTAAGGGGGTCCGGAACGTCCTTTGTTTACAAAGTTAAATCATGCTATGTATAAGGAACATTTTCTCAGAAAGTTTGTAGCCTTCTGCCCGCACATAGCATGCAGCAGGTACGTGTGGGAACTAATGTTAAGGGGGTCCGGAACGTCCTTTGTTTACAAAGGTAAATCACGCTATGTATAAGGAACATTTTCTCAGAAAGTTTGTAGCCTTCTTCCCGCATATAGCATGCAGCAGGTACGCGTGGGAACTAATGTTAAGGGGGTCCGGAACGTCCTTTGTTTACAAAGTTAAATCATGCTATGTATAAGGAACATTTTCTCAGAAAGTTTGTAGCCTTCTTCCCGCACATAGCATGCAGCAGGTACGTGTGGGAACTAATGTTAAGGGGGTCCGGAACGTCCTTTGTTTACAAAGTTAAATCATGCTATGTATAAGGAACATTTTCTCAGAAAGTTTGTAGCCTTCTTCCCGCACATAGCATGCAGCAGGTACGTGTGGGAACTAATGTTAAGGGGGTCCGGAACGTCCTTTGTTTACAAAGTCAAATCATGCTATGTATAAGGAACATTTTCTCAGAAAGTTTGTAGCCTTCTGCCCGCACATAGCATGCAGCAGGTACGTGTGGGAACTAATGTTAAGGGGGTCCGGAACGTCCTTTGTTTACAAAGTTAAATCATGCTATGTATAAGGAACATTTTCTCATAAAGTTTGTAGCCTTCTGCCCGCACATAGCATGCAGCAGGTACGTGTGGGAACTAATGTTAAGGGGGTCCGGAACGTCCTTTGTTTACAAAGTTAAATCATGCTATGTATAAGGAACATTTTCTCATAAAGTTTGTAGCCTTCTTCCCGCACATAGCATGCAGCAGGTACGTGTGGGAACTAATGTTAAGGGGGTCCGGAACGTCCTTTGTTTACAAAGTTAAATCATGCTATGTATAAGGAACATTTTCTCATAAAATTTGTAGCCTTCTGCCCGCACATAGCATGCAGCAGGTACGTGTGGGAACTAATGTTAAGGGGGTCCGGAACGTCCTTTGTTTACAAAGGTAAATCACGCTATGTATAAGGAACATTTTCTCAGAAAGTTTGTAGCCTTCTGCCCGCACATAGCATGCAGCAGGTACGTGTGGGAACTAATGTTAAGGGGGTCCGGAACGTCCTTTGTTTACAAAGTTAAATCGTGCTATGTATAAGGAACATTTTCTCAGAAAGTTTGTAGCCTTCTGCCCGCACATAGCATGCAGCAGGTACGTGTGGGAACTAATGTTAAGGGGGTCCGGAACGTCCTTTGTTTACAAAGTTAAATCGTGCTATGTATAAGGAACATTTTCTCAGAAAGTTTGTAGCCTTCTGCCCGCACATAGCATGCAGCAGGTACGTGTGGGAACTAATGTTAAGGGGGTCCGGAATGTCCTTTGTTTACAAAGTTAAATCATGCTATGTATAAGGAACATTTTCTCAGAAAGTTTGTAGCCTTCTTCCCGCACATAGCATGCAGCAGGTACGTGTGGGAACTAATGTTAAGGGGGTCCGGAACGTCCTTTGTTTACAAAGTTAAATCATGCTATGTATAAGGAACATTTTCTCAGAAAGTTTGTAGCCTTCTTCCCGCACATAGCATGCAGCAGGTACGTGTGGGAACTAATGTTAAGGGGGTCCGGAACGTCCTTTGTTTACAAAGTTAAATCATGCTATGTATAAGGAACATTTTCTCAGAAAGTTTGTAGCCTTCTTCCCGCACATAGCATGCAGCAGGTACGTGTGGGAACTAATGTTAAGGGGGTCCGGAACGTCCTTTGTTTACAAAGTTAAATCATGCTATGTATAAGGAACATTTTCTCATAAAGTTTGTAGCCTTCTTCCCGCACATAGCATGCAGCAGGTACGTGTGGGAACTAATGTTAAGGGGGTCCGCAACGTCCTTTGTTTACAAAGTTAAATCATGCTATGTATAAGGAACATTTTCTCAGAAAGTTTGTAGCCTTCTGCCCGCACATAGCATGCAGCAGGTACGTGTGGGAACTAATGTTAAGGGGGTCCGGAACGTCCTTTGTTTACAAAGTTAAATCATGCTATGTATAAGGAACATTTTCTCAGAAAGTTTGTAGCCTTCTGCCTGCACATAGCATGCAGCAGGTACGTGTGGGAACTAATGTTAAGGGGGTCCGGAACGTCCTTTGTTTACAGAGTTAAATCATGCTATGTATAAGGAACATTTTCTCAGAAAGTTTGTAGCCTTCTTCCCGCACATAGCATGCAGCAGGTACGTGTGGGAACTAATGTTAAGGGGGTCCGGAACGTCCTTTGTTTACAAAGTTAAATCATGCTATGTATAAGGAACATTTTCTCATAAAGTTTGTAGCCTTCTGCCCGCACATAGCATGCAGCAGGTACGTGTGGGAACTAATGTTAAGGGGGTCCGGAACGTCCTTTGTTTACAAAGGTAAATCACGGTATGTATAAGAAACATTTTCTCAGAAAGTTTGTAGCCTTCTTCCCGCACATAGCATGCAGCAGGTACGTGTGGGAACTAATGTTAAGGGGGTCCGGAACGTCCTTTGTTTACAAAGTTAAATCATGCTATGTATAAGGAACATTTTCTCAGAAAGTTTGTAGCCTTCTTCCCGCACATAGCATGCAGCAGGTACGTGTGGGAACTAATGTTAAGGGGGTCCGCAACGTCCTTTGTTTACAAAGGTAAATCATGCTATGTATAAGGAACATTTTCTCATAAAGTTTGTAGCCTTCTTCCCGCACATAGCATGCAGCAGGTACGTGTGGGAACTAATGTTAAGGGGGTCCGGAACGTCCTTTGTTTACAAAGGTAAATCACGGTATGTATAAGGAACATTTTCTCAGAACGTTTGTAGCCTTCTGCCCGCACATAGCATGCAGCAGGTACGTGTGGGAACTAATGTTAAGGGGGTCCGGAACGTCCTTTGTTTACAAAGTTAAATCATGCTATGTATAAGGAACATTTTCTCAGAAAGTTTGTAGCCTTCTTCCCGCACATAGCATGCAGCAGGTACGTGTGGGAACTAATGTTAAGGGGGTCTGGAACGTCCTTTGTTTACAAAGTTAAATCATGCTATGTATAAGGAACATTTTCTCAGAAAGTTTGTAGCCTTCTTCCCGCACATAGCATGCAGTAGGTACGTGTGGGAACTAATGTTAAGGGGGTCCGGAACGTCCTTTGTTTACAAAGTTAAATCATGCTATGTATAAGGAACATTTTCTCAGAAAGTTTGTAGCCTTCTGCCCGCACATAGCATGCAGCAGGTACGTGTGGGAACTAATGTTAAGGGGGTCCGGAACGTCCTTTGTTTACAAAGGTAAATCACGCTATGTATAAGGAACATTTTCTCAGAAAGTTTGTAGCCTTCTTCCCGCATATAGCATGCAGCAGGTACGCGTGGGAACTAATGTTAAGGGGGTCCGGAACGTCCTTTGTTTACAAAGTTAAATCATGCTATGTATAAGGAACATTTTCTCAGAAAGTTTGTAGCCTTCTGCCCGCACATAGCATGCAGCAGGTACGTGTGGGAACTAATGTTAAGGGGGTCCGGAACGTCCTTTGTTTACAAAGTTAAATCATGCTATGTATAAGGAACATTTTCTCATAAAGTTTGTAGCCTTCTTCCCGCACATAGCATGCAGCAGGTACGTGTGGGAACTAATGTTAAGGGGGTCCGGAACGTCCTTTGTTTACAAAGTTAAATCATGCTATGTATAAGGAACATTTTCTCAGAAAGTTTGTAGCCTTCTTCCCGCACATAGCATGCAGCAGGTACGTGTGGGAACTAATGTTAAGGGGGTCCGGAACGTCCTTTGTTTACAAAGTTAAATCATGCTATGTATAAGGAACATTTTCTCAGAAAGTTTGTAGCCTTCTTCCCGCACATAGCATGCAGCAGGTACGTGTGGGAACTAATGTTAAGGGGGTCCGGAACGTCCTTTGTTTACAAAGTTAAATCATGCTATGTATAAGGAACATTTTCTCAGAAAGTTTGTAGCCTTCTTCCCGCACATAGCATGCAGCAGGTACGTGTGGGAACTAATGTTAAGGGGGTCCGGAACGTCCTTTGTTTACAAAGTTAAATCATGCTATGTATAAGGAACATTTTCTCATAAAGTTTGTAGCCTTCTTCCCGCACATAGCATGCAGCAGGTACGTGTGGGAACTAATGTTAAGGGGGTCCGCAACGTCCTTTGTTTACAAAGTTAAATCATGCTATGTATAAGGAACATTTTCTCAGAAAGTTTGTAGCCTTCTGCCCGCACATAGCATGCAGCAGGTACGTGTGGGAACTAATGTTAAGGGGGTCCGGAACGTCCTTTGTTTACAAAGTTAAATCATGCTATGTATAAGGAACATTTTCTCAGAAAGTTTGTAGCCTTCTGCCTGCACATAGCATGCAGCAGGTACGTGTGGGAACTAATGTTAAGGGGGTCCGGAACGTCCTTTGTTTACAGAGTTAAATCATGCTATGTATAAGGAACATTTTCTCAGAAAGTTTGTAGCCTTCTTCCCGCACATAGCATGCAGCAGGTACGTGTGGGAACTAATGTTAAGGGGGTCCG
Organism: Meconema thalassinum; assembly: GCA_946902985.2. Classification (NCBI taxonomy): domain Eukaryota; kingdom Metazoa; phylum Arthropoda; class Insecta; order Orthoptera; family Tettigoniidae; genus Meconema; species Meconema thalassinum. The sequence goes on along the minus strand of OX336396.1, from coordinate 291,230,982 downwards.
GAACGTCCTTTGTTTACAAAGTTAAATCATGCTATGTATAAGGAACATTTTCTCATAAAGTTTGTAGCCTTCTGCCCGCACATAGCATGCAGCAGGTACGTGTGGGAACTAATGTTAAGGGGGTCCGGAACGTCCTTTGTTTACAAAGGTAAATCACGGTATGTATAAGAAACATTTTCTCAGAAAGTTTGTAGCCTTCTTCCCGCACATAGCATGCAGCAGGTACGTGTGGGAACTAATGTTAAGGGGGTCCGGAACGTCCTTTGTTTACAAAGTTAAATCATGCTATGTATAAGGAACATTTTCTCAGAAAGTTTGTAGCCTTCTTCCCGCACATAGCATGCAGCAGGTACGTGTGGGAACTAATGTTAAGGGGGTCCGGAACGTCCTTTGTTTACAAAGGTAAATCATGCTATGTATAAGGAACATTTTCTCATAAAGTTTGTAGCCTTCTTCCCGCACATAGCATGCAGCAGGTACGTGTGGGAACTAATGTTAAGGGGGTCCGGAACGTCCTTTGTTTACAAAGGTAAATCACGGTATGTATAAGGAACATTTTCTCAGAACGTTTGTAGCCTTCTGCCCGCACATAGCATGCAGCAGGTACGTGTGGGAACTAATGTTAAGGGGGTCCGGAACGTCCTTTGTTTACAAAGTTAAATCATGCTATGTATAAGGAACATTTTCTCAGAAAGTTTGTAGCCTTCTTCCCGCACATAGCATGCAGCAGGTACGTGTGGGAACTAATGTTAAGGGGGTCTGGAACGTCCTTTGTTTACAAAGTTAAATCATGCTATGTATAAGGAACATTTTCTCAGAAAGTTTGTAGCCTTCTTCCCGCACATAGCATGCAGTAGGTACGTGTGGGAACTAATGTTAAGGGGGTCCGGAACGTCCTTTGTTTACAAAGTTAAATCATGCTATGTATAAGGAACATTTTCTCAGAAAGTTTGTAGCCTTCTGCCCGCACATAGCATGCAGCAGGTACGTGTGGGAACTAATGTTAAGGGGGTCCGGAACGTCCTTTGTTTACAAAGGTAAATCACGCTATGTATAAGGAACATTTTCTCAGAAAGTTTGTAGCCTTCTTCCCGCATATAGCATGCAGCAGGTACGCGTGGGAACTAATGTTAAGGGGGTCCGGAACGTCCTTTGTTTACAAAGTTAAATCATGCTATGTATAAGGAACATTTTCTCAGAAAGTTTGTAGCCTTCTGCCCGCACATAGCATGCAGCAGGTACGTGTGGGAACTAATGTTAAGGGGGTCCGGAACGTCCTTTGTTTACAAAGTTAAATCATGCTATGTATAAGGAACATTTTCTCATAAAGTTTGTAGCCTTCTTCCCGCACATAGCATGCAGCAGGTACGTGTGGGAACTAATGTTAAGGGGGTCCGGAACGTCCTTTGTTTACAAAGTTAAATCATGCTATGTATAAGGAACATTTTCTCAGAAAGTTTGTAGCCTTCTTCCCGCACATAGCATGCAGCAGGTACGTGTGGGAACTAATGTTAAGGGGGTCCGGAACGTCCTTTGTTTACAAAGTTAAATCATGCTATGTATAAGGAACATTTTCTCAGAAAGTTTGTAGCCTTCTTCCCGCACATAGCATGCAGCAGGTACGTGTGGGAACTAATGTTAAGGGGGTCCGGAACGTCCTTTGTTTACAAAGTTAAATCATGCTATGTATAAGGAACATTTTCTCAGAAAGTTTGTAGCCTTCTTCCCGCACATAGCATGCAGCAGGTACGTGTGGGAACTAATGTTAAGGGGGTCCGGAACGTCCTTTGTTTACAAAGTTAAATCATGCTATGTATAAGGAACATTATCTCATAAAGTTTGTAGCCTTCTGCCCGCACATAGCATGCAGCAGGTACGTATGGGAACTAATGTTAAGGGGGTCCGGAACGTCCTTTGTTTACAAAGTTAAATCATGCTATGTATAAGGAACATTTTCTCAGAAAGTTTGTAGCCTTCTGCCCGCACATAGCATGCAGCAGGTACGTGTGGGAACTAATGTTAAGGGGGTCCGGAACGTCCTTTGTTTACAAAGTTAAATCATGCTATGTATAAGGAACATTTTCTCAGAAAGTTTGTAGCCTTCTGCCCGCACATAGCATGCAGCAGGTACGTGTGGGAACTAATGTTAAGGGGGTCCGGAACGTCCTTTGTTTACAAAGGTAAATCATGCTATGTATAAGGAACATTTTCTCAGAAAGTTTGTAGCCTTCTTCCCGCACATAGCATGCAGCAGGTACGTGTGGGAACTAATGTTAAGGGGGTCCGGAACGTCCTTTGTTTACAAAGTTAAATCGTGCTATGTATAAGGAACATTTTCTCAGAAAGTTTGTAGCCTTCTGCCCGCACATAGCATGCAGCAGGTACGTGTGGGAACTAATGTTAAGGGGGTCCGGAACGTCCTTTGTTTACAAAGTTAAATCATGCTATGTATAAGGAACATTTTCTCATAAAGTTTGTAGCCTTCTTCCCGCACATAGCATGCAGCAGGTACGTGTGGGAACTAATGTTAAGGGGGTCCGGAACGTCCTTTGTTTACAAAGTTAAATCATGCTATGTATAAGGAACATTTTCTCATAAAGTTTGTAGCCTTCTTCCCGCACATAGCATGCAGCAGGTACGTGTGGGAACTAATGTTAAGGGGGTCCGGAACGTCCTTTGTTTACAAAGTTAAATCGTGCTATGTATAAGGAACATTTTCTCAGAAAGTTTGTAGCCTTCTGCCCGCACATAGCATGCAGCAGGTACGTGTGGGAACTAATGTTAAGGGGGTCCGGAACGTCCTTTGTTTACAAAGTTAAATCATGCTATGTATAAGGAACATTTTCTCATAAAGTTTGTAGCCTTCTTCCCGCACATAGCATGCAGCAGGTACGTGTGGGAACTAATGTTAAGGGGGTCCGGAACGTCCTTTGTTTACAAAGTTAAATCATGCTATGTATAAGGAACATTTTCTCAGAAAGTTTGTAGCCTTCTTCCCGCACATAGCATGCAGCAGGTACGTGTGGGAACTAATGTTAAGGGGGTCCGGAACGTCCTTTGTTTACAAAGTTAAATCATGCTATGTATAAGGAACATTTTCTCAGAAAGTTTGTAGCCTTCTTCCCGCACATAGCATGCAGCAGGTACGTGTGGGAACTAATGTTAAGGGGGTCCGGAACGTCCTTTGTTTACAAAGTTAAATCATGCTATGTATAAGGAACATTATCTCATAAAGTTTGTAGCCTTCTGCCCGCACATAGCATGCAGCAGGTAAGTATGGGAACTAATGTTAAGGGGGTCCGGAACGTCCTTTGTTTACAAAGTTAAATCATGCTATGTATAAGGAACATTTTCTCAGAAAGTTTGTAGCCTTCTGCCCGCACATAGCATGCAGCAGGTACGTGTGGGAACTAATGTTAAGGGGGTCCGGAACGTCCTTTGTTTACAAAGTTAAATCATGCTATGTATAAGGAACATTTTCTCATAAAGTTTCTAGCCTTCTGCCCGCACATAGCATGCAGCAGGTACGTGTGGGAACTAATGTTAAGGGGGTCCGGAACGTCCTTTGTTTACAAAGTTAAATCATGCTATGTATAAGGAACATTATCTCATAAAGTTTGTAGCCTTCTGCCCGCACATAGCATGCAGCAGGTAAGTATGGGAACTAATGTTAAGGGGGTCCGGTACGTCCTTTGTTTACAAAGTTAAATCATGCTATGTATAAGGAACATTTTCTCAGAAAGTTTGTAGCCTTCTGCCCGCACATAGCATGCAGCAGGTACGTGTGGGAACTAATGTTAAGGGGGTCCGGAACGTCCTTTGTTTACAAAGTTAAATCATGCTATGTATAAGGAACATTTTCTCATAAAGTTTCTAGCCTTCTGCCCGCACATAGCATGCAGCAGGTACGTGTGGGAACTAATGTTAAGGGGGTCCGGAACGTCCTTTGTTTACAAAGTTAAATCATGCTATGTATAAGGAACATTTTCTCATAAAGTTTGTAGCCTTCTGCCCGCACATAGCATGCAGCAGGTACGTGTGGGAACTAATGTTAAGGAATGCAGGTGTGTTCTTGAGGCATTGATGTCCGAGCTGATCCATTTTATTAAGATAAAGCAAATGGCGCTCTGAAATGTGCAACGTGCAAGCCGTACAGCATTAATGATACTGAAGGTCTTCTGTTACCTTGGGCCTGACCTGGAATCTGTTGTAGGTTAGAAGTAGAGATAGCGAACGTTTAAAATTGTAATGGCACAAATCTGACCTTCTGTGGGTTAATAGTGGAATATAATTTAATTTTACCAAGTTTCATTCTTTTAATTTGATTTGGGATTCATAACCTTATAGTTGATTGCTGTATGCTCAACATCCCACCACCTGGGTTTGTTATATTTATAGACGATTTGTTATATAAATAAAGCTAAAAAGTACTTTTCTAGATATGAATAGACAATGTTCATTTTGCATTCTCCACTGATTTCTCCTTTGTTTGGAATGATTTTTGATATGATGCAAGTATTTTCTACATTGTGGAGTTATAGGTTACATTTCATGTCGTCCAGCAATTTCTCATGGAATAATAATTCAATGCCCCTCGTCCCTGGACCCCTTGAAACGAGAATAATAAGGGTTAGACATACTTTTCATGATTTAGTTAATTATCCATTGTATTGCATTTACTGTAAGTTAAGTATATGTACGAATCACATTTATTTTATAAATGCTTCGCTGTTTATCCAATCCTGAGCCTGTCTTAATTAGTTTCCGTGCTTATTAATTTTGACCCTGTTCATTTGTGACTAATTTTTAAATGCTACAATGCTATTTTCTCGTGTCATAATGGGTGACGGGCCCCGAGAAATCTCATAGTACGCTAGCAAACCGTTTTGTTGGTGACGGGCCCCAAGAAATCTCGTAGTACGCTAGCAAACCGTTGTGTTGGTGACGGGCCCCAAGAAATCTCGTAGTACGCTAGCAAACCGTTGTGTTGGTGACAGGCCCCGAGAAATATCTGTTTTATTCACGACAACATTGTCGGTAATCTTGCAGCATCTCTTGACCCTGTAATGAACTATTCTGCACTAGCACATTGAGTAGAATATCTGTAGATGTAAATTGGCCACTTGCTGTTTAATCACGGCCTTTTATTATTCTTTGATGTAGTTTCAAAACATCTACTTTCTTTCTGCTGGTTCAGTCAATGAAAATATGGAGGGCTTGCATACCGTAATAAGATGAGATTTTAGAAGAATTTTTGTTCAAATGGACCCAGTTATTATAGTGGAAACTAAATGAGAGAGTGCAGGCCTCTAGGCACCATGGACACCCGCAGGATTTCTTCCAGGCGGGGGGGGTGGCAAAGAAGTAATATTTTTAATTCCATTACCTGTCACTAGGTGTAGATGAGACGTAACCCCCCTGCCCTCGCCCTGTTTTTTTCATTTCTTACTTGCTTCGTGATATTCATTATTTGGCTGGTCTAAAACTGTTTGGTACATTATCTTTATGGCATGAATGGGAGGAATAGTTCTTTGTGAATCATCATCATAATGTTCATTTCTTAAAAACAGGTTAAAAGTAGTTGTATCACCAAGTATCAACAAAAATAAAAATCAAGAGGTTCATTAAAATGGTAATGTTAGTCCAGTTCGCCGATGTTCTAAGTAACTGGAGATATTTTCAAATAATTCCAAATCACTAAGTTAAAATTACTAAAAACTGGAATTATCCATACATCTAAATCAGTTAACCATCAAATTTATGAAACAAACTGGTGTGACAATGAACGGCCCCTCCGCGGGCGCCCATGCTAGGCACCGTAATATAACATACGTACCGTACTTTGATTGTTGACCAATCTAACCTCAAATATACTGCATCTGTTTTTTCTGTAAGTTGCCACTGCACATTGTGTCATGTTTCCAAATACATCGCACTCTAGAGTACTACTAGGAGTATTAGTGTTTACTCATACCAAATTAAAAAATAGTATCTGGATTATTTCAACAATTAAGTATGTTTTTATAATCTGGTGCACTTGGCAGAAAAATGTCCAGTCTACAGGCTATCTGACATGTCCTGACATCCGGTCACCAATGTCTTAAAGTTTGAATTATCCAGGGTTTTGAAATGGTGTATTTGCTCGCATGTAAGAACCGTTTTTATCTCAAAAAATAATAGCGTATCTAGATATCCATTAAATAACTATACATGCCAACATCCTCGAAAATACATTTCAAAACAGAAAATGTATTATTCAGGTTTAAAAGATGCAATTATGGACCATTATGCAATATTAGTCTGATATAAATATCCTGCGATCGTGGCAAGTATTGGTACACATGCGTGGTAGGGCAGGCTTAATTTCGTGTTCACTGCGTCTGAAATAAATTGAAAATGCCGTTTGGGATATTGAAAGTACATCCAATATTATTAGGTGAGAAATATAGTCACTTTCTCTGACTGTATACCAGGCCACTGTAATTTGACTGAACGACCCTATATTGGCAATGCCAGAAGAGTGAGAGGGATGACAGTGTGTGACGCCTGGCTAGGAATGCGGCCTTGGGGCAGGGATTTCTGAGTATTTCTGTTACAACAGCTAACCCCAAACTTTCTTTAGGTAGGAAAGAATGCATATGCTTTTACTGTCCCAAAATACCATAACAGCAATCGGTACACTCCTGATTGCAGGAACGTCTGCGGAATACCGTATCAAAACTCTGTAGTAAACGTGTATTCTTAGTTACCCGTATTTCGTTAATGGTTGATTGTTTCTTTTTTCAGTTTAGGGGCTGCGACAACGCGGTCATGTAGCCCCGTGTACTTTGGGTGTGTGTAGAATCTGTCTAATAACCGGTGTTTTATTTATTTATTTATTTATTTATTTACATAGGTCCCAATGAGCCTGAGCTCGTGTTAGGGACAATCAAGTAATATAGTTACAGCATGGCATATATATAATTATTGTAACATTATTGTTTAGTTTAATAGTAACTTAGATTGCTAGTGACTAACTTTACAGAGATAATACGGTATGATACATTGCATTGCTTAAGGCTATTGTACATGGGCTATTCATTCCTTAATAGGAAGTCTTTTGTTTTCCTCTTAAATGTTTTTATAGAGAAACTTTCCCTTATGCCTAATGGTAGCGAGTTATATTCTTTTATTATAGAGGACATAATTCCTTTAGTTCCAAATTTAATGGATTGGGAATGGCTGGTGAATATTTGATTTACTCCTCTTGTTGCATAATGATGAATGTCATTTGCATGGGTAAAATGAATGTGTGTGTATCAATTTGTTTTCTAATTTGTATACAAATACTGTTGCTGACATAGCTATTTGTTTTTGCAGTGGCATAATTTTAGTTCCTGAGTACAATTCATTTGAGGGTGTGAGCCAAGGTAATCCAAAGATAGATTTTATAGCACGTTTCTGGAGTATCTCAAGTTCTTTTATCAGCTCCTTCTTACAATATCCCCATATGAAATTCATGTACATTAGATGTGAATGTATCAGAGCAAAGTACATATTTTTCAATTGTTGGCTAGTAAGACAGCTATATCTTAATCTGAAAATAATACCAATTAAAGGGCTGATTTTATGTTTTACATTTTCTACATGATTTTCCCAGGTTAGTGTACTATCTAGTGTGATACCTAAGTATGTTGCCGATTTAACCCTTTCTATTTCTTTGTTGGCTATGTTGACTATGTTTGTGGTCTCAATCTTGTATGATGGTTTATGGAAGAACAAATATTTTGTTTTAGTGATATTGATAACCATTTTGTGTGCTCTCAACCAATCCACCAGCTTATTGAGATCATAATTAATATTTAGCATAATTTCCTGTTCAGATGTTCCCAGATAGAGTATAAAAATATCATCTGCAAATAGTTTAAGCTTGCCTTTCAATTCTAATAATACTATATCATTAATATAGGCCAAGAAAAGAATTGGTCCTAAGACAGAATCTTGAGGTACTCCTGTGTCAATTCTCATTTGAGATCCTTTTACATTATCGATTGCAACATATTGTTTTCTGTTAGTGAGGTAGTTCTTGAACCAATCATGTGCCACTCCTCTGATGCCTGCAAATTCTAGTTTATTAAGGAGAATCTTATGGTTAACCAGATCGAAGGCTTTTTGAAGGTCAATTAGTACACCAGCAGCTAGTTTGTTTTCATCTAATGCCTTTTCTACATCAGTTACTACTTCAAATATAGCACTATCAGCTCCTCTATTTGGAATAAACCCATATTGGCAGTTTGCAAAGTAATCATTTTTCATGAGGAAATTCATAAGTCTTCGTTTAACAACGCTTTCTAGAACCTTGCTGATGGCAGATATAATATTAATGGGTCTGTAATTTGATGGGTGGGTTTTGTCCCCTTTTTTGTAGATCGGGACCACCCTAGAGACTTTACAGGCATCGGGGAATATACCAGTCATCAGTGAAAGATTTATTATTTTGACAAGATATGGTGTAAGGCCCTCAAGACACAATTGTAGCATGACATTAGTAGTGTTGTCCTCACTTATATTGTTTTTGTGTTTTAGGGAGTTTATAATTGATTGTATTTCATTAGCATCAGTAGGTAACATAAAGATTGTCTTAGTGCTAGTAGTATTTTTATAGCTTGTAATGCCCGAGGTAGAACCGTTCCCTTGATTTTCCCATATACTGTTAGCAATATTGACATAATATTTATTAATTTCATCACATATATTTTCCTTTTTTTCGACATTTGTGCCGTCGACTATAAGTTTGACAATTTCATTTTTCCCCTTCTTTGGTCTATTTAACATCTCATTAACAACACTCCACACTTCCCTCTGATTATTTGCATTTTGAATTTTTTGGTCAAAGTAGTTTCTTTGTAGGTTTCTCTTAAGTTTTGTAACTTGGTTGCTAATAATTTTATATTCTTCTAAAATTTCTGCAGATGGTTTTTTAACTTTGGTTTTTGTATATATCTTATCTTTCCTGTGTATTAGTGCTAAAAGATCTTGTGTGATCCAGGGTTTTATTGGTGGGGCACTTGGCTCCTTATTCGTATATTTCATAGTACAGGCTTCTATTCCTTTATTAATAAAATCACAGAATTTATTGTAGTAGTCATTGATGTTAGTTTCATTGCATACAAATTCTTGAGTTATTAAATATTTATTAAGTTTTTTGTAGTTTATTTTATCCTTTTCTATTGGCCTATCATCACATATTGAGTTCATGTTTATCTTTTTGTTTCTCATTTCACAGATGAGTAAATGGTGATCACTCAAATCATTATCAATATTATAGACATTACATATTTTGTCACAGTCATTCGCCAATACATGATCAATTAGAGTAGAGCTAGTTTGTGTTACACGAGTTGGATATTTTGTATTACATAAGACTAGACCGTATGATTTGACTAGGTTAATATAACTACTAGTATATCTGTCTCCAAATAATAGATCGATATTCATATCACCTAGTATTATAACAGGATTCGTTGAGTAAGAACTAATAATTACTTCGAGATCAGTTAGAAAGTGTAGAATGTTGCTTTTATGAGGGTTATAAGCAGTGATTATATTGTATTCTTGATGGCCTTTTCTCACAGTAATGTGCAGTATGCTGTGGGTGGAATTTATTTCCTTTACAAGGGTACTGCTACATTTGTTTGAAATATACAAAGATACTCCCCCGCCAGTTTGATTTCTGACTATGTGATATGCAACGTATTTCTTAATATTGAAAAACATTTTTGTTTGTTCTGTTAACCAATTTTCTGAGATTGCTAGGACATCTACACCTTTGATTCTGTCTAACATTATTTGGATATCATCGAACTTGTTTTTTATGCTATGTGCATTTATGTGTACGCATTTTAGTGTACTGGTATCGGTTATTATCTGTTTACTGTCCTTAATCTTATAATAATCGCTAAGTGTATTACAGTTACACTCGGTTAATTCTAGTGTATTATTATTAGCATTACCTAAAAAATTTAATTTCTGTAATTCTAGTTCCATATGGGATAATACTTAGTAGATCGTGATGGCTGTATTAGTGTGTGTTATCTGTTTTTTTTTTTAATTCAAGTAAGGACTGCAGACATTAGATTTTGAAGTAGTTTCAACTTTTGCTACCAAACACCACCGTCAACTACTAACTAGTTCTGAACATTGTTACTAGATGCCGCTGCAGTCGGGTCTTGGCGACGAACGTTGGAACCTAAGAGCGTTAGTCAAATATAACCCATAATTTAGCTTCACACAAGTGTAATTAGTGGAAGGTTATTTATCATGCCATAAATCTATGACATGGGACCGCCGGCTTTACTTCCCCTCCGAAGGAAAGCTAACTGCGCTCCTAAAAAATCCGACTTCGGCCGGGTTTGAACCCACGACCTTGGGCATAGAAGCTCAGCACGCTACCAACTATGCCACCGAAGCAGCTTGTATTTCATTAGTAATAGGTCCAATATGCGAGGCAAACACTTTTTTTTTTTTTTTTTTTTTTTTTTTTTTTTTTTTTTTTTCCCTAACCTAAAAGAATAAATACGGTAGTTTTATATGTTGTATGTAATTGATGGAATCGAGTAGATGTAGTGAAAGTGATGCACAAATGCTTCTGTTCACTGAGACTAAACAGCCCCTGAAGAACTTCAAGAACATTTGGTTGTGAGTTGGGTGGATTCTACTAATACATTCTATTTATTTGCAGTGCAAGTCCATGATCAAGGTGTATGGACCCAGCATACTGAACCTGATTGCTCGTCACACAGACACTCACATGATCTGCGAGAAGGTCGGTCTGTGTCTCCGTGACCGCCAGGTGGTCAACCTGTTGGGTGGGAAGAAGTGCACTTGGGGGCCAGGCTACTGGTGCCAGTCCGAGGTGCACGCCAAGTCCTGTGGGGTGAGTATTCTATACAAGAGAGAAATTTAAATGTTCAACCACAGCATTTGAAAGAGTTTCTAAATGGTATGAACTCGGTATTGTCACGATGAAAATCAATGTAAAACAAAAATTGTGGAATGCAGTCGAAAGAAATCAGAAACCCTTATTGACATTAGATTGACAGGTGAAAAGCAAAAGGAAGTAGGAGACGGACATCTGCAAAATGACCACTGATGGACCAAGTAAAAGGGATATAAAAAAAAATACAGTCAGTCTGAAAGACTAGACGTTACATCATTTCAAATGACGCATGCTACAAATGCTACATTTCAAGTGACGCATGCTTCAAATGCTACACATGTTAGAAAGGCCCTAGGACTCTTTCAACAGACTCCATTACCCATTAACTTAGGCTTCCCGCACGAGCACCTCTTTAGAAGTCACCCTGTATTCTTCTCTGCCATCTTGTACACCTCTTTAAGAGTCACTCTGTATTCTTCTCTGCCATCTTGTACACCTCTTTAAGAGTCACCCTGTATTCTTCTCTGGCATCTTGTATATCTCTTTAGGAGTCACCCTGTATTCTTCTCTGCCATCTTGTGCACCTCTTTAGAAGTCACCCTGTATTCTTCTCTGCCATCTTGTGCACCTCTTTAGGAGTCACCCTATATTCTTCTCTGCCATCTTGTGCACCTCTTTAGGAGTCACCCTGTATTCTTCTCTGCCATCTTGTATATCTCTTTAGGAGTCACCCTATATTCTTCTCTGCCATCTTGTGCACCTCTTTAGGAGTCACCCTGTATTCTTCTCTGCCATCTTGTACACCTCTTTAGAAGTCACCCTGTATTTTTCTCTGCCATCTTGTACACCTCTTTAAGAGTCACCCTGTATTCTTCTCTGCCATCTTGTGCACCTCTTTAGGAGTCACCCTGTATTCTTCTCTGCCATCTTGTGCACCTCTTTAGGAGTCACCCTGTATTCTTCTCTGCCATCTTGTGCACCTCTTTAGGAGTCACCCTGTATTCTTCTCTGCCATCTTGTGCACCTCTTTAGGAGTCACCCTGTATTCTTCTCTGCCATCTTGTGCACCTCTTTAAGAGTCACCCTGTATTCTTCTCTGCCATCTTGTGCACACCTTTAGGAGTCACCCTGTATTCTTCTCTGCCATCTTGTGCACCTCTTTAGGAGTCACCCTGTATTCTTCTCTGCCAACTTGTACACCTCTTTAGAAGTCACCCTGTATTCTTCTCTGCCATCTTGTGCACCTCTTTAGGAGTCACCCTGTATTCTTCTCTGCCATCTTGTGCACCTCTTTAATTAAGAGTCACCCTGTATTCTTCTCTGCCATCTTGTGCACCTCTTTAGGAGTCACCCTGTATTCTTCTCTGCCATCTTGTGCACCTCTTTAGGAGTCACCCTGTATTCTTCTCTGCCATCTTGTGCACCTCTTTAGGAGTCACCCTGTATTCTTCTCTGCCATCTTGTGCACCTCTTTAGAAGTCACCCTGTATTCTTCTCTGCCATCTTGTGCACCTCTTTAGGAGTCACCCTGTATTCTTCTCTGCCATCTTGTATACCTCTTTAGGAGTCACCCTGTATTCTTCTCTGCTATCTTGTGCACCTCTTTATGAGTCACCCTGTATTCTTCTCTGCCATCTTGTGCACCTCTTTAGGAGTCACCCTGTATTCTTTTCGCTTCGCTCAAAGCCCCAGGTCGCTCAAAGCCCCAGGACTCTTTCAACAGACTCCATTACCCATTAACGTAGGCTTCCCGCGCGGCTGCATGACGTCACGCACTCGCCGTCCATTACCCATTAACTTAGGCTTCCCGCGCGGCTGCATGACGTCACGCACTCGCCGTCCATTACCCATTAGCTTAGGCTTCCCGCGCGGCTGCATGACGTCACGCACTCGCCGTCCATTACCCATTAACTTAGGCTTCCCGTGTGGCTGCATGACGTCACGCACTCGCCGTCCATTAACCATTAACTTAGGCTTCCCGTGCGGCTGCATGACGTCACGCACTCGCCGTCCATTACCCATTAGCTTAGGCTTCCCGTGCGGCTGCATGACGTCACGCACTCGCCGTCCATTACCCATTAACTTAGGCTTCCCGCGCGGCTGCATGACGTCACGCACTCACCGTCCATTACCCATTAGCTTAGGCTTCCCGTGTGGCTGCATGACGTCACGCACTCGCCGTCCATTACCCATTAGCTTAGGCTTCCCGTGTGGCTGCATGACGTCACGCACTCGCCGTCCATTACCCATTAACGTAGGCTTCCCGTGTGGCTGCATGACGTCACGCACTCGCCGTCCATTACCCATTAACGTAGGCTTCCCGTGTGGCTGCATGACGTCACGCACTCGCCGTCCATTACCCATTAACGTAGGCTTCCCGTGTGGCTGCATGACGTCACGCACTCGCCGTCCATTACCCATTAACTTAGGCTTCCCGCGCGGCTGCATGATGTCACTGTCTCCGTAACGCATAACGATGAAGTCTACAAGATCATTTGAAATGATAAAAGGTAGGTTGGTTCAGGTATTAGAAAGTAATTTTGAAAGCCTTCGTCTGTGGCGGGCGCTCTATAGAAGTGAAACTTGGGCTGTTGGTGCAGCAGAAAAGAGGAGAATTGAAGTGTTTGAAATGTGGTGTTACAGGAGAATAATTAAGATCAGATGGGTAGATAGTGTTACAAACGAGGAGGTATTAAGGCGAGTGGGAGAGGAGAGATGTTTCTGGCGACTGCTAATGAAGAGAAGAGATTTTATTTTAACGTATGGCTTTTGTACAGCAGCCATTACACGGCCTTAGTCGAGACAAGCTCGGGGATGGACGGGGACCTCGTACGCAGAGGCCGCAATTAGGAATAGTTTACCTAAGGTTTCGTGCGCTAAGAGAAAGAAGTTGAATTTAAAGGAATAACTATATAATTTCAAGCAATACAGACAAGGTAAATCAAAACCAATTACCCCTCATTACATAGATTAAGCAAGGCGCCCAGCAATAAAACAGACCCTAAATCATTACACAAACATGGTACATAAAACCCCCATTTCAAACATAACTTATAAGGTGCACACAATAGTTACAAGTTACACCTTCAGTGAAATGGTCACAGGAGAAAATACAGAGTTACATGAATAATAATAATTTAAAAAAAATCCAAGCCACTTTACTAGAACGCCGCGTAAAAAAAAATATCCAACCGAATGAGGTTAGGTGACCTCCCAACTAATACAGGACTACGAATGGTATAATCTAAGGTGGATGAATCCCTTAATGGGAATCCATAAGAACACCCCCTTCCGAACAAAGGGGTGACATCGCCAAATGAGGGTAAAGTAATAACACGAATTTGAACCAAAAAACGGAATATCACTACGTCTGAAACATAACCCCACGATAATACCAAATAATTAAATGAACCAACTAAAGAAACAACCAGTAGGCCTAAGTATTGAACCGGACGAATGACAAATTACGTCTTAATACAACTGAGCCCAAGTACTGACCGATTACTCCGGGGCGGCGTGGCCACCCGAGGCAATAAGTCCCACCCCTATTTCTCACGTGAAATAACCATTTTAAATTTTTGTTGGGAGGAGAACTAGAATATAAAACATAAATAAACATAACATGAATACACCAAGGTGACTCCTGCGACTGCGCACGTGATGCGATCTTACGTCTAAACACCAGAACGCCATGTTGGCATAAAATAAAAGACACATGTTCCATAGACAAATGAGTTGCACGAACCAAAAGAAAGCCGCAAAGCAAAATCGAACTAGGCCAAACTGCCCTCAAAAATACACTACATTAAAAACAGTCAAGCTGTCCAGATTTTATTTTTATTTATTTCGTGTAGTCTCCTCAGAGACCGAGTGCAAGTCTTTCTATTCGACGCCCGTGGGCGACCTGCGCGTCGGGATGAGAGATGGAATTTATGAAGGTGAATGAAATTGGAGAAGGATGTAGAAGGAATCGGCCGTGGCCTGTCAGAAGGTACCGTCCCAGCATTTGCCTGGTGTTGAAAATGGGAAACCACGGAAAACCATTTCAAGGCCGGCCGGCTGTGGGGCTCGAACCCACGCGTCTACCAAGTCAGCAGAGAGCTTGGCCCCATGACCTAACGCTGCTCTTTAGCCAGCGTAGCCACTGCTGTCGGTAGCTGTCCAGATTAGACACGAATAAAAGCCAAAAATGCTTTGCAAAAACACAAACCTTACAAGACTGGTCCCCCGGATAATTACACGAATTTATTCGACACCGGAGCCATGCGTAGTGACAGGACCATATTACTTGCATGTTCGCACACGCCACAAAACAGAACATGAACAAAACTGAAATAGAAGCCCTTGTACGCCAGAAAACTACCACGCACGTAGCCAACAGGTGTATACCCTAACCCCCAAAAATAATAATTCTAAATGTTACTTCTCAATAGTTCTCCTTATCGCACACTATTACTTCAAACACATGTAGGTTGGTTGGTTAACTGGCCAGGTGGGAGAGGCGACATCTCCGCACCCGGCCGCCGCCGCACTTGATACACACGTCTGCAAGCCTCGAAGTCGGTCAGAATACGTAGAGTCACACGCCAAAATATCATGCCTTTCACATACACTGGAAAATTGCTCCAGGCTCGCCACATGAAGCACAGCTGAAGATCTTAAATTTGCATGTCTTTTCCATCACTTCTTGCCGCGCTTTTGGTACCTATTGAGCCCGAAGTTGCTAGGCAGAGTTCAAACTAAAACTCGGAAGGTTCCCGCGCTGTTTGAACAAGGGTTGTCTTTGTTGAAAATGACGCCAAACACCAATATGCGAGCCGATTGGCTTATTTCGGAAAAGGTGAAATGTCAGTGCACGGAAATGGGCGGTAACCCAAGCGAGACGCTTTAAGTCACATCTAGAAACGCTCCAGCTCTGGCCACCAGCCGATCGGAATTTTAATTGGATGTTGGGTGGGCATTGGGTAAATATCTTCAGAGGTAAACATCTTCAAGGGGGCCGGCTGACTGGACGTGGGAGTAGAAACTGACAGGGTGGTCTTCTATGGTGGGCTCGCATTTAGCGAGCGTGAATTAGTTAGGCAATTACATACTTAACTCGCCGACCCAAATGATTATATCCCAGAGTCTTTTAAGTTCAGGGACCACAGGGTTCTATGCTGGGATAGGCTCACATCTCTCCCACAGGCTAGGGTTCGATGCCAGACTAGGGGATTTAGGCGTGGAGCTTTTAGTGCCGGGAGTGTCCGAGAACATGTTCGGCTCGCCAGTGGCTGTAGCTGCTTCAAGCGGACACCCATGTGGTGAGCTACAAGTTCCGTTAAATTTCAAGTAGTTCCTGCTTTTGCTACCAGATGTCGCTGATGTGGTGAACATTGGAACTTTGGTAGGACACATACTAAGACACCCAGGAATAGCAAACTTAGTTATGGAGGGAAGGGTCGAGGTTAAGAACTGTAGGGGTAGACCAAGGTTGGACTATCTTAAACAGATTGCCTTGAATGTAAGGTGTGATAGCTTGGAGATGAAACGATTAGATCAGGACCGGGAGACATGGATAGCTGCATCAAACCAGTCAAGACTGAAGATTCAAACAGCCAGGGAATAAATCCTGTATTTTTACTGCTGGTCAGTTTTATTGATACCTGTTGAATATTGGTTTTGTGGAACGCTTCTAATGAATGTTATTAACAATTGAATTGTAACTTTCTGTTGGTCAACACAAGTAAATGTGATATCACCTTAAAAAATAAATTTTCATGTGGTTAAGTTATTTACACAGAGGGCACGGATCACAATGACAAACATTAACATTGAAGAGTGGCGTGAAGCTTTCCATATTCCTTAATATGTGTTCAGAACCGTCGGCAATCCTGTGTGCTTACCTTGATACATGCAATTGCTAACAATCCAATGCTTTGGAAATCGTGAATGAGGTAATTTGATAGTTGGGGCGCAGTAGGTGGTTCTATGAGGCTCTAATACCAATGTCCAGACAGCACTTCGCCCCTGAAGTGAACCAAGGATTTATAGAACAAATGATTCCACTTACACTTATTTCCTTTAGTTCCCGTTGGAACATAGGCCACCTCACCCTCTCTCCTTGTCTTTGCCTGTTGTCGATATTTCACAGGCATTCTATATCTCCGAAACTATTACTGATATCACCCTGAAATTTTGTACGGCGATAAAGGTCACTACTAGACGTTTATCTAGGAGACTTTCAAAAATCTGTTACCTACAAAACGAATATGGCGGCCAAGCAAAGTTGAAAAATATTAATAGACCCATAGGACAACCGAGACAGCGTTGGCTTGACCCTCTACATGACGATTTAAAAATTGCCCGACTTCATCCTGATATGGCACACAATCGTGTAATATGGCGACAAAAACCAGGAAAGCAGACCCTGCTATTTTGTGGGACAAATGGTAATGAACAAGAAGTTGGACACTGATGTTGATGATAAGTGGGCAGCCAATGATATTAAAGTATATTTAAAAAAAATTACAATCAGTCTAAAAGACTAGATGTTATATCATTTCAAATGACGCATGCTACAAATGCTACACATGTTAGAAAGGCTCAGGAGGGCTCTTCCAACACACTCCGTTACCCATTAACTTAGGCTTACCGCGCGGGCATCTCTTTAAGGGTCACCCTGTATTTGAGTCTGACATCTTTTACAACTCTTTAAGGGTCACCCATTATTTGAATCTGATATCTTGCAAACCTCTTTAAGGGTCACCCTGTATTTGAATTGAATCTAACATACTGTACACCTCATTAAGTGTCACCCTGTATTTTGCTCTGACATCCTGCACACCTCTTTAGGGGTCACATATTCTTTTCGCTTCGCTCTAAGCCCCAGGTCGCTCGACGCCTCAGGACTCTTTCAACAGACTCCATTAATTTCTGCTTCCCGCGTGGCTGCATGACGTCACGCACTCGCCGTCCTTGACCCATTAACTTAGGCTTCCCGCGCGGCTGCATGACGTCACGCACTCGCCGTCCTTTACCCATTAACTTCTGCTTCCCGCGTGGCTGCATGACGTCACGCACTCGCCGTCCTTTACCCATTAACTTAGGCTTCCCGCGCGGCTGCATGACGTCACGCACTCGCCGTCCTTGACCCATTAACTTAGGCTTCCCGCGCGGCTGCATGACGTCACGCACTCGCCGTCCTTGACCCATTAATTTAGGCTTCCCGCGCGGCTGCATGACGTCACGCACTCGCCGTCCTTTACCCATTAACTTAGGCTTCCCGTGCGGCTGCATGACGTCACGCACTCGCCGTCCTTGACCCATTAACTTAGGCTTCCCGCGCGGCTGCATGACGTCACGCACTCGCCGTCCTTTACCCATTAACTTCTGCTTCCCGCGTGGCTGCATGACGTCACGCACTCGCCGTCCTTTACCCATTAACTTAGGCTTCCCGCGTGGCTGCATGACGTCACGCACTCGCCGTCCTTTACCCATTAACTTAGGCTTCCCGCGTGGCTGCATGACGTCACGCACTCGCCGTCCTTTACCCATTAACTTAGGCTTCCCGTGTGGCTGCATGACGTCACACACTCGCCGTCCTTTACCCATTAACTTAGGCTTCCCGTGTGGCTGCATTACGTCACGCACTCGCCATCCTTGACCCATTAACTTAGACTTCCCGCGCGGCTGCATGACGTCACGCACTCGCCGTCCTTTACCCATTAACTTCTGCTTCCCGCGTGGCTGCATGTCGTCACGCACTCGCCGTCCTTTACCCATTAACTTAGGCTTCCCGCGTGGCTGCATGACATCATGCACTCGCCGTCCTTTACCCATTAACTTAGGCTTCCCGCGTGGCTGCATGACGTCACGCACTCGCCGTCCTTTACCCATTAACTTAGGCTTCCCGTGTGGCTGCATGACGTCACGCACTCGCCGTCCTTTACCCATTAACTTAGGCTTCCCGTGTGGCTGCATGACGTCACGCACTCGCCGTCCTTTACCCATTAACTTAGGCTTCCCGCGCGGCTGCATGACGTCACGCACTCGCCGTCCTTTACCCATTAACTTAGGCTTCCCGTGTGGCTGCATGACGTCACGCACTCGCCGTCCTTTACCCATTAACTTAGGCTTCCCGTGTGGCTGCATGACGTCACGCACTCGCCATCCTTTACCCATTAACTTAGGCTTCCCGCGCGGCTGCATGATGTCACAGTCGCCGTCTCCGTAACGCAACCGTCTCCGTCTTGCATAACGTTAGACCCAAAGCATAACGACGAAGTCGACAAGATCATTTGAAATTATAAAATTGTGGTTTTCTTCTTTGAACTGAAATATTCTTCGCATAATTGTTGCACCGTGCTTTTCTTCCACGAAATTTAGGCTAAAAATATGCGATGATTATGCAAGGAAATACGATATACATTGTATCCTGCCCAGTCATTGGGCAAATTTGTGTTGACCAACTGAAGAGTTACAATTGTATAGGCAGTGGCTTAGTGTGTTGCAGTCCCTTCCAGTTTCTGGTTTCACTCCGCTGCTGTAGCTTCCTCGACTTAACAAATGTAATTGTAAACTAAAACCTATAAAACCAGTCTTGGGTGCTGCCCACACTTTTGAATAGTGATAAGTAGGGCCCGGGTGTTGATGCCATAAAAAAGTTTAAAAAATGCACTTAAAACTTTCAAAAATGTCTGTAATAAATGCCCTAAAAATTCGAAAAATGCACTATAAAATGGAGAAAATGATCTTATGATAATAAACTCACCAATAATTCAAAAATGACATCTTGCTCAAACTGAAAAGTCAATCAAAAGATTTCTAGCACTTAACTAAAGGTTTATGTTCACTTTTGTCTGAGTTGCACTGCACTACAAATGTAATTCTCATTTTGGCAAATGTAAATGATCAGCGGTTATCAGCCAACAAGATTTTATATCTCGGAAAGCATCGTTCAATATCAGTTGATGTGATCGAAGTGAGGAAGGTCGTTTACTGCTAAGTCCTCCTCAATCCCATCCATGCAGTAGTTTTCACCAGAAAGAATGTCTGAGATTTTGCATAATGTTTTATACTCGTTTTTTTTGTCCAGCATTTTTTGCAAAATGATGCAAAATAAAAGTTACATATTTGAAGACGGGTGACCCGTCCGGAGTTTGTATGTACTTCAGCATTGTTTTAGACAGCTCAGTTAAAAGATGACATGTCATCAACATCCGGGCCCTGCTTGATTTTATAGGCATAGTACTTCCCCAATAATTTTGAGAAGTACTTCCTTGGTTTACATTTTCTCCCAATGTATGTGCACTTGTTTCTCTGCTAAATCACCCATTTTGTTTGTTGCAGACACTGGCTCATTGCCAGGAGAAGGTGTGGAATGCAGAGAAACCGTCTGCCTAGGAGATACGTTTGTAGCTAGTACTTGTAGAGATTTCAGTTTTTATCTTTAAGTGTTGTTAATGCTGTGATATTGTATAATATGTGTGTGTCTCTGCACGGTGTTCTTCAAAATTATAAATAATAACTGTAACTATAAAGACTATAACTTAATAAAGTTGTGCTGGTTTTACTTAAATGTGTCTTATTTCCCTTTGTATCCACAATAAGGAAATCTTGATGGGAAGATTTTAAATGGTGGATCAGTTCAAGATCTTAATAAACTATCAGCTGCTCTAGTTATTTGACTAGTAGGAACAGTGGTAAGCAGACTGCCTTTGTGTTTCTATACTCCAGTGTTTACCTCTACCACTGCGAACTGTTTGATTCCCGGTTAATGTTTTCAACATGAAATGTTGCATCTGGAGGTTTGGACTCGAGAGATCCTTCCAGTAGTATTGTGGAAAAAGAACACAATATGTAAAGACTGATGCTATCTGTTATACTAATGGTACATTGATTTCAGGGCGGCTTCGGTAGCATGCTAAGCTTCTATGCCCAAGACCGCAGGTTCATTAAAAATCCCTCGGTATTCCTTCCTTCGGAGGAGAAGTAAAGCCGGCGGGCCCATGTCATAGATTTACGGCATGTAAAAGAACCTTCCACTAACTAAACTTGTGTGAAGCAAAATTTGTACGTTAGGTTTGATTATTGCTCTTTAAGTTCCAACGTTTGTCACCGGGCACTGGTTGCGATGGCCTCTAGTAGTAGCCAAGTTCACAGCTAGGTGTTGTGGATGGTAGCATTTGGTAGCAAAAGTAGGAACTACTTGAAATTATTGTCTGCAGTCCTTACTTGAATTAAAAACAGATAACACACACTAATACAGCCATCACAATTAACATCGGTTATCAGACAGATTCTACACACACCCAAAGTACATGGGGCTACGTTGACCGTGTTGTCGCAGCCCCTAAACTAAGGAACCAACCAACATTGATTTCAGTATGACAACGCTACAAGTAGATCCAGTGTATACTGTACAGCTGCCATTCTGATGGATGTTGAAATATTCAATATGGCTATCTCCATTTAAGACACTGTATCTGCGAAAAGAAACGCCTTGATTGAGCTGAATCGACAACAGACAGGCAAATTTAACCTTGGATGTCTCGCTCAATGGTAGGGCTCTATCACTCAACCTCTACCCCAAGTACCTTGGAGTTACTCTGGATCAGACATCCTTCAAGACAGACTTGATTAAGAGTACTGCTAAACTGAGGACAAGGATCATCATCATCATGAAACTTGCCGGCTCTACATGGGGAGCTTCTGCATCCATTCATCGATCATCTGCGATAGGACTGGTACGTTCAACAGCAGAGTACTGTTCTTAAGTGTGGTTGAACAGTCTAGATGTTACGAAGATCGACTCTGTCTTGAATCGGACAATGCGCATTATCAGTGGTACAGTAAAATCTACTCCTCTTTTCTGGTTGTCTGTGCTGAGCCATATCAAACCACTAAGGCTAAGGAGATCTGATCCGTAAGTTCACAAAAATATCAGTGTACCTAGCCCTCCCAATTCATGAAGACGTGGTCGTTTGAAATTACTCTCCATCTGTGTTAAAAGCCCAAGAGTTGGTTAGGAGATGGTTTAACGTTGCAGCACAATAGCGACAGGAGTGGAACAACGCAGCTCCGAAGGAATGGCAGTCACTGCTTTGTACCCAACGCCCACCAGCAGGTTTTGATCTGCCACGTAACACATGGGTTGCTCTTGACAGAGTACGAACGGCTCGTTGCTGTGTAAGTGGGGCATGAAAACATCACCCAATTGTGATGACTATCCATCGTATTGTTACCGAGTGTTGTAGCAGGGAATACTTGGAACCGCAAGCCTCTACAAAGGCTGGACAATTTAGATTTAAAACTTGAAATGTATCAGGTGCCCAGTTGATGGTTTTATAGATGTGCATAGTTTGTAATGTGTTATATATTTTGTGTACTTTGCCATAAGCTTACTTATTTAATTTGTATGTCCAAGATGCCATAAAGAGGATAAGAGAAGAGATCCAAGTTGGAGTAAATATACGAGGAAAAGATTGACATGCTCCAATTCGCAGATGACATTGCTTTAACCACAGATAATGAAGATGATCTTCAGCAGATACTTCATATAATGAATAACATCCTTATAAACGAATTTAACATGAAGATGAATAAAAATAAAACAAAAATATTCGTATGCAGTCGGAACCAGGATGATCATAGAAGAGCACCAGCAATTTATATCGAGAATGATAGAATACAACATGTGAAGGAATATAAGTATCTGGGAAGCTTAATAACGTATGATGGAACCAGCAAACGAGAAATTCGGAGTAGAATTATTCAGGCAAAGAACGCCTTTTATAGAAAGAAGAATCTCTTCACGTCCAGAAGTATAGACCTAAAAATAAGGAAAAGACTGTTGAAGACATGCGTGTGGAGTGTGGCTTTGTATGGTAGTGAGACCTGGACAATAGGGAAGTCAGAAGAGAGGAAGTTGATGGCTTTTAAGGCTTGGTGCTGGAGAAGAATGCTTAAATCGGTTGGATACAACATATGACAAATGAAGAGGTATTCAGAAGAGCAGGAGAAAGTAGAAGAGTCTGAAAACAAGAAGAGCAAATATGTTGGGACATATTCTCAGACATAATCGCCTGCTAGCAAGAGTCATCGAAGGGATGTTAGAAGGGAAAAACACTAGAGGAAGGCCACCACTTGTGTACATCACACAGTTAATGACTGACCCGAACACAAAATCATATCGTGAATTAAAGAGGATGGTGGAGAATAGAGAAGATTGGCGAGTTGCTGCAAACCAGCCCCACGGCTGTTAACTTAAGAGAGAGAGCCATAAGCTTAATAACATTGGTTTACGTTTCAAATAAACTATCCAAATATCTCAGTTGTTTCGCCCCTGGTACATGCTGTGAAAACCGAAAGTGGATGGTCTCTTTTTTTTTAGCTAATCAATCATCTTCATTTCCCGTTTCCTGCTTCCTGGTCGGGATGTGAATTAAAGACCTCCATCGTTGCTTGTCTCTCTACCACTAGTCTCCTATCTTACCCTCTTCTCTATGCACTCCTAGACTGTATCCGTCCATCTCTTTCGGGGTCTTCATCATGGTCTCTTCAGTCTTCTTTTCTACTCTCTCCTCATCATGTGACCATACCACTTTAACTTTGTAGTTTCTATCCTGTCCTGCAGCTTCAAGATTCCTGTCCTTTTTCTTATCTCTTCATTTCTGGTCTTGCCCTCTATGCCTCATCTCTGCTGCTTGTATTCTACTCTCCTTTCTTTTTGTAGTAGCCCATGTTACAGTTATTATTACCCAACTTTACCCACAGTGGGTGAGTGGATAGCGTGTCTGTCTACTAACCCCAAGATTGCAGGTTCGCTCCTGGCCGTAGCAAGTGATTTTTGAAAGGCGGCAAAAATACGATACGCATGTCATACGATGTTGGCATGTCAAAGAACCCATTTGAATTCAGTAGGCGGAGTTCATAATGGCAAAATTAATCTCGGGAGTTTCCGCTAACACAAAGTCCCTCGTTTCTCTACTAGAAAGCGCTATAGTGTTCGAGGAGCTTAGATATCTAACATCCTTGACTTTCATAGTGATTCAAGGAACAACGAAATTCAACATGGGTGTCAAATTACAAAGCTTGCACCCAGCACCCAAGGCTATACTATATTATTATTGTTATTATTATTATTACTATAATCAGACCGCAGTAATAAGAGAAGGCAACGTGGTTTCAAATTAAATAAAAATTGATAGAGGGGTAAGACAAGGATGTGTTCTGTCTCCATTATTATTCAACACGTACTCTGAAGACTTAATTCAAACTGCCCTATTGGGTGTTACATCAGGGATTAAGGTGAATGGCAAACTTGTAAATAATTTAAGATTTGCGGACGATACTCTACTAATAACTGGATGCCCTGAGGATCTACAACTGTTGACGGATAGAGTGGTAGAAGCCAGCGCGAAAAGTGGTTTAACTCGAAATGTTAAGAAAACCAGTTTCACAGTAATTTCGAAAGAGAGTAATCCAGGAAATTTTATAATCAAAGGTGAAGCAGTTCAAAGAGTTCAGAAATACAGATATTTAGGAACCATTGTTAATGACACCAATGATTGTTCTCAAGAAATTAAGGCAAGAATAGGACAAGCCAGAAGTGCATTCAATCAAATGAGAAATTTATTGTGCAATAGAGACCTTTAGTATAAATTTAAAACCAAGGTTGCTAAAATGTTGTGTGTTCTACGGTATGGAAGCTTGGACACTCAAACAAGATATGATTAACAGACTAGAGGCGTTTGAGATGTGGACATATCGAAGGATCTTACGAGTAAGCTGGATGGATAGAATCACAAATCTTGAGATATTGCATTGGACAGATAAAGATAAGGAGATAATTACCTGTGTCAACATTAGGAAGTTACAATACTTGGGCCATATAATGAGAGGAGACGGGTATCGTCTTCAAGGGGAGGTTGAGGGCAGGAGGAGTCAAGGAAGAAGGATTTCTTGGTTGGACAACCTAAAACTATGGTTCAAGTGTAGTTCCAGTGAACTTCTCAGTGCTGCTAGATCCAAAAACTGGATTGCTGTGATGGTCGCCAACCTTCTTAGAGAGGACGGCACATGAAGATGATGTTCCAGCTGCATATGTCAGTATAGGCTCGTAATAGGTTGGTTATAGTACCCTTTTACATTTCTGATCAATACCAATAGAAATTACAAAGGAACTAAGATTGTCCAGGCATCGTACCAAGGAGCTCCACAAGGTCTAGTTCTGGAGCATAAAGTCTGATGACTCCTTATGGAAGCTTTTAGATGTCGTCCTCCCACTTAATGTTCACAATGCTGGAAGCGATTGAGATTCCAAGTTTCACAATCATATAACAGCAGCCTGATGTACCGTAAGCTACTTACTCTTGAACACTCGATGTGTTGAGACGTCCAAACGCTCTCATCTTGTGCACTTGTACATTGCGAAGACAAGATGCCCTCAAAGTATGAAAGTGATCCACATGTTCATGTGTTCAATCCAAGATAGCTTGGTTCCTCAGTTTAGGGGCTGCGACAACGCGGTCATGTAGCCCTGTGTACTTTGGGTGTGTGTAGAATCGGTCTGATAACCAGTGTTAATTGTTATGGCTGTATTAGTGTGTGTTATGTGTTTTAAATTCAAGTAAGGACTGCAGACATTCAATTATCAAGTCGTTCCTACTTTTGCTACCAAGCACCACCGTCAACGACAGCTAGTTCTGAACTTGGTTACTAGATGCCACCACAGTTGGCTCCTGGCGACGAACGTTGGAACCTACAAGCATTAGTCAATTCTAACCTATAATTTAGCTTCACACAAGTGTAATTAGTGGAAGGTTCTTTTACATGCCATAAATCTATGACCTGGGACCGCCGGCTTTACTTCCACTCTGAAGGAAGGCATACTGAGTGATTTTTAAATGCTCTTAAAAAATCCGATGACTTCGGCCAGGTTTGAACCCGCGACCTTGCGCATAGAAGCTCAGCATTCTACCAACTACGCTACCGAAGCCACTCAATCCAAGATAGAGAAGAGGGGCAGGTTGTGCTAGTACCTTGTGAGGCTCCAACAGCAATATGCAGCCATATAACAGTTAATTGATTGTTGTAATTCCTCAGGAGCAGAAGGAGGTGCTGCGTAGTTGGTAGCATGTTGAGCCTCTATGCCCAAGATCGCGGGTTCAAACCCGGCTGAAGTCATCGGTTATTTTTTTGAGCTTTATAAATCCCTTAGTATACCTTCCTTCGGAAGGGAAGTAAAGCCGGCGGGACCAAGTCATAGATTTATGGCATGTTAAAGAACCTTCCACTAACTGCAATTGTGTGAAGCTAAATTTCTAGCTTAGATTTGATTAACGCTCTGTTAAGTTCCAACGTTCGCCGCCAGGTGCTGATTTGATGACATCTAGTAGCCAAGTTCATGGCTAGGTGTCGTTGACGGTAACATTTGGTAGAAAAAGTAGGAACTTCTTGAAATTGATCGTCTGCAGTCCTCGCCTGAATTACAGATAACACAGACTAATAGAGCAATCACTATTAACACCAGTTATCAGACAGATTCTACACACACGCAAAGTACACGGGGCTACATGACCGCGTTGTCGCAGCCCCTAAACTGCGGAACCAACCAACCGCCCTCTTATCTACAGTATTCTGGAGATGATAACAGTGCAGATCAACCAGCAGTTGACCAACTTATATTGGAACCTTCAATGTTTTACTTACTTACATGGGGCCGGTTCTACCACATCCGGGTAAAAGCTGCGGGCAGCAACCCGGGTGATGAACTATCTGCCGGTGTAAACCTCTGTGCATCTTGGGCAGCGTTCTACCACTTCCGTGCAAGTTCCGGGCAGCTGCGCGGAACCTTATAACAAAATACAGATGTTGGCCAGCCTGATTTTTGTTAAATTTGAGTAATCGATGAGTGAGCCACCTATCGTTAGGTGCGTTAACTTTCTTTTCGTTTCGCTTTTGTCCGTTGTTTGTTGATAGCACGTGTTCTTGGGTTTCAACAAGATATAGTACCAAAACTTCTCGCGACAATTCTGGGCAGTATAAACCTAGCATGTCTTTCAGTTCTCGGAGGAGTGCAACTGAATAACCATACCTAACCCCAATAATCGAAAACTAGACAAGCATGAGTGCTTTTCAAGGAGGAATAGCCTGTGAAATATGTGTCTAGCAATAGGCTACTTTGCAATCTGAATACAGGCTTAGGCCTATATGAGCTACAGACATGTTGTGACAAGGCTTGCAGTGCGTAGGTTCAATCATAAAATGTATGTCAAATCAAATTATTACATTCCAGGTGACAAGTTTATTTGTAAACTCTGTAAAATGAATGAAACGGAATGCGCACATTTGTGCATAATTAGATAGTTCTCTTTGCTGTATTTCACTCTTTTTGCACAGCTATAGATGGTATTTTGGATAAGTCTTGTTGCAAAGTTCACATTTACACTTTTAGTTTGGCAGATGGAATGATTTTGTCACACATATTTTATGATGAAAACCATTGACCGTATAACGCGTCACCACAGACCTAAGCTCGTAGTTCTGTTTGTCATGGCGTTAGTGATGTAGAAAACTGTAAAATGCAATGCCCCAAATATCAGGTCTTATGCTGTACAAGCAAAACACCAAGTCAGTGACAATGTATAGTAGGCCTACAGAACCTGAATAATGTCCTGTACACTCTGTATTTTTCACGCACACCTGTGCGAATTTATTAAATTATATGAGCGCTACATACAGTATTCCTAAACATGTAATTGAGCTAATTTGTTGAAATCTATGATGGTACCGTACGGTAATCACTAGGCGGTCGTATTTCATGTTCAATCAACCGCAGCAAATATAAAACTGTTGGCTTTTGTAGCCTGAACCGGACGAAGAACTCCTCATTCGACCAAATTTCATAATGCTCCAGCCGATCTCTGTTCCGCTTTGGACGTGTGACTGCATCTTCTTCTTCGTCGACAAAAAAGTTATACATTTCCAGGATGTCAATTAATCTCTTCCAAAACCTTAAAAAATATATATGCTCAGTAACTGTTGCATCGCTTATAATTAATAAATAATTGTAATTATATCATTTTGTGACAACAAAATTATCAAATGATTCTAATTGTATTATTAGTAATTTTTGAAGAGGTTATGTACAGCATAGATGATGCAAAGAAACCCTTACGCACGGCTCAATCTGGCTGGTAATGCTTTATCGGCCTCTCGAAGCTCCCGAAAATTTACACTCCGGGTAGACGAAGTTTATATCGCCGAAAGCGCTACCCGTTCATGGTCGAATGGAAATTCTTACTTATTCCGACGGGCAAGTTATCGGCCTCTTTACCCGGATGTGGTAGAACCGGCCCATAGTGTTGTACCTTGCGGTGTCGAGGTTGTCCGGAGGATCTTCCCAACTGATTCTGTCACGTGTCGGCTCCTTCACTCTTCTCCATTCCCCTCCTCTGGCTTCCACTGCTGCATCCGCATAACTGCCAAATAGTGGTCATTGCCAATCTCGTATCCTCAATACACTCTGGCATCTAAAATGTATCTCAACTGGTTCTTTTGTACTAGAATGTAGTCGATGATAGATTTCTCATTATGTCTGGATACTTCCCTTGTGTAGAAACATGGTGTTTGTAGGTACAAAGTCATTCCCTATATACAGATCTAGAAGCCTTCTTCCATTATCTTTCTGGTGCGACTCTCCATATTTTAAAACTCAGCAATTTTTCTAGGTTTGAGCCGTGTCTTGTGTGGGATTTCGCCTAGGACACCAAGCTGACTCATCAGCGGGCTCTTGGTGTCCCCACCCGGACCCCCACAGGAGTAGCAAACTGCGGGTTACCTCTCTTTTTATGAAGAGCACCTGCGCCTCTTAAATGCGAGAACTAAAAGCTCGATCAGCCATAACCTCCCTATGAAGGAAAACCTAGTTAACATAGAAAAATTGCTGAGTTTTAATTCACTAGCCGTGAAAGCCAATATACCATCTTTTTGGAAGCCTCAATTGTCCTCACTAGGCTGAGTGCACCCCGTTCCAGCCCTCACGTCAGTTTCTAAAATCCCTGACGGAGCCGGAAATCGAACCCAAGGCCTCCGGGTGAGAGGCAGGCGCTTTACCCCAACACCACGGGGCCGGCAGTATGTTATAATACACGTACTTAATCGCCTCCTCTTTTACCTTGTGGTGTTGAGGTTTTCGCAAAGGAACGTCATCGGCTCCTATCCTGTGATAGCACCATGGCTTGTCGCAGGTTACAGTCCTTTGACCTCGCCTGGTCGTGATTGGTAATCCTCTCTATTGTTCTGTTAATCAGGTAGGGTTTGAGTGAGCAGGTGAATGGCCCGCCGCATCCTAGCACAGAGGAGAGGCTGCCTCCTTAACTCCTCCGTGCAAGCGTTGCTACTCTTTTTCAGGAGCAATGGTCATCGAGCCCCGTACTTCCTGAGACGAATTCTGTTGCTTTCATCAGGATTGTCCCATATAACAAGACTACTGCCGGATTACCCGTTGTGTGGAGGGCTGGGTTTGGTACTCATCGGCCAATGTGGTCTACAACCTAACAGACCTTGCTTGCTCTGCTACGTATATTTTGAAGTTAACATAACCTGTATTTCCTTAGGGGAGTATTTCAGCTCTGTTGAGTGCTGACCTACCAAGCTTACGTTCTTGACCACTATAGTAGTTGGATAAGTGTGACCTCTTCAAGTATATGAAATATGCTACTTCGATAATCAAATGAAATAATGTTTTCAAAACCAATAAAATATATAATATATTCGTAAGAATTCTCAAGGTACAGATGCCAATAGGCAGAAATAGTAGTTGATCAAAATTTCATTCATGGCGGACGAACAATGGAAGTGGGCGTGGCATCTTGCACGCAAAACCAAACATGATTAGGATACCTCAGGCTATCGAAAATCCGAAAATTAGGAGAACATGGTATTTAGATATTGAAATATCTCTTCCAAGTTTGCGTCAAATCACAACGCATAATAAACATTTAACTACTTTGGTAGTTTAGAAATCATCATGAAGAAACAACGTACGATCGTCCTTCGTGCATTGCAAAATCAAGCCAAATCGAATTTATGTAGCTTGCGCAAGAGAAATTATTCAAACCACAATAAAATCAAGCACAAATAAAATATCAATATAATAATCAATTTAAATCAGTAGATTTCCACAAATTGACTTGAGCCCAATAACAAACGTCGAAGTTACTCAAAACATAGTTCCCAATCGCCACTCAGAAATCGCCGAAAAACATTAATTAAAGTTTAGAAGAAATAATTATTAAAACGACGCGTCGACAAATAAAAATAGTTAATAGTATTAATCTTCATTACCTTCGGCCTTGGTAGCCCGAGGCTCTACGAGCCAAGGCTCGACACTTCTGCCCATGCTAAAGCCCCATCATGGAATGACAATGATGTAGCTCTTGTCCCACCCACAACACTGAGTTCCTGGGCGCGCATGCGCACATCATCCAGAAACCACCAATCAGCTTACAGTGGCGACAAGATGAAATGAAACAAGTGAAGACACATACCCGTCTTCACATGTTACCAAAACATTATATCTGGACAAGGCCATATCAATACGGAAAACAAACAGTTCCCACTACGTTTAAGTTGGCGAAGAATTAACTTAAAACGGATTTCGAAGCCTTTGGTTAAAACCTACCTTTGACAATAGCCAAGGTCTCCCCACATACAGTACAGCTCACTTCACAATAACATGCAACATACAAGGTACAGAACTTCACAATAAAGATACAACGATTTCAATTACATGCAACATTCCAGGTATTGACATGCACAATTACTTTCCAAAATATTTTCAGTGTCATGCAGTGGCAATAGTGTCTACTAGCATGCATTTTAAATTCATTTAAGGGGAAGGTAATAATTCTTTATTTCTTCATTTTCCTAATACCGGGTTTGAAAATTAAAATCTTGAGGTAAGCAACGAGGTTTTCAGACGAAATACGACGACGGCCGACAGGACACGAGGGCTCCCGACGGGCCACGGAGAGGGCCGACAGCAGGGTTTGAATATTGTGTCAATTTCAATTGGCACAAGGATCAGCAGCTGTTTTAGGGTTATACTGCCCTGTACCCAGTCCTCAGCAGAACTCAGCCGCTGCCATATCAATGTTGCCCGTCCCCCCGGGTGTTATAATACACAAGAAACCAAAAATCATTTAACAGGCTTGTATTCTCTTTACAACAATCTCCTTGAGCACTGAATTTAGTAATTACCTGGGAAAGGGAGAATGTGAGGTTGAAACCCACATTAGAGAATATTTTTGCTGAAGAATACAATTTTGACCAACAATGGTTCGATTTCACTACGGTTTGTATAGCTTGTGCATGACCTAGGAGCTGCATTTGGATCATTGGTGTCAAGAAAATCCAATTCCGTTCTTGATTATTTATTTATTTACTTTTTTTTTTTTTTTTTTTTTCATTGTTGAAAAGAAACACTTTTTTCGGCTTTTCCCAATTAATTGGGGTCGCCGGAGCCAATCAGACTCATTTAGGTTTAGGCCGGATGCCCTTCCTGGTGCCACGTGATTTTTCAGGTGGAAATTCCACCCCGTTGTCGCCGGGATTCGTACCCCAGCCAACCGGGTGAAAAACGAGCAGCTAAGACACTGCGCCATCATGCTCCCGACAGCAGTAGCTATGCTCGCTAAAGCGCAGTGCTAGGCCATGGGGCCAAGCTCTGGGGACTCGGTAGACGTGGGTTCGAGCCCCACCGTTGGCCTCCTTGAAATGGTTTTCCGTGGTTTCCCATTTTCAACTCCAGGCAAATGCTGGGACGGTACCTTCTGACAGGCCACGGCCGCTTCCTTCCACATCCTTGCCCAGTTTCATTCATCGTCATTCATTTCATCTCTCATGAGGTTGGCATCAGGAAGGGCATCAGGCCGTAGAACCCACTGCCACATAGACTTTCATCGCATCTCATCCCCGACCCCGTTGGAAACAGGAATAATAAGGGGTAGAAAAACATTGTTGAAAAGAAACACAGTGCTGTTTTAAAGAGAAGTACGTATATTTGCATTTATTGAAGAGTAAAACTACACAATTGATACAGTTTCAAGTCAAGTGGCTGCCGTGGCTACTGCCTCGTCGGTCTGAGGCTTGTTGGGGTTGTTCATCAGGAGCCAGTCCGCCAGCCAAATGACGGGGTCCACGGGCTTCACTTGACACAGAACTGCCAACCCTTGGAGCAGTGTGGGGTTCACATTGCCCGCCAGATAGTCCTTGCTTGCCTCGCCAGTCAGAAGCGGCTCCAGGATCACTGCAAGCAAAAGTGTTCCTCACTCAAGTTGCAGCATGAAGTGGTGGTCGCAAACTTACATCCACATTTTAAAAATTGAAACAGCAATAACAATATATCAGTGGCGGCCGATTAGAGGAGGCAAGGGGGGCCTAGCCCCCTTTATTTTTCTGTATAAATTTATAATTATTTATTACTATTGTTATTATTGCTAATGACTACTGTCTACCGGTACTCTAGAATGCTACCAGTGCTATTGTCACAACAAACGCTGGTTGGATCATTATACATTTGTTTGGCGTCATGGTAACCGTGGGAAGCCGGACAGTTTCTGTGCCTCTCTTGCTCGGAGCCTGTAACCAGCGCTGTTTGGGATGTAAATTGTTCCTTGCTTGAAATTCCCTTTCCAAGAAGGAGGTGAAGTTGCTAGGTCAATACATCTGCATTATTGAAATCGAATGTTCCCGAAGGAAAACATGCTGTTAGTTTGTCCGTTTGAGCTAATATATTTTAACAAAATATGATAAAATGGTCCGGCATGTTTTCCTTCGGGAACATTCGATTTCAATATCGATACCAAAGAGGTTATATTGTTTTGTGAAAGGGAGCTTGACTCTCGTAGTGCATCGGCATTGCTCGTGGGGTCAATACTACAAGACGTATTTTGCGTCTTGCAGCGGCCTTCTCAGTATGCACTAGCCACGCGTCTTGGTGAGGTGTACCATACCAACTGACAAGCCCAATGGCTCACTGGGGCGAAACACTGGCAATTTTTTATGAGCTAGCTGGACCATTTTATCATTATTTTGTTAAAATACATCTGCTGACAAAAATCGTGTGCTTTTCGTACTTCATGCTATGAACAGCAACAATGGCGATGCGGTACCTCTTTAAAAGATGAGTTATTGTGTTGGTTCCCGCAGGGCCTCACAACTAGTGAGTGAGACATGGCTTGGCAACCACGGGATCCAAGCTGAGGCTGGCTTTGCTTCCGCCTACTTGTGCCGGACTCCTCCTTGTCTTCTCTCCTGTTGACCTCCCTTCGTCAACTCCTGTTCTCGTCCGACGCCGATGGTATTAGACCATCTGAGGCATTGGGAGTTTTTCCTGCCTTAATTGGCATTTCTCTCATCTTTCCAGACACCCTCATTCTTTAAGGTATCAAGCCATACAACCCCCCCTGGGCAAACAAATAATCACTAGAGACATCGAACTACTATTAGACAACCAACACATTACACTTGCAGGGGACCTAAATTGCAAACACAGAACCTCTGGGATCAGTAACCAACAACAAGTTAAACATGCACAACACACACAATGACGACTACATAATAATATCGTATGGCCTCGGGTGCCTGGTGTAAGCTTTGTTAATTGACACCCAGAGGGTAGCTTGCATGTCGAATTTCGTTGTTCCTTTGAACGCTATGAAAGTCAAGGAGGTTAGATATCTAAACTCCTTGACACTACAGCGCTTCCAAGTAGAGAATGGAGGAACTTTGTGTTGGCGGAAAATCCCGAGATTAATTTTGCCATTGAACACGGCCTACTGAATTCAAATGGGTTCTTTAACATGCCAACAACGTATGACATGAGTATCGTGATTTTTGTCGCCTTCAAAAATCACTTACCATGGCCAGGAGCGAACCTGCAATCTTGGGGTTGGTAGTCCGACACTATAACCACTCACCCACCGTGGCAAGCACGACTACATAATGATAGCACCAGACATGCCAACATTCTACTACATCAGAAACGGAATACTATACCTAGACACCAATGACATACCACTAATTAAAGCATACCACACAATGTCAACAGCACACTCCCAGTAATCATTAAAATGGGAGTAAATATTGACTAACACACAAAAAATTGATTAACTCTAAGAAAATTAACTGGGAATAATTTAAACTACAACAAGAGCTTATATTCTCGACCTCACTACAACAAATAAACTCTGCAAATTAATTAGAATCAACTATACTGTTCAAACCTTCACAACAGCATCATAAATATACTCGATACCAGACGAAATCATACAGCTCATAACGAAAACACAGCCAGAAAAAAATATCAATGCATACATGCACTCATCATATAACAGACAACATGAAAAACTCAGCAGAACTCTCACCAAACATGGGACATAAAACCCAATCACTATGGATAACCTCTAGAAGACCACAACAATGCACTTATAACAGACAATCAAGGAAAGGCCGAAGTTTTTGAAACAGTTCACGTCTAACGACCACCTACAAAACATCGTCCACCACCAAAGAGTACTAGACGACGTAAACAAATATCTACACAACCCTCCAACAACAGACGTCCCTCTCATTCCGCAAGACAAACTAGAGAGACACATCAAAAACTAAGTAACAATAAAGCCCCAGGCAAAGACGAAATACAATAATCTAAAGACTAAACAACTCAGCACATATAACTCCATATTAATGCTCAGACATTTTCCTGAAAAATTGAAAATTGTTAAAATCATTTGTTTCTGAAAACAAGGTAAAAATCCAAGACACAGACCTATCAACTTACTTAGCCATCTCTCTTGGACTCTTCGAACGCATATGCTGAGGAGAATATAAAAGCATTTTCATCATCATCTTGCACAGTTTCCAGACACTGGCCGGGTCTGATTGGAACACAAGCCTCTCCAACGTCTTCTGTCTTCCCACCATCTCTCAGCCTCCACCCTTGTCCAGTCTTCTCCTCTCTTCTTCACGCTTTCTTCCACCCCCTTCAGCCACCTGTCTCTCGGTCTCTTTCCTTCCCACTTCGTCTCGTGTACTCTCCTGGGTATCCTCTTCTCCTCCATTCGTTTTACATGTCCATACCATCTAAGTCTAGATTTCTCTATACCATCCTGTAATGGTTCCTCCTTCATTAATTCTCTGGTCCTCTCATTTCTTATTCTGTCCATCTTTGTAGCTCCAATACAGCTTCTCAAGAACCTCATCTCACTGGCCTGTATTTTGCTCTTCTCCCTTCCTATCATAACCCAGGTCTCCGAGGCATACGTCAGGATAGGGACATAGTACGTCCGATATATGATCTTTTTGCTGTTCTGAGGGACATCCTTGCTCCATAACATGCTTCTCACACTCCTCCGAAATGCTTCTGCCTGCCTCCCCCGCTCATTTATTTCTCTATTGTTTCTTCCATTATCTTGTATCAGGCTTCCCAGATACTTGAAACTCTGCACTTTCTTCAGCTGTTCCCCACCAATTGTTATTCCCGTTGTGGTTCTTTCCTTCTTCCTTGTTGTGATCACCATCTCACTCTTATTTATGCTAAATTTCATCCCATATCCTTTTATTATTCCTTCCCACACGTCCAACTGATCCTGTACCTCCTCCTCCTTGTTTCCCCAAATCATCAAATCATCTGCAAACACCATTGCTTTCATCTTTCCTTCCCCAATTACTTGTGCCACTCGGGTCATTATGTCATCCATCACCACAATGAAAAGTAACGGTGACAGTGCACTTCCTTGTTTCAGGCCGTTTCTCTGTTCCAACCAGTCTGATCTCTCTCCTCCCACTTTCACACAGCTCACGCTTCCCTTGTACATCTCCTTTATCCTCTTTATAGTCCATTTCTCTACTCCTCTATCCTTCAGGGACTTCCATACTTAGTTTCTGCATACACTGTCATATGCTTTCTCAATGTCCAGGAAGGCCATCAGTAGATCTGTTCCATACTCATAGTGCTGTTCTTGTAACTGCCTTACAGCAAAAATCAAATCCACTGTGGACCTTCCTGCTCGGAAGCCATGTTGTTCTTCCCTCATCCCTCCTTCTATCCTTGTCCTAATTCTCTTTTCCAAAACTTTCTCGAAGATCTTTGCACAATGACTCATCAGTGTTATTCCCCGATAGTTTCTGCAATCTGTTCTACTACCTTTCTTGAAGATCGGGACAATTATTCCTTTTTTCCAGTCCTCTGGGGTCTTCCTTTCCTTCCATGCTGTCCTCATCACTCGGTACAACCACTGTATCCCCACCTCTCCTGCTGCTCTCACCATCTCCACACTCAACTCATCCACACCCAGTGCCTTCCCTCCTTTCATCTTGTTCACTGCATCTTTCACTTCTTTCCATGTTAAGTCCTTTTCTGTTTGCAGTTCATCTTCCTCTTCCCCGATTTCTTCCTCCTCACCATCTTTTCCATTTGGGTTCAGAAGTTCTTCGAAATATTCTTCCCTATTTTCTATCTCTTGTCCCCTTTTGTTCACCATTCTAACATAATCCGTAGGATCCTTCCGCCTCTTATTGTTTACCATCCCATACAGGACCTTTTTTGTACCTTCACTATCCTCCTTCATCATCTTTGTCCACTCTTCCATCCACTTTCTTCTCTCCTCAGCCACTACTCTCTTCGCCTCCTTCTTTCTTTCCTGGTACTCTTCCCTTGTCTCTACCGTCCTATTTTGATAACACCTCCTAAAGGCTCTATTCTTTTCCCTTACTATATCTTTTGTCTTCTCATTCCACCATGGTGTTTCCTTCCACCTCTTCTTACTACTTGTCCTCCCACATACAGCTTCTGCTGCACCTACTAGTGTCTTCTTAAATCTAGCCCATTCCTCTTCCACCCCTCTTTCTTCATCTGTTGGAATTCCTTCCTTTACCATTTTGAGGTACTCGACCCTTCTATCCCCTTCTTTCAGTTTCCATATCCTTATACGTACTTCCTTGTTCTCAGTCCCTTTCTTCTCCTTACTCCCTCTCAGGTTCATTACCAGCAATCGATGGTCGCTATCCAGGTTCTCCGATGGTATAACCTTGATGTCCGTGATGTTCTTATTTAGTTCTTTCTCATACAGTATATAGTCGACCACCGACTTCCTGGTCAAGTCATCACTGTACCATGTGATTGTGTGGCTCTCTCTTTTCTTAAACCAGGAGTTCCCAACTAGCAGGCTGTTCCTCTGGCAGAAGTCCAACAGTCTCTTTCCTTCCTCATTTCTTCCGCCCCAACCCTCTGGTCCTAGAACACTCTCATAACCTTGTCTTTCTCTTCCTACATGGGCATTGAGATCCCCCATAACAATCATATTTCTTCCTACCAGCTGCTTCTGCAATTCCTTGAGAAAAGGCCATCAAGAATACAATATAATCACTGCTTATAACCCTCATAAAAGCAACATTCCACACTTTCTAACTGATCTCGAAGTAATTATTAGTTCTTACTCAACGAATCCTGTTATAATACTAGGTGATATGAATATCGATCTATTATTTGGAGACAGATATACTAGTAGTTATATAACCTTGTCAAATCATACGGTCTAGTCTTATGTAATACAAAATATCCAACTCGTGTAACACAAACTAGCTCTACTCTAATTGATCATGTATTGGTGAACGACTGTGACAAAATATGTAATGTCTATAATATTGATAATGATTTGAGTGATCACCATTTACTAATCTGTGAAATGAGAATCAAAAAGATAAACAGGAACTCAATATGTGATGATAGGCCAATAGAAAAGGATAAAATAAACTACAAAAAACTTAATAAATATTTAATAACTCAAGAATTTGTATGCAATGAAACTAACATCAATGACTACTACAATAAATTCTGTGATTTTATTAATAAAGGAATAGAAGCCTGTACTATGAAATAAGGAGCCAAGTGCCCCACCAATAAAACCCTGGATCACACAAGATCTTTTAGCACTAATACACAGGAAAGATAAGATATATACAAAAACCAAAGTTAAAAAACCATCTGCAGAAATTTTAGAAGAATATAAAATTATTAGCAACCAAGTTACAAAACTTAAGAGAAACCTACAAAGAAACTACTTTGACCAAAAAATTCAAAATGCAAATAATCAGAGGGAAGTGTGGAGTGTTTTAATGAGATGTTAAATAGGCCAAAGAAGGGGAAAAATGAAATTGTCAAACTTATAGTCGACGGCACAAATATCGAAAAAAAGGAAAATATATGTGATGAAATTAATAAATATTATGTCAATATTGCTAACAGTATATGGGAAAATCAAGGAAACGGTTCTACCTCGGGCATTACAAGCTATAAAAATACTAGTAGCACTAAGACAATCTTTATGTTACCTACTGATGCCAATGAAATACAATCAATTATAAACTCCCTAAAACACAAAAACAATATAAGTGAGGACAACACTACTAATGTCATGCTACAATTGTGTCTTGAGGGCCTTACACCATATCTTGTCAAAATAATAAATCTTTCACTGATGACTGGTATATTCCCCGATGCCTGTAAAGTCTCTAGGGTGGTCCCGATCTACAAAAATGGAGACAAAACCCACCCATCAAATTACAGACCCATTAATATTATATCTGCCATCAGCAAGGTTCTAGAAAGTGTTGTTAAACGAAGACTTATGAATTTCTTCATGAAAAATGATTACTTTGCAAACTGCCAATATGGGTTTATTCCAAATAGAGGAGCTGATAGTGCTATATTTGAAGTAGTAACTGATGTAGAAAAGGCATTAGATGAAAACAAACTAGCTGCTGGTGTACTAATTGACCTTCAAAAAGCCTTTGATCTGGTTAACCATAAGATTCTCCTTAATAAATTAGAATTTGCAGGCATCAGAGAAGTGGCACATGATTGGTTCAAGAACTACCTCACAAACAGAAAACAATATGTTGCAATCGATAATGTAAAAGGATCTCAAATGAGAATTGACACAGGAGTACCTCAAGGTTCTGTCTTAGGACCAATTCTTTTCTTGGCCTATATTAATGATTTAGTATTATTAGAATTGAAAGGCAAGCTTAAACTATTTGCAGATGATATTTTTATACTCTATCTGGGAACATCTGAACAGGAAATTAGGCTAAATATAAATTATGATCTCAATAAGCTGGTGGATTGGTTGAGAGCACACAAAATGGTTATCAATATCACTAAAACAAAATATTTATTCTTCCATAAACCATCATACAAGATTGAGACCACAAACATAGTCAACATAGCCAACAAAGAAATAGAAAGGGTTAAATCGGCAAAATACTTAGGTATCACACTAGATAGTACACTAACCTGGGAAAATCATGTAGAAAATGTAAAACATAAAATCAGCCCTATAATTGGTATTATTTTCGGATTAAGATATAGCTGTCTTACTAGCCAACAATTGAAAAATATATACTTTGCTCTGATACATTCACATCTAATGTACATGAATTTCATATGGGGATATTGTAAGAAGGAGCTGATAAAAGAACTTGAGATACTCCAGAAACGTGCTATGAAATCTATCTTTGGATTTCCTTGGCTCACACCCTCAAATGAATTATACTCAAGAACTAAAATTATGCCACTGCAAAAACAAATAGCTATGTCAGCAACAGTATTTGTATACAAATTAGAAAACAAATTGATACACACACACATCCATTTTACCCATGCAAATAACATTCATCATTATGCAACAAGAGGGGTAAATCGAATATTCACCAGCCATTCCCAATCCATTAAATTTGGAACTAAAGGAATTATGTCCTCTATAATGAAAGAATACAACTCGCTACCATTAGGCATAAGGGAAAGTTTCTCTATAAAAACATTTAAGACGAAAACAAAAGACTTCCTATTAAGTAATGAATAGCCCATATCCAATAGCCTTAAGCAATGCAATGTATCATACCGTATTATCTCTGTAAAGTTAGTCACTAGCAATCTAATATAAGTTACTATCAAACTAAACAATATAATGTTACAAAAATTATATATATGCCATGCTGTAACTATGTTACTTGATTGTCCCTAACACGAGCTCAGGCTCATTGGGACCTATGTAAATAAATAAATAAATAAAACAAGTAGAATATAAAAGCAAAATAAACAAATAACTAAATTAACCAACAATTCAGATTTTGAACACAACATTCCATTACACAAGAATTCATCGCATTGGGATTCTACACAAACAAATGACAGTACCACTATTGCTAGACAGAGTAGGCCTACATCACGCATACAACAATAAGCCAATGTTGAATTGTACATTGGGGGGGGGGCATGGTGGCGCAGCAGTCAAGCTGTTTGCCTCTATTCCCGGTTAATGCATGTGAGATTTTCGATGTGAAATGCCATGCCCTGTGGTTCGGATTCCATGTTAAAAGTAGGTCCCATGGCTCATGATCTCAAGATTAACGGTCACGTTAAACTACAAGCTTTCTTCCTTTCCTGAATTGTACATGAGTAAACAAAACAGGAGTAACACAGGGTAGCATGATCGGACCTCATTTGTTCCTTCTGGCAATAAATGACATCCCATTATCAGACCTTTACCAATCTTTACCATGCGCCCTATAACTGGTACACCTATACTTAGTCACATACCACCTCCATCTCTGTGGCGAGAGAGTGCTCTGATCCGGGAGTATAAAAACTACACGACAATCCTCATCTCCCTGTTCATGCATATATCCCCCAACCATCAGTAAAAGAAGGCTTCGTTCTCGCCATCCACCCCTGGAAACTGCCAAGATGTTGGTTGACAACGGTTTTACTATCCGAGAATGCTGGAGACATACATGGCAGACCTATGCTACGACAGAAAAACTCCAGATACCGTGTGTATCGTCCAGACCACCTGGATGTGACTTGCCTCGTAGTTCTGGTCAATGCTTAATCGCATTAGAACCAACACTGGCCGATGTGCCGATTCTCTGCACAAGTGGAATAAAATACCTTCTCCGGGTTGTGATTGTTACGCCAAAAAACAGACTGTTCGTCATACAGTTCAGGAGTGTGCTCTGAGAGCTTTCGCTGGTGATCCAACAGAGTTCCTGGTGATGACAGAGAGATCTCTAGACTACATTCGTGGCCTGGATATAAGCTTGTAAGCTAACTGTAATAATTTGTTAGCTGTTTGATTCCTTAGTTTAGGGGCTGCGACAATGCGGTCATGTAGCCCCGTGTACTTTGGGTGTGTGTAGAATCTGTCTGATAACCAGTGTTAATTGTGATGACTCTATTAGTGTGTGTTGTCTGTTTGATTAGCTCGCTAGGCTTTGGCCCAAAGGGTCCCGGGTTCGATTGCTGGCCGGGCCAGTTCCTACTTTCGTGACCAAATGCTACCGTCCTTCACACAAGTTTAGTTAGTGGAAGGTTCTTTTACATGCCGGCTATACTTCCCCTCCGAAGGAAGGCATACTGAGGGATTTTTAACGCTCTTAAAAAATCTAACGACTTCGGCCAGGCTTATACCCGTGACCATGAGCATAGAAGCTCAGCATGGTAATAATTCGTAATCTATATCCACACTAATATAATAAAGCTGAAGAGTTTGTGTGTTTGTGTTTAAACCCACTAATCTCTGGAACTAACAGTCCGGTTCAAAAAATTATTTTTGTATATGATAGCCTGATTCAAGAGGAATAGTTTAGGCTATGTAGCATTAGGCTACACCTCTCAGGTAACCTTAAAGATTGATTTTTGTTCAGTAAGTCGGAAGAACAAGCGCTCCCGAACAGCTTCAATAATACCTAAGTCTATTGTTGCCTGGCAATGCGGGCTGCATCTCGTCGCCCCTACCAATGTTCTGGTGCAGAATTGTGAGCTACTTATAAATTGCAGTCACGGGGAGTATTTAGTGCAATACTGAGGTTATCAGCTGCAATAAGCATTGGTGCTTTCAAATTTACTTTCATTTAATCCGATCCTTATCCTTGAGCGCTGTAGTTCTGTAAAACAAATAAATCCACCGGGCGAAGCAGGGCACTACTGCTAGTTAGTGATATAGCCATATGCTAAATAAATAAACAACAAAATCCAAATAAACATTAACAAAACCAATCATTTCACACCACTTTGTTCGGCCACAACAACATATTACACTTTTCAATAATAACATCGAGTGGGTGTCAAGCTAGTACACAAACTTACACTAACAACACATACCAAGACTAGAAAAGCTGAAGCAAAAGCCAACATCAAAATATTGTTATACCGTAAACTCGTGCAACAGACTATCCGAATAGAACATTCTCGTCATTAAATAAAACCCTAATACAACCTACACTAACATTCGCCACACCAGCTAGAGAACTGCTACTGGGCAATCAAAATGAACAGTACAGGTAATAGAAAATGCAACGAGATTATAAACAAATCAGAGGCGTATATACAATTTTTTTTTTCGGGGGGGGGGGGGGGGGGGGGTGACTATCCTGGAAAATTGTGAGTATTCTCAGGGGATTGTCACCGCAAAATTCCCGGAAATATCAACCAATATCCTAGAGGATATAACTTTGTGTAAATATTTTAGATAAGATTCAAAGTTTATATAGCCTACAATTACTGGCAATACAAAAAAAAGTTGTAAAATACAACACAACATATAAATAAAATTTTATACTTAATGAATTTTCCATCATGATCTATGGAGTATGAATGGCAAATATCGAAATATTTGTCAATTTACTAAGCATAAAGATAAAAAGTCTTTTTTTTTTTTTTTACAAGTTGATAATTTGTTTCTCAAAAGTACCATGCTGTGGAATTCACAGTTTTGCCTCACAAGGCTGAGAGTACCCCGTTCCATCCTTCAGACTTAAAATTTCTTGGCAGAGCCGGGAATCGAATTCGGACCTCCGGGGCGGCAGCCAAGAATGCTAGCCACTAAACCACGAGTCAGTCTAATTTCAATCTTATTATTGTTCATAACTCAGCTAATAATTTAAGATTAGGGTACAACCAAATTTACAATAATTTTATGCTCATACCTAAGCAACACTTTCTTAATTTTTATTGTCTTTTTTCGGAGGGGGGGGGGGGGCTGGAGCCCCCTCAGCACTCCCCTTATATACGCCCCTGAAACAAATCACTAGCACCGAGATCTGACTACTGATAGAACTACCGACACGAACACACAGCGCTGATATTATGTAATCTCAAGCACAAAGGACCGGGCAGGGAGGATCTACTGTAGGTGCCACCAGAGATCTGGCACATGATGTGAGGCATTGAAGTAGCGCTGAACCTCATGAAGAAACCCCAGTTGGGTACTTTGCCCTCAAACTAGGGGGTCAGTTCCAATAGAGCACTTACTCTCAGGAAAGAAGAAATGGATCTCCCGCTCCGCTGACTTGGGACAGTCGCTGCCGTGCACTGCATTCATGATCTCCTCATTGAGATCCCCATACTTGGCTCGCAGACTGTCAGGGTATTCCACCCTGGCCTCTCTGGGACACGCAGGGCCCATCAGTCTCTTCCAGTCCTCGATGGCATTGCTCTTGGCCAGACATAGTGCCCATATGGGTCCGCTAGCCATATGTGTCACCATGAGGGGGAAGTAGGTCTGGCCATAGTGCTCGGCGTACAGTTCGCTGGCCTGTTCGGGTGTGAGGTACACCTTCCTTCTCTAAAACACAAGACAAGACAAGACAATCACTGAACCATATGGAAATGTTTGTCACAATGAGCAGGACGTACACTTTCCTTGTCT
Organism: Meconema thalassinum; assembly: GCA_946902985.2. Taxonomy (NCBI): domain Eukaryota; kingdom Metazoa; phylum Arthropoda; class Insecta; order Orthoptera; family Tettigoniidae; genus Meconema; species Meconema thalassinum. The sequence continues at coordinate 291,187,305 of OX336396.1, read as the reverse complement.
GATACACTCAATGGTTAGCGGCTTAGATGCTGAGCTTCTATGCCCAAGATCGCGGGTTCAAACCCGGCCAAAGTCGTCGGATTTTTAAGAGCGTTAAAAATCCCTCAGTATGCCTTTCTTTGGAGGGGAAGTAAAGCCGGCGGTCCCGTGTCATAGATTTATGGCATGTTAAAGAACCTTCCACTAATTACACCTGTGTGGAGCTAAATTATAGGTTAAATTTGAAAAACGCTCTTAGGTTCCAACGTTCGTCGCCAGGAGCCGACTGTGGTGGCATCTAGTAACCAAGTTCTGAATTAGTAGTCGTTGACGGTGGCGTTTTTCGGCGAAAGTAGGAACTACTTGAAAATTCAATTGAATTAAAAACAGATAACACACACTAATACAGTGATCACAATTAACACCGGTTATTATCAGACAGATTCTACACACACCCAAAGTACACGGGGCTACATGACCGTGTTGTCGCAGCCCCTAAGCTTAGGAACCAACACTAAATGGTTAGCACAGATTTGATCTCAAGGATCCCAGCTTGGCCGTGGGGTATTTAATATCTCCTGGCATTTGACTAGAGAAATTTTGAAGCAATTTTTCAATTTTTTTTAGTACCGGTAGAATAGCTGGGTTTCTGCTACCCCTTATTTGATCTAACGCAAAATAACCTCTAGCACACAATGCGATTGGGCAGGATGGTGGTTGGGGAATCTCCGCCACATGACCAAGACCAGCAGGGTTGCTAGCCTATTAGTGTGAAAATCCCAAAATCCCTCGAGTTTCCCGCCAAAAGTTCCCTGCATTTGATGTTTGGCACTTTGAAGTAATCAGCCTGGCCAACCGGGTGTGAAGAAAACCTAGATTTAAATTTTGTTGCCACAAGGTAATGAGATGGTCGACCTAAGGGCGTGAAAACCATAAAAGTTACTGAATTATTATACCCATTTTTCAGTAGGTGGAGTGCGAGTCGTTTCACAAAATGAATTTTGGAGAATTTTTCTGCACACGCCCGCGAATGTTTCTGCGTCAGTCCATTTTACAATAGATGTCACGCGAGTCGTTTCAATAATTTAATGTTATCTCACGAGTCATTTCAACGATTGCGCACGCTTGACAAAATTGAATTTAATCAAATACAAACTTCGACATTTTAGTTCGAGTGTGACATAAGTTTAAAAGAAATAAGAATTGGCCCCTGTTACCGTGCATAAATTGGTAGATCTACCAGCCGAGCACGATACAAAAAGCGATTATACCCTGTTTAGACATCCCGATCAGATTACGTTGTGACGTCTAAACGCAACAGGATTACATTATCTCGATTAACTTTTCCTCCAACAGGATCAACTAGATACGGTAATCGCGTTCGTAGCAATTGCGATCGTCGGTGTGTCCTATCCCCCTGTTCTGTGCGTGAAGTAGGCTGTGGAAATGATGGCCATTTTGGATTATCTTGTGTTTTGAAAGCGAGAAGTATGTAATGTTGGCCATGATGGTTGTATTTATGTTGGTTGATACCAGATATATGAAGATTGAGACACGAAATGATGGAAGAAGAACAAACATACCGGTACCGTACTAGTATTTAAATACAGAAAAATACTTATGGCGTCGAGGAAAGTCGTTGAAGACGCATAATAAATACATAAATCTATTGTCATAGACATAGAAGGGATTCCGATGGGACCAAATGACTCTGGACGAACGAAGATGTTTTTATGCAACAAATAGGCTATCCTAAACCTGTGGATAAATATTTTAAAATACCGTATTTTTTTCCACACCCTTTTGCCTACCCATCTCAGGATTTGTATAAAATTAAGTATATACAAGTTGAATTCTATAAAAAGAATAGCTCAAATAGCCTACTTCAAAACTGGAGTAAACAAACTATGTACCGGTGCCGAACTGTAAATTTTTGCTTTAATACTTGGAATTCAAAAGTTGACAGAACTTAGCGATGTGCTGTTTTCCTCGATTATCCTGTTGTTTCATGATGGGACGTCTAAACTGGGTATTAAGATCTTCTCAAACAAGCGAGGAACAGCAAGTAAGCAACGACGCAGATCGTTTACTTTGTGTTTTAAAGTGGTTATGTGACATTGTTTGATTAAAAACTGTTAAAAGGTACGTAATTTATTTGTACGTAGATTCTAAACTGTGTTCTATTATTATGTTATCATCTTGCACAGTCTCCAGCCACTGGCCGGGTCTGTTTGGAGCACGAACCTCTCCTACGTCTTCTGTCTTCCCACCATCTCTCAGCCTCCACCCTTGTCCAGTCTTCTCCTCTCTTCTTCTCGCTTTCATCCACCCCCTTCAGGTACCTGTCTCTCGGCCTTCCTCTCGGTCTCTTTCCTTCCCACTTCATCTAGCGTATCCTCCTGGGTATCCTCTTCTCCTCCATTCGTTTTACATGTCCGTACCATCTAAGTCTAGATTTCTCTATACCATCCTGTAATGGTTCCCCCTTCATTAATTCTCTGGTCCTCTCATTTCTTATTCTGTCCATCTTTGTAGCTCCAATACTGCTTCTCAAGAACCTCATCTCACTGGCCTGTATTTTGCTCTTCTCCCTTCCTTTCATAACCCAGGTCTCCGAGGCATATGTCAGGATAGGGACATAGTACGTCCGATATATGATCTTTTTGCTGTTCTGAGGGACATCCTTGCTCCATAACATTCTTCTCACACTCCTCCGAAATGCTTCTGCCTGCCTCCCCCGCTCATTTATTTCTCTATTGTTTCTTCCATTATCTTGTATCAGGCTCCCCAGATACTTGAAACTCTGCACTTTCTTCAGCTGTTCCCCACCAATTGTTATTCCTGTTGTGGTTCTTTCCTTCTTCCTTGTTGTGATCACCATCTCACTCTTATTTATGCTAAATTTCATCCCATATCCTTTTATTATTCCTTCCCACACGTCCAACTGTTCCTGTACCTCCTCCTCCTTGTTTCCCCAAATCATCAAATCATCTGCAAACGCCATTGCTTCATCTTTCCTTCCCCAATTACTTGTGCCACTCGGGTCATTATGTCATCCATCACCACAATGAAAAGTAACGGTGACAGTGCACTTCCTTGTTTCAGGCCGTTTCTCTGTTCCAACCAGTCTGATCTCTCTCCTCCCACTTTCATACAGCTCACGCTTTCCTTGTACATCTCCTTTATCCTCTTTATAGTCCATTTCTCTACTCCTCTATCCTCCAGGGACTTCCATACTTTGTTTCTGCATACACTGTCATATGCTTTCTCAATGTCCAGGAAGGCCATCAGTAGATCTGTTCCATACTCATAGTGATGTTCTTGTAACTGCCTTACAGCAAAAATCAAATCCACTGTGGACCTTCCGGCTCTGAAGCCTTGTTGTTCTACCCTCATCCCTCCTTCTATCCTTGTCCTAATTCTCTTTTCCAAAACTTTCTCGAAGATCTTTGCACAATGACTAATCAGTGTTATTCCCCGATAGTTTCTGCAATCTGTTCTACTACCTTTCTTGAAGATCGGGACAATTATTCCTTTTTTCCAGTCCTCTGGGGTCTTCCTTTCCTTCCATGCTGTCCTCATCACTCAGTACAACCACTGTATCCCCACCTCTCCAGCTGCTCTCACCATCTCCACACTCAACTCATCCACAACTGGTGCCTTCCCTCCTTTCATCTTGTTCACTGCATCTTTCACTTCTTTCCATGTTAAGTCCTTTTCTGTTTGCAGTTCATCTTCCTCTTCCCCGATTTCTTCCTCCTCACCATCTTTTCCATTTGGGTTCAGAAGTTCTTCAAAATATTCTTTCCACATTTTCTTCAGTTCTTCCCTATTTTCTATTTCTTGTCCCCTTTTGTTCACCATTCTAACATAATCCATAGGATCCTTCCGCCTCTTATTTTTTACCATCCCATACAGGACCTTTTTTGTACCTTCACTATCCTCCTTCATCATCTTTGTCCACTCTTCCATCCACTTTCTTCTCTCCTCAGCCACTACTCTCTTCGCCTCCTTCTTTCTTTCCTGGTACTCTTCCCTTGTCTCTACCGTCCTATTTTGATACCACCTCCTAAAGGCTCTATTCTTTTCCCCTACTATATCTTTTGTCTTCTCATTCCACCATGGTGTTTCCTTCCACCTCTTCTTACTACTTGTCCTCCCACATACTGCTTCAGCTGCACCTACTAGTGTCTTCTTAAATCTAGCCTATTCCTCTTCCACCCCTCTTTCTTCATCTGTTGGAATTCCTTCCTTTACCATTTTGAGGTACTCGACCCTTCTATCCCCTTCTTTCAGTTTCCATATCCTTATACGTCTTTCCTGGTTCTCAGTCCCTTTCTTCTCCTTACTCCCTCTCAGGTTCATTACCAGCAATCGATGGTCGCTATCCAGGTTCTACGATGGTATAACCTTGATGTCCGTGATGTGCTTGCCTTGCTGGTAGTTGCTACTGCTTTCTCCATAATCATGCCTTCTAAACGAGCATCAATTTGGTAGATCTACCAGCGGTGCATGAAACAAAACCGATCACGAGCTTATCAAACAAGCGAGGAAAGACAAGCAAGGAACGAAATTTCTCACTTGCATGTATCAGAATCAGAAAGGCAACGAACAGTAAGAGTCGAAGCAGAACGTCTACAAGCTACTCGATCTCGACGAACCGTGCACATTGACTTGAGTCTTGGTGCATTCCAGTACAATGTCAATTACGACTACAGTCTGGGAACCCTGCACACTTGATCAGACTCTTCAAGATTTACAACCAAATGCAAACCTATTCGGTGGAATTCTCATTTTATTAGCAGGTGACTTCCGACAGACTCTACCATTCACACCAAAATCAACACCAGTTGATGAACTCAACTCTTGCCTCAAATTATCGCAACTTTGGAGACATGTGCAGGAACACACATTAACGACCAATATGCTCGTATATCTGCAACACAATGCGTCAACCATATTTTCAAAACAGCTATTGGACTTTGGTAATGGAAAAGTACCAAATTGATGCCTACACAAAATAAATTTCATTTCCATTAAACTTTCGTGTCATTGCTCCATCGATAGAACAATTAATTCAGAAAGTTTTCCCACAAATTTAAAAACACCAATGGCATAGCAAACGTGTTATTTTGGCAGCAAAAACACCGAATCAATGCAATCAACTACACAATCCACAAACAAATTGCGGTCGAGTCTGCACCTACAAATTGATTGACAGAGCCATGAATGCGGCCGAGATTTTGAATTATCCAATTGAGTTTTTAAATTCGTTGGATCTTTCTGGTGTACCACAGCACAAATTATCACTCAAGATAGACGCACCAATAATTTTGTTGCGCATTATTAATGCAGCACAATAAAATGGAACCAAGCTCGCTGTCAAAAAAGAACTGTTGCTTAACGTCATCAAAGCGACAATTCTGAATGGCAAGTCAAAAGGAGAAGGTGAGCTCATTCCACGTATTCCCATCATTCCCACTGACATGCCATTTCATTTCAAACGAGTACAGTTCCCCGTTCGCCTTGCATTCTCGATCAACAAGGCACAAGGGCAATCGCTTCAGGAGTGTGTCGATTAAATCTGTAAAAACCGTCCTCTCACCTGGTCAATTCTATGTTGCATGTTCACGAGTGGGACAGCCGAAAAATTGATTTGTTTTCGCAGAAGACGGAAAGACCAAAACTATGGTACCGGTAGGCTATATCCCTATGCACTTGGTTAGTTCCTCAGTTTTGGGGCTACGACAACGCGGTCATGTAGCCCCATGTACTTTGGGTGAGTGTAGAATCTGACTCATAACTGGTGTTAATTGTGATGGCTGTATTAGTGTGTGTTATCTGTAATTCAGGTAAGGACTGCAGACGATCAATTTTCAATTAGTTCCTACTTTTGCTACCAAATGCTACCATCAACGACACCTAGCTGTGAACTTCGCTACTAGATGCCACCGCAACTAGCACCTAGCGGTGAACGTTGCAACTAATAGAGCATTAATGAAATATAACCTATAAATGTAGCTTCACACAAAATTGTTGTTAGTGGAAAGTTCTTTTTCATGCCATAAATCTATGACATAGGCCACTGGCTTTACTTCCCTTCCGAAGGAAGGCATACTGAGGGACTTTTAACGCTCTAAAAATCCGACGACTTCGGTTGGGTTTGAACCCACGATCTTGTGCATAGAAGCTCAGCATGCTACCAACCACGCCGCTGAAGCTGCCCCAATGCATTTGAATAAAAAAATCATTGTCCTTCAATTATTTTGTACATGTAAATGTGTCTGCTTTGTACAGTGAGTCTCTCTCACGACTCGTCCGGCCGGCGCGCCCAGCTTATCTGTCTCCCGTTGACTCATCTCGGCATAACATAGCACTTCCCTAGCGTTATCCGCAGGCGCGGATCTAGAGTTTGGTTTGGGGGGGGTCACAGGATCGAAATTGTTAAGAAAAATGGGATCACTAACAATGCAATCACAAAATAACCAAACGTACAAAACCAGACCAATTTTTTTGCAAGCTACATGGATAGAAATTTGTTGCGTTTAGCGCACCAAAAATATTCGTACAAATTGCAACGGCGTGTTTTTGCGAGAAAAGTATCAAAGTACGTTACAGTTTCGGCAAGTCGAGTTGGTACCGACAAAGGGAGAAAGTCACAGCTTAAATTGCCAACCAAGCTTGCAGTTTGGACGTCAGCAAAATTTTTTGGTGCGAAAATAGCCCCAAATTCCTATCCATGCATTGCTACACATTCATAGTGACATCACTATAGACATCGATTCGGTAATCACAAGGTTTGCTAAACGAAATAGACGAGTTGATTTTGTTCTATAAATAATCGTTTTTATATAACAGGTATGAAGTTGTAAATATGTACAGTTGTAACAGAACATAATAATTGCAATAAAGATATTTTCAGTATTGAATAAAATGAAAAAAATGTTTTTCAGTTAAAATTCGTTAAGTTTTATTTGTCTGGTTATTGTGTTTTCGTTTTTTGAGTTAGCAAAAAAATGTGGTCTCCGTTTGGGGGGGGGGGGGGTCATGACCCCCGTGACCCCCCCCCCCCCCCTTGAATCCGCACCTGGTTATCCGTGCATGACATGAGATAACAATTAAAATTAATAAAATAAGCTGCTACTACCTTATGACAGGAGATGTTCTAAATGTTCTCCTCCTACATCCACACATTTCCGGCATCGTCTTAGGAAACTCCGATTCACACGCATATGTTCGTCTTTCGTAATTGAGGCTATTTCTCTCCGGATATGTTAATCTTTTTCTCGGACGAAGCTTGGTTCCATTTACACGGGTATGGTTCGACGATGCAGAATAACAGATATTGGAGTAGAGAAACCCCCCATCGCATACACGAAATTCCTCTGCATAACGAATGGGTCGGAATATGGTGCGCAGTGAATGGATACATTATTATAGGGCCTATCCTTTTTCAAGGGACAATTAATGCACAAAGGTACAGGGATAATATATTCAAACCATTTTTTGACGAACTGACTGACACTAACTCTCGAAATGGATATATCCAGCAAGACTCTGCCACCGCGCATACAGCTCATGACACATTAAACTTAATGGAGGAAAGTTTTGAATACCAGTACCATGTAATTAGTACGGATTTATGGCTGTCACGGTCCCCATATTTAACTGTTTGTGACTTTTATTATATGGGTGCTTAAAGAATAAAGTGTATGCAAGAAACCCTCACACGTTGGGCGAACTGAAAGAACATATCCGGAGAGATATAAAGCCTCAATTACGGAAGACGAACTTATGCGTGTGAATCGGAGTTTCCTAAGACGATGCCGGAAATGTGTGGATGTAGGAGGAAAACATTTAGAACATCTCATGTCGTAAGGTAGTAGCAGCTTATTTTATTAATTTTAATTGTTATCTGATGTCATGCACGGATAACGTTAGCGAAGTGCTATGTTATGCCGAGCGGGGAGTGATGAGTCAACGGGAGACAGATAAGCTGGACGCGCCGGCCGGACGAGTCGTGAGAGATACTCGCTGTATATGTGTAGCAACTTCGAAAGAAAAACAGGCAATGCAACTTAGCATATACCGGGCACAGTTAGTCGTATGTAAAAGACGATGTATTTAATTATGATTAAATACTGTATGCGTAGTCTTATATACAAATTGTTGGTCCGGTCAGGCCCCGGGCTAAGGTGATAGACGCCCTGGGCAAAGGGTCTACTGGCACCCTTTTCCTCATTTATGTGTTATAAAAATAGTATACCGTAATAGGTTTTTTTTTTACAAACTACGTTACTAATATTGTATCACAGGAAATAATAAGAAAAGTAAGTCGTTCATATAATTGTGTAGCCATTTATTGATACATTAATCACACTAATAACCAATATTACAAATTGAAAAGTTACATTTTAAAAGTACAATATACAGAAACATTTCAAATATTTTTTTTTTTCTGGCTTTAAACTTTGTAAATTTATTTGTCATGTCAGATAAGTCTGTGCTAAGGTTTACGTCTTTTTCACAACACAATAAGAATAGACAATTTAGTTTGCTGTCTGAAAGAGTTGATCTTTTCACATTCTTTAGGCGAGTCAAAACAAAAAATTCTCTTTCTGCGGAGCAGTTGGTGACTGGTAATGTCAGAAATATTCTAGTTGCTACCTCAAGATTAGGGAAAGTAGTTTTCAAATCATTTTATGACGTATTCATATATGTCAAGAATGCTGGTAGATTCTTCCTGTTCCAAATTTTGAAGTTCTGACATTCGTTTTCAAATTCATTTCTGATGTCATTAGAGTAGAACTCATAGAGTTTATTCGCAGCCTGTGATATGACCTCTTTCTGCGATCCCTTTTGTACAAGAATAGAAGGTACTTCAAATTTGTTAGATAAATTTTCATAAGCTGTTTTTCGCCTTGACAGGTTACTTATCAAAGAGTCAAAGATTTTAATGTAAACTTGGGATTTGAAAAGCGACCTTTCATCAGGAATAACCTCATCGCCTAGGCTCTCATCCGCAAAAGTTTTTCTGATTCTTATTCTTTTGTAGTTGGTGTTGGGTGATTCAACTTGTAACAACTTCATGGCTGCTTGTTCATACTTGTCAAACTCATTTCTTTTTTCATTTAAATAGCTCTCCAAAGTTTGAAGCTGCTTTGTACCTACTACGTGATTCAGGGTTTCACTTTGAAGATTGTTGCTAACTTTATCAAATCTTTCCAAAATATCACTCCACAAAATAGTGAGGAAGGCTATTTCAAATTTGTCAAACTTCTTTTCTAGTCCTGAAGCTTCAACTTTGACTTCAGGCTTCTGAGTAGGGTCTAGAGATATTTACTTCAGTGATTTATGTATCGCCTTGTAGCCTTTGACCAGGGCCTTTACAGCATCGGCTCTCACTGACCATCTTGTTTGAGATAGGGATTTCAACATTGGAATTTTACTGTTTTCTAAGCATGTTTTAAAAATACCCCATCTATGGGTTGAATTGAAAAAAAAGTGTAAAGTTTATGGACGAATCCAAAAAACAAAATAGCTTCAGCACAGTAGGCTACTCTGCAGCAGAAGAACCAACAAGGTTGAGATGCGCTGCACAAGTGACAAACTCAGCAAAAGGGCAGTGTTGTTTAATTCTAGCTTGCAGGCTTGAGTAAGCTCCAGACATATTTGCCGCGTTATCATAGCTTTGTCCTTTTTCCTGAATTCTGATCCACTTAATTTTTTGTTCATTTTAAAATAACTAAAGTAGACACATTTTCACAAATCACAGTTGACACGCAATACAAGCAATACACACAAACAACCTTTGATATTAGGAAGTTGATAAGATCACGCGGCGCATGCGCCAGTTGTATATCCATGAATATTGCCAACAGCGTCAACCGTGCATCACTGCCTACATTGTTGCCAACAGTAGTATTCTTTACAGATAATACTGATTATATTAGGGGGCAGATGACCTCGTAGTTCGGCCTCTTAAAACAACAATAACTAACTAACTAACTAACTGATTATACGAGGGCAATTCAGAAACTAACCCCCGATTGGTCACAGTGCGGGTAGTGGGGGGAGTAGCGCGCCATCTGTGCATTCACGCGCTCAGCAGGTCAGTCGGCAGAGCCGTAGTCGAGTGAACATCGTAACTGCGCTAGTTTAGTTTTTGTGGCAGTTTGAAATGTGTGCTGCAATAGAAAATCCCGCCAAATGTGAAGTGCGTGCTGTTATACGGTTTTTTACAGCCAAAGATGTGGGCACATTCAGATTCGCCTACCAAACCAAAAAAAGCCCGGCAAGATTTTTCTGCCAGAAAACTGATGGCAACGGTGTTTTGGGATGCCAAAGGGGTGTTGTTGGTTGAATTCATGGAACGTGGGACGACCATTAATCAAGACGTGTACTGTGAAACACTAAAAACATTACGACGGGCTATACAGAACAAACGCCGTGGTATGCTGACTTCCGGTATCTTTTTTTGCACGATAACGCCCGTCCGCACTCTGCTCGCAGAACAACAGCCCTTCTTGAGTCCTTCAAGTGGGACGTTTTCAACCATCCACCTTACAGCCCAGATCTGGCGCCAAGCGATTATCACCTCTTCATGCATATGAAGAAATGGCTCGGGTCCCAGCGGTTTGATGACGACGAAGAGCTCAAAGATGCGGTCACAGGCTGGCTCAAGGCACAAGCGGGTGATTTTTATGCAGAAGGAATTTCAAAGCTTGTGAAGAGATACGATAAGTGCCTCAATCGTTATGGAGACTATGTCGAAAAATAGTGCAAAGATGTAGTTGTAAGATGTATATATTAAAATATTTTTACTTAACTTGGTGTATTTTTTTCAATCAACCGGAGGTTAGTTTCTGAATTGCCCTCGTATTATAATAGAATCATGATTAAACATAAATACTAGGAATGTATGTGATATTTAATATTAGGTACTTTTATTTTATATTCACGTAAATTATAGTTATTTATCCTACTTTTTAAAGATTTCCATGTCATACTTATTTTTAATGTTGGGATTGTTGGGTCAACCTTTTACTGCGTTCAGCATCACCTAAATTTCGACGCCCCCTAAAATTTGACGCCCTGGGCAAATGCCCAGTATGCCCGTTTATAGCCCGGGGCCTGGGTCCGGTGTTATCTAAGCGTACACATGATTGGACTTAAACCTAAAATAATATAGTTGAACTGTTGGCTTATGCAATAATGATCTGCCTTACACATTTGCTGTTTGTAAATTATATTTAATGCCGAGTACGGATCCTGGTGAAATGGTGGAATGGTAGCCTTGCTCATCTGTGCCAAAGTGAAAAACGTGAGCCAAAATACTCTGAACTTTTTAAAAGACAGAAGATAAAACTTACATAATTTAAACTTTGGCTCCTATTTGTATGGTTTCGTAGAGTAAATTACACTCGTATTGGAAATGTATTCGTAAATGTTGGCCTGATCAGTTGTTTGGTGAATTCCTTTTAATTTCTTCAAAATTCTGGATCGTGAAAAAAGCATCTATTCATGTATTTTTCTCAATATACGATAGTCTTCTTCGTTCGAGATTACCCCCATGTTTCCCTTGTCAGCTTTGGTGATTATTATACTATTGTTGCTGTTTATTTTATGTTTAAGAGTCTTAGCTATTTTTGTATTCATGTAGTTTCGGTTGTTGTACCAGGTTAGGTTTAGAATGTTAATGTCTTTTTAAATTCATATATAACTGTGTTTTGTTTCATAATTGGTACCGGTAACTTATTAATAGCCACCTCTGTTTCAGCTAGACTATAAGATTGGTTAGGTTCTTCTGATTTATTTTGATGGGCCAATTGTGTGAGTACAGTTCACAATGAGAGCATGCCCTAGCACCTCCTCGCTCACTGGGCGTGAGTAGGCCAACAGTTCACAATGAATGAGACGCTCTATGGTCTATGCTGACTGTATGGATTACAGGTACGATGGACAATACTGGCCAGCCTGATTGACAGTGAAAACTGTCACCGTACACTGTTGTAAGTGGTCCAGTATACGGTACATTCATTTTTTACGAATCTGAAAGTTGCCAAAGCAATAGAACACAGTGGCCGATCATTCCTCGTTGATCACAACGTATGGACAAGAATTAGGTAACGTACCTGGAGTATCGTAAAGCCCTCTTCTGCGATCGTATCAAGGATCTTGTTTAGATGCGGTACGGCCTCAGGCTTGACAAGCGCCAGGGTAGTCTCCAGTTGGTCATTAACCACAAGGGTATCATCCACATCAGAGGGCTCGGAAGACGCACAAGTTGGAGGTGGAGCTTCAGGCAGATCAAAGCTGGACAGGTCAGACATGGCGATCTGGAACATGAGAGGCCCGAAACTCCACAGACATCACAGGCTCCAAGGCGAACTTGAACATAAGATAATCAAAGCTCTACGATCAGACATCACAGACTGTATGGTAACCTGCAACATAAGAAACTCTGGGTTTCTCGGCTTGACTTCGCAGACTCCATGGTGACCTTAAACATAAGAGACTCAAGGCTCCTTGGTCAGACATCACAGACTGTATGGTGACCTGCAACATAAGAGACTCTGGGTATTTCGGCTTGACTTCGCAGACTCCATGGTGCCCTTGAACATAAGAGACTCAAGGCTCTATGATCAGACATCACAGACTGTATGGTGACCTGCAACATAAGAGACTCAAGGCTCTATGATCAGATATCACAGACTGTATGGTGACCTGCAACATAAGAAACTGTGGGTTTCTCGGCTTGACTTTGCAGACTCCATGGTGTCCTTGAACATAAGAGACTCAAAGCTCTATGATCAGATATCACAGACTGTATGGTGACCTGAAACATAAGAAACTCTGGGCTTCTCGACTTGACTTCGCAGACTCCATGGTGTCCTTGAACATAAGAGACTCAAGGCGCCATGATCAGACATCACAGACTGTATGGTGACCTGCAACATAAGAGACTCTGGGCTTCTCGGCTTGACTTCGCAGACTCCATGGTGCCCTTGAACATAAGATGCTCAAGACTCTATGATCAGACATCACAGACTGTATGGTGACCTGAAACATAAGAAACTCTGGGCTTCCCGGCTTGACTTCGCAGACTCCATGGTGCCCTTAAACATAAGAGACTCAAGGCTCTATGATCAGATATCACAGACTGTAGGGTGACCTGCAACATAAGAGACTCAAGGCTCCATGATCAGACATCACAGCCTGTATGGTGACCTGCAACATAAGAAACTCAAGGCTCCATGATCAGACATCACAGACTGTACGGTGACCTGCAACATAAGATACTGAAGGCTCTATGATCTGACATCACAGACTGTAGGGTGACCTGCAACATAAGATACTCAAGGCTCTATGATCAGACATCACAGACTGTAGGGTGACCTGCAACATAAGAGACTCAAGGCTCCATGATCAGACATCACAGACTGTAGGGTGACCTGCAACATAAGATACTCAAGGCTCTATGATCAGACATCACAGACTGTACGGTGACCTGCAACATAAGATACTGAAGGCTCTATGATCTGACATCACAGACTGTAGGGTGACCTGCAACATAAGATACTCAAGGCTCTATGATCAGACATCACAGACTGTAGGGTGACCTGCAACATAAGAGACTCAAGGCTCCATGATCAGACATCACAGACTGTAGGGTGACCTGCAACATAAGATACTCAAGGCTCTATGATCATACATCACAGACTGTAGGGTGACCTGCAACATAAGATACTCTGGGTTTCTCGGCTTGACTTCTCAGACTCCATGGTGTCCTTGAACATATGAGACTCAAGGCTCTATGATCAGACATCACAGACTGTATGGTGACCTGCAACATAAGAAACTCTGGGCTTCTCGGCTTGACTTCGCAGACTCCATGGTGCCCTTGAACATAAGATACTCAAGGCTCTATGATCAGCTATCACAGACTGTAGGGTGACCTGCAACATAAGATACTCTGGGTTTTTTGGCTTGACTTCGCAGACTCCATGGTGCCCTTGAACATAAGATACTCAAGGCTCTATGATCAGACATCACAGACTGTAGGGTGACCTGCAACATAAGAGACTCTGGGTTTCTCGGCTTGACTTCGCAGACCCCATGGTGTCCTTGAACATAAGAGACTCAAGGCTCCATGATCAGACATCACAGACTGTATGGTGACCTGCAACATAAGAGACTCTGGGTTTCTCGGCTTGACTTCGCAGACTCCATGGTGCCCTTGAACATAAGATTCTCAAGGCTCCATGATCAGACATCACAGACTGTATGGTGACCTGCAACATAAGAGACTGAAGGCTCTATGATCTGACATCACAGACTGTAGGGTGACCTGCAACATAAGATACTCAAGGCTCTATGATCAGACATCACAGACTGTAGGGTGACCTGCAACATAAGATACTCAAGGCTCTATGATCAGACATCACAGACTGTAGGGTGACCTGCAACATAAGATACTCTGGGTTTCTCGGCTTGACTTCTCAGACTCCATGGTGTCCTTGAACATATGAGACTCAAGGCTCTATGATCAGACATCACAGACTGTATGGTGACCTGCAACATAAGAAACTCTGGGCTTCTCGGCTTGACTTCGCAGACTCCATGGTGCCCTTGAACATAAGATACTCAAGGCTCTATGATCAGCTATCACAGACTGTAGGGTGACCTGCAACATAAGATACTCTGGGTTTCTTGGCTTGACTTCGCAGACTCCATGGTGCCCCTGAACATAAGATACTCAAGGCTCTATGATCAGACATCACAGACTGTAGGGTGACCTGCAACATAAGAGACTCTGGGTTTCTCGGCTTGACTTCGCAGGCCCCATGGTGTCCTTGAACATAAGAGACTCAAGGCTCCATGATCAGACATCACAGACTGTATGGTGACCTGCAACATAAGAGACTCTGGGTTTCTCGGCTTGACTTCGCAGACTCCATGGTGCCCTTGAACATAAGATTATCAAGGCTCCATGATCAGACATCACAGACTGTATGGTGACCTGCAACATAAGAGACTCAAGGCTCCATGATCAGACATCACAGACTGTATGGTGACTTGCAACATAAGAGACTCAAGGCTCCATGATCAGACATCACAGACTGTAGGGTGACTTGCAACATAAGTACTCAAGGCTCTATGATCAGACATCACAGACTGTAGGGTGACCTGCAACATAAGATACTCAAGGCTCTATGATCAGACATCACAGACTGTAGGGTCACCTGCAACATAAGATACTCTGGGTTTCTCGGCTTGACTTCGCAGACTCCATGGTGTCCTTGAACGTAAGAGACTCAAGGCTCCATGATCAGACATCACAGACTGTATGGTGACCTGCAACATAAGAAACTCAAGGCTCTATGATCAGACATCACAGACTGTAGGGTGACCTGCAACATAAGATACTCAAGGCTCTATGATCAGGCATCACAGACTGTATGGTGACCTGCAACATAAGATACCCCAGGCTCTATGATCAGACATCACAGACTGTAGGGTGACCTGCAACATAAGGTACTCAAGGCTCTATGATCAGACATCACAGACTGTAGGGTGACCTACAACTTAAGAGACTCAAGGCTCCATGATCAGACATCACAGACTGTATGGTGACCTGCAACATAAGATACTCTAGGCTCTATGATCAGACATCACAGACTGTAGGGTGACCTGCAACATAAGAGACTCAAGGCTCCACGGTCAGACATCACAGACTGTATGGTGACCTTAAACACAAGAGACTCAAGGCTCCATGATCAGACATCACAGACTGTATGGTGACCTTAAACATTTTTATTGTTGTTTTAAGGGGCGGAACAACGAGGTCATCTGCCCCTCTTAACACAGATTAAAGAATACAAATTTTGAATTGAATTAAAATTTTGAAGTGGACATCTAAATTTAAAAAGACCAAAAATTAATAAAACAAAAACAAAAAATTAAATAAAAATTATAATAATAAACAAAATTTACGGAAAAACAAAACATTATCATTCAAAAACGAACAACTCGTTGAGTCAATATTCACTGGAAATTTAGATTGCTGGCCCTAACCCACTCTCACTTATAAAGCGGATAACGCGATCAGCAGCCACCACGTCATCGGCTAATATAACTTTGAGTGTCATATGCAAACCAAGGTTTCTTCGTAAGTCTGCAAGATCCACACACTCGGTGAAAATGTGGGCCACGGTGAAAACGGCTGCACAGGTTCATAGTGGGGGGTCTTCCCTTCTCATTAGGTACTGCGCCCGAATTTATTTAAGGCCAATACCAAAGATCCAGACGGGATATGAACTGGGACCCAGGAAAAATAAAAGAACGAATTAAAATCTTTTATTCCTCAAAATTCGTGAGATATGGAAAACCTGAGTTGAAATAGTGAAATACTATGCATCATTTATAATTAAACAATTACGGAAGGCAAGAAGGAACGATTTAAATATGGTTGTATATTTATTATCTGAATGTAGGGAGGCCTACATTGTAAGAGTGCGTCACGCCACGAGAAGTGAGAGAAACGTCATGCAGGGGGAGAAGGGATCAAAGTTGAAAGACGCACTGAGTGAGGAGAAGATGATGGAGCTACGTCACACCGCGAGAGGGGAGGCAGAGCGAGGAACTTGCCGTACACAGAGGGCAAGGACGAGCAGTTCTTTCCAAATTCAGATCGCGACGAGACAAGACCGTGAGTGGAGAAACTAGTAGTTTTTCAGAATAGTGCTACGCATCACGAAAGTGGAGAGGACGAGTGTGGAGTTCAGAAGGCTGTGACTTGCGGAGCAAGGAACATTCTAACGCAGACCAGCACAGCATATAGACCAGTGATTTTGGAACACAGCTTGATATTACAGTATTTCAAAAACGAAGCTATTATACATCGCATGCAGACAGATGCGAACGTTTCACTTCTACAGAAGAGCTTCATTATTTCTACAATTTAGCTCATACTTGGAAATTATACAGAATGCAGTTCGTGAATTGGCAACGGGGAAGTTGTACCAGTGTAATCATTAAAATGAGTATGAATACGTGCTAAGGTGCACATTAAAGGGAAGTAGAAGCTACAAAAATGAAGAGTTGAATCCAGAATTCCACAACATGGACGGCGCAACGGAACATCTACGCGATGCGCAGAAATGCAGGTCAAATCTCTTCTTCTTAACACGAGTTCATATACATCCAGTATACTCTCAATGACTTTTATAAAACAAACGAATTTCAACCTTGAGAAGCGATGTCGGCGCAGTGAAGGGGTATCGTAAGAAGATCCAGACAACGTGCGGGGGACGAGCGAGGACGTGAGGAAGAGACATGCTGTTTCACGGCGAGGTCGCTAACCCGGTTATGTCACCGACCTTGTTCCACTGGGAGAGATGTCCAGCAGGCCCCGTCACAACCGGTTTGCATAGCTGTGGGCGGTGCGCTCACACACACATTTGGCTTGCCAGACGAGACATGGTACATCTGAGACCGTCTTCAACTCAAGGTAGAGAAGAGATTGATTTATATTTGGTAGAATTGTAGTCATGTTCTGTGTTTATCCTAATTGACCAACCGTATAATTTTGTGATTGTATTTAAAATTGTGTAGATTTTGATCTAGTATTTTTCGTATTTTCTGAGGAGTTATTTTTCATTGAAAATTTCCGTCACTTGGACGAAATTTTATTTGCGTATGGCAGTTGTTAACGTTAAAATTATTTCAATATAAAATCATTTAGAATTATAGATACTTGCGTTAAATTAAATAAATCTGTTTTATGCGCAGCGATGGAACGTATATTGAACAATTTAAGTACCGTATATTCAAAAAGCTATGTCACGAAGTGTCAAATATTTCGACAACTCATGATGTTGATTCGAGTGTCAGAAATGTATTTTAAACCAATTGTGAACAAAATTGAATTGTTACATGACACAAAATCTGATAAAAGATAGTCCAAATACTTGATAGATAATTAAACCAATGAATACCAAATTCACTGTAATGAAACAGATAGATCTGTAGAACTATGCTGTAACGTGATAAACCATATTTCCTAGTAACAAAGGTATTTCAAGAACCTTTATATATATATATATATGTCCAATAAAACATTTAGAGCATTAAAAAGCCTAGATAAATTTGTTAAACAAATATTCCACGAAGATAGTTAAGGCTTAAATATTTTCACGAAAGGAAGACACACTTATATCATTTGTTAAATATGAATTCTTGCTGATAATTCTTTGAAAGTTGCAATAATGTAAAACTGAATTTAAATACGTGAAAAGGAGTTAGGAAAGTTAAATCACAGGGTGATATAAAAGTAACTGTACAGAAGTAATTACAGAAGTGAAGTTATAGGCACGATGAAATTTTGTATAAGGATAGAGGAGATTGTTAAAGTTTGTTTCTTGAACAATATTCACAATGGACGTGGATATTTAATAAAGTTACTAATTTTCTTTGCATTGAGTAAGAAAATGCACTGAAATAGGAGTTTAGATTTGAAATACCGTGCAAGAAAGGAATAGTATACGTAAATGAGTTACGTATTTTCACGAAAGGAGACTGAGGAGTCTCGTTTTTCTAGTTTTGATCACAGCGAATGTGACATTGTTTAAGTGTATTCAAGGAAAGTTATGTACAGGGTGTTTAAGAAATAATGTGATTGTTGTATAATTTTGGAAGAGAAGTGTGTAAAGAAGGTCAAATGCCATGCACTTCGAGTATTCACGTTTATCAAAGAAAATGTAAGCCAAGCAAAGAATTTCAGGAATTTTTCGAGATTTAATGATCAAATGGGAGAAGACAAAGTAAGAACAGTGCTGAACTTAAATGTTTGTCACCTATGTTCTATTGATTCAGACTAGTATTTCTACTTTCAACCGATAGAGTTACGGTGTTTGTTACGGAAGTTGAGTGGTAAAGACTCATTTGTATTATAGGTAATTTAATAACTTCAACACAATTAAGTGTATATTTGTGCGAACCACGAATTATTGTATATATGAATATATTTAATACTGAGTAAATTTTTATTTTACATATTTAGATGTGGAACTACGGTTCAAATATGAAACGGAATGTATAATATAGGGTAATGTTTGAAATCACGCCGTTTCATAATTTTTCTCATATTTAAATGGAGTACCGAATTCTCCAATCTTTAATTTCAGGACATGTTATATTAGTGCCACGTTTTAGTTTATTTTGAGTTTATTTATTGCAGTGTCAGGTAGACACTATTGATAGACAGGCAGTCAGTAGATGTCTGTATTTTTTCTTAGCACAATAAACGGCTGGCGCTCCTTAGCGAATTAGCCAATTTTTATCTTAGCTGACATCGTTTTCATTTTGTCATCGCCGAAAATAGTACTGCTAGGTAAGATACAGGCGCTCACTATACATAGACCTTATCACCCCTCTAGATTGGAGTTTCTCGATTTGCTCAAATGTAAATGATAGTAGAAATTTGTACCTACGCTGGTAGTACTATTTTCTTTTATAGATCTACCCTGTGTGTTCCTGGAATTCCCAATTTTTACTTAGCAGACAATGGTAAGTTTGTGAGCTGGGTAGTTACGTGTCTGCAATCCTTTACAGTGCAGCGGATATAGGTACTGATTGGTGAATTCGGGCGCAGTACGAGTGGGTGGATCTTGTATGACCTATCCTTAGCCTACACAAAGTGATGGACTCTCTCCGGGCCCGGAAGGAGCTCCGCCAAACGCGAGTAGTTCCCTTGATCGCTCTCAGTTTACTGGGCAGTGGGTCAGCTAGCCACTGACTCTCCCAAAAAGCCAGAACTTGTAGGCGTAACTGAGAGCGAATATCTCTAGTGGGTACCTCCATTGGTCGAGGTAGAAGGAACAGAATGCCAAGGTTTAGACAATTCACCACTCAGCAGGTACTTTCGGCCATAAACATCCCTCCCCTCAGCACGACACGCCAGGTGAGTGACCTGTCGTTCCTACATTCAATTTTAAATGGCCATTACCGTTCGGACCACCTGCTGTCACTCTTCAAACTAAGAGCCCCCTCCCGTTCTACCAGGCTCAAAGATATCATGCATATTCCACACACTAAACATTCCTTAATCCAAAGATCCTTCCAAAACCACATATCATCCCTGTACAATAGAATAGCAAGTAAACGCGAGTTGGACATATCAACAAACAATCGGACGTTCCTGAAGCAGGTGAAGGAGAACATTAACTGTATTTAGAACTGTCATCTTGGCCATTGACGACACAGCTACGAGCAAGGACATTCTACCGGCTCTTGATATGGACTTGTTTTGTTTGGTGATTTGTTAAATTTATTTTATATTTTACCTTAAACTGTTATTTTGTTGTTATTTGTACAAGCGTGAAGGGCTAGCATAGCTGTAGTTTGTGCATTGATTAATAAATAAATAAATAAATAAAATATCCCCTCTTTTGCAGCTTGATCAGCTAACTCATTTCCCGCAGTTCCCATGTGGCTTGGAAGCCACAGAAAGGTGATTCGAGTGTCAGCTTGGCACAGCCCGGCTAGTAGGTCGTGGATTCGCTGCACTAGGGGGTGTTGCGGGAAACATGTAGCAATTGACTGCAACGAACTCAAAGAGTCGGTACACACGAGAAAGTGGATTCGTGCATCCTGTAGTGCAAACTGCAGAGCTTCATAGATGGCAACGAGCTCCGCAGTAAACACACTACAGGCCTCAGGCAAAGAGATCTTGGTATTTGCACCATCAATAACATAAGCACAACCCACCTTCTCGTCCACCTTCGAACCATCCGTGTAGAGAATGCTAGCGTCCGAAAATTGGTGAACTATGCTGTGGAACTGCCTCCGAAAAACGGAGGCATCCGTGTTCACCTTAGGACCTCGGTGCAGATCTAACCGAATTTCCGGACGCGGGACTTGCCACGGAGGCACCTCGCTAGGTGTCCGGATCATACAGGGACCAACAGCCACTCCTATTTCAGTACACGAGCTATCAAGTCTAATACCAACTGGCCAAGTGGCACGAGGCCGGTTGGCGTACCCCTGGTGGTTTTGGGTACCGAAGAGAGCTTGATAGGTCGGGTGTTGCGGCATTTGACGCACATTGGCAGCATATGTTAAAAGCATATGTTGGCGTCTATAATTTAAAGGTGGAACACCCGATTCGGCGAGTAGGCTGGGTATCGGGCTGGTCCGGAAGGCACCTGTAGCCAGCCTAACGCCACTATGTTGGATACTGTCCAGCATTTTCAAGGTTGCCGGCCTTGCTGAACCGTATGCCGCAGAACCATAGTCTAGCCGGGACAGGACGAGGGCTTGGTAGAACCGTAGCAGCACCGCACGGTCAGCCCCCCACGTAGTGCCACTAAGAAACTTGAGCATGTTCAGTTTCCTGAGACACTTCATTTTTAATTGCCGTATATGGGGCTGCCACGTTAATTTGCTATCAAAATGGAGCCCCAGGAAGCGATAAGTGTCAACCCACGGCAACGCATCATCCCAGAGATGTAGTTCAGGGTGTAAATGTAGCCTCCGGAGTCGACAAAAATGGACGACGGAGGTTTTCGCTGCTGAAAAACGAAAACCCCGGTCGTGAGCCCACCTGTCGACCCGGTTGATAGCTAGCTGCAATTGCCGTTCCACGACTGCCATACTTCCAGAGCTGTAATGCAGAGCTAAATCGTCTACATACAGCGACGGAACTACCGCGGACCCAGCGGCGGCAACAATGCCATTTATGGCAATCGCGAACAAGGTGACACTCAGCACTGAACCCTGAGGAACTCCATTTTCTTGGGTATAGTATTGCGATAATGTCCTATCGACCCTTACACGGAAGAGTCAGACGGACATGAAATTGGCAATGAAAGTCGGTAGATTACCATGGAGGCAGCACTTGTGAAGGGTGGAAAGGATCCCGTAGCGCCATGTGGTGTCGTAGGCTTTCTCGAGGTCAAAGAAAACCGTGACTAGGTGCTGCTTTCGGAAAAAAAAAACTTCCTGTTTGACGCTCTCAAGTCGCACCAGATGGTCGGTGGTGGACCTATGAGAGCGAAATCCTCACTGGTACTCAGACAGGAGACCTTTCTCCTCCAAGAACCACCCCAGTCGGCGGTTCACCATCTTTTCGAGCAGCTTACATAGTCCATTTGTCAGACAAATGGGCCTATAGCTGCTTACAAACTTGGGATCCTTTCCAGCCTTGGGAATCGGTATCACGATCCCCTCTCGCCTTTGAGATGGGAACTCCCCTTCAATCCATATTCGATTGAAGAGGATCAACAGTTGTTTTATACTGGCTTCGCACAGATGTTTTAACATTTGATTATGTATGTTATCCGGTCCAGGAGCCGTATCCCTGCACAGTGCAAGCGCACTGCGCAGTTCCCATTCAGAGAATGGTACATTATAGGACTCCGAAGCAGCAGTGGCAAAGGACAAGGGGTGAGTCTCTGCCTCCCGCTTCAGAGTCAGAAATGTAGGATCGTAACTCCCGGAGCAGGATACATCGGAGAAGTGCGAGCCAATGCTGTTGGCAATGGCGAGATGGTCCGTGATGATGACTCCATTGATGGACACTCCGGGTATCGACAGTGATGTCGGGAGTCCGGAGATCCGACGAAGCTTAGTCCACACTTGAGATGAAGGAGTATGCGCCGTCATAGACGACGCATACTTTTCCCACGTCGTTTTCTTACTCTCCCGAATCAGATATCGGGCTCTAGCACGCATCCTTCTGAAGGTGATAAGGTTGGCCATAGTGTTTTGCCTCCGATAGCATTTGAAAGCACGTCGACGATCTTTGATGGCTGGTGCAATCTCGGCTGTCCACCAAGGGACAAGCTTCCGGCGTGAGTTGCCGGATGAGGAAGGTATTGTTTCCTCAGCAGCAGCCAAAATACCATTCGTTATGTGAATGGTATGATCGTCGACACTCTCAAAGGTATCTTCGGCAAACACCGCACGTGCCGTGAAAGTTGGCCAATCAGCCCGACGGAGAAGCCATCGACTTGGTAACTGCTTGGTAACTTGGACCTCCTTCGGGCTGACAGTGCTCGCTGGTACAGCGAGGGGAGAATTCAAACTCGTACTAAAAGAGGACATCGAGGGTACTGCTCTGGAAACTTTAACGGCAGGGGTGATTGAGGGCGTCGCTGCAGCTGCAAACGATACCCGAAATTCGGGGGCATTCATATCACGGTACCTCTTGCGAGCGTCGTGATATGAAAGCCTGTCAAGAGTCCTGGATCTTGGCTTCCATAATGAATTCAAGGCACTATTTTGACCGTGGAGAGTGACTTCCTTGGCAGTTGGGACATATCGGGGGAGGCGTACACCTCTCGTCACCCTCATGTGTCCCCTTGCCACACTCTCTACATACGGCCTTCTCAGTACACCTGGCGGAAACATGCCCGAATCTCTGGCACTGGTAGCAGCGCATAGGTGGAGGGATGTACGGTCGCACATCGCAGTGGTACGATGTGACCTTCACCTGCTTAGGTACAACATCACACACAAAATGGAGAATAAAAGCGCCGGTATCGACGCTCCTTTCCCCAATCTTTCGGGTGATGCGCCTAATCTTTGTGACGCCTCTCTTCCCCAGATCCCGCAACAGTTCAGCATCGCTATTCAAAATGAGGTCACGATGGAAAATAACTCCACGGACCTCATTCGGCGTTTCGTGATTTGTGATCTTAACGGGGATTGATGGCATCCCGGACGAA
This sequence comes from Meconema thalassinum, assembly GCA_946902985.2. NCBI lineage: Eukaryota > Metazoa > Arthropoda > Insecta > Orthoptera > Tettigoniidae > Meconema > Meconema thalassinum. Next base: position 291,163,597 of record OX336396.1, on the reverse strand, counting down.
ATCCTCCCCGAATACTGCCCACTCCGAACGGGGGCTATCACTGTGGGCGCCACCCAGCCAAGGCAATACCTACCTGGCATAGCAGATATTGCCCGGGGTCCCAGTGCCTCGAACAGGCGCTTCCCCTCGGCATGTACAGGATTTATGTAGCTCCAGTATTCGGCCATGCAGAGACCTTCGTTGTAAGGCGGATACTACTGTAGGGTACATGGAGCACCCAGCTGACGGGATGGGCCATACCGTGTAGGCTTTCTGGCCAGATGGCCAAGCTGATGGCCCTTCCCCTAACAGCATGCATGTATATTTCTATTGGTCAAACCAGAGCTGGGACCAGAAAACCAAAATCGACCTTTATAAGGCCCCCTCTAAGTCGCCTTTTACGACAGGCAGGGGATACCGTGGATGAATTCTGCCCTCCCCATCCACAGGGGGTCTGAACAAATCAAAAACTGGCAAGTTATTCGGCCATGTCGGCCCTATTAGTCGCCTCCTACGACTGGCAGGGCATACCGTGGGTGTATTCTAACCCGCACCCACAGACCTTAAACACAAGAGACTCAAGGCTCCACGGTCAGACATCATAGACTGTATGGTGACCTTAAACATAAGAGACTCAAGGCTCCACGGTCAGACTGTATGGTGACCTTGAACATAAGAGACTCAAGGCTCCACGGTCAGACATCACAGACTGTAGGGTGACCTTAAACATAAGAGACTCAAGGCTTCACGGTCAGACATCACGGACTGTATGGTGACCTTGAACACAAGAGACTCAAGGCTCCACGGTCAGACATCACAGACTTATGGTGACCTTGAACATAAGAGACTCAATGCTCCACGGTCAGACATCACAGACTGTATGGTGACCTTAAATATAAGACACTCAAGGCTCCTCGGTCAGACATCACAGACTGTATGGTGACCTTGAACACAAGAGACTCAAGGCTCCACGGTCAGACATCACAGACTGTATGGTGACCTTGAACATAAGAGACTCAAAGCTCCACGGTCAGACATCACATAATGTATGGTGACCATAAACACAAGAGACTCAAGGCTCCATGGTCAGACTGTATGGTGACCTTGAACATAAGACACTCAAGGCTCCTCAGTCAGACATCACAGAATGTACGGTGACCTTAAACACAAGAGACTCAAGGCTCCACGGTCAGACTGTATGGTGACCTTGAACATAAAAGACTCAAGGCTCCTCGGTCAGACATCACAGACTGTATGGTGACCTTGAACACAAGAGACTCAAGGCTCCACGGTCAGACATCACAGACTGTATGGTGACCTTAAATATAAGAGTCTCAAGGCTCCTCGGTCAGACATCACAGACTGTATGGTGACCTTGAACACAAGAGACTCAAGGCCTCACGGTCAGACATCACAGACTGTATGGTGACCTTAAACATAAGACACTCAAGGCTCCACGGTCAGACTGTATGGTGACCTTGAACACAAGAGACTCAAGGCTCCTCGGTCAGACATCACAGACTGTAGGGTGACCTTAAACATAAGACACTCAAGGCTCCTCGGTCAGACATCACAGACTGTATGGTGACCTTAAACATAAGACACTCAAGGCTACTCGGTCGGACTTCACAGACCGTATGGTGACCTCAAATATAAGAGACTCAAGGCTCCTCGGTCAGACATCACAGACTGTATGGTGACCTTGAACACAAGAGACTCAAGGCTCCACGGTCAGACATCACAGACTGTATGGTGACCTTAAACATAAGACACTCAAGGCTGCTCGGTCAGATATCACAGACTGTACGGTGACCTTAAATATAAGAGACTCAAGGCTCCACGGTCAGACATCACAGACTGTACGGTGACCTTAAATATAAGAGACTCAAGGCTCCACGGTAAGACATCACAGACTGTATGGCGACTGCAACATAAGATACTCAATGCTCCACCATCGGACTTCAGAGATTCTTACATCCTAAGAGACATAATGATCCAGTATCAGACTTCATATTTCAACAAAATGACATAATTAAAGCTCTAGAATCAGATTTCACAGAATCCTTCAATATGAGACACTCACTGTCCCATTGTCAAGCTTCACAGATTCCTACAACATGCGAGACCCAAGGCTTCGCAATCAAACTGAAAGACTCCTACAATGTGAAAGACACAATGCTCCACATGCAGACTTCATAGACACCTACAACATGAGAGGCTTATGGCTCCACAGTCACGTTTCACAGACTCATAGCTTTACAGGCAGACTTCACAGATGCCATGCCAACATGCCAACAAACGTCACAGATCTACGGGACCAAGAGAAACTCATAGCTCCACAAGACAGCGAGAGAACGTACACCACCAGAACAAGGACGCATAGCTCAAAAGGGAGAGAACATAAGTCACTATAACATTGCTTCATAGCTCAAGAGAGAGAGAGAGAGAAATAGTACAAACGTCACCGAAACATGGCCACTTAGATCGAAAGAGAGAGAGTGAACATACGTCACCAGAACATGGCCACTTAAATCAAGAGGAAATGGGAGAGAAAGAGTACAAACATCTTCGGAACATCACCACTTAGATCAAAAGAGAAGGAAAGAGAACATACGTCACCAGAACATGGCTACATAGCTCAAGAGGTAGAGAGAAAGAGTAGGCCTACAAACGTCACCGGAACTTGGCCACTTAGATCAAAAGAGAGAGAGAGAGAGAGAGCACACTTGACCCAAACATGGCTGCATAGCTCAAGAGAGAGATAACATAAGTCACTAGATCATGGCGTCACAGCTCGAGAGAGAGCAAGATCATTATGTCCCCAGATCATGGCCACATAGCTCCACGGAACAGCGAGAGAATATACGTCCTCAGAACATGGCCACATAGCTCAAGAGAGAGAGAACATAAGTCACCAGATCATGGCGTCACAGCTCAAGAGAGAGCAAGAACATATGTCCCCAGAACATGGCTACGTAGTTCAAGAAAAAGTGAGAGTTCAAATGTCTCCAGAATATGCCTAACCTAAGTAGTTCAAGAGAGGGGGTTGCATGACCTTGGTGCGGTGGGAGTGCTGGCTAAGCCGGCGGTAGTGTAGCTACTGGTAGGGCCTCCCATGTAGGACAGGTCAATGGTGAAGATCCAGACTAAGAAGTAACCCAACCTACAGCCTTGTAGGTAGAAGAGGGATCTCCAAAGACTAAGCCACCAACCCTGACAGAAAAGACAGCCACCCAACAGGTTGTGAAGGGGCAGCCCTCCTGTTGGTATTGCGCAGGGGCGACTTCCCAGCCATGCAAAAAGTAATTAGTCACGAAAATGCCGAACACATATGGAAACCGGAAGGTCTCTAAGATGACGACCAGGCAACGGACACGGACTGATATAATGATGGCTACGTGGAATGTATTGAGTCTCAACAGAGCAGGGGCATTTAGAAACATGAAAGACCAAATGAGCATCGATCATATAGGAATAGCTGCTCTGCAGGAAATAAGATGGAAGGAAACGTGTGCAATGGACTCTGGCGATTATACGATGTTTTGCAATAGTAGTGGGACAGCTTGTTTTGGAATCGGATTCCTGGCCCATAGGGCATATATAAGGTGTTCTATAAGGTGCGTTCAAAAAGTAACGAGCCGGAGGCTGGAATGCGCAAACCGGTGACGACGTCAGCTAATCGTGGCGTGTGTAACGAGGCGTGGTTCCAACCAGAGCGTGGAAGGTCACAGCCCGTCACTAGAGGGCACGCGTGCACGTCACGTGACGATACAAAGCGAGCAGCAGCATGCATCAATCGTCCAACGCTGCCAGTCGCATTGCAAACAGTGACATGGAGGCGTCAAACGAAGAGCAAAGAGGTGTTGTACGGTTTCTGACAGCGGAAGGAGTAGAGGGAACGGACATTCATCGCCGAATGTCACAAGTGTACGGCGAACACTGCATGTCCCTTGCAAGGGTCAAGGCGTGGCACAAGCGCTTCAGGGAAGGACGGGTGTCGTTAGCCGATGATGCCCGGTCTGCGGAAACCCACTGTATTACCGATAACAACGTCCAGCTGGTTGATGCACTCAATACCCAGGACCGCCGAGTGACAGTGAACGCCATAGCCGCCGTGGTCGGAAGTGTGCACACCATCATGAAGGAACGACTGCACTTGCGCCAAGTGTGTGCCCAATGGGTGCTGGTGTATTATTTGGAATACACGACTAGTCAGAGTTAGCTCTTGCTGCTCTTTGCTTTTTTTTTCATTAGTTTCATTTATTTAATTTCCCTTCTTGCAGACACCATTCCATTTTCCTTAAACATGTGCTTAAGTTGCTTTTAAGTTTGTTCCAGATGTGTATCTTCTATAAAAACTACCTAGCAGCATCTCGTGGCAACCCGCCGAAATTCTTCAAACTCCCCGAGCTCAAAAGGACTTACATACCGCTCCAACAGGCTTCGCCTATGTCGTCAGTTATCATCTCCATGAAGACACTACTCCATGAAGAAAATTACATTTTGTAAAGTGTGTTTATTTTGTAATGTTTCCCATTCTGCTATAAGTTCCTTTGTTTCCTTCCCCCTCCTCCTCTCCTACCTAGCTACCACGTGAGCTCTTCCGCTCGTTCTCACTTCTTATCTAGTCGTCAACGTTTGAGTTCGGCCTTTTTCAGAGGCTACCTCCTCTCAACCGAGGTACAAATTCAAATCGCCGCCATGTTGTGGTATTCGATGTAGACTAACGGCTGCCAGGAGCCATCAACCTTCAGCGGCTATAAAAAGCTAAGTACAAATCTTCAATAATTTTAAACATATTTTAATGGTTTCAATCTATGCTAAACGCTTTTAATGGAAATGTATAGACAGTGTGGGAAATACGCAACATTGTGCAATAACCATCTTCGTGGGATTTTCTTTGTCATGCTTTAGCTAACCAAGCTTGCTTAAAAACATGAAATTTAGTACTTCTTTTACGAAATAAAGGCGATCCCTTCCCTACACCGTGGGATTTCTGCTAATACTCATAGCTGTCTATAAACTTAACTTGCCTACGAGGGATTATTACCGCTCCATTTAACTGCCATTACAGATCTGGAATTTTCCATTCACAATAAACTCCAAACCGCGAAGAACTGCTCTCAATACAGTCAAATTGCTGAAGACCTCAAGTTAACTGGAGCTTTTAATTTCAACTTAAAATTTGAATAACGCAAGAATCATGTTCAAGTTCTACCTATTATCTCCATAAACTGAAATAACTTTTCTCTTGTTCTACGAACTTTCAGTGCTGCAATAATGAAATCTTACCATCTATCAACAAACTTTAGTGCAAAACAGTGCCCGTTAAACTATCAACCGCGCCGCGTATGATTGGGAGCAATAAAACTGGCCAGAACTATAAATCCCTATCTCATTTTCCTCAAATGCCTTTTACTAACAAATTTATGTTCATTTCATCATCTGGTTCTAACTCAACGAGGCCTCGCCAAAACATAGGCGCCCTCCCAACTATGCTCCATTTAAAATGTATTCACTCTGCTTCAATATATGTGGCTACAGCCCACATTTTAATATGAATTGTTTTTCCCTTCTAAAACCAGGGAGTTCTACTTTTTCCAATTGTAAAATAGTTATCTAATTTGTCTAATCCAGGTTTCACAAAAGGTGACCTGCTCTATTTGAATGTATCACCTATTCAACTATGCATAAATAATAGAGGTTATAGAAACCTCTTATTAATCTTTTTCTTCTTATCCTGCTTGCTCAGGAGTTTATAGTCTTTTCGCTCAAAAGGAGCATTTTTTGAGTAATTGGTATCCTTACAACCAATACAAAGAAAAATTAAGCTCAAAAGTAATGTATTCACTATTCTCCTTATATGTTTTAATTCTCAATTGTAAGCACACTTCTTAAAATCCTTGTGAGATTTTAGTGCTTGTAACAGGTTCGAAACTTTTACATTATTTAATATTGTTTGCGAATTGTAAACCTCTTATTATTAGGTCTAAGACCTTGGAAAACTTATAAACAGCTAAATTGTTACTCTTAACTCAAAATAAGATACTAAATCTAGCAAATTGTTAAATGTTTCAAATTCTATCTTGTTAAATATATTATTTATTATTCTGGTTCTATCTCTCTTGCTAGAATCACGGTTAGACAGGACCTTCTCTTCCCTGATTCTTCTCCTAAAATTACTTTCTATTCAAAGAAAAATGGCAATCTCTGAATTAATGAAAAACTATCACTTGTTGCGTTTAAAACAAAACTTCCAATAACAACATTTATAAATTTCTCCTAGCTATCTTAGCTGATCCTAGTAAATCATTGATGCAAGTACAGCTCGCTTCGCCAGCTTCCTACTAGTAGAGACTTACTCTCTGACTTGTGTTTTACTGCTCAAAATGTTGGTCTTGTTTAAGTTAGGTCTGAGGTTTTCCTCCGTTCTAAACTTTTAGTCGGCACCCTGCTGGGTAAGAGTTTAGCCTACTTTAGATGCAACAATTGGTATTTTCTTAAAATTTCCATTAATAACAAAACTATTGCTAAAAGCCCAGAGTTGCTTTATCGCTGCCCACTGTGGGGGCATTCAGCCGTTCTGTCGGGGATCCAACAGTGTCTAGTAATAAAAATATTACGACAAATTCAAGTCCTTCTAGTATTCCAGAAGGCTTTCCAAAATCTTACCCTTTTGAAGGGAAAGTGCCTAGATACTTTCCTTTTGTCATACCTTGCTAGAGTATCACCCTTCCCCATAGTACCCAAATACTTGCTCGGGAGGGAAAGAGCAAATAGCGATAGCCTGCAGAAATCCAGCTAACACCGCTCTCTCCGTCAAAGCTGTCTGAGCTCCCTCTTACTTTAGCTGCTTCCCTGGCTTCGCCCAGTGTAATCCATATTTTGATTATTATTTTCTTATTAACATTTATTGGGTTCTCTTTCTCTCTGCCTAAAATTGTTTCCTCTCCTAAACCCACCTCCTTTTCTCTTTCATCATCTTCCCTTAGGTAGTGTTAGCACTCAGTATTAACCTACCAGGTGCCCCACAGTCTTCAACCACACCAAGAAGTATGTCGAATGTCCCACTGTCTTGGTCATCTGCAGCGCAATGCAAGGGAAGGGAATGGGTTCCTGGCACGAGTGGTGGCTGGAGATGAGTCATGGTGTCAGCACTTCGAACCAGAATCCAAACGACAAAGCCTCCAATGGAAGCATCCAAGGTCACCACACCCAAAAAAAAAAAGGCAAGGCCATTCACACGTGTGCAGGAAAGGTAATGCTGTCGTTCTTCTTTGACCAAGATGGCCCCCTTCTGATACACTTCATGACACACGGGACAACAGTGAATGCCCAGCGTTACTCGCAAACCTTGATCACCCTTCGCCAAGCGATCAAAACAAAATGACCAGGCAATCTCACCCGTGGGGTTATTCTGCTCCACGACAATGCACAACCTCATACGGCCAACGCAGTCGCGGCACTCCTGCAGAAATTCAAATGGGAGGTTCTCGGCCACCCTCCATACAGTCCAAACCTCTCTCCCTGTGATTACGCCATGTTTGGTCCCCTGAAAAGGGCTCTGCGGGGCCAACGATTCGCCTCGGACGTCGACGTTCAGTTGTACGTGCGGAACTGGTTCACATCGCAGCCCAGGGAATTTTATGAGACAGCCATTCACCGCCTCGTGTCACAGTGAGACAAGTGCCTCAACAGCCAGGGCCAATACTTCTAACATACAAGTACTGGTTTCTGTAATTATGCCTCCGACTCGTTACTTTTTGAACGCACCTTATACATAGGTTGTTGTTGTTGTTGTTTTGGTTTCGGCAACTATGTTATAAATTGATAAATAACACAACTACATGGTTCCAAGTTTCATAGGCCCTCGATGTAGTCTCCAGCGCTGCCTACAACGTGTTCCCAGCGACGCAGAAGCCGTTGGATTCCGTTGGCACTGCCCAATCTATCGATGGTGCGAAGAGAGCGCTCGGCAGCCAGCACAACATCTCCAATTGTGGGGTAGCGGTTCCCGCGCAGTGGCCCCTTCATCTTCGGGATGAGATCAAAGTCGCAGGGACTTAAGTGGGGAGAGTAGGGGGGGGGGGGGATGATGATGATAGAGCACCTCCCAGTTCCATCGATTCAACGATGCAGACACAACTCCTGCTGTGTGTGCCCTAGCATTGTCATGCAGAACGATGGCAGTGTCGCCGTTTCCTTCTCAGAGCTGCTAGGAGATGGTCTTGCAGAAACGGACAATAGGACGCCGCATTAACGGTTTGCCCTGGGGGAACGGTATATTTTATGATCACACCATCCCAATCATAGGCAAGAATCAACATTACCTTCACATTGGTGGGGGTTTGTCGAACTGTTTATTTTTGTGGTGATCCGTGGTGCCGCCACTCATTCTATTGGCGTTTCAACTGTGGCTCATAAGATTTGGCTCACGTCTCGTCAATGGTTATGATACGCTGTAAGAAGTCCTCTCCTTCGCGCTCATAACGCCGCAAGTGCGTACGAGAAGCGTCATATCGCAGCCATTTCTGCATGTCGGGTAAGTCATGCGGAACCCATTTTGACGCAATATTCCTGATTTTCAGGTAGTCCTTCAGGATGTGGAGGACAGTCTAATTCGCCAGTCCTGTATCTTGGGCTAATTCACGAAGCATTACGTTCCGATCCGCCTCCACTAACGCGGACACCATCTGTACATTTTCATCGAGGCATGTCCTCCACACGTTCGCGCCCATCTCGAAAGGCTGCAACCCATCTTACTACCGTTCTGTAAGGAAACGCAGATGCACGTTTCTTGCAGTCCTTGGTGGCACTCTCGAGCGTGCGACCCCTAGCACACTGAATTTTTATCCACGTTCTCTGCTCCTGCTACGAAAACATTGTGACCGTCCTGCGCGAGCGCTTGCCCACAACTGCTCATCTAACAGGCACCACTGCATACGAATGGGGGAGGGGACGGACGAGGTCATGGGCTCTAAGGGAGGGGATACTGGTTAGCTACTTTTGGTAACAATGGCAGAGTCCAACACCGTTGCAACATAAAGCAGCAGCATCGTTGCCAAATCTAAAAAAGCAACCCTTGTATGTCGGCGATATTGAACTTTAAACCAATAAATGGCAGGATATGCACACTAAGAGTCAAAATGAAATTCTTTAACATGTCACTGATTTGTGCTCATGCTCCAACGGAAGAGGCGAATGACGATGAGAAAGACTCCTTTTATGAACAGCTAGAATACACATATGATTCTGTAGCAGAAAATAATGTAAAAGTGATCCTAGGAGTATGAATGCCAAAGTTGGAAGGGAAACCGTACTTCAACCACATGTGGGAAAGTACAGTTTACATGAAGAGTGTACTGATAATGGATCAAGGCTGGTGGACTTAGCGATAAGCAAAAACCTCACAATAAGCAACACCATCTTCCCACATAACAATATTCATAAAGGGACATGGAGATCTCCAGATGGGACCACAGTCAACCAGATAGATCATGTACTTATACAAAGAAGGCACGGCTCGGACATTTTGGATGTCAAGGTGAGATTGATGTGGATTGAGACCACTACATGGTGATGGTCAAGTATAGACAGAGGATATCAACAACAGTCTATACCCATGTAGAAAGAGATAGGAAGTATAATATGGCTTCAATTATTAATAACGAGAAAGAAAGAACAGAATTCCAAAGAGAAATGGATAAAACTATAAGGGCGATAAATGTTGACGAGGAGGCAAACCCGGATGAACATTGGGGAATAATGGAAAGAACAATACGCCAACAATGGAATCCAAACTGGAAGTGGAAATTAGAGTTAGGCAAAGTAGTAGGTATGATGATAACTGCAAGAGAGCTATCGAAGATCGAAATAGCGCAAGAAGCAAGATGCTCCAGCGAGACACTAGGTCCTCCAGACAGCACTATTAGGAAAAGGGACGTATTGCAAAAGCCACATGCTGAAGGAAAAAGGGAGAATTTGAGAAAGATAAACTGAAAGCCATTGATGAATGTAGAAATGAGAAGGATCTCAAAAGAATGTTTAGGGGAACAAAGGAGATAAAACAAGGTTGGCAGCCTCGAACAACGGTCTGTAGGGATAAAGAAGGAAATATGATTGGAGACGAAGTGAGAATACTAGAAAGATGGGAAGAATATTTTAAAGAACTGTTGGAATCAGGTGAAACCCAGGGATCGGAAGAAGAGGATTGGGTGGAACAAAATGACAGCAATGATGGCGAAGAGGAACCAACGTTGGAAGAAGTAATTGAAGCTGTTAAGGAGATGAGAAATTTTAGAGCCATGGACGAAGAAAAGATACCAAGTGAAATATTCAAGTATGGTGGTATAGAACTACCCTCCGTTACACGCGTCCTGGAGTGTGAGTCCGCACTTTACTTTTTTTTGCTACCAAAAGGCTAAAAATGGAGTTGGAAGAGAGTGGCTTCTACTAGCTTCATTTTACAACAATATAAGCACTCTGGTAATGTGATATTGTGTCAATAATAATCTAGCTGTTGCTGGTGGAGTTTTATATCGTAACGCGCAGACTTGTGGAGTCTCAGTCCGTAGCGTGTATTGGTGACTCATAAATCGTCCTCTCATTTTCGGTAAGTAATGCATTTTTCCTTTGTTTTATATTATAATACCTATATCATATCTATCATTTATTATACAATTACATAATATATAGGTTGCAAGTGCTGTAGTATGTGTATTTAGAAGTAGTTTCTGTACTTCAGTATCTGTAGTGGAATATGGATGAATAATACCCGTGTATCCTCTTATCAGGCAGCATGCGCGCCCATACGGGGGGCAGGGGGGCCATGCCCCTCCCCCCTGGATCCTTGAAAAATAAAACGATATGAAAATCAGACTGAGAACAAACTTTTTTTTGCAAAAGTGCTTACAGTATTCTAATTAATTTGTACTAAATATAAATACTTCAGATATTTAACATTCCGACAGGCCAAACATTAAATACTGTATAATGGCAGTGGAAGCATTAAGCCTGTCTGGCACACGTCAGAAATCTGAATTTTTAAAAATTACAATATTTGCTGAAGAATAGGTTTGCTTCAATTAGTGAAACACTCATTCGTTCTCTACCTAGTCTATTACGTAATGGTGCTCGATCAGGCGCAATCTGCCTCGCATATCACTTTTGCAACAACAGCAAATGTGTAGAAGGGTCATTGACAAACTGGCCGATATGGACTTGAATGACATGTGGAAAGACGTAACTACTGAAAGGTAGTTGACGAATATGAGATAAGATCAGTAGCACCCACCGGAAGGTTAAAATCTTCCTACATATTATGTCAGTTATGCAATAGTTCTGGTGTGCTTTCGCTTTAAATTAGACACTTGAGTAATATTACAAAGGAATATTGTAATTTATATGCACGTAGCCTACATTCCATTCGTGTGTATTGTGTTCACTATGAACGGCCGCCTAGACTGTGTCTGTGTGCTGACAGTAGTATTTATTAATTTTGTGTGCTTCGTCTACGAAAGGATTTGTATTTCATTTAAAGGTAAGTAATGCAATCTTATCTTATATATAATCCAAAAAGGAGGTACTCACTCGTTAATCATCGTATCTTTGTAACCACAAGGGCTATGAAACTGAAATTGTGCATGTTGATTACTCTCAGTTTGTGGGTGCTCACTAAGAATTGATCTTAGAATATTCAAGCTTTAAGTGGGTCTGTTCGGTCATTTGGTACTCATGCATAGGTTAATATCGTGGACGCCCTTAGGGGGACTGGATTTCCGAGAATGTTGAAATAAGATTGTTCATTGTCACACCAGTTTATTTCTTAAATGGAAGTTGCAAATAGTCAACTGACAACTGTTACAACAACAAAATTCTGTAATGTTGCTGACGTAATATGTATTTACAATTTTTAAATAAAAATATGGTTCTAATGATGCCATGCACTCTTGTCACCAATGGATGATGATGATGATAATTGATGTTTAAAGGGGCCTAACATCTAGGTAAGCTCCAAATTTCAATACGGTTATGCCTAGTGTTAAATACCGTGTGTTTCCCCATCACTATCTTGAGTGGCTACTACTTTTGCCACCTCACTTCGGCAGTGTCGATATGAAAAGCACGTTCTGGAGATATTTTTAGACATTGCAACATCGCTAGCGTTTCTTAACCCCTAAAATAAGCTTTTCTATGCTGACTAGTAAAACACTGGTCCTGTAAGGTCGTGCTTACAATAGCTTCAATATTGGATAATTTACTGTATTCAGACCCGTATTGACGGGGGGACAAACTTGCAACTGCCAAGGGACGGAAAAATTTCTGGAAAACTGTACAAAACTGCTTGGTCATTAAACGTCAAGTTGATTTAGTTTAAAGCCATCCACAAGAGAATAGACTGTACTTTGGCATTGTTGATTATTTAAAGACATAAATAAAAGGATCGTCTTAGTCACCTTGGTGTTTTTGCTGTTGATCTGACTTGAATGTGAAATTGTACCAATGAGGAAATTCCAAACTTGTTACCGGTATTTAAATAATTGTTTTTGCACATTGATTGTGTGTGATATATGTTAAAATTTAATGTACATTCTTTGTATTATTTTTCAAATTTGTAATTTTAGCAAACGCATATTTATAGTGTATGCCACTCATAGTTAAATACACACGCAGGCGAAGAAACAGCCTCATATGTTATGGAAACTTTGTAACTGCTCGGCTTCACGGGTTGCGTGAGGGTTAAACACCTGTACGGTATGAGCAACAGCAATAAACATTCACTCTTAACTACACTGGTTACCTCATACATAAAAGCACTATAGATTTGGTAAAATTTACAATATATTCTGATACCAGACATGAAATACACTTCGTAGGATCCTCGTCGTACAGACTATCTAAAACTCACTATCATATTCACACAGGCACACTTATGACATATTGATGGGGTGACTGGTACGTACAGGCGTTGACTTCAGCTGTGACGACTTAACTCTCCTGATTCGGGGGTTAGTTGCTCCCAGAGAATCACTCCTACTTACTCGCAGCACAATTACTATATATTTCACACGCAAGCCTCTCAACTATGAATATTATGTACATTATTACTTTGATGGTCAGCATCCAACGATTTATCTAGTTTCGTGGATCTGATTATACAAAGATGCTTTAAATCCGTGTGTTGGATTATCGCATCTAGTCCACTCCTGAGTTTACTAATACATAGCATGTTTTACTAGTATTTGTCGTATAACAATTTATCGCTATGGTCTCAGAATTTCGGTATACAGACGTTAGTTTACAATACTTCATGCGATTCGAGACAAACAATCTAGACTATTTGTTTGAAACTAGGCTCATAATTCCCTTGAGAATGTATAGCCAGCAACTCAGTAATTGCACATCGAGCACCAACTTGTGACCGTCTGAAATACCTTCCTTCTCCACCAAAAACACACAAGTCCAAAATACAATTTCCACTCCCTCACGGAGTCTTACCAAGAGTACGAACAACTCCACACGAAGTCTAAAGGATGAGTACACCGCCCTACACGCGGTCCAAGAATGAGTCGCCCTCACAGCTTCGTCAAGTCTAATAACATTCATCTCCCCTCCACAAATCACTGGCCTACCTGGCTTCCCTCACGGGTCCAGCCAATCAAAACAAAACATTACCATATAAGGAGTGCCTTCTTGGTCTTCAAAATACCCTAAACACACCCCTATCACAGGGTTGCCAAGCCTCCTACCTGCATGAGTGATCATGCACTTGAGCTTGCGAGAGAAAACCCCAGGCGACAACAAGCCTACTTCCTGGTTCTTGCACACAATTCCAGACTCTCTGACTGAAGATTATTCCAATGTTAAAATATTCACATATAACTAGACTCAGATCCTGCCAATTACAATCCCTTAAAACCTAAACAAATTAATCGGAAAAAAATCACATGATATTATACACTTCATTACATAATTATAAAACATAAAAAGGCATCAAATAAAAATATGAGGACGATTATGAAAATCATACGTCCCGAAAGTAAGGGTTCGATCCCTTGTGACCAGGGAAGGTTACAACTTTAATAAATCTGCATATTCCAAGTCGGGGGCAGCTACGTAAATCCATCGTGGCATGCATTGTAAGAAAGGACAGAATGTAGTAATTTGATCTTTAAGCCCATCTGTGTAGTTGAGTACCTCAATTTAAGCTCCACGATGAGGACTGGTTACCTAAATATTCTAAATTTGATTGCCGACGCTGACAGCAGTCATCCCTAGTAGGCCTAAGATATTTTCAACACTACCTTCAGGGAAATACCACGTACGTATCATGTTTCATGTTCCGGGGCACTCATCTCAAAACTACGCTATCGGTACTCTGAAATAACATTACTTATACACACTCGCCTAATGACACATTATTACATAACCCGGAATTTCACTCAGAGTCAAGTATAAGGGGTGAGGTTTAAATCTGTTTATATTTACAACAAGGCCAATTATTGAATATAAAAAGGTGTGTGTGTGTGGGGGGGGGGGGGAGGGAAGGGGGGTGACAGGTAGGTAATGAAACGAAAATATTTACTTGGCCCCCCTCTGGAAACAATCCTATGGGCGCCCATGTCAGGCAGATATTTTGATTTATTCCTGGAGCAATGGATCACATCGAACAGGGGTTGGACGGCGATGAAATTGGAGCGAGTGATGACAGTGATTAGGATGCCGTGAATTATAGTGATCATAATTCCGACAGTGAGCAGTCTCAAGATGAAGACGTGACTGAATGTGAGCAGCAAGAAATAGCCTATATTGTGAAACACTTGCCTGGAGTAGTAGGAGTCGCTAAGAATGCTAAGACACCTGTTTTTTTTTTTTTAGCGTATGGCTGTTAGTGCCGGGAGTGTCCGAGGACATGTTCGGCTCGCCAGTTTTGTAGCTACTTCGAGACGGACACCCAAGGGGTTAGCTACAAGTACCGTTGGGGAGGAAAGTGGGAATGGAAGGTCGAGGAGTTGGAAGGCAGCGGCTGTGGCCTATAGTGAGGGACCAACCCCGGCATTTGCCTGGAAGGAAGATGGGAAACCACAGAAGACCATCTTTAAGGTTGCCGGCGGGGGGATTCGAACCTCCTCGCCTCCCGGATGTAAGTGACTGCCAGCAGTCATGCCGTAACGACCACGGCTAACTCACCCGGTAAGACACCTGTTGAAGCACTGCAACTATTTTTACCGATCAAATAGTAACATGCATAAATCGTTACATATCAACAACCCGTCCAAAATATTCTCGATCCCGAGATGCAGCTTACACTAATCTTGTTGAGCTGAATGCATGTTTAGGTCTTCTGTTTCTTGGTAGGGCACTGAAAGTCTCCCACCCCAATTTACAAGATCTCTGGCAAAATGATGGTACAGGTGTAGAATATTTCAGGCTATCAATGGGTATAAACCGTTTCCGTTTCTTGTTGAAGTGTTTGAAATTTGATGACATCAACTCCCGAGAGCATCGTAAACAGGCGGACAAACTCGCTGCTGTGCGGTATTTAGTAGACACGTTCATAGGTAACTGCAAGAAACACTACAGTTTGGCGGAACTAGTGACAATTGGTGAAATGTTAGATGCATTTCGGGGTAGGTGCAGCTTTCGCCAATACATTCCGTCCAAGCCTGCTAAGTACGGTATAAAGATTTTTGCACTAACCGATACCAAAATGTATTATACAAGTAATATGGAGATATACTGCGGAAGACAACCTGTGGGCCCATACCAATGCGAAAACACGTCACACCAAATCGTAAAGAGATTGGTGAAACCAATAACAAAAACTGGTAGAAATGTTACTTGCGACAACTGATTTGGGTCTGTTCCTCTTGCTCAAGATTTGCTTGCAAATGATAAATTGACGCTTGGTGGAACGATTCGCAAGAATAAACGTGAAATCCCACCATTTATGACCACTACTAAGAACCGACCAAGCATATTTGCTTTTGTAGAATATTTTCATGTCAAGTAATTTTTATTGTATAACGTAAAATTTATAATAAGTAATTTGCTAAATTCTGCGTTAAAATATTTTTATGAAAATATTTTGTTTCAATTTATGAACATATAGTCATACGCTGGTCATCATACTGTAAACCAGATTGAGGACCGGAAGGAAAAAGGAACGAAAGGAACCACACAAACAGTTGCGGACTGTCAGTCCGCGCGCGTGTAGTGGTGTAACGGCTGGGCACGCGTGTAACGGAGGGTTAAACGAAATTCACAGACTGATTCAAAAGATTTGGAGAAGTGAAACAATGCCAACAAGCTGGAACACATCCATTATTGTCCCAATACACAAGAAGGACAATCTGTAATAATCATAGAGGAATGCTTGCCACGGTGAGTGAGTGGTTATAGTGTCGGACTACCAACCCCAAGATTGCAGGTTCGCCCCTGGCCATGGTAAGTGATTTTTGAAGGCGACAAAAATCACGATACTCATGTCATACGTTGTTGGCATGTTAAAGAACCCATTTGAATTCAGTAGGCCGTGCTCAATGGCAAAATTAATCTCTGGATTTTCCGCCAACACAAAGTTCCTCCATTCTCTACTTGAAAGCGCTGTAGTGTCAAGGAGTTTAGATATCTAACCTCCTTGACTTTCATAGCGTTCAAAGGAACGACGAAATTCGACATGCAAGCTACCCTCTGGGTGTCAATTAACAAAGCTTGCACCAGGCACCCGAGGCCATACGATATTATTATTATTATAGAGGAATAGCACTGGTTAATGTTGCCTACAAAATATTGGCAAATCATATATATTATTTCAGTAGTATAGATCCCTCCTGCGGCGCTCACAAACGACCAATCGTGAAAAATGAGCATTAAAATGAAAGAGAATATACATTAGCAGTGACGCATTGCACTCTAATTTCATAAATATCTATAATTTCTTTAAAAATGACTTTAAAAAATTTGTACGAAGTGTGCGATTTGCAGATACTGTTGCTGCAGGAAGATACGCTCCATAATTGCTGTCCACTTCACATTTTGGCCGCTGTAACGCCTGTTTCATGTCATTTTAACATTCTGAGGTCTTTCCTTTATCATTTTGCATGGATTTCAGAAACAGTAATTTAAAGGAATGAGTACTCAAATCGTATAATTTCATGAATATCGAATAACTGATGAGTGTTACGGCTAAGCTGTCATCAATGGACTCATCACACAAATGACATTAGCAGTGAAGAACCGCATTCTAATTTCATAAATATCAATTTTTGTAAGAAGTATGCGATTTGCAAATACTGTTGCTGTAGGAAAATACGCGACATTATTGCTGTTCA
Organism: Meconema thalassinum; assembly: GCA_946902985.2. Classification (NCBI taxonomy): domain Eukaryota; kingdom Metazoa; phylum Arthropoda; class Insecta; order Orthoptera; family Tettigoniidae; genus Meconema; species Meconema thalassinum. Next base: position 291,146,285 of record OX336396.1, on the reverse strand, counting down.
GTTCGCATTTTGGCCGTAGGGACACCTGAAATGTAGATAGTGTTCTATAATCATTTGGTTCAAATAAAAACATAACAACCTTCCTCCTTAAGTCTGTTATTATAAACCTATTGGGGAAAGTGTGGTTTATGAACATGCGAGATTCCTCGCACAGGTCCGCTGGTATATTGAATAAGAGATTACGACCATATGCTGAAGGCACTATAGGGGATTATCAGTGTGGGTTCAGGAAGGAGAGAGCAACACCAGACCAGATGTTCACCCCTAGGATAATACCGTAATGGAGAAGTTGACGAGGAAGTGGATAATATAACGGTACACCAATTGTATGTGGACTTCAAAGCACCCTATGATAGTGTTTAGAGAAATGGCCTCTTCAAGGTGCTGCGGGATCTGGGGATACCACTGAAGTTAGTAAGACTTGTGAAAATGACTCTAAACAACATGAACAGTAAAATTTAAGTTAATGGTAGATATTCCAATAATTTTCCAATCAATCAAGGCCTCAAGCAATGGGATTCCTTGTCATCAACATTGTTTAAGTTGGCATTGGAGGGTGTCATACGGAAGTTACCTAGTAAATCAGAAGGTACGGTACTATTTTCAACAGAACGACTCAGAATATGGCATTTGCTGATGATAAGGCCACATGTTTGGGAGGAATAGAGAATATCTGCGCGAGAACTATAGTGTAAGAAGAATAGGGTAAAGTGAGGAAAATTAGTTTATCAAGCTAAAAATTGGTGGAGAGGTTTCTTGAATAGCCTGGATCAAAATACTAAAAGTCCCAAAAAATCCCTCATGGGGAACATGCCGCCATCTTGGAAAAATTGCCGGCATCTTGGATTTCGTATCCAGCATCGCATTGAACGTCATAACTCGGTACCTAAAAGGCGTGTTTTCCTAGTGACGCACTTTCTACGCCGCATACAACGTAAAACGCCGGCGTATATCGTAGAATATAATACGCGGCGTGAAGTGTTTTCCTACAAATAGTCCAGTTCAGCTGTATCTGCCAGCAAGGCTTCATGAAGATGAGCTTGTCGAAAAGAAAACAAATATGTGCGTTAGTATTAATGGACTGTTTAGACGAGTGTGATTTGGAAGCAAGTATTCTAACAAAAAAAGTACTGCACTATGAGAAGTAAAACCAGTGACGAGTTCAGTTCTAGAGAAGAAGAGGGTGTATAAGTTATTAATACTCGTACATACGCATCTGTTACATGATGAAATAAAATTTAAAGCTTATTTTAGGTTTACTAGACACCAATTTTATTACATACTGGTCATGGTTCAAGGTCCACAGATCACTACTCATCTACTACTGCGCGGCGTACAACCGAACTGACTGGCTTGAGTTCAGTCGCCCAGTTGCGCTGCTCTAAACACGCCGGCGCACGGCCGAACTACGCTTCTAGTAATACAGTCTAATGGCTTCTCTTGTGTCTGACTGGGCAGCAGAGGCGGTTCTAGCCCTGGGCCGGGGGTGCCCGCCGCCCCCCCCCCCCCCCCCCCCCAGTTTTAGTGAAATAATTATTTAAAAATTCTTTGGTTACTAAATAAATTGATAATTTACAAATATAATTTATCTATCTATATATATAAAAATCAATGTAACGTGATAGTTTGTCTGTGGGTGGGTATGTATGTCTCCTATGCGTTCATATACCATTCGTCCGATTGCGATGAAACTTGGGTGAGATGTTGAGTACACTCCAAGGAAGGTTTCTGACTTAGTAAATCCATTTTACAATAGGTAGCGCACGCGTAGATTCAACAAATGAGCGACGATGCGCGAAGCATTTCAACAAAGTCCCGTATGTGTTCATATACCATTCGTCCGATAGCGATGAAACTTGGGTGAGATGTTGTGTACACTTACGTGAAGGTTTCAAAATTAGTGAATACATTTCACAGTAGATAGCGCACAAGTAGATTCAACAAATGAGCGACGACACGCAATGCGTTTCAACAAAGTCCCGTATGCATTCAAATACCATTCGTCCGATAGCTATGAAACTTGCGTAAAATGTTGTGTACACTGCAGGGAAATTTTCTGGCTTAGTACATCCACTTTACAATAGGCAGCGCACGAGTAGATTCAACAAATGAGCTACGACGCGCGAAGCATTTCAACAAAGTCACGTTTGCGTTCATATACCATTCGTCCGATAGCGATGAAACTAGGCTGAGATTTTGTGTGCACTCCAGGGAAGGTTTCTAGCTTAGTAAATCCCTTTAAAAATAGGTAGAGCACGAGTAGAATCAACAAATGAGCAACGGCGCGCGAAGCGTTTCAACAAAGTCCCATATAATTTCATATACCATTCATCCGATAGCGATGAAACTTGGGTGAGATGTTGTGTACACTCCAGGGAAGGTTTCTGGCTTAGTACATACATTTTACAATATGTATCGCACCAGTAGATTCAACAAATGAGCGATGACACGCGAAGCGTTTCAATAAAGTCCCGTATAAAGTCATATACCAGTCGTCTGATAGTGATAAATGTTTGGTGAATTGTTGTGTACACTCCAGGAAAGGTTTCTGGCTAAGTAAATCCATTTTACAATACGAAGCGCACGTTTATATTCAACAAATGAGTGACTACGCGCGAAGCGTTTCGACAACGTCCCGTATACGTTCACATACCATTCATCCGATTGCGATGAAACTTGGGTGAGATGTTGTGTACACTCCAGGGAAGGTTTCTGGCTGAGTACATCCATATTACAATACGTAGCGCAAGAGTAGAATCAACAAATGAGCGACGACACGCGAAGCGTTTCAACCAAGTCCCGTATGCATTCATGTACCATTCGTCCGTAGCTATGAAACTTGGGTGAGATATTGTGTACACGTCATGGAAAATTTCTGGCTTAGTAAATCCACTATACAATATGCAGCGCACAAGTTGATTCAACAAATGAGGGACGACGTGCGAAGCGTTTCAACAAAGCCCCATATAAGGTCATATACCATTCTGCCGTTAGCGGTGAAACTTGGGTGAAATATGGTGGACACTCCAAGGAAGGTTTCTGGCTTAGTAAATACATTTCACAGTAGGTAGCACACGAGTAGATTCGACAAATGAACGACGACATGCGGAGCGTTTCAATACAGTCCCCTATGTCTTCATATTCCATTAGTCCGATAGCGATGAAACTTGGGTGAGATGTTGTGGACACTTACGTGACGGTTTCTAACTTAGTAAATAAATTTTACAGTAGGTAGCGCACGAGTAGATTCAACAAATGAGTGACGGAGCGCGAATCGTTTAAACAAAATCAGGTATGCGTTCATATACTATTCATCCGATTGCGATGAAACATTGATCAGTTATTGTGTACCCGCCAGGGAAGGGGACTTAGTAAATCCATTTCACAATAAGTAGCGCAAGAGTAGATGCAACAAATGGGTGACGACGCGCGAAGCGTTTCAACAAAATCCCCTATTGCGTTCATATAACATTCTTCGATTGCGATGAAACCTTGATGAGTTATTGTGTACACGCCAGGGAAGGGCTTCGACTTAGTAATACATTTCTCAATAGGTAGCGCACGAGTAGATTCAACAAATGAGTGACAGCGCACGAATCGTTTAAACAAAAACCCGTATACGTGGATATACAATTCATCCGATTGCGATGAATCATTGATGAGTTATTGTGTACACGCCAGGGAAGGGTTTCGACTTAGTAAATCCATTTCACAACAGGTAGCGTACGAGTAGATTCAACAAATGAGTGACAGCGATGAAACTTTTGAAAGTTGTTGTGCACGCTTCCACGAATGGTTCTAAATTAGAAAATCCATTTTACGATAGCTTAGAGGCAGTTAACATGTTGTGTATCCAAAAGCACTTCAAGAAACAGAATTTCCCCGGCCGAAGCCGTCGGATTTTTTAAGAGCGTTAAAATCCCTCAGTATGCCTTCCTTCGGAGGGGAAGTAAAGCTGGCGGTCCCATGTCGTAGATTTATGGCATGTTAAAGAACCTTCCACTAATTGCACCTGTGTGAAGCTAAATTGGATAGGTTAAGAATGTAAACAACGCTCTTAGGTTTCTATGTTCGTTGCCAAGAGCCGACTGCAGTGGTGTCTAGTATCTAAGTTATGAACTTGGCCTAGTAATCCACGGCCGACTGAATGCGCTCATAGCGCAGCTCGTATTCAGTCGGCCGTGAGTAATCGTTGACGGTGGCGCTTGGCGGCAAAAGTAGGAACTATTTGAAAAAAATCTAAGTTGCAGTACTTAAATTAAAAACAGATAACACACACTAATACAGTCATCACATTTAACACCGGTTATCAGACAGATTCTACACACACCCCAAGTACACGGGGCTACATGACCGCGTTGTCGCAGCCCCTAAACTTAAGAACCAACCAACCAACCAAACAGAATTTCAACGCCAACACTTTCTTTGATTGGCATTGCAACGCATGCCGGGTACAGCTTGTCTGATATAAAACAAACTAATGCATTTAATTAAGTTAATTTTTCTTTCAATTTCAAAATATATTTATTTTATTATATGCAATTTAAACACACAATTGAAATCGTTTATAAATATAGTATTTGTAAAATGCGTAGTGCATACACCAAGAGTATTACACTCTTTTCCCAACTTTATGACCTGCAAGTTCAGAAGTTTCCAATGTAGAGAAACCTCCATGCGATACAAGTGCATCGATATCTCCCCAACTCTGTGACAAAAATGTGAGTGCAACTCTTTCTAATATAGACGAACCAGTACCATTTTATATCAGTGCATCGATCTATGATGGTCCATGCCAACCACGTAAATCAGTTAATAAACATACGTTACTATACAATAAGAACAGAAGTTTTAACAGTAAATGGTTTGATAGGTATATATTTTTTGAATACTCTGAGAACAAAGATGCTGTTTTCTGTGTCGTATATATGAGAAAAACGTGCAAAGCATGCTGATAGTGAATGTTATAAATCTTCAATAGTAAAGTGAAACAGTTTTCTGGTAAGTGAACATAGCAGCACAGTGATTTCGAAGCTAAGCGAGAAACCTCTGGTTATATTGCGTAACCGCTCAGCTGTGGCAACAATGGCCCGAGTCGCATTACTTTGTGCTCGGCAAGACATTGGGCTTAGAGGTCATCGCCAAACAGTTTCGGATGATGACAGTGTTAATAATAAGGGGAATTTTGATGAAATTTTAAATGTAATTAAACTAGAAAGTGAATGCACAAGTAAACAGTCTATCAAAGAATGCAACTTACTCATCTAAGGATTCTCAAAATGAATTTCTTGATATCTCAGCTAATATAATAGTTGAACATATTGGAGGAGAGACGAAAAAATATAACAATGGTTATGTTTCCTTAATCCTGGATGAAGTTAGAGTTGTTAGTAAAGTGGAACAGATGTCCGTATGTGTCAGATATGTAGGACAAAATTCTATAGAGGAGCGTTTCATTGGTTTTATACATTTGTCTCAACTGAATGCTGAAAGTATAGCTAATTCAGCTTTAGAGTACCTTGTTTCAGTGGATGTCGATCCATGTAAGTGCATTGGACAAGCATATAATGGAGCCGCGGTTCTGTCAGGGAAGATAAACGGTGTGCAGCGTTTATTGCGACAGAAGGTCAATAACGCATGTGTTTACGTGCATTGTTATGCACATCGCTTAAATTTAGTTTTGGTGGACGTTTCAAAGCCAGTTTGTAGACGTGGTAGGGGACAATTTTGGTTTACTGGAAGCAATTTATGCTTTTCAGTCTGTATCTTCTGTAAGACACCAAAAGTTTGTTGAGATACAGAGTGATCTTCATCCAGGAGAACGTGTTTTAGAGATACCTCTTCAAAGTGACACGTTATGGGTATGTAAATATAGAGGAGTAATGTATTTTCAGAAACGATTTGCTTCAGTTAAAGCAGCTCTGGAGTATTTTTCAAAGTCAGTTAACATGAAAGAGGCAGCAGAAGCAAAAGGTTTGTTGAAACAGCTTTGTAAAGTGAAGGTGATGTTTGTGTTACAAATCTTTTCTGATATTCTCGAGCTTGCCAATGGAGCCTCTATGTTCTTACAACAAAAACATGTGGACTTCGGAGGGGCACATAGATTGATCTATGGTCTTGTAAAATCGTTGCAAGAAAAACGAAATGATTATTATTTTAAGGAACTATGGGCGGTTACATGTGACTCTGTTCAGTCGTTAGGCGTGAAAGTTTATAAGCAATCTAGAGTCTCAAGTATTCCAAAGAACTTTTCAGACTACGTTTTATTAATGCCAGTCTCTGCGGAGAAAGAAGAGAAAAATGTCACATTATCAGAGACATGTAAAAGAAATCTTTTTGAAATATTAGACAACATGGTAGAAGAGTTACTGCGTAGATTTACTGAAAATGATTTTGTGTGCAATGCAATGGATGCCTGTAACCCAAGAAGTGAAAACTTTTTAAATTTTGAATATATATATATTCTCACGTTCTGTGAAAAGTATAATCTAATCTTCACAGACCGTAAGGTGCTACAGACTGAAATCAGTTTAGCTAAGAATGTATTTAGAGGCAAATATCCAAACACTTCCTCATTCTTTTTTTCTGAACTTCTGAAAATGGAAGTTGCTTTTCCATAGCTACTATTATTTTTCAAGTTGATACTGACTCTTCCTGTGTCATCTGCTTCTGCTGAGCGCAATTTCTCTGTCGTGAAACGAATAAAATCCTATTTAAGAGCAACAATGGCAACAAAGAGGCTTTCCAATCTCGCAATTCTTTCAATGTGACTGAAATATGCTATTTTTTTTACCAATGATAGTTTTTAGCCTACTTTTCTCATTTTTCAAAAATGAGGAAAAAGTAGACTAATGAGATCGATCCGGGAAAATGTCTGCCCCCCCCCCCAGATTTAATATTCTAGAACCGCCACTGCTGGGCAGCGTACATTATGCGTTGTACGCGGCTTAGAAAGTGCGTCGCTAGGAAAACACGCCTTAAGGGTGATAGGGACATGTGGTTTGATCAGGATAACTTACCAGAATGCAGGCTATCATTTTGACACTACTTAACCTAGATACCAATCGAAATAGCTATTATAAATCACTTAAACAAACTCTCATAGGGTAGCGTTAAAAGCCATCTTGATGTTCAATGTCGATTTTTCACCTTTTACTGTTATGGGATTGAAAAAAGTACTTAAATAAATGTTGTTAAGCACATCAAAACGCACAAAAATATGTAATCAGGACTTTCGTAAACCAAACATTACGGGTGTGAGAAGTTGTCAAACATGCGCATGCAACTCGAGGAGCGGCACGCCGAGGAGGGGGGCTTCACAAAGCTGGTGCAACTGGTGATGTAAACATATTCTGCAGGCGCAACTATGCCCCTTTTTTAATGATCAGTAAAAATTTGACAATCTTATATAGAAGGATAGCATCTTATAACCCAATAAATAATAAAAAGCAATAATAAATTTGTCAATACAGTAACTTGGCTTTTTAAAACTCTCTTTCTTAGCTACGTATATTATATTTATATAGAAAAGGAAAGATAAACGTTACTATTAGAAAATAAATTAAGCAGCTATTTGCTTATTTGCTATCTTATACCACACCATAAACGCACTAACGTTTAAGCACATTACAAAAACATGACAAACACGGAAAAGAGGAGATTATGCTGCCACGGGACGCTGTAGTGCGGTGTGCCTGTAAAGGAATAAGGCCAACTATTAATTATAGCCTATTGTACGCGTTTAATATTGGTCATGTGTTGGTTAAAAAGCGTGTCACTTGCCTTAATCTTGACGCTTTTTCTTTGGTAAGGTTGAACTTTTAGAAGAGTCTACTCTGCGGCGAAGAGGTGGCGAGGATCTGCATGGCAATTCTTCGGGGTTGTCCTCCTGTTCCTCACTCGCCATATCGTCAAGAGTATCTGGTTCTTGCATGTTAGAACAACCATCTCCAGTGCAATTGCTGCACATTGCTGAACAGGTGAGACCTTGTCTTCGGCAACCGCAAGATCTACTGCCGCATCCTGTCTTGCACTCACAGCTGATGAGGTTTAGGAGGAAGTCTGGTGCGGGAGGAAATTCTGTTGGAATTGGTAAAAATTTGCCGATTCTGTTCTTCTTCCATCCCCACTCTGTAGGTGGAAGAGAGATTCCGCGACATTCCTGCACTTGTTGGTAAACTCTTAGGCTATGCTTTCGAGATGCTGCTGATGTTGGTGGAAGGCTTGAGAGGTCGAAGTCTGCATGGAGACGTTGTTTGGCAATGGTCTCAAGGTACTGACTATACCTTCTCTTGTTTAGGCTATCTGTAGTTCTACCTCCGTATAACGCTACGAAGAATTCTTCCCCTGTCTTCACGATCTCTCCCACTGCAGCGTCTGCGCTATTAAAAACAGCAACATTTTGGCTAAGACCTGGGTTATTGTTTACTGTCTTTAACACGTGTACTTTCCTCTTCATGTAGGGAGCCGAAGTTGTGTCGCAACCGGACATGGCATGGAGGAAGAGAAGATTGTCGGTCATGTCCCCAGGAGCCTTCTGTAATTCCGTAGAGCAAAAGAGTTTCTTCGGATGGGCTTTTGATGGTGGCACCAGCATATAGACGTTTCTATCGCGTCCTGCAAGGCTCAAAAGAAATATCAACAAATTGGTATCCTTTCCAACAATTGCCACATGACCTCCCTTCTCTGCTTCCTTGATCGCTGTTCCCACGATGAGACGATCAGCATCAGACTTGGCATGAATAGCTGGAATCCCATTTTCTTCGAAACAACGACCTAAAAGTGCGACGAATCTTGATTTGTTTGAAGTGTTGGCTAGGAACTGATGCTGCGACGAGACCACTTGCACTTCCAAATCCACCAAAACTTCAGAAGATGACGTCTTGGCACGTCGTCTCATATGCTCCACGTCTTTTGTGGTACTTTCGGAATAGCCGTCGAACACTAAGTTACAATAGCTTTCCCTTGATAGTTTGCCGTGATGTACGAAATGTAGTTCTTACAAACATCATCGAAGGTTCCCGATTTCGGCCATACCACCCGGTGCAGGAAATCTCCACCGTCAAACACGTAGGTAAGGACTTCGGGAAGACAGGCCATTGGTGCTCTCAACTTCTCTATCACTGTCCGTAAGTTGATTTTGTACCTTTTCTGATAGTTGGAGCATCGAACAGCACTGGCGGCAATACAGCCACCTCGTATTCAAAGCAAGATTCAAGCGAGCGACACACGCAATCCGATAAAACAGCTGGTTCGGATTTACAGGCACGGTCTCACCTCGGACAAGAGCTGCAAGAATGACAACTTGGTCCTTTAGTTGGAGTTTAACTTCGGCGAATGATTTCCCTTCCAGTTTCTTCAAAGTCGCGGTTCCTATCTCCTAAGCTGAGTCGCAGGTCACCGTTTCGTCACCTATAACACCGGTTGAAAAGGACACCAAAATATCCATTCTGTGAATTTTTCGAGATGCTTGAAGTCGCCTTTGGCAAGCTTGCCCAAGTTCCACGTGTTGCATAGAATTTAAGGGCAAAATAGTTTTTGATGTAGGACTTTTATAACGTACAGGAAACGGCATTAACTTTTAAACCGGATTGTAAACATAAGCATAAATGGACAGTTCAAACTGAAACACACATTTTTCGCTTTCATGATTATTTTCTGTGGGGTACCGTTTAAGATAAATTTTATGATAAACGTTACCGTAAAGACGTTCATTTTGGCCGACCGGCGGCGCCACTGCTAAGCAACACAGGGAAGGTGGAGTGGAGGAACGAGAGCACTCTGACGGCGCAGCGGCAGGGATGTCACTCGGCAACGCGTGGACTGACAGTCCATTCTTAGTTTAATTACATACGAGCGCAGCGCAAAAAATACTTAAATGTATTAAAATTAACAGGAAATATTCTTTTCTCTTTATACATACAATATAAGTAGCTAAGAAAGAGAGTTTTAGAGCGCAAAGTTACTGTATTAACAAATTAATTATTGTTTTTTTAATTATTTATTATGTTATAAGATGCTGTCCTTCTATATAAAAATGTCAAATGTTTACTTAGTTGCGCCTACAGAATATGTTTACATCACAAGTGCACCGGCTTTGTAAAGCCCCACTCCTCGGCGCGCCGCTCCTCGAGTTACCTGCACATGTTTAACAACTTCTCACATCCGTAATTTTTAGTTTATGAAAGTGCTGATTACATATTTTTGTGCGTTTTAATGTGATTAACAACATTTATTTTGGTGGGTTTTTCAATCCCATGACAGTAAAAGGTGAAAAATCGACATTGAACATCAATATGGCTTTAAACTCTACTCTATGAGAGTTTGTTTAAGTGATTTATAATAACTATTTCAATTGTTATCTAGATTAAGTAGTATCAAAATGATAGCCTGCATTCTTGTAAATTATCCTGACCAAACCGCATGTCCCTATCACCCTTAGGGATCGAGTTATGACGTTCAATGCGATGCTGGATACGAAATCCAAGATGCCGGCAATTTTTTCAAGATAGCGGCATGTCCCCATGAGGGATTTTCTGGGACTTTTAGTATTTTTATCCAGGCTATTCAAGGAACCTCTCCACCAATTTTTAGCTTGATAAACTAATTTTCCTCACTTTGCCCAAATTCTGTCTAATACTATACAACTTTGGAACGAGAAGCGCCTAGACTTGGCTTGGTTATAAATGGAGAAAACTAAATATATGATCAACGCCAGAAATAAAACAAGGTGGAGAGGCACTGACCAGTTTGAGGGGTTCGAAAGAGTAAATAAGTTTAAGTATTTGGGAGGAATTGTCACTGAAAAAAATACCGTGCCAACAAAGTTAAAGGCAACAATAGCTGCTGGTAATAGGTGCTAGTACTATAGTTTTATTAACATGTTGCGATCCCGAAACATCTCAAGTCAGCTGAAGATGACAGTCTATAAACCAATTATAAAACCGGTGGTCATGTATGGGTCTGAAACCTGGACCTTAATACAACAAACCAGAAATATTTTGGACACATGGAAACGCAAATTATTACGGAAAATATATGGTGCAGTATGTGAGAATGGTGCATGGAGAATAAGAACTCGTCGTCGTCGGCTGTAACTCGATTCCGAGTACACATACTTCTTCCTGCATAGAGCGTTTCCGACCAGCTTGTGAATGTGTTTCTGATGACTAAACAGGCCAATCCTGGCATAAAACATGCGCCCACATTAATTGCACTCGATGGTCGGGGAGGGCGGGGTTGTAATTGACGAAGCTTTCTTGCTTGTCGCTTGGCCTCTTCATGTCTGCGATGTTCTTCTTCAAATAAGTTAACAGCGGTCGATGTAGTGTTCCGCCACAGTAAACGGTCCGCAGCAGATGTTTCCCATGAGTGGATATGAAAAGAACTAACTCAGAGATATACGGACTTTATAGGAACCCATCATTCTCGACAGACATAAAGGCGAGAAGATTACGCTGGCTGGGACATGTGCAGAGAATGGAGGAACAGCGGGTATCAAGGAAGGTGTCATTTACCAAGCCAGAGAGTAGCCGTTCAGTGGGGAGACCAAGATTACGATGGTTGGATGTTGTAGAGTCGGATCTGAGAAGGCTGGGAGGAGACTGGCGAACTCAAGAGACGACTGAAGAAGATACGTGGTCGGCAAGGCCCAGGCCCTACATGGGCTGTAGCGCCGGATAAGTAAGTAAGTTCAAGAGAGGGAGCCACATACCTCAAGGGAGGCAGGATATCAGTTCCAGTCATTGGAAATGAAACAAGGTTGGTTGGTTCCCGCGATTAGGAGCTGCGACAACGCGGTCATGTAGCCCCGTGTACTTCGGGTGTGTGTGATAATTGTAATGGCTGTATTAGTGTGTGTTATCTGTTTTCAATTCAAGTAAGGACTGCAGACATTCGATTTTCAAGTAGTTCCAACTTCTACTACCAAACGCCACCGTCAACGACCAACTAGTTCTGGACTTGGTTACTAGATGCCACCGCAGTCGACTCCTGGCGACGAACGTTGGAACCTAAGAGCATCAGTCAAATCTAACCTATAATTTAGCTTCACACGAGTGTAATTAGTGGAAGGTTCTTTATCATGCCATAAATCTATGACATGGGACCGCCGCGCCGGCTTTATTTCCCCTCCAAAGGAAGGCATAATTAGGGATTTTAACGCTCTTAAAAATCCGACGACTTCAGCCGGATTTGAACCCGCAACCTTAGGGATAGAAGCTCAGCATGCTACCAACTACGCCACCGAAGCCGCCGGAAATGAAACAATGAAAAAAATCCACAGCCTGCTTCCAGTCTCCGACCGGGTCAGGAATGGAATGAATGAAGCCCCCAATCTAGCGGCGAGGATATGAACTGTGTCGGCTGACGAGGCCTGACGCACTCCTCTGGAGCAATGATTAAATGAATGACAGATGAAATGAAATGATAGTGGAGAGTGTTGCTGGAATGAAATTTTGACAGGGAAAACCGGAGAAAACCCTGTCTGCCTCCGTTTTGTCCAGCACAGATCTCACATGGAGTGACCGGGATTTGAACCACGGACTCAGCGGTGAGAGGCCGGCGTGCTGCCGCCTAAGCCACGGAGGCTTCGGAAATGAAACAAAATACACATTGTAATTCATATGTTCCCAGATAATAGTTGTTCATTATCAATAGCCTAGAGGGTAGAACGTCATTTTGTCCCATCCCTTCCCCACCTTCCCAAGATTTCAGAGAATTTGTCTGAAGGGGACACTGTTCCTCAACGCCCCAAAACAGAACAATTAACCAGGAGAGCCCGTATTCAGTAGTTGGCCCTGTGGTGATCAAGTTTCTGTTATTGTGGAATACACTACACCACGTTTGCAAAATCTCGGCGTTGTCAGCGGCCATAGTGAGTGCAGTTCCGTTCTCACTGGAATTGTTCCTTGTTTCATGTCCAGGAACACACTATCCCAGCCACCACAGAAACACAGGTTATTAGGCAAATACGGTACTCTTGGCTGATTACTGAGATGTCCCGGGGCCCATAACAACGGCATCCAAACGAATACCGTAGGCTATGTGCTATGAGAAAAACCATATGAACTTACCTCGTCAACTGCCGCGTGAATCTGTCCGGGTCAAGCTATGATATGGATTTTCAATCCGTTTAAAGTGCAAAGAACCTCTGTTCCGTTAAATAACTCACATAGGTCAGGGTTGTGTGTGGTTGCCATGGCTACAAGTATCCAAAACATAACCAGCTCTTGCGCGAGAAGCGCCGATAGGGAGTAATTAGCCTACACCACCCAGCTGGCCTACACATTCGTGAGCCTGCCGTTTGCAATCAATATCATGGAGACTAAAAGGCTGTGGAATGAGACGTTATGAAGAACTTATAAATGGCTGATCATTGAATGAGTTGCATCCATCTTCTGCTTGTGGAGCTTCTGATTGCTTACCATTGGCTTTTCTCGGACGACTAGTTTCAACAAATCGTAGATAACTTCTAGTCCTCTTGGAATGTAGATTTTAATGTAAGATGAGGCACAGAGCAGAGTAGCTTTGAGCATTTTATTATATCACTTGGGAATACAAGATACGGTGTGTATTAATAAGAATTGCAGTCAATGGCCATAGCAGGGTATTTTAATTCAACGCCCGTGGTCTACCAGCAAGTTCATTTCAAGTGCTGTAGTTCCAACTTTGGCCACCAGATGCCACTGTCACCTAGCGGAGAACATTGCAACTTTATAGAGAGTCCCTAACCAACCAAACATAACCTACAAATTTGGTAGGTTCTTTTACATGCCATAAATCTATGACATGGGCCCGCTGGCTTTACTTCCCCTCCGAAGGAAGGCATACTGAAGGATTTTAACGCTCTTAAAAATCCGACGACTTCGGCCGGGTCATAGCAGTTCAGCATGCTACCGACTACGCCACCGAAGCCTTGGTGCCTTGGGGTCTACCTGAGACTTGTTCTCAAACAATTTCAGTGACATCGGACAAGAGTGAAAGCTCTCAAAGATTAATCGCCACTTAGTGGAAAATGTAGCGCATCAATGCGGTTCTCATCGGGAGGAATACAAAATATTGTGAACACATTGAGTGCACTTTTGTCAGCAGCCATTACAACAACAATAGCCCCTAGTGGGTGATGTCAGAACTAATTAACACGGCACACGGCCGACTGAATGCGAGCTGCGCTCATACCGGCCTAGACCACTGATTACCTACTAGCCTAGACAATGAGACCTTTAACATGAAATCTTGTTAGTTACTCAATTGTTTGACATTTTGAAATCGATTGGAATAAAGTACAGGGATAGGAGGGTGATATACAATCTATACAGAAACCAGACAGCAGTCATTCGAGTTATTATTATTATTAATAGATAGATAGATTTTTATTAATTCCATTTGATCAAATACATGCATTCAATACATTTTTGATATAGGACACGTCAGAATTTACATGCATAAAATAAAAGAACTAACAGGTATATATTACTAAGATTATAACTATTTATAACTTATTATAATAGCAAATCTTAATAGATACAATCTTATTGCACAACTATTTACACCTCACTCTATTATCATAATATGAAAACTTAATTCTATAAATACAACAACATACAGCTAGGTATTAAAATTAAATTAAAAAAGTAAAATATAGTTATAGATTCCATCACTCCTATACGCTAAAATATTCAACTACTGAGTAAAAACAATGGCACTGCAGATAAGCTTTCAACATTCTATCAAAGGTTTTTATTTTTGGGGCCAGTTTTATATACTGGGGTAGTTTATTGTATAATTTAACTCCAGTGTGAAAAGTTCCTTTTTGATATATGCTTGTGTGTGTGTGTGAAATATGAATGTTTTGATTTTGTCTTGTGTTATGCCTATGAACATCATTGTTTGTTTTAAGTAAAACATCTTTATTCATTAAATTCTTTTTAAAAAACATAATACTTTCAAAGATATATATGCAGGGCAGTGGGAGAATGTTTAAATCTTTAAACAGAGGTCTACATGATTCTCTCGAGTTTACATTTGCCATAATTCTAATCGCTCTCTTTTGTATCCTAAACGTGCTTAGTACATCTGGCGACATACCCCAAAATATGATCCCATATCTTAAGTATGAATGGAAATAAGCAAAATAAGTATTTCTTAATGTGTGCATGCTAGTGCAGGTTTTCAAAATACGTAACGCAAAGCACATCAAGTTCAGTTTAGTATTCAGATATTGTATATGTTTATTCCATTTCAAGTCTTGTTGTATCCATAGTCCTAAAAACTTTGTTTCTGATGTATTTTCTATTTGATGACCATTTAATGTTATATTGGGCATCGCAGGATTCCTATTCTGTATAGTGTGGAAATTTAGACATACTGTCTTTTTATAGTTTATTATGAGGCGATTATCTTGTGACCATTTGGTTAACTCTCCTGTAACGGAGTCAGCAGACTGCTGTATGACCTGTTTAGTTTCACCTTTTATTACGAGTGTTGTATCGTCCGCAAACAAAATTTCCTTATGTGAATGAACGTTCTGTGTTATATCATTGATATATAGAAGAAAGAGTAGTGGGCCCAAAACCGATCCCTGGGGTACTCCAAATTCAATAATTCCCTCATTGGACAATGTTTCATTAAGTAATTTGGTTCCATCATCCTTGTGTCTCAAGCTTACTATTTGTTTACGCCTTGTTAAGTAAGACTCTATCCATTTATTAGCTAGACCTCTAACACCATATTGATTTAGTTTGGTAAGGAGGATTTTATGGTCAACTACATCAAATGCTTTCGATAAATCCAAGAATAGGCCAGTTACATGTTCCTTATTGTCAATTAATTTCAGTATACTATTACTACATTCGTAAATTGCTGTCTGTGTAGATTTTTCCGTTCTAAATCCATGTTGTGAGTTTGATAATATTTTATTTTTTTCTATGAAACTTATCAGTCTCTTATACATAATTTTTTCCACAATTTTTGCAATACCAGTTGGTAAGGTAATAGGACGATAGTTATCTAATTCATCTTTTGAACCGTTTTTGTGCACTGGAATTACTTTTGATAACTTCAAAATATCCGGGTAAGTTCCTGAGAGAATTGAACTGTTTATTAAGTGCGTAAGTGGATTTATTATATTTTCGGCACATTTCTTTAAAATTGCATCAGGGATGCCATCAATGCCAGCACAGAATTTATTTTTTAGCTCTTTTATAACTATTCTTACCTCTTCACTTGTGACATGATTTATAAATAAAGAATCACTGCATATATTTATTTTATTATTAGAATTTAGTGTATTTACCTGTGATTTATTTAATAATTTTTGCGGAATTTCCAGAAAATAGTCATTAAAAGTGTTTGCTATTTCCTCTGGATTATTAATCACTTTATTATTTCTGGTCAGTGTAATGTTCCTTTGTATTTTAGCATATTTTCCAGTTTCTTTCTTTATTACGGACCACATAGCCCTGTTTTTATTAGATGATTGGGAAATAAAATTATCATTATGCATTTTCTTTGCTAGTCTTATTACCTTATTTAATATGCTAGTGTATTTTTTGTAGTATAAATTGAATTCAGGTGTTGTGTGGTATTGTTTATATAATTTGTGTAGAAATTTCTTTCTTTGACATGAATTTATAATCCCTGTTGTTATCCAATTGCTAGTTTTGTTATTTTGAACAGTTCTTCGTTTAAAGGGGAATGCTATTTCAAAATAGTGTTTTAGGGTACTGTTAAATGCATTAAATTTATCATTTACATTTTCTAGTTCATAAATTTCTGACCATGTTTCCTTATTTAATAAGTCATTGAAATATGTAACATTTGCTTCAGTGAATGACCTGCACTTTGATTTTACTCCATTATCATTATTATTGATTACTTCGGATACTTCAAAACTCAGTATTTGTCCATGGTGGTCACTAAAACCCGGACAATAGACTTCTATTGAATGGTGATATTTATCTGTATTTATAAAAATTTGATCAGGAGTGGTTTTACTAAATTTTGTTATTCTTGTTGGTGTATTTACTGTAGGTTTCAGTCCATAGGAAATTAGTAACTGGTTTAATAATTCACAATTTCTATCAAGTTTTAAGAAATCCACATTTACATCCCCACAAATTATTATATCGAAATTTACTTTGCTCATGTTATTGAGTAACAATTCTAGTTTATCTATAAATAGAGGAAACTTTCCTGACGGAGAACGGTATACGCATACAATTATTAACTTAAACTGCTGAATTTTTACGGCAGAGAATTCAAAATCCTGTTCCATAATTAGATAATCATAAGCTGTTATCTGTTCATGATCTAAATTATTTCTTAAGAAGATGCAAGTACCACCATGGCTAATATTAGATCTAGAGTATTTACTAGCTTGTATAAACCCTGGGAATTGAATTAATTCAAGTTGTTCCTCTTTCAGCCAATGTTCTGAAATACATAGTGCTGAGATGTCTTTAAGTTCATTTTTAAGCATTAGATTTATGTAATCAATTTTATTATAAAGAGACTGGACATTCTGGTGGTAAATTTTAAATTTGTTACTTTTGCAAGCTTGTGTTGGTGATTTATTTACATTATTATTATCATAATTGTTATTATTATTGTTGCTAGACAAATCCGAAATACCATTGTTGCACTCCGTTAAATTTGACTTCAAAAGATGTGAATGCCAAACCTCACGTTTGGCTTCTTCTACCAGTTTCCCTGCTTCCACTCTAATGATATTACTGTCGAATTATTCTTACCATTTGAATTTACAATTTTGCAGATTTCATCACTAAGATACTCTTTTCCTAATCTATTTAAGTGTAGGCCATGCCGAGTGTGGAACTTCCTGTCTAATTTACTTACATCTACAATTTGGACATTTGGAAAACTCTTACAAATTTTATGAATTTTTCCATTTGTAGCCTCTATTTCTATATTTACACATGACTTGGGAATTAAATCGTGTCTCTGCGGAATGTTTACAATAATGACATTTGTTTTTTGCATGGATGGCAATGTACCCTTTAAATCTTTGATTACCTTTTTACTCTCATTTCTATAGACGTCGTTTGCTCCAGCGATGATCACTGCGTAGTCCTTTGCAGTAAGGGACGCACACTCTCCTATCATCCCGTTCGTGACTTCTGCAATCTGAGCTCCTGGCTTCACTGTCGAAGTGACCTCCATTTCTCGGCTTCTCTCCAAAACGCTTGCTGCTACATCTCGCCCGTGGCTATCCGCAAATATCCGCATCTTCCTGGATTTTCTCTTTATCACTTTCTTCTTTTCTTCTTGAGGAAAGTCATCATTTTCTTCGACAAGCACTCCAAATGAATTTGAGACGGGAATTTCAGTTACATGTACTCCATTTATAGGCCTAGGCTTATTCAATCTTACCTTACCAGCAATCACTGTCGACCAAGTTTCCTTGCTTTCCCCTCTGTTTCCTTTTAATTTATTCAACTCTTCCATTAACTTAGCAATATCTTCCTTTAGCAGCTTTATAATTTCGTCTTTTGAGGACAGTTCGTTTCTCAGGTTATGACATTCGCATGACGGTAGCGGTAGGCCTACATTACGACAATCGGTTTCACTTTTCTCCTCATTCAATTTTACCTGAGATCTTGTGATGATTTTATTTGCATTTTTTACTTTTATTTTGCACGACGAGCATAAATCCGTTACGGTTACACAACCTGACGAGATACTAACACTGTTGACTGTCGTCATACTAGAGATCTAAGTGAGCCTAGATGTTTACACCAAATTACACTAAATTTAATTTAATTATTACTACCTAATAGAATTAATCTAATAACCTACCAATAAAGAAGAATGTGAAATACGTATATCTTCCAATCGGGTGAAGTCTCGTAAAAGCACCACTGCTCTACTTGGTTCAAACAGTGATTGAAGAAGTCACCGAATCTTTGGATACACGTTCCCACAACTTAGTTTAAGTTTATTAAATTATCAACAAGAATTTCTAAATACTATCAATATTCCGTATTACACTTGATCTAAGGAAAGTAACTTTATAGATTTTAAGCCTCTGTTATATAATATTTTACCACTTTTATCAAATATTTACACTAGCTGCTATTTCACTACACTTTCACTTTCACTGTGAAAGTGAAGGTCATGAGAGAGAAGCTGGTATTCAGAAAGGTGTAAGGCAAGGCTGCAACTTATCACCCATACTTTTCAATCTTTTCATTGAACAAGCAATGAAGGAAATTAGAGAAAAATTTAAAGTGGGAGTGAAGATTCAAGGAGAAATAATTTCAACTCTGAGATTTGCTGATGACATCGTCATCTTGGCCGACACGCCTGAGGATTTGAATGAGTTTTTGAATGGTATGGACTCCGTTTTACGGAAAGAATTCATGATGAAAATTAATAAATGTAAAACAAAAATACTGGAATGCAGCCGAAATAAATCAGAAACCTCTTTGGAGATAAATTTGGCAGGTGAAAAGCTGAAGGAAGTAGGAGACTTCTGTTACTTAGGAAGCAAAATAACCAGTGATGGACGAAGCAAAGAGGATATAAAAAGTAGGTTGGCTCAGGCAAAGAAAGCATTTCTACAAAAAAGGAATCTGCTGACATCGAATATAGATTTAGGTATTAGGAAGTCATTTTTGAAAGCCTTTGTCTGGAGCGTGGCGCTCTACGGAAGTGAAACTTGGACTATTGGTGCAGCAGAAAAGAGGAGAATTGAGGCATTTGAAATGTGGTGTTACAGGAGAATGATGAAGATCAGATGGGTAGATAGGGTTACAAACAAAGAGGTATTAAGACGAGTGGGAGAGGAGAGATGTTTCTGGCGACTGCTAATGAAGAGAAGAGATAGGTTGGTAGGACACATACTAAGACACCCAGGAATAGCAAGCTTAGTTATGGAAGGAAGGGTCGAGGACAAGAACTGTAGGGGTAGACCAAGGTTAGAATATGTTAAACAGATTGCCTCGGACGTAGGGTGTGGTAACTATGTAGAGATGAAACGGTTGGCTCAGGACAGGGAGGCAAGGAGAGCTGCATCAAACCAGTCAAAAGACTGAAGACTCAAACAACAACAACAACAACAACAACTCAACTGCTCACACAGCGCTGTTGACCAAGCATTGCACGACTAAGACTTATCTCTACTTAGTGTAAAACAAAGTCCCCGATTCTTGGATATCACGGGTAATCTCGAGAACCACTGGATGGATTTTGATGCGGCTTTCACCATTCTGTACAGGTAATATCGAGGAAGATTTCTGTAGAAAAAAATTTATTTATGATCAAAGGGAGCCAAGCAGTAACGATTTTAGATTTCAGTGAATAGGTCGAAGAAAGAACTTGACGTCCGTGCGCTTTTTAAGCTTACGCTGGACAAACCGTTAAAAATATCAATATACTATGAGTGTAAGAATTGTTCAGCATGAAAAATTGTACAAAAATTCCGTGTTAGCATATCTCTATCTTCGATACATCGCCCACTACAAGTGTTTTTAGTTTGGGCGGGAGGGGGATTTGGCATGCACCTCGCCATTCTTACATTACGTCTGACAGGAATTCCTTGCACATTCACACTGTTCCCGGGCGAAGCCGGGGCGGGTTGCTAGTGACACTATATATTATCATTATAATTCCCGCAATATCGAAATGCAAATTATATCACAAAATAAAATAGCGTGCTAATAAATCTAAGAGAAATTAGACATACCTTGCACCTCGTTACAGTTGAATTCAATCAGAATCACTCGGTTTTCATTAAAGTGTATGCATTTTCCTGCTGAACGGTTTGGAAGTTCGGCAACAGGAAACTAGGACTGTTATTAACTTAAAATATTCATTTTTGTATTTTTGTACTATTTGTGTTCATGATTTCATTACATTGACAGAATTAATGCTTTAATTAGTAGGGTATACTATTCAGTGTACCTATTATAAATAAAAACCGTGAGGTTTCTCACCTCCCCATATTACGAAACCCGGTTGCCTAATACGGGGAAAGTGCACTTTTAAAGTTAACAATAATATCAGAGGGTATTACAACATCAAACGTGCCCATATTTGTAATATACATAGTATATCGCCTGAGGTTTACATTGGTAAGAAAACCAAAATTATTCCGTTCCTTCTTATGTCTAATGTAAGCCCTATAAAAAAAACTCCCCATATTTGGCGACTTTCCTCTACCCATTTTTAGAAGATACCTTATGCACTGGACAGTTGAATCCGTGATTAATTGTATAGGTAGCTTCTTAAGTCTCAGAACTCGGGAAATCCTTTCTAGCAGCGTTACTAGCAGCTTTCAAAGTTTCAAGGTAAGAAAGAAAATATTCCTCTAGCCAGTTTAGGCGACTGTCATTTAATGAAAAAAAATGCCCTTTATCTGGATTTCTAGACTGAATATGATGATATGTGATGCTTACGTCATGCATAGCGAACCAGTTATTAACGTTTTTCAAAAAAATTATGGTTGCTTCTGCGTCCATGAATGTGTACGCTTCCGGGTGCATGCCTATATTTTATTTCAGTGTACTAATGGCACCAATAACTTCTGACGAGAACACTTCCTTGGCACGCCCAACACTTACTTTTTTCAAATTTAGTGGGTTCGATGTGTTTTTTAGTGAGGTGTCTGACCGGTTTGACGATCTCATCCTTTTGCATTGTGTATAGTAATGACAAGTATTTCCTTGAAATTATCCCAGTACCATCAGTCATCTGTCGTTACAGAAACTGGGTTCTAATGGTTTTTTTTTGTTTTTTTTAGAATGTGACAATGATCAAAACTAGGGAATAAATTCCTAGACTCGTCGTATGGGTGATTGACCATTGGTTGCAAATTCCCTCCCCCTAAATGCCTCATCATTGTAGTGTTAGTTTTGTGATTATCAGAGACAATTATTATAATTACGAAACCGCATTGTTCAACCTCGAGAATAACGTCCAGCAGGAGTTTATGTAAGTCCCGTCCTGACAGCTGCTTCGTGAAAAAAAGGAATACAGTATCTGATAATTTGTCGAAAGATCTCTTAGCCCAAAACACAACACACGATTGGCTGCTACTTGTTCCCGGCTGTAATTTTCATCCTCTCTTTCCTTTTGATGAGACGGTGCTGGAATTGTGTCCTTGTACGGTACCCAAAGAAGGTGCAAGGTATGTCTAATTTATATTAGATTTATTAGCACGCTATTTTATTTTGTGATATAATTTTAATTTTGATAATGCGGAAATTATAATGATAATAATTATATAGTGTCACTAGCAACCCGCCCCGGATTCGCCCGGGAACAGTTATGAATGTGCAAGGAATTCCTGTCAGACGTAATTTAAGAATGGCGTGGTGCATGATACACAAATTCCCCTTCCGTCCAAAGTAAAAACACTTATAGTGGGCGATGTATCGAAGATAGAGATATGCTCTCGGGGACTTTTTTGTAGAATTTCTCACGCTGAACAATTCTTACACTCATAGTATATTGATAATTTTAACGGTTTTCCCAGCGTAAGCTGAAAAAGCGCACGGACGCCAGGCTCTTTTTTCGACCTTTTCACTGAAATCGTTACTGCTTGGCTCCCTTTGAAATGAAAAAATGAAAATCCACAGCCTGCTTCCAGTCTCCGACCGGGTCAGGAATGGAATGAATGAAGCCCCCATCTAGCGGCGAGGATATGAAATGTGCCGGCTGCCGAGGCCTGACGCACTCCTCTGGGGCAATGATTAGATGAATGACAGATGAATTGAAATGATAGTGGAGAGTGTTGCTGGAATGAAATTTTGATAGGGAAAACCGGAGTACCCGGAGAAAAACCTGTCTGCCTCCGTTTTGTCCAGCACAGATCTCACATGGAGTGACCGGGATTTGAACCACGGATCCAGCGGTGAGAGGCCGGCGTGCTGCCACCTAAGCCACGGAGGCTTGCGCTAGGCTCCCTTTGGTCATAAATAAATTATTTTCTAGACAAATCTTCCTCGAGATTACCTTTACAGAATGGTGAAAGCCGCATCAAAATCCATCCAGTGGTTCTCGAGATTACACATTTAATAAACGTACTGTACAGCTGTTTATTAATCGCGCCTACAATGGGATGGGAGCTCCAAGAGGTCCTCAACAGGCTCACATCATGGACAGAAAGAAATGGCCTACAAATTAACCACAGCAAAACCAAACAGATTACCTTCAGGAAAGGAGGAAGGCATTCACTTAAAAACACAATGACTCTTCACAACAAACCACTAGAAGTAGTGCCGAAATTCAAGTATCTCGGAGTCACCCTCCAAACTACTCTAACATCCTACAATATCCACGTTAAAGAAAGAGCGGCCGCAGCAATAAAAGCCATCTACCACATCGAACAACCTCAACAAATATCATTGGGTACAGCAATGCTACTGTTCAGAACAGCCATATCACCAATAGCAACCTATGGGATTAGCATTACCTGGGAAAAACTCACACTCAGCGACCTGATGATAATAGAAAAAGTCAAGGCCCGATATCTTAAGAGGATTTTAGGCATAGGAAAGTCTGCCCCTTCAAGGTTGACATATGTATTAACTAAGGAGGACTACTTCATCGACGACATCAAAATACAGTTTTACCTACCAAACACCAAAGCCTATGAGAATGCACGCCGAACCTTAAATGAGAAACGAAATGCCATTTGGTCCGACTTTTACTCCACAGATGCCATAATGACAGAAGAGTGGAAACAAGCTAATTACGAGCTACGACACGTAATAACACGTTACGCCACCCATGGATTTCACCTTAGAGCATAAATACAATAGGGGGCGCATTGCCATACTGCGCCTGTACTGTGACGTGAAACCAACATCTCGATCAGCTGACTGAAGGGTAATGGCTCAAGACCGACTACAATTGGCTAATGGCGAATGCTAAGCAACGTCAAGGAATACAAAAGGAGCTCCATATTGAATAATTCTATTATCACTATCCGCAGTTCCCTTTAGTCAGCTGATCGAGATGTTGGTTTCAACAATGTGACGTCATCAGCCATCTATTGAATTTATGGTCTAAGGATTTCACTATAGATTTTGCAAAACCAAGAATTTCCACCAACCGAATGAAGACTGTGTGTGTGACCTGTGCAACGATCATTGTGAAAGGTACCACGTACAAAACTGCAAAATGAGGACAACCTCAATAATAAGACTGGCATTAGCATAATTGATCATTTATGTACAAATATGTATTTGCACATTGTGCGCTTTTCTTTTAATAATAATAATAATGGGATGGGAGTGAAGCCTCCGTGGCTTAGGCGGCAGCACGCCGGCCTCTCACCGCTGGGTCCGTGGTTCAAATCCCGGTCACTCCATGTGAGATCTGTGCTGGACAAAACGGAGGCAGACAGGTTTTTCTCCGGGTACTCCGGTTTTCCCTGTCAAAATTTCATTCCAGCAACACTCTCCACTATCATTTCATTTCATCTGTCATTCATTTAATCATTGCCCCCAGAGGAGTGCGTCAGGCCTCGGCAGCCGGCACAGTCCATATCCTCGCCGCTAGATCGGGGCTTCATTCATTCCATTCCTGACCCGGTCGGAGACTGGAACAAGCTGTGGATTTTCATTCAATGGGATGGGAGTGCGCTCTATCGGCGCCGACTAGAAATTTTCCAATTACGCGTTATGCATGGGCTCTAACTGGGATTGGTTGGTTGGTTGGTTCCTTAGTTTAGGGGCTGCGACAACGCGGTCATGTAGCCCCGTGTACTTTGGGTGTGTATAGAATCTGTCTGATAACCGGTGTTAATTGTGATGACTGTATTAATGTGTGTATCTGTTTTTTAATTCAAGTAGGGACTGCAACTTTGAATTTTCAAATCGTTCCAACTTTTGCCGCCAAACGCCACCGTCAACGACTACTAGGCCTAGTTCAGAACTAGCTACTAGACGCCACCGCAGTCGGCTCTTGGCAACGAACGTAGCAACCTAAGAGCGTTGTTTACATTCTTAACCTATCTAATTTAGTTTCACACAGGTGTAATTAGTGGAAAGATCTTTTACATGCCATAAATCTATGAAATGGGACCGCCGGCTTTACTTCCCCTCCGAAGGAAGGCATACTGAGGGATTTTAACGCTCTTAAAAAATCCGACGGCTTCGGCCGGGTTTGAACCCGCTATCTTGGGCATAGAAGCTCAGCATGCTACCAACTACGCCACCGAAGCCGCCTAACTGGGATTGTCAAGGCCGGTATAGAGCGCAGCTCGCATTCTTTCGGCCGTGCATGGCAAATCACACCTCCAAGCGGCTACGGTGGCGTAGTTGGTAGCATGCTGAGTTTCTATCACGGCCAACGAGAAAGACAGGCCATGGCGCGTAAACCTAATCCTTTTGTGACGTAGGCAATGTAGTGCTTGATGGTGCTTGTACGTTTAAGTCGAGAGCAATTCATAAGCAGCAGAAATGCGATATTTTATATCAATCTTCTCGAAATGGACCCAGTTTAGATGTTCCGTGTGTTTTCAAGCACGATAAATTATGCTGTATAGGTTTACAAAACTACGCCAGCTATAGATACCGGTAACCTATTTACATGTTGAAGTTACTCGTAACAAAAATCCACTCGAACTAGGATTCAAGGATTTGTTGTGTCTTTAATAGCTGCAACAAGTACAGTAAGTTCAGATGTAGAGCCTGTGACCTTCGTTGTGAGTAACTTATGTGGACATGAGCAGTGACATGAGTATAATTAGATCAAAGAAACTTGCAGTGAAAGTATTACTTAGTTATTGTTGCTTTAAGGGGCGGAACAGAAATTAATACGCTTAAACAGTAGAAGAGATCTGCGGAATACACTCGCCACCGACTAACGACTCATATCAATACCTATGAAGACAAGTGGTAAATGAATACCAGCATTTATACAGATTCAATGATGAAGACAAGATGACCACACCAGCAGTAAGACGAAGACCATAGAATATTATGTTCGTGAATATATTTCTATTACAAAAACGTGTGATACATTTATGTATATCGTTCAACTATACGAGTTATACATGCATACATTGTCCGGCACTATTCATAGCTTTTCATAACTTTCCTGAACGCTTTGTAACAGTCAAGTAATTCCACATAATTAACAAGCAACCGCCAGGGAAAGATAACATACTCCTGAAAAGTATTACCTTGTGATCAACTACAACGATTAAAGATAAGTGCTCTACTGGTTCTTCTTAGAGTAATGAATAAATAAGTAAATTGTGGCTAAGTATTGGACTTCATAATATTGATCAGTGTTAGACTTGAGTTGTAATTACCATGTAAGTTTTGCCAGAAGCCATGGCTGTGTTGGGTCAATGCTATTTGCAGCTTGTTTTCTGATATGATTGGGGTAAGTATTCTGTGATTTCAGCATCTTGTAGACAATACGGTTTATGTTCCCGTCATACATAACCCTACCGGAAGTGGTGCAACAGCACTACATTGCTGACGTCACAAAATCGCACCAGGGCCAGTATTTCTCGTTGGCCGTGGTTTCTATGCTCAAGATCGCGGGGCCAAACCCGGCCGAGGTCGTCGGATTTTTTAAGAGCGTTAAAATCCCTCAGTATGCCTTCCTACGGAGGGGAAGTAAAGCCGGCGGGCCCATGTCATAGATTTATGGCATGTGAAAGAACCATCCACCAACTTCAATTATGTGAAGCTAAAATTTGTAGGTTAGATTTGATTAACGCTCTAAGTTCCAACGTTCGCCGCCATGTGCTGATTGCGGTGGCATCTAGTAGCAAAGTTAACAGCTATGTGTCGTTGACGGTAGCATTTGGTAGCAAGAGTATTAACTACCGTTGGTTCGGCCACTGTCTTGGCAAACCAGTTTTTGTGTTTCCCTATTTGTTTCCACTCTGTGTGGTTGTACATATTTTTATTATTTGTCTTCATTGTATTTATTCATTGTCAAGTTTGTTTTGTTTATGTTGGTTAGTTGTCATGATTCATTTGTTTTGATTGCATGTTGTATTCCCACTGCCGTGTTTCCAGTAGGATATTTTTGCTTAGAAGGTATTTTGGTATTCTAAGTTGGCCACATTGATTCTTCTTTATTCTCTATGACTTGTTTTTGAACTCTCTACTGTGATTGGCTGCTTTCAGCCTATCAGAGGCCTCCGACTTGTCTTTGAACTCTCTACTGTGATTGGCTGCTTTCAGCCTATCAGAGGCCTCCTTGCTGTTTGTGGCGACCAATCACGTGTTTCTTCTTCGTTCTCTAAGTCTGCAGCCATGACGGAATGTTGTGCTTCAACGCTGGTTGTGATCTATCGACGAATATCCAGCTAATCATTTCTATAATTGGTGCTATCTTCATAGTAACCGTGCTTAGTAATCATGTCCTATGCACATGATTCATATTTTGTTAGGGCAGTGACATTTTGGTGATTTTCGGTCTCATCAAACCATGCTTGATGTTGCTACGCGCCATGTCGACGAATTCTTCAATCCGCGGCGTCGGATAGTTTGTTGTAATGTGTTTACTTCTATCTTCATCTACTGCCTAACAATTTGTCATCACGCGTATGAATAATGATGTTGCTTCGTGTGATAAGTAATTCATTGTTTGTCTGGAAGCATGTGCCACAAGGCCAGGCACCATCACTAAATGGAGATTGACGCTAGGCTAAACTGCTTTACTATTGTGACAATGCCGTGCGATTGGCATATCCCGGTATTTGTATGACAGCAACTACTTTGACTTCCTGCGTTTCACACATAATTTGTTTTATTAACAATTCATTTTTTGGGCTTATGGTATCGGCGCATCACTTTAAGTCAGTCCTGGTTCGACGACACATTCTCGTTCCATGCGACCTGTTTTTTCATTATTTGTTGCAACTCCACTTGTGTTGCATATTTAAACTATATCATTCTTTGGAACCGCCGTGTATTGCATGCCGTTCTATGATGTACTGATCTGCAGCTACGTTCAAGACAATATATGTGTTTTTAGGCTCAAGCCTTAACGTGTGTTAACTCCATGCGAGTGTTTCTTCAATTGTGTAAATTTGTGCCAGTGTTTCTCATATGTTTATGTGCCACCTTTGAGTATTTGTTTTATGTGCCACCTATTTGATAATATATCTTATTATTAGTTATTGGTGGTGTTGTGTCCTTTATGCCTTCCTGGACCTCCTTATTTGGTGACAATAATTTTGTCTGGTCCTCCACATGTTTGCTAAATTGTTATGCGACCTTTGTAAAGTCAACCCTTTTTATCATTACATCTTATCTAATGCTTTGGCCAACAAACCCTTATACATTGTCCACTATTACCAGAATACTCTTGGTGGGCTGTTGACTTCCCGCGTTGGCCATTACATTATTTGGTCCTCCGGGCCGGATTTGAACCGTTTACTACTTTGAATTATTAAGCATTGTTGGCCAAGTTGGGCCCTTGTTTCTTGCTATTTCACCAGGAAGGCCGTAAATTTAACATTGTATACGTTCCCATTAACTTCCCAAGGACACAATACAGTATTTTATGTTCAGATGTTTGTTTACAACTTAATCGAGACCATTGTCTCAGTGTTTATTTTTCGTGGTAGTTAGTTGGTTGTGTTAGTTAGGTGTGCAACTCTGGTAATTACATCTAGGCGGGCAATCCTAAAGTCATTATGGAGGATGCCCAAAAGCGACTTTTAGTTAGGAAGCGTGCAGTCGCTAAGGGCATGCTTACCTCACAAGAAAAAGTAATTAGCAGCTTTCAGGACATTACAGAAGAGCAATATCAAATGTTAGTGTTACGCAAACACAAATGCGAGGAAATTTATAAACAATTTAACGAAGCGCAAGTCGCTTTAGAGGATATTACAGACAATATCGACGAAGAAATAGCCGAACGTTGTGACTTCGAAGATAAGTATTTTGAGTTGATGGTTAAAATTAAACTACATTGTGACAATTTCAAAAAATCCAACACTACAGACAGTGATAACCCTTTGAATAATTTGCAGAGTGCACAATTTCCTAATGCTAACGTAGCTGCAGCGCATATAAAGTTGCCTGAAATTCAAATTCCGCAGTTCAGTGACGACTTCACAGACTGGCTGAATTTCAGAGATAGCTTCAAGGCCATAGTAATTGATAACCATGCTCTTTCTGATATTGTTAAGTTCTACTACCTTAATTCTAGTCTTAGTGGCGAGGCCAAGCTCCTCCTAAAGAACATTACTGTGTCAGATGATAACTTTATGGTCGCATGGAACTTGCTGACAACTCGATACAATGACATTAGGCTCATAGCGCACAACCATGTCACCAAGCTTTTCAAGCCCCCTGCATACGGTAATGATTCAGTGTCCTTGCGTGCCATCATCGACCACTTTGTTTCTCATGTCAATGCGTTAGAAGCTTTGGACTTTAACGGGGTTCCCCTTCAAGACCTGTTATTGTCACATTTTATATTGGAGCTACTAGATAATGATAGCATCCGTGAATGGGAGAATCATGTTGATTCTGAGAGAATTCCCACTCTCCAGGACTTGGTTAGCTTCTTAGAGAAAAAATGCAAGGTACTGGAAATAACTGAAAGGAATGGGTCCAGGCCTGCATTACATACTGCTGTAACCAAACTTAAAGCTGAAGGTCATTCGCCTCAGAAACCCATGTTAACTACTACCAAATTTCGTTGTACATATTGTAGGAGCATTGATCACCAATTGTCGAAATGTGGTACCTTTATTAAACTTTCAGCCACAGCCAAATGGGATTTTGTCAGGTCTTGAAAATTATGTTACAATTGTTTGCGTAATTTCGAGCCTAATCATCAATGTTCGAAGTACTCTTGTAACACTTGTTCCCGAAAACACCACACTCTTCTTCACTATGAGCCCTCCAGTGGCACTAGTAATGATGCTTCTCAAGCTCATGCTAACGTGGTAAACACTAGTTGCAGTAACGTCGCTCGTGACAATCAATTTTCAAGGACGCTATTACCCACTGCCAAGTTGAATATATTAGCTGGCAATGGCTTATGTGTACCTGTCACTGCACTACTTGACTCTGCATCAGATTGTAACTTAATTTCGTCACACTTAATTAAGAAATTAAGACTCCACACCAAACCTATGAAGGTACACATTCGCGGTGTTGGTCAAAATCAAAGCACTGCTACTGTTGTTGCTGATGTGAACGTTTTTGTCTGTGCTACTAATTGGTCTGCTAAGCTTGAGTGTCTCGTGGTTCCCAATATTGCACTTGAGCTACCCGCTGCTGGTTTCGATACCTCTGAATGGAACATTCCATCACATATTGATTTAGCTGATCCTGATTTCAATTGCACTAAATCTATTGACCTTGTTCTTGGTGCAGAATATTTCTTTGACCTGTTATGTCCTGGTAAAATCATACCAGTTGGTGATTTGCCCATCATTCAAAATACCTCTGTGGGTTGGGTGTTTTCTGGGAGGCTGTCTAGTGCAAGCACCTCGCAACCATCGCACGTGGTATCAGCACTTACACTCTCACGCCCTCATGTAGAACAACAGCTGGAAGCGTTTTGGAACGTTGAAGAAGTTGAAACCCCAGTGTTGTCTGTTGACGAATCCATATGTGAAGAACACTTTGTTGCTACTACCACTCGCCAAGACGATGGTAGATTTGTGGTTAGACTCCCTCGCAAGGTAGACTCGGAGCCTCTAGGTGCCTCTCGCTACGCTACACTAAATCGTTTTCACTCTCTCGAAAGACGTTTGGCTCGTAACCCTGAGTTAAGGTTAGAATACACTGAATTCATGCATGAATATCTAGCCTTAAACCATATGCAAGTCGCCCCCCACCCGACTGATGGTGAAGTTTACTACATTCCCCATCATCCTGTTTTCAAGCCGCACAGTACTTCTACAAAGCTCAGAGTGGTATTTGAATCTTCGATGGCTACTACGTCTGGGTGCTCCCTTAATGATACCTTGTTGGTGGGCCCTGTAATTCAGCAGGATTTGTTCTCTATTTTGCTTCGGTTCCGTACTCACTTGATAGCGTTTGCAGCTGATCTGAGTAAAATGTACAGACAGATTCTTGTAGATCACAAAGATCGTGACTTACAGAGAATATTTTGGAGAGACTCTCCTTCAGACCCAATAGTAGAATATCAATTAAACACCGTTACATATGGTACTGCCCCAGCATCCTTCTTAGCCACTCGTGTGCTAAAGGAGCTCGCCCTCACTGATGGCACAGCTTTTCCAGCTGCCACTCAGATTGTTTTAAACGACTTCTATGTTGATGATTGTATCTCGGGATGTGATTCCGAGCATGACGCACTCATTCTGTATGATGAATTGACCTTTCTTTTGAGATTAGGTGGTTTTGAACTGTGTAAGTGGAGTTCAAACTCCATGACTCTATTAGATAACATTCCTCTTGATCATCAAGAGAAACAACAACTCCGTAGTTTCGGCGATAGTGAAGAAACATTCGCCAGAACGCTAGGACTTTATTGGCAACCTATCGATGACTTGTTGCGGATTCAGTCACCTATCGTGAACTGTGACACTTCAATTACTTTTACTAAGCGTTCATTTTTGTTCATTGTTGCCTCTATCTTTGACCCCTTGGGTTTAGTGTCACCTATTGTGGTTGCTTGTAAGATTCTCTTCCAAGATTTGTGGATTCACAAACTCGGTTGGGATGACCCCCTTCCAATGGAAATCGCGCAAGCTTGGCTGAATGTTTATAGCAATTTGCCTGCGATTTCTGAGATTTCTACTCCACGTTTGATTAAGCCTGCTTCAGAAATCAAATCTATGCAACTTCATGGCTTCTGCGACAGCAGTCAGCAGGCCTATGGAGCTTGTCTCTATTTATTGTCAATTGATACCAACGGCGTCGTCACTGTTGCACTTGTGTGCGCTAAGTCGAAGGTTGCTCCTCTTAAACAGTTGTCTTTGCCCAGACTTGAGTTATGTGGTGCACTTTTGCTTTCCAAATTACTTGCAAAGGTGCAACCCGCTTTGAACTTGCCTATTGAATCCGTCTATTGTTGGACAGATTCCACTATTGTTTTGTCTTGGTTGGCTTCGCCCCCCTCAAAATGGAAGACCTTTGTAGCCAATAGAGTTGCTGAAATACAAAGGCTTACTGTTCACTGCACCTGGAAACATGTCTCTTCCCGTGACAATCCAGCCGACATAATTTCCCGAGGCTGTATGCCCTCAGAATTGAAAAATAATCAGCTATGGTGGTATGGTCCAGCATGGTTGAAGGCCTTTACAAGCTCCAGTACTTTAGATATCTTTGACACTCCTGTGTCCGAATTGCCCGAGTGTAGAATTTCGTGTGCAAATGTATCTAAACCTGTTGACATTGATTTTTTAAACAATTTTTCTTCCTACACGAGATTGTTGAGAGTCATAGCCTACTGTATTAGGTTTTTCTCTAATTGTAGAAATACCACTAGGATCAGTGGTCCACTCACTGCCATTGAAATTGATGTTGCATTACTTACATGTGTGAAAATGATTCAAGCTCAGTGCTACTCTACTGAACTTACTGCTCTAATGAAGAATGAGCAAGTGCCATCCACTTCCACCATCAGCAATTTGCACCCTTTGCTTCTCTCTGATGGCACTATTCGTGTGGGAGGCCGTTTGGAATTGGCCGACCTTCCATTTGATACAAAACACCACATACTTTTGCCCAATGACCATCATTTCACTAAAGTCCTGGTCAGACATACCCATTTAAAGTTGCTTCATGGCGGGGTCCAGGTTGTGATTGCGACTATTCGACAACGCTTCTGGATACCGTCACTACGAAAACTTGTTCGTAGCCTATCTCGCTCTTGTGTTACTTGCGTGCGCTACGCTGCACGTCCTTCTGAACAGTTAATGGGTCAACTCCCAGCTGTTCGCCTCCATCAAACCTTTCCCTTTAATCACGTTGGTGTTGATTACTGTGGTCCATTCACTATCAGGTACGGTGGCCTCAGGTCAACGGTCTCGACTAAGGCCTACATCGCAATGTTCGTTTGTATGGTTACGAAGGCTGTGCACACTGAAGTCGTCACTTCCCTCTCCAGTCATGCTTTCGTTGTAGCCTTTACTCGCTTCTGCAGTAGAAGGGGTGTTCCCGCTCAAGTGTATTCCGACAATGGTACCAACTTTCAAGGCGCACAGTCTGACCTTGCTGATCTTGGTTCGTTGCTCTCCTCTGCAGATTTTCAATCTGTTGTTCAAGATTCCACCTCATCGCTACTAATTCAGTGGCACTTCATTCCTCCTAGTTCTCCGCATTTTGGTGGAATTTGGGAGGCAAACATCAAATCTTTGAAATCTCATTTAATAAGAATCATGAAGGCTCAAGTACTTACGTATGAAGAATTGACCACTCTCGTGGTGCAAATTGAAGCCATTCTAAATTCTAGACCCATTTCACCTATGACTGAGGATCCTACTGACTTGTGCTATCTCTCGCCAGGTCACTTTCTAAGTTGGCCACATTGATTCTTCTTTATTCTCTATGACTTGTTTTTGAACTCTCTACTGTGACTGGCTGCTTTCAGCCTATCAGAGGCCTCCGACTTGTCTTTGAACTCTCTACTGTGATTGGCTGCTTTCAGCCTATCAGAGGCCTCCTTGCTGTTTGTGGCGACCAATCACGTGTTTCTTCTTCGTTCTCTAAGTCTGCAGCCATGACGGAATGTTGTGCTTCAACGCTGGTTGTGATCTATCGACGAATATCCAGCTAATCATTTCTATAATTGGTGCTATCTTCATAGTAACCGTGCTTAGTAATCATGTCCTATGCACATGATTCATATTTTGTTAGGGCAGTGACATTTTGGTGATTTTCGGTCTCATCAAACCATGCTTGATGTTGCTACGCGCCATGTCGACGAATTCTTCAATCCGCGGCGTCGGATAGTTTGTTGTAATGTGTTTACTTCTATCTTCATCTACTGCCTAACAATTTGTCATCACGCGTATGAATAATGATGTTGCTTCGTGTGATAAGTAATTCATTGTTTGTCTGGAAGCATGTGCCACAAGGCCAGGCACCATCACTAAATGGAGGTTGACGCTAGGCTAAACTGCTTTACTATTGTGACAATGCCGTGCGATTGGCATATCCCGGTATTTGTATGACAGCAACTACTTTGACTTCCTGCGTTTCACACATAATTTGTTTTATGAACAATTCATTTTTTGGGCTTATGGTATCGGCGCATCACTTTAAGTCAGTCCTGGTTCGACGACACATTCTCGTTCCATGCGACCTGTTTTTTCATTATTTGTTGCAACTCCACTTGTGTTGCATATTTAAACTATATCATTCTTTGGAACCGCCGTGTATTGCATGCCGTTCTATGATGTACTGATCTGCAGCTACGTTCAAGACAATATATGTGTTTTTAGGCTCAAGCCTTAACGTGTGTTAACTCCATGCGAGTGTTTCTTCAATTGTGTAAATTTGTGCCAGTGTTTCTCATATGTTTATGTGCCACCTTTGAGTATTTGTTTTATGTGCCACCTATTTGATAATATATCTTATTATTAGTTATTGGTGGTGTTGTGTCCTTTATGCCTTCCTGGACCTCCTTATTTGGTGACAATAATTTTGTCTGGTCCTCCACATGTTTGCTAAATTGTTATGCGACCTTTGTAAAGTCAACCCTTTTTATCATTACATCTTATCTAATGCTTTGGCCAACAAACCCTTATACATTGTCCACTATTACCAGAATACTCTTGGTGGGTTGTTGACTTCCCGCGTTGGCCATTACAACCGTACCCTTCAAATTAATCGACTGCAGTCTTTACCTGAATTACAGACTAATACAGCCATCTCAATTAACACTGGTTATCAGACAGATTCTACACACGCCCAAAGTACACGGGGCTACATGACCACGTTGTCGCAGCCCCTAAACTGAGGAACCAAGCAACAATCAGACCTCCAATACAAGAGATCAGAAATAGATTGTTTTTGCCATGAACGACCGCTTTCCAAGATACTATAAGCAGACGAGAACAATTCTGCAATACCTAACTTATCTCTAAAGTTCATAAATTTCAGAATTGTTTGGTACAATCTTGGACAATATGCCAGCAACTTGCTGCTGCGTAGGTACATGTACATATTCTAATATTTTTACTAATCCCATCCCTGATCAAATGATATTTTACATTAATGTGCTTGAGGCATTGTAATACACGATTGGTTATCTTCACAAACCAACATAGGACCAACCAGTCGCTTGTCTAAACTCACAACAATATTGCTTAAAAAAAGCACCGTCAACCGGGGTGACTACGGTCCCAGGGGTGACTATGGTCAAAATTGAGGAAAATCATTATTGAGGCTTATTTATATATTACCGGTAGGCTATATATTTTTAAAATCTCATTTTTTTAAATGTTCCTCCAATCTAGGCACATTTTTCTTTCCAGAAAGGTAAAACTTGTGATTCTAACCTGAAATGCTCTTTTTTACTGTCATTTGTTTCAGCACTTGTTTTTTTTTTGACAAAAAACAACAGTTGGCTAAACTGTTCACTATTGCTCCTAGGTCATCACATCTAAATGTCATCTGGAAGTGTTGTTTACCTTTCTTTATTCCTTGTTAAGGTATGTATGTAATTTTATCTTTATACGAAATTGTTTTGTACCTTAAAAGTGCAAATTTATAAACAACAATAGTACAGGCCGGACGTTTGTTTTAGACGATTGCCCTTGACCTTGAAGCCTGCGGGTGAGCCTACACACACTCACTCTCTCACCCTATCGCTTCACACTTGTCACCACCGATCTGATGTAATGGAATTCCAGACTTGAGCAGACAGTACAGTCCACGTCGAGGTATTGTGTGACGGGCGGAAGTACACGTTACGTAGTTACGAACAGACCGTCATTATATTTGCCAATGACTGTACTTCAGAGAAGTGTGAAACAGATTT
Source organism: Meconema thalassinum (assembly GCA_946902985.2). NCBI lineage: Eukaryota > Metazoa > Arthropoda > Insecta > Orthoptera > Tettigoniidae > Meconema > Meconema thalassinum. Next base: position 291,110,372 of record OX336396.1, on the reverse strand, counting down.
GTCAATCATCGGATCGCTTGGGGCAGCTGATAACAACACAGGTACTGTAGTAACTCGCCTCCAGGCTTCCATTAAGATTTTTCACTCGTCTAAAACAAACGTCCGGCCTGTACAATTATCTTGATTTTTTGGGTTACTATGGTCATGAGTATCAACTCATTGCAATTGCCTTAGAGGTTATGTTAGATAACTCTTGTTAAATATTGATGATAATTAATATATTTATATTTGATTCTTCACTTGTTTGTTTCACATTTTCATGTTTGTGTCCTTTTTATTTCAGTGTTAGCGGCAAAATGGTCAGGAATTACAAAAGAAGGCCTGGTTCCCGATCCTATATGGATTAGCCTACTCACCGCAACAAATGGCAGATGCTATTGCTGCTGTTAGAAGAGGGATGACAGTAAGGTCTGTGGCAGAGAAGTATTCTGTTAAAAGGGAGGCTTTGCGAAAAAGATGCTCTCATACCGGCAACCGATTTCGTGATATGAAGAAACCATGTGGACAGACAGTACTAACCGAAGACAAAGAGTCATTACTGTGTTCCTATGTAATTCAAATGGCTGATTGGGGATTTTCTGTCACATCTTTCGAGCTTCGTTTATTAGTACATGGGTATTTGCAAAGACAGCGTCGAGTAGTATAAAAGTTTTCTGATGGTTGTACACCTGGTGTTGAATGGGCTCGTAGTTTTGTTGAGCGAAACAAAGCGAAAATTTGTTCCAGACTTGTTTCAAATGTAAATCCCAGACGAGGCCAGGTTGGCCCGGAGGATGTTAATAATTACTTTCATAACTTGGAAGATATTGAGGGTATACCTCCAGAAAACATACTAAATTTTGACGAGAATAACCTATCGGATGACCCGGGAAGAATAAAATGTCTAGCAAAGAGGGGAATGAAACAATTTGAGAGAGTGATGACCAGTACTACGTCATCTACGAGCGTCATGTTTGCAGCAACAGCATCTGGTAATCTACTGCCCCCTTTTGTCGTGTATAAAGCTGAATATGTGTACGACCTGTGGGTAATGGGTGGACCCCCAGGGACTCGATATGCAACATCTAAAAGTGGATGGTTAGAAAGTAAAAACGTTGAAGAATGGTTTTTCCCCATCGTGATTCCATATATCAGGAAGGTAAAAATGGTCAGAAGTTTGTGTTAATAGGAGACAATCTTTCCTCTCATTTTTCACCCAAAGTATTGGAAAGTAGTGGAGTAGTGGCGCTTCTGCCCCACTTCAAAACCCCCCTTGCTCTACTACTAAGCCTCAGCCATGTTAAATATCTCTTGAACGCATGGTCCGATTTTGACAAATGAGGTATTGTTGGACTCGGGCTGACGTCCTCTTTGCTATGGACCACTCATTATATTTTTCAAATTTTTTTTGAAAATTTTTGTTTTCGAAAATAGGCGATAGTTTGAAAACCAAACAGGATAGAACGTTGTGCCATGGCTCAAACGAACAGTCTTTATGACCTTTATTTTTTGTAATAAAAAATTTTTATTTTTTATATTTTTTTGAAAACACTCGAATTTTGAAAATCCTATATTTTGGAAACTAGGAACTCTACAAAAAAAATTGTTTAACGTAAATCAATGGTCCCTACCCCCTCTACCCCCAAAATAAATTTCAAGTCTCTAGAATGAAAACCTGCAGTAGTGGGGTAGTGGGGGAGCTGCTTATAAAAGCAAGTGGTGAGCCCCTGCGACCTTGGAATGGAAAGAGCCATGCTAGGAGGGCGTGCTTGGATTCGTTTTTTTCGTCTCGTCGTGCTCTTTACGGGAATGTCGGTGTCGAAAATGTGAAAATCTGGAAACACAGTCTTTTTGGGGTAAAAACGTGATTTTAGACTTTTTGCTATATCTCACGAACCAATAACGCTAGAGGCGTGTTCGACAGGTCCAAGGACTCGGGGTAACGTCCTCTCTCCTATGGACCACTCGTTATAATTTTTAATAAAATTGGAAACTCGGTTTTGGGGTAAACACATGTTTTTTGTGATTTTGCCAATATCTCACGAAGCAATAACGCTAGAGGCATGTACGATGGGTCCAAGGACTCGGAGTGACGTCCTTTTTGCTATGAACTACTCGTTGTAATTTTAAAAAATTTTGGAAACGCGATTTTGGGGTAAACACGTGTTTTTTGTGATTTTTGCCGATATCTCACGAACCAATAACGCTAGAGACGTGTACGAGGTGTCCTAGGACTCGGGCTAACACTCCATTTCAAATGTGGTAGATATTTTTTTCCAAAAAAATAATTCACAAAGGGCCTAACGCCATACATGTTGAAAAAAAATCATTACCGTTACCTGTTTATAATGTTTATAAAGCGTGGTGGTTGAGAGAGACGATACGGCTGGGTGTGTGTGTTTCAACGAACCTGTCGCTGACCACGGTGGCTGTGTTCAATAGATCAATCGCTATTTCGACGAGTCGGTGTATGACAGAGCGAGGGTGCGTTTTCTGATATTTTACCTTTGACGTGTAAACGGTGATGAGAACTAGGTTCTATGTTGGTCGAAGCGAGTACCGAAAACAAACGAGCAGGAGGTGAAGGTCATTTGAGATTATTGGAAGGCGTTGATCTGACTTGACAACAGGTGACGCTTGAAGGTGAAATAATCTGACCATCGTGGTGGCAGGGGAGTGTGAAAGGCATGCACACACATTTGTGAAACCACATGTAGGCTAAACCAGTGACATCCTGTTTTGCTTCGTACGTGACAAAATGCAAGTTGACGTGAAATTTGATCTATCGCAGGTGTTCGCCTGGGACGTTAGCTGTCCACGTGCCTGATAACAGAATGGTCAAAGCGTGGAAAAAAAAAAAAGATTATACATGCAATGTAGCATATATAAAGACATGTCGTTATCATTTCCACGCTCACTTAGGTGACTACCTTTGAACACACTGCGTTTATCAGTTTTGGTGTTGGTGGAAAATACTTAACCTTGTTGTGGGGTAGGTATATATTTATTCATTTATATATTTATTGATTTTATATAAATACATGCAATTATTTATTGATTAGATAATTAATGATTTTATTTATTTATTTGTTTGCAGATAACGTGTATAGCCTACCTGTCGTGTGTCTGTGGGAAATATATTAAAGAAAGAGAAAGACAGACAACTAGAAAAGAAAACCATTTCCATACTAGCCCACGAGACGGGAATATAGAAAAGCATTACACGTCAAGGTGAGATTTGTTTTTTTAAATATATAACCTGTTTGATTTTGTTTTGTTTATGAAATGCATAAACTATATGGAATGGATATACTTATGGTGGTTTATTTTATTTCTTTTTAGAGTGTTGGAAAACGCTTGACCTCTGTGAATAACCAGGAACGTGTGTGTTTTTTGGATTATTGTCAGACAGTCTACATTTCTAAACTCAGGTGAGTGTGTTCTTTCAAAATAATGTCTTTTACTGCTGCGGATACGTTAACTTGGGAAACCCTAAACAGTTGTTTCAAATCGCGTGTGTGCTCTGGTCGTGTGGTCAATGTTAGAAAAAGTTCGATTCCCAAAGAATTTTTAGAATCTTGTTTTGAAATTTTTAAAATTGAAATTTGTACAGCGCAAAGGTTGCATATGGCTTTAAAGGTGAATACAGAACTAGTGTGCGATTTCGTATATAAAAAGAAGGATGTAGAGCATAAAGAGACATTCTATATTTGCAGTAAAATGCAAGAGCTATTCATAGCCCATAATTTGGAACAGTGGTATGAAACCCACGTGGTGAATGCCTTGCTGTCAAAATTTGATAAACTGCAACAAGGACCGAGTGGTCTAGCCTTAGACAAAATTCATCATTTACAAATCAACATTTGTCATTTCAACCCGTTGAATGCTGGGTCTAGCTATATTAAAACACCTCCAGCCATAGCTTCGAAAAAGGCTGTGGTGAATATTGAGAACCATGACAATGATTGCTTTCTGTGGTCTGTAGCTGCGTACTTGCAGCCAGCTCAAGATCGTCATGTTAACAGACCAGGAATGTACAAGGCCAAGTTTGTTGAATTGAAACATACTTTAAATTTAACTCGAGTGTCGTTCCCTATGGACTTAACCGAGATCCATAGGTTTGAACGAGACAACCAGGACTTTTCGTTCATGGTGTATGGCCTTGACGGTGATGAGATTGTGGGTCCTCTTTATGCCACAAAAGAACCGAAACGACATCACATTCATCTTTTATATTTATCTGTAGGAGAAGTGAATCACTATTGCCTCATTAAAAGCCTGAGTAGATTGCTAAGCAGACAAGTGTCTAAGCACACTGGTGTAAAACATATTTGTGATCGATGCTTGCAATATTTTAAAACCCCTACGCTTTTGGAACGTCATAGGGTGGATTGCGTTTCTCAGGAAGCGGTGAGACTGATATTGCCACAAGGGGACAAGGCTGTGTTAAAGTTTAAGGACATTCATAAGCGTGACACTGTTCCCTATGTGGTATATGCAGATTTCGAAGCTCTCACCACACCCATGGCGGGATGTGAACCAGATCCCTCCATGAGCTCAACCACACCCATTCAAAAACATGAACCCTTTGCCATAGGATTTAATGTGGTGTGTGCCCATGACCCCACACAATCCGTTTACAAATACCGTGAGGGGCCAGATTGTGCCAAATGGTTCTTGGATGAACTTGTCAAGTTGGCCGACCATGTACAGGAATTACTAAACCACCCAGTACCCATGAGTCTATCTCCAGAACAGCAGCAGCAGTATGAGCATGCCATGACATGCCATATTTGCGAAAAGCCACTGATCAGTGCTGAAGACACCGTTCGTGATCACTCGCACTTTACGGGGGAGTTTCGTGGAGCTGCGCATAGTAAATGCAACTTGAACTTTCCAGCTCCTCGCTTCATCAGTGTCTTTTTCCACAATCTGGCAAATTATGACATTCAGTTTTTGATTCGTGAATTGGGCCATGTTAACAAGGGCTCGTTTACCATTATTCCCCAAAACCATGAGCGTTTTACAGCCCTGACATGGTGGTTGGGCGACTTTAGCATTCGATTTTTGGATTCCTTTAAGTTTATGACATCCTCGCTAGACAGCCTTGTGAATGGCTTGAATGAGGAGGAATTAAAAAATACTAGAATGCATTTTAATGATCCTGAGCAATTTCAGTTGTGCATTCGGAAAGGTATATTCCCGTATGATTTCTGCAACAGCTGGGACGTGTTAAAGCAAAGAAAACTCCCTCCACAAGAGAAATTTTACTCGAAACTAACACGCAGTACCGTTTCCGATGAAGACTATGCACATGCATGTCAAGTTTGGCGAGTGTTTGGCATGAACACGCTAAGTGAATATGCTTTGCATTACCTAAAACTGGATGTATTGCTGCTCACTGATGTGTTTGAAAAATTCCGTGAGTTGTGTCAACACATTTACGGTCTTGACCCGGCTCACTATTACACGAGTCCTGGACTCTCGTTCGATGCCGCTTTGAAATACACTCAAGTGGAATTGGATTTACTCACTGATGTAGACATGGTTCTATTTTTTGAAAAGGGCATTCGTGGCGGCTTTGTGTCGCTTAACCAACGCCATGCTGAAGCGAACAATGTCTACATGCCTGATTATTCACCAGACAAACCAGAATCGTACTTAATGTACTATGACGTGAATAATTTGTACGGTTACGCCATGAGTCAGCCTTTGCCCTATGGGAAGTTTGCTTGGCTGACAGAGAAACAAGTGTCAGAATTTGATGTGAACATGGCTAGCCAAGAAACAGGCCGTGGATATGTGCTAGAAGTGGATATTGAATATCCCTCAACCTTGTATGATGAACATGCCGATTTCCCATTCTGTCTTGAGCAAATGGTTCCCCCTGACAGTAAAGTGAAAACTGAAAAACTCATGGGCACACTTTACAACAAAAATCGGTATGTGCTACATATCCAAATGTTGGTGCAATGCCTCGCCCAAGGCTTGGTGTTGAAGAAAGTCCACAGGGGTATTTCTTTTGCTCAAAAAGCATGGCTTGAGCCATACATGCGACTCAACACAGAGCACCGACAAATGGCAACACAGCAGTTTGAAATTAATTTTTTTAAATTAATGAACAACTGCATCTATGGCAAGTCTATGGAGAATGTCCGCAAATACCGTGACATTAAATTGGTGAATGTCTGGGAGGGGCGGTGGGGTGCCCGGCGGTACATTGCCAAGCCAAATTTCAAATCGATCAAAATTATCGATGAGGATTTGGCTACTATTGAAATGAGTAAGACCAGCGTGACCATGGATAAGCCCATTTACTTGGGTCAAGTCATTTTAGACTTTTCTAAATCGGTCATGTATCGATTCCACTATGAGTTTGCGAAACGCCATTTTGAGGACGTCTCTCTTTTGTATATGGACACGGACTCATTCATTTACCACATTCTCCACTGCAACCCCTATGACGTCATGAGGCAACATAGTGACTGGTTCGACACCTCTTGCTATAGTGCTGACAACGTGTTTCAGCTGCCCATAAAGAACAAGAAGGAAATGGGCGTTTTAAAAGATGAATGCGGTGATTCCATTATGATGGAATTCGTAGGTTTGGCTTCAAAAATGTATGCTTACCGCACACTCGACTGTAAGGAAGCCAAGAGAGCAAAAGGTGTAGGTAGGGCAGTGGTAAAATCGCTACGTGTAGACGATTACTTAGCGGTTTTACGCACTGGCAAAGCTATGTCTCATACACAGTGCAGGATACAATCCAGCAACCATCATTTGTATCTTGTGGAACAGAGAAAACGCACCCTCGCCTCCATGGATAACAAGCGTGTGTGGGCTGATGACCTGCTCACTAGCCTGCCCTGGGGTTATGATCGCAACGAGGAGGAGGTGTGATTTCACTGTTTAATCGTTTATGGGACATGGCTTTTTGTAACTTGTAGATTTAGAATTTTGTAAATATTGGTTTCTGTCATTGTAAATAGTAGATTTTGTAAATAGTGACAATTCACTTGAACCTGTTGCTCTTTAAAAAAGTTGTGTGCAACCTTATTTTTTAAAAATTTTTTGATTGGTAAATAGTGTGATTCTTTTAACGCTGTACAAAATTGATTTTTTTTGTAAATATGAAATAAGTAAGATTTTTAGTAACTTTAATAACTAGTATTTAATTATTTTTTGAAATAGTAAAATGGTAAACTAAAAAAAGTTCTTTTGGGATGAGTGTACATGTCAAGAATGTGCTTTTGGGAATAAATAAAGTGGTTGTGTTTGTTCCCAAAGACAGGTGTGAATGTATGACTGGAGAGAGAAAACTGGTGTGTATGATTGACCAGAGCAAACACGGTGAGGTAGGGTGGGTGGGTGGGTGGGGAGGGGGTAAATGGTCACTTATATACTCATTTTGTTTTAAATAGTTTCGTTTTTTCATTGAAATGTGGCAGTCAATATACATTATTTTTGTAAAAACAGTCTTACCTGCAGTAGTCGTAGACCTCGACGTTTCTCCAAACACACATCAACACATTGCAGTATTATCAAGGTCAAGCACTCGCATCAACATCATTGTCAAATCTCAACTTTCGACATACACCAAATGGAAAAAATATGAAACAGCAAAATGGAAATTCCATGTTTCCATATCACCAAAACAGCAAAACTTAAAACGGACATTTTTAAAAACTGGAAATGGCCATGTGTGAAATTTGAAAATTCAAAAACTTCAAACGGACATTGTTTAAAATGTGTCATCAGCAAAATGGAAAAATCCATATCATCAAAAACGTTAAACTTGAAACGAACGTTTTCAAAAACTGTAAATTGCAAAATGATAAATGACAGTGTGTGGAATTCATCATGTGTGAAATGTGTAAAATGAAAAAATCAGCCATCAACATCACGATTTCTTAAAATTAAAAATAACAAAACATCGTGCTCTGTCAAACCTTTGTTTTTATTTCATAGTCATAGTGAATTGACAAAAGAAAAATAGAATACAAACACATCCCAATTCCTCACTCCTCAATGTTTATGTCCATGCATCATCAACTTTCCTTTCATAGCACTCATGACAATTAGGGCTGCCATCCTTTCACCTACTGAGGCATCACTGGATGTGAAACGTTGTTTAGCTTTCTTTAATAACAATTTATCTGCCACATGTCTTAAACCAGAATGACTATGGCGATAAGAAAGGTCATGTTCCTTGCATGCTTGATCCAAAAGATTAATGGGTACATCACCACGTTGTAAACGTTTTTCGAGACGAGTTCCAGGGCCGCAAAAACGATAACCTGGAAGATGGATTTCGAAAGGTAGGTATTGAATCACTTTGTCAATGACGCCATTGCCAGTACAGGTCTGGCATATCCTTTTCCATTGATGGTAGAAAGGTTTGGTCTTCCTCCTCCTCTGTGGACGATGTTTGTGTTTGTTGTTGTTGTTGCTTTTTCTCGCCATGACACCCGTGGAATGATTCAACAAAGTCTTTACATGGACTTTTATGACCGTGATACAGTTTCACTAGCTGGCAAGTCGCACACTGACGCATAGACGGTATTTTTGCCATGGCCACTTGCTTATGGTGATCGTAATCCGTACAGGGTTGCAATTCACTCAACACAGGGTCTTGAGTCCATGATTTTGGTACATGTTGCCAGATTTCTTTGACCGCGTTGGCAGCCACATAATAAATGAACGACTTGGGCAGCGCCAAGAGTTCCTCTTTGGTAAAACTGTCTAGTTTCTTTTTGCACACAAAGAACTTGCCGATGGCTTTGTCCGTAGCATTGCCTTTCTCCATGGTATCACGTGCTGTAGATGTTTACACGTCGCTTGTAGAAATCTCACTGACGTCATTCACAGGTAAATCTTGAGTTATAATTTTGTTCAACAACTCCCAGCAGGCATGAGTGGTTAACCAATGAAAGAGATGCCACGCATGCGATAGGGCTGTATGGGTAATGTTGCCACAGGAACAAGTATCCATGAGCGTTTGCAGGGAGGGGCAGCCCAACTCCATGAGGTCGATACATTGACAGTAAGACGCCAAAAATGGTTGCAACCATTGACGTTTTTCATTACCTTTCACAAATACCACATTGGCCGAGGACAAGTGTGCTTTCATGACCACGTCCAAATATTTATAGGAAATGGTTCCCTGATTCCAGTCTAGTTGTCTATGATTTTCAATCCACTGGGTTTGTTTACGGTCTTTTTCACACAATAAATCAAAAGCATGGGGTGGTTTAAATAGCAAATGCGTAGCTTGCGATATCCAAAACGTGGTACAATCGATCATGGCCACTTGTTTAAATATAAATTTGTTGTCACCAATTTTAAACCCTTGGCAATCCACAATGAGTGTGCGCAACATGTTGACGCTTGTCTGGACCAAGTTCAACTGACGACTGACAGACGATCAGGTGTGATCATGGCATGGACTTACCTGCCATGCTAGTTCCAAAAAAGAAGGTTAGGGTAGGACAGTGGGGGCATGCAAAAAAATAAGAATTTAAGAATTACATCATTTTATTATCATAACACGTCTTACAGGCTTTTCTCATTTTAGGATAAGGACGATAGCAACTGATACAACAATATAGTCTCTTGTGTTTGTAACGTCCATAACACCGATGATGTCCCAATGTCTCTAAACTAGGCGTTTTTGATGGTGAGCTGCTCACCGAAGCACCATGGATACCATACGGCCCACATGTATCGTAACTTGTTTCTTTTTCATCACCCAGAGACACAAGTGAGGGATAGCTTGAATGACAGGGTATATTTCCCACTTTCATTCTACACAGGTAGGGGCAGGTGGGTGACCAGCGCTGATGTTCCTGCATGGGTTCATCGCCCTCCTGCCATTGGTCTATGATGATGGGACAAAAGGCACATTTCACTTCATCTCTTGTTTTTAAATAGTAGAATCCAGCGGCCGCCAAGGCTTGAGGGTTTATGAAAGGCACTGGCCACGTGGCAAAAGTCTTGAAACGTTGTTCCTCAGAGTTTAAATTCATGGATGTAACGTCTCTTGAGGCTTTAAAGCAAGACATGACTGAGCGACTTGACGTGGGTTGAGCTATTATTTATACACTCGTCACTTGGTTGGACAGTGGATAATAGTTGACTTGTTTGTGATGAATAATTAAACAGTAGGCCGTCGTATTGGCTGGTACATTGTCATGCGTTTCAAAATCTAGTCGAATGTCGATATTGGATGGCTTGACAGACTCTTCCAGGTAAGAACAGTCAAAGACAATCAGTGGCGCTCTTGCCTTAAACGCTTGGGGTAGTAGCATGGGGCCGTTCTCTTTTTGATAATACGACCATCGAAATTTAGAAAACAAGTCGTACAGGGGGCCAAACTTATTTTTTGAAAAATCCAAATCCAGTCCTTCATAGGGAAACACAGCTCCGTTGAGGAAAAGACGTGCATTTCTCAATTGCAGGTGATCAAATTGCGTGGCATCTTTGGTTTGTTGATACTTGCGATTCGTTTGAAAACCCACAATCAGGTAGAGAGGTCTCTCTGTATAGCGAGCTGTTTTTACAGACCAACTGTGTGTGTTGGTGGTGGGCAATAGCGGATACTCATGGAGTGCCCAGCTTCTAAATTCCATAGGTAGAGGCATATCTCTCTTTACCATTTTGAGTATGTCCAGTTTTTTGCTATCTTCGAGGGTCACATGGGGGACTTTCCATAGCAAGCGTTGTAGTTGAATTTTTGAATCGATGGGGGCATTGTCGGCTCCCTTGAGTGCATTATTATCACTCCTGTCTCTCACTAGGTAAAGCACTTGCCTTGCGTTAACCACAATGCGTTGGTGATCTTCGGCAAAGCCGAGAACCAGTTTAAGAGGTAAATATCCAGTAAAGGTCCCATCGGTGTGTACCATCCAGTCATTGGTCGAGTCAGGACACCAACCTGCCATGCAAAGTGTTTTACCTTCTTCCTCACTATAAGAGGGGTATAGTTTCATGACACTGGAAATGCCCACATTTCGAGTGCTATCCACCACGATATCGTTAATGACATACCGCACTTCAGAAAACAGAAAGGCCAAACCATGGTTGGCCAACTTGGATGTGGTAGGTGTAGAGCCATCGGCTTTGGTGAGCCGACCTTCAATCTGAATGACACTTTCATGCGGTAGGGTGTAAATATCTTGGTTGTTGATAACAAATTGAATTTCATCATTGTTATTGAGTCCAGGTGTTTGAGCTTGATAGGAATGGAGATCAATTCTTACCACTCCTGGTTGCTCCTCGATGCGGTTTGCTATCTCTAGGATAGAATTCATCATGAGGGTTGACGTGGTAACCCAAATGCTGTAAAATCTGCTTGTTCTGAGATGTTAACGTGTATTCACGTGGCAAACAACTAACACCATTCCTAGACGGTGTTGTTGCTTTATACACAAACTTCATAGTGGTTTTAGCACCAACTTGTAAGTCACTGGTGTGGTAGAATCTAGATCAATGAGTTGTTGATCTCTATTGATCAGTCTTAATGTTATATTACTAATACTATCAACAGCCACAGCATGAAAAAGCACCACTGGAGGGTTTTCACGAATAATATACCCATTGGGCGATGTCGCAATAAAGTCATAAAGCGAATGCGATGGTTCTTGATTGGTGTACACTTGGCTAATAATATTACACGTCACCGACACATGATGGTCCTCAATGAATTTCACTTCATGGTCCGATTCATGTTTTTTGTTGGGCTCCAACACACGTGGTTTAAATCCGAGTAATGGGCCAATGGAATCGGGGTGTGTTTTAAAGTCAATGTTGAAGGTAGAGAAAATACTGCAGCGATGAGTGTTAGTATTGCCTACAAGTTCAAACTTGTGCGTTCCGTCGAGAAATGACTTTAAACCATATTGATTGATCAACACCACATAAATGTGTTCATAAATATCATCGATCGTGTATCCACCAGAGTTCAGGGTGAGCACAGAATCATCATAATAAAACTTGTTGTTCACATTTTCACGTATGTTGTATATTCGATTGTACGTTTCAAGAGAAACAAGTCCTAAACCATAGGGTTTTTCACTCAATTCGATAGGCGGGTAAAAGTCTAGGCTGACTTCAGGTCCACGTCCATGCACTGTAAACGTTTTACTTTCTGCCGACATACTGGTGGCGTTTTTGCTTATGCTGCGTCTTATATAAAAAAATTAAACACAAACGTCCACACTGTTGGCTGTTAAACGTTTGCTCTCGTTTCACATTATAATATATCTTGATCCTGTTTCCAAAATAGGTCACTAGTTCCATGGGCGGGGGCAAATTCCCAAAACTGTCAAAGTACCATACCGTGGATCCCTCTTTGACATAAGCTACATAATGCGTTCCTGGTCCTCGGTGATCATCCAAATTGACAACAGCACATTCCTGTTTCCAGGGTCGTGGGGGTAATTGGTTTCGCATAAACACACCTCGAAAATGAGAAAGCTTTAGTTGTTTAGCATAGCTTTCCACTTGTTGATGCGTCAGGGCATGTCTCGCTATGGCTGAGGTTAAATTTTTTTTTTTTTAATATTTCGAAATGGTGTAATCCCAAATCCTTGTTGATAAAAGGCTGGCTTTAAATTGGCATTTCTAGCCCCCATGGCAATCGCTTCCATCGTTTCATTGTGTCGCTGACTTTCTTTGAGTTGTTGCTTGCCCTGCTGCGCGGCTTTAATGGTTTTCGCCACTGCACTGGCACCGCCCAAAAGTGAGCCCAGAGCAGCCAAACCAGCAAATAATGCAGGTAAAAATCCCGCTCGTTTGGGAACGGGAATCACTCGCCCTTGGTTTGAAACCTGTCGCCGACGTTTTGGAATAACCTGTCTCTGTGCTGCTCGAAGGGCTTTCCTTATGGTCAATACATTATTTTTTCTTTTTTTCTTTTGCAAGGGCTTGTCCTCGAATGTTGTAAGCCCTGGCTTTGCCAAGGACAATGTCCTTTTTTTAGTCTTTCTCACTGCATACCTTTGTTTCACCATGATGATAATGACCAACAACCTTTCACACGAAAGTTTAAATCACAACTAACGTCAGATGGTTATTTCATGGCTGTATATTCCAATTCCACATAAAGTGGGAAATCGTTTATGGTTTTCCTCGCTTGCTTTTCATCCCATGTCAACATGAGATAAAAGGATAATTCGTCACCTGCATTGACCATTTCATGGTCATGGACCAACATCCTATGACCATTTATCTTTATTTGTAAATGGTTCTCATCAGGTATGGCATATTTGATGTGAATGGTTCCATCATAGTGTAATCGATAGTGGCTTAAACCCGAAGCAAGCACATAGGTCAAGTGCTGATCATGGAATAGCGGTAAATGGTTTCTGTCATTCACAGGTTTTTCATTTGTCAGATACACTAAAAACACAGATGGGATAAATTTATAAAGCCTTTTCATTTCATGGGTCACGTAACGCTTGGTACAAACATCGTCTTCGTCTTGTGGGTCTTCCACGTGAATAATCCGATGGTGATTAGCGCTATAGCCATTCACCATAAGCTGGGGCACTTTGTCATAAAACTCATACACTTTGTTATCCACATACTTTTTCGTAGTAACGTCTGTAGACACTTGAGGATGTTTTACATGGGTTAACCGCTTTCCCTTAAAGTCATAATCTCCCTGTTTTGTGCGTGGCACTACTGACCTATCCACATAGTGTTTATTAGCAGGATCTGTTTCCTGTTTAGGATCATGTATGAGGACAGGCCTATCTTTGGCCATCAACGCACGTCCAAAGACATCCATCGTCAACCTGTAGTAGCAGTCTACTGTTTCTATGACAAGGTTCGGTGTCCTGTATATAGACAGCCGGCTAGCCTGTCTAAGCCTTAGTTGACATGAAGATTATTAAGCAGCAAGAGTCATTCCCCGTGGGGGACATGGTTTCCCATCTCTGTCCCACATCACGTGAACAACGCCATGGTTCACTGTTTCCATCTTCCATTCGCTGCATCATTGTGGGGCCTTCCGGCTGTGGAAAGACAAATCTTTTGCTAACGCTCATCACAGCGCCCAATGGTCTGCGTTTTCAAAATATTTATATTTTTGCAAAATCTCTCTACCAACCCCTTTACGTGTTTCTGGATCAAGTCATGTCTGGATTACAAAAAGAGAATATGGGTTATTTTACATTTTCCATGCAAGAAAATGTGATTTCACCGGATGAGGTAAAGCCTGATTCACTCATGATTTTCGATGATGTATCCACTGAACGTCAAGGCATCATTCAAAGCTATTTCAGCATGGGTCGACACAAACATATCGATTGCTTCTATCTTGGGCAAACGTATTCTAAAATGTCCAAACAGTTGATTCGTGACAATGCCAATGTCATTGTTTTATTTCGTCAGGACGAGAGGAACAGTCGTCACATTTATAATGAACATGTGAATCCGGATATGACCTTTCAAATGTTTACAGAATTGTGTGCCAAGTGCTGGAACACTCAACGTCATGCCTGTTTAGTGATTGACAAACAAAGTGAACTCAACCAAGGACGGTATCGCTTAGGGTTTGATCATTTTATTGCTATTTAAGGCCCTGTCTCATTCCCCATCAAGTCATTTGTCAAGACACCATGGCGTTAGCAGAGAGTCAATTGAAAAAGCATATTATTAAAGCAAAAAATACTATTCGCCAAAAGTTTCGTCAATTGAAACAATCACGTGCCAATCATGCTTTGTTTATTCAGCAACATTTAGCACCTCCACTAAAAGCCATGTTGAAACCCTCTTTCAAGCCATCTGAAACGCTACCCACCGTTTCACAAGCCACGCAGACGCTGCACGAGGACCCTGAGGAAGAGGAAGTGGAAGATTTGACTAGTGTTAGTGAAGTTGAGGATGAGGAGGAACAAGTGTTTACGCCTCAAAAAAAGGCCGCACCCCTTGCAGAGTTTTTGAGAAAAAAGAAATCCTTGGCCATGGTCGAAACACCTTGCCCTTCCAGGGCGTCTCCGTTTTCACAACTCTTGGCCACCCCTCAACATAAAGCTCAACTGAAAACCATTTTAATAAAATATTATGGATCAACATTGGAACCCTATTTCACCGATCTATTTATTGGAAACACAGATACCACGTATGGTGTTCGCTATGAGGATGATAGTTTTAAAATTGGCGATTCATCCATTAAATTTGCTCGTACTAAAGCTGTCATTAAAAACATCAACTATAAATTAACGCCAGGACTGTTAAAGCTGCTCTTTTCTCGGACCCCCTCTTCCCATGATTATACGTCAGAGGATCTTGACAAATATAAATCCATTTTATTGGATACCCATGCTCACAAAAGACAGTATGATCCCACGCAACAAGTGAATGCCAATATATCTCAAAAATATAAAACCATCATTGCAAAAATGTTTCCCACCAGTCAAAGTACTCGTCGTAAAGTGTCCGCTTCGGGAGTGACATTTAAACCATTAAAACCCCTTGTGGATGTTACCTACTGGCACAATCCCAATAAGCTCGTCCAGCGGCTACAGTTGTTGCATGCCTCACGTCAAGCTGGCCATACCGGTCACGATTGGGAAATTCAAGAAATTGAACAAGAACTTCGAAATGCCAAAATTATTGTTTAAGCCCTCACCCATTAAAATGGGTATTGCTCACGAGTTGCATCGCCCAGCTAGGCGTCACTATCCGCGACTCAAGGTGATTTCACGAGGTGTGGATGAACTTTGGCAGGCTGACTTGGTTGAAATGATACCCTATGCTGGCGTTAACGACGGTGTACGCTATATGTTGACCGTCATTGATGTCTATTCCAAAATGGCCTTTGTTGAACCTGTGCGTCGCAAGTCTGGCCCACTAGTTACCAAGGCCTTTCAACATATTATTCAACACTCCCAACGTCAACCTCAGTTGCTACAAACTGACCAGGGGAAAGAATTTTTCAACAAGGATTTCTCCAGTTTTCTCAAATCTAAGGATATTCACCATTACACCACGTACAGCAATCTCAAAGCCAGTGTGGTCGAGCGGTTCAACCGAACATTGAAAACCCATATGTGGAAAGCGTTTACCGCTCAGGGCACGTATCGCTGGTTGGACATGTTACCTGAGCTAGTATCACGTTACAATGACACCAAACATAGAACGATTGGGACCAAGCCACGTCTCGTAACTAAAAATATTCAGCGATTGGATAAACTGTTTAACCCCATAAAAACAGCCGATCCTAAACGTCACCGACTGAACATTGGGGATTTTGTTCGTGTGAGCAAATTTAAGTCTGCCTTCAATAAGGGCTACACGCCTCAGTGGGGGACTGAACTATTTCGAATTCGTCGAGTCTACTTGGACAGTCCAGTCACCTATTTACTCGAGGACCTCAACCATCAACCCATAAAAGGTAGATTTTATCTCCATGAACTTCAGAAAACAGCATTTCCTCAGCATTACCTTGTGGAAAAAGTGTTGAAACAAAAAGGAAATAAACTCTACGTCAAATGGTTAGGGTTTAACTCTACGTTTAATTCTTGGATCAATAAATTACATGTTGTGTGAACCTGTGTACTTTTTATTTATTCACACATGTTGTACACCACCTTTAGCTCTATGTGTACAGCGCCCCGCGCTTCATGCATGTTCATACATGTTTGTCTTTCCCTTTCCTCCTGTGTTCTCTCATACATTACCCCTCCCCTCTCCCTCCCTTCACCTCCCACCACTACTGTTTGCAGCTCTTGCCTATCTATTGGTTGTGACATCATTCCGACAAGTTGCATCATACTTTTTACTGATTCAGCGATTCCCACGCTTTGAACATTCTCTTATCGTGCACGTGGACAGATAACACCCAAGCGAACACCTGTGCCGGATCAAATTTCACCTGAACATGCATTTTGTCACGTACGAAGCCAGACAGGATGTAACTTGTTAACAGTTATCGCGCACGTGGACAGATAACACCCAAGCGAACACCTGTGCCGGATCAAATTTCACGTCAACTTGCATTTTGTCACGTACGAAGCAAGACAGGATGTAACTTGTTAACAGTTATCGCGCATGTAGATAGATAACGTCCCAAGCAAACACCTGCGGTAGATCAAATTTCACGTCAACTTGCATTTTGTCACGTACGAAGCAAAACAGGATGTCACTGGTTTAGCCTACATGTGGTTTCACAAATGTGTGTGTGCATGCCTTTCACACTCCCCTGCCACCACGATGGTCAGATTATTTCACCTTCAAGCGTCACCTGTTGTCAAGTCAGATCAACGCCTTCCAATAATCTCAAATGGCATTCACCTCCTGTAAGTTTGTTTTCGGTACTCGCTTCGACCAACATAGAACCTAGTTCTCATCACCGTTTACACGTTAAAGGTAAAATATCAGAAAACGCACGCTCGCTCTGTCATACACCGACTCGTCGAAATATCAATTAATCTATTGAACACAGCCACCGTGGTCAGCGACAGGTTCGTTGAAACACACACACCCAGCCGTATCGTCTCTCTCAACCACCACGCTTTATAAACATTATAAACAGGTAACGGTAATGATTTTTTTTCAACATGTATGGCGTTAGGCCCTTTGTGAATTATTTTTTTGGAAAAAAATATCTACCACATTTGAAAGGGGGCGTTAGCCCGAGTCCTAGGACACCTCGTACACGTCTCTAGCGTTATTGGTTCGTGAGATATCGGCAAAAATCACAAAAAACACGTGTTTACCCCAAAATCGCGTTTCCAAAATTTTTTAAAATTACAACGAGTAGTTCATAGCAAAAAGGACGTCACTCCGAGTCCTTGGACCCATCGTACATGCCTCTAGCGTTATTGCTTCGTGAGATATTGGCAAAATCACAAAAAACACGTGTTTACCCCAAAACCGAGTTTCCAATTTTATTAAAAATTATAACGAGTGGTCCATAGGAGAGAGGACGTTACCCCGAGTCCTTGGACCTGTCGAACACGCCTCTAGCGTTATTGGTTCGTGAGATATAGCAAAAAGTCTAAAATCACGTTTTTACCCCAAAAAGACTGTGTTTCCAGATTTTCACATTTTCGACACCGACATTCCCGTAAAGAGCACGACGAGACGAAAAAAACGAATCCAAGCACGCCCTCCTAGCATGGCTCTTTCCATTCCAAGGTCGCAGGGGCTCACCACTTGCTTTTATAAGCAGCTCCCCCACTACCCCACTACTGCAGGTTTTCATTCTAGAGACTTGAAATTTATTTTGGGGGTAGAGGGGGTAGGGACCATTGATTTACGTTAAACAATTTTTTTTGTAGAGTTCCTAGTTTCCAAAATATAGGATTTTCAAAATTCGAGTGTTTTCAAAAAAATATAAAAAATAAAAATTTTTTATTACAAAAAATAAAGGTCATAAAGACTGTTCGTTTGAGCCATGGCACAACGTTCTATCCTGTTTGGTTTTCAAACTATCGCCTATTTTCGAAAACAAAAATTTTCAAAAAAATTTTGAAAAATATAATGAGTGGTCCATAGCAAAGAGGACGTCAGCCCGAGTCCAACAATACCTCATTTGTCAAAATCGGACCATGCGTTCAAGAGATATTTAACATGGCTGAGGCTTAGTAGTAGAGCAAGGGGGGTTTTGAAGTGGGGCAGAAGCGCCACTACTCCACTACTATCATCAATGTAGTGTACCGCATGAAACACAGTTGCCGTCGACAAAAAATCAAGAAAACCATATTGCTACTCAAAATAGTGCATTGTTTAATGATCAACGTTTAACCCCTGTTCTCAAAGTTATTTTTAATCCATCTTCCACGTCGCAAGAGCCATCAACATCACAAACTATGCAAGAGGTAGTGTTGTTGTTGTCGTTTTAAAGAGTGGAACAACTAGGTCATCTGCTCTTGATCTGCAAGGGGATCAAAGTGACTAAATAGTAATAACCATAAGGTTTTTATGTCAATACAACCATTGCGGCTTCCCCACTTTTCGAAAACAACATTGAATGGACATTGCTAGAAAATGATCTACAACAAGCCTTGTGTTTAAAACTATAACAGACTATTGTAAAGTGAGAAAGGCTTGTATTCAGTGTGCATTTATTGTCATAATCATGTATACTCTGCAATGTTAAATATACTAACTTTGTATAAAATAAAACAGCATTGTAACATCATTTTGCATTTATTTACAAACTTTATATACATTATTTTTTGGTTTCATCATAATATTTTTAAAGACAACACTAAACACTAAAACATTACTATTCTATACACAAATTTTCTTTCTTTTTCAGTGTATTGTCATTACTTATATTTTTCCATTATTATTTCACATTATTTATTTATTTAATTAAAACGAACCATGCACCTATTGTTTTTAAAACCTTCATAAATTAAGTGTACAGGTTGCACAGCATTATTGACTTCATCAAAAACACTCTCCGACATATCATTAAACCGTATAGGCAGAAATGTCTCAAAGTTTTCACATACACAAAGTACACGATCACCATATGCTGTTTTCAATTTCCGAATCTTGATAATGCGGAATGGAATATGCGTTGGCAATTCGCTGAGCTTCTTTGTCTCTAAGCCACATGATTGTCCCACAGCATTCAAAACATTCATTGTAGTAGTCTATAAACAAAACAAAAGCATATCTATTACACTCTAAAACAGCTTTAATAATATTGTGCAATTAGGGATTTTGCACTATGCATGGCGAGTAAATTATACTAGTTATGCAAGAAATGCCCTAACTGTTGCAGATACTACTTTTCTGCATATAGCACAAGTGTTAAGTTCTAATGCACACTTGACACAGGCTATCATGTGTCCACAGGGTAAAAATACAACACCTAGTTCATCTTGATAACAAATTTTACATAATTGTTGGTCACACTTTTGTATCTGTTCGTAACACAAGTCTTTTCTTTCAGCCTTATGTATTTGCTCCGCGTGCTCTAACTCTAAAGGCACTTTTATGTCTTGTGCTGCAATCACTTTTTCTTTACGAATAGTGTTCACAAATTCCTGACCTTTAAGCAACACCATGTATTTACAGTTTGGTAACCAACGAGCGTGTTGCACAAAAGGGTCATCAGTCATTTGCCAATCCTTTAAAGCAAATCCACAATAAAAACATATTGTTTTATCCCCTTCACCAGTATAAAAAAATCCAGCTTCACTTAGCTGTTTGGTAAGGTGTTTTAATATTAATGGCTAAACATTTTTATAAGATTCGAAACGTTTTTCAACAGAGCTGTACTCTGAGTGTGCTAGTGCTTTAGTCTTGCAAACTCCCAATTTTTCAAAAGCACACGCCAATTCAACACACTCTATGGCATATGGACCACATATATCGACACTACCGTTGACTGGTAATACATCATTATTATTATTTATTTGTGATTCAGCAACGTAAGTAGCGGCCAAAGGCCTTGTGGTTCGGTAAAATGAATGCACGGGTAGGTTACCCACTTGCTTTCCAAGCATGTAAGGACAGTGAGGAGACCATCGCAAATGGTCTCTAAAGGGATCATCCCCTTCTTCCCAGTGTGAAAGTTCAATACGACAAAACACACAGCGCACCACATCTTCTCGGTTCAAGTAAAAAAAAAAACGGCTTTTGCAAGTTCATGCGTCGACAAAAAGCCTACAGGCCAGGATTCAAATGTTAACCATCGATCATGTTCTGATTTTAAATTTAACCCACGTGGTAAACCAACTTGCTCACTTGTTGTATTTGGTACTAATGCCATGTGTTATAATAAAACTTTTTCTTATTGTAAGTTATTAACATTGCACAGAGTACTTTAAAGCATAATGCATGCTTGTTCACTGTCTGTTCATTACGTTAATGGCACATGACGACACCTAAAAGCAAACAAAATAACCCATCACTCAATCAATCAATCAATCAATCAATCAATACTTGTAAATAAAACGTTAACGTTAATTGGCATTAATATATCAAAACACCATTAAAAATAAACTGTATGTTGGCACTAACAGTAACCCATGTACTTACTTTCTTTTTTATAAAGCTACAGTCATTTACATTCCCCCACCCTCCCTTTAACCAATATATAAACAAAAATGAATGTCATGTCATTTTGTTCACATTATCATGTTCAAACCTGTGGATATTCGTTGAGTCCATAGGGAACCACCCATAAATTAAATTTATTATTTTTATTTTTAGAAAATCCAACATGGCCTTGTACTTTTCCCAGTCAACAACAACAACATAGCCATTAATCAAGAAAGCAATCATTGTCCCAGTCATGTACAGGTAATGAATTTTTTTTTGTCTACGAGTTTTCAGTAGTGGTAAAATGGAATAGCATTTTTAAGTTGGACTTACCTGAGTTTTAAACAGTTCACTCTTTGGCAGTGGTTTCGCTTCAGTGCGTTTCTAGTTTTTTTCAGCGACTGCTACGGCGGTAAGGCTATTCTTTCCAAGTTTCTAAAAATAAATAAAATAAACCGCTATAAATACCTAAATTCAGGTTAATACATACATTTCATAAAATAAAACATAAAACAAAAAAATGAAACAAGTTAGTTTAAAAAAATCATCTCACCTTTACTTGCAGTGACTTGTTGCTCTTCCCTTCTAGTGGGCTCAAAAGTGCAATGGTTTCTTCTCCCTCAGACATGTAAGGTATGCCGATTATCTGCAAACAAATAAATAAAATCATTAATTACCTAATCAATAAATAATTGCTTGTAAATATATATATTAATCAATAAATGAATAAATATATAAATAAATACCTACCCCACAACAAGGTTAAGTATTTTCCACCAACACCAAAACTGTTAAACAAGACCAGGGGTTTCATGCAACGCAATGTGTTCAAAGGTAGTCCACCCAAGTGAGAGTGGAAATGATAACGACATGTCTTTATATATGCTACGTTGCATGTATAATCATTTTTTCCCACGCTTTGAACATTTTGTTATCGGTCACGTGGACAGCTAACGCCCAAAGTGAACACCTGCGGCGAATCAAATTTCACATGAACTTGCATTTTGTCACGTACGAAGCAAAACAGTTATCGCGCACGTGGACAGCTAACGTCCCAAGCGAACACCTGTGAAAGATCAAATTTCACATGGACTTGCATTTTGTCACGTACGAAGCAAGACAGGATGTCACTGGTTTAGCGTACATGTGGTTTCACACATGTGTGTGCATGCATTTCACACTCCCCTGCCACCACGATGGTCAGATTATTTCATTTTCAAGCGTCATTGTCATTTTCCATTGCACCTGTTGTCAAGTCAGATCAACGTCTTCCAATAAGCTCAAATGACATTCACCTCCTGTAAGTTTGTTTTCTCTACTCGCTTCGACCAACATAGAACCAAGTTCTCATCACCGTTTACACGTTAAAGGTAAAATATCAGAAAAACGCACGCTCGCTCTGTCATACACCGACCCGCCGAAATAGCGATTGTTCTATTAAGCATGGTCCTTGTGGTTAGCGACAGGTTCATTGACACACACACACCCAGCCATATCGTCTCTCTCAACCACCACGCTTCATGGACATTATAAACAGGTAAAGAAAAAAAACAGGGTTTTTTCAACTTGTATGGCGTTAGGCCCTTTGTGAATTATTTTTTTGGAAAAAAAATCTACCATATTTGAAAGGGGGCGTTAGCCCGAGTCCTAGGACACCTCGTACATGTCTCTAGCGTTATTAGTTCGTGAGATATCGGCAAAAATCACAAAAACACATGTTTACCCCAAAATTGAGTTTTCAACTTTAAAAAAATTATAACGAGTGGTTCATAGCAAAGAGGACGTCACCCCGAGTCCTTGGACCTGTCGTACACGCCTCTAGCATGATTGGTTCGCGAGATATAGCAAAAAGTTTAAAATCACGTTTACACCTTTTCGACACCTACATTCCCGTAAAGAGCACGACGAGACGAAAAAAACGAATCCAAGCACGCCCTCCTAGCATCACTCCTTCCATTCCAAGGTCGCAGGGGCTCACCACTTGCTTTTGTAAGCAGCTCTGTCACTACCACACTACTGCAGGTTTTCATCCTAGAGACTTGAATTTTTTTGGGGGGTAGAGGGGGTAGGGATCATTGATTGACGTCAAACAAACTTTTTTGTAAACTTTCTAGTTTCCAAAATATAGAATTTTCAAAATTCGAGTGTTTTCAAAAAACATAAAAAAATAAAAAAGTTTCATTAAAAAAAATAAAGGTCATAAAGACCATTTGTTTGAGCCATGGCACAACGTTCTATCCTGTTTGGTTTTCAAACTATTACCTATTTCCGAAAACGAAAATTTTCAAAAAAAAATTCAAAAATATAACGAGTGGTC